>JASWHV010000004.1:74014093-75221806 GCA_030760725.1 Neostapfia colusana
ATTTATACTTACCTAATATATATATATATATATATATATATATATGAGTTTTCAATTTAAATAAATTCCTTATATTCAACTACTACACCTTTTCACTACCAAGTATGTATGAAAAGTATTTTTCTTCTCCATATGTGCCTTTAGAATTTCTACCAACCTTAAACTGAATTCTTTGGATTTTAGAAACTCCATTTATCATTTACTAGTTGCTATATTTTCAGATTTATTTTCCTATACATAAATGTGTTCTTTATGAAATTAGTAATACACATCATCTAAACAGAATAGGTTCTGGTCCTAAATGATTTAATAACATATTTTGACCTTTGCCTCTGATATAAACTATTTCACAATTATTTTCCTATTTTCTAAAACTATTCATTACTTAAAAATGTGTCCCTAAATGTGAATAATAAATTAGACAGATTCAATTCAGCCCAAAATATGTTTTTATCTCACTCCAAAGTTTTATAAATACTGAGAAAGTTTTTAATTTAATTATGACAATATGTTTGTCCCACTTTTTAATTTTTAAACACTAGCCACATATTCAATTTCCTAATTTAAATACTAAACAGGGCTAAAAAGGTAAACTCACCCCATTACAGGGTCTATAATATTATTTTCCGAATTTCCAGGGGTCTAGCTACACTTATCAGAGGTGTGTTTCCTAATTTTTATTAAGTCCAGGGGCTAAAACTGATTTTTAAATGAATTTACATGATTTTCTGGAGTTCCAGGGGCTAGATCAGAAGTTTCCGGGGCTAGCTCTTATTTCCCGAGAACCCCAGAGGGTAGCACGTAAGATTTGCAGTCTTTATAACGCGGGGCTGACGTGGACCGTCCGATTTTAAACCGACGGCTGAGATTATAACGTCGAACCGGTACGCGGGGATTTAAACCCTACCGTGCGATTTAAAATAAACGGCGCACAAGCGGCCACGTCGCTCTGATCGAACGCGGGCGGCGCTGCCGGCGGCGCACGGCGGCGGGAAGCGGCGATCTCGCAGGAAACTTTCGGATCTTCGATAATTCTTCCTAGAACTGTGATTTTATGGCATTGATCGGTAGAGGGGAGGTCGGGGATCTCACCTCGGGGGTTTTCTTGAGCTCGGAGGTCCTGGAAAGTGATCGGCGACGAGGTCCGAGGCGAAACCATGGCGAAGCTCGTCGGCGCTGTGTTTACACCGCAAGTCACCGAGTTTTCTGCACCTGCAAGATTCCCAGGAGGCGGTGGATCAAGACCAGCGAGTTAGATCGGAATTTCCGAGCTTAGATCGGCCAGAATTCACCGGAGAAGTCTCGGTTCTCACCGGAGGAAAATCGGCAGATCGCGTGGAAAAACAGAACGAGGCCGGGGTTTTTATAGACGGGGGAGGGCGGCTGGGTGGTTTAGATGAAGTCCGCGTCGCCTACGAACAGAATTCAGCGGGGATACGCTGAAATCCTGATCGGTTTTGATTCGGGTGAGAGGGAGTCCGGCGCGGGCGCGAGGTAGACGACGATCTGGTGGGTCCCACCTGTCAGCGGAATGAAGCGGCGCGCGCGGCTGCGGGCTGGCGCGGGCGCTGGCTGGGCCGGCTGGTGGGTTTCGGCCCACTGGCCGGTTTTTTTCTGTTTTCTCTTTTTCTTTTTCTATTTCTTTTCTGATTTGAGTTTAATTTGAATTCCAGTTTGAATTTGAATTTTTGCAAAACATGCAACACGTCCAAAAAATTTTAAATTCCCCTCTTAACATGATGTAGGGTTTTGAATCAAAAATTTTGGGGTGTTACAGCTCTACCCCCCTTAAAAGAAATCTCATCCTCGAGATTGGTGTTTCTAAGAAAACAATTCCGGAAATTGTGCCTTGAGCTCATCTTCCCGCTCCGAGGTGGCTTCCTCTTCTGAGTGATGCTTCCACTGCACCTTGCACATCCGAATTCTTTTATTTCTGGTGAGGCGTTCCATTGTCTCCAAAATCTTGTATGGTTGCTCGGCATAAGACAAATCCTCAGCTACGTCCACTTCATTCATGGGTAACACCTCTTTAGGCGTCCTCAGGCATTTCTTGAGTTGTGACACATGGAATACATCGTGCACATCCAATAGACGAGCCGGTAATTCTAGTTGATACGCCACTTCGCCTTTCCTCACCAAAACTTGAAAGGGTCCGATGTATCGAGGTGACAACTTCCCTTTCACCTTGAACCGACGAAGTCCTCTGATAGAGGACACCTTGTGATAAACATAGTCTCCCACGTTGAAAACGAGCTCTTTTCTTTGTACATCAGCATAACTCTTTTGGCGTGTCTGTGCTATCCTCAAATTGTTGCAAATTTCCCTTACCTTCGCCAAGGCTTCTTGTAGTACTTCTGGACCAAACACTTTACTTTCCCCCGTTTGGTTCCAAAATAGGGGAGTTCTGCACTTCCTCCCGTACATTGCTTCAAACGGTGACATCTTCATACTAGCTTGATAGCTGTTGTTATAGGAAAACTCCGCATACGGTAAGTTCTTGTCCCAACTCCGATTGTTTTTGAGTGCACATGCCCTTAGCATATCTTCAAGGATCTGATTGGTTCTTTCCGTCTGCCCGTCGGTTTGGGGATGATAGGCAGAACTAAAGTTCAGATGGGTTCCCATGGTTTCGTGCAACTTCTGCCAGAATCTTGAGGTGAACTGTGTCCCTCGATCCGACACAATCTTCTTTGGCACTCCATGGTAACACACGATCCTTGACATGTACAACTCTGCCAATTTGGATCCACTGTAGCTTTCTTTCACGGGGATGAAATGAGCTACCTTGGTTAGCCTGTCAATGATGACCCATATCGAATCATATCCTGATTGGGTTCTAGGCAATCCCACGATGAAATCCATGCTGATTTCTTCCCATTTCCATTCAGGCACTTTGAGTGGTTGCAATAATCCCGCGGGTCGTTGATGTTCTGCTTTCACCAACTGACATGTGTCACATAGGGCCACATGTTCCGCGACATCCCGCTTCATGCCATACCACCAATACCTGCTCTTGAGGTCCTGGTACATCTTCGTACTCCCAGGATGAATGGAATAGTCAGAATCATGAGCTTCCCTCAAAATCAATTCACGGATCTTCTTTATTTCAGGCACATAGATTCTTTTCCCGTGCCACACCGTTCCTTGTTCATCCTCTCTAACACCAGGAGCTTTATTTTCTTTGATGAGTTGCCTGATTTCTTGTATCTTTTCGTCTTTCTTTTGACCATCGCGTATGTCTTGCTCTAGTGTGGAGTCCACTTCCATGGCGATGGCTTCACCACTATTCACAAGGCATAGATTGAGCCTTATAACCTCGTCCTTCAATTCTGCAGGCATGTCTTTTAAGCTCAACTTATTGACTTGCACTTTCCGACTTAAGGCATCGGCCACGACGTTTGCTTTCCCAGGATGATAGTTGATGCCTACATCAAAGTCATTGATTAGCTCTAACCATCTCCTTTGTCTGAGGTTGAGGTCTGGCTGTGTGAATATGTACTTCAAACTCTTATGGTCCGTATATATCTCGGTCCTCTTCCCCATCAAATAGTGCCGCCAAATTTTCAACGCGTGTACCACTGCGGCTAGTTCTAGGTCTTGTGTAGGATAGTTCTTCTCGTGCTTCCGAAGCTGCCGGGATGCATAAGCCACGACATGCCCTTCTTGCATGAGAACACATCCCATCCGTTTCCAGAGGCATCGCAGTACACCGTGAAGTTCTTTTGCATATCTGGCATAACGAGCACTGGGGCTGTTGTCAATCTTTTCTTTAGCTCCTGAAAGCTCGTCTCGCACTGTGGCGTCCAGGTGAATGTGATTCCCTTCTCCAACAGTTTGGTGAGAGGTCTCGAGATCTTTGAGAATCCCTCAATAAACCGTCGATAGTATCCAGCCAATCCCAAAAAGCTTCGAACTTCCCCGACATTTTCAGGGGTCTTCCACTTCTGTATATCCTCGATTTTGGCGGGATCTACGGAGATTCCTCCCTCCGAGATTATATGTCCTAAGAAGGGGACTCTCTTCAGCCAAAACTCACACTTGCTGAACTTGACATATAGTTGGTGTTCTCTTAGCCTCTGCAACACCATCTTAGATGATTCTCATGTTCTTCTTCATCTTTGGAGAAGACGAGAATGTCATCTATGAAAACCACCACAAATTTGTAAAGATATTCCATGAATACCTTGTTCATGAGATACATGAAGTATGCCGGGGTATTAGTTAGCCCGAAAGGCATGACGGTGTATTCATACAGTCCGTACCGAGATACGAAAGCTGTCTTGGGAATATCAGATTGCCTTATCTTGAGCTGGTGGTATCCTGACCGGAGATCAATTTTCGAGAACACACAAGCGCCTCTCAACTGATCAAACAAGTCTTCAATGCGGGGTAATGGGTACTTGTTCTTGATGGTTACCTCATTCAAAGCACGGTAATCCATGCATAACCTTTGGGTTCCGTCCTTCTTGGGCACAAATATCACCGGAGCTCCCCATGGTGAGGAACTAGGACGAATATACCCCTTCTCCGACAATTCTCTCAAATGATCCTTGAATTCTTCCAGCTGCTTGGAGTCCATCCGATAAGGTCTTTTGTAAATCGGGGCTGTTCCAGGTACTAGCTCAATTGCAAATTCCACTTCACGATCGGGAGGCATACCTGGCAACTCCTCCGGAAAAACATCTGGATATTCCCTGATAATTCGGATCTCCTCCACTTTCACCTCAACTTGATTTAATTGAACATCCCTCCTAGGCTCTTGTATTGTTATAAATTTTACTTTTGTACCACTAGGGTGCGTTAGTTCCACCGTTCTGGTCGAACAATGGATGATTCCGTTATGTTTTGTCAACCAATCCATACCCAAGATAATATCTAGCCCTTGTGAATCTATCACTATGAGGTTAGCAGTAAATACCACCCCATTAATGTCTAGGTTCACTTTGGGACACACTTGTCTTGTCCTTATTTCTCCACCTGGAGAGTTTACAGCTAGCATATGGTTCATTTGTGTGGTTGCTAGGTCATGCTTCTTAACAAACCCTTGAGCAATGAACGAGTGGGTAGCACCAGAATCAAATAGTAGGGTTGCAAGGTGTAAATTGGCAGGAAACTTACCAACTACCACGTCGGGTGCCTCTTGTGCTTCCTCCATAGTGACGTGGTTCACCCGTCCTCTCATTACATTCTGCTGTTGTGGCTGCGCAGGCTTCTTCTTTGGGCATTTATGGGCGTAGTGCCCCACTTCACCGCAGCTAAAACATTGCACCCCAACCTTAGGTGCCTGGCCTTTGTTGTCTTGGGGTTGGTTTGGGGGTCCCTGTACTGCTGGTCGAGGTGGATATGCGGGGCGAGGCTGCTGTACAAACTGACGTTGCGGCTGCGCTGGTGCTATGGGAGGCCTGTAGTTCGGGTTGTACCCTCTTGGTGGTGAGTAGGGTACCGCAGCACGGTTCGTCTGCCCTGCAGGTGGCTGCATCAGACGTGGGCGAGTGTTGCTCCCTGAGGCTTGATGTGACCACCCGGCCTTCCTCTTGTTCTCATTTTCCAAGGCCTTCAGCTTCCTTTCTATCACAAATGCTCTGTCCACCATCTTTTGGAAGCTTTCATACTCATTTGAGGACATTGCACACTGCATCTCTGCAGTATGTCCCTCCACGAAACAATCTTGTTTCTGCTCATCAGTCTCTATGTCCCGTGGGGCATAATGGGATAGTTGAGTAAATTTAGTGAGGTATTCCCTCACCGTCATGTTTCCCTGCTGCAGTCCCAAAAACTCCTTCCTCTTGTTTTTGAGTTCACCTCTTGGTATGTAGTGGTTGCGGAAGCTACGCTTGAACTCTTACCAAGTGATGTTCTCAGGGTCATGATGGGCGGCCACGTAGGCGGTCCACCAATCAGCAGCAGGTCCATGCAATTGATGAGAGGCAAACAGTACCCTCTCATACCCTTGGCACTGGATGATCCTCATCTTGCTTTCAATGGTCTTCAGCCAATCATCTGCCTCCAGAGGTTCAGCAGCACTTGCAAACTTTGGAGGTTGAGTTCCTAGAAACTCACTCAACCTTGGTTGGCGTGGTGCAGCTTGTGGAGGTGGAACTTGATGCAAGTTGGCCACCACTTGAGTCAAGTTCTGGATGAGCTGATTCTGATTCTCCAGCATTTGGTGGAGGGGATCAACTCCTTCACGGCGACCACCCCGGTCCTGGCCTCCAGAAAGATGAGGGTTGCATGCCTCATCGTTGTTGTTGGCGGGGTTGGCAGCACGTCCTTTTCCTCTTCCGGCCATCTGGCAGAATCAACCAATGTTATTTAGTATCATCTTACTACTTTCATTTGTTTGTACTTTGAAGTGTTGAGGCTTTGTTATACTTTTACGAGGGTTCATATCTCAAACCAAATAAATGCACTATTATTTCATGTGGGTTCACACACCAAAGCAAAACAATCTGAAGACGAGGCTGTGGACAATTGCTCATGGCTTCCACAACTTACGTCACACACCAAGCATTAACACACCATTAACTTAACGTAACGACTCGACTATTCGACATCTTGCTAACTAAGGGAAGGACCCTACACTACTCGTTTTCTTGAGCTGGCTCCTCAGGATTTTCCTCATCATTTCGGCTTCCTTCTGACTCTGCTTTGGGTGGGGAGGCTGCTGGTGGAGAAGTGCGACGACGCCTGATCGCCCGGCGATCTGGGGAGTCAGGAGTCCATGTATCATTCACGGTGACACACAGTTCATTCCCATCTCCTCTTTCTCTCGCCCTTAAGCAGGCTCGCAGCAACGCCTCCGTTCCCTTCAGGGTGTCTCGGACATACTGAAGCTCTTGTTGACACTCCTCCAGTCAAGTGCTGAGCATAGAAGCATCTTCCAAGCACAAGTCCATGTGCTCATGGGAAGTCCCTTGCTGCACCGGCGGGTACTTGTACTCCGTGGTACCACTCTCACGCTGGAGGACATACATGTACTCAGTTTTGTCCAAGTGGCGACGATAGATGTGACTCTGGCAGGTGATGGCCTCCCAGGTGACATCTTTCTCCGCATCGACCTGTGTCGCTCTACAAGCTGGAGAGTGGTGAATCTTAAGCAGCTGATTTTTGTGTATTATCCTCATCTCTAAACTCCATTCTTCCCTCTTTTCACGGATGGTCCTGGTGGAGTTATAGTGGATGATTAGCTTGCCCGTATTGCCGGCGGCTTCGAGTATACGCCGAAGACGGCGCAATAAGCCTCCTACTGCCAATCCATAGGAAAGGTGTAACACCCCAAAATTTTGATTCAAAACACTAAACCATGTTCAGAGGGGAATTTAAAATTTTTTGGACGTGTTGCATGTTTTGCAAAAATTCAAATTCAAACTGGAATTCAAATTATACTCAAAACAGAAAAGAAATGGAAAAAGAAAAAGAGAAACGGGAAAAAAACCGGCCAGTGGGCCGAAACCCGCCAGCCGGCCCAGTTTCCCCGCGCCAGCCCGCCCCCGCGCGCGCCGCGTTGCCTCTCACAGACGGGTGGGACCCGCCTGTCATCCCTAACCCCGCGACCCCGGATTGGCAGTAGGAGATTTGTTGCGCCGTCTTCGGCGTATGCTCGAAGCCGCCGGCAATACGGGCAAGCTAATCATCCACTATAACTCCACCAGGACCATCCGTGAGAAGAGGGAAGAATGGAGTTCGGAAATGAGGATTATACACGAGAATCTGCTGCTTAAGATTCACCACTCCCCAGCTTGTCGAGCAACACAAGTTGATGCGGAGAAAGATGTCACCTGGGAGGCCATCACCTGCCAGAGTCACATCTATCATCGCCACTTGGACAAAACTGAGTACATGTATGTCCTCCAACGTGAGAGTGGTACAACGGAGTACAAGTACCCACCGGTGCAGCAAGGGACTTCCCATGAGCACATGGACTTGTGCTTGGAGGATGCTGCTATGCTCAGCACTCGACTGCAGGAGTGTCAACAAGAGCTTCAGGATGTCCGAGATACCCTGAAGGAAACGGAGGCGTTGCTGCGAGCTTGCTTAAAGGCGAGAGAAAGAGGAGATGGGAATGAACTGTGTGTCACCGTGAGTGATCCATGGACTCCTGACTCTCCGGATCGCCGAGCAATCAGGTGTCGTCGCACTTCTCCACCAGCAGCCTCTCCACCCAAAGCAGAGTCAGAAGGTAGACGAAATGAGGAGGAAGATCCCGAGGAGCCAGCTCAAGAGGACGAGTAGTGTAGAGTCTTTCCCCTAGCTAGTAAGAGGTCGAGTAGTCGAGTCGTTACGTAGTTAATGGTGTGATAATGCTTGGTGTGTGACGTGAGTTGTGGAAGCTATGAGCAATTGTCCACAGCCTCGTCTTCAGATTGTTTTGCTTTGGTGTGTGAACCCACAGGAAATAATAGTGCATTTATTTGGTGTGAGATATAAACCCTCGTAAAATTTTAACAAAGCCGCAAAACCTCAAAGCACCAACAAATGAAAGTAGTAAGATGATACTAAATGATATCAAATTAACATTTGTTGATTCTGCCAGATGGCCGGAAGAGGAAAAGGATGTGCTGCCAACCCCGCCAACAACAACGATGAGGCATGCAACCCTCATCTTTCTGGAGGCCAGGACAGGGGTGGTCGCCGTGAAGAAGTTGATCCTCTCCACCAAATGCTGGAGAATCAAAATCAGCTTATCCAGAACTTGACTCAAGTGGTGGCCAACTTGCATCAAGTTCCACCTCCACAAGCTGCACCATGCCAACCAAGGTTGAGTGAGTTTCTAGGAACTCAACCTCCAAAGTTTGCAAGTGCTGCTGAACCTCTGGAGGCAGATGATTGGCTGAAGACCATTGAAAGTAAGATGAGGATAATCCAATGCCAAGGGTATGAGAGGGTGCTGTTTGCCTCTCATCAATTGCATGGACCTGCTGCTGATTGGTGGACCGCCTACGTGGCCGCCCATCATGACCCTGAGAACATCACTTGGGAAGAGTTCAAGCGTAGCTTCCGCAACCACTACATCCCAAGAGGTGAACTCAAAAACAAGAGGAAAGAGTTTCTGGGACTGCAGCAGGGAAACATGACGGTGAGGGAATACCTCACTAAATTCACTCAATTATCCCGTTATGCTCCACGAGACATAGAGACCGATGAGCAGAAACAAGATTATTTCGTGGAAGGGCTTACCGCAGAAATGCAGTGTGCAATGTCCTCCAATGAGTATGAAAGCTTTCAAAAGATGGTGGACAGAGCATTTGTGGTGGAAAGGAAGCTAAAGGCCCTGGAAAATGAGAATAAGAGGAAGGCTGGGTGGTCACATCAAGCCTCAGGGAGCAACACCCGCCCACGTATGATGCAGCAACCTACGGGGCAGACGAGCCGTGCTGCGGTACCCTATTCAGCACCAAGAGGGTACAACCAAAACTACAGGCCTCCCGCAGCACCAGCACAGCCGCCACGTCAGTTTGTGCAGCAGCCTCGCCCCGCATATCCACCTCGACCAGCAGTGCAAGGACCCCCAAACCAACCCCAAGACAACAAGGGTCAAGCATCTAAGATTGGGGTGCAATGTTTCAGCTGTGGTGAAGTGGGGCACTACGCCCATAAATGCCCAAAGAAGAAGCCTGCGCCGCCACAACAGCAGAATGTAGTGAGAGGACGGGTGAACCACGTCACTATGGAGGAAGCACAAGAGGCACCCGACGTGGTAGTTGGTAAGTTTCCTGCCAATTTACACCTTGCAACTCTGCTGTTTGATTCTGGTGCTACCCACTCATTCATTGCTCAAGGGTTTGTTAAGAAGCATGACCTAGCAACCACACAAATGAACCATATGCTAGCGGTAAACTCTCCAGGTGGAGAAATAAGGACAAGACAAGTGTGTCCCAAAGTGAGCCTAGACATTAATGGGATAGTATTTACGGCTAACCTCATAGTGATAGATTCACAAGGGATAGATATTATTTTGGGTATGGATTGGTTGACCAAACATAAAGGAATCATCCATTGTTCGACCAGAACGGTGGAACTAACTCACTCCAATGGCACAAGAGTAAAGTTCATAACGATACACGAGCCTAGGAGGGACATTAAATTAAATCAAGTGGAGGTGAAAGTTGAGGAAATCAGGACTATCAGGGAATATCCAGATGTTTTTCCGGAGGAATTGCCAGGTATGCCTCCCGACCGTGACGTGGAATTCACAATTGAGCTAGTACCTGGAACAGCCCCGATATACAAGAGACCTTATCGAATGGACTCCAAGCAGCTAGAAGAGCTCAAGGATCATTTGAGAGAATTGACGGAGAAGGGGTATGTTCGCCCTAGTTCCTCACCATGGGGAGCTCCGGTGATATTTGTGCCCAAGAAAGACGGAACCCAAAGGTTATGTGTGGATTACCGTGCCTTGAATGAGGTAACCATCAAGAACAAGTACCCATTACCCCGCATTGAAGACTTGTTTGATCAGTTGAGGGGAGCTTGTGTGTTCTCGAAAATTGATCTCAGGTCGGCATACCACCAACTCAAGATAAGGAAATATGATATTCCCAAGACAGCTTTCGTATCTCGGTACGGACTGTATGAATACACTGTCATGCCTTTCGGGCTAACCAATGCCCCGGCATATTTCATGTACCTCATGAACAAAGTATTCATGGAATATCTGGACAAATTTGTGGTGGTTTTCATAGATGATATTCTCGTCTTCTCCAAAGATGAAGAAGAACATGAGAAACATCTAAGGTTGGTGTTACAGAGGCTAAGAGAACACCAACTATATGCCAAGTTGAGCAAGTGTGAGTTTTGGCTGAAGAGAGTTCCCTTTTTAGGACATATCATCTCGGAGGGAGGAATCTCCGTAGATCCCGCCAAAATCGAAGATATCCAGAAGTGGAAAACCCCTGAAAATGTCGGGGAAGTTCGAAGCTTTTTGGGATTGGCTGGATACTATCGACGGTTTATTGAGGGATTCTCCAAAATCTCGAGACCTCTCACCAAACTGTTGGAAAAGGGAATCACATTCACCTGGACGCCACAGTGCGATACGAGCTTTCAGGAGCTAAAGAAGAGATTGACAACAGCCCCAGTGCTGGTTATGCCAGATATGCAGAAGAATTTCACAGTGTACTGCGATGCCTCTGGAAATGGGTTGGGATGTGTTCTAATGCAAGAAGGACATGTCGTGGCTTATGCATCCCGGCAGCTTCGGAAGCACGAGAAGAACTATCCTACACATGACCTAGAACTAGCTGCAGTGGTACACGCGTTGAAAATCTGGCGGCACTATTTGATGGGAAAGAAGACAGAAATATATACGGATCATAAGAGTTTGAAGTACATATTCACACAACCAGATCTCAACCTCAGACAAAGGAGATGGTTAGAGCTAATCAATGACTTTGATGTGGGCATCAACTATCATCCCGGAAAAGCAAATGTCGTGGCCGATGCTTTGAGTCGGAAAGTGCAGGTCAATAAGTTGAGTTTGAAGGACATGCCTGCAGAATTGAAGGACGAGGTTATAAGACTCAATCTATGTCTAGTAAATAGTGGTGAAGCCATCGCCATGGAAGTGGACTCCACACTTGAGCAAGACATACGCGAGGGCCAAAAGAATGATGAGAAGATACAAGAGATCAGACAGCTCATCAAGGAAAATAAAGCTCCTGGTTTTAGAGAGGATGAACAGGGAACGGTGTGGCATGGGAAAAGGATCTGTGTGCCAGAAGTAAAAGAGATCCGAGAAATAATTTTGAAGGAGGCTCACGATTCTGACTATTCCATTCATCCTGGGAGTACGAAGATGTACCAGGACCTCAAAGGCAGGTATTGGTGGTATGGCATGAAGCGAGATGTCGCGGAACATGTTGCCCTATGTGACACATGTCAGTTGGTGAAAGCAGAACATCAACGACCCACGGGATTATTGCAACCACTTGAAGTACCTGAATGGAAGTGGGAAGAAATCAGCATGGATTTTGTCGTGGGATTGCCTAGGACCCAATCCGGGTATGATTCAATATGGGTCATTATTGATAGGCTAACCAAGGTAGCTCATTTCATTCCGGTGAAAGAAAGCTACAGCGGAGCCAAATTGGCAGAATTGTACATGTCAAGGATTGTGTGTTACCATGGAGTGCCAAAGAAGATAGTGTCGGACCGAGGGACACAGTTCACCTCGAGGTTTTGGCAAAAGTTGCATGAAACCATGGGAACCCATCTGAACTTCAGCTCTGCCTATCATCCCCAAACTGACGGGCAGACGGAGAGAACCAATCAGATCCTTGAAGATATGTTAAGGGAATGTGCACTCAAAAACAATAGGAGTTGGGACAAGAACTTACCGTATGCGGAGTTTTCCTATAACAACAGCTATCAAGCTAGTATGAAGATGTCACCGTTTGAAGCTTTGTATGGAAGAAAGTGCAGAACTCCCCTATTTTGGAACCAAACAGGAGAAAGTAAAGTGTTTGGTCCAGAAGTGCTACAAGAGGCCGAGGCGAAGGTGAGGGAGATTTGCAACAACTTGAGGATAGCACAAATACGCCAGAAGAGTTATGCTGATGTACGAAGAAGAGAACTCGTTTTCAACGTGGGAGACTATGTTTATCTCAAGGTGTCCCCTATCAGAGGACTTCGTCGGTTCAAGGTGAAAGGGAAGTTGTCAGCTCGATACATCGGACCCTTTCAAGTTTTGGAAAGAAAAGGCGAAGTGGCGTACCAACTAGAGTTACCGGTCCATCTATCGGACGTGCACGATGTATTCCATGTGTCACAACTCAAGAAATGTCTGAGGACGCCTGAAGAGGTGTTACCCATGAATGAAGTGGATGTAGCTGAAGATTTGTCTTATGCCGAGCAACCATACAAGATTTTGGAGACAATGGAACGCCTCACCAGAAATAAAAGAATCCGGATGTGCAAGGTGCAGTGGAAGCATCACTTAGAAGAGGAAGCCACCTGGGAACGGGAAGATGAGCTCAAGGCACAATTTCCGGAATTGTTTTCTTAGAAACACCAATCTCGAGGACGAGATTTCTTTTAAGGGGGGTAGAGCTGTAACACCCCAAAATTTTGATTCAAAACACTAAACCATGTTCAGAGGGGAATTAAAAAATTTTTGGACGTGTTGCATGTTTTGCAAAAATTCAAATTCAAACTGGAATTCAAATTATACTCAAAACAGAAAAGAAATGGAAAAAGAAAAAAAGAAACGGGAAAAAAACCGGCCAGTGGGACGAAACCCGCCAGCCGGCCCATTTTCCCCGCGCCAGCCCGCCCCCGCGCGCGCCGCGCTGCCTCTCACAGACGGGTGGGACCCGCCTGTCATCCCTAACCCCGCGACCCCGGGGTTTTCCCCGAGCGCGCGCGATCTTAACCGATCGGAAAACCCGTCCCGCAGCCCGAATTCCGGTCCCAGAAGAATCCAACTCGATCACAACAGACCCACCGCCCTCCCCCGGCTATAAAAACCCCAGCTCCGATCAGTTTTTCCCACGCGATCGCCGATTTTTACTCCGGTGAGCACCGAGACTTCGCCGGTGAATTCTGGCCGATCTAAGCTCGGAAACTCTGATCTAACTCGCTGGTCTTGATCCACCGCCTCCGGGGAACTTTGCAGGTGCAGAAAACTCGGAGAGTTACGGTGTAAACGCAGCGCCGACGAGCTTTGCCGTGGTTTTGCCTCGGACCTCGCCGCCGAGCACTTTCCAGGACCCCCGAGCTCGAGAAAACCCCCGAGGTGAGATCCCTGACCTCCCCTCTACCGATCTATGCCATAAGATCACAGTTCTAGGTAGAATTCTCGCGGATCCGAAACTTTCCGGCGAGATCACCGCTTCCCGCCGCCGTGCGCCGCCGGCAGCGCCGCCCGCGCTCGATCAGAGCGACGTGGCCGCTTGTGCGCCGTTTATTTTAAATCGCACGGTAGACTTTAAAACCCCGCGTACCGGTTCGATGTTATAATCTCAGCCGTCGGTTTAAAATCGGATGGTCCACGTCAGCCCCGCATTATAAAGACTGGAATTCTTACGTGCTACCCCCTGGGGTTCTCTGGAATTGAGAGCTAGCCCCGGAAACTTCAGATCTAGCCCCTGGAACTCTAGAAAATCATGTAAATTCATTTAAAAATCAGTTTTAGCCCCTGGACTTAATATAAATTAGGAAAAACACCTCTGATAAGTGTAGCTAGACCCCTGGAAATTATGAAAATAATATTATAGACCCTGTAATGGGGTGAGTTCATTATTTTAGCCCTGTTTAGTATTTAATCTAAAACATTGAATATGTAACTAGTGTTTAAAAATTAAAAAGGGGGATAAACATAATTGTCAAAATTAATTAAAAACTTTCTCAGTACTTAGAAAACTTTGGAGTGAGATAAAAGTATATTTTTGGGCTGAAATGAATCTGTTTCATTTATTATTCACATGTATTAGTATAGGGACACATTTTTAAAGTAAAGAATAGCTATAGAAAAATAGGAAAAATAATTATGAAATAGTCCACATCAGAAGCCAAGGTCAAAATATGATATTAAATTATTTAGGACCAGAACCTATACTGTTTAGATGATATGTATTACTAATTTCATAATAAAATACACAATTATGCATAAGAATATAAATCTGAAAAATATAGCAACTAGTAAATGATCAATGGAGTTTTTTAAATACAAAAGAGTTCAGTTTAGGGTTGGTAGAAATTATGAAGGCACATATGGGGAAGAATAATACTTTTCATACATACTTGGTAGTAAAAAGGTGAAGTAGTTGAATATAAGAAATTTATTGGAAACCCATATAAATAGTGTGTAAGTATGAAGGTGGACACAAAAGTAGGAATCATATACACATGGTTAAAAGTGCATGCAAGTCACAACTCAACACACATAAAGTAACCACAACACATATAATGGTAAAGAACTTTCATAAATATGAATGTGTGGTTTGTATGAAGTGGAAGTGTGAACTATGTCTTATGGATTGTTGTTTTTCTTTTGCTATGTGTGATGGTATGATGTAGAACCTGTTCAAGAACAAGTTATTCATTTCCAAGATCAGGACTACCCATTTCAAGAGCAGCAAGAAGGAGGCAAGTGTCCTTGACCACTTTGATCCTATGCTAGGATGTGTAGATAGAATTATTTGCATTGTCAAGTTAAATATGAAACCCATGCTAGGAAGTTTCCCTAGAATTGCATTACCTTGTTTCCTTGAAGCTTGGGTTGGGATTTATTTTACCATGTCATTTATTTACATGCATATGCTTAGCCATGCTTAGAATGGGATATTTGGGACATGAAATCATCAGTTTATATTACCATATTCTTGAATGAGATATTGTGAGTTATGTAGAGGTAGGGATCAAGGCAAGTTGGATGTTTTGGTTGTGTGCTGGGTGCACGAGACTTGGGTTTGTGTTTAGTACTTGCCTGGATCCTAAGGACCGGTTCATGGAGCATGTAACCCGGCTTTACAGTGCCAACCACATGCTGAGATGGGGCAGCTTGGCCAATTAATTAGGTGTATCCCCGGCGTAGTATGGGTGTGTTGGATGGTGCGGGGAGTAGGTGTCAGCTGGACTACCATATGAACCGCAAGGCTCAAGAGGGGGCCACTGCAGCGGGGTTGGAGCCTCTTGTATGCTGTTAGGGGTGAAACCTCAGTGGGCCCACGCTCGTCGGGAATCCCTTTGTAAAGGCTTCATAGTGATCTCTTGGCCACACACCTGGGAAGTGTGAATGTGGATCGTAGCCACTGGCATAATGGAGGTTCTTTTAGTCCACCCGGCAACGGGGGATGAAATCACTACTTGTGGGTACAGTGGTACAAACTCTGCAGAGTCAAAACTGTCTTGACAGCCGTGCTCACGGTTAAGAGCGGCCTGGACTTATTCATGATTAGAGGAGTGAAGGTTTTTGGAAGTAGTGGATGTTAAGCGGGGAGCTTAACATTGGAAATGATGTTATGGTTATTTGGTTATGATGATGGGATGGGAGATTTGGACCATTTCACCTGCGTAGTAATGTAGGTGCTTAATAAGCCAAGGTGATAGGTATTAATTGCGTAGTGCTTTAACCATGAGTTCAACCTCTCCTTGTTCTAGCCATGCATGATATAATTTTCCCACACTTGTTAAGTACCATTGGTACTCAACCTTGCATATTTGTTGGTTTATATTGCTGCTCAGGTCAAGATAATGAGGTGGTGTATAATGACCAAGATTTTGGACCCGAGGAAGGATTTTAGGTTCATGAAGACCCCCGGGCAACGCCTGTGATGGAGCCCTAAAAGAATAATATTCCGCTGCTAGTTTATTTACTTGTGATGAAGCATTAGTGTCCATTGAGACATTTGCGATGTAAGACTTATTTATATTCGACACCTGGCTTGTAATAAATGATGCTTCACTATTTGTCATCACATGTATGAGAAAATGATCCTGGCATACATGTGATATTCACTTGGTTGTTTCTTCGGAAAAAAAACCGGGTGTGACAATAGGTACGTCACCGGACAGCTCTCCTCTCTCTCGGCAAGGGCAACTACGAGAACTCTCCCTCCTGTGGACTTGCGAGCGGTACGAATCATGCGAACCATCTAAAACAAAAAGAATTTAAACTTAGGTTAGATAAACTCTTAAACAAAAATCCTATTTTGAATGAAAATTGGGGTAAGATGAAGAAAGTGACTCATTAAATAACATTTCAACACACACCTTGTAAAAATAGTTTTTAAGAAAATAAGGTCCTTAAATACGTCCATTTCTACCTAGGTCCACGTTCCTACGGGCAACCTTGGCTCTGATACCACTTCTGTCACACCCGGTTTCTCCGAAGAACAACCGAGTGAATATCACATGTATGCCAGGATCATTTTCTCATACATGTGATGACAAATAGTGAAGCATCATTTATTACAAGCCAGGTGTCGAATATAAATAAGTCTTACATAGCAAATGTCTCGATTGACAATAATAAGTTCATCACAAGTAAATAAACTAGCAGTGGAATATTATTCTTGAGGGCTCCAACACAGGCGTTGCCCGGGGGTCTCCATGAACCTAGAAACCTTCTTCGGGTCCAAAGTCTTGGTCATTATACATCACCTCATTATCTTGACCTGAGCAGCAATATAAACCAACAAATATGCAAGGTTGAGTACCAATGGTACTCAGCAAGTGTGGAAATATTATATCATGCATGGCTAGAACAAGGAGAGATTGAACTCATGGTTAAAGCACTACGCAATTAATACCTATCACCTTAGCTTATTAAGCACCTACATTACTACACAAATGAAATGGTCCCAATCTCCCATCCTATCATCATAATCACATAACCATAACATCATTTCCAATGTTAAGCTCCCCGCTTAACATCCACAACTTCCAAAACCATCACTCCTCTAATCATGAATAAGTCCAAGCCGCTCTTGACCGTGAGCACGGCTGTCATGACAGTTTTGACTCTGCAGAGTTTGCACCACTGTACCCACATGTAGTGATTTCATCCCCCGTTGCCGGGTGGACTAAAAGAACCTCCATTATGCCAGTGGCTACGAACCACATTCACACTTCCCAGGTGTGTAGCCAGGAGATCACTACGAAGCCTTTACAAAGGGATTCCCGACGAGCGTGGGCCCACTGAGGTTTCACCCCTAACAGCATACAAGAGGCTCCAACCCCGCTGCAGTGGCCCCCTCTTGAGCCTTGCGGTTCATATGGTAGTCCAGCTGACACCTATTCCCCGCACCATCCAACACACCCATACTACGCCGGGGATACACCTAATTAATTGGCCAAGCTGCCCCATCTCAGCATGTGGTTGGCACGGTAAAGCCAGGTTACATGCTCCATGAACCGGTCCTTAGGATCCAGGCAAGTACTAAACACAAACCCGAGTCTCGTGCACCCAGCACACAACCAAAACATCCAACTTGCCTTGATCCCTACCCCTACATAACTCACAATATCTCATTCAAGAGTATGGTAAAGTAAACTGATGATCTCATATCCCAAATATCTCATTCTAAGCATGGCTAAGCATATGCATAATAATAAATGACATGATAAAATAAATCCCATCCCAAGCTACAAGGAAACAAGGTAATGCAGTTCTAGGAAAACTTCCTACCATGGGTTTCATATTTAAATTGACAATGCAAATAATTTCTAGCTACACATCCTTGCATAGGATCAAAGTGGTCAAGGACACTTGCCTCCTTCCTGCTGCTCTTGAAATGGGTAGTCCTGATCTTGGAAAGGAATAACTTGCTCTTGAGCAGGTTCTACATCATACCATCACACATAGCAAAAGAAAAACAACAATCCATAAGACATAGTTCACACTTCTACTTCATACAAAACACACATTCACATTTATGAAAGTCCTTCACCATTATATGTGTTGTGGTTACTTTATGTGTGTTGATTTGTGGCTTGCATGCACTTTTAATCATGTGTATATGATTCCTACTTTTGTGTTCACATTTATACTTACCTACTATATATATATGAGTTTCCAATTTAAATAAATTCCTTATATTCAACTACTACACCTTTTCACTACCAAGTATGTATGAAAAGTATTTTTCTTCTCCATATGTGCCTTTAGAATTTCTACCAACCTTAAACTGAATTCTTTGGATTTTAGAAACTCCATTTATCATTTACTAGTTGCTATATTTTCAGATTTATTTTCCTATACATAAATGTGTTCTTTATGAAATTAGTAATACACATCATCTAAACAGAATAGGTTCTGGTCCTAAATGATTTAATAACATATTTTGACCTTTGCCTCTGATGTAAACTATTTCACAATTATTTTCCCTATTTTCTAAAACTATTCATTACTTAAAAATGTGTCCCTAAACGTGAATAATAAATTAGACAGATTCAATTCAGCCCAAAATATGTTTTTATCTCACTCCAAAGTTTTCTAAATACTGAGAAAGTTTTTAATTTAATTATGACAATATGTTTGTCCCACTTTTTAATTTTTAAACACTAGCCACATATTCAATTTCCTAATTTAAATACTAAACAGGGCTAAAAAGGTAAACTCACCCCATTACAGGGTCTATAATATTATTTTCAGAATTTCCAGGGGTCTAGCTACACTTATCAGAGGTGTTTTTCCTAATTTTTATTAAGTCCAGGGGCTAAAACTGATTTTTAAATGAATTTACATGATTTTCTGGAGTTCCAGGGGCTAGATCAGAAGTTTCCGGGGCTAGCTCTTATTTCCCGAGAACCCCAGGGGGTAGCACGTAAGATTTCCAGTCTTTATAACGCGGGGCTGACGTGGACCGTCCGATTTTAAACCGACGGCTGAGATTATAACGTCGAACCGGTACGCGGGGATTTAAACCCTACCGTGCGATTTAAAATAAACGGCGCACAAGCGGCCACGTCGCTCTGATCGAACGCGGGGGGCGCTGCCGGCGGCGCACGGCGGCGGGAAGCGGCGATCTTGCCGGAAACTTTCGGATCTTCGGGAATTCTTCCTAGAACTGTGATTTTATGGCATAGATCGGTAGAGGAGAGGTCGGGGATCTCACCTCGGGGTTTTTCTTGAGCTCGGAGGTCCTGGAAATTGATCGGCGACGAGGTACGTGGCGAAACCACGGCGAAGCTCGTCGGCGCTGTGTTTACACCGCAAGTCACCGAGTTTTCTGCACCTGCAAGGTTCCCCGGAGGCGGTGGATCAAGACCAGCGAGTTAGATCGGAATTTCCGAGCTTAGATCGGCCAGAATTCACCGGAGAAGTCTCGGTTCTCACCGGAGGAAAATCGGCGGATCGCGTGGGAAAAACAGAACGAAGCCGGGGTTTTTATAGACGGGGGAGGGCGGCTGGGTGGTTTAGATCAAGTCCGCGTCGCCTACGAACAGAATTCAGCGGGGATACACCGAAATCCTGTTCGGTTTTGATTCGGGTGAGAGGGAGTCCGCCGCGGGCGCGAGGTAGACGACGATCTGGTGGGTCCCACCTGTCAGCGGAATGAAGCAGCGCGCGCGGCTGCGGGCTGGCGTGGGCGCTGGCTGGGCCGGCTGGTGGGTTTCGGCCCACTGGCCGGTTTTTTTTCTGTTTTCTCTTTTTCTTTTTCTATTTCTTTTCTGATTTGAGTTTAATTTGAATTCCAGTTTGAATTTGAATTTTTGCAAAACATGCGACACGTCCAAAATTTTTTAAATTCCCCTCTTAACATGATGTAGGGTCTTGAATCAAAAATTTTGGGGTGTTACATGCAGCGGGGTTGGAGCCTCTTTTATGCTGTTAGGGGTGAAACCTCAGTGGGCCCACGCTCGTCGGGAATCCCTTTGTAAAGGCTTCGTAGTGATCTCCTGGCTACACACCTGGGAAGTGTGAATGTGGTTCGTGGCCAACGGCATAATGGAGGTTCTTTTAGTCCACCTGGCAACGGGGGATGAAATCACTACATGTGGGTACAGTGGTACAAACTCTGCAGAGTCAAAACTGTCATGACAGCCGTGCTCACGGTCAAGAGCGGCTTGGACTTATTCATGATTAGAGGATTGATGGTTTTGGATGTTGTGGATGTTAAGCGGGGAGCTTAACATTGGAAATGATGTCATGGTTATTTGATTATGATGATGGGATGGGACATTGGGACCATTTCACCTGTGTAGTAATGTAGGTGCTTAATAAGCTAAGGTGATAGGTATTAATTGCATAGTGCTTTAACCATGAGTTCAACCTCTCCTTGTTATAGCCATGCATGATATAATTTTCCCACACTTGCTGAGTACCATTGGTACTCAACCTTGCATATTTTGTTGGTTTATATTGCTGCTCAGGTCAAGATAATGAGGTGGTGTACAATGACCAAGACTTTGAACCCGAAGAAGGTTTCTAGGTTCATGGAGACCCCCGGGCAACGCCTGTGACGGAGCCCACAAGAATAATAATTCCGCTGCTAGTTTATTTACTTGTGATGAACTTCTTATTGTCCATCGAGACATATGCTATGTAAGACTTATTTATATTCGACACCTGGATTGTAATAAATGATGCTTCACTATTTGTCATCACATGTATGAGAAAATGATCCTGGCATACATGTGATATTCACTCGGTTGTTCTTCGGAAAAACCGGGTGTGACAACAAGCTACACCATTACCAGATCAAACACAAGCTAGTTTAATCCAACTTGATGAACCTCCTCTTTGCAAGCTCACCATAACTAGGTTTGGTCACTACGAGACATTACTATCGCGTTGTCATCAATATACCACTGTGACGCCCTCAATTCTGTGGAAAACCACGGAACCGAGAACTAATGCATATGTGTGCCCAGGATGTTTATCACACATACACATACGTTCCACAAACTGAATTCAGATTATATATTACCACGAATAACATAGTTTATTACAACACCTCATGAGTCTTGGACTCATGCTCACAGCGGAAGTCCTTATTTCTACGCAGCGGAATTCTTATTCAAATGCGGAAGCAAAAACTAATGCGGAAGCAAAACTAAGCAGAAGTGGCTCCATCTCTATTCCCTCCACAGGCAAGGTTGAGAACAGATCACACGCCATAATGCTCTACTCGGTCTTCATAGTAGCCTTCTCTTGCTGTTGATGAAGAAATAATAATGCAAGTTTGAGCACAATGATGTACTCAGCAAGTGCGGGAATAACACATGATATGCAGCTCATGAACAAGGTAGATATAAAAGGCTTATTTGCAGAAAAGCAAATTTATAAAATCATGGTAAAACAGCAACTTAACTTTAAATAAATGTAGTCCCAGCATTTATGAAATTACCAACATACCTCCATCACTTCCTGTGTTCCATCCAAACATTAACCAATCTTTTACCCATACTCATGAATACCTCCTCGTATTCGCTACCATCTCACCTCATGAACAACCTCGTCTCGCACCGAGACCAATCTCATGTCATGACCCACTAGTCATGCAACCATCTCATCTCCCGGACTCCACAATCCCAAACCAAACCATAACCAAACCAATAACTATAACCAAGAACCTTCCCAATAACCATTCCAATAACCATCCCAATAACCATCCCATCTAATCATGGCAGTTTAGCCAGGTGCTCGGGACCGTAAGCTCGGCTATCATGATAGTTTTTGACTCTGCAGAGTTTGCACCTCTTTACCCACAAGTTTGTGATTTCGTCACCCGTCGGCGACTGCAGAACCTCCATTATACCAGTACACAACCGTCGGTGTATGGTCAATAGATCACAAAATAGCCTTTACAAAGGGGTTACTAGATGTATGGACTCACTAAGGTTTCACCGGCAGGCTAGAATCTCCAATTCTCCCACCCACGGGCCCCCTCTTGTGCCATGCAGTTCCCAGGGCAGTCCTCACTCGACTCCCATTCCCCGCGCCTTCCACAGTCCATAACACTCTAGCAACTTACCTAATTACTCAGCTAAGCCGCACCCATACTTGGCCTTGTGGTGGCACTGTTATCCTGGCATGTGCATGCATGAACCGGTCCTTAGATCTACGGCAAGTAAAACCACCATCTCATGCTACCTCATACACAAACCCAGGCTTGCCTAGATCCCCCTCCGATCCATGTTCATTATTAACATCAGTTTCTCATTATTATTATGAGTGCAGTTAGCTAGACACATCTATCTTGCCTCCCAATCCCATGGACTCAGCGAAGCATAAAACAAAAACCATACCCGACTCATAAAACTTCCCAGGTGACAAGGATGGTTTAATCAAAACTAGTAAACTCCTATAAAAGAGTTTCCCATCATGTTTGACTCAGCACACACACCTTTTCACAAAACAAAATCGTTTTACCAAAAACATAGGATCAACATGGTCAAGGAGCACTTGCCTTGTTCTTGCGGTTCCGGTTGTTCTTGATTCTCAAAACCTTGTTGCCGCAGCTCGTCGTACACAGCGTTCTGAGCTTGTTCTGCTATGTAGGATTCACGTGCATAATCAATAACATACACAAACCCTAAACTAGATGCGATGATGCACATGCATGCTATCCTATGATTAGTTCTATTAGATTGATCTGGTGTTCTTGCATGGCTTGCATGGTCAGAGGTATTCGTATCAATGGTGGTCGTGGCGATGATCTTGTTTTTAGATCAAACTGATCATCAAGTGATATGTCCACAAAAAGGCTTCTGTTCGAAAGGAATCGAAGAAAAGATGCAAAGAGATGAACAACATGATGTCGTAAGGTGGTATTGAAGTCCTACCTCACGCTCTTCTTGACTTTGAGGTCCTCCTCAGATCTCTCGGTTCTTCTCCAATGATCTCTCTTGTTGCGCTTTCGGCGATGTTTTGCTCGGCGAGTTAGGGCTAGAGCTCTAAGTCGTCGGCTCAGGAGTTGAAAGAGAAGTTCGTGATTTCGGCCAGAGGTTTTGAGTTCTATTTATAATCGGGAAGAGAAGAGTCCTAATCTGATTGGATTCCGAATAAGAGTCTTATTCAGATCTTTGTTAGATCCTGACGTCTTATCTTCGGTAAGGATCGTGGATTTTAGATCGGTTCCCATTGCGTACCGGTGTCCTTACACGTAACAGCCGCTCCAAAACTCGTTACCTCCATGGTGATGAGCTCCGGAGGCTCCACGTGTACTTCCGAGCCTGGTATCTCTTCTCCCACAGAGACGAGCTCCGGTCGTGCCTCGTGTCAATCGATCGAGACCTCCCTCTTCTTCGGAGGTGAGCTCCGCGCACGCCACGTGTGGGTGCCGGTCTTTCCGCCTTTCCTTCCCTCAGGGACATGCCCCGAGGTCGACACGTGTTCAGCAGCGACGGACCTCCGGAGATAAGCTCCGGTGGCAACACGTGTTCAATAGATCCGGACTTCTCGGAGATGGGTTCCGAAATTAACACGTATCCCGTGCGACTGGTCCCCTGACTTCCGCGAGGACTAGCTCCGAAGGTGACATGCGTCCCATCAAAAATGCCTTTGCTTCTTCCGCAGAGGCTAGCTCCACGGGCAACACGCGTCCCACAGGGTCGGACCTCTTTCCAATTCCGGAGGTGACCCCCGAGCCTGCCACGTATCCAGTTTAGCGTCGGACCTCTCCCAATCTCTCGGGAATGAGTTCCGAACACGCCACGTGGTCTGCTGGTCGTGGAAATTGCCTTCGGTGCTCTCGGAGAGCTTTACTGGCTATCCTTTTAATACTTGTTTCCGTTCCCTCTTTTCTAAAAATGTTTTTCTTCTTCATAAACATGAACATATGCTGACACCCGAGATGAGGGTGTCACAAATCTACCCCCCTTAAATTGAATCTCGCCCTCGAGATTCATTAGTAGAAAATAGATAGGGGAATTCAGCCTTAATATCCTCTTCACGCTGCCATGTGGCTTCAGCTTCAGTGTGATGGCTCCATTGTACCTTGCACCATCGAATCACTTTGTTTCGGGTGACCCTTTCTTTTACGTCCAAGATTCGGATAGGGTGTTCTGCGTAAGTCAGGACGTCTTGAAGTTTAGGTTCTCCCATTGACACTTGTTCCTCAGGTATTCTCAAGCACTTCTTGAGCTGAGATACTTGAAACACGTCATGTACGTCGGAGAGGTGGTTTGGGAGCTCTAGTTGATAGGCTACTTCTCCTCGCTTGTCCAAAATCTTAAATGGTCGGATGTAGCGAGGCGCTAGTTTGCCTTTGACGTTAAAACGTCATTGGCCTCGGATAGGCAATACTTTAAGGTATACGAAGTCTCTAACTTCAAAGGTCAACTTCCTACGCCTGTTGTCCGCATAGCCTTTCTGTCGTGACTGAGCAGCCTTTAAGTTCTCCAGTATCATTTGGACTAGCTTTTCAGCCTCTTGTAGTACTTCGGGTCCAAACACCTGGTTCTCTCCAGTCTCATTCCAGAACAGTGGCGTTCTACACCGTCTACCATATAAGGCTTCGAAAGGCGACATCTTCAAGCTAGCTTGATAGCTGTTGTTATAGGAGAACTCGGCATACGGTAAACTCCTATCCCAACTATGCCCACGTTTCAAGGCGCAAGCTCTCAGCATGTCCTCCAAAATTTGGTTCGTCCTCTCGGTTTGCCCATCTGTTTGTGGGTGATAGGCGGAGCTAAAATCTAGTCGTGTACCCATGGCTTTCTGCAGCTTCCTCCAGAATCTAGAGGTAAACTGAGAACCTCGATCTGAGACTATCCTCTTCGGAACTCCATGACGGCACACGATCTGCTCCATGTACAACTCTGCCAACTGTGTAACGTTGTAACTGGTCTTTACCGGAGGAAAATGGGCGGTTTTCGTCAACCGGTCCACAATGACCCAGATGGAATCGTATCCTGACTGAGTCCTTGGCAGTCCGACGATGAAGTCCATACTGATGTCTTCCCATTTCCATTCAGGTATTTTCAAAGGTTGCAACAACCCAGCGGGTTTTTTATGTTCGGCTTTTACCCGTTGGCATGTGTCGCATAGGGCAACGTATTCGGCTATATCCCTTTTCATACTATCCCACCAATAGCAAGTGTTCAAGTCCTTGTACATTTTGGTGCTCCCCGGATGTATGGAATAGGGTGAATCATGTGCCTCCTTTAATATTATGTCGCGAAGGTGTCTTAGGTTTGGCACACAAATCCTTTTTCCTAGCCAAAGCGTACCCTTTTCATCCTCTTTGAAATCTTTCTCTATCCCTTGTCGGATTCTTTCCTTGATCTCCTTGATCCCCTCGTCCGTTGCTTGTCCCTTTCTTATTTCTTGTTCCAATGGGGAGTGGATCTCTATCATTTCCATGTTATTCAAGAATCCGAGGTGTAACCCTTCGAACTCCTCACGTAGTTCGGGTGGTAGCCCCCGAACCGTGAGTTGGTGGCATGCTCCCTTTCTGCTCAATGCGTCAGGGACTACATTGGCCTTCTCGGGATGGTAGTTGATTCCCACATCATAATCCTTGATGAGTTCTAACCATCGACGTTGCCTCAAATTCAAGTCCGTTTGTGTAAATATGTACTTGAGGCTTTTATGATCCGTATAGATCTCACATCGATAACCAAGGATATAATGTCTCCAAATCTTCAATGCATGCACCACTGCTGCTAACTCCAAATCATGAGTAGGATAGTTAAGCTCGTGCTTCTTTAATTGTCGTGAGGCATAGGCTACCACTTGTCCTTTCTGCATGAGTACACACCCGAGCCCTTGCCTGGATGCGTCACAATATATGTCAAAGCTCTTGCTTACGTCTGGCAATACCAGAACTGGTGCTGTGGTTAGCCTTTTCTTGAGTTCCTCAAAATTTTCTTGGCAGGCTTGTGTCCATTGAAAGACTTTTCCCTTCATTATCAACTCCGTCATAGGTTTTGCTATCTTAGAGAAGTCCTTAATGAAGCGCCGATAGTATCCTGCCATTCCAAGGAAACTCCGAATATCCCTCACGCTCTTCGGTTGGTCCCATTTCAGAACATCTCTCACCTTTCCAGGATCAACCGATACCCCTTCCTTGGAGATGATGTGGCCTAGGAAGGATATTTCCCTTAGCCAAAATTGACACTTGTTGAGCTTGGCATACAACTGATGCTCTCGCAACTTCTGCAAGGTCGATCTCAGATGTTCTTCATGCTCCTCCTCACTTTTTGAATACACCATAATGTCGTCGATGAAAACCACGACGAACTTGTCCAAGTACTCCATGAAAACCTTATTCATAAGGTACATGAAGTATGCGGGTGCATTCGTCAATCCAAAAGACATAACGGTATATTCATATGAACCATACCGCGTCCGAAAGGCCGTCTTAGGTATATCGGAGGACTTAATCTTCAGCTGGAAATATCCCGACCGAAGATCAATCTTGGAGAACACTTGGGCTCCTTTCATTTGATCGAACAGGTCCTCTATACGGGGCAGAGGGTATTTATTCTTGATTGTTACCTCGTTGAGAGACCTGTAGTCCACGCACATTCTTTGGGTTCCGTCCTTCTTGTCCACGAAGAGTACCGGGGCTCCCCATGGTGACGAGCTTGGCCGGATAAAACCCTTCTCCAACTCTTCTTGAATTTGTTTATTTAGTTCAACTAACTCGTTGACGGGCATCTTATATGGTCTCTTAGCTATGGGTGCAGTTCCAGGTACCAAATCTATGGCAAACTCAATATCCCGGTCAGGTGGCATTCCTGGAAGTTCTTCCGGGAACACATCCGAAAATTCCTGAACCACTGGAATGTTGTCCAATGCTACCCCTTCAACATGGTTCAGATCCGCTCGTTCG
This sequence comes from Neostapfia colusana, assembly GCA_030760725.1. NCBI lineage: Eukaryota > Viridiplantae > Streptophyta > Magnoliopsida > Poales > Poaceae > Neostapfia > Neostapfia colusana. Next base: position 74,041,318 of record JASWHV010000004.1, read on the forward strand.
GTCGCTTGCGGGGCTGACTCAAACTCGACACGGATACTGTGTTCGTTTGTCAATTGCACGCTTCTCTCAGCGCATTGGATTACTCCATTGTGCTTGCTTAACCAGTCCATTCCGAGTATTATGTCAATTCCGTGGGAGTCCAAGACAATAAGGTTGGCAAGGAAGTCTACCCCCCTTATTTTAAGGCTTACCTTAGGACATACTATACTAGTCCTCATTTCTCCTCCGGGAGAATTAACTAACATAGCACATTCTAGGTGGGATACGGGTAGATGATGTTTGGCAACATATTTGGATGATATGAAGGAATGCGATGATCCGGAATCAAATAAAATGGTGGCTGGGTTGGAGTTGGCAAGGAACATACCAATTGCGACGTCCTCAGCCTGTTGTACTTCCTCAGCAGTGACATGGTTAACGTGGCCACGAGCATAGTTCTCGGTCCACGGTTCCCTTGGTTGTCTCCTCCGTTTGGTCGCTGGTTCTGCTTGGGCACGTTACCTTGCTGTCCAGGGCCTCTCTTCGGGCACTGGTTAGCGAAGTGGCCTACTTCCCCGCATGCAAAGCATGCCCTGTTGCCTACGGCAGCAGGTACGTTGGGGCGGGGGTTTTGAACAGGAGCGCCATTGTTAGGCCGGGGCGCAGGAGGCATGGGCACACGAGGTGCCGGTGCGACGAGCCGTTGCTGTGGTGGCTGACCAGGGCGGTACGTAGGAGTGGTCGATCCATACTGCGGCGCAGGAGGCATGTATCTAGGTCGTACGTTGCTCCCTTGGGGCTGGTATGGGATCTTCCTTTTGCACTCGCGCTCGATCTCTCGGATCTTGTTTTCCACCACAATAGCCTTATCAACCAGCTTCTGGAAGCTTACGTAGTCATTGTTGAGGAGCTGAACTTGGATCTCATTGTTCAACCCTCTCATGAACAGGTACTGCTTCCTCTGATCTGAGTTGACATCTTCGGGGGCATACCGGGACAGTTGTATGAACTTGTTGAGATATTCGTTCACACTTTTCTGTCCTTGGCGGAGACCTTCAAACTCCTGCCTCTTGATCATCATTACGCCAACAGGGATGTAGTGGGAGCGGAAACTTTCCTTGAACTCAGTCCAAGTGATTGTCTCCGGGTTGGCATGGGCGTTGCTCAAGGCATCCCACCAGTCAGCAGCTGCTCCCATCAGTTGGTGCGACGCAAAGAGAACCTTCTCTCGGTCGTTGCACTGAACAATGGCAAGCTTTTTCTCAATGGATTTCAACCAATCATCGGCCTCCATTGGATCACTTGCTTGAGCAAAGGTGGGTGGTCGAGTCCTCATGAACTCTCCCAGCCTGTTATGAGCCGGCGGTGGTGGTGGCGGTGGTGCCGGAACGGGGTGTTGGTTGGCCTGCAACTGACCCAAAGTTTGGATCATGGTTTGCATAAGCTGGTTTTGCATGGCCATCAACCTTTCTAGGTTATTTTCGCCAGCTCCGGGGTTAGCAGAAATTTCCTCGTGGTTATCTTCCTGGACGTTCCTTCGGCTGGCGTTTCCTCTCACCATCTGTGAGGGGGAACGAAATAGAATAGAAGGTTAGATAGGTCCTTTCAACTATATGCATCAAGGTGAGTTGGACTATATATATTAGTCCTTATGAGGATGTGATCAAGTGCCGAAGCATTTCACTCCTCTTTCTTCTTACGTGTGGATATGGACAACGTGTTTAAGACGTCCCACAACTCACACTAAGCACATATTCACAAATAATCATCACAAGGGCCCACTCAACTCCTATTCAAGGATGGTTTCCTATGCCAAGGTGGTTTCAAGGCCAATCTAAGCTATTCATCCTAGGATGCTTCCTTTGGTCCGCGTAGCTTCTATTTAGGGGTGTAACTTGCTGTTAACATGTGATTCTAATATTAATCTAAGGCTTCTATCTTAGTCGTGTAACCTACTGTCAACCCGTGGCTCTGATACCAATCTGTGACGCCCTCAATTCTGTGGAAAACCACGGAACCGAGAACTAATGCATATGTGTGCCCAGGATGTTTATCACACATACACATACGTTCCACAAACTGAATTCAGATTATATATTACCACGAATAACATAGTTTATTACAACACCTCATGAGTCTTGGACTCATGCTCACAGTGGAAGTCTTTTTTTCTACGCAGCGGAATTCTTATTCAAATGCGGAAGCAAAAACTAATGCGGAAGCAAAACTAAGCAGAAGTGGCTCCATCTCTATTCCCTCCACAGGCAAGGTTGAGAACAGATCACACGCCATAATGCTCTACTCGGTCTTCATAGTAGCCTTCTCTTGCTGTTGATGAAGAAATAATAATGCAAGTTTGAGCACAATGATGTACTCAGCAAGTGCGGGAATAACACATGATATGAAGCTCATGAACAAGGTAGATATAAAAGGCTTATTTGCAGAAAAGCAAATTTATAAAATCATGGTAAAACAGCAACTTAACTTTAAATAAATGTAGTCCCAGCATTTATGAAATTACCAACATACCTCCATCACTTCCTGTGTTCCATCCAAACATTAACCAATCTTTTACCCATACTCACGAATACCTCCTCGTATTCGCTACCATCTCACCTCATGAACAACCTCGTCTCGCACCGAGACCAATCTCATGTCATGACCCACTAGTAATGCAACCATCTCATCTCCCGGACTCCACAATCCCAAACCAAACCATAACCAAACCAATAACTATAACCAAGAACCTTCCCAATAACCATTCCAATAACCATCCCAATAACCATCTCATCTAATCATGGCAGTTTAGCCAGGTGCTCGTGACCGTAAGCTCGGCTATCATGATAGTTTTTGACTCTGCAGAGTTTGCACCTCTTTACCCACAAGTTTGTGATTTCGTCACCCGTCGGCGACTGCAGAACCTCCATTATACCAGTACACAACCGTCGGTGTATGGTCAAGAGATCACAAAATAGCCTTTACAAAGGGGTTACTAGATGTATGGACTCACTAAGGTTTCACAGGCAGGCTAGAATCTCCAATTCTCCCACCCACGGGCCCCGTCTTGTGCCATGCAGTTCCCAGGGCAGTCCTCACTCGACTCTCATTCCCCGCGCCTTCCACAGTCCATAACACTCTAGCAACTTACCTAATTACTCAGCTAAGCCGCACCCATACTTGGCCTTGTGGTGGCACTGTTATCCTGGCATGTGCATGCATGAACCGGTCCTTAGACCTACGGCAAGTAAAACCACCATCTCATGCTACCTCATACACAAACCCAGGCTTGCCTAGATCCCCCTCCGATCCATGTTCATTATTAACATCAGTTTCTCATTATTATTATGAGTGCAGTTAGCTAGACACATCTAACTCGCCTCCCAATCCCATGGACTCAGCGAAGCATAAAACAAAAACCATACCCGACTCATAAAACTTCCCAGGTGACAAGGATGGTTTAATCAAAACTAGTAAACTCCTATAAAAGGGTTTCCCATCATGTTTGACTCAGCACACACCTTTTCGCAAAACAAAATCGTTTTACCCAAAACATAGGATCAACATGGTCAAGGAGCACTTGCCTTGTTCTTGCGGTTCCGGTTGTTCTTGATTCTCAAAACCTTGTTGCTGCAGCTCGTCGTACACAGCGTCCTGAGCTTGTTATGCTATGTAGGATTCACGTGCATAATCAATATCATACACAAACCCTAATCTAGATGCGATGATGCACATGCATGCTATCCTATGATTAGTTCTATTAGATTGATCTGGTGTTCTTGCATGGCTTGCATGGTCAGAGGTATTCGGATCAATGGTGGTCGTGGCGATGATCTTGTTTTTAGATCAAACTGATCATCAAGTGGTCTGTCCACGAAAAGGCTTCTGTTCGAAAGGAATCGAAGAACAGATGCAAAGAGATGAACAACATGATGTCGTAAGGTGGTATTGAAGTCCTACCTCACGCTCTTCTTGACTTTGAGGTCCTCCTCAGATCACTCGGTTCTTCTCCGATGATCTCTCTTGTTGCGCTTTCGGCGATGTTTTGCTCGGCGAGTTAGGGCTAGAGCTCTAAGTCGTCGGCTCAGGAGTTGAAAGAGAAGTTCGTGATTTCGGCCAGAGGTTTTGAGTTCTATTTATAATCGGGAAGAGAAGAGTCCTAATCTGATTGGATTCCGAATAAGAGTCTTATTCAGATCTTTGTTAGATCCTGACGTCTTATCTTCGGTAAGGATCGTGGATTTTAGATCGGTTCCCGTTGCGTACCGGTGTCCTTACGCGTAACAGCCGCTCCAAAACTCGTTACCTCCGTGGTGATGAGCTCCGGAGGCTCCACGTGTCCTTCCGAGCCTGGTATCTCTTCTCCCACAGAGACGAGCTCCGGTCGTGTCGTGTGTCAATCGATCGAGACCTCCCTCTTCTTCGGAGGTGAGCTCCGCGCACGCCACGTGTGGGTGCCGGTCTTTCCGCCTTTCCTTCCCTCAGGGACATGCCCCGAGGTCGACACGTGTTCAGCAGCGACGGACCTCCGGAGATAAGCTCCGGTGGCAACACGTGTTCAATAGATCCGGACTTCTCGGAGATGGGTTCCGAAATTAACACGTATCCCGTGCGACTGGTCCCCTGACTTCTGCGAGGACTAGCTCCGAAGGTGTCATGCGTCCCATGAAAAATGCCTTTGCTTCTTCCGCAGAGGCTAGCTCCACGGGCAACACGCGTCCCACAGGGTCGGACCTCTTTCCAATTCCGGAGGTGACCCCCGAGCCTGCCACGTATCCAGTTTAGCGTCGGACCTCTCCCAATCTCTCGGGAATGAGTTCCGAACACGCCACGTGGTCTGCTGGTCGTGGAAATTGCCTTCGGTGCTCTCGGAGAGCTTTACTGGCTATCCTTTTAATACTTGTTTCCGTTCCCTCTTTTCTAAAAATGTTTTTCTTCTTCATAAACATGAACATATGCTGACACCCGAGATGAGGGTGTCACAACCACCCTTAGGGTACAACACCCTCTCCAATGAGTTCAACTGTCACTCCTCCGTCAGAATGATCAGTTTCTACCTATTCCAAGTTTTGATCTGGTTCTGTGCATTTTCATGACTCAAGCTGAACACCAAAGTTAAAGTTAACTTCAGTATCTTTCCAACGAGTACTCATTTACCCACAGATCAGCTCTGGTTAAAAAGTTATGGTAATTCAAAGTCCAAAGAATTTCTGGAAGAATTTCAACAGAACCTCCTTTGGAAGTTGCTGTTTTCCATTCGAGTTTCCACTGAAATCTGTGCTGAAACTTCAGAAACTTTGAATTGCAAAGATGTGCATTCGAGTTTCCACTGAAATCTGTGCTGAAACATCAGAAACTTTGAATTGCAAAGATGTCACACATCTTCTACTCTTTCTAAGGATGTATCATATGACAATTTTAGATTTTTCTACTGGGAGTTATGTTTGAAAAACAGAACAGTTCAGAGAATGTTTTACTCTGTCCTGGTTCTGGACAGTTTACATTCCTCTGGGATTTTAGCCATCTTAAGATGTGTTTCAGCTCTGGAAGTCTACAACAAAGTTGTAGGGTACTCAAATACATTTCCAGAACTATATACCACACTTCCCTGGGCTAAAATACCTGTGAGTTATGCTCTGTTGAAGATCAGCATCTTGCTGCCCAAAACAGAGCACTCTGTTTTTCAGTCTTTTGGAACTACACTCAAACCCCCTCCAATTTTTCTACCCAACCAGGGTCCTAAATGTTGAACCTAGTGATTTTAATTCTTTTTTATCATTATTCTCATGCATATGCCTACAATATCTCGGTACTACGTTCCTCACAAAAGAAAATCCTAATCGGATTATACCGCCATATACGCACTACACGGTCTCTCGCACACGTTTACTACACGGATACTTACGTGTTTAGTACCTGCAGAAGACCACACAATAATGTTGCACTCAAGGGTTGTTTTCACTTCAGGCAGTTCCATATTTGAAATTAAATACAAACGCCCGTATCATTGTCATACGGCCGTCCTTGAGTTAGGTCACGTCTCAAGGTACGTGATCGTGTTTCAACACCACACGACGGGGAACCCGAGTAGGTCATGAACGGGTTGTCACGGTTGGGAATGTTATCAACCCAATGGATACCACCTACTGCCCTGCAGGGCACGCCGATGGCAAGCGCTGCGTATGTCCCCCTGGGCTACTTCCAAACGAACACACTCTCGCGTTACTGACCACGCGATGAGGTCTCCACTTACTTGCCTAATGCACGCTAGGGATCAGCGTTTCATATGAACTCAGGAACATGAAGAGTCCAAGAGTTTCATATTGACGTCTCACACCAAGCTGCGAGACCTATCCCTGAACCACGTTCCTCGTCAGGGGAGCTAACCGAAATTGAACCGCTTTCGGTGGCGTTCCTTACCATGCTTACCAAGCGTAGGTGCGTCGTTACATAATGAAAATTCAGAATTATAACACATAGGTTAGTCTTTGCCACTTTAAGTCACTATGCTAGTATAGTCCTTACTTGGGCAGCTACCGAATCCTCACCGTATACCTAAGTTTTCCCATAATACGGTCCTTAAGTACTGTGCTATCCCCAATGCAGCTCTGATACCAGGCTGTGGCGGACCGGAATCCGCTCATCCAGGATCGCAGAGGGTGGTGCCGCACGATGCGACACCCGACAGCACATGTCATAAGAACACAATATATATTACATGGGAAAACAAACTGAACTGTACAAAAAGATACAACTTCAGTTACAAACTAATATTTATTTACACAGCGGAAGTCTACTATGTACAACTCACGCCCGCCTATCTAGCAAAGGTCGGTTGCCCAGCCCTAGGGCAACCAACACTGGCTGCACTCCTCAGCTCAGCGCGGCGTGTACGGCTCCCACTCAGCCGTGGTCCCCGACGGAGGGTAACCCTCGCCGGTGGACTCGTACTCCGAGTCTGTGGGTGGTTCCTCACCTGAAAAACACTTAAGCAGCAACCATGAGCACGAAGGCTCAGCAAGGCTTAGCCGACTCACCTAAACATGAAACTCTACATGAGGTGTACAATGACATAGGATAGTCATATTGCAACAAATGGACTCGCCTACAAGTTCATCCTTAGTTCAGCTTTTAGCAACAAGTTAACAGTTCAGGAAGTTGAAATTTAGTAAGCAATATTTGGTGGCAAACATGTAGAAATACAATATTATATCATATCAGCAATATTGAATCAACGTATTTCATACATTATTCTACGTCACGACTCAGTGACCAAGTGGTACTCTTCACCGTGAGGTACGGCGAATCGACTCGATATACACCTGCAGGGAAACCCAAAGAGCACGTCACGTACGCCCACCCGTGGAGCTGCACAGCATGCTCACTCGATGTCGTATGGGACAACCTTTCACACAACAGCCCAAACGTCGAACCGGTCGCACCGAAACGAGCAGGAGGTTCCCCACACGGAGCATCTCTCTATCCCTGTTGGCAGATTTCCACCTTGCTGCCCTCAGCCTACACCTATAAATCTGTGCGTTATGCCTCGACGCCCGGAGGATTAGGCTACATCGATTTATCGGGGCCCATATATCTGATATGCCTTCAGTACGTTCAAACTTGATCAGCATGGGCCGCACACGGATCGGTCCTCAATCGACACGGACAGGGCCGCGCACACAAGACTCCCTCTTGCTGCGCCCTAGTCCCTGTCTAGTCTCATTTTCATTACTAAAGTGATCTCACATCACTCAACCGAACTCGTGTGTCCCGAGCCTAAACTCGCGAGTAGATTCCAACTACTCGACTTGTACCAAAGTCCTATGAAACATTAAGCATAGCCTGTCTACTCAAGGTCTTAGACACTACCCTCACTCTTATGGAAAATTTCTGGTCATGCAAGTGGGGTTCCATCCATCCTATACCTACTGCGCATTCACACTTCATATGACACATGTAAACAAAGTAAAACTTATGAAAGTTACGTCCTAATTAAGATTTGAGAAAGTCTGAAAAATGTTTCTGTATATTTTTCTATTTTCTCAGGGCAGTTCTCTTAATCACCCAATTAGGGGGACTAAATGAACTTGGATGAGTCTGAAAATTTTACTGTGACTCAAGGATTTTCCAATGAACCTCTCAGCCAAATTTCAGAATTTTTCATAAAGTAGTTCTCCAGATAAAATCCCCAACAGTTTAAAGTTTAGGGATTTAATTCTTGAAAACTATTCACTTTCATGAGCTGAATTTGGTTTTACTGGAAAGTACTCAGAATTCTGAGTTCGGCAAAATTTGGTTCATCGAATTTGGAGTTTAACTGGAAATTCCAAAAATGTTTAAATCCTGCGGGTGGGTCCATCGCACACGTGTCGACCGCTGGAGCCGAGCCACACGGGGCCATAGACTCCTTCCCACGCAGCCACACTGGATCCTGGACCACAGAAAATCCCGCACGTTACTTCCAGCCGCTGACGAGTGGGATCTCCCCCCCTTCGTCTTCCTCCAGCCACCCGCGTGACCCCGCCACCGAGCTCGCTGGAGCTCTCGCCGGAGAGGGGTTCCGGCCCTCGGAACTTGCCGATTCTCGCCGCCTGTGCCTATCTCGGCCTGGGGAACACGGTGGTGCCCTCACCAGAGCATGACAACGGCCGGAACAGTGCTCCCGCCGGTAACAGCGGCCGGGAGCTCACCGACGACGTCGAACTCAGCATCCCCTGCACCTTTTTTGATGCGGTTTGCTCGGGGAGCTCCGCTGACACCTGCTGATCGCGGACATGGGCCCCAATCCTCGTGAAAACAGCTGCAACTACGACCTCACCGGTGACCTAGGCCGGATATCGGCTGTTCTCAGAAAACTTCGAAGAACCGTAACCCTAGTCCATGGTTCTTGCTGGTTTTTGATCCTAGGTGGTCGTGGCAGGGTGTAGATCGTGTGTTTAGCTCGGTACGCCCGGTGATAAGCCAACACCCGTGAATTTTTGGATTTGGTGGAGCTCAGCCGTAAGAACACCGTAGCGTTTCCGGAATAAATTCTCCCCCAACGGTGCATGAAATGCCAAACGGTAAGGACAAACAGAACCAGCACCTTATGGCAGTCGTTTCTTGTGTTGAGCATCGGGCACGAGGGCGCCTGGTTTGCTCGGACGCCGGCGATCAGTGGGTGGCGAAACACCGAGTGTGTGGTCGGGTTTGTGGGCGGTGGAACAGAGAGGATACGGGGCGTTTCACGCAGCCCAGCAGTGCAACCGCACGCTTTGTAGCCGGCGCCCTCATCTCCCGAGCAGGAGGTGGTGCGGTGGCCGTGTTGGGACGGGGTCGACCCCGTGCGCTGTCGGCCGTAGGGTGTTCGACCGCGTGCCCGAGTCGGTTTGCTCCCCAGGGTGGCTGACCAGTGGGCCCTCTTCTCCCCTCTAATTCTTTCCCCCCCTTTCTTTTGTAAATATCCTAGCTACTGAACATTTAATGAGAGACTTAGCCCCCAAGTCTTGGTTTGAATTTGAGTTCTCAAATTCAAACTTTGTTTGACTAAATTTGCTTTATGTTTAAACTGAAATTCAAATTCAGTTTGGAATTATTGCAAATTTAGTACCCGACAAGATGAACTCCAATGAGGATGAAAATTGGTGCCTCTTTTTCAAATACTTCCAAAAGTGCCTAAAAAATTGTTGGATTTACATGAAACTTGGCCTGAACCTTCCCAAGACTTTTCAAGTCCTAGGGGTGAGCTCAACCTCTCATGTTCATGTGTACAAATCCCACTTTGTGAAAGAGAAGGCTTTCCCCTCTAATCACTCTTTTGATGGAGGTTACTTGCTCTTCACAATATTTCTTAAGAAATCCACAATAAAAACTGTGGTGTTGTGAAGTGAAGAAAAGTTTTTGCATGTCCCTTTTCTTGGGATTTTACATCATTCATACATGGGGAATGCATCGATGAATTCATTTGCATGCATTAGGGCAATCTGAGCGTGAATTCTTTCAAAAGAATTCAAATTGTGTTTAAATTCACTCCACTCTACTCATAGAGAAGTTGTGACACCCTCATCTCTGGTTTCTGCATGTATTCATATTTCATGTAGAGAAAACATTCTAAAAGAAGTGGGAACAGAGAAATTAGCAAATAGATAGCCAGTAAGAGCGGAATCCAGTTCACAGATAGCGCCGAAGACAACTTCAGCGGCCCGCTGGCCATGTGGCGTGTCCGGATCTCATCCCTGCAAAGTGGGGAGAGGTCCGCAGCTAAGCTGTCTTCGTGGTAGGCTCGGGGCTCATCTCCGCAAAGGAGGAGAGGTCCGACCCTGTGGGACACGTGTTGCCCCCGGAGCTAACCTCTGCGGAAGAAGCAAAGGCATTTCCGCAGGACACATGTCACCCCCGGAGCTAGTCATCATGGAAATCAGAAGACTGGTCGCGCGGGATACGTGTTGATCTAGGAGCTCACCTCCGAGAAGTCTTGTTCCATTAGACACATATCGTCACCGGAGCTTATCTCCATGAGGCCCGACGCTGCTGGACACGTGTTAACCTCGGAGCACGTCTATGAGGAAAAAAGGAAAGACCGGCACTAGCACGTGGCGTGCGCGGAGCCACCTCCGAGTAAGAGAGGAGGTCCCGACCACCAGGATACGTGGCGCACGCTTAGCTCACCTCCGAAGGAAAAGGGAGGTCTCGCTCGTTTGACACGCGGCACAACCGGAGCCCGTCTCTGCGGAAAGGGAGAGACCAGGACACGGTGGACACGTGGAGCCTCCGGAGCTCATCACCGAGGAGGTAACGAGTTCTAGGGACGGTTTTTGGATTCTGTACGTGTAGAAATACCGGAACAGAAACCGACCTGAATTCCACAATGTTACCGCACCAAATCAACTAAAGGTAAGATGTTAGGATCCAACGACGATCTGAATATGACTCTTATTCAGGATACAATCAGATTAGGACTCTTCTCTTCCCAATTATAAATAGAACCCAGAACCTCTGGCCGAAACCACAAACTTCTATTTAAACTCCTGAGCCGATGACTTAGAGCCCTAGTCCCAAACCGCCGAGTAAACCATTGCCGAAGCACGGCAAGGAAGATCGCCGGAGGAAAGCCCAACGATCTGAGAAGGACCTCGAGACCAAGAAGAACGTAAGGTAGGTCTCCAATACCACCTTACGCCATCGTTGTGTTTTCTTTGCATCTGTTCTTTGGTTCCTTTCGAACAGAAGCCTTCTCGTGGACAGATCACTTGATGATCAGGTTGATCTAAAGACAAGATCATCGCCACGTCCACCATTGATCCGAACACCTCTGTTCATCATAAAATCCATGCAAGCCATGCAAGAACACGTGCAAACCAATCTAATAAAACTAATCATAGGATAGCATGCATATGCATCATCGCATCTAGTTTAAGGTTTGTGCATGATATTGATTGCTATGAATCTTGTATGCACGTGAACCTACATAGTGGGACAAGCTCGGGGAGCTGTCTATGACGAGATGCAGCAACAAGGTTTTGAGATCCAAGAATCACCGGAACCACAAGAACAAGGCAAGTGCTCCTTGACCATATTGATCCTATGTTTTGAGTAAAACTGATTTGTTTTGTGAAAAGGCGTGTGTGCTGAGTCAAACATGATGGGAAACCCTTTTATAGGAGTTTACTAGATTTGGTTAAACCACCCTTGTAGCCTGGGAAGTTTATGAGTTGGGTGTGGTTTTTACTTTTATGCTTCGCTGAGTCCATGGGATTGGGAAGCGAGATAGATGTGTCTGGCTAGCTGCACTCATAATGATAATGAGAAACTGATGATGTTAATAAACATGGATCGGAGGGAGATCTAGGCAAGTCTGGGTTTGTGAATGAGGTAGCATGAGATGGTGGTTTACTTGCCATAGATCTAAGGACCGGTTCATGCATGCACATGCCATGATAACAGTGCCACCACAAGGCCAGGTATTGGTACGGCTTAGCTGAGTAATTAGGTAAGTTGCTAGAGTGTTATAGACTGTGGAAGGCGCGGGGAATGGGAGTCGAGTGAGGACAGCCCTGGGAACTGCATGGCACAAGAGGGGGCCCGTGGGTGGGAGAATTGGAGATTCTAGCCTGCCGGTGAAACCTTAGTGAGTCCATACATCTAGTAACCCCTTTGTAAAGGCTATTTTGTGATCTCTTGACCATACACCGACGGTTGTGTACTGGTATAATGAAGGTTCTGCAGTCGCCGACGGGTGATGAAATCACTAACTTGTGGGTAAACAGGTGCAAACTCTGCAGAGTCTAAAACTATCATGATAGCCGAGCTTACGGTCACGAGCGCCTGGGCAATCGCCATGATTAGTTGGGATGGTTATTGGGATGGTTCTTGGTTATGGTTATTGATTTTGGTTATGGTTTGGTTTTAGGACTGTTGAATCCAAGTGATAAGATGGTTGCATGACTGTTGAGTCATGGCAACGAGATTGGTCTCGGTGTGAGACGAAGTTGTTTATGAGGTGAGACGGTAACGAATACGAGGAGGTATTCGTGAGCAAGAATGAAGTTGGTTAATGTTCGGGTGGAACATGGAAAGTGATGGAGGTATGTTGGTAATTTAATACATGCTGGGACTACATTCATCTAAAGTTAAGTTGCTGTTTTATCATGGTTTTATAAATCTGCTTTTCTGCAAATGAGCTTTTTTTATACCTACCTTGTTATGAGCTACATATCGTGTTTTTTTTCGCACTTGCTGAGTACATTATTGTACTCAAACTTGCATTATTATTTCATCATCAGCAGCAAGAGAAGACTACTATGAAGACCAAGTGGAGCATTATGGCGTGTGATCTGTTCTCAACCTTGCCCATGGAGGGAGTAGAGATGGAGCCACTTCTGCTTAGATTTGCTTCCGCATTAGTTAAATTGCTTCCGCATTAGAATAAAGACTTCCGCTGCATAGAAATAAGACTTCCGCTGTAAGCATGAGTCCAAGACTCATGAGGTATTGTAACAAACTCTGTTATTCATGATAATACATAATCTGAATTCAGTTTGTGGAACATGTGTGTATGTGTGATGAACATCCTGGGCCCACATATGCATTAGTTCTCGGTCCCGTGGTTTTTCCACAGAATTGAGGGCGTCACAGATTGGTATCAGAGCCACGGGTTGACAGTAGGTTACATGCCTAGATAGAAAACTCAGATTTATATTAGAGCCACGGGCTAACAATAGGTTACACACCTAAATAGGAATCATAGATTGGTATTAGATACAGATTGGTAGTTAAGCCACGCTGACCAAAGGAAGCACCCTAGGACGCTTAGATTGGCTTTAAAACTACCTTGGCATAGGAAACCAGCCTTGAATAGGAGTTGTATGAGCCCTTGCAATGGTTGTTTGTGATTGTGTGCTTAGTGTGAGTTGTGGGATGTCCCCAAACGTTGTCCATATCCACGCGTAGGTAGAAAGAGGTGTGAAATGTTTCGGCACTTGCTCACATCCTCATATGGGCTAATATATATAGTCCAACTCACCTTGATGCATATAGTTGAGAGAATCTACCTAACCTTCTAATATTCTATTCTATTTCGATCTCTCTCACAGATGGTGAGAGGAAACGCCGGCTGAAGGAACATCCAAGATGATGACCACGATGAAGTTCTTGTTAACCCCGGAGCTGGCGAGAACGACCTGGAAAGGTTGATGGCCATGCAAAACCAGCTTATGCAAACCATGATCCAAACTTTGGGTCAGTTGCAGGCCAACCACAACCCTGTTCCGGCACCACCGCCACCACCACCGCCGGCTCATAACAGGCTGGGAGAGTTCATGAGGACTCGACCACCCACCTTTGCTCAAGCTAGTGACCCCATGGAGGCCGACGACTGGTTGAAATCCATGGAGAAATAGTTTTCCATAGTGCAGTGCAATGATAGAGAGAATGTTCTCTTTGCGTCGCACCAACTCATGGGAGCCACCGCTGATTGGTGGGATGCCCTATGCAACGCCCATGCCGACCCGGAGATGATCACTTGGACTAAGTTCAAGGAAAGTTTCCGCTCTCATTACATCCCTGCTGCTGTAATGATGCTCAAGAGGCAGAAGTTCGAAGGTCTCCGCCAAGGACAGAGAAGTGTGAATGAGTACCTCAACAAGTTCACGCAACTGTCCCGGTATGCCCCCGAAGATGTCAACTCAGACCAGAGGAAGCAGTACCTATTCATGAGAGGGTTGAACAACGAGATCCAGGTTCAGCTCCTCAACAATGACTACGTAAGCTTCTAGAAGCTGGTTGACAAGGCTATAGTGGTCGAAAGCAAGATCAAAGAGATCGAGCGACAAAGCAAGAGGAAGATGCCATACCAGCCTCAAGGGAGCAACGTACGACCTCGGTACATGCCCCCTGCACCGCAGTATGGATCGACCACTCCTGCATACTGCCCTGGTCAGCCACCACAGCAACGACCCGTTGCACCAGCACCTCGTGTGCCCATGCCTCCTGCGCCCTGACCTAACAATGGCGCTCCTGTTCAAAACCCCCGCCCCAACGTACCTGCTGCCATAGGCAACGGGCCATGCTTTGCATGCGGAGAAATAGGACACTTCGCGAACTAGTGCCCGAGGAGAGGCCCTGGAAAGCAAGGCAACGTGCCCAAGCAGAACCCGCGACTGAACGGAGGGGGCGATCAAGGAAACCGTGGACAGCAGAACTATGCTCACGGCCACATGAACCATGTCTCTGCTGAGGAAGCACAACAGGCTGAGGACGTCGTAATTGGTATGTTCCTTGCCAACTCCAACCCAGCCACCATCTTATTTGATTCTGGAGAATCACATTCCTTCATATCATCCAAATATGTTGCCAAACATCATCTACCCGTATCCTAATTAGAATGTGCTATGTTAGTAAATTCTCCCGGAGGAGAAATGAGGACTAATATAGTATGTCCAAAAGTAAGCCTTAAAATAAGGGGGGTAGACTTCCTTGCCAACCTTATTGTCTTGGACTCCCAAGGGATTGACATAATACTCGGGATGTATTGGTTAAGCAAGCACAACGGAGTAATCCAATGTGCTGAAAGGAACGTGCAGTTGAAAACAAGCACGGTATTCGTGTTGAGTTTGAGTCAGCCCAGAAAACAACCGAACGGGCAATTTTGAACCACGTCGAAGGAACAACATTGGACAGCATTCCAGTGGACGTGTTCCCGGAAGAGCTTCCAGGTATGCCACCTGACTGGGACATTGAGTTTGCCATAGATTTGGTACCCGGAACTGCACCCATAGCCAAGAGACCCTATAGGATGCCCGTCAATGAACTAGTAGAACTCAAGAAGCAAATTCAAGAACAGTTGGAGAAGGGTTTTATACGTCCAAGCTTGTCACCATGGGGAGCTCCGGTGCTCTTCGTAGACAAGAAGGATGGAACCCAAAGGATGTGCGTGGACTATAGGTCTCTCAACGAGGTAACAATCAAGAACAAGTACCCTCTGCCCCGTATAGAAGACCTATTCGACCAAATGAAAGGATCCCAAGTGTTCCCCAAGATTGATCTTCGGTCGGGATACTTCCAGCTGAAGATTAAGCCCTCCGATATACCCAAGACAGCCTTTCGAACACGGTATGGTTCGTATGAATATACCGTCATGTCTTTTGGGTTGACAAATGCACCCGCATACTTCATGTACCTTATGAACAAGGTTTTCATGGAGTACTTGGACAAGTTCGTCGTGGTTTTCATCGACGACATTATGGTGTATTCAAAGAGTGAGGAGGAGCATGAAGAACATTTGAAATTGACCTTGCAGAAATTGTGTGAGCATCAATTGTATGCCAAGCTCAACAAGTGTCAATTTTGGCTAAAGGATATTTTCCTAGGCCACATTATCTCCAAGGAAGGGGTATCGGTTGATCCCGGAAAAGTGAGAGATGTTCTGAAGTGGGACCAACCGCAGAGCGTGAGGGATATTCGGAGTTTTCTTGGGATGACTGGATACTATCGACGCTTCATTAAAGACTTCTCTAAGATAGCAAAGCCTATGACGGAGTTGCTAATGAAGGGAAAAGTCTTCCAATGGACACCAGCATGCCGAGGAAGTTTTGAGGAACTCAAGAAAAGGCTAACCACAGCACCGGTTCTGGTATTGCCAGACGTAAGCAAGAGCTTTGACATATATTGTGACACATCCAGACAGGGGCTCGGATGTGTGCTCATGCAAGAAGGACAAGTGGTAGCCTATGCCTCACAGCAATTAAAGAAGCACGAGCTTA
Organism: Neostapfia colusana; assembly: GCA_030760725.1. NCBI lineage: Eukaryota > Viridiplantae > Streptophyta > Magnoliopsida > Poales > Poaceae > Neostapfia > Neostapfia colusana. The sequence goes on from JASWHV010000004.1 coordinate 74,057,532, forward strand.
ATTATCCTACACATGACTTGGAGCTAGCAGCACTAGTGCATGCATTAAAGATTTGGAGACATTATATCCTTGGTCATTGATGTGAGATCTATACAGATCATAAAAGCCTCAAGTACATATTTACACAAACGGATTTGAATTTGAGGCAACGTCGATGGTTGGAACTCATCAAGGATTAACATGTTGGAATCAACTACCACCCCGGGAAGGCCAATGTAGTAGCTGATGCATTGAGCCGAAAGGGAGCATGTCACCAACTCACGGTTCGGGAGCTACCACCCGAACTACGTAAGGAGTTCGAACGGTTACACCTCGGATTCTTGAACAGCATGGAAATAATGGAGATCCACTCTTCACTAGAGCAAGAGATAAGAGAGGGCCAAGCAATGGATGAGGGGATCAAGGAGATCAAAGAAAGGATCCAACAAGGAATAGAGAAGGATTTCAAGGAGGATAAGAAGGGTACGCTTTGGCTAGCAAAAAGGATTTGTGTGCCTAACATAAAACACCTCCACGACATGATATTGAAGGAGGCACATGATTCACCCTATTCCATACATCCCGGAAGTACCAAAATGTACAAGGACATGAAAACTTGTTATTGGTGGGATGGTATGAAGAGGGATATAGCCGAATACGTTGCCCTATGCGACACATGCCAACGGGTGAAGGCCGAACATCAAAAACCCGCTGGATTGTTGCAACCTTTGAAGGTATCAAAGTGGACGTGGGAAGAGGTCAGTATGGATTTCATCGTCAGATTGCCACGTACTCAGTCGGGTTATGACTCCATCAGGGTTATCGTGTACCGATTGACAAAAAACCGCCCATTTTCTGCCTGTAAAGGCCAATTACAACGTCGCACAATTAGCCGAGTTGTACATGGAACAGATCATGTGCCGTCATGGAGTCCCGAAGAGGATAGTCTCAGATCGAGGTTCTCAGTTTACCTCTAGATTCTGGAGGAAGCTGCAGAAAGTCATGGGTAAATGACTGGATTTTAGCTCCGCCTATCACCCACAAACTGATGGGCAAACCGAATGACAAACCAAATTCTGGAGGACATGTTGAGAGCTTGCACCTTGAAACATGGGCGTAGTTGGGATAGGAGTTTACCGTATGCCGAATTCTCCTATAACAACAGCTATCAAGCTAGCTTGAAAATGTCACCTTTCGAAGCATTGTACGGTAGACGATGTAGAACGCCGCTGTTCTGGAACGAGACCGGGGAGAACCAGGTGTTTGGACTCGAAGTGCTACAAGAAGCTGAAAAGCAAGTCCAAACTGTACGGGAGAACTTAAAAGCTGCTCAGTCTCGACAGAAAGGCTATGCGGACAATAGGCGTAGTAAGTCGACCTTTGAAGTAGGAGACTTTGTATACCTTAAGGTATCGCCTATCCGAGGCCAACGACGTTTCAACGTCAAAGGCAAGCTAGCACCTTGCTACATCGGACCATTTAAGATTTTGGACAAGCGAGGAGAAGTGGCCTATCAACTAGAGCTCCCAACCTACCTCTCCGACGTACATGACGTGTTTCATGTATCCCAGCTCAAGAAGTGCTTGAGAGTACCAGAGGAGCAAGTATCAATGGGAGAGCTTAAACTTCAAGAGGATCTGACTTATGTGGAACACCCTGTCCGAATCTTTGACGTAAAGGAAAGGGTCATCAGGAACAAGGTGATTCGATGGTGCAAGGTACAATGGAGCCATCACACCGAAGCTGAAGCCACATGGGAGCGTGAAGAGGATATCAAGGCAGAATTTCCCCATCTATTCTCTACTAACGAATCTCGAGGGCGAGATTCAATTTAAGGGGGGGTAGATTTGTGACACCCTCATCTCTGGTTTCTGCATGTATTCATATTTCATGTAGAGAAAATATTCTAAAAGAAGTGGGAACAGAGAAATTATCAAATAGATAGCCAGTAAGAGCCGAATCCAGTTCACAGATAGCGCCAAAGACAACATCCTCGGCCCGCTGGCCACGTGGCGTGTCCGGAGCTCATCCCTGCAAAGTGGGGAGAGGTTCGCCGCTAAGCTGACTATGTGGAAGGCTCGGGGCTCATCTCCACAAAGGAGGAGAGGTCCAACCCTGTGGGACACGTGTTGCCCCCGGAGCTAACCTCTGCGGAAGAAGCAAAGGCATTTCCACAGGACACATGTCACCCCCGGAGCTAGTCATCATGGAAATCAGAGGACTGGTCGCGTGGGATACGTGTCGATCTTGGAGCTCACCTCCGAGAAGTCCGGTTCCATTAGACACATATCGTCACCGGAGCTTATCTCCAGGAGGCCCGACGCTGCTGGACACGTGTTAACCTCGGAGCACGTCTCTGAGGAAAGAAGGAAACACCGACACTAGCACGTGGCGTGCGCGGAGCCACCTCCGAGTAAGAGAGGAGGTCCCGACCGCCAGGATACGTGGCGCACGCGGAGCTCACCTCCAAAGGAAAAGGGAGGTCTCGCTCGTTTAACACATGGCACAATCGGAGCCCGTCTCTGCGGAAAGGGAGAGACCAGGACCCGGTGGACGCATGGAGCCTCCGGAGCTCATCACCGAGGAGGTAACGAGTTCTAGGGATGGTTTTTGGATTCTGTACGCGTAGAAATACCGGAACGGAAACCGACCTGAATTCCACAATGTTACCGCACCAAATCAACTAAAGATAAGATGTTAGGATCCAACGACGATCTGAATAGCACTCTTATTCGTGATACAGTCAGATTAGGACTCTTCTCTTCCCGATTATAAATAGAACCCAGAACCTCTAGCCGAAACCACAAACTTCTTTTCAAACTCCTGAGCCGATGACTTAGAGCCCTAGTCCCAAACCGCCGAGTAAACCATCGCCGAAGCACGGCAAGGAAGATCGCCGGAGGAAAGTCCAACGATCTGAGGAGGACCTCAAGACCAAGAAGAACGTAAGGTAGGTCTCCAATACCACCTTACGCCATCGTTGTGTTTTCTTTGCATCTGTTCTTTGGTTCCTTTCGAATAGAAGCCTTCTCGTGGACAGATCACTTGATGATCAGGTTGATCTAAAGACAAGATCATCGCCACGTACACCTTTGATCCGAACACCTCTGTTCATCATAAAATACATGCAAGCCATGCAAGAACATGTGCAAACCAATCTAATAAAACTAATCATAGGATAGCATGCATATGCATCATCACATATAGTTTAAGGTTTGTGCATGATATTGATTGCTGTGAATCTTGTATGCACGTGAACCTACATAGTGGGACAAGCTCGGGGAGCTGTCTACGACGAGCTGCATCAACAAGGTTTTGAGATCCAAGAACCACCGGAACCGCAAGAACAAGGCAAGTGCTCCTTGACCATATTGATCCTATGTTTTGAGTAAAACTGATTTGTTTTGTGAAAAGGCGTGTGTGCTGAGTCAAACATGATGGGAAACCCTTTTATAGGAGTTTACTAGCTTTGGTTAAACCACCCTTGTAGCCTGGGAAGTTTATAAGTCGGGTATGGTTTTTACTTTTATGCTTTGCTGAGTCCATGGGATTGGGAAGCGAGATAGATGTGTCTGGCTAGCTGCACTCGTAATGATAATGAGAAACTGATGATGTTAATAAACATGGATCGGAGGGAGATCTAGGCAAGCCTGGGTTTGTGAATGAGGTAGCATGGGATGGTGGTTTACTTGCCATAGATCTAAGGACTGGTTCATGCATACACTTGTCAGGATAACAGTGCCACCACAAGGCCAAGTATGGGTGCGGCTTAGCTGAGTAATTAGGTAAGTTGCTAGAGTGTTATGGACTGTGGAAGGCGCAGGGAATGGGAGTCGAGTGAGGACTGCCCTGGGAACTGCATGGCACAAGAGGTGGCCCGTGGGTGGGAGAATTGGAGATTCTAGCCTGCCGGTGAAACCTTAGTGAGTCCATACATCTAGTAACCCCTTTGTAAAGGCTATTTTGTGATCTCTTGACCATACACCGACGGTTGTGTACTGGTATAATGGAGGTTCTGCAGTCGCCGACGGGTGACAAAATCACAAACTTGTGGGTAAAGAGGTGCAAACTCTGCAGAGTCTAAAACTATCATGATAGCCGAGCTTACGGTCACGAGCTCCTGGCCAACTGCCATGATTATTTGGGATGGTTCCTGGTTATGGTTATTGATTTTGGTTATGGTTTGGTTTTGGGACTGTTGAGTCCGGGTGATAAGATGGTTGCATGACTGTTGAGTCATGGCAACGAGATTGGTCTCGATGTGAGACGAAGTTGTTTATGAGGTGAGATGGTAACGAATACGAGGAGGTATTCGTGAGCAAGAATGAAGTTGGTTAATGTTCGGGTGGAACATGGAAAGTGATGGAGGTATGCTGGTAATTTAATACATGCTGGGACTACATTCATCTAAAGTTAAGTTGCTGTTTTATCATGGTTTTATAAATCTGCTTTTCTGCAAATGAGCTTTTTTTATACCTACCTTGTTATGAGCTACATATCGTGTTTTTTTCGCACTTGCTGAATACATTATTGTACTCAAACTTGCATTATTATTTCATCATCAGCAGCAAGAGAAGACTACTATGAAGACCAAGTGGAGCATTAAGGCGTGTGATCTGTTCTGAACCTTGCCTGTGGAGGGAGTAGAGATGGAGCCACTTCTGCTTAGAATTGCTTCCGCATTAGTTAAATTGCTTCCACATTAGAATAAAGACTTCCGCTTCATAGAAATAAGACTTCCGCTGTAAGCACGAGTCCAAGACTCATGAGGTATTGTAACAAACTCTGTTATTCGTGGTAATATATAATCTGAATTCAGTTTGTGGAACATGTGTGTATGTGTGATGAACATTCTGGGCACACATATGCATTAGTTCTCGGTCCCGTGGTTTTTCCACAGGGTTGAGGGCGTCACAGAAGGTGCACATGAGTTAGATTTCTTGGAGGTGAAATTCTTTCCCCCTAGGTCAACATGTGTTGAGCATGGGCTAGAACAAAGTTTTACTCCCTCACATGTCCATTTGTTGTGTTTATCATTTTATGTGACACAAACATAACCTGTCTTCGCCTTAACTTTGTTTTATCAGTTGAAATCAACTTTACAAAAGTTAGGGCTGTTACATTCCCCCCCCCCCCCCCCCCCCTTAAAAGAATCTCGTCCCGAGATTACAAAAAGAAAGAAGAAGGGAGAATTACTACTGGACATATGGTACAAACAAGTCGGGAAAATTTAAACGGAGAAATTCCTCACTTTCCCACGTGGCTTCATCAGCGGTTTGGTTGCTCCATAAGACTTTGTAAAATCGCAATGTCCGATTTCTTGTGGCGCGAGTCTTTTCGTCAATAATCTGTATTGGATACTCAGAATAAGTGAGATCCTGTTGAAGATCCTCAATGTTCTCCATAGGAACTGCGGTTGGGTACTTAAAACATTTCCGCAGTTGAGAGAAGTGGAAAACATTGTGAATACCCGAAAGCGACGTCGGTAACTCCAGACGATAGGCCACGGGTCCGCATATCTCAGTGACAGCAAACGGCCTGATGAATCGCGGAGCGAGCTTTCCCTTCACTCTGAACCGATGAACCCCTTTCATCGGAGAGACACGAAAATAAACGTGGTTCCCGATGTCGAAGTGAAGAGGTCGACGTCTTTTATCTGCATAGCTTTTCTTCTGAGATTGAGCAGCCTTTAAATTGGCTTGAATCACTCGCACTCGTTCCTCGGCTTCATTCACAAGATCAATCCCGTAGACCACTCTCTCGCCAGACTCACACCAATTCAGCGGTGTGCGCCACTTCCGGCCGTAAAGAGCTTCATACGGAGCCATATTGATGCTGGATTGATAACCTTTATTATATGACAATTCTGCTAGCGGTAGATGGTCATCCCAATTCTTCCCATGATTGATGACACATGCCCGTAGCATATCCTCCAGAATCTGATTTATCCTCTCCGTTTGACCATCAGTTTGCGGATGATACGCTGAACTCTGAATTAACTTGGTTCCCAAGGAAGCATGCAGTTGCTCCCAAAATCTGGATACGAATAACGCACCTCGATCAGAAACGATGGTGTGGGGAACCCTGTGTAAACACACGATTCTCGAGATGAACAGCTCCGCATACTTCTTTGCCACATATTTTGTATGGACTGGAATAAAATGAGCGGTCTTGGTCAAACGATCGACGATTACCCAAATAGAATCATGCTTGTTGCTGGTCATGGGTAAACCAACGATGAAGTCCATACTTATGTCTACCCACTTCCATGCTGGAACCTTCAGCGGTTGAAGTGGTCCGGCTTTCCTCATATGGTCGTCTTTAACCCTCCGACACGTATCACACTCGGATACGTACTTCGCAATCTCTCTTTTCATCCGTGTCCACCAGAACTTAGATTTTAAGTCCTGGTACATCTTGTTGCTTCCCGGATGAATGGAGTACTTGGATAAATGCGCTTCATATTCCAGGGTACAACTATGCGGCTGTTAAACCATAGAGTACCTTCTTCATCCTTGCGGAACATCTTCAATTCACTGCTGCCCACTCTCCTCCGGATATGAGACATACATCTGTCTCTCTTCTGAGCCTCTACAATCTCATCTCGGATTGTAGGAATAAGAGCGAGGTTGAACAGCGATCCATAGGGAACTAAGCGCAGGCTTGGTTCTCTTTCTGCATCTGCAGCCATGGCTAAATGGTGAACGTGGGCTTTCCGACTAAGTGCGTCGGCAACCACATTCGTTTTTCCCGGATGGTAATGAATTTCAAGTTCATAGTCCTTGATCAATTCTAGCCATCTTCGCTGCCTCATATTCAATTCTTTCTGTGTGAAGATGTACTTCAAGCTTTTGTGGTCAGTGTAGAGATGTACTAGATTGCCTAGTAGATAACGTCTCCACATTTTCAATGCTAAGACCACTGCAGCTAGTTCAAGGTCGTGCGTCAGGTAATTCTGCTCATGACCCCTGAGTTGTCGGGATCCATACGCGACCACACGTCCTTCTTGCATCAACACACAACGCAAACCAATGCCGGATGCATCACAATAAATATCAAACGGCTTCGTTGTGTCCGGCTTGGTCAAAACTGGAGCTGTAGTGAGATGCTTCACTAAAGTTTGAAAATCTTGTTCACAAGAATTCCTCCAATCATACTTGGTGCTTTTTTTTCAACAGCTCCGTCATAGGTTTAGCGACTTTGGAGAAGTTTGGAATGAATCTCCGGTAATAACCCGCTAAACCTAGGAAACTCCGCACTTCATGAACAGATGTTGGAGATTTCCAATTCAGCACTTGCTCGATTTTACTTGGGTCCACAGAGATGCCTTCTGCTGAAATAATATGCCCAAGAAATGGCACTTTGCTGATCCAAAACTCACATTTACTGAACTTTGCATATAGCTTATGATCTCTCAAGCGTTGGAGTACAATACGCAAATGTTCAGCATGTTCTTCTTCTGACTTTGAATAGACCAAATTGTCGTTGATGAAAACCACGACAAACTTGTCTAACTCCGGCATGAACACAGAGTTCATGAGATACATAAAATGAGCCGGAGCATTGGTCAACCCAAAGGACATGACAAGATATTCATAAAGACCATATCTTGTTGGGAACGCCGTCTTACGTACATCTTCTGCCCGGATTTTTATCTGGTGATACCCGGACCGAAGATCCATCTTGGAAAATACCTTAGCACCCACTAGTTGATCGAACAAAATATCGATGCGCGGTAGTGGATACTTATTCTTGATAGTGACAGCATTCAGTGGACGATAATCTACGCATAGTCTCAAAATCTCGTCCTTCTTCACGAAGAGTGTGGAACAGCCCCAAGGTGATGAACTTGGGCGTATAAAACCTTTGTCCATGAGGTCATTAAGCTGCTCCTTCAATTCTGCTAGCTCCTTTGGTGCCATTTTATATGGTCGCCGAGAAATAGGTGTTGTTCCCGGTGCAAGTTCAATCTTGAACTCAACATCACGTTCGGGCGGCATGCCCGGCAAGTCCTCGGGAAACACATCTGGATATTCACATACCACTGGAATATACTCAAGCTTAGGAGCTTCAATCTGATGCACTGCTGCAACATATTGTGATGCATCCACAAGATTCAATATGTTGCAACCATGTATTGGGGGATTCAATTGGACAGTCCCAGAGCTGATGTCAAAGATAGCTCCATAATGTGTCAACCATGACATACCCAAGATAATATCAATCCTTTGGCCTTTGAGTATGATAAGGCTCGCTATAGATGTTTCCACCCAATCATAAACGTGCTCGTGAGACCATCTCATCTGTTGATATCTTGCCTCCGGGTGAGCTGATATGAAACGGATGCTTAACGGTGCTAAATGGAAGATTATTCTTCAGCACATAGTCCCTGCTAATAAAATTGTGGGTGGCCCCGGAATCAAACAAAATGAAAGTGGGCTGTTCATGTAACATGAACATGCCCGCTAAAACTTGTTCGCCTTCAGCAATGTCCTCAATAGCAGTATAATTAACCCTGCCAGCTTTTGAAAGATTCTTCTTTGAAGGTTCATGATGCTGATCTGAGCATTGACGAGACAACACATAAGTGTGGCTCTGCTTAGCTCCACAACGGTTTCGTGTTGCAGAAATCCTCAGCTCTCTACTAACATGAGGTGGAGATAATTTGTGCATAGCTGGTTGCGGTAGGGTTGCACGAGTAATTTATGTCTGCTGCTGTTGAGGTGGAGGCTCATAAGTGATCAATTCTAGCCGTGGTTGTGAGAGTTGCACCACTGGCTGAATTTGTTGCCTAACTGGCGAGTAATATCGCACTCGATAGTTCGGACGAACCTCGATATCACTGTCTGGTGGTATACTTCTTTTCAACTCCGCTTCACAACGGAGATGCGTGTCTTCTTTAATGATAGCGGCATTTACCAACTCATTGTCAATACCGTTATTGTACAAAGTCACTTGTTCCTGAAGTTCAGCATTCAAACCTCGGAAGAAATACTTGCACTTCAACGCTTCCGAGTCTACCATATGAGTGGCGTATTGCATCAAGTTTTTAAACTCTTTGAAGTACTCGTACGCACTCCTTTCCCCTTACTTTAAATCCAGAAAGTCTTGATACTTTGTTCGTAGAATTCCCAAACAAATGTGACATGCCCGGAAAACATTCCGGAATTCATCCCACGTCACTCGATGACCTTCAGGAAGAGTAGCGATGTACTCCGCCCACCAGGCTCCAGCGGCTCCGTGGAGTTGTTGAGCGGCAAATAGAGTCTTCTGATATTCATCGCACTCAAGCGTATCGAACTTGGCTTCAATACATTGGAGCCAATGAGCCGACTCCAATGGTTCTTTCGCTTCCGAGAAAACCGGTGGTTGTCTTGCTAAGAAATCCATATAAGTGCTTGGCGGGGGATTTTGCTGTAGTGTCTCCTGTCGTATGCTTTGTCGCACCAACAGATCCAGAGACTGAACCATCTTTGCCAAGATTCCCGCCAATCCGGTTGATGATGTCGGCACTTCTTGTCATGGCGAATTACTTTCGCCGTGACTCGACTCACCAACCTCACTCCTGGAATGAGCATGATCCATGCTGCAAGAGTGAGCAATTTATGGTTAAAATTCAAAGTTTAAACTCAACTTGAATTGAAAAGATAACCGTAAAAGCATCACATCAATATTGCAGCATTACACAAGCTAACTAGGGTTTCGACAATACTGAAAGCTATCAAATGTGAGCAAGTTTGTCCAAACCCTTAATTACAACAGTAGGACAAACTGAAAAATAACTCAAGAACATGTTATGGAGCTTAGAGAAGTCTGAAACATCCCTATCCACAACAAGTCTTAAGTTACATAGGCAATAAGCACTACTCTGTTCAGAATGACCAATTGGTCTTAACCCCAGAATTTGAATATGAAAATGGCAATTTCATGTCTCAAATTGAATATAAAAGTTACATTTAACTTAAATATATTTCCAACGAGTATTTATTTGCCTTCATATCAGTTCTTGATCAAAAGTTGTGATATTTCAAAGTTGACAGATATCTGGAACAATTTTGACAGCACCTCCTTTGAAAGTGGCTGCTTTGTCCGCAAGATTTCATACAATTAAACTCCAAATATAGAGAAACTTTGAACCACGAAGTTATAGCATATATCACAAGCTTTCCAACGGTGTATTACTTGACCCTTATAAAATTTTCTACAGAAAGTTATGGTCGAACTACAGAAATTTCCAGAGAGCATTTTGTGTCTGCCCTGTTTTTGGGAAGTTCACACTCATCTGAGAATTTCATCCATTTGGAAGGTGATTCTGGTCTGTACTTCTACAGAGAAGATGTATAATACTTCAACAGCTTTCCAGAAATGTATCACTCACCTCCATTGGTTCAACCAAACAAAAATTATGCCCTGTTCAACTTCAGCAAAAATTCTGCCGAAAACAGGGGAGGTTTATTCCTAAGTCTTTGTGAATAAATCTATACTCCCAATTGACTCTTAGTTCAATATAGGAGTTCATTACCCCCTAATAGAATCCTAGACTCCAAATTTACTCTTTTCCTTTTCAAATCTTCTTTTTCATGCGGTTCAAAACACATCATGTTACTACGTTTCCTCACCAAATTAAAATCCTAACCGGCTTTATACCGGCGTATACGTCTCAAGTGGTGGCACTAAAACGATCCCTCACAAACGTTTTCTACACGACATGTACTAACGTGGTTAAGGTACCTGCAGAAAACCACTCAATAATGATGCACACATTGGTTTGTCATTTCAGGCAGGTCCATATCATAGTAAAAACATACGCCCTGTATCATTGCCATACGGGCCGTCCTTGAGTCAAGCCACGTCTCAAGGTACATGATCGGGTTATTTACCACCCGATGAGGGCTCCACACCTTTGCAATAAAGCACACAGGTGGAACAGCGCTTCCGTAAGCCTCATAGGACATGAAGAGTCCTGGAGAACATACTTCGTGTTACAAACCACACGATGGGGTCTCCTCCTCTTGCCCCTGGGTTTGTGCACTGGAGGCTAGTGCCATTCATATGTCTCTAAGACTTGAAGAGTCTTAGAAAACATACTCACTTCCCATCCATTTCTGAACGGGACATCCCACACTACTTTCCTCATATGGGTGAGCTAACCGAAATTGCTCCGCTTTCGGTGGCGTTCCTTACCATTCTTACCTCCACGTAGGTGCGTCGTTACTGAATTTAAATACTGAAGAGTAACACACTGTTAGCTTGCCACCTTAAGTAACTATGCTAAAATTACTCCTTATGTGGGCATACTATACGTTCCTCACTCGTATACCTCTAAGTTTTCAAAAATATGCTCTTTTCATGCGTGCTATTCCCAATGCGGCTCTGATACCACGCTGTGAGGCCCGGGAATCGCAGTGGGTGGTGCCGTGCGATGCGGCACCCAACAGCATGCACGAAAAGAGGCGTAGGAACATAACGGAACCATTTTGTTACTCAAGATAATTTCTTTTACCACATAATGTACACACGCAGTAGAAATTAAAATTTGCTGGACAATCTACTCACTCTCGACCCTATCTACGCCGAAGAGAAGTCGTTCAGCCCGTGAACGCTTCCTACTAGCTTCACCAAAGAAAGGCAGCGGCTAGGTTTCCGGCAAGTGGAACAAACCGTGAGGTTCGTCTTCTCACCGAACAACCCTCTTCATAGCAGGCATCCTGCTACCTGCAAAAACAACTCAGAAGCAACCGTGAGCACTAAGGCTCAGCAAGACTTAACCGTCACTCCTAAACATGTAACTCTAAATGCAGGGGTAGTAATACAATAGGAATAGAAATTTGCAAAATGCAGCTTGACTAAACTTGATCCTTATATTCAGATTCCTATAGCCTTCATTTTAGTGGTCCTCACGCCTCACAACATCGGAAGTCCACAATCAAACAAGAAACGCTTATTCCGATGTTGCTAGCCTAAGGCGGAAATGAAATTTAGTTGGCTCTATATCTACTTCAGTCAAGGTTCCAATACAGTGATTAATCCACAAACAGCAAGTTAAGAGACTTAGTTCCTATTCTTACTAAGTCACAGCGCAGTGGGCAAGTATGCTCAATCCTCTTCCGCGAGCGACGGTGACTCGAATCAATAACAACCCGGAATACACGACACATACACCCGCCTTGAAAGACTCTCTCAAGAGCTCTTTCTTATGTTGTATGCAGCAATCTTTCACACGACACCCCGACATAGAAAAACGTTTTGCGCCGAGCAGGATGGTCCTCTATGCGGACATGTCGAAGTTGCCCGCTAAAGGATTTACATCTCCCGCCTTCTCAACGCCATTCCCACGCGAAGGATGAGTTTCTATATCACGGTCCATCGAGTTACATCGGTTTCATGGATCCCATACCCCACTATATATCTGGTACAGGTCAATCTTGTCCAGCAGGGCCGCATACATACGGTCCTTAACCGACACGGACGGGGCTACAATCAACCTCCACATTTGCCTTACCATCCCGGTCCAGGCCAAATGTGGTCTCAAGCATTGTCACACCCATCACAGGTCGAGACCAACCTTGAGCGCTCCATCCTACAGGAACATCCCCGTCCCCATCTCATATTCATGAGGGTGCTCTTATCATCAACCTCTCGTGAGTAACCCCATTACTCGACCTTTCTCGCGAGTAGCTTTTTACTACTCGACTTCAACCGAGCTAGCTACAACATTAGCCTAGCATCTACAACGAGGCAAAGTCTACACTAAACCTTCTACTCAGGCATGTAATAGTCATGCAAGTGGGTTTCAATCATTCTAGACATAATGCACAATATCAAGTCTAATAAACATGAGGTGAAGTAAAGCAAAATTTAAAACGGTAAAGATATGCAAACAGGGGCTTGCCTTGCTCAACGGTTTTGTTAGAAGCTAGGAGTTAGTCTTCCTCCGGAGAATCCGCCAAACTTGTCACGAGATGGAGATTCTCGCTGCAGAGTCGATTCCTCGTCGAACATTGACGTCACGTGAGCTATTAAGATGAAGGATGCACTTGTATTTCAAAGCAATTTGAAAACTGTTTCAAAACCGTGGTTCAAGTTAACTCACACATAAGAGATATAAATAACAGCAAGGTTTCTGTTGTTGGATCTAAACCTTAGAGAAGATGAAAGCTAGATGAAAAGAGATACTAGTAATCACCATGTGATTAAGACCATTATATGAACACTTAAACCTAAAAGATGGTAGCTCAAGTTCCAGAGGTCCAATGAAGCTGAGAATTTAACCACAGCTTCTATGGAAGCTAGTTAGGCAGTGTGCAAAAATTGAGCTCATGAAATGGCTTCATATGAGCACAACAAATCCTTATGTGGTTTTCACTAATCTGCCTTTACCCCCTAGATATTAAGCTTTCCTATGCTGGAAAGTAGACTTTTTGTGAAGTACAAAATGTCCTGAGTCCATGGGAATTGGTTTTACTATTTTTAGAGTTTACTACATGGAGATATGGATTTTACAAAGAATGGGGAAAAGCTGAAATTGTCTCTGTTCATTTTCCCACTTTTCAGAGACATAAGGAATGAACACATCATTTGACCAAGCAAATTAGGTCCAATGCCTCTGAAATTTTTACTGGGTTTCAAGGAATTTTGGAGAATGTCCTGTCCAAATTTGGGAATTTTCCAATAAACAGAACTCCTGTAAAAATTCATACAAGATTTTACTTTAATGAATTAATGAGCCAAATCCAGGTATTTTCATAAACATTGGGCTGCACCCCTGGATAGCACTCTTTGAGAGGAATCCAACAAAATTTGTTTCACAATTTTTGGACACTCCTACACGAAGTTATGGCTCTCCAAAGTTTGAACTAAAGTGGGAAAATCTGGAAAATGTTTAAATGCCGACAGTGGGTCCCACCTGTTATCCCTAACCTCCAGACTCGCGCCAAACAGGGCAGTGGCGGCCCCCTCCGGCGAGGTCACCAGAAAAACACTTCCCAGCCACCTCCAGACCCCCTGCTGGCCGCTCCCCCATATTTCCCCACGCTGAACACGTTGGTGAGGTCGCCAGCGGCTGAAACTCGCAGGAAAACAGGGCGCACCGGCCACAGCAAACCCTAGGGCTCCGGCGAGGTCTTGCACGGTGAATTCTCCGCCAAATGGTCGGTTCTTGGGCTCTACAGCACCAGGGGATCATTTAGAAGACCGGCACGAGGTCTAAACAAGCTGGAGAGGGCTCTAAACCTATCGGCACCGTGCGCCCGATAGGGTCCAGCGGTATACCCTCTAAAAGAGCTCGGATTGCTCACTCTACACTCAATTTCTTGGTCTAAAATCGATGGAGGAGGTGTGCTAGGCATTTAACATCCTGTGTGTGAAGTTTGAGACCCAACAAACACGATGTAAGGACGAATTTTACAATTCCTTACCTCAAGGTCCGTTTCTGCCGCCCGGGAGAAAAACTTGAAATTCTCCCTCTGTGATCAATGGCTAGGGCTGAGCTTTGGAGGTGAGCAACTAGACTTGTTGGTGCACAGATGCGGTGGCTTTCTTGGGCGTGATCCCTTCTGGTTTGGGCTGTCCACGGTGTCCAGTTTCGGTTCCTTGAGCTTGAACTCGGGAGCAGAGGAAACCTCGCTGTTTCTAGGCGCCAGCAGGCATGGATCACCGGGGTGAGGTTGCTAGCCGGCTAGAGAACTCATGGGCCAAGGTTTTTGCTGTGGAAGCTCTGGCAAAAGGGCGCTTGATTCCGTTGGGCGATCAGAGGAAAAGAGGGAGCGGCAGCTGTTCTTCTCTGCGTGCGGCAGGAACAGAGGCTAATGAGCACGGGAGAAACAAAGTTCGTTTGTTCTTCGTGCGTGGAGGATAAGAGTGGAGCAGGGTCAATCGAGCACACAGGAGGTGGCACCGAGAGCTCACCGGGAACAGTTCTAGCCGAGAGCTGGCGCGCGCTGAGGAGGTGAGGACGTCGGTTCACTGCATAGAGTATGACATGTGGTTCCACACACGTCAAATATCTCCCTCCTCTGTGTTTTAATATTCCCGCACCGCCCTCGTCCAAATTCAACCAAAATTGTACGGCCAACCAAACAATTTACGGTGAATTTGAATCTGAAATTGGATTTCAAAATTTAGCATGTTTGGTTCAGTTTTCGAATTAAATTTTGAATTTAAACTCTCCCTCAAATATTCCTCGGATTAATTTGTATACGGGCTCCAAAAATATCCAAATTTGGATCATGAGCTCATTCATACATGGGGAATGCATCGGTGAATTCATTTGCATGCATTAGGGCAATCTGAGTATGAATTCTTTCAAATGAATTCAAATTGTGTTTAAAGTCACTCCACTCTACTCATAGAGAAGGTGCACATGAGTTAGAGTTCTTGGAGGTGAAATTCTTTCCCCCTAGGTCAACATGTGTTGAGCATGGGCTAGAGCAAAGTTTTACTCCCTCACATGTCCATTTGTTGTGTTTATCATTTTATGTGACACAAACATAATCTGTCTTCGCCTTAACTTTGTTTTATCAGTTGAAATCAACTTTACAAAAGTTAGGGATGTTACAAAAGATACAAGTCCTAGGGTTCCCCTGGCTCGCGCCGGAACCTAGAGGCTACAAGGGCGGCCACGTCCCTGACTTCAGCCCTGGTGGCTTCCTCCCGCTCCGCGGCGGGGCCCTGTCTCGCTGGCTCTAGTGAGAAGGAAGGATCCCGGCTCCGGAAGCATGCCAACACGTGCATGGCAACCTCCATGGCCAGGCCCCGTCCCTCTGCCTCGAGCTCGCCGATGACCACCACATCTAGCCTGCTCAGCTTGGCGCCGATAGACTCGAGCGCGGGGATCACCTCGGCCACCTTCAGCGCAGGGGCCGCTGTCTTCACCGGGCTGAAGCCAAGGGGGACCAGGGCGGACCCTGCCTGGTCGACGAAGCTTGAGACCGCACGGGCCTCGGAGGACCGTGAGGCCAAGAGCTCCTCTACCTCGCGGCGGGCTTCCAGCAAGGCGTCGAGGCTCCCCTCGGAGAATTCCTTCTCCTTGGCTGCCAGAGAGCTTTCCCGAAGGTGGAGAGTCTGGGCAAGCCGCTCCAACTCTGAAGCCCGGAAGTCGGCTGCAAGCTCCCGATCCAGGATCACCTGGCGCTCCCGGGAGACCTGCTCCTCCATCGTGGCAAGGTCTGCCTTCCGGGTCTCTAGCTCCGTATCCCGGGCTCGCAGGTCGCCCTCGCCCGCCGCCAGCCGCGCGGCGACTTTCTCCACCTCAGCCGCCACGGAGTGCTCCTGATCCGCAACGGCGCACTCACGGCGTGCCAGCCTCTGCCGCACCTCCTCCAAGGATGAGAAGTTCTCCTCGGCCCGGGCATGCGCCTCGAGGGCCTCCTTGTGGAGCCGCCGCGTCTCAGAGTCCAGACGGTCGACAGTCCTCTTCTGAAGGTCGAGGAGTGCCTCCATGACATCGAGTGACGCCCGCCTGGAGTCGAGCTCCCTTTTGACCTCCTCGGTCCGCTCCCTAAAAAGGCGCCCCCAGGTGAGGAGGCGATCCCTCTCACCTACCTTCTCATCCCGCTCGCGACCGAGCGCGGCCAAGACCTGCCGGACGCTCGTCTGGGCGAGCACGAGGGCGTCTGCCAGGGGCAGCGGGGCGGCAGAGGCCGGAGCGGTGCCCCCGACCTCCTCCATCACGTCGTCTTCGGGAGAAGTCGACGCTCTGGCAACCAGGATAAAGCGCCAATCAGGAGAAGCTGGCGCTGGGATGGGCTCGCTTCCATTGTGCCATGGTTCGCTGCCCACCGTAAGGCCCGTGGCAGTTCCTCCCGCTCCGGCAACAGGAGGCGGGACTTCGACAGCAGGTCCCGCCGAACCCTCACGGACAACCGGCTCCCAAGCCGGTGAAGAGGGACGAGTGGGAGGAGTCGCCGCTGCCATATGAGCCAGACTGACCGGCGCAGAAGGAACTTGCGCTGGCTTGGGGGCCGCGGCGACCGTCTCGGCTTCCAAGCGCTGCGGCGCGGATACCCCGTCAGTCGGGGATGGCCGGGAAACAGGAGCGTTACCGGCACTCGGGGAGTTACTACAAACATGGGAAACTCCTGAGTTAAGAAAAGAAGAAGACAACACAGGCTATAGAATCCGGTAGGTGTCGCTTACCGAGAGACACGAGCGCTCCAACGGGATCTAAACCCCGGCTTCGTAGGTCCACTAGAGCCTGCCGTCGCCGCCGACGGCTGCCCCGCAGTCGCTGGGCTGGCGGAGCAGGGGATACTTCTGAAGACCCCCTGGACGCCGGCCCAGCTCCTGAAGCCCGGGGCGCCTGAGCTCTTGTCTCGCCCCTGGGCATCGACGCACTAGCACTTTATCTCAAGGCTCCACCGCCTGAGGAGGGAGGACGCGACGCCCGGGAACTTTCAGCCCGTTGTTGCTCAAGAGGAGTCCCGTCGGGATGATGAGCCCGAGGCCTCTTGGGGTCGCCACCGGATGGGGCGCCATCTCCAGAAGCAGGGCGCGCAGGCGCCCTGGATCCCTGACTCGGCGCAAACGCCGCCGCCGGAGGAGACCGAGCGCACTTCTTCTCCGTAGGCGGGTTGGAAGCCATGGCAGGAGAAAGCGCAAGAACTCAAGGAAGGTGCAAGTGCTGGGAAGTGCGAAGGGAAGCCGCGATGCGGGTAAGATCCCCTTTTAAACTTCCCAGGTGCGATTCAAAGCTATTCGAAACTCTTCGAATACGCCGCTTGGGCAACCGCTTCAGCTCCAAGACCAAGCGTCGATGACAAGTGGACCCAAGCCGTCAGGCTGAAGCGGTGGGCCAAGAAGTCAGTCTCCGAAGGAGACGAGCCGGCAAGACGCTTTGGCGGTTCCCGAAAAAAGTGCTGCGACGTGCAGAAGTGGCAGCCTTGGGAACCACCGCAGTAAAAGCAACCATCAAGTGGGCACACGCTCCCACGATCCCGCAGCTGTTCTTGCTCCGGCAACGGTCAATGCGGGTCTTAGAGAAGGTGCGCGGAATGGAAGAGACGGAGGCCCCATCTCGGGCTCGCTATCTCCCCCAAGATGGGCCCGGGGGCCCTTGTCAGTACCCTCGATACGGAGGCTCCACTTGTCTTGCAGGGCCAGACCTCCCTCTCCTCAGAGGAGAGCTCCGGGCCCGCCACGTGGCCAGCAGAAGCCGGACCTCCCCCCTTTGCGGGGAGAGCTTCGAGGGCTCCATGTATCCCGCGGGGCCGGACCTCCCTCTCCTCAGAGGAGAGCTCTGGGCCCGCCACGTGGCCAGCAGAGCAACGTTGCCTGCCCCCGCGCGGTAGGCAGCAGTAGTAAGGACGCGCCATACTTTGCCCGTACAAGGTATTCAAGGCCCGCACCTTCGCAAGGCGCGGAGACGCGGAGCACGCCTCTGTCAGGTGCCGTGGTGCCCAGTCACATCGCAGACTGGCGCGCCGTGTCAGAGCCTGCCCACCAATAAACGCAGCGACAAGACATCCCCTGCCGCCCCTGCCATCATCAACCACTACGACTAGCTTCCAGCATGGGCAGGGCGGCGGAACGAAGACTCAGAAGCCTACGCCAGAGACAACTACCAGCGTAACTGCAGATACGGTAGATGGCAGGCAATCTCCCCAGGATCACCTGTCGGGTCCTAGGCCCACCTTGTAAGCCGCACGAGCCTTGGACTATAAAAAGCTCGGGTAGGCGACGTTAGCAAGGGTTCGCCCCTTACGCACCCTCGCACTCTAGCCATTTGACATCTCACACCCTCAAGCTCAGAACTCCGGTTCTGAGCAGCAAGCAATACAGCGAGCAACTCTGCTCACCGTGGACATAGGGTTTTACGCTCTGGCAGCCTGAACCACGTAAAAATCCCCGTGTCAAGCTTCTCCCTCAATCGTCCCTAACGCTGAAGCTCTCCGCGAGTGACTAGCCCCTCCGAAAAAGAACCTCCGCGGGCTGCCCAGAGCAGGCCCTGGGGAAGTGTCGGCTACACACTTCGACACCCGTATACCGGACTAGGACCGTTAGCCAAATAAGACTAAGAGACGAGGAGGGGAGAACCCCCCGAGTAGAATTACGTTTCCTCTACCTCTGTGCAGGATCTCCAGGTTTTAGCTACAGGGACCGCATGAAGGGAGGGGGGGCAAAGAGCCATCGACTACTCCAGTGCAAGACCGGAGGATCCGGGTTCCGCCCTTCCTGCAAGGGCGAGCCCCGAAGGCCCAACGTGTCCAGCGGGGCCGGAGCTCTCCTCTCCTTAGGAGGAGCTCCGGGCCCGCCAGTGGCCGGCAGAGCCAAGCCTCGCCCCCTCCGCGGGGGTGAGCCCTGAAGGCCCCACGTGTCCAGTGGAGCCGGACCTCCATCTTCTCAAAAGAGAGCTCCGGGCCCGCCACGTGGTCGGCAGATCCGGACCTCCCCGTTCTCACGGCGCGAGTTCCGGAGACCTCCGGGGCCCTTAACACAATAAGGACACAGGGAAGGTGTCTGTGCAGGGCTTCAAGATTGGTGAAGACCTCTGAGTACCTTGCGGAGCTAAGGACTCGGCCTGGCCAAGCCAAGAAGAAGGCAAAAGCACACAGACACAGAAAATAACAAGAGTCTATTCATTCAAGGCTCCATGAGCTGGACTACAGACTCAATAAAAAGAAAAAAGGAGAAAGCTCAAGGACAGGGATGACAAGGCCGCAAGAACTCAAGGAAGATGCAAGCGCTGGGAAGTGCGAAGGGAAGCCACAATGCGGGTGACATCCCCTTTTAAACTTCCCACGTGCGATTCAAAGCAATTCAAAACACTTCAAATACGCCACTTTGGCAACCGCTTCAGCTCCAAGATCAAGCGTCAATAACAACTGGACCCAAGCCGTCCAGCTGAAGCGGTGGGCCAAGAAGTTAGTCTCCCAAGGAGACAAGCCGGCAAGACGCTCCAGCGGTTCCCGAAAAAGCGCTGCGACGTGCAGAAGTGGCAGCCTTGGAAACTGCTGCAGGAAAAGCTGCCATCAAGTGGGGCACACGCTCCCACGATCCGGCGTCTGTTTGTGCTCCGGCAACGGTCAGTGCGGGTCTTAGAGAAGGTGCGCGGAATGGAAGAGATGGAGGCCCCACCTCGGGCTCGCTTTCTCCCCCGAGATGGGCCCGGGGACCACTGTCGGTACCCTCAATACGGGGTACCCCCGCGCACAGGGGAAAATATCTAAGGACCTTGCCCTTCTCTGCAGGGAGAGCTCCGAAGGCGCCATGTGTCCAGCGGGGCCAGACCTCCCTCTCTTCAGAGGAGAGCTCCAGACCCGCCACGTGGCCAACTGAGACGGACCTCCCCCCTCCGCGGGGAGAGCTCCGGAGGCTCCACGTGTCCCGCGGGGCCGGACCTCCCTCTCCTCAGAGGAGAGCTCCGGGCCCGCCACGTGGCCAGCAGAACAGCGCTGCCTGCCCCCGTGCGGTAGGCAGCAAGAGTAAAGACGCGCCATATCTTGCCTGTACAAGGTATTCAAGACCCGCGCCTTCCCAAGGTGCGGAGACGCGGAGCACACCTCTGTCAGGTGCCGTTGCGCCCAGTCACATCGTAGACTGGCACGCCGTGTCAGAGCCTGCCCGCCAATAAACACAGCGACAAGACATCCCCTGCCGCCCCTGCCATCATCAACCACTACGACTAGCTTGCGGCATGGGTAGGGCGGCAGAACAAAGACTCGGAAGCCCTCGCCAGAGACAACTACCGGCATAACTGCAGATACGGTAGATGGCAGGCTAGCTTCCTGGGACCACCTGTTGGGTTCTGGGGCCACCTTATAAGCCGCTCGAGCCTTGGACTATAAAAGGCTCGGGTAGGCAATGTTAGCAAGGGTTCGCCTCTTACGCACCCTCGCACTCTAGCAATTCGACATCTCACACCCTCAAGCTCAGGACTCTGGTTCTGAGCAGCAAGCAATACAGCGAGCTACTCTGCTCACCATGTACGTAGGGTTTTAAGCTCCGGCGGCCTGAACCACGTAAAAATCCCCGTGTCTAGCTTCTCCCTCAATCGTCCCTAACGCTGAAGCTCTCCGTGAGTGACTAGCCCCTCCGAAAAAGAACCTCTGCGGACTGCCCAGAGCAGGCCCGGGGGAAGTGTCGGCTACACACTTCGACATAGGGTTTTACTCTCCGGCAGCCTGAACCACGTAAAAAACCTCTGTGTCAATCCTTCTCCTTCCATCGTCCCTAACACGTAAGCTCTCCGTGAGTGACTAGCCCCTCCAAAAAAGAACCTCCGCGGGCTGCCCAGAGCAGGCCCGGGGGAAGTGTCGATGGCACACTTCGACAACATCCATAGGAGGAAGGCTGGCTATACATGGAGGCAACAACCCACCCCATTATGAAGGGGGGCAAGAGCCTACGCGCTTACGGTACGGAACCAGGCCAAGCTGGACGTAGTCCTGTACCTCCCCTGGGGTTTAGTTGCTCCGAGCGCTGTTCCTGGACTCTATGGGATCTATTACAGAAAGAAAGGGACCTGTGCTACCATTGCTCTAGGGATAGAACTTACGGAGATGTTCTATGTTCCAAGGGTTTGGGAGCGGATCCCCGTCCTCGGTGGAAAGGCGCACGCACCCGGGGCGGCAAACTTTCGTGACTCAGGAGGGACCTTCCCAGCTGGGGGAGAGTTTGTTCGTCCCTTCGCATGAAAGTATGCGTCACAGCACCAGGTCACCTTCTTTGAGCTCCCGTACACGCACGGACCTCTGGTGGTAGCGCCGGAGCGCCTGCCGGTACCATGCGTTGTGGAGCGTTGCTTGCAGTCGAGCCTCGTCGACGAGGTCGATGTCTTCATGTCGGAGCTGGTCCTGCGCGGCTTCGTCGTAAGCTCGGACGTGGGGAGACCCCATGGTGATCTCTGGGGGAAGCACGGCTTCGGCCCCGTACACCATGAAGAAGGGTGTCTCCCCGGTGGCCCGGCTTTGGGATGTCCGGCTAGCCCACAGTGCGCTCGGAAGCTCGTCCACCCACTTGGCGCCATGTTTCTTCAAGCTGGCATAGGTGCGAGTCTTGAGGCCCCGAAAGATCTCGGTGTTGGCCCTCTCAACTTGCCCATTGCTCTTTGGATGAGCAACGGAGCCATAGGACAGCTGGATGCCAAGGTCTTTGCAGTAGTCTTGGAACGCTGCACTGGTGACCTGGGTCCCGTTGTCGGTGATGATTCTGTTCGGGACCCCAAACCTGCAGACGATCAACTTGATGAACTTGACTGCAGGTTGCTTGTTGATGGTGATGACGGGTGTAGCTTCCGGCCACTTAGTGAACTTGTCGATGGCGACGTAGAGGTACCGAAATCCCCCGACGGCTTTGGGGAACGGCCCCAGGATGTCCAACCCCCATACCGTGAACGGCCACGAGGGTGGGATCATCTGCAGCGTCTGAGCCGGTGTGTGGATCTGCTTGGGATGAAACTGGCATGCCTTGCATCTCTTGACCAGCTTGACGGCATCTTAGAGTGCTGTCGGCCAGTAGAAGCCATGCAGGAAGGCTTTAACGACAAGCATGCGTGAGGAAGCATGATTCCCATACTCGCCTCCATGGATCTCAGCGAGCAAGTCGCAGCCTTCCTCTTGGGTTATGCACCGCAATCGGACGTGGTTGGCGCCACGCCGGTAGAGATCCTCTTCTACCAGCACGTATCTCTTAGCCATGCGCACGATCCGTTCAGCAGATGCATGTTCATCAGGAAGGATATTATCTTTCAAGTAGTCCCGGATCTCCGTGATCCATGCATCAGGTCTAACTTGAGCTTCTGGATCTTGAGCGTTGGGTAGCACGGAGTCCCCAGTGATGCTTACGATCCTTGGCGGGCGCATGGTTGCAGGGCCGCCGGGACCACCAGCTTCGAGGTGCTGGTCTCGCCCCCTTCGCCCGTGTCGGTACCCGCGATATGGGGTACCCCCGCGCACAGGGGAAAATGCCTAAGGAACTCGCCCTTCTCCGCAGGGGAGAGCTCCGAAGGCGCCACGCGTCCGGCGGGGCCGGACCTCCCTCTCCTCAGAGGAGAGCTCTGGGCTCGCCACGTGGCCTGCAGAAGCCGGACCTCCCCCTCCGCGGGAGAGAGGTCCGAAGGTGCCACGTGTCCAGCGGGGCCGGACCTCCCTCTCCTCAGAGAGGAGCTCCGGGCTCGCCACGTGGCCGACAGAAGCCGGACCTCCCCCTCCGCGGGGAGAGGTCCGAAGGCTCCACGTGTCCTGCGGGGCCGGACCCCCCTCTCCTCTGAGGAGGGCTCCGGGCCCGCCACGTGTCTAGCAGAAGAACGCTGCCTGCCCCCGATCGGTAGGCAGTGGGCGTAAAGACGCCCCATACCTTGCCCGTACAAGGTATTCAAGGCCCGCGTCTTCCCAAGACGAGGAGATGCGGAGCACGCCTCTGTCAGGTGCCGTTGCGCCCAGTCGCATCACAGACTTGCGCGTGGTGTCAGAGCCTGCCAGCCAATAAACGCAGCGACAAGACATCCCATGCCGCCCCCGCCGTCATCAACCACTACGACTAGCATGCGGCATGGGCAGGGCTGCAAGACGAAGACTCAGAAGCCTTCGCTAGAGATAACTACCGGCATAACTGCAGATACGATAGATAACAGTCAATCTCCCCGGGACTACCTGTCGGGTCCCGGGCCCCCCTTGTAAGCCACCCGAGTCTTGGACTATAAAAGGCTCGGGTAGGCGACGTTAGCAAGGGTTCGCACTCTAGCCATTCACACCCAAGGTGTAACTCATCCCCAAGCTCAGGACTCCGGTTCTGAGCAGCAAGCAATACAGCAAGCTCCATAGCTCGCCGTGGACGTAGGGTTTTACGCTCCACCAGCCTGAACCACGTAAAACTCGCCGTGTCAAGCTCTTCCTAACTCGTCCATACGCTCAATCTCTCCGCAAGTGACTAGCCCCACCGAAAAAAGAACCTCCGCGGGCTGCCCAGTGCAGGCCCAAGGGAAGTGTCGACCGAACACTTCGATATTTGGCGCGCCAGGTAGGGGGCTTCCCCTTGCGTGACGAGTTTCCGCCGATGAAGATCACCAAGCTTCCTTCAGCGGCAAACTCCCCTCCCCCGTGTTCGTGGCGAACCATGACCAGGGGGAGTACATGTCGACACACTCAGGACGGAGTGTGTCGGCGCAAGCTGGGAGCCAGCAGCCGGCTCTGGCAGCGCCGACCCCGTAATGCCGGCTCCAACCAGCGTCAGGTCTTCAGTAGCGCTGGGCGTACCCGGTGGGGGTGCGCTAGCTGCAGCAAGAGTGCTACTGCACAATCCGCCTGCTGGGGACGCGCCTCAGGCAGCGACCCAGCAGTGGATTCGCGAGGTAGACCGTCTCGTCGTCGCCGCCGCAAACCCTCGACTTTGGCGGGGACGACGCTCCGGCCAACCATCTGTGTCGCTGATGCGCACGCCAATGGTTGGCGAGCAGACGGCAGATTCTAGCTCCACCAGGCTCCAGTCGACGGATCTGAGGACAGAGCTGGAACGGTGTCACTTGGGCCAAGATGCCCGGGTATACCTCGAGCAACGCCGAGAAAGGCGTCGCAACCAAGAGGCTGGCGACAGCGTGACGTTGGCCTCGACCCAGCCTGAAGAGCAGACTTTCGCCACGCGATCTCTGCCCCAGGCTTACGCCGCGCAGGATATGCCACAGTCATATGTCCTGCAAACGGTGCCCCCGGCCTATGGCGCAGCCTTGCCCATACCGGGGTACACTGTGCCAGGTGCGAACCAAGCGTTTGCGGCACCAATACCTGCAGCAACAGGAGCAGGATGTGCGGCCCTTGCGCCCCACCTTCGCTTCGCGAGATGGCCGCGCAAGTTTCGGACGCACCTGCCCGAGAAGTACGACGGCAGTTTCAACCCGGCGGAGTTCCTCCAGATCTACTCTACCGCCGTACTTGCCGCAGGAGGGAATGAAGCCGTCATGGCCAATTACTTCCCTGTCGCCTTGACCGGTCCAGCTCGGTCTTGGCTCATGAACCTCCCCCAGGGTTCCATAACTTCCTGGGGAGAGCTCTGCTGGCAGTTCATCGCCAACTTTGGCAGTTCCTACACCCGGCCTGGCACGGAGCTCGACCTCCACGCCATCCAGCAACAACCGGGGGAGTCGCTGCGCTCCTTCATCCAGCGGTTCTCCCAGGTGCGTAACACCATCCCACACATCCAAAATGCTTCTGTGATGGTGGCGTTCCGGCAAGGCGTCCGGGACAAGAAGATGCTCGAGAAGCTCGCGACCAGAAAGGTCCGCGATGTCCCCGAGCTCTTCAGCCTGGCAGACAAGTGCGCCAGAGCAGCCGAAGGGCGAAACTGGCACTCACTGCCGTCCTCCGAGTCAGGAGGACAGCCCGGATCTGGTCCTACTCCCTATGGAGGCAGCAAGAAGGCCAATAACCGAGGCAGAGGCAAGATAGAATCACCTACCGCAGCTCCAGTCGCCGCAGCAGCGGCACTTAGTGGGGCTCGGGGGCCGCGCCCCGACAAGAGGCAGCGAAGGTCACCAATCCCAGAAGGTGATCAAGACAAGATATGCCCCGTGCACGGCAGCCGTCGCCACACTACTGCCGAGTGCCGGGAGATCCGGAAGCTCACAGAGCGCTTCCACAAAGGGAAGCAGCAGCGGACTGACGCCCCACCCTTCCGTCCAAGGAAGGGCAAGCAGAAGGTCGACGTCCCGAACAGCGCCGACCACCAAGTGGAGTTCCAGGAGCCTCAGCGCGCCGTGAAGGCGGTACGCAACCATGAGGACTCCATCTCCAGCGATGATGAGCGTCGAAAGAAGCTCTACGTCATATACGGCGGGTCCGCCGACCCCTCGTCTCAAAGCGCAGTCAAGACTCTGCGCCGAGCGGTAGCGTCGGTGGCTCCACTCCCAAGTGCCGCACCGCACCTCAAGTGGATGGGAACCCCCATCAGCTTTGACGCCACCGACTGCCCCAGTAACATGGCTGGGTCCGGCCAACTACCGCTATTGGTAGCTCCGACCATCGCCAACGTGACGATGTACCACGTTTTGGTAGATGGTGGAGCTGGGCTGAACCTCATCAGACGTGCAGCTTTCCAGAAGCTGCAGATCCCGACGGCCAAGCTCGCCCCGTCAAGCCCGTTCTCAGGGGTAGGGCCGGGACAGGTCGTTCCCTACAGCAACATCAGCCTCCCGGTGACCTTCGGAGCTCCGGACAGCTATCGGACAGAATACATTCTGTTCGACGTAGCGGAGATCGACCTCCCCTTCAACGCCATAATCGGCAGGCCAGCCCTGTACCGATTCATGGCAGTACCCCACTACGGCTACCTCGTCCTAAAGATGCCTACACCAACAGGCGTCCTCAGGATTCGTGGAGACCGCACTGCTGCAGTGTCGGCCTTAGAGAAACTCCAAGCGCTCGCAACAGCTGGGGCACCAGCCCCTGGCAGTGCAGAGCCGGACCAGCTCCACCCGAGCGCACGCCACCGTGCCTCCGCCACAGCACCCCGGGTGCAACCCCTCGACGAGGGCGGCGTCCCCTTAAAGGTCGTCCAAGTTCGCGCTGAAGCCACCCAGACCACCCGGGTAGCCAGGGGCCTGGATAGCAAATAGGAAGGCGCGCTCGTCACCTTCCTCCGGCACAACGTTGACGTGTTTGCATGGCAGCCGTCACAGATGCCGGGGATCCCCAGGGAGGTGATTGAGCACCACTTAAAAGTCTTCCCCGATGCCCGTCCAGTTCAACAGAAGCCCCGCAAGCAGTCCATGGAGCGGAAACTTCATTCGTGAAGAAATCAAGAAGCTGCTGGACGCTGGCTTCATACGGGAAGTCCACCAGCCCCGGTGGTTGGCAAACCCCGTCATTGTCCCGAAGGCCGGCGGGAAGCTCCGGATGTGCATCGACTACACCAGTCTCAATAAGGCATGTCCCAAAGATCCATTCCCTCTCCATAGAATAGATCAAACAGTAGACTCAACATCAGGCTGTGATATGCTGTGCTTCCTAGATGCCTACTCGGGTTTCCATCAGATCCCCATGTCTAGGGAGGATGAAGAGCACACCTCCTTCATCACAGTAGATGGCCTTTATTGTTATGTGTCTATGCCTTACGGCCTAAAGAATGCTCTCCCCACCTTTGTGCGAGCGATGCACAAAACCTTTGGGGAGTTAATAAGAGACTTAGTTGAGGTGTACATCGATGACATCGTTGTCAAGGTCAAGCAGGGTTCATCTTTGTTAGATAACCTAGCCTTAGTTTTTGACAAATTGCGCTCTACGCGCACCAAGCTGAACCCTGACAAATGTGTGTTCGGTGTGTCCTCTGGGAAGCATTTAGGATTCCTCGTCTCGCACCGGGGGATTGAGGCCAACCCAGAGAAGATCAAGGCCATCGACTTGATGCGGCCTCCTGCCCGCGTCAAAGATGTCCAGAAACTCACAGGATGCCTAGCCGCGCTGAGTCGGTTTATACCGAGGCTAGCAGAGCGGGCACTCCCTTTCTTTAAGCTCCTGCGAAAGTCTGGCCCATTAGCCTGGACTGACGAAGCAGAAGAGGCTTTCCAGGAGTTGAAGCGGCTCCTGATGACCCTGCCTATCATGGTAGCCCCAGAGCCCGGAGAGCACCTGTTGCTCTACATCGCGGCAACAACCGAAGTGGTGAGTATGGTCCTCGTCGCGGAGCGGCCGGACCTCTCACCTTCACGACCTGCTCCGGCAGCAGAACACAGACGCCAGCAGGCTCCGCAGGACCGAGACGGTCTCTCGGACCTCCAAGGCAACCTCCCGGAGGTCTAGGTCGGCCTCCCGAAGGTCCAGGGCGGTCTCCCGGACCCCCAAGATACCCCCGGAGGTCCTGTGGGCCCCCCGGGGGCCCAACGGGACCTCCCGAAGATCCCTCAAGACCCTCCGGAGCTCTCCCTGGCGCTCCCAGAGAACCAGCGGGGCCCCCCGGAGAGCCAAGATAGCTTAAGGGCCTCCGGGTTCCAACTCCCGGAGGCCCCCGTGGGTCCACTTACCTCCAGCGGGCCAGGGCCAATGGATGAAGACCTCCCAGACCTAAGAGAGAGGGTTCGAACCATCCAGAGGCCTGTCTACTACATCAGTGAAGTACTTCATGATGCCAAGACAAGGTACCTAGAAGTCCACAAGCTGCTGTATGCGGTGCTCGTGGCCTCCAGGAAGCTCCGCCATTACTTCCAGGCCCACCGGGTTTCGGTAGTCACCTCCTGTCCACTGAAGACGATTCTTCACAGCCCCCATGAGACTGGCAACGTTGCTAAATGGGCGGCCGAGCTGGACTTCCTTCCTCGCCATGCAGTCAAAAGCCAAGCACTGGCCGACTTTGTGGCAGAGTGGACACCAACGAAGACTGACCCAGGGGGCCACGAATACGGTGAACCAGGGCACCAAGCTCCGGTCTTCACCGAGCCCCACTGGACGCTTTTCTTTGACGGCTCCTCGAGAAAGCAGGGGGTCGGTGCCGGCGTACTGCTCCTCATGCCATCGGGGGAACAGTTTGGGTACATGGTGCGTCTCAATTTGAAGGCAACCAACAGCATGGCAGAGTATGAAGCACTCATCTTTGGCCTACAGACAGCCCTGTCCTTAGGCGCTTGCCAGTTGTTGGCAAAGGGCGACTCCCAGCTGGTCATCAAGCAAGTCAAGGGCGAATGCTCCTGCAATGACCCACAGCTAGCTGCATATCTGCTTCACATGCAGATGTTGGAGAAAGACTTCCTCGCCTTGGACCTGCGCCACGTACCGCGCGCTTTCAATGCCACAGCTGACGACCTTTCAACGAAGGCTTCCACCAGAGCTCCCGTGCCCGAAGGAGTGTTCGAGAGGACGTTGCTGCGGCCCACAGCCCGGCCCGCCGAGCCGGGCGAAGGGGGCTTGACCAGCACCTCGAAGCTGGCGGTCCCGGTGGCCCTACAGCCATGGATGCCGCCAAGGATCGTAAGCGTCACCGGGGACTCCGTGCAACCCAGCGCTCAAGATCCAGAAGCTCAAGTCAGACCCGATGCATGGATCACGGAGATCCGGGACTACTTGAAGGACAACATCCTCCCTGATGAACATGCAACCGCTGAACAGATCGTGCGTATGGCTAAGAGATACGCGCTGGTAGAGGGGGATCTCTACCGGCGCGGCGCCAACCACATCCTATTGCGGTGCATAACCCAGGGGGAAGGCTGCGACTTGCTCGCTGAGATCCATGGAGGCGAATGTGGAAGTCACTCTTCCTCAAGCACGCTTGTCAGTAAAGCCTCCCGGCATGGCTTCTACTGGCCGACAGCACTCTAGGGTGCCATCAAGCTGGTCGAGAGCTGCAAGGCGTGCCAGTTCCACGCCAAGCAGATCCATACACTGGCTCAGGCAGTACAGATGATCCCACCTTCATGGCCGTTCGCCGTATGGGGGCTGGACATCTTGGGACCATTCCCCAGAACCGTCGGGGGATTCTGGTACCTCTACGTCGCCATCAACAAGTTCACCAAGTGGCCGGAAGCCACACCAGTTGTCACAATCAACAAGCAATCCGCAGTAAAGTTAATCAAGTCTATTGTCTACCGGTTCAGGGTCCCCAACAGGATCATCACCGACAACGAAACCCAGTTCACCAGCGCAGCCTTCCAAGACTACTGCGAAGACCTTGGCATTCAGGTGTGCTATGCCTCTGTTGCCCATCCAAAGAGCAATGGGCAAGTCGAGAGGGCCAACGCGGAGATTCTCCGGGGCCTAAAGACCCACACCTACGCCAGTCTGAAGAAACATGGTGCCAATTGGGTGGATGAGCTTCCGAGCACACTATGGGCTAACCGGACATCCCAGAGCCGGGCCACCGGGGAGACACCCTTCTTCATGGTGTACGGGGCCGAAGCTGTACTTCCCCCAGAGATCACCATGAAGTCTCACCGTGTCCGGGCTTACGACGAAGCCGCGCAGGACAACCTCCGGCATTGAGAAATCGACCTCGTCGACGAGGTCCGATTGCATGCAGCACTCCGCAACGCACGGTACATACAAGCAGTCCGTCGCTACCACCAGAGATCTGTGCTTGCCCGGGAGCTGCAGGGAAGGTGACCTGGTGCTGCGGCGCATACTTTCTCGTGAAGGACCCACAAACTCTCCCCTAGTTGGGAAGGTCCCTTCCGAGTCGCAAAAGTATGCCGCCCCGGGTGAGTACGCCTTTCCACCGAGGATGGGGACCTGCTCCCAAACCCTTGGAACATAGAACTCCTCCGTAAGTTCTACCCCTAGAGCAAAGATAGGACAAACTCTTCTTTTCGTAATAAATTCCGTAGAGTCCAGGAACAACGCTCGGAGCAGCTAAGCCCTATGGAACGGTACAGGACTACGTTCAGCTTTGCCTGGTTCCGACTCCAAGCGCGTAGAGTCTTGCTTCCCTTCTTAATGGGGTGGGTCGTGGCCTCCATGTTTAGCCCGCTTCCTCCTGTGGAAAATTATACAAAAAGAAACCTGTTCTACTTTGCTCTTTCCTTGTACTCATTTAAATTATGTACTATATTTTTTATGACTACACTTCTGGTGCATGGACGCCATGCGCTCAGCTCCCTCTTCTCACTCTCACCCCTAGTCGGCATTTGCTGCCCTACCAGAGGCGGTTGCGTTGGAGGTACCTGCCGATAGTCGAAGGGGGCCCGAGCCCCCGGCACTTCGCGCACTACAGTCCCCAAGCACCGTGCATATGGTTAGGGATCGTGAGCCAAATAAGACTATGAGATAAAGGAGGGGGAGCCCCCAAGGAGAATTACGTTTCCCTTACTTGTGTGCAGGACCTCCCGGCCTCAAATCCCTACAGGAGTATGGTAGGAGCACCCGACCAATGGGACGCCCCTACCAGGGGGCCACTACGGGATCACGCAAGACCGGGACTCCAAGGCAAGACCAAAGGATCCGCGTGTCCAGCGGGACCGGATTCCCCCCTCTCTCTGAGGGGGGGTGTGTAACACCCCAAAATTTTGATTCAAAACCTTAAATCATTTTAAGAGGGGAATTTAAAAATTTTTGGACGTGTTGCATGTTTTGCAAAAATTCAAATTCAAACTGGAATTCAAATTAAACTCAAATCAGAAAAGAAATAGAAAAAGAAAACTAAAACCTAACCGGCCAGTGGGCCGAACCCACCAGCCGGCCCACCATTTTTTCCCCCCGCCAGCCCACAGCCACGCGCCTCTCCGTCTCACTGACATGCGGGGCTCGCCGTCATCTTCTTCCTCGCGCGCGATCGGCCGACCCCGGGACATCTCTCTCTCCCGAATCAAAACTACCCCCTGGAAACCGCGTCCCCCAGCCAAATTTTGGTCCCGGACGACTCAAACTCGATCACAACCAACACACCGCCCTCCCCCGTCTATAAAAACCCCGGCCTCGTTCTGTTTTTTTCCACGCGATCGCCGATTTTTCCTCTGGTGAGAACCGAGACTTCACCGGCGAATTCTGGCCGATCTAAGCTCGGAAATTCCGATCTAACTCGCTGGTCTTTGTAACACCCCAAATTTTGATTCAAAACACTAAACCATGTTCATAGGGGAATTTAAAAATTTTTGGACGTGTTGCATGTTTTGCACAAATTCAAATTCAAACTGGAATTCAAATTATACTCAAAACAGAAAAGAAATGGAAAAAGAAAAAGAGAAACGGGAAAAAAACCGGCCAGTGGGCCGAAACTCGCCAGCCGGCCCAGTTTCCCCGCGCCAGCCCGCCCCCGCACGCGCCGCGCTGCCTCTCACAGACGGGTGGGACCCGCCTGTCATCCCTAACCCCGCGACCCCGGACTTTTCCCCGAGCGCGCGCGATCTTAACCGATCGGAAAACCCGTCCCGCAGCCCGAATTCCGGTCCCAGAGGACTCCAACTCGATCACAACAGACCCACCGCCCTCCCCCGGCTATAAAAACTCCAGCTCCGATCAGTTTTTCCCACGCGATCGCCGATTTTTACTCCGGTGAGCACCGAGACTTCACCGGTGAATTCTGGCCGATCTAAGCTCGGAAACTCTGATCTAACTCGCTGGTCTTGATCCACCGCCTCCGGGGAGCTTTGCAGGTGCAGAAAACTCGGGGACTTACGGTGTAAATCCAGCGCCGACGAGCTTCGCCGTGGTTTTGCCTCGGACCTCGCCGCCGAGCACTTTCCAGGACCCCCGAGCTCGAGAAAACCCCCGAGGTGAGATCCCTGACCTCCCCTCTACCGATCTATGCCATAAGATCACAGTTCTAGGTAGAATTCTCGCGGATCCGAAACTTTCCGGCGAGATCGCCGCTTCCCGCCGCCATGCGCCGCCGGCAGCGCCGCCCGCGCTCGATCAGAGCGACGTGGCCGCTTGTGCGCCGTTTATTTTAAATCGCACGGTAGACTTTAAAACCCCGCGTACCGGTTCGATGTTATAATCTCAGCCGTCGGTTTAAAATCGGACGGTCCACGTCAGCCCCGCATTATAAAGACTGGAATTCTTACGTGCTACCCCCTGGGGTTCTCTGGAATTGAGAGCTAGCCCCGGAAACTTCAGATCTAGCCCCTGGAACTTCAGAAAATCATGTAAATTCATTTAAAAATCAGTTTTAGCCCCTGGACTTAATAGAAATTAAGAAAAACACCTCTGATAAGTGTAGCTAGACCCCTGGAAATTATGAAAATAATATTATAGACCCTGTAATGGGGTGAGTTTACTTTTTAGCCCTATTTAGTATTTAATTTAGAAAATTGAATATGTAACTAGTGTTTAAAAATTAAAAAGGGGGACAAACATAATTGTCAAAATTTATTAAAAACTTTCTCAGTACTTAGAAAACTTTGGAGTGAGATAAAAATATATTTTTGGGCTGAAATAAATCTGTTTTATCTATTATTCACATTTATTAGTATAGGGACACATTTTTAAGTAAAGAATAGTTATAGAAAAATAGGGAAAATAATTATGAAATGGTCTACATCAGAAGCCAAGGTCAAAATATGTTATTAAATCATTTAGGACCAGAACCTATACTGTTTAGATGATGTGTATTACTAATTTCATAATAAAATACACAATTATGCATAGGAATATAAATCTGAAAATATAGCAACTAGTAAAAGATAAATGGAGTTTCTAAAATCCAAAGAATTCAGTTTAGGGTTGGTAGAAATTCTGAAGGCACAAATGGAGAAGAAAAATACTTTTCATACATACCTGGTAGTGAAAAGGTGTAGTAGTTTAATATAAGGAATTTATTTAAAACTGAAACACAACACATATAATGGTGAATGAATTTCATAAATGTGAATGTGTGGTTTGTATGAAGTGTAAATGTGAATTATGTCTTATGGATTGTTGTTTTTCTTTTGCTATGTGTGATGGTATGAAGTAGAACCTGTTCAAGAACAAGTTATTCATTTCCAAGACCAGGAATACCCATTTCAAGAGCAGCAAGAAGGAGGCAAGTGTCCTTGACCACTTTGATCCTATGCTAGGATGTGTAGATAGAATTATTTGCATTGTCAAGTTAAATATGAAACCCATGCTAGGAAGTTTCGCTAGAATTGCATTACCTTGTTTCCTTGTAGATGAGATATTGTGAGTTATGTAGAGGTAGGGATCAAGGCAAGTTGGATGTTTTGGTTGTGTGCTGGGTGCACGAGACTTGGGTTTGTGTTTAGTATTTGCCTGGATCCTAAGGACAGGTTCATGGAGCATGTAACCCGGCTTTACAGTGCCAACCACATGCTGAGATGGGGCAGCTTGGCCAATTAATTAGGTGTATCCCCGGCGTAGTATGGGTGTGTTGGTTGGTGCGGGGAGTAGGTGTCAGCTGGACTACCATATGAACCGCAAGGCTCAAGAGGGGGCCACTGCAGCGGGGTTGGAGCCTCTTGTATGCTGTTAGGGGTGAAACCTCAGTGGGCCCACGCTCGTCGGGAATCCCTTTGTAAAGGCTTCGTAGTGATCTCTTGGCCACACACCTGGGAAGTGTGAATGTGGATCGTAGCCACTGGCATAATGGAGGTTCTTTTAGTCCACCCGGCAACGGGGGATGAAATCACTACTTGTGGGTACAGTGGTACAAACTCTGCAGAGTTAAAACTGTCTTGACAGCCGTGCTCACGGTTAAGAGCGGCCTGGACTTATTCATGATTAGAGGATTGATGGTTTTGGAAGTTAAGCGGGGAGCTTAACATTGGAAATGATGTGATGGTTATTGGATTACAATGATGGGATGGGAGATTGGGACCATTTCACCTGTGTAGTAATGTAGGTGCTTAATAAGCTAAGGTGATAGGTATTAATTGCGTAGTGCTTTAACCATGAGTTCAACCTCTCCTTGTTATAGCCATGCATGATATGATTTTCCCACACTTGCTGAGTACCATTGGTACTCAACCTTGCATATTTGTTGGTTTATATTGCTGCTCAGGTCAAGATAATGAGGTGGTGTATAATGACCAAGATTTTGGACCCGAGGAAGGTTTTTAGGTTCATGAAGACCCCCGGGCAACGCCTGTGATGGAGCCCTAAAGAATAATATTCCGCTGCTAGTTTATTTACTTGTGATGAAGCATTAGTGTCCATTGAGACATTTGCGATGTAAGACTTATTTATATTCGACACCTGGCTTGTAATAAATGATGCTTCACTATTTGTCATCACATGTATGAGAAAATGATCCTGGCATACATGTGATATTCACTTGGTTGTTTCTTCAGAAAAACCGGCTGTGACAGAGGTGGTATCAGAGCCAAGGTTGCCCGTAGGAACGTGGACCTAGGTAGAAATGGACGTATTTAAGGGCCCTATTTTCTTAAAAACTATTTTCCAAGGTGTGGGTTGAAGAGTGTTATTTAAGGAGTCATTTTCTTCATCTTACCCCAAATTTTCCTTCAAAATGGGATTTTTGTTTAAAAAGTTTATCTAACCTAATTTTTAAATTCTTTTTGTTTTAGATGGTTCGCATGATTCGCACTGCTCGCAAGTCCACGGGAGGGAGAGTTCCCGTAGTTGCCCTTGCCGAAAGAGAGGAGAGTCGCCCCGTGACGTACCTTTCCTACGGATTGGCAGTTGGAGACTTGTTGTGCCGTCTTCGGCGTATGCTCGAAGCCGCCGGCAATACGGGCAAGCTAATCATCCACTATAACTCCACCAGGACCATCCGTGAGAAGAGGGAAGAATGGAGTTCGGAGATGAGGATTATACACGAGAATCAACTGCTTAAGATTCACCACTCTCCAGCTTGTCGAGCAACACAAGTTGACGCGGAGAAAGATGTCACCTGGGAGGCCATCACCTGCCAGAGTCACATCTATCGTCGCCACTTGGACAAAACTGAGTACATGTATGTCCTCCAACGTGAGAGTGGTACCACGGAGTACAAGTACCCACCGGTGCAGCAAGGGACTTCCCATGAGCACATGGACTTGTGCTTGGAGGATGCTGCTATGCTCAGCACTCGACTGCAGGAGTGTCAACAAGAGCTTCAGGATGTCCGAGACACCCTGAAGGAAACGGAGGCGTTGCTGCGAGCTTGCTTAAAGGCGAGAGAAAGAGGAGATGGGAATGAACTGTGTGTCACCGTGAGTGATCCATGGACTCCTGACTCCCCGGATCGCCGAGCAATCAGGCGTCGTCGCACTTCTCCACCAGCAGCCTCTCCACCCAAAGCAGAGTCAGAAGGTAGCCGAAATGAGGAGGAAGGTCCCGAGGAGCCAGCTCAAGAGGACGAGTAGTGTAGAGTCTTTCCCCTAGCTAGTAAGAGGTCGAGTAGTCGAGTCGTTATGTAGTTAATGGTGTGATAATGCTTGGTGTGTGACGTGAGTTGTGGAAGCTATGAGCAATTGTCCACAGCCTCATCTTCAGATTGTTTTGCTTTGGTGTGTGAACCCACAGGAAATAATAGTGCATTTATTTGGTGTGAGATATAAACCCTCGTAAAATTTTAACAAAGCCGCAAAACCTCAAAGCACCAACAAATGAAAGTAGTAAGATGATACTAAATGATATCAAATTAACATTTGTTGATTCTGCCAGATGGCCGGAAGAGGAAAAGGACGTGCTGCCAACCCCGCCAACAACAACGATGAGGCATGCAACCCTCATCTTTCTGGAGGCCAGGACAGGGGTGGTCGCCGTGAAGAAGTTGATCCTCTCCACCAAATGATGGAGAATCAAAATCAGCTTATCCAGAACTTGACTCAAGTGGTGGCCAACTTGCATCAAGTTCCACCTCCACAAGCTGCACCACGCCAACCAAGGTTGAGTGAGTTTCTAGGAACTCAACCTCCAAAGTTTGCAAGTGCTGCTGAACCTCTGGAGGCAGATGATTGGCTGAAGACCATTGAAAGTAAGATGAGGATAATCCAATGCCAAGGGTATGAGAGGGTGCTGTTTGCCTCTCATCAATTGCATGGACCTGCTGCTGATTGGTGGACCGCCTACGTGGCCGCCCATCATGACCCTGAGAACACCAACTATATGCCAAGTTGAGCAAGTGTGAGTTTTGGCTGAAGAGAGTTCCCTTTTTAGGACATATAATCTCGGAGGGAGGAATCTCCGTAGATCCCGCCAAAATCGAGGATATCCAGAAGTGGAAAACCCCCGAAAATGTCGGGGAAGTTCGAAGCTTTTTGGGATTGGCTGGATACTATTGACGGTTTATTGAGGGATTCTCCAAAATCTCGAGACCTCTCACCAAACTGTTGGAAAAGGGAATCACATTCACCTGGACGCCACAGTGCGATACGAGCTTTCAGGAGCTAAAGAAGAGATTGACAACAGCCCCAGTGCTGGTTATGCCAGATATGCAGAAGAATTTCACAGTGTACTGCGATGCCTCTGGAAATGGGTTGGGATGTGTTCTCATGCAAGAAGGACATGTCGTGGCTTATGCATCCCGGCAGCTTCGGAAGCACGAGAAGAACTATCCTACACATGACCTAGAACTAGCTGCAGTGGTACACGCGTTGAAAATCTGGCGGCACTATTTGATGGGGAAGAGGACAGAAATATATACGGATCATAAGAGTTTGAAGTACATATTCACACAACCAGATCTCAACCTCAGACAAAGGAGATGGTTAGAGCTAATCAATGACTTTGATGTGGGCATCAACTATCATCCCGGAAAAGCAAATGTCGTGGCCGATGCTTTGAGTCGGAAAGTGCAGGTCAATAAGTTGAGTTTGAAGGACATGCCTGCAGAATTGAAGGACGAGGTTATAAGACTCAATCTATGTCTAGTAAATAGTGGTGAAGCCATCGCCATGGAAGTGGACTCCACACTCGAGCAAGACATACGCGAGGGCCAAAAGAATGATGAGAAGATACAAGAGATCAGACAGCTCATCAAGGAAAATAAAGCTCCTGGTTTTAGAGAGGATGAACAGGGAACGGTGTGGCATGGGAAAAGGATCTGTGTGCCAGAAGTAAAAGAGATCCGTGAAATAATTTTGAAGGAGGCTCGCGATTCTGACTATTCCATTCATCCTGGGAGTACGAAGATGTACCAGGACCTCAAAGGCAGGTATTGGTGGTATGGCATGAAGCGAGATGTCGCGGAACATGTTGCCCTATGTGACACATGTCAGTTGGTGAAAGCAGAACATCAACGACCCGCGGGATTATTGCAACCACTTAAAGTACCTGAATGGAAGTGGGAAGAAATCAGCATGGATTTTGTCGTGGGATTGCCTAGGACCCAATCCGGGTATGATTCAATATGGGTCATTATTGATAGGCTAACCAAGGTAGCTCATTTCATTCCGGTGAAAGAAAGCTACAGCGGATCCAAATTGGCAGAATTGTACATGTCAAGGATTGTGTGTTACCATGGAGTGCCAAAGAAGATAGTGTCGGACCGAGGGACACAGTTCACCTCGAGGTTTTGGCAAAAGTTGCATGAAACCATGGGAACCCATCTGAACTTCAGCTCTGCCTATCATCCCCAAACTGACGGGCAGACGGAGAGAACCAATCAGATCCTTGAAGATATGTTAAGGGCATGTGCACTCAAAAACAATAGGAGTTGGGACAAGAACTTAACGTATGCGGAGTTTTCCTATAACAACAGCTATCAAGCTAGTATGAAGATGTCACCGTTTGAAGCTTTGTATGGAAGAAAGTGCAGAACTCCCCTATTTTGGAACCAAACAGGAGAAAGTAAAGTGTTTGGTCCAGAAGTGCTACAAGAAGCCGAGGCGAAGGTGAGGGAGATTCGCAACAACTTGAGGATAGCACAAACACGCCAGAAGAGTTATGCTGATGTACGAAGAAGAGAACTCGTTTTCAACGTGGGAGACTATGTTTATCTCAAGGTGTCCCCTATCAGAGGACTTCGTC
This sequence comes from Neostapfia colusana, assembly GCA_030760725.1. Taxonomy (NCBI): domain Eukaryota; kingdom Viridiplantae; phylum Streptophyta; class Magnoliopsida; order Poales; family Poaceae; genus Neostapfia; species Neostapfia colusana. Next base: position 74,095,769 of record JASWHV010000004.1, read on the forward strand.
GGTTCAAGGTGAAAGGGAAGTTGTCACCTCGATACATCGGACCCTTTCAAGTTTTGGAATGAAAAGGCGAAGTGGCGTACCAACTAGAGTTACCGGTCCATCTATCGGACGTGCACGATGTATTCCATGTGTCACAACTCAAGAAATGTCTGAGGACGCCTGAAGAGGTGTTACCCATGAATGAAGTGGATGTAGCTGAAGATTTGTCTTATGCCGAGCAACCATACAAGATTTTGGAGACAATGGAACGCCTCACCAGAAATAAAAGAATCCGGATGTGCAAGGTGCAGTGGAAGCATCACTCAGAAGAGGAAGCCACCTGGGAACGGGAAGATGAGCTCAAGGCACAATTTCCGGAATTGTTTTCTTAGAAACACCAATCTCGAGGACGAGATTTCTTTTAAGGGGGGTAGAGCTGTAACACCCCAAATTTTGATTGAAAACACTAAACCACGTTCAGAGGGGAATTTAAAAATTTTTGGACGTGTTGCATGTTTTGCAAAAATTCAAATTCAAACTGGAATTCAAATTATACTCAAAACAGAAAAGAAATGGAAAAAGAAAAAGAGAAACGGGAAAAAAACCGGCCAGTGGGCCGAAACCCGCCAGCCGGCCCAGTTTCCCCGTGCCAGCCCGCCCCCGCGCGCGCCGCGCTGCCTCTCACAGACGGGTGGGACCCGCCTGTCATCCATAACCCCGCGACCCCGGACTTTTCCCCGAGCGCGCGCGATCTTAACCGATCGGAAAACCCGTCCCACAGCCCGAATTCCGGTCCCAGAGGACTCCAACTCGATCACAACAGACCCACCGCCCTCCCCCGGCTATAAAAACCCCAGCTCCGATCAGTTTTCCCCACGCGATCGCCGATTTTTACTCCGGTGAGCACCGAGACTTCACCGGTGAATTCTGGCCGATCTAAGCTCGGAAACTCTGATCTAACTCGCTGGTCTTGATCCACCGCTTCCGGGGAGCTTTGCAGGTGCAGAAAACTCGGAGACTTACGGTGTAAATCCAGCGCCGACGAGCTTCGCCGTGGTTTTGCCTCGGACCTCGCCGCCGAGCACTTTCCAGGACCCCCGAGCTCGAGAAAACCCCCGAGGTGAGATCCCTGACCTCCCCTCTACCGATCTATGCCATAAGATCACAGTTCTAGGTAGAATTCTCGCGGATCCGAAACTTTCCGGCGAGATCGCCGCTTCCCGCCGCCGTGCGCAGCCGGCAGCGCCGCCCGCGCTCGATCAGAGCGACGTGGCCGCTTGTGCGCCGTTTATTTTAAATCGCACGGTAGACTTTAAAACCCCGCGTACCGGTTCGATGTTATAATCGCAGCCGTCGGTTTAAAATTGGACGGTCCACGTCAGCCCCGCATTATAAAGACTGGAATTCTTACGTGCTACCCCCTGGGGTTCTCTGGAATTGAGAGCTAGCCCCGGAAACTTCAGATCTAGCCCCTGGAACTTCAGAAAATCATGTAAATTCATTTAAAAATCAGTTTTAGCCCCTGGACTTAATAGAAATTAAGAAAAACACCTCTGATAAGTGTAGCTAGACCCCTGGAAATTATGAAAATAATATTATAGACCCTGTAATGGGGTGAGTTTACTTTTTAGCCCTGTTTAGTATTTAATTTAGAAAATTGAATATGTAACTAGTGTTTAAAAATTAAAAAGGGGGACAAACATAATTGTCAAAATTTATTAAAAAATTTCTCAGTACTTAGAAAACATTGGAGTGAGATAAAAATATATTTTTGGGCTGAAATAAATCTGTTTTATCTATTATTCACATTTATTAGTATAGGGACACATTTTTAAGTAAAGAATAGTTATAGAAAAATAGGGAAAATAATTATGAAATGGTCTACATCAGAAGCCAAGGTCAAAAGATGTTATTAAATCATTTAGGACCAGAACCTATACTGTTTAGATGATGTGTATTACTAATTTCATAATAAAATACACAATTATGCATAGGAATATAAATCTGAAAATATAGCAACTAGTAAAAGATAAATGGAGTTTCTAAAATCCAAAGAATTCAGTTTAGGGTTGGTAGAAATTCTGAAGGCACAAATGGAGAAGAAAAATACTTTTCATACATACCTGGTAGTGAAAAGGTGTAGTAGTTTAATATAAGGAATTTATTTAAAACTGAAACACAACACATATAATGGTGAATGAATTTCATAAATGTGAATGTGTGGTTTGTATGAAGTGTAAGTGTGAATTATGTCTTATGGATTGTTGTTTTTCTTTTGCTATGTGTGATGGTATGAAGTAGAACCTGTTCAAGAACAAGTTATTCATTTCCAAGACCAGGAATACCCATTTCAAGAGCAGCAAGAAGGTGGCAAGTGTCCTTGACCACTTTGATCCTATGCTAGGATGTGTAGATAGAATTATTTGCATTGTCAAGTTAAATATGAAACCCATGCTAGGAAGTTTCCCTAGAATTGCATTACCTTGTTTCCTTGTAGCTTGGGTTGGGATTTATTTTACCATGTCATTTATTTACATGCATATGCTTAGCCATGCTTAGAATGGGATATTTGGGACATGAAATCATCAGTTTATATTACCATACTCTTGAATGAGATATTGTGAGTTATGTAGAGGTAGGGATCAAGGCAAGTTGGATGTTTTGGTTGTGTGCTGGGTGCACGAGACTTGGGTTTGTGTTTAGTACTTGCCTGGATCCTAAGGACCGGTTCATGGAGCATGTAACCCGGCTTTACAGTGCCAACCACATGCTGAGATGGGGCAGCTTGGCCAATTAATTAGGTGTATCCCCGGCGTAGTATGGGTGTGTTGGATGGTGCGGGGAGTAGGTGTCAGCTGGACTACCATATGAACCGCAAGGCTCAAGAGGGGGCCACTGCAGCGGGGTTGGAGCCTCTTATATGCTGTTAGGGGTGAAACATCAGTGGGCCCACGCTCGTCGGGAATCCCTTTGTAAAGGCTTCGTAGTGATCTCTTGGCCACACACCTGGGAAGTGTGAATGTGGATCGTAGCCACTGGCATAATGGAGGTTCTTTTAGTCCACCCGGCAACGGTGGATGAAATCACTACTTGTGGGTACAGTGGTACAAACTCTGCAGAGTTAAAACTGTCTTGACAGCCGTGCTCACGGTTAAGAGCGGCCTGGACTTATTCATGATTAGAGGATTGATGGTTTTGGAAGTTAAGCGGGGAGCTTAACATTGGAAATGATGTGATGGTTATTGGATTACAATGATGGGATGGGAGATTGGGACCATTTCACCTGTGTAGTAATGTAGGTGCTTAATAAGCTAAGGTGATAGGTATTAATTGTGTAGTGCTTTAACCATGATTTCAACCTCTCCTTGTTATAGCCATGCATGATATGATTTTCCCACACTTGCTGAGTACCATTGGTACTCAACCTTGCATATTTGTTGGTTTATATTGCTGCTCAGGTCAAGATAATGAGGTGGTGTATAATGACCAAGATTTTGGACCCGAGGAAGGTTTTTAGGTTCATGAAGACCCCCGGGCAACGCCTGTGATGGAGCCCTAAAGAATAATATTCCGCTGCTAGTTTATTTACTTGTGATGAAGCATTAGTGTCCATTGAGACATTTGCGATGTAAGACTTATTTATATTCGACACCTGGCTTGTAATAAATGATGCTTCACTATTTGTCATCACATGTATGAGAAAATGATCCTGGCATACATGTGATATTCACTTGGTTGTTTCTTCGGAAAAACCGGCTGTGACAGTCTTGATCCAGCGCCTCCGGGGAACCTTGCAGGTGCAGAAAACTCGGTGATTTGCGGTGTAAACGCAGCGCCGACGAGCTTCGCCGTGGTTTTGCCTCGGACCTCGTCGCCGATCACCTTCCAGGACCTCCGAGCTCATGAAAACCCCCGAGGTGAGATCCCCGACCTCCCCTCTACCGATCTATGCCATAAAATCACAGTTCTAGTAAGAATTCCCGAAGATCCGAAAGTTTCCGGTGAGATCGCCGCTTCCCGCTGCCGTGCGCCGCCGGCAGCGCCGCCCGCGCTCGATTAGAGCGACGTGGCCGCTTGTGCGCCGCTTATTTTAAATCGCACGGTAGGGTTTAAATACCCGCGTACCGGTTCGACGTTATAATCTCAGCCGTCGGTTTAAAATGGGACGGCCCACGTCAGCCCCGCGTTATAAAGACTGGAATTCTTACGCGCTACCCCCTGGGGTTCTCGGGAAATAAGAGCTAGCCCCGAAAACTTCTGATCTAGCCCCTGGAACTCCAGAAAATCATGTAAATTCATTTAAAAATCAGATTTAGCCATGGACTTAATAAAAATTAGGAAAAACACCTCTGATAAGTGTAGCTAGACCCCTGGAAATTCTGAAAATAATATTATAGACCCTGTAATGGGGTGAATTTATCTTTTTAGTCCTGTTTAGTATTTAAATTAGGAAATTGAATATGTGGCTAGTGTTTAAAAATTAAAAAGTGGAACAAACATATTGTCATAATTAAATTAAAAACTTTCTCAGTATTTAGAAAACTTTGGAGTAAGGTAAAAACATGTTTTGGGCTGAATTGAATCTGTTTAATTTATTATTCACATTTAGGGACACATTTTTAAGTAAAGAATAGTTCTGGAAAATAGGGAAAATAATTGTAAAATAGTTTACATCAGAGGAAAAGGTCTAAAATATATTAGTAAATATTTTAGATCAGAACCTATTCTGTTTAGATTATGTGTCTTGTTATTTTCACAATAAAATTCACAATTTGGCATAGGAAATAAATCTGAAAATATAGCAACTAGTAAATGATAAATGGAGTTCTAAAATGCAAAGAATTCAGTTTAGGGTTGATAGAAATTTTGAAGACACATATGGAGAAGAAAATAACTTTCATGCATACTTGGTAGCTACAAGGTGGAGTAATTGAATATAAGGAACTTATTTAAATTGGAAACTCATATATATAGGATGTAAGTATAAATATGAACACAAAAGTAGGAATCATATACACATGATTAAAAGTGCATGCAAGCCACAAATCAACACACCTAAAGTAACCACAACACATATAATGGTGAATGACTTTCATAAATGTGAATGTGTGGTTTGTATGAAGTAAAAGTGTGAACTATGTCTTATGATTGTTGTTTTTCTTTTGCTATGTGTGAATGGTATGATGTAGAACCTGCTCAAGAGCAAGTTATTCCTTTCCCAGACCAGGACTACCCATTTCAAGAGCAGCAAGAAGGAGGCAAGTGTCCTTGACCACTTTGATCCTATACTAGGATGTGTAGGTAGAATTATTTGCATTGTCAATTGAAATATGAAACCCATACTAGGATGTTTCCCTAGAATTGCATTACCTTGTTTCCTTGTATCTTGGGTTGGGATTTATTTTATCATGTCATTTATTATTATGCATATGCTTAGCCATGCTTAGAATGGGATGTTTGGGATATGAGATCATCAGTTTATTTTACCATACTCTTGAATGAGATATTGTGAGTTATGTAGAGGTAGGGATGAAGGCAAGTTGGATGTTTGGTTGTGTGCTGGGTGCACGAGACTCGGGTTTGTGTTTAGTACTTGCCTGGATCCTAAGGACCGGTTCATGGAGCATGTAACCTGGCTTTACAGTGCCAACCACATGCTGAGATGGGGCAGCTTGGCCAATTAATTAGGTGTATCCCCGGCGTAGTATGGGTGTGTTGGATGGTGCGGGGAATAGGTGTCAGCTGGACTACCATATGAACCGCAAGGCTCAAGAGGGGGCCACTGCAGCGGGGTTGGAGCCTCTTGTATGCTGTTAGGGGTGAAACCTCAGTGGGCCCACGCTCGTCGGGAATCCCTTTGTAAAGGCTTCGTAGTAATCTCCTGGCTACACACCTGGGAAGTGTGAATGTGGTTCATAGCCACTGGCATAATGGAGGTTCTTTTAGTCCACCCAGCAACGGGGGATGAAATCACTACATGTGGGTACAGTGGTACAAACTCTGCAGAGTCAAAACTGTCATGACAGCCGTGCTCACGGTCAAGAGCGGCTTGGACTTATTCATGATTAGAGGATTGATGATTTTGGAAGTTGTGAATGTTAAGCGGGGAGCTTAACATTGGAAATGATGTTATGGTTATTGGATTATGATGATGGGATGGGAGATTGGGACCATTTCACCTGTGTCGTAATGTAGGTGCTTAATAAGCTAAGGTGATAGGTATTTAATTGCGTAGTGCTTTAACCATGAGTTCTACCTCTCCTTGTTCTAGCCATGCATGATATAATTTTCCCACACTTGCTGAGTACCATTGGTACTCAACCTTGCATATTTGTTGGTTTATATTGCTGCTCAGGTCAAGATAATGAGGTGGTGTATAATGACCAAGACTTTGGACCCGAAGAAGGTTTCTAGTTTCATGGAGACCCCCGGGCAACGCCTGTGACGGAGCCCTCAAGAATAATATTCCGCTGCTAGTTTATTTACTTGTGATGAACTTATTATTGTCCATCGAGACATTTGCTATGTAAGACTTATTTATATTCGACACCTGGCTTGTAATAAATGATGCTTCACTATTTGTCATCACATGTATGAGAAAATGATCCTGGCATACATGTGATATTCACTCGGTTGTTCTTCGGAAAAACTGGGTGTGACAGAAGTGGTATCAGAGCCAAGGTTGCCCGTAGGAACGTGGACCTAGGTAGAAATGGACGTATTTAAGGGCCCTATTTTCTTAAAAACTATTTTTCAAAGGTGTGGATTGAAAAGTGTTATTGAAATGAGTCACTTTCTTCATCTTACCCCAGTTTTCATTCAAAATAGGATTTTTGTTTGAGAGTTTATCTAACCTAATTTTAAATTCTTTTTGTTTTAGATGGTTCGCATGATTTGTACCGCTCGCAAGTCCACAGGAGGGAGAGTTCCCGTAGTTGCCCTTGCCGAGAGAGAGGAGAGCCGTCCGGTGACGTACCTTTCCTACGGATTGGCAGTAGGAGGCTTATTGCGCCGTCTTCGGCGTATGCTCGAAGCCGCCGGCAATACGGGCAAGCTAATCATCAAATATAACTCCACCAGGACCATCCGTGAGAAGAGGGAAGAATGGAGTTCAGAGATGAGGATAATACACGAAAATCAGCTGCTTAAGATTGACCACTCTCCAGCTTGTAGAGCGACACAAGTCGATGCGGAGAAAGATGTCACCTGGGAGGCTATCACCTGCCAGAGTCACATCTATCGTCGCCACTTGGACAAAACTGAGTACATGTATGTCCTCCAACGTGAGAGTGGTACCACGGAGTACAGGCACCCACCAGTGCAGCAAGGGACTTCCCATTAGAACATGGACTTGTGCTTGGAGGATGCTGCTATGCTCAGCACTCGACTGCAGGAGTGTCAACAAGAGCTTCAGGATGTCCGGGACACCCTGAAGGAAACGGAGACGTTGCTGCGAGCCTGCTTAAAGGCGAGAGAAAGAGGAGATGGGAATGAACTGTGTGTCACCATGAATGATACATGGACTCCTGACTCCCCGAATCGCCGAGCGATCAGGCGTCGTCGCACTTCTCCACCAGCAGCCTCCCCACCCAAAGGGGAGTCAGAAGGCAGCCGCAATGATGAGGAAGATCCTGAGGAGCCAGCTCAAGAAAACGAGTAGTGTAGAGTCCTTCCCTTAGTTAGCAAGATGTCGAATAGTCGAGTCGTTACGTTAAGTTAATGGTGTGTTAATGCTTGGTGTGTGACGTGAGTTGTGGAAGCCATGAGCAATTGTCCACAGCCTCGTCTTCAGATTGTTTTGCTTTGGTGTGTGAACCCACATGAAATAATAGTGCATTTATTTGGTGTGAGATATGAACCCTCGTAAAAGTATAACAAAGCCTCAACACTTCAAAGTACAAACAAATGAAAGTAGTAAGATGATACTAAATGCTTTCAAATTAACATTGGTTGATTCTGCCAGATGGCCGGAAGAGGAAAAGGACGTGCTGCCAACCCCGCCAACAACAACGATGAGGCATGCAACCCTCATCTTTCTGGAAGCCAGGACCGGGGTGGTCGCCGTGAAGGAGTTGATCCTCTCCACCAAATGCTGGAGAATCAAAATCAGCTCATCCAGATCTTGACTCAAGTGGTGGCCAACTTGCATCAAGTTCCACCTCCACAAGCTGCACCACGCCAACCAAGGTTGAGTGAGTTTCTAGGAACTCAACCTCCAAAGTTTGCAAGTGCTGCTGAACCTCTGGAGGCAGATGATTGGCTGAAGACCATTGAAAGTAAGATGAGGATCATACAGTGCCAAGGGTATGAGAGGGTGCTGTTTGCTTTTCATCAATTGCATGGACCTGCTACTGATTGGTGGACCGCCTACGTGGCCGCCCATAATGACCCTGAGAACATCACTTGGGAAGAGTTCAAGCGTAGCTTCCGCAACCATTACATCCCAAGAGGTGAACTCAAAAACAAGAGGAAGGAGTTTTTGGGACTGCAGCAGGGAAACATGACGGTGAGGGAATACTTCACTAAATTTACTCAACTATCCCGTTATGCCCCACGAGACATAGAGACCTATGAGCAGAAACAAGATTGTTTCGTGGAAGGACTTACCGCGGAGATGCAGTGTGCAATGTCCTCAAATGAGTATGAAAGCTTCCAAAAGATGGTGGACAGAGCATTTGTGGTAGAAAGGAAGCTAAAGGCCTTGGAAAATGAGAATAAGAGGAAGGCCGGGTGGTCACATCAAGCCTCAGGGAGCAACACCCGCCCACGTCTGATGCAGCAACCAGCAGGGCAGACGAACCGTGCTGCGGTACCCTACTCAGCACTAAGAGGGTACAACCCGCACTACAGGCCTCCGGCAGCACCAGCACAGCTGCAACGTCAGTTTGTGCAGCAGCCTCGCCCTGCATATCCACCTGAACCAGCAGTACAAGGACCCCCAAACCAACCCCAAGACAGCAAAGGCCAGGCACCTAAGGTTGGGGTGCAATGTTTTAGCTGCGGAGAAGTGGGGCACTACGCCCACAAATCCCCAAAGAAGAAGCCCGCGCAGCCACAACAGCAGAATGTAATGAGAGGAAGGGTGAACCACGTCACTATGGAGGAAGCACAAGATGCACCCGACGTGGTAGTTGGTAAGTTTCCTGCCAATTTACACCTTGCAACCCGATGTACGAAGAAGAGAGCTCGTTTTCAACGTAGGAGACTATGTCTATCTCAAGGTGTCCCCTAAAAGAGCACTTCGTCGGTTCAAGGTGAAAGGGAAGTTGTCACCTCGATACATCGGACCCTTTCAAGTTTTGGAAAGGAAAGGCGAAGTGGCGTATCAACTAGAGTTACCGGTTCATCTATCAGACGTGCACGATGTATTCCATGTGTCACAACTCAAGAAATGTCTGAGGACGCCTGAAGAGGTGTTACCCATGAATGAAGTGGATGTAGCTGAGGATTTGTCTTATGCCGAGCAACCATACAAGATTTTGGAGACAATGGAACGCCTCACCAGAAATAAAAGAATCCGGATGTGCAAGGTGCAGTGGAAGCATCACTCAGAAGAGGAAGCCACCTGGGAGCGTGAAGATGAGCTCAAGGCACAATTTCCGGAATTGTTTTCTTAAAAACACCAATCTCGAGGACGAGATTTCTTTTAAGGGGGGTAGAGCTGTAACACCCCAAAATTTTGATTCAAAACCTTAAATCATGTTAAGAGGGGAATTTAAAAATTTTTGGACGTGTTGCATGTTTTGCAAAAATTCAAATTCAAACTGGAATTCAAATTAAACTCAAATCAAAAAAGAAATAGAAAAAGAAAAAAAAACTAAAACCTAACCAGCCAGTGGGCCGAACCCACCAGCCGGCCCACCATTCCCCCCCCCCCCCGCCAGCCCACAGCCGCGCGCCTCTCCCTCTCACTGATATGCGGGGCCGCCATCATCTTCTTCCTCGCGCGCGATCGGCCGACCCCGGGACATCTCTCTCTCCCGAATCAAAACTACCCCCTGGAAACCGCGTCCCCCAGCCGAATTTTGGTCCCGGACGACTCAAACTCGATCACAACCGACACACCGCCTCCCCCGTCTATAAAAACCCCGGCCTCGTTCTGTTTTTTTCCACGCGATCGCCGATTTTTCCTCCGGTGAGAACCGAGACTTCACCGGCGAATTCTGGCCGATCTAAGCTCGGAAATTCCGATCTAACTCGCTGGTCTTGATCCACCGCCTCCGGGGAACCTTGCAGGTGCAGAAAACTCGGTGATTTGCGGTGTAAACGCAGCGCCGACGAGCTTCGCCGTGGTTTTGCCTCGGACCTCGTCGCCGATCACCTTCCAGGACCTCCGAGCTCAAGAAAACCCCCGAGGTGAGATCCCCGACCTCCCCTCTACCGATCTATGCCATAAAATCACATTTCTAGGAAGAATTCCCGAAGATCCGAAAGTTTCCGGCGAGATCGCCGCTTCCCACCGCCGTGCGCCGCCGGCAGCGCCGCCCGCGCTCGATCAAAGCGACGTGGCCGCTTGTGCGCCGTTTATTTTAAATCGCACGGTAGGGTTTAAATACCCGCGTACCGGTTCGACATTATAATCTCAGCCGTCGGTTTAAAATCGGACGGTCCACGTTAGCCCCACGTTATAAAGACTGGAATTCTTATGCGCTACCCCCTGGGGTTCTCGGGAAATAAGAGCTAGCCCCGAAAACTTCTGATCTAGCCCCTGGAACTCTAGAAAATCATGTAAATTCATTTAAAAATCAGATTTAGCCCCTGGACATAATAAAAATTAGGAAAAACACCTCTGATAAGTGTAGCTAGACCCCTGGAAATTCTGAAATTAATATTATAGACCCTGTAATGGGGTGAATTTATCTTTTTAGTCCTGTTTAGTATTTAAATTAGGAAATTGAATATGTGGCTAGTGTTTAAAAATTAAAAAGTGGGACAAACATATTGTCATAATTAAATTAAAAACTTTCTCAGTATTTAGAAAACTTTGGAGTAAGGTAAAAACATGTTTTGGGCTGAATTGAATCTGTTTAATTTATTATTCACATTTAGGGACACATTTTAAGTAAAGAATAGTTCTGGAAATTAGGGAAAATAATTGTAAAATAGTTTACATCAGAGGAAAAGGTCTAAAATATATTAGTAAATATTTTAGATCAGAACCTATTCTGTTTAGATGATGTGTCTTGTTATTTTCACAATAAAGTTCACAATTTGGCATAGGAAATAAATCTGAAAATAGAGCAACTAGTAAATGATAAATGGAGTTCTAAAATCCAAAGAATTCAGTTTAGGGTTGATAGAAATTTTGAAGACACATATGGAGAAGAAAATAACTTTCATGCATACTTGGTAGCTACAAGGTGGAGTAATTGAATATAAGGAACTTATTTAAATTGGAAACTCATATATATAGGATGTAAGTATAAATATGAACACAAAAGTAGGAATCATATACACATGATTAAAAGTGCATGCAAGCCACAAATCAACACACCTAGAGTAACCACAACACATATAATGGTGAATGACTTTCATAAATGTGAATGTGTGGTTTGTATGAAGTAAAAGTGTGAACTATGTCTTATAATTGTTGTTTTTCTTTAGCTATGTGTGAATGGTATGATGTAGAACCTGCTCAAGAGCAAGTTATTCCTTTCCAAGACCAGGACTACCCATTTCAAGAGCAGCAAGAAGGAGGCAAGTGTCCTTGACCACTTTGATCCTATACTAGGATGTGTAGGTAGAATTATTTGCATTGTCAATTGAAATATGAAACCCATACTAGGATGTTTCCCTAGAATTGCATTACCTTGTTTCCTTGTAGCTTGGGTTGGGATTTATTTTATCATGTCATTTATTATTATGCATATGCTTAGCCATGCTTAGAATGGGATGTTTGGGATATGAGATCATCAGTTTATTTTACCATACTCTTGAATGAGATATTGTGAGTTATGTAGAGGTAGGGATCAAGGCAAGTTGGATGTTTGGTTGTGTGCTGGGTGCACGAGACTCGGGTTTGTGTTTAGTACTTGCCTGGATCCTAAGGACCGGTTCATGGAGCATGTAACCTGGCTTTACAGTGCCAACCACATGCTGAGATGGGGCAGCTTGGCCAATTAATTAGGTGTATCCCCGGCGTAGTATGGGTGTGTTGGATGGTGCGGGGAATAGGTGTCAGCTGGACTACCATATGAACCGCAAGGCTCAAGAGGGGGCCACTGCAGCGGGGTTGGAGCCTCTTGTATGCTGTTAGGGGTGAAACCTCAGTGGGCCCACGCTCGTCGGGAATCCCTTTGTAAAGGCTTCGTAGTGATCTCCTGGCTACACACCTGGGAAGTGTGAATGTGGTTCGTAGCCACTGGCATAATGGAGGTTCTTTTAGTCCACCCGGCAACGGGGGATGAAATCACTACATGTGGGTACAGTGGTACAAACTCTGCAGAGTCAAAACTGTCATGACAGCCATGCTCACGTTCAAGAGCGGCTTGGACTTATTCATGATTAGAGGATTGATGGTTTTGGAAGTTGTGAATGTTAAGCGGGGAGCTTAACATTGGAAATGATGTTATGGTTATTGGATTATGATGATGGGATGGGAGATTGGGACCATTTCACCTGTGTCGTAATGTAGGTGCTTAATAAGCTAAGGTGATTGGTATTTAATTGCGTAGTGCTTTAACCATGAGTTCAACCTCTCCTTGTTCTAGCCATGCATGATATAATTTTTCCACACTTGCTGAGTACCATTGGTACTCAACCTTGCATATTTGTTGGTTTATATTGCTGCTCAGGTCAAGATAATGAGGTGGTGTATAATGACCAAGACTTTGGACCCGAAGAAGGTTTCTAGGTTCATGGAGACCCCCGGGCAACGCCTGTGACGGAGCCCTCAAGAATAATATTCCGCTGCTAGTTTATTTACTTGTGATGAACTTATTATTGTCCATCGAGACATTTGCTATGTAAGACTTATTTATATTCGACACCTGGCTTGTAATAAATGATGCTTCACTATTATCATCACATGTATGAGAAAATGATCCTGGCATACATGTGATATTCACTCGGTTGTCTTCGGAAAAACTGGGTGTGACAGGGGGGGTCCGAAGGCCCCACGTGTCCCGCGGGGCTGGACCTCCCTCTCCTCAGAGGAGAGCTCCAGGCCCGCCACGTGGCCGGCAGATCCGGGCCTCCCCATCCTCATGAGGTGGGCCCCGAAGACCTCCGGGACCCCTAATACAGTAAGGACCCGGGGAAAGTGCCGGAGCAGAACGTCAAGATTGGTGAAGGCCTCTGAGCACCTTGCGGAGCTAAGGGCTCGGCCAGGCAAAGCCAAGAAGAAGACGGAAAACATCGCAGGCACGAAGGGTCATAAGAGTTCACGTATTCATGGCTCCATGAGCTGGACTACAGACTCAATAAAAAAGAAAGAAACAAGCCCCAGGGTTCCCCTGGCGCGATCAGAGCCTAGAAGTTGCAAGAGCGGCTACGCCATCAGGCTTCAGCCACGGCGGCGTTCTCCCACTCCGTGACCCGAGCGCAGGAATCACCTCGGCCATCACCAGCGCGCTCCTAAAGCCCCCTCCGCTGCTTCAGTGGTTTCCTTGGAGACTTCCCTCATCACCAACGCAAAAGCCGGTGTCGTCAAGGATGCTCCTGAAGCCCCCTGCACTGCTTCAGCGGTCTTCTTGGAGACTCTGCCGCCTGGGCTCCTCCTTGGTGCTTCAACAGTGTCGAAGTGTTCGGTCGACACTTCCCCCGGGCCTGCACTGGGCAGCCCGCGGAGGTTCTTTTTTCGGTGGGGCTAGTCCCTTGCGGAGAGCTTGCGCGGATGGACGAGTTAGTAAGAGCTTGACACGGTGAGTTTTACGTGGTTCAGGCCGCCGGAGCGTAAAACCCTACGTCCACGGCGAGCTATGGAGCTCGCTGTATTGCTTGCTGCTCGGAACCGGAGTCCTGAGCTTGGGGGTGAGTTACAGCTTGGGTGTGAATGGCTAGTGTATGAGTTGCAGAGGTGCGAACCCAGGGTGCGAATGGCTAGAGTGCGAACCCCTGCTAACGTCGCCTACCCGAGCCTTTTATAGTCCAAGACTCGGGTGGCTTACAAGGGGGGCCGGGACCCGACAGGTGGTCCCGGGGAGATTGACTGATATCTACCGTATCTGCAGTTATGCCGGTAGATGTCCCTGCCGAAGGCTTCTGAGTCTTCGTCTTGTAGCTCTGCCCATTCCGCATGCTAGTCGTAGTGGATGATGACGGCGGGGGCGGCATGGGATGTCTTGTAGCTGCGTTTATTGGCTGGCAGGTTCTGACACTGCGCGCCAGTCTGTGATGCGACTGGGCGCAACGGCACCTGACAGAGGCGTGCTTCGCGTCTCTGCGTCTCGGGAAGGCGCGGGCCTTGAATACCTTGTACGGGCAAGGTATGGGGCGTCTTTACGCCCGCTGCCTATCGCTCGGGGGCAGGCAGCGCCGTTCTGCTGGCCACGTGGCGGGCCTGGAGCCCTTCTCAGAAGAGAGGGGGGGCCGGCCCGCAGGACACGTGGAGCCTTCGGACCTCTCCCCACGGAGGGGGAGGTTCGGCTTCTGTTGCCCACGTGGCGAGCCCGGAGCTCCTCTCTGAGGAGGGGGAGGTCCGGCCTCTCTGGACACGCGGCACCTTCGGACCTCTCTACCGCGGAGGGGGAGGTCCGGCTTCTGTATGCCACGTGGTGGGCCCAGAGCCCTCCTCTGAGGAGAGGGAGGTCCGGCTCCGCTAGACGCGTGGCGCCTTCAGAGCTCTCCCTGCGGAGAAGGGCGAGATCCTTAGTCATTTTCCCCTGTGCGCGGGGGTACCCCATATCGAGGGTACCAACAGTGGCCCCCGTGCCCATCTCGGGGGAGATAGCGAGCCCGAGGTGGGACCTTCGTCTCTTCTGATCCGCGCACTTTCTTGTCTTGAGTACTCCCTGTGCTGGCAGGGTCTTGACGGCTTCGGTGTTCAGCCTCTTAGGAGAGGGTGAAGCTTGGCATCGGAGCTCGGCCCGGCTGTGGGGGCGGAGGTCCGGAAGTCATCGGAGCTCAGGCCAGCGAAGGGCGTGAGGTCCGGCATCAGCGCTCGCCTCTGAAAGGAGGGCGAGGGCTGGCCTCGGAGCTCGGTCTGGCTGTGGAGGCGGAGTCCGGAAGTCATTGGAGCTCAGACCAACGAAGGTCGTGAGGTCCGGCATCAGCGCTCGCCTCTGAAAGGAGGGCGAGGGCTGGCCTCGGAGCTCGGCCCAGCTGTGGGGGCGGAGACCGGCACTGCTCAGTGGTCCCCCTTTCCTATCCCTTAGTCTCATTTGGCTTACTGTCCCAGGCCGGAATACGGGGCTTGGGTAATCCAGTGCACTTGGTCCCGGAGGTCTGGCCCCAGCCCCAGTCAGGGTGTAACCGCCCGGCCCCCTGGTACTCAGACCGTAGCGCCGGGAGGCAGAGTGCGCATGCTTTGGGTGCAAGACCGGGCAAAGCAAGGCTCCTGACCCCCCGTTCTAGCGTAGGTCTTTTCTCGGAGGAGACCAACTGGCGGTGCAGTACCCTTATAGGGGGAGATCCAAAAGGCCACCGGGCCTCTGGCAGGTACCCCAAGTACTACCGCCTTCGGTAGGACGGCAAATATCGACTATGCATGAGAGCCGGAAAGAGGAGCCAAGTGTACAATGGACGCACACTGTTGGGTAGCGACGGAGCGCCTGTCTTCACGCAGAGCGGATCATGCGTGGCTTCGTCGTACGCCGGACACGGGGGGACCACCATGGCTATATCAGGGGGAAGCATGGCTTCGGCCCCGCATACCATGTGGAAGGGTAGTTCCCGTGACCCGGCCCTGGGAAGTCTGGCTGTCCCTCGACATGGAGGAGCCGGTATCCCCCGACGGCTCTGGGTACGCGTCTGCACCGGTTGTGTGGGTCTGCTTGACATGGACCGGGCACGCATTGCATCCCTAACCGGTTTGATGGCGTCCAGGTGGCTCTCGGTCAGTAGGAGCCATGCCGGGTGGCTTAACCGACCAACATGCGGGACGATGAGCATTCCCAGCACTCGCCTCCTTGGACTACTGCGAGCTAATCGCAGCCTTCCTCCTGGGTTATGCACAGCAATAGGATGTCGTGGCGCCACGCCAGTAAAGATACCAGCGCGTAGCACTTAGCCATCCGCACCACCCGTTCAGCGGATGCACGTTCATCAGGAAGGATGTCCTTCAAGGAGTCCCGGACCTCCGTGGTCCATGCATCGGGACTACTTGAGCTTCTGGATCTTGAGCGCTGGGTTGCACGGAGTCCCCAGTGACTCTTACGATCCTTTGGCGGCATCCAGGGCCGCCGGGACTGCCTAGCTTCGAGGCACTGGTTCAGCCCCCTTCGCCTGGCTCGTCGGGCCGGACTGTGGACCGCAGCAACGTCCTCTCGAAGACTCCTTCGTGCTCATGGACTCCAATGGAGGCTTTCGTTGAGAGGTCGTCAGCTGCGGCCGTGCAAGCGCGCGGTGCATGGCGCAGGTCCAAGGCGAGGAATTCTTTCTCCAACATCCGCACGTGAAGCAGATAAGCAGCTAGCTGTGGGTCATTGCAGGTGCATTCACCCTTAACTTGCTTGATAACTAGCTGGGAGTCACCCTGCGCCAACAACTGGCGAGCGCCCAGAGACAGGACTGTCTTTTAGGCCAAAGATGAGTGCTTTATACTCTGCCAAGTTGTTGGTTGCCTTGTAATTGAGACGCACCATGTACCCAGACTGCTCCGACGATGGCATGAGAAGCAGTACGCCGGCACCGGCCCCCTGCTTTCGTGAGGAGCCGTCGAAGAAGAGCGTCCAGTGAGGCCCGGTGAAGACCGGAGCTCGGTACTTTGGTTCCCGTCTTCGCGGCCCCCTGGGTCAGCCTTCGTTGGCGTCCACTCAGCCACGAAGTCAGCCAGTGCCTGGCTCTTGGCTGTCTGACGTGGTCGGGAGCTCAGCTTGAGCTCCGCCGTCTTCGGGCTGTCTTCCGGCTTCGGAAGCTGGCAGTGAGTGCCAGCTCCACCCTCCGGTTGCTCTGGCACACTTGTCCGCCAGGCTGAAGAGCTCAGAGACGTCGCGGACCTCTCTGGTCGCGAGCTTCTCAAGCATTTTCTCGTCCCGAACACCCTGTTGGAACGCCACCACCACAGATGCACTTTGAATATGCGGGATGGTGTTGCGTACCTGGGAGAACCGCTGGATGAAAGAGCGCAGCGACTCCCCAGGTTGCTGCTTGACGGCGTGGAGGTCAAGCTCCGTGCCGGGATGGGTGTAGGAGCTGCCGAAGTTGGTGACGAACTGCCGGCAGAGCTCTTCCCAGGCGGCTATGGACCCCTTAGGGAGATTCATGAGCCAAGACCGAGCTGGGCCGGTCAAGGCGACGTGGAAGTAGTTGGCCATGACAGCCTCACCCCCTCCTGCGGCAAGTACGGCGGCGGAGTCCCCCGCCGGGTTGACGCTGCCATCGTACTTCCCGGGCCGGTGCGGCCGAAACTTGCGCGGCCACCTCATGAAGCGGGGGTGGGGCTCCAGGGCCGTACATCCTGCCCCTGTTGCTGCAGGTGTTGGTGCCGCGAACGCTTGGTTCGCCGCTGGCACAGTGTACCCCGGTATGGGCAAGGCTGCGCCATAGACCGGGGGCGCCGTTTGCAGGACTTATGGCTGTGGCATATGCTGCGTGGCGTATGTCTGGGGCAGAGTTCGCGTGGCGAAAGTCTGCGCCTCAGGCAGGGTTGAGGCAGTCGTCATGCTGACACCGGCCTCTTGGCTGCGACGCCTTTCTCGTCGCTGCTCGAGGAACACTCGGGCGTCTTGGCCCAGGTGGCATTGTTCCAGCTCAGTCCTCAGGTCCGTCGATGGAAGCCTGGTGGAGCTGGAATCCGCCGTCTGTCCGTCAACCGTTGGCGTGCGCGTCAGCGACACAGCCGGTTGGCCGGAGCGTCGTCCCCGCCGAAGTCAAGGGTTTGCGGCGGCGACGACAAGACGGCCTACCTCGCGAATCCACTGCTGGGTTGCTGCCTGAGGCGCGTCCCCAGCAGGCGGATTGTGCAGTAGCGCTCTTGCTGCGGCTAGCGTGTAACACCCCAAATTTTTAGTCAAGACTTAAATTTTGATTTAGAACCATAAACCATGTTCAGAGGGGAATTTAGAAATTTTTGGACGTATTGCATGTTTTGCAAAAATTCAAATTCAAACTGGAATTCAAATTATACTCAAAACAGAAATGAAATGAAAAAGAAAAAGGAAAGCCAGGAAAAAAAAACTGGCCAGTGGGCCGAAACCCCAGCCGGCCCAGCTAACCCCCGCGCAGCCCGCCCCCGCGCGCGCCGCTCTGCCCCTCGCTGACATGTGGGACCCGCCTGTCATCCCTAACCCCGCGACCCCGGACTCTCTCCCGCGCGCTCGATCGCAACCGATCGGGAAATCGTGTTTTGCGGCCGAATTCTGGAACTAGCGGACTCCAACTCGATCACAACAGAACCACCGCCCTCCCCCGGCTATAAAACCCACCGATCCGATCAGTTTTTCGCACGCGATCGCCGATTTTCACTCCGGTGAGCACCGAGACTTCGCCGGTGAATTTTGGCCGATCTAAGCTCGGAAACTCTGATCTAACTCGCTAGTTTTGATCCACCGCCTCCGGGGAACTTTGCAGGTGCAGAAAACCCGAAGACTTACGGTGCAAATCCAGCTCCGACGAGCTTCGCCGTGGTTTTGCCTCGGACCTCGCCGCCGAGCACTTTCCAGGACCCCCGAGCTCGAGAAAACCCCCGAGGTGAGATCCCTGACCTCCCCTCTACCGATCTAGGTCATAAGATCACAGTTCTAGGCAGAATTCTCGAGGATCCGAAAGATTCCGGCGAGATCGCCGCTTCCCGCCGCCGTGCGCCGCCGGCAGCGCCGCCCGCGCTCGATCAGAGCGACGTGGCCGCTTGTGCGCCGTTTATTTTAAATCGCACGGTAGACTTTAAAACCCCGCGTACCGGTTCGATGTTATAATCTCAGCCGTCGGTTTAAAATCAGACGGTCCACGTCAGTCCCGCGTTATAAAGACTGGAATTCTTACGTGCTACCCCCTGGGGTTCTCTGGAATTGAGAGCTAGCCCCGGAAACTTCAGATCTAGCCCCTGGAACTCCAGAAAATCATGTAAATTCATTTAAAAATCAGTTTTAGCCCCTAGACTTAATAGAAATTAAGAAAAACACCTCTGAAGAGTGTAGCTAGACCCCTGGAGATTATGAAAATAATATTATATACCCTGTAATGGGGTGAATTCATTATTTTAGCCATGTTTAGTATTTAATTTAGAAAATTGAAAATGTAACTAGTGTTTAAATATTAAAAAGGGGGACAAACCTAATTGTCAAAATTAGTAAAAACTTTCTCAGTACTTAGAAAACTTTGGAGTGAGATAAAAATATATTTTTGGGGCTGAAATAAATCTGTTTCATAAATTATTCACATTTAATAGTATAGGGGCACATTCTTAAGTAAAGAATAGTTAAAGAAAAATAGGAAAAATAATTATGAAATAGTATACATCAGAAGCCAAGGTCAAAATATGATCTTAAATTATTTAGGACCAGAACCTAATCTGTTTAGGTAGTGTGTATTACTAATTTAATAATAAAATGCACAATTATGCATAAGAATATAAATCTGAAAATATAGAAACTAGTAAATAATAAATGGAGTTTCTAAAGTACAAAGAATTCAGTTTAGGGTTGATAGAAATTATGAAGGCACCTATGGAGAAGAAAAATACTCTTCATACATATTTGGTAGTTTAATATATAAGGAATTTATTTAAAACTGAAACACACATATATACATATATATGTATATATATATATATATATATATTATGTGAGTATAAATATGAACACCAAAGTAGGAATCATACACATGTAAATAGAAGTGTGTGCAAGCCCCAAACCAACACACATAGAGTATCCACAACACATAAAATGGTAAAGAAAATTTCATAAATGTGAATGTGTTGTTTGTATGAAGTAGAAGTGTGAACTATGTCTTATGATTGTTGTTTTCCTTTTGCTATGTGTGATGGTATGAAGTAGAACCTGTTCAAGAGCAAGCTATCAGTTTTCAAGATCAGGACTACTCATTTCAAGAGCAGCAAGAAGGAGGCAAGTGTCCTTGACCACTTTGATCCCATGCTAGGATGTGTAGATAGAATTATTTGCATTGACAAATGAAATATGAAACCTATGCTAGGAAAGTTTCCCTAGAATTTTCATTACCCTGTTTCCTTGTAGCTTGGGTTGGGATTTATTTTACCATGTCATATATTTACATGCATTTGCTTAGCCATGCTTAGAATGGGATATTTGGGACATGAGATCATCAGTTTATATTACCATACTCTTGAATGAGACATTGTGAATTATGTAGAGGTAGGGATCAAGGCAAGTTGGATGTTTTGGTTGTGTGCTGGGTGCACGAGACTTGGGTTTGTGTTTAGTACTTGCCTGGATCCTAAGGACCGGTTCATGGAGCATGTAACCTGGCTTTACAGTGCCAACCACATGCTGAGATGGGGCAGCTTAGCCAATTAATTAGGTGTATCCCCGGCGTAGTATGGGTGTGTTGGATGGTGCGGGGAGTAGGTGTCAGCTGGACTACCATATGAACCGCAAGGCTCAAGAGGGGGCCACTGCAGCGGGGTTGGAGCCTCTTGTATGCTGTTAGGGGTGAAACCTCAGTGGGCCCACGCTCGTCGGGAATCCCTTTGTAAAGGATTTGTAGTGATCTCTTGGCCGCACACCTGGGAAGTGTGAATGTGGAACGTAGCCACTGGCATAATGGAGGTTCCTTTAGTCCACCCGGCAACGGGGGATGAAATCACTACTTGTGGGTACAGTGGTACAAACTCTGCAGAGTCAAAACTGTCTTGACAGCCGTGCTCACGGTTAAGAGCGGCCTGGACTTATTCATGATTAGAGGATTGACGGTTTTGGAGGTTAAGCGGGAAGCTTAACATTGGAAATGATGTTATGATTATTTGGTTATGATGATTGGGATGGGAGATTGGGACCATTTCACCTGTGTAGTAATGTAGGTGCTTAATAAGCTAAGGTGATAGGTATTAATTGCGTAGTGCTTTAACCATGAGTTCAACCTCTCCTTGTTCTAGCCATGCATGATATAATTTTCCCACACTTGCTGAGTACCATTGGTACTCAACCTTGCATATTTGTTGGTTTATATTGCTGCTCAGGTCAAGATAATGAGGTGGTGTATAATGACCAAGACTTTGGACCCGAGGAAGGATTCTAGGTTCATGAAGACCCCCCCCGGGCAACACCTGTGATGGAGCCCCAAAGAATAATATTCCGCTGCTAGTTTATTTTCCTTGTGATGAACTTATTATTGTCCATCGAGACATTTACTATGTAAGACTTACTTATATTCGACACCTGGCTTGTAATAAATGATGCTTCACTAGTTGTCATCACATGTATGAGCAAATGATCCTGGCATACATGTGATATTCACTTGGTTGTTTCTTCGGAAAAACCGGGTGTGACAGAGGTGGTATCAGAGCCAAGGTTGCCCGTAGGAACGTGGACCTAGGTAGAAATGGACGTATTTAAGGGCCCTATTTTCTTAAAAACTATTTTCCAAAGGTGTGGGTGGAAAAAGTGTTATTAAAGGAGTCATTTTCTTCATCTTACCCCAACTTTCATTCAAAATAGGATTTTTGTTTGAGATTTTATCTAACCTAATTTTAAATTCTTTTGTTTTAGATGGTTCGCATGATTCGCACCGCTCGTAAGTCCACGGGAGGGAGAGTTCCCGTAGTTGCCCTTGCTGAAAGAGAGGAGAGTCGTCCAGTGACGTACCTTTCCTACGGATTGGCAGTAGGAGATTTGTTGCGCCGTCTTCGACGTATGCTCGAAGCCGCCGGCAATACGGGCAAGCTCATCATCCACTATAACTCCACCAGGACCATCCGTGAGAAGAGGGAAGAATGGAGTTCGGAGATGAGGATTATACACGAGAATCAGCTGCTTAAGATCCACCACTCTCCAGCTTGTCGAGCAACACAAGTTGACGCGGAGAGAGATGTCACTTGGGAGGCCATCACCTGCCAGAGTCACATCTATCGTCGCCACTTGGACAAAACTGAGTACATGTATGTTCTCCAACGTGAGAGTGGTACTACGGAGTACAAGTACCCACCGGTGCAGCAAGGGACTTCCCATGAGCACATGGACTTGTGCTTGGAGGATGCTGCTATGCTCAGCACTCGACTGCAGGAGTGTCAACAAGAACTTCAGGATGTCCGAGACACTCTGAAGGAGACGGAGGCATTGCTGCGAGCTTGCTTAAAGACGAGAGAAAGAGGAGATGGGAATGAACTGTGTGTCACCGTAAGTGATCCATGGACCCCTGACTCCCCGGATCGCCGAGCAATCAGGCGTCGTCGCACTTCTCCACCAGCAGCCTCCCCACCCAAAGCAGAGTCAGAAGGCAGCCGAAATGAGGAGGAAGATCCCGAGGAGCCAGCTCAAGAGGATGAGTAGTGTAGAGTCTTTCCCCTAGCTAGCAAGAGGTCGAGTAGTCGAGTCGTTACGTATTTAATGGTGTGATAATGCTTGGTGTGTGACGTGAGTTGTGGAAGCCATGAGCAAGTGTCCACAGCCTCGTCTTCAGATTGTTTTGCTTTGGTGTGTGAACCCACAGGAAATAATAGTGCATTTATTGGGTGTGAGATATAAAACCCTCGTAAGATTTTAACAAAACTTCAACACTTCAAAGTACCAACAAGTGAAAGTAGTAAGATGATACTAGATGCTTTCAAATTAACATTTGTTGATTCTGCCAGATGGCCGGAAGAGGAAAAGGACGTGCTGCCAACCCCGCCAACAACAATGATGAGGCATGCAACTCTCATCTTTCTGGAGGCCAGAACCGGGGTGGTCGCCGTGAAGAAGTTGATCCTCTCCACCAAATGCTGGAGAATCAAAATCAGCTCATCCAGAACTTGACTCAAGTAGTGGCCAACTTGCATCAAGTTCCACCTCCACAAGCTGCACCACGCCAACCAAGGTTGAGTGAGTTTCTAGGAACTCAACCTCCAAAGTTTGCAAGTGCTGCTGAACCTCTGGAGGCAGATGATTGGCTGAAGACCATTGAAAGTAAGATGAGAATCATACAATGCCAAGGGTATGAGAGGGTGCTGTTTGCCTCTCATCAATTGCAGGGACCTGCTGCTGATTGGTGGACCGCCTACGTGGCCGCCCATCATGACCCTGAGAGCATCACTTGGGAAGAGTTCAAGCGTAGCTTCCGCAACCATTACATCCCAAGGGGTGAACTCAAAAACAAGAGGAAAGAGTTTTTGGGACTGCAGCAGGGAAACATGACGGTGAGGGAATACCTCACTAAATTCACTCAACTATCCCGTTATGCTCCACGAGACATAGAGACAGATGAGCAGAAACAAGATTGTTTCGTGGAAGGACTTACCGCAGAGATGCAGTGTGCAATGTCCTCCAATGAGTATGAAAGCTTTCAAAAGATGGTGGACAGAGCATTTGTGGTGGAAAGGAAGCTGAAGGCCCTGGAAAATGAGAATAAGAGGAAGGCTGGGTGGTCACATCAAGCCTCAGGGAGCAACACCCGCCCACGTATGATGCAGCAACCTACGGGGCAGACGAGCCGTGCTGCGGTACCCTATTCAGCACCAAGAGGGTACAACCCAAACTACAGGCCTCCCGCAGCACCAGCACAGCCGCAACGTCAGTTTGTACAACAGCCTCGCCCCGCATATCCACCTCGACCAGCAGTGCAAGGACCCCCAAACCAACCCCAAGACAACAAGGGCCAAGCATCTAAGATTGGGGTGCAATGTTTCAGCTGTGGTGAAGTGGGGCACTACGCCCATAAGTGTCCAAAGAAGAAGCCCACGCAGCCACAGCAGCAGAACGTAATGAGAGGACGGGTGAACCACGTCACTATGGAGGAAGCACAAGAGGCACCCGACGTGGTAGTTGGTAAGTTTCCTGCCAATTTACACCTTGCAACTCTGCTGTTTGATTCTGGTGCTACCCATTCGTTCATTGCTCAAGGGTTTGTTAAGAAGCATGACCTAGCAACCACACAAATGAACCATATGCTAGCGGTAAATTCTCCAGGTGGAGAAATAAGGACAAGACAAGTGTGTCCCAAAGTGAACCTAGACATTAATGGGGTAGTATTTACCGCTAACCTCATAGTGATCGATTCACAAGGGATAGATATTATTTTGGGTATGGATTGGTTGACCAAACATAAAGGAATCATCCATTGTTCGACCAGAACGGTGGAACTAACTCACCCTAGTGGCACAAGAGTAAAGTTCATAACGATACATGAGCCTAGGAGGGACATTAAATTAAATCAAGTGGAGGTGAAAGTTGAGGAAATCAGGACTATCAGGGAATATCCAGATGTTTTTCCGGAGGAGTTGCCAGGAATGCCTCCCGACCGTGACGTGGAATTCGCAATCGAGCTAGTACCGGGAACAGCCCCGATATACAAGAGACCTTATCGAATGGACTCCAAGCAGCTAGAAGAGCTCAAGGATCATTTGAGGGAATTGACGGAAAAGGGGTATGTTCGCCCTAGTTCCTCACCATGGGGAGCTCCGGTAATATTTGTGCCTAAGAAAGATGGAACTCAAAGGTTATGCATGGATTACCGTGCCTTGAATGAGGTGACCATCAAGAACAAGTATCCATTACCCCGCATTGAAGACTTGTTTGATCAGTTGAGGGGAGCTTGCGTGTTCTCGAAAATTGATCTCAGGTCGGGATACCACCAACTCAAGATAAGGCAATCTGATATTCCCAAGACAGCTTTCGTATCTCGGTACGGACTGTATGAATACACTGTCATGCCTTTCGGGCTAACCAATGCCCCGGCATATTTCATGTACCTCATGAACAAGGTATTCATGGAATATCTGGACAAATTTGTGGTGGTTTTCATAGATGATATTCTCGTCTTCTCCAAAGATGAAGAAGAACATGAGAAACATCTAAGGTTGGTGTTACAAAGGCTGAGAGAACACCAACTATATGCCAAGTTGAGCAAGTGTGAGTTTTGGCTAAAGAGAGTTCCCTTTTTAGGGCATATAATCTCGGAGGGAGGAATCTCCGTAGATCCCGCCAAAATCGAAGATATCCAGAAATGGAAAACCCCTGAAAATGTCGGGGAAGTTCGAAGCTTTTTGGGATTGGCTGGATACTATCGACGGTTTATTGAGGGATTCTCCAAGATCTCGAAACCTCTCACCAAACTATTGGAAAAGGGAATCACATTCACCTGGACGCCACAGTGCGATACGAGCTTTCAGGAGCTAAAGAAGAGATTGACAACAGCCCCCGTGTTGGTTATGCCAGATATGCAGAAGAATTTCACGGTGTACTGCGATGCCTCTGGAAACGGGTTGGGATGTGTTCTCATGCAAGAGGGACATGTCGTGGCATATGCATCCCGGCAGCTTCGGAAGCACGAGAAGAACTATCCTACACATGACTTAGAACTAGCTGCAGTGGTACACGCGTTGAAAATTTGGCGGCACTATTTGATGGGGAAGAGGACAGAGATATATACGGATCATAAGAGTTTGAAGTACATATTCACACAGCCAGATCTCAACCTTAGACAAAGGAGATGGTTAGAGCTAATCAATGACTTTGATGTAGGCATCAACTATCATCCCGGGAAAGCAAACGTCGTGGCCGATGCCTTGAGTCGGAAAGTGCAGGTCAATAAGTTGAGCTTGAAGGATATGCCTGCAGAATTGAAGGACGAGGTTATAAGGCTCAATCTATGTCTAGTAAATAGTGGTGAAGCCATCGCCATGGAAGTGGACTCCACACTTGAGCGAGACATACGCGAGGGACAAAAGAATGATGAGAAGGTACAAGAGATCAGACAGCTCATCAAGGAAAATAAAGCTCCTGGTTTTAGAGAGGATGAACAAGGAACGGTGTGGCACGGGAAAAGGATCTGTGTGCCAGAAGTAAAGGAGATTCGTAAATTAATTTTGAAGGAGGCGCACGATTCCGACTATTCCATTCATCCTGGGAGTACGAAGATGTATCAGGACCTCAAAAGCAGGTATTGGTGGTATGGCATGAAGCGAGATGTCGCGGAACATGTTGCCCTATGTGACACATGTCAGTTGGTGAAAGCAGAACATCAACGACCCGCGGGATTGCTGCAACCACTCAAAGTGCCTGAATGGAAGTGGGAAGAGATCAGCATGGACTTTGTCGTGGGATTGCCTAGGACCCAGTCCGGGTATGATTCAATATGGGTTATTATTGATAGGCTAACCAAGGTAGCTCATTTCATCCCTGTGAAAGAAAGCTACAGCGGATCCAAATTGGCAGAATTGTACATGTCAAGGATTGTGTGTTACCATGGAGTGCCGAAGAAGATAGTGTCGGATCGAGGGACGCAGTTCACCTCGAGGTTTTGGCAAAAGTTGCATGAAACCATGGGAACCCATCTGAATTTCAGTTCTGCCTATCATCCCCAAACTGACGGGCAGACGGAGAGAACCAATCAGATCCTTGAAGATATGTTAAGGGCATGTGCACTCAAAAACAATAGGAGTTGGGACAAAAACTTACCGTATGCGGAGTTTTCCTATAACAACAGTTATCAAGCCAGTATGAAGATGTCACCGTTTGAAGCTTTGTATGGAAGGAAGTGCAGAACTCCTCTATTTTGGAACCAAACAGGAGAAAGTAAAGTGTTTGGTCCCGAAGTGCTACAAGAAGCCGAGGCAAAGGTGAGGGAGATTCGCAACAACTTGAGGATAGCACAGACACGCCAGAAGAGTTATGCTGATGTACGAAGAAGAGAGCTCGTTTTCAACGTGGGAGACTATGTTTATCTCAAGGTGTCCCCTATCAGAGGACTTCGTCGGTTCAAGGTGAAAGGGAAGTTGTCACCTCGATACATCGGACCCTTTCAAGTTTTGGAAAGAAAAGGCGAAGTGGCGTACCAACTAGAGTTGCCGGTTCATCTGTCGGACGTGCACGATGTGTTCCATGTGTCGCAACTCAAGAAATGTCTGAGGACGCCTGAAGAGGTGTTACCCATGAACGAAGTGGATGTAGCTGAGGATTTGTCTTATGCCGAGCAACCATACAAGATTTTGGAGACAATGGAACGCCTCACCAGAAATAAGAGAATCAGGATGTGCAAGGTGCAGTGGAAACATCACTCAGAAGAGGAAGCCACCTGGGAGCGGGAAGATGAGCTTAAGGCACAATTTCCGGAATTGTTTTCTTAGAAACACCAATCTCGAGGACGAGATTTCTTTTAAGGGGGGTAGAGCTGTAACACCCCAAATTTTTAGTCAAGACTTAAATTTTGATTTAGAACCATAAACCATGTTCAGAGGGGAATTTAGAAATTTTTGGACGTATTGCATGTTTTGCAAAAATTCAAATTCAAACTGGAATTCAAATTATACTCAAAACAGAAATGAAATGAAAAAGAAAAAGGAAAGCCAGGAAAAAAAAACTGGCCAGTGGGCCGAAACCCCAGCCGGCCCAGCTAACCCCCGCGCAGCCCGCCCCCGCGCGCGCCGCTCTGCCCCTCGCTGACATGTGGGACCCGCCTGTCATCCCTAACCCCGCGACCCCGGACTCTCTCCCGCGCGCTCGATCGCAACCGATCGGGAAATCGTGTTTTGCGGCCGAATTCTGGAACTAGCGGACTCCAACTCGATCACAACAGAACCACCGCCCTCCCCCGGCTATAAAACCCACCGATCCGATCAGTTTTTCGCACGCGATCGCCGATTTTCACTCCGGTTAGCACCGAGACTTCGCCGGTGAATTTTGGCCGATCTAAGCTCGGAAACTCTGATCTAACTCGCTAGTTTTGATCCACCGCCTCCGGGGAACTTTGCAGGTGCAGAAAACCCGAAGACTTACGGTGCAAATCCAGCTCCGACGAGCTTCGCCGTGGTTTTGCCTCGGACCTCGCCGCCGAGCACTTTCCAGGACCCCCGAGCTCGAGAAAACCCCCGAGGTGAGATCCCTGACCTCCCCTCTACCGATCTAGGTCATAAGATCACAGTTCTAGGCAGAATTCTCGAGGATCCGAAAGATTCCGGCGAGATCGCCGCTTCCCGCCGCCGTGCGCCGCCGGCAGCGCCGCCCGCGCTCGATCAGAGCGACGTGGCCGCTTGTGCGCCGTTTATTTTAAATCGCACGGTAGACTTTAAAACCCCGCGTACCGGTTCGATGTTATAATCTCAGTCGTCGGTTTAAAATCAGACGGTCCACGTCAGTCCCGCGTTATAAAGACTGGAATTCTTACGTGCTACCCCCTGGGGTTCTCTGGAATTGAGAGCTAGCCCCGGAAACTTCAGATCTAGCCCCTGGAACTCCAGAAAATCATGTAAATTCATTTAAAAATCAGTTTTAGCCCCTAGACTTAATAGAAATTAAGAAAAACACCTCTGAAGAGTGTAGCTAGACCCCTGGAGATTATGAAAATAATATTATATACCCTGTAATGGGGTGAATTCATTATTTTAGCCCTGTTTAGTATTTAATTTAGAAAATTGAAAATGTAACTAGTGTTTAAATATTAAAAAGGGGGACAAACCTAATTGTCAAAATTAGTAAAAACTTTCTCAGTACTTAGAAAACTTTGGAGTGAGATAAAAATATATTTTTGGGGCTGAAATAAATCTGTTTCATAAATTATTCACATTTAATAGTATAGGGGCACATTCTTAAGTAAAGAATAGTTAAAGAAAAATAGGAAAAATAATTATGAAATAGTATACATCAGAAGCCAAGGTCAAAATATGATCTTAAATTATTTAGGACCAGAACCTAATCTGTTTAGGTAGTGTGTATTACTAATTTAATAATAAAATGCACAATTATGCATAAGAATATAAATCTGAAAATATAGAAACTAGTAAATAATAAATGGAGTTTCTAAAGTACAAAGAATTCAGTTTAGGGTTGATAGAAATTATGAAGGCACCTATGGAGAAGAAAAATACTCTTCATACATATTTGGTAGTTTAATATATAAGGAATTTATTTAAAACTGAAACACACATATATACATATATATGTATATATATATATATATTATGTGAGTATAAATATGAACACCAAAGTAGGAATCATACACATGTAAATAGAAGTGTGTGCAAGCCCCAAACCAACACACATAGAGTATCCACAACACATAAAATGGTAAAGAAAATTTCATAAATGTGAATGTGTTGTTTGTATGAAGTAGAAGTGTGAACTATGTCTTATGATTGTTGTTTTCCTTTTGCTATGTGTGATGGTATGAAGTAGAACCTGTTCAAGAGCAAGCTATCAGTTTTCAAGATCAGGACTACTCATTTCAAGAGCAGCAAGAAGGAGGCAAGTGTCCTTGACCACTTTGATCCTATGCTAGGATGTGTAGATAGAATTATTTGCATTGACAAATGAAATATGAAACCTATGCTAGGAAAGTTTCCCTAGAATTTTCATTACCCTGTTTCCTTGTAGCTTGGGTTGGGATTTATTTTACCATGTCATATATTTACATGCATTTGCTTAGCCATGCTTAGAATGGGATATTTGGGACATGAGATCATCAGTTTATATTACCATACTCTTGAATGAGACATTGTGAATTATGTAGAGGTAGGGATCAAGGCAAGTTGGATGTTTTGGTTGTGTGCTGGGTGCACGAGACTTGGGTTTGTGTTTAGTACTTGCCTGGATCCTAAGGACCGGTTCATGGAGCATGTAACCCGGCTTTACAGTGCCAACCACATGCTGAGATGGGGCAGCTTAGCCAATTAATTAGGTGTATCCCCGGCGTAGTATGGGTGTGTTGGATGGTGCGGGGAGTAGGTGTCAGCTGGACTACCATATGAACCGCAAGGCTCAAGAGGGGGCCACTGCAGCGGGGTTGGAGCCTCTTGTATGCTGTTAGGGGTGAAACCTCAGTGGGCCCACGCTCGTCGGGAATCCCTTTGTAAAGGCTTTGTAGTGATCTCTTGGCCGCACACCTGGGAAGTGTGAATGTGGAACGTAGCCACTGGCATAATGGAGGTTCCTTTAGTCCACCCGGCAACGGGGGATGAAATCACTACTTGTGGGTACAGTGGTACAAACTCTGCAGAGTCAAAACTGTCTTGACAGCCGTGCTCACGGTTAAGAGCGGCCTGGACTTATTCATGATTAGAGGATTGACGGTTTTGGAGGTTAAGCGGGAAGCTTAACATTGGAAATGATGTTATGATTATTTGGTTATGATGATTGGGATGGGAGATTGGGACCATTTCACCTGTGTAGTAATGTAGGTGCTTAATAAGCTAAGGTGATAGGTATTAATTGCGTAGTGCTTTAACCATGAGTTCAACCTCTCCTTGTTCTAGCCATGCATGATATAATTTTCCCACACTTGCTGAGTACCATTGGTACTCAACCTTGCATATTTGTTGGTTTATATTGCTGCTCAGGTCAAGATAATGAGGTGGTGTATAATGACCAAGACTTTGGACCCGAGGAAGGATTCTAGGTTCATGAAGACCCCCCCCGGGCAACACCTGTGATGGAGCCCCAAAGAATAATATTCCGCTGCTAGTTTATTTTCCTTGTGATGAACTTATTATTGTCCATCGAGACATTTACTATGTAAGACTTACTTATATTCGACACCTGGCTTGTAATAAATGATGCTTCACTATTTGTCATCACATGTATGAGCAAATGATCCTGGCATACATGTGATATTCACTTGGTTGTTTCTTCGGAAAAACCGGGTGTGACATAGCGCACCCCCGCCGGGTACGCCCAGCGCTACTGAAGACCTGACGCTGGTAGGAGCCTGCATTGCCGGGGTCGGCGCTGCCAGAGCCGGTTGCTGGCTCCCAGTGCAGGTACTAGTGCCGCGAATGCTTGGTTGCGCCTGGCACAGTGTACCCCGGTATGGGCAAGGTTGCGACCATAGGCCGGGGACGCCGCTTGCAGAGCACATGGTTGTGGCTTATGCTGTGCGGCGTACGCCTGGGGCAGAGCTCGCGTAGCGAAGGTCTGCCCTCCAGGCTGGGTCGAGGCCGACGTCATGTTGTCGCCAGCCTCTTGAGTGCGACGTCTTTCTCGACGTCGCTCGAGGAACACTCGGGCATCTTGGCCCAAGTGGCACCGTTCCAGCTCTGTCCTCAGGTCCGTCGACGGAAGCCTGGTGGAGCTGGAGTCCGCTGTCTGCTCGCCAACCATTGGCGTGCGTATCAGCGACACAGCCGGTTGGCCGGAGCGTCGTCCCCACCGAAGTCGAGAGTTTGCGGTGGCGACGACGAGACGGTCTATCTCGCGAATCCACTGCTGGGTCGCTGCCTGAGGCGCGTCCCCAGCAGGCGGATTGTGCAGTAGCGCTCTTGCTGCGGCTGGCGCACCCCCGCCAGGTACGCCCAGAGCTACTGAAGACCTGACGCTGGTTGGAGCCTGCATTGCCGGGGTCGGCGCTGCTAGAGCCGGTTGCTGGCTCCCAGTGCAGGTACTGGTGCCGCGAACGCTTGGTTGCGCCTGACACAGTGTATCCCGGTATGGGCAAGGTTGCGCCATAGGCCGGGGATGCCGCTTGCAGAGCACATGGTTGTGGCTTATGCTGCGCGGCGTACGCCTGGGGAAGAGCTCACGTGGCGAAGGTCTGCCCTTCAGGCTGGGTCGAGGCTGACGTCATGTTGTCGCCAGCCTCTTGAGTGCGACGCCTTTCTCGACGTCGCTCGAGGAACACTCGGGCATCATGGCCCAAGTGGCATCGCTCCAGCTCTGCCCTCAGGTCCGTCGGCGGAAACCTGGTGGAGCTGGGGTCCGCCGTCTGCCCGTCAACCGTTGGCGTGCGCGTTAGCGACACAGCCGGTTGACCGGAGCGTCGTCCCTGCCGAAGTCGAGGGTTCACGGCAGCGACGACGAGGCGGTCCACCTCGCGGACCCACTGCTGGGTCGCTGAATGGGGCGCATCCCCAGCAGGTGGGTTGTGCAGTAGTGCTCTTGCTGCAGCTAGCGCACCCCCATGGTGCACGCCCAGCGCTGCAGAAGATGTCACACTGGTCAGAGCCTGCATTGGCGGAGTCGGCGTTGCCGAAGTTGGCTGCTGGCTACCAGCTTGTGCGAACACACTCCGTCCTGAGTGCGTCGACATGTACTCCCCGCTGGACACGGTTCGCCGTGAACGTGGGGGAGAGTTTGCCGCTGAAGGAAGCTTGGTCATCTTCGTCAGCGGAAACTTGTCGCGGAAGGGGAAAAGCCCCCTACCTGGCGCGCCAAATGTCGAAGTGTTCGGTCGACACTTCCCCCGGGCCTGCACTAGGCAGCCCGCGGAGGTTCTTTTTTCGGTGGGGCTAGTCCCTTGCGGAGAGCTTGCGTGGATGGACGAGTTAGTAAGAGCTTGACACGGTGAGTTTTACGTGTTTCAGGCTGCCGGAGCGTAAAACCCTACGTCCACGGCGAGCTATGGAGCTCGCTGTATTGCTTGCTGCTCGGAACCGGAGTCCCGAGCTTGGGGGTGAGTTACAGCTTGGGTGTGAATGGCTAGAGTATGAGTTGCAGAGGTGCGAACCCAGGGTGCGAATGGCTAGAGTGCGAACCCCTGCTAACGTCGCCTACCCGAGCCTTTTATAGTCCAAGACTCGGGTGGCTTACAAGGGGGGCCGGGACCCGACAGGTGGTCCCGGGGAGATTGACTGATATCTACCGTATCTGCAGTTATGCCGGTAGTTGTCTCTGCTGAAGGCTTCTGAGTCTTCGTCTTGTAGCTCTGCCCATGCTGCATGCTAGTCATAGTGGATGATGACGGCAGGGGCGGCATGGGATGTCTTGTCGCTGCGTTTATTGGCTGGTAGGCTCTGACACTGCACGCCAGTCTGTGATGCGACTGGGCGCAACGGCACCTGACAGAGGCGTGCGCCGCGTCTCCACGTCTCGGGAAGGCGCGGGCCTTGAATACCTTGTACGGGCAAGGTATGGGGCGTCTTTACGCCCGCTGCCTATCGCTTGGGGGCAGGCAGCGCCGTTCTGCTGGCCACGTGGCAGGCCCGGAGCCCTCCTCAGAAGAGAGGGGGGCCGGCCCCGCAGGACACGTGGAGCCTTCGGACCTCTCCCCGCGGAGGGGGAGGTTCGGCTTCTGTTGGCCACGTGGAGAGCCCGGAGCTCCTCTCTGAGGAGGGGGAGGTCCGGCCTCTCTGGACACGCAGCACCTTCGGACCTCTCTCCCGCGGAGGGGGAGGTCCGGCTTCTGTATGCCACGTGGTGGCTCCGGAGCTCTCCTCTGAGGAGAGGGAGGTCCGGCCCCGCTGGACGCGTGGCGCCTTCGGAGCTCTCCCTGCGGAGAAGGGCGAGATCCTTAGGCATTTTCCCCTGTGCGCGGGGGTACCCCATATCGAGGGTATCGACAAACAGTTTCCCTAGAGACTCCTCCGCCTGAAGCCGCCTCGGCGTATCAGCAGTTTCTTTGATGACTCCACCATCTAAGAAGGGACGCAACGCCAGGGAACTTTCAGCCTGCCATCGCCTAGGAAGAGTCCCGTCGGAAGGACAAACCTGAGACCACTTGGAGGCGCCACCTCCAGAGGCAAGGCATGCAGGCTCCCTGGGTCCCAGACTTGGTGCAGACGCCGTCGCCGGAGGAAATTGAGAGCGATCCCCCCCAACGGCGGGTTAGAAGCCATGGAAGAAGACAAGGCCACAGAGACTCAAGGAGGGTGCAAGTGCTGGAAGCCTTATAAGGGGAGCCTGCCCACGTTGTAGTCTCCTTTCGCACCTTCCAGGTACAACTCAAAGCGATTCGAAACTCTTCGAATACGCCGCACCGGCAACTGCTTCGGCTCCGAGACAGAGTGCCAATGGCAAGTGGACCCAAGCCGCCCAACTGAAGCGGCGGGTCAAGGAGTCAATCTACTAAGAAGACAAGCCGGCAAGGCACTCCGGCGGTTCCCGAAGAAAGCGCAGCAACGTGCAGGAGTGGCAGTCTTGGGAACCGCTGCAGTAAAAGCATCCATCAAGTGGGCGCACGCTCCCACGATCCCGCGGCCGTTCATGCTCCGGAAAATGTCAATGCGGAACTTAGAGAAAGTGCGCGGATCAGAAGAGACGGAGGTCCAACATCGGGCTCGCTATCTCCCCCGAGATGGGCCCGGGGGCCACTGTCGGTACCAGCAATATGGGGTACCCCCGCGCACAGGGGAAAATGCCTAAGGAACTCGCCCTTCTCCGCAGGGAGAGCTCCGAAGGCGCCACGCGTCCGGCGGGGCCGGACCTCCCTCTCCTCAAAGGAGAGCTCCGGGCTCGCCACGTGACCTGCAGAAGCCGGACCTCCCCCTCCGCGGGAGAGAGGTCCGAAGGTGCCACGTGTCCAGCGGGGTCGGACCTCCCTTTTCTCAGAGAGGAGCTCCGGGCTCGCCACGTGGCCGACAGAAGCCGGGCCTCCCCCTCCGCGGGGAGAGGTCCGAAGGCTCCACGTGTCCTGCAGGGCCGGACCCCCCCCTCTCCTCTGAGGAGGGCTCTGGGCCGCCACGTGTCAAGCAGAAGAACGCTGCCTGCCCCCGAGCGGTAGGCAGTGGGCGTAAAGACGCCACATACCTTGCCCGTACAAGGTATTCAAGGCCCGCGTCTTCCCAAGACGCGGAGATGCGGAGCACGCCTCTGTCAGGTGCCGTTGCGCCCAGTCGCATCACATACTGGCGCGCGGTGTCAGAGCCTGCCAGCCAATAAACGCAGCGACAAGACATCCCATGCCGCCCCCCGCCGTCATCAACCACTACGACTAGCATGCGGCATGGGCAGGGCTGCAAGACGAAGACTCAGAAGCCTTCGCCAGAGATAACTACCGGCATAACTGCAGATACGATAGATAACAGTCAATCTCCACGGGACCACCTGTCGGGTCCCGGGCCCCCCTTGTAAGCCAACCGAGTCTTGGACTATAAAATGCTCGGGTAGGCGACGTTAGCAAGGGTTCGCACTCTAGCTATTCACACCCAACGTGTAACTCATCCCCAAGCTCAGGACTCCGGTTCTGAGCAGCAAGCAATACTGCGAGCTCCATAGCTCGCCGTGGACGTAGGGTTCTACGCTCCGGCGGCCTGAACCACGTAAAACTCGCCATGTCAAGCTCTTCCTAACTCGTCCATACGCTCAAGCTCTCCGCAAGTGACTAGCCCCACCGAAAAAAGAACCTCCGCGGGCTGCCCAGTGCAGGCCCGGGGGAAGTGTCGACCGAACACTTCGACAGCCCGGCTCGGCAGGCCGGGCTGTGGGCCGCGTGTGACACCCTCATCTCGGGTGTCAGCATATGTTCATGTTTTATGAAGAAGAAAGACATTTTTAGAAAAGAGGGAACAGAAACAAGTATCAAAAGGATGGCCAACAAAGCTCTCCGAGAGCACTGAAGGCAATTTCCACGGCCAGCAGACCACGTGGCGTGTTCGGAACTCATTCCCGAGAGATAGGAAGAGGTCCGACGCTAAACTGGATACGTGGAAGGCTCGGGGGTCACCAACGCAATTGGAATGAGGTCCGACCCTGTGGGACGCGTGTTGCCCGTGGAGCTAACCTCTGCGGAAGAAGCAAAGGCATTTTTCGTGGGACACATGTCACCTTCGGAGCTAGTCCTCGCGGAAGTCAGGGGACCAGTCGCACGGGATACGTGTAGATCTCGGAACCCATCTCCGAGAAGTCCGGATCTATTAAACACGTGTCGCCACCGGAGCTTATCTCCGGAGGTCTGTCGCTGCTAGACACGTGTCGATCTCGGGGCATGTCCCTGAGGGAAGGAGAGGAGGAAGACCGGCACTAACACGTGGCGTGCACAGAGCTCACCTTCGAAGGAGGGAGAGGTCTCAGTCGATTGACACGTGGCACAATCGGAGCTCAACTCTGCGGAGGAGGAGATATCAGGCCCGGACGGACACGTGGTGCCTCCGGAGCTCATCGCCGCAAAGGTAACGAGTTCTGGAGCGGCTGTTACGCGTAAGGACACCGGTACGCAACAGAAACCGATCTAAAATCCACGATGATTACCAAAGATGAGACGTTAGGATCCAACAAAGATCTGAATAAGACTCTTATTCGGGATCCAATCAGATTAGGACTCTTCTCTTCCCGATTATAAATAGAAGCCAAAACCTCTGGCCGAAACCACAAACTTCTCTTTCAAATCCTGAGCCGATGACTTAGAGCCCTAGCCCTAACTCGCCAAGCAAAACATCGCCGAAGCGCAACAAAGGAGATCATCAGAGAAGAACCAAGTGGTCTGAGGAGGACCTCGAGGTCAAGAAGAGCGTGAGGTAGGACTTCAATACCACCTTACGACATCATGATGTTCATCTCTTGCATCTGTTCTTCAATTCCTTTCGAACTGTGACACCCTCATCTCGGGTGTCAGCATATGTTCATGTTTTATGAAGAAGAAAAACATTTTTAGAAAAGAGGGAACAGAAACAAGTATCAAAAGGATAGCCAGTAAAGCTCTCTGAGAGCGCCAAAGGCAACTTCCACGACCACCAGACCACGTGGCGTGTTCGGAACTCATTCCCGAGAGATAGGGAGAGGTCCGATGCTAAACTGGATACGTGGTAGGCTTGGGGGTCACCTCCGCAATTGGAAAGAGGTCCGACCCTGTGGGACGCGTGTTGCCCGTGGAGCTAGCCTCTGCGGAAGAAGCAAAGGCATTTTTCATGGGACACATGTCACCTTCGGAGCTAGTCCTCGCGGAAGTCAGGGGACCAGTCGCACGGGATACGTGTTGATCTCGGAACCCATCTCCGAGAAGTCCGGATCTATTGAACACGTGTCACCACCGGAGCTTATCTCCGGAGGTCCGTCGCTGCTGAACACGTGTCAACCTCGGGGCATGTCCCTGAGGGAAGGAAAGGCGGAAAGACCGGCACCCACACGTGGCGTGCGCGGAGCTCGTCTCCGAAGAAGAGGGAGGTCTCGATCGATTGATACGCGGCACAACCGGAGCTCGTCTCTGCGGATGAGGAGATACCAGGCCGGAGGACACGTGGAGCTTCCGGAGCTCATCATCACGGAGGTAGCGAGTTCTGGAGCGGTTTTTACACGTAAAGATACCGGTACGCAACATAAACCGATCTAAATTCCACGACGTTACCAAAGATAAGACGTTAGGATCCAACAAAGATCTGAATAAGACTCTTATTCGGGATCCAATCAGATTAGGACTCTTCTCTTCCCGATTATAAATAGAACCCAAAACCTCTGGCCGAAACCACGAACTTCTCTTTCAACTCCTGAGCCGACGACTTAGCGCCCTAGCCCTAACTCGCCGAGAAAAACATCGCTGAAGCGCAACAAGGGAGATCATCGGAGAAGAACCGAGTGGACTGAGGAGGACCTCGAAGTCAAGAAGAGCGTGAGGTAGGACTTCAATACCACCTTACGACATCATGGTGTTCATCTCTTGCATCTGTTCTTCAATTCCTTTCGAACAGAAGCTTTCTCGTGGGCAGATCACCTGATGATCAGTTTGATCTAAAAACAAGATCATCGCCACGACCACCTTTGATCCGAACACCTCTGTCCATGCAAGCCATGCAAGGGCACACCAATCTAATAAAAATCATAGGATAGCATGCATGAGCATCATCGCATCTAGTTTAGGGTTTGTGCATGATATTGATTGCTGTGAATTTTGTATGCACGCTAATCCTACATAGCAGAACAAGCTCAGGGAGCTGTCTACGACGGGCTGCAGCAACAAGGTTTTGAGAATCAAGAACAACCGGAACCACAAGAACAAGGCAAGTGCTCCTTGACCATGTTGATCCTATGTTTTGGGTAAAACTATTTTGTTTTGCAAAAAAGTGTGTGTGCTGAGTCAAACATAATGGAAAAACCCTTTTTATAGGAGTTTACTAGTTTTGATTAAACCATCCTTGTCGCTTGGGAAGTATATGAGTCGGGTATGGTTTTTGCTTTATGCTTCGCTGAGTCCATGGGATTGGGAAGCGAGATAGATGTGTCTAGCTAACTGCATTCATACTGATAATAAGTAACTGATGAGGTTAATAAACATGGATCGAAGGGAGATCTAGGCAAGCCTGGGTTTGTGAATGAGGTAGCATGAGAGGGTGGTTTTGCTTGCCGCAGATCTAAGGACCGGTTCATGCATGCACATGCCAGGATAACAGTGCCACCACAAGGCCAAGTATGGGTGCGGCTTAGCTGAGTAATTAGGTAAGTTGCTAGAGTGTTATGGACTGTGGAAGGCGCGGGGAATGGGAGTCGAGTGAGGACTGCCCTGGGAACTGCATGGCACAAGAGGGGGGCCGTGGGTGGGAGAATTGGAGATTCTAGCCTGCCGGTGAAACCTTAGTGAGTCCATACATCTAGTAACCCCTTTGTAAAGGCTATTTTGTGATCTCTTGACTATACACCGACGGTTGTGTACTGGTATAATGGAGGTTCTGCAGTCGCCGACGGGTGACGAAATCACAAACTTGTGGGTAAAGAGGTGCAAACTCTGCAGAGTCTAAAACTATAATGATAGCCGAGCTTACGGTCACGAGCACCTGGCTAAACTGCCATGATTAGATGGGATGATTACTGGAATGGTTATTGGGAAGGTTCTTGGTTATGGTTTTTTGGTTATGGTTTGGTTTGGAATTGTTAAGTCTGGATGATGAAAGGGTTGCAAGACTGGTGGGTCATGATATGAGATTGGTCTCGGTGCGAGACAAGGTTGTTTCATTAGGTGAGATGGTAGCGAATACGAGGAGGTATTCGTGAGTATGGGTAAAGGATTGGTTAATGTTTGGATGGAACATGGGAAGTGATGGAGGTATGTTGGTAATTTCATACATGCTGGGACTACATTCATCTAATGTTAAGTTGCTGTTTTATCACGGTTTTATAAATCTGCTTTTCTGCAAGTAAACCTTTTATACCTACCTTGTTTATGAGCTGCATGTCCTGTGTTATTCCCGCACTTGCTGAGTACATCATTGTACTCAAACTTGCATTATTATTTCTTCATCAACAGCAAGAGAAGACTACTATGAAGACCGAGTAGAGCATTATGGCGTGTGATCTGTTCTCAACCTTGCCTGTGGAGGGAGTAGAGGTGGAGCCACTTCTGCTTAGTTTTGCTTCCGCATTAGTTTTTGCTTCCGCATTTAAATAAGAATTCCGCTGCGTAGAAATAAGGACTTCCGCTGTGAGCATGAGTCCAAGACTCATGAGGTGCTGTAATAAACTCTGTTATTCGTGGTAATATATAATCTGAATTCAGTTTGTGGAACGAATGTGTATGTGTGATGAACATCCTGGGCACACATATGCATTAGTTCTCGGTTCCGTGGTTTTCCACAGAATTGAGGGCGTCACACGAACAGAAGCTTTCTCGTGGGCAGATCACTCGATGATCAATTTGATCTAAAGACAAGATCATCACCACGACCACATTTGATCCGAACACCTCTGTCCATGCAAACCATGCAAGAGCACACCAATCTAATAAAAATCATAGGATATCATGCATGTGCATCATCGCATCTAGTTTAGGGTTTGTGCATGATATTGATTGCTGTGAATTTGTATGCACGTGAATCCTACATAGCAGGACAAACTCAGGAAGCTGTTTACGACGAGCTGCAGCAACAAGGTTTTGAGAATCAAGAACAACCGGAACCACAAGAACAAGGCAAGTGCTCCTTGACCATGTTGATCCTATGTTTTGGGTAAGACTATTTTGTTTTGCGAAAAGGTGTGCGTGTTGAGTCAAACATGATGGGAAACCCTTTTTATAGGAGTTTACTAGTTCTGATTAAACCACCCTTGTCGCCTGGGAAGTTTATGAGTTGGGTATGGTTTTTGCTTTATGCTTCGCTGAGTCCATGGGGTTGGGAAGCGAGATAGATGTGTCTAGCTAACTGCACTCGTAATGATGATGAGGAACTGATGATGTTAATGAACATGGATCGGAGGGAGATCTAGGCAAGCCTGGGTTTGTGAATGAGGTAGCATGAGATGGTGGTTTTGCTTGCCGTAGATCTAAGGACCGGTTCATGCATGCACATGCCAGGATAACAATGCCACCACAAGGCCAAGTATGGGTGCGGCTTAGCTGAGTAATTAGATAAGTTGCTAGAGTGTTATGGACTGTGGAAGGCTCGGGGAATGGGAGTCGAGTGAGGACTGCCCTGGGAACTGCATGGCACAAGAGGGGGCTCGTGGGTGGGAGAATTGGAGATTCTAGCCTGCCGGTGAAACCTTAGTGAGTCCATACATCTAGTAACCCCTTTGTAAAGGCTATTTTGTGATCTCTTGACCATACAGCAACGGTTGTGTACTGGTATAATGGAGGTTCTGCAGTCGCCGACGGGTGACGAAATCACAAACTTGTGGGTAAAGAGGTGCAAACTCTGCAGAGTTATTAAAACTATCATGATAGCCGAGCTTATGGTCACGAGCACCTGGCTAAACTGCCATGATTAGATGGGATGGTTACTGGAATGGTTATTGGGAAGGTTCTTAGTTATGGTTTTTGGTTATGGTTGGGTTTGGAATTGTTAAGTCTGGATGATGAAAGGGTTGCATGACTGGTGGGTCATGATATGAGATTGGTCTTGGTGCGAGACAAGGTTGTTTCATGAGGTGAGATGGTAGCGAATACGAGGAGGTATTCGTGAGTATGGGTAAATGATTGGTTAATGTTTGGATGGAACACGGGAAGTGATGGAGGTATGTTGGTAATTTCATACATGCTGGGACTACATTCATCTAAAGTTAAGTTGCTGATTTATCACGGTTTTATAAATCTGCTTTTCTGCAAATAAGCCTTTTATACCTACCTTGTTTATGAGCTGCATGTCATGTGTTATTCCCGCACTTGCTGAGTACATCATTGTACTCAAACTTGCATTATTATTTCTTCATCAACAGCAAGAGAAGACTACTATGAAGACCGAGTAGAGCATTATGGCGTGTGATCTGTCCTCAACCTTGCCTGTGGAGGGAGTAGAGATGGAGCCACTTCTGCTTAGTTTTGCTTCCGCATTAGTTTTTGCTTCTGCATTTGAATAAGATTTCCGCTGCGTATAAATAAGGACTTCCGCTGTGGGCATGAGTCCAAGACTCATGAGGTGCTGTAATAAACTCTGTTATTCGTGGTAATATATAATCTGAATTCAGTTTGTGGAACGTATGTGTATGTGTGATGAACATCCTGGGCACACATATGCATTAGTTCTCGGTTCCGTGGTTTCCCACAGAATTGAGGGCGTCACAGATTGGTATCAGAGCCACGGGTTGACAGTAGGTTACACGCCTAGATAGAAACCTTAGATTGATATTAGAGCCACGGGTTAACAGCAAGTTACACCCCTAAATAGAAGTCACAGGTAGCTAAGCCACGCTGACCAAAGGAAGCGCCCTAGGGTGAATAGCCTAGATTTGGCCTTTAAAACCACCTTGACATAGGAAACCATCCTTGAATAGGAGTTGAGTGGGCCCTTGTGATGATTATTTGTGAATATGTTCTTAGTGTGAGTGGTGGGACGTCTCAAAAACGTTGTCCATATTCACACATAAGAAGAGGGAGGTGTGAGATGTTTCGGCACTTGCTCACATCCTCATAAGGACTAATATATATAGTCCAACTCACCTTGATGCATATAGTTGAAAGGACCTACCTAATCTCTAACCTTCTATTCTGCTTCGTTCTCTCTCACAGATGGTGAGAGGAAACGCCAGCCGAAGGAACGTCCAGGAAGATGACCACGAGGAAGTTCCTGCTAACCCTGGAGCTGGCAAAAACAACCTAGAAAGGTTGATGGCCATGCAAAACCAGTTTATGCAAACCATGATCCAAACTTTGGGTCAGTTGCAGGCCAACCAAGACTCCGTTCCGGCACCACCGCCACCACCACCGCCGGCTCATAACAGATTGGGAGAGTTCATGAGGACTCGACCACCCACCTTTGCTCAAGCAAGCGATCCAATGGAGGCCAATGATTGGTTGAAATCCATGGAGAAGAAGCTTGCCATTGTTCAGTGTAACGACCGAGAGAAGGTTCTCTTTGCGTCGCACCAACTGATGGGAGCAGCTGCTGACTGGTGGGATGCCTTGAGCAACGCCCATGCCAACCCGGAGACAATCACTTGGACTGAGTTCAAGGAAAATTTCCGCTCCCACTACATCCCTGTTGGCGTAATGATGCTCAAGAGGCAGGAGTTTGAAGGTCTCCGCCAAGGGCAGAAAAGTGTGAATGAATATCTCAACAAGTTCATACAACTGTCCGGTATGCCCCCGAAGATGTCAACTCGGATCAGAAGAAGCAGTACCTGTTCATGAGAGGGTTGAACAATGAGATCCAAGTTCAGCTCCTCAACAATGACAACGTAAGCTTCCAGAAGCTGGTTGATAAGGCTATTGTGGTGGAAAACAAGATCCGAGAGATTGAGCGCGAGTGCAAAAGGAAGATGCCATACCAGCCCCAAGGGAGCAACGTACGACCTAGGTACACGCCTCCTGCACCGCAGTATGGACCAACCACTCCTACGTACCGCCCTGGTCAGCCACCACAGCAACGGTTTGTTGCACCGGCACCTCGAGTACCCATGCCTCCTGCACCCCGGCCTAACAATGGTGCTCCTGTTCAAAACCCCCGCCCCAACATACCTGCTGCCGTAGGCAACAGGGCATGCTTTGCATGCGGGGAAGTAGGCCACTTCGCTAACCAGTGCCCGAAGAGAGGCCCTGGACAGCAAGGTAACGTGCCCAAGCAGAACCAGCGACCAAATGGAGGAGACAACAAAGGGAACCGTGGACCGCAGAACTATGCTCGTGGCCACGTTAACCATGTCACTGCTGACGAAGCACAACAGGCTGAGGACGTCGCAATTGGTATGTTCCTTGCCAACTCCAACCCAGCCACCATTTTATTTGATTCTGGAGCATCACATTCCTTCATATCGTCCGAATATGTTGCCAAACATCATCTACCCGTATCCCACCTAGAATGTGCTATGTTAGTTAATTCTCCCGGAGGTGAAATGAGGACTAATATAGTATGTCCTAAAGTAAGCATTAAAATAAGGGGGGTAGACTTCCTTGCCAACCTTATTGTCTTGGACTCCCACGGAATTGACATCATACTCAGAATGGACTGGTTAAGCAAGCACAATGGAGTAATCCAATGCGCTGAGAGAAGCGTGCAGTTGACAAACGAACACGGTATCCGTGTCGAGTTTGAGCCAGCCCAGCAAGCAACCGAACGGGCGGATTTGAACCATGTTGAAGGAGTAGAATTGGACAACATTCCAGTGGTTCAGGAATTTTCGGATGTGTTCCCGGAAGAACTTCCAGGTATGCCACCTGACCGGGACATTGAG
The DNA here is from genome assembly GCA_030760725.1 of Neostapfia colusana. Classification (NCBI taxonomy): domain Eukaryota; kingdom Viridiplantae; phylum Streptophyta; class Magnoliopsida; order Poales; family Poaceae; genus Neostapfia; species Neostapfia colusana. Next base: position 74,139,181 of record JASWHV010000004.1, read on the forward strand.
TTTGCCATAGATTTGGTACCTGGAACTGCACCCATAGCTAAGAGACCATATAGGATGCCCGTCAACGAGTTAGTTGAACTCAAGAAGCAAATTCAAGAACAGTTGGAGAAGGGTTTTATCCGTCCAAGTTCGTCACCATGGGGAGCCCCGGTACTCTTCATGGACAAGAAGGACGGAACCCAAAGAATGTGCGTGGACTACAGGTCTCTCAACGAGGTAACAATCAAGAATAAATACCCTCTGCCCCGTATAGAGGACCTGTTCGATCAAATGAAAGGAGCCCAAGTGTTCTCCAATATTGATCTTTGGTCGGGATATTTCCAGCTGAAGACTAAGCCCTCCGATATACCTAAGACAGCCTTTCGGACGCGGTATGGTTCATATGAATATACAGTTATGTCTTTTGGATTGACGAATGCACCCGCATACTTCATGTACCTTATGAATAAGGTTTTCATGGAATACTTGGACAAGTTCGTCGTGGTTTTCATCGACGACATTATGGTGTATTCAAAAAGTGAGGAGGAGCATGAAGAACATCTGAGATTGACCTCGCAGAAGTTGCGAGAGCATCAGTTGTATGCCAAGCTCAACAAATGTCAATTTTGGCTAAAAGAAATATCCTTCCTAGGCCACATCATCTCCAAGGAAGGGGTATTGGTTGATCCTGGAAGGGTGAGAGATGTTCTGAAGTGGCACCAACCGAAGAGCGTGAGGGATATTCGGAGTTTCCTTGGGATGGCAGGATACTATCGGCGCTTCATTAAAGACTTCTCTAAGATAGCAAAACCTATGACGGAGTTGCTAACGAAGGGAAAAATCTTTCAATGGACATAAGCCTGCCAAGAAAGTTTTGAGGAACTCAAGGAAAGGCTAACCACAGCACCAGTTCTGGTATTGCCAGACGTAAGCAAGAGCTTTGACATATATTGTGACGCATCCAGATAAGGGCTCGGGTGTGTACTCATGCAGGAAGGACAAGTGGTAGCCTATGCCTCACGACAATTAAAGAAGCATGAGCTTAACTATCCTACTCATGATTTAGAGTTAGCAGCAGTGGTGCATGCATTGAAGATTGGGAGACACTATATCCTTGGTCATCGATGTGAGATCTATACAGATCATAAAAGCCTCAAGTACATATTTACACAAACGGACTTGAATTTGAGGCAATGTCGTGGTTAGAACTCATCAAGGATTATGATGTGGGAATCAACTACCACCCCGGGAAGGCCAATGTGGTCGCCGACGCACTGAGCAGAAAGGGAGCATGCCACCAACTCACGGTTCAGGAGCTACCACCCGAACTTCGAAAGGAGTTCGAACGGTTACACCTCGGATTCCTGAATAACATGGAAATAATGAAGATCCACTCCTCATTGGAGCAAGAAATAAGAAAGGGCCAAGCAACGGACGAGGGGATCAAGGAGATCAAGGAAAGAATCCGACAAGGAATGGAAAAGGATTTCAAGGAGGACGAAAAGGGTACGCTTTGGCTAGGAAAAAGGATTTGTGTGCCAAACATAAGACACCTTCGCGACATGATATTGAAGGAGGCACATGATTCACCCTATTCCATACATCCAGGGAGCACCAAAATGTACAAGGACTTGAAAACTTGCTATTGGTGGGATTGTATGAAGAGGGATATAGCCGAATACGTTGCCCTATGCGACACATGCCAACGGGTAAAGGCCGAACATCAAAAACCCGCTGGATTGTTGCAACCTTTGAAAATACCTGAATGGAAATGGGAGGACATAAGTCTGGACTTTATTGTCGGATTGCCAAGAACTCAGTCAGGATACGACTCCATCTGGGTCATTGTGGACCGGTTGACGAAAACCGCCCATTTTCTTCCGGTAATGACCAGTTACAACGTTACACAGTTGGCAGAGTTGTACATGGAGCAGATCGTGTGCCGTCATGGAGTTCCGAAGAGGATAGTCTCAGATCGAGGTTCTCAGTTTACCTCTAGATTCTGGAGGAAGCGGCAGAAAGCCATGGGTACACGACTAGATTTTAGCTCCGCCTATCACCCACAAACAGATGGGCAAACCGAGAGGACGAACCAAATTTTGGAGGACATGCTGAGAGCTTGCGCCTTGAAACGTGGGCGTAGTTGGGATAGGAGTTTACCGTATGCTGAGTTCTCCTATAACAACAGCTATCAAGCTAGCTTGAAGATGTCGCCTTTCGAAGCCTTATATGGTAGACGGTGTAGAACGCCACTGTTCTAGAACGAGACTGGAGAGAACCAGGTGTTTGGACCCGAAGTACTACAAGAGGCTGAAAAGCAAGTCCAAACGATACGGGAGAACTTAAAGGCTGCTCAGTCACGACAGAAAGGCTATGCGGACAATAGACGTAGGAAGTTGACCTTCAAAGTAGGAGACTTCGTATACCTTAAGGTATCGCCTATCCGAGGCCAACGACGTTTTAACGTCAAAGGCAAACTAGCGCCTCGCTACATCAGACCATTTAAGATTTTGGACAAACGAGGAGAAGTAGCCTACCAACTAGAGATCGCAAACCACCTCTCCGACGTACATGACGTGTTTCATGTATCCCAGCTCAAGAAGTGCTTGAGAGTACCAGAGGAACAAGTGTCAATGGGAGAACTTGAACTTCAAGAAGACCTGACCTACGCAGAACACCCTGTCCGAATTTTGGACGTAAAGGAAAGGGTCACCCGAAACAAAGTGATTCGATGGTGCAAGGTACAATGGAGTCATCATACTGAAGCTGAAGCCACATGGGAGCGTGAAGAGGATATTAAGGCTGAATTCCCTATCTATTTTCTACTAACGAATCTCGAGGGCGAGATTCAATTTAAGGGGGGTAGATTTGTGACACCCTCATCTCGGGTGTCAGCATATGTTCATGTTTTATGAAGAAGAAAGACATTTTTAGAAAAGAGGGAACAGAAACAAGTATCAAAAGGATGGCCAACAAAGCTCTCCGAGAGCACCGAAGGCAATTTCCACGGCCAGCAGACCACGTGGCGTGTTCGGAACTCATTCCCGATAGATAGGGAGAGGTCCGACGCTAAACTGGATACGTGGCAGGCTCGGGGGTCACCTCCGCAATTGGAAAGAGGTCCGACCCTGTGGGACGCGTGTTGCCCGTGGAGCTAGCCTCTGCGGAAGAAGCAAAGGCATTTTTCGTGGGACACATGTCACCTTCGGAGCTAGTCCTCGCGGAAGTCAGGGGACCAGTCGCACGGGATACGTGTAGATCTCGGAACCCATCTCCGAGAAGTCCGGATCTATTGAACACGTGTCGCCACCGGAGCTTATCTCCGGAGGTCCGTCGCTGCTAGACACGTGTCGATCTCGGGGCATGTCCATGAGGGAAGTAGAGGAGGAAGACCGGCACCAACACGTGGCGTGCACGGAGCTCACCTTCGAAGGAGGGGGAGGTCTCAGTCGATTGACACGCGGCACAATCGGAGCTCAACTCTGCAGAGGAGGAGATATCAGGCCCGGACGGACACGTGGTGCCTCCGGAGCTCATCGCCGCAAAGGTAACGAGTTCTGGAGCGGCTGTTACGCATAAGGACACCGGTACGCAACAGAAACCGATCTAAAATCCACGATGATTACCAAAGATGAGACGTTAGGATCCAACAAAGATCTGAATAAGACTCTTATTTGGGATCCAATCAGATTAGGACTCTTCTCTTCCCGATTATAAATAGAACCCAAAACCTCTGGCCGAAACCACAAACTTCTCTTTCAAATCCTGAGCCGACGACTTAGAGCCCTAGCCCTAACTCGCCAAGCAAAACATCACCGAAGCGCAACAAAGGAGATCATCGGAGAAGAACCAAGTGGTCTGAGGAGGACCTCGAAGTCAAGAAGAGCGTGAGGTAGGACTTCAATACCACCTTACGACATCATGATGTTCATCTCTTGCATCTGTTCTTCAATTCCTTTCGAACAGAAGCTTTCTCGTGGGCAGATCACTCGATGATCAGTTTGATCTAAAGACAAGATCATCACCACGACCACCATTGATCCGAACACCTCTGTCCATGTAAACCATGCAAGAGCACACCAATCTAATAAAAATCATAGGATATCATGCATGTGCATCATCGCATCTAGTTTAGGGTTTGTGCATGATATTGATTGCTGTGAATTTGTATGCATGTGAATCCTACATAGCAGGACAATCTCAGGAAGCTGTTTACGACGAGCTGCAGCAACAAGGTTTTGAGAATCAAGAACAACCGGAACCACAAGAACAAGGCAAGTGCTCCTTGACCATGTTGATCCTATGTTTTGGGTAAAACTATTTTGTTTTGCGAAAAGGTGTGCGTGCTGGGTCAAACATGATGGGAAACCCTTTTTATAGGAGTTTACTAGTTCTGATTAAACCACCCTTGTTGCCTGGGAAGTTTATGAGTCGGGTATGATTTTTGCTTTATGCTTCGCTGAGTCCATGGGGTTGGGAAGCGAGATAGATGTGTCTAGCTAACTGCACTCGTAATGATGATGAGGAACTGACGATGTTAATGAACATGGATCGGAGGGAGATCTAGGCAAGCCTGGGTTTGTGAATGAGGTAGCATGAGATGGTGGTTTTGCTTGCCGTAGATCTAAGGACCGGTTCATGCAAGCACATGCCAGGATAATAGTGCCACCACAAGGCCAAGTATGGGTGCGGCTTAGCTGAGTAATTAGGTAAGTTGCTAGAGTGTCATGGACTGTGGAAGGCGTGGGGAATGGGAGTCGAGTGAGGACTGCCCTGGGAACTGCATGGCACAAGAGGGGGCCCGTGGGTGGGAGAATTGGAGATTCTAGCCTGCCGGTGAAACCTTAGTGAGTCCATACATCTAGTAACCCCTTTGTAAAGGCTATTTTGTGATCTCTTGACCATACACCGACGGTTGTGTACTGGTATAATGGAGGTTCTGCAGTCGCCGACGGGTGATGAAATCACAAACTTGTGGGTAAAGAGGTGCAAACTCTGCAGAGTTATTAAAACTATCATGATAGCCGAGCTTACAGTCACGAGCACCTGGCTAAACTGCCATGATTAGATGGGATGGTTACTGGAATGGTTATTGGGAAGGTTCTTGGTTATGGTTTTTGGTTATGGTTGGGTTTGGAATTGTTAAGTCTGGATGATGAAAGGGTTGCATGACTGGTGGGTCATGATATGAGATTGGTCTCTGTGCGAGACAAGGTTGTTTCATGAGGTGAGATGGTAGCGAATACGAGGAGGTATTCGTGAGTATGGGTAAAGGATTGGTTAATGTTTGGATGGAACACGTGAAGTGATGGAGGTATGTTGGTAATTTCATACATGCCGGGACTACATTCATCTAAAGTTAAGTTGCTGTTTTATCACGGTTTTATAAATCTGCTTTTCTGCAAATAAGCCTTTTATACCCACCTTGTTTATGAGCTGCATGTCATGTGTTATTCCCGCACTTGCTGAGTACATCATTGTACTCAAACTTGCATTATTATTTCTTCATCAACAGCAAGAGAAGACTACTATGAAGACCGAGTAGAGCATTATGGCGTGTGATCTGTCCTCAACCTTGCCTGTGGAGGGAGTAGAGATGGAGCCACTTCTGCTTAGTTTTGCTTCCGCATTAGTTTTTGCTTCCGCATTTAAATAAGATTTCCGCTGTGTAGAAATAAGGACTTCCGCTGTGGGCATGAGTCCAAGACTCATGAGGTGCTGTAATAAACTCTGTTATTCGTGGTAATATATAATCTGAATTCAGTTTGTGGAACGTATGTGTATGTGTGATGAACATCCTGGGCACACATATGCATTAGTTCTCGGTTCCGTGGTTTCCCACAGAATTGAGGGCGTCACACCGCGGCAACGTCCTCTCGAAGGCTCCTTTGGGCACAGGGGCTCCGGTAGAGGCCTTCATTGAGAGGTCGTCGGCCACGGCGTTGTTGGCGCGCGGTACATGGCGCAGGTCCAAGGCAACAAAGTCCTTCTCCAGCATTTGGACGTGGAGGAGGTAGGCAGACAGTTGCGGGTCGTTGCAGGAGCATTCACCCTTGACTTGCTTGATGATGAGCTGGGAGTCACCCTTGACCAGCAACTGGCGGATGCCGAGGGACAGCGCCGTCTTCAGGCCGAAGATGAGAGCTTCATACTCGGCCATGTTGTTGGTTGCCTTGAAATTGAGACGCACCACGTACCGGAGCTGCTCCCCTGATGGCATGAGAAGCAGTACGCCAGCACCGGCCCCCTGCTTTCGCAAGGAGACATCGAAGAAGAGCGTCCAGTGAGGCTTGGTAAAGACCGGAGCTCGGTGCTTCGGTTCACCATCTTCGGGGCCCCCTGGGTTGGTTGTCGATGGCGTCCACTCGGCCACGAAGTCAGCCAGTGCTTGGCTCTTGACTGCATGACGAGGGAGGAAGTCCAGCTCGAACTCCGCTAGCTCCGCTGCCCACTTGGCAACGTTGCCGGTCACGATGGGGCTGTGAAGGATGGTCTTCGGCGGGTAGGAGGTGACCACCGAGATCCGGTGGGCTTGGATGTAGTGCAGGAACTTCCTGGACGCCACGAGTACAGCAAACAGCGGCTTATGAACCTCCAGGTACCTTGTCTTGGCATCGTGGAGGACTTCGCTGATGTAGTAGACGGGCCTCTGGATGGTCCGGACCCTCCCCGCGGGACCCGGGGTGTGTTCCTCCATTGGCTCAGGCCGACAAGAGGTTGACAGGTCCGAGGCATCCTCCGGGAGCTGGGACCCGGGGGCTTCAAGGCCGTCTTGGACCTCCGGGAGGTCTCTTTGGACCTTCGGGAGGTCGTCTCGGACTCCAGGGAGGTCACGCTGACCTCCGGGAGGTTGTCTTGGACTCCCGGGAGGTCCCGTTGGACCTCCGGGAGGTTGTCTTGGACATCCGGGAGGTTATCTTGGAGCTTCGGGAGGTCGTCTTGAGCCTCTGGGAGGTCTCCTTGGACCTCCGAGAGGTCGTATTGGACCTACGAGATCTACTGGTGCTTGTCTTCTGCTGTCGGAGCAGGTTGCGGTGATGAGGGGTCCGGCCGCTCTGCGACGAGGACAAAGCTCACCACCTTCGTTGTCCCCACGATGTAGAGTAGCAGGTGCTCTCCGGGCTCTTGGGCTACCATGATGGGTAGTGTTGTCAGGAGCTGCTTCAACTCCTGGAATGCTTCTTCTGCTTCTTCGGTCCAAGCAAATGGATCGGATTTGCGCAGGAGCTTGAAGAAGGGGAGAGCCCGCTCCGCTAGCCTCGGTATGAACTGACTCAGCACAGCCAGGCATCCCGTAAGCTTCTAGACATCCTTGAAGCAGGCGGGGGGCCGCATCAGCTCGATGGCCTTGATCTTCTCTGGGTTAGCCTCAATCCCTCGGTGTGAGACCAGGAATCCGAGGAGCTTCCCAGAGGATACGCCGAACACACACTTGTCTGGGTTCAGCTTGGTGCGCGTGGAGCGCAGCTTGTCAAAGACTAGAGCTAGGTTATCTAACAAGGATGTGCTCTGTCTGACTTTGACAACGATGTCATTGACATAAACCTCAACTAAGTCTCGGATCAGCTCTCCAAAGGTTTTGTGCATTGCGCGAACAAAGGTGGGGAGAGCATTGTTTAGACCGTAAGGCATGGAGACATAACAATACAGGCCATCTACAGTGATAAAAGCAGTATTTTCTTCATCTTCTCTAGACATGGGTATTTGGTGGAAGCCTGAGTGGGTGTCTAGGAAGCATAATGTCGGTACCTGCGATATGGGGTACCCCTGCACACAGGGGAAAATGCCTAAGGAACTCGCCCTTCTTTGCAGGGAGAGCTCCGAAGGCGCCACGCGTCCGGCGGGGCCGGACCTCCCTCTCCTCAGAGGAGAGCTCCGGGCCCGCCATGTGGCATACAGAAGCCGGACCTCCCCCTCTGAGGGGAGAGGTCCGAAGGCTCCACGTGTCCCGCGGGGCCGGACCCCCCCTCCTCTGAGGAGGGCTCTGGGCCCGCCACGTGGCCAGCAGAATGGCGCTGCCTGCCCCCGAGCGATAGGCGGCGGGCGTAAAGACGCCACATACCTTGCCTGTACAAGGTATTTGTCGAAGTGTTCAGTCGACACTTCCCCCGGGCCTGCACTGGGCAGCCGCGGAGGTTCTTTTTTCGGTGGGGCTAGTCCCTAGCGGAGAGCTTGCGCAGATGGACGAGTTAGTAAGAGCTTGACACGGCGAGTTTTACGTGGTTCGGGCCGCCGGAGCGTAAAACCCTACGTCCACGGCGAGCTATGGAGCTCGCTGTATTGCTTGCTGCTCAGGGCCGGAGTCCTGAGCTTGGAGGTGAGTTACAGCTTGAGAAAGTATGGCTAGCGTATGAGTTGCAAAGTGCGAACCAACAGGGTTCGAACCCTTGCTAACGTTGCCTACCCGAGCCTTTTATAGTCCAAGACTCGGGTGGCTTACAAGGGGGGCCCAGGACCCGACAGGTGGTCCTGGGGAGATTGTCTATTATCTACCGTATCTGCAGTTATGCCGGTAGTTGTCTCTGGCGAAGGCTTCTGAGTCTTCGTCTTGCAGCCCTGCCCATGCCGCATGCTAGTCGTAGTGGTTGATGACGGCGGGGGCGGCATGGGATGTCTTGTCGCTGTGTTTATTGGCTGGCAGGCCCTGACACCGCGCGCCAGTCTGTGATGCGACTGGGTGCAACGGCACCTGACAGAGGTGTGCTCCGCGTCTCCGCGTCTTGGGAAGGCGCGGGCCTTGAATACCTTGTACGGGCAAGGTATGGGGCGACTTTACGCCCGCTGCCTACCGCTCGGGGGCAGGCAGCGCTGTTCTGCTGGACACATTGCGGGCCCGGAGCTCTCCTCTGAGGAGGGGGAGGTCCGGCCCCGCAGGACACGTGGAGCCTTCGGACCTCTCCCCCGCGGAGGGGGGAGGTCCGGCTTCTGTCGGCCACGTGGCGGGTCCGGAGCTCTCCTCTAAGGAGGGGGAGGTCCGGCCCCGCGGGACATGTGGCACCTTCGGAGCTCTCCCCACGCAGGGGGGAGGTCTGGCCGCTGTAGGCCACGTGGAGAGCCCGGAGCTCTCCTCTGAGGGGAGGGGGGTCCGGCCCCACTGGACACGTGGCGCCTTCGGAGCTTTCCCTGCAGAGAAGGGCGAGACCCTTAGGCATTTTCCCCTGTGCGCGGGGGTACCCCATATCGCGGGTACCGACAGTGGCCCCCGGGCTCACCTCGGGGGAGGTAACGAGCCCGAGGTGAGGCATTCTCCTACCCTCGCACTTTCTTGTCTTGAGTACTCCCTGTGCTGGCAGGTTCTTGACGGCTTCGGAGTTCAGCCTCTTAGGAGAGGGTGAAGCCTGGCATCGGAGCTCGGCCCGGCTGTGGGGGCGGAGGTCCGGAAGTAATCGGAGCACAGGTCCATGAAGGGTGTGAGGTCCGGCATCAGGGCTCGCCTCTGAAAGGAGGGCAAGGGCTGGCATCGGAGCTCGGCCCAGCTGCGGGAGGGGATGTCGGGAAGTCGTCGGAGCTCAGTCCAGCGAGGGGCGTGAGGTCCGGAGGTCATCGGAGCTCAGGCCAGCGAAGTGCGTGAGGTCCGGCATCAGCGCTCGCCTCTGAAAGGAGGGCGAGGGCTGGCCTCGGAAATTGGCCCAGCCGTGGGGGCGAAGGTCCGGAAGTCATCGGAGCTCAGGCCAGCGAAGGGCGTGAGGTCCGGCATCAGCACTCGCCTCTGAAAGGAGGGCGAGGGCTGGCCTCGGAGCTCGGCCTGGCTGTGGAGGTGGAGTCCGGAAGTCATCGGAGCTCAGGCCAATGAAGGGCGTGAGGTCCGGCATCAGCGCTCGCCTCTGAAAGGAGGGCTAGGGCTGACCTCGGAGCTCGGCCCAGCTGCGGGGGCGGAGGTCCAGAAGTCATCGGAGCTCGTGCCAGCGAAGGGCGTGAGGTCTGGCATCAGCGCTCGCCTCTGAAAGGAGGGCGAGGGTTGGCCTCGGAGCTCGGCCTGGCTGTGGAGGCGGAGTCCGGAAGTCATCGGAGCTCAGGCCAGCGAAGGGCGTGAGGTTCGGCATCAGCGCTCGCCTCTGAAAGGAGGGCGAGGGCTGGCCTCGGAGCTCTGCCTGGCTGTGGAGACGGAGTCCGAAAGTCATCGGAACTCAGGCCAGCGAAGGGCGTGAGGCCCGCTCGCCTCTGAAAGGAGGGCGAATGCTGGCATCAGAGCTCGGCCCAGCTGTGGGGGCGAAGTCCGGCTCTGCTCAGTGGTCCCCCTTTCCTGTCCCTTAGTCTCATTTGGCTTACTGTCCCAGGCCGGAATACGGGCTCGGGTAATCCAATGCACTTGGTCCCGGAGGTCTGGCCCCAGCCCCAGTCAGGGTGTAACCGTCCGGCCCCCTGGTACTCAGACCGTAGCGCTGGGGGGCAGAGTGCGCATGCATTGGGTGCAAGACCGGGCAAAGCAAGGCTCCTGACCCCCCGGTCTAGCGTAGGTCTTTTCTTGGAGGAGACCAACTGGCGGTACAGTACCCTCACAGGGGGAGATCCAAAAGTGTAAAAGCCCAAGAAAAGGGATTTGTAAAAAACTTTTCTTCATCTCACAACACCACAATTTTCATTGTGGGCACCTTAGGAAATGTTGTGAAAAGCAGGTAACCTCCATCAAAAGAGTGATTAGAGGGGAGAGTCTTCACTTTCACAAAGTAGGGTTTATACACATATGATCACACAATGAGGAATTCAAAACTGTTGTGTCCAAACTATTGTTTGCAGCAGCTAACACAAGGATCAAGTGGCATATTTGGATTCCTTAGGTCCAAATTAGTGGGGAGGCAAAGTTTCATTAATTTTGAAAAGTCTTGCTGCCCATTTTTCCAAAGGAAATCAAATGGGCAAAGAATTCAAATGAATATTTGAATTTGCATGGAATTTGTCCAAACTTGTCAAATGAGCTCAGTTTCCAATTTTCAAACAACTGGGTTGGATAATTGTCAAACTTTGGAGATATTTTGAGGAAAAGAGGTACTGAGTTGTGGGGCCCACATGTCATAGGAATGAGTATACTTAACACTTAAGTTTCTCTCTGGACTTCACTCCACCGAGGTGTAACCCCGGGGCGACACCGAGCGGCCGCCCCCGTCGACCGAGGCTCCACCTCCTGCTCCCATTTCGCGCTGGCCTGCTCCTTATCCCGGAAACCGGCTGCAGCACGTTGCCATCTTCGCTTTGATCGCGCGCTAGCTGTTCTTCCCACGCGCAAACAGCAATCGGCGCTCACCGCCGCACTCCTTTCTCCCCGATCGCCGGCCTCAACCAAACCTCGGTTGTGCGCACCGGCAGTACAGAAAAGCAGCGCCTGTGCCTGCTCTACCACACCAGCCCCGCAACCCCAGAGGCCCTAGCCTGTGACGCGCACAATTCGGCAAACGGCGCCGAGAAAACAGAGCTGTCCGGCGGAGAACCGAAGCTGGTCTCACGTGGACAGACCCACCCAGAGCTTCTCAGGCCCGAGCTAGAGCACCCTCGGATGCGCTGGTAGCCCCTGATGCTCGTCCCCGAGGCTCAAGCCATGAGATGATCTACTAGGCTCGAATTTGGGAAAAGATCGCCGTCGGGCACCATCCGACCTTCTGATACGGTAATACCAAATTCGATCGTCCCTCTTGTTCTTAGGCCGTGAAACCTTGCACACAGGACCGCCACTAACCGGCGATCAGTAGTCCTTCACAACCCTAGTTGGAAGTATGCACGTAGACCGCATGAAATCCAGAATTTCTGACCTCAAACGCGGAGGAGGTTTCGGGTGCACGGTGAGGCACCATTAGCCGCCGGTCCCGAGCAGTTCTGAGGCTAGGTCGAGCATCCCTTTGGTCCACTGGTGCTGTAGCGCCGTTCCACCGAGGTCTGGGCAGGCTAGGGTGACCGGGCGACGTTGCCGAACCAGTCCAGAGACGCCGCACCGTGGCCAGCTAGGTTAGAGCCATCGCCGACCGGGGAAGAGTGTTCCATCGTGTTCAGCACGGGAAATTAGGCCCTAGCGGCGAGGGAGAGCTCGGGGGATGGCCGGGAGGCCGGAATCCGTCGAACTCCGGCGAGCCCGGCGGCGCGCAGGCGCGGGTGGCCGGAGGTAGAAGACGACCGGTGGGTCCCGCCCGTCAGCGACGGTTTTTCAAATATTTGATCAGCTGTGGCGCAGGGATCTGGTGTGGAGGCGCGGGAAATAACCTGTAGCCTCGTGTGGCTTGCCCCGACGCGTGACACCTGTCCCCGGACCCACAGCCAGTATTTGAACATTTTGGGGAATTTCAGTTTTTAGTTCAAACTTTGAATAGCTACAACTTTGGGTAGGAGAATCCAAAAATTGTGAAACAAATTTCGTTGGATTCCTCTGATAGAGTACTATCCAAATGTAGAACCCAATTTGTATGAAACCCTTTAATTAATTCTGGAAAATTCTTTAAAGCTTTTCAGCAAAAGAATTTTAGAGGGAGTTTGGTTCATCCAAAAGTCCCCAAATTTTGCCAGAATGTTCTTTAGGACATTAGTAAACCCCTGTAAAAGTTTCAGACCATTTGGAGGGGATTTGGTCAGAGCAATTCAAATTGGAAGGTGCTGTGTTCATTTGAATGCAGAAACATTTTCAGAGAATTTCCAAAACTTGGAAATTCAATTCTGGGCAAACCTTGACTCCAAAAATGCTAGGAAAATTCATGCAAACTCTATGAGCTAGAATAGAAATTGTAGTTCATTAAGTTGAGCATGAACAGGGGTATTACCTCAGAATTAATTCTTCCTTGCTGATTTGCCAAGAGAGTTATTCTGGGCAAACCACTCCATGAAAAGTGCTAATGTTTGGTCCAGAGAGTTTTCTTGTGACAAGGAACTCACACAAAAATTCTCAGCTCTATTGGAGCTCTAGATCACCCCTGTCCTGTTTACCCACTTAAGGGATTAAAATGGAAAAGGGGAAAACCACTTAGCATTTAACCATGTGATTAAGTCCAAGCCAAACCACCAACACCAGTTCATATTTAAATTCTTAAACAAAGTTCCAGGTGTTAGAGGCTGGTTATTAAAACTAATAGTAGAAGTCTTACTCTAAAACTCACATTTGCATATAAATTAACATATAGTATTTCATTAACGTGTAGCCGTTGAAGAAGAGACTCCGGAAGTGCTGGACTTCCTCCTTCCGGACGAAGAACTAACTTCTGACCAGCAGCAACAAGGCAAGCCCCGGTTTGCATTAACCTTTTTATAAGTTTTCCTTTGTTTACATGAGTCGTGTGAAGTATGATTGTGCATTAGGTATAGGATGAATGAAACCCCACTTGCATAACCAAAGGTTCCTAAAAGAGTGAGGGTAGTGTCAAGGACCTCGAGTAGACAGGCTATGCTTAATGATTCATAGGACTTCGGTACAAGTCGAGTAGTTGGAATCTACTCGCGAGATAGGCTGGGGACACACGGGTTCGGTTGAGTGATGTGAGATCACTTTAGTAATGAAAATGAGACTAGGCAGGGACTAGGGCGCAGCAAGAGAGAGTCTTGTGTGCGCAGCCCTGCCCGTGTCGATTGAGGACCGATCCGTGTGCGGCCCTGCTGAACAAGTATTGAACGTACCGAAGGCATATCGGATATATGGGCCCCGATAAACCGATGTAGCCTAAACCTCCGGGCGTCGAGGCATAGCACACCGATTTATAGGTGTAGGTTGAGGGCAGCAAGGTGGAAATCTGCCAACGGGCATAGAGAGATGCTCCGTGTGGGGAACCTCCTGCTCGTTTCGGTGCGACCGGTTCGACGTTTGGGCTGTTGGGTGAAAGGTTGTCCCGTACGACATCGAGTGAGCGTGCTGTGCAGCTCCACGGGTGGGCGTACGTGACGTGCTCTTTGGGTTTTCCCTGCAGGTGTATATCGAGTCGATTCGCCGTCCCTCGCGGTGACGAGTGCTGCTTGTTCACTGCGTCGTAACGTAGACTAATGGATGAAATATGTTGATTCAATGATGCTGATTGATATAATTGTATTGCTACATGTGTGCCACCAAATACTGCTTACTAAATTTCAGATTTCAGGAACTGTTAACTTGTTGCTAAAAGATGAACTAAGGATGAACTTGTAGGCGTGTCGTTTTGCTGAAATGCTACCAACCTATGTCTTGGTATACCTCATGTAGAGTTTCATGCTTAGGTTAGTCGGTTAAGCCTTGCTGAGCCTTCGTGCTCACGGTTGCTGCTTAAGTGTTTTTCAGGTGAGGAGCCACCCACGGACTCGGAGTACGAGTCCACCGGCGAGGGTTACCCTCCGTCGGGGACCACGGCTGAGTGGGAGCCGTACACGCCGCGCTGAGCTGAGGAGTGCAGCTAGTGTGGGTTGCCCTAGGGCTGGGCAACCGACTTTTGCTAAATAGGCGGGCGTGAGTTGTATAGTGTAGTCTTCCGCTGTGTAATAGAACAATAATTGTAACTGAAGTTGTACTTATTTGTACAGTTTCAGCTGTTTTTCCCATGTAATATATTGTGTTCTTATGACGTGTGCTGTCGGGTGTCGCATCGCGCGGCATCACCCTCTGCGATCCTGGATGAGCGGATTCCGGTCCGCCACAGCCTGGTATCAGAGCTGCAGTGGGGATAGCACAGTACTAAAGGACTGCATTATGGGAAAAACTTAGGTATACGGTGAGGATTCGGTAGTTGCCCAAGTAAGGACTATATTAGCATAGTTACTTAAAGTGGCAAAGACTAACTTATGTGTTATAATTCTGAATTTCAATTATGTAACGACGCACCTACGCTCTGGTAAGTATGGTAAGGAACGCCACCGAAAGCGGTTCAATTTCGGTTAGCTCTCCCTGACGAGGAACGTGGTTCAGGGATTGATCTCACAGCTCGGTGTGAGATGTCAATATGAAGCTCTTGGACTCTTCATGTCCCTGAGTTCATATGAAACGCTGATCCCTAGCGTGCATTAGGCAAGTAAGCGGAGACCCCATCGCGTGGTCAGTAACGCGAGAGTGTGTTCGTCTGGAAATAGCCCAGGAGGACATACGCAGCGCTTGCCATCGGCGTGCCCTGCAGGGCAGTAGGTGGTATCTGTTGGGTTGATAACATTCCCAACCGTGACGACCCGTTCATGACATACTCGGGTTCCCCGTCGTGTGGTGTTGAAACACGATCACGTGCCTTGAGACGTGACTTAGCTCAAGGACGGCCGTATGGAAATGATACGGGCGTTTGTAATTACTTTTAGATATGGAACTGCCTGAAATGAACAAACTTTGAGTGCACCATCATTGTGTGGTCTTCTGCAGGTACTAACCACGTATGTATCCGTGTAGAAAACGTGTGCGAGAGACCGTTTAGTGCCACACTCGAGACGTATATGCCGGTATGATCCGGTTAGGATTTTCTTTTGTGAGGAACGTAGTACCGAGACATTGTAGGCATATGCATGAGTATAATGATGACAAGGAATTAAAATCTATAGGTTCAACAGTTAGGACCCTGGTTGGGTATAAGAATGGGATGGTGATGAGTGTAGTTCCAAAAGAGACTGAAAAACAGAGTGCTCTGTTTTGGGCAGCATGTTTGCTGATCTTCAACAGGGCATAACTCACAGGTCTTTTAGCCCAGGGAGGTGTGCTATGTAGCTCTGGAAAGGTATTCAAGTACTCTACAACTTTGTTGTAGACTTCCAGAGCTGAAACTCGCCTTAAGATGGCTGAAATCCCAGAGGAATGTAAACTGTCCAGAACCAGGGCAGAGTAAAACATCCTCTGAACTGATATGTTTTTCAAATATAACTCCCAGTAGAAAAATATAAAATTGTCATATAATACACGCTTAGAAAGAGTAGAAGATGTGTGACATCTTTGCAATTCAAAGTTTCTGAAGTTTCAGCACAGAAATTAGGGAGAATTAGGGTTGAAGACAGCCACTTCCAAGGGAGGTGCTGTTAAAATTCTTCCAGAAATTCTGCTGACTTTGAATTAGCATAACTTTTTAGCCAAATCTGATCTGGGGGCAAATGCATACTCGTTGGAAAGATACTAAAGTTAACTTTAACTTTGTTATTCAACTTGAGTCATGAAAATGCACAGAACCAGATCAAAACATGGGATAAGTAGAAACTGGTCATTCTGACAGAAGAATGACAGTTGAGCTCATTGGAAAGGGTGTCGTACCCTAAGGGTGTTATACGTAATGACAACGCAATAATAATGTCTCGTAGAGACCAAACCCAGTTATGTTGAGCAAGGGTTTCATTAGGCCGAGTTCCTCGCCTTGGGGATGCTCGGCGCTATTCGTGAAGAAGAAGGATGAGACCCTGAGGCTGTGTGTGGATTACCGGCCGCTCAACGCCGTCACCATCAAGAATAAGTACCCACTGCCCCGTATTGACATCTTGTTTGATCAACTGGTGGGGGCAAGTGTATTCTCAAAGATGGACCTTCGCTCTGGATATCACCAGATCAAGATCCGGGCGGAGGATATCCCGAAGACGGCATTCTCGACGAGATACGGCTTATACGAATATCTCGTCATGTCCTTTGGTCTCACAAATGCTCCAGCCCATTTCATGTATCTCATGAACTCGGTGTTCATGCCGGAGCTGGACAAGTTCGTGGTAGTGTTCATCGACGATATCTTGGTTTACTCCAAGACAGAAGCCGAGCATGCCGAACACTTACGGATCGTTCTTCAACGATTGCGAGACCACAAGCTCTACGCCAAGTTCAGCAAATGCGAATTTTGGATCAGCCAAGTGCCATTCTTGGGACATATCATCTCAGCTGAAGGCATTGCGGTTGACCCAAGTAAAATCGAGCAAGTGTTGAAATGGAAAGCTCCCACTTCAGTTCATGAAGTCAGAAGCTTCCTCGGGTTAGCGGGATACTACCGGAGATTCATTCCAAGCTTCTCCAAGCTCGCTAAGCCGATGACAGAGTTGCTGAAGAAAGGGACAAAATATGTTTGGAACACGGCGTGTGAAGGAGCGTTCCGAACATTGGTGAAGCATCTCACAACAGCCCCGGTGTTAGCTCAGCCAGATACAACAAAGCCCTTCGACGTGTATTGTGACGCGTCCGGTATTGGGCTTGGCTGCGTGTTGATGCAGGAAGGACGTGTGGTCGCTTATGGCTCACGCCAACTTCGGAACCATGAGCAGCACTACCCGACTCACGATCTTGAACTTGCTGCCGTGGTGTTGGCGCTGAAAATGTGGAGGCACTATCTCCTGGGGAACTTGGTGCATCTCTACACCGACCACAAGAGCTTGAAATACATTTTCACCCAGAAGGAGCTGAACATGAGGCAGAGGAGGTGGTTAGAACTGATCAAAGATTATGAGATTGAGATCCATTACCACCCCGGCAAGGCGAATGTGGTTGCCGACGCGCTGAGTCGGAAATCGCATGTCCATCACCTCACCATTACACCGGTAGAGGAGGAAGAGCCAAGTTTATACTTGGTTCCTTATGGGTCGCTGTACAACCTTGCCCTCATCCCTACTATTAGGGAGGACATCATTGCAGCTCAGAAAACGGATAAAGGCATGGCACATCTCCGGAGACGGATAGACAATGGAGAAATTAAATGTTTCCGGAAAGATGATGAGGGGACGCTGTGGTTCAATGACCGCATAGTCGTACCCCGGGATATGGAATTGAGGAAAAAGATCCTCGATGAAGCTCACTTGTCCAAATACTCCATTCATCCGGGCAGCAACAAAATGTACCAAGATTTGAAAAAGAAATTTTGGTGGACACGGATGAAGCGGGAGGTAGCTAAGTACGTATCCGAGTGCGATACGTGTAGACGAGTGAAAGCTGATCATATGAAGAAATCAGGGCTGCTGCAACCCCTGAAGATCCCGGCATGGAAATGGGAAGATGTGAGCATGGATTTCATTGTGGGGTTACCCCTAACAGCCAACAAGCATGATTCCATATGGGTAATCGTTGATCGGTTAACCAAGACGGCTCACTTCATTCCGGTGAATACACGTTACAATGCCGGCAAATATGCGGAGCTATACATAGCAAAGATTCTATGCCTATACGGGACACCCAAGACCATTGTCTCAGATCGAGGTGCATTATTTGTATCTCGCTTTTGGGAGCAGCTACACGCTGCATTGGGTACTAAGTTGATCAGGAGCTCCGCCTATCACCCTCAGACGGATGGTCAGACAGAAAGGGTGAATCAAGTCCTGGAAGACATGTTGAGAGCATGTGCCATCCACCATGGTAGGAACTGGGATGATCACCTACCCTTGGCGGAATTCTCGTACAACAACGGTTATCAGGCGAGTATCAAAATGGCACCTTACGAAGCTCTCTATGGTCGTAAATGCCGCACCCCATTAAATTGGTGCGAGTCCGGTGAAAGGGTCACATTCGGGGTTGATGTGGTGAACGACGCCGAGGAGCGCGTTCGGACAATTCAAGCCAATTTGAAGGCCGCTCAATCCCGACAAAAGAGCTACGCTGACAAGAGGCGTAGGCCGTTGCACTTTGACGTTGGGGAACACGTGTACCTCCGCGTGTCTCCAATGAAGGGCGTGCACCGATTCGGTGTGAAGGGGAAGCTCGCTCCCCGTTTCATTGGACCCTACGCTATCACCGAGAAGTGTGGACCAGCAGCGTATCGATTGGAGCTACCGGCATCTCTGGCTGGTGTCCATGATATTTTCCATGTTTCGCAACTGCGAAAATGCTTGAAGCATACAACTGCTGTTCCTACCGAAGACATCGGCGAGCTGAAGCCGGATTTAACATATGATGAATATCCGGTGGGAATTCTTGATGAGAAAGCCAGGACCACGCGTAGCAGAACGTTGTGGTTCTACAAAATACTCTGGAGTAACCACACCACCGAGGAAGCGACGTGGGAGAGCGAGGAGTTCCTTCGTTCAAATTACCCGGAGTTCTTGGCTTCTCAACACGGGTAAGTCCCTATTACATCGCTATCTCTTCTTTTATAATCTCGGGACGAGATTCTTTTAAGGGGGGAGGGATGTAAAAGCCCAAGAAAAGGGATTTGTAAAAAACTTTTCTTCATCTCACAACACCACAATTTTCATTGTGGGCACCTTAGGAAATGTTGTGAAAAGCAGGTAACCTCCATCAAAAGAGTGATTAGAGGGGAGAGTCTTCACTTTCACAAAGTAGGGTTTATACACATATGATCACACAATGAGGAATTCAAAACTGTTGTGTCCAAACTATTGTTTGCAGCAGCTAACACAAGGATCAAGTGGCATATTTGGATTCCTTAGGTCCAAATTAGTGGGGAGGCAAAGTTTCATTAATTTTGAAAAGTCTTGCTGCCCATTTTTCCAAAGGAAATCAAATGGGCAAAGAATTCAAATGAATATTTGAATTTGCATGGAATTTGTCCAAACTTGTCAAATGAGCTCAGTTTCCAATTTTCAAACAACTGGGTTGGATAATTGTCAAACTTTGGAGATATTTTGAGGAAAAGAGGTACTGAGTTGTGGGGCCCACATGTCATAGGAATGAGTATACTTAACACTTAAGTTTCTCTCTGGACTTCACTCCACCGAGGTGTAACCCCGGGGCGACACCGAGCGGCCGCCCCCGTCGACCGAGGCTCCACCTCCTGCTCCCATTTCGCGCTGGCCTGCTCCTTATCCCGGAAACCGGCTGCAGCACGTTGCCATCTTCGCTTTGATCGCGCGCTAGCTGTTCTTCCCACGCGCAAACAGCAATCGGCGCTCACCGCCGCACTCCTTTCTCCCCGATCGCCGGCCTCAACCAAACCTCGGTTGTGCGCACCGGCAGTACAGAAAAGCAGCGCCTGTGCCTGCTCTACCACACCAGCCCCGCAACCCCAGAGGCCCTAGCCTGTGACGCGCACAATTCGGCAAACGGCGCCGAGAAAACAGAGCTGTCCGGCGGAGAACCGAAGCTGGTCTCACGTGGACAGACCCACCCAGAGCTTCTCAGGCCCGAGCTAGAGCACCCTCGGATGCGCTGGTAGCCCCTGATGCTCGTCCCCGAGGCTCAAGCCATGAGATGATCTACTAGGCTCGAATTTGGGAAAAGATCGCCGTCGGGCACCATCCGACCTTCTGATACGGTAATACCAAATTCGATCGTCCCTCTTGTTCTTAGGCCGTGAAACCTTGCACACAGGACCGCCACTAACCGGCGATCAGTAGTCCTTCACAACCCTAGTTGGAAGTATGCACGTAGACCGCATGAAATCCAGAATTTCTGACCTCAAACGCGGAGGAGGTTTCGGGTGCACGGTGAGGCACCATTAGCCGCCGGTCCCGAGCAGTTCTGAGGCTAGGTCGAGCATCCCTTTGGTCCACTGGTGCTGTAGCGCCGTTCCACCGAGGTCTGGGCAGGCTAGGGTGACCGGGCGACGTTGCCGAACCAGTCCAGAGACGCCGCACCGTGGCCAGCTAGGTTAGAGCCATCGCCGACCGGGGAAGAGTGTTCCATCGTGTTCAGCACGGGAAATTAGGCCCTAGCGGCGAGGGAGAGCTCGGGGGATGGCCGGGAGGCCGGAATCCGTCGAACTCCGGCGAGCCCGGCGGCGCGCAGGCGCGGGTGGCCGGAGGTAGAAGACGACCGGTGGGTCCCGCCCGTCAGCGACGGTTTTTCAAATATTTGATCAGCTGTGGCGCAGGGATCTGGTGTGGAGGCGCGGGAAATAACCTGTAGCCTCGTGTGGCTTGCCCCGACGCGTGACACCTGTCCCCGGACCCACAGCCAGTATTTGAACATTTTGGGGAATTTCAGTTTTTAGTTCAAACTTTGAATAGCTACAACTTTGGGTAGGAGAATCCAAAAATTGTGAAACAAATTTCGTTGGATTCCTCTGATAGAGTACTATCCAAATGTAGAACCCAATTTGTATGAAACCCTTTAATTAATTCTGGAAAATTCTTTAAAGCTTTTCAGCAAAAGAATTTTAGAGGGAGTTTGGTTCATCCAAAAGTCCCCAAATTTTGCCAGAATGTTCTTTAGGACATTAGTAAACCCCTGTAAAAGTTTCAGACCATTTGGAGGGGATTTGGTCAGAGCAATTCAAATTGGAAGGTGCTGTGTTCATTTGAATGCAGAAACATTTTCAGAGAATTTCCAAAACTTGGAAATTCAATTCTGGGCAAACCTTGACTCCAAAAATGCTAGGAAAATTCATGCAAACTCTATGAGCTAGAATAGAAATTGTAGTTCATTAAGTTGAGCATGAACAGGGGTATTACCTCAGAATTAATTCTTCCTTGCTGATTTGCCAAGAGAGTTATTCTGGGCAAACCACTCCATGAAAAGTGCTAATGTTTGGTCCAGAGAGTTTTCTTGTGACAAGGAACTCACACAAAAATTCTCAGCTCTATTGGAGCTCTAGATCACCCCTGTCCTGTTTACCCACTTAAGGGATTAAAATGGAAAAGGGGAAAACCACTTAGCATTTAACCATGTGATTAAGTCCAAGCCAAACCACCAACACCAGTTCATATTTAAATTCTTAAACAAAGTTCCAGGTGTTAGAGGCTGGTTATTAAAACTAATAGTAGAAGTCTTACTCTAAAACTCACATTTGCATATAAATTAACATATAGTATTTCATTAACGTGTAGCCGTTGAAGAAGAGACTCCGGAAGTGCTGGACTTCCTCCTTCCGGACGAAGAACTAACTTCTGACCAGCAGCAACAAGGCAAGCCCCGGTTTGCATTAACCTTTTTATAAGTTTTCCTTTGTTTACATGAGTCGTGTGAAGTATGATTGTGCATTAGGTATAGGATGAATGAAACCCCACTTGCATAACCAAAGGTTCCTAAAAGAGTGAGGGTAGTGTCAAGGACCTCGAGTAGACAGGCTATGCTTAATGATTCATAGGACTTCGGTACAAGTCGAGTAGTTGGAATCTACTCGCGAGATAGGCTGGGGACACACGGGTTCGGTTGAGTGATGTGAGATCACTTTAGTAATGAAAATGAGACTAGGCAGGGACTAGGGCGCAGCAAGAGAGAGTCTTGTGTGCGCAGCCCTGCCCGTGTCGATTGAGGACCGATCCGTGTGCGGCCCTGCTGAACAAGTATTGAACGTACCGAAGGCATATCGGATATATGGGCCCCGATAAACCGATGTAGCCTAAACCTCCGGGCGTCGAGGCATAGCACACCGATTTATAGGTGTAGGTTGAGGGCAGCAAGGTGGAAATCTGCCAACGGGCATAGAGAGATGCTCCGTGTGGGGAACCTCCTGCTCGTTTCGGTGCGACCGGTTCGACGTTTGGGCTGTTGGGTGAAAGGTTGTCCCGTACGACATCGAGTGAGCGTGCTGTGCAGCTCCACGGGTGGGCGTACGTGACGTGCTCTTTGGGTTTTCCCTGCAGGTGTATATCGAGTCGATTCGCCGTCCCTCGCGGTGACGAGTGCTGCTTGTTCACTGCGTCGTAACGTAGACTAATGGATGAAATATGTTGATTCAATGATGCTGATTGATATAATTGTATTGCTACATGTGTGCCACCAAATACTGCTTACTAAATTTCAGATTTCAGGAACTGTTAACTTGTTGCTAAAAGATGAACTAAGGATGAACTTGTAGGCGTGTCGTTTTGCTGAAATGCTACCAACCTATGTCTTGGTATACCTCATGTAGAGTTTCATGCTTAGGTTAGTCGGTTAAGCCTTGCTGAGCCTTCGTGCTCACGGTTGCTGCTTAAGTGTTTTTCAGGTGAGGAGCCACCCACGGACTCGGAGTACGAGTCCACCGGCGAGGGTTACCCTCCGTCGGGGACCACGGCTGAGTGGGAGCCGTACACGCCGCGCTGAGCTGAGGAGTGCAGCTAGTGTGGGTTGCCCTAGGGCTGGGCAACCGACTTTTGCTAAATAGGCGGGCGTGAGTTGTATAGTGTAGTCTTCCGCTGTGTAATAGAACAATAATTGTAACTGAAGTTGTACTTATTTGTACAGTTTCAGCTGTTTTTCCCATGTAATATATTGTGTTCTTATGACGTGTGCTGTCGGGTGTCGCATCGCGCGGCATCACCCTCTGCGATCCTGGATGAGCGGATTCCGGTCCGCCACAAAAAGGCCACCGGGCCTTTGGCAGGTACCCCAAGCACTACCGTTTTCAGCAGGACGGCAAATATCGACTATGCATGAGAGCAGGAAAGAGGAACCAAGTGTACAATGGACGCACACATTCTAGAGCGTGGGGAGGTGTTCATATAAATTAATGCGTAATTTAAATGAACACCTAAGTAAGCATGGTGAACTTACTGGGGTAGAGTCGGAGCGCCTGTCTTCATGCAGAGCGGGTCATGCGTGGCTTCGTCGTACGCCGGACACGGGGGGACCCCCATGGCGATCTCAGGGGGAAGCATGGCTTCAGCCCCGCATACCATGTGGAAGGGTAGTTCCCGTGACCCGGCCCTGGGAAGTCCGGCTGGCCCTCGACACGGAGCCGGTATCCCCCGACAGCTCTGGGTGCGCGTCTGCATTGGTTGTGTGGGTCTGCTTGGCGTGGACCTGGCACGCATTGCATCCCTAACCGGTTTGGCGGCGTCCAGGTGGCTCTCGGTCAGTAGGAGCCATGCCGGGTGGCTTAACTGACCAACGTGCGGGACGATGAGCGTTCCCAGCACTCGCCTCCTTGGACTACTGCGAGCTAATCGCAGCCTTCCTCCTGGGTTATGCACCGCAATAGGATGTCGTGGCGCCACGCCAGTAAAGATACCAGCGTGTAGCACTTAGCCATCCGCACCACCCGTTCAGCGGATGCACGTTCATCAGGAAGGATGTCCTTCAAGGAGTCCCGGACCTCCGTGGTCCATGCATCGGGACTACTTGAGCTTATGGATCTTGAGCGCTGGGTTGCACGGAGTCCTCAGTGACTCTTACGATCCTTTGGCGGCATCAAGGGCCGCCGGGACTGCATAGCTTCGAGGCACTGGTTCAGCCCCCTTCACCCGGCTCGGCGGGCCGGGCTGTGGACCGCAGCAACGTCCTCTCGAAGACTCCTTCATGTGCAGGGGCTCCGATGGAGGCTTTCGTTGAGAGGTCGTCAGCTGCGGCCGTGCAAGCGCGCGGTACATGGCGCAGGTCCAAGGCGAGGAATTCTTTCTCCAACATCCGCACGTGAAGCAGATAAGCAGCTAGCTGTGGGTTATTGCAGGGGCATTCACCCTTAACTTGCTTGATAACTAGCTGGGAGTCGCCCTGCGCCAACAACTGGCGAGCGCCCAGAGACAGGACTGTCTTTTAGGCCAAAGATGAGTTCTTCATACTCTGCCAAGTTGTTGGTTGCCATGGAATTGAGACGCACCATGTACCCAGACTGCTCCCCCGATGGCATGAGAATCAGTACGCCGGCACCGGCCCCCTGCTTTCGCGAGGAGCCGTCGAAGAAGAGCGTCCAGTGAGGCCCGGTGAAGACCGGAGCTCGGTACTTTGGTTCACCGTTGTCGAAGTGTTCAGTCGACACTTCCCCCGGGCCTGCACTGGGCAGCCCGCGGAGGTTCTTTTTTCGGTGGGGCTAGTCTCTAGCGGAGAGCTTGCGCAGATGGACGAGTTAGTAAGAGCTTGACACGGCGAGTTTTACGTGGTTCTGGCCGCCGGAGTGTAAAACCCTACGTCCACGGCGAGCTATGGAGCTCGCTGTATTGCTTGCTGCTCAGGGCCGAAGTCCTGAGCTTGGGGGTGAGTTACAGCTTGAGAGTGTATGGCTAGCGTATGAGTTGCAAAGTGCGAACCAACAGGGTTCGAACCCCTGCTAACGTTGCCTACCCGAGCCTTTTATAGTCCAAGACTCGGGTGGCTTACAAGGGGGCCCGGGACCCGACAGGTGGTCCCGGGGAGATTGTCTATTATCTACCGTATCTGCAGTTATGCCGGTAGTTGTCTCTGGCGAAGGCTTCTGAGTCTTCGTCTTGCAGCCCTGCCCATGCCGCATGCTAGTCGTAGTGGTTGATGACGGCGGGGGCGGCATGGGATGTCTTGTCGCTGTGTTTATTGGCTGGCAGGCCCTGACACCGCACGCCAGTCTGTGATGCGACTGGGCACAACGGCACCTGACAGAGGTGTGCTCCGCGTCTCCGCGTCTTGGGAAGGCGCGGGCCTTGAATACCTTGTACGGGCAAGGTATGGGGCGTCTTTACGCCCGCTGCCTACCGCTCGGGGGCAGGCAGCGCTGTTCTGCTGGACACGTGGCGGGCCCGGAGCTCTCCTCTAAGAAGGGGGAGGTCCGGCCCCGCGGGACATGTGGCACCTTCGGAGCTCTCCCCACGGAGGGGGGAGGTCTGGCTGCTGTAGGCCACGTGGAGAGCCCGGAGCTCTCCTCTGAGGGGAGGGGGGTCCGGCCCCACTGGACACGTGGCGCCTTCGGAGCTTTCCCTGCGGAGAAGGGCGAGACCCTTAGGCATTTTCCCCTGGGCGCGGGGGTACCCCATATCGCGGGTACCGACAGTGGCCCCCGGGCTCACCTCGGGGGAGGTAACGAGCCCGAGGTGAGGCCTTCTCCTACCCGCGCACTTTCTTGTCTTGAGTACTCCCTGTGCTGGCAGGGTCTTGACGGCTTCGGAGTTCAGCATCTTAGGAGAGGGTGAAGCCTGGCATCGGAGCTCGGCCCGGCTGTGGGGGCGGAGGTCCGGAAGTCATCGGAGCACAGGTCCACGAAGGGCGTGAGGTCCGGCATCAGGGCTCGCCTCTGAAAGGAGGGCAAGGGCTGGCATCGGAGCTCGGCCCAGCTGCGGGGGCGGAGGTCCAGAAGTCGTCGGAGCTCAGGCCAGCGAGGGGCGTGAGGTCCGGAGGTCATCGGAGCTCAGGCCAACGAAGTGCGTGAGGTCCGGCATCAGCGCTCGCCTCTGAAAGGAGGGCGAGGGCTGGCCTCGGAACTTGGCCCAGCCATGGGGGTCAAGGTCCGGAAGACATCGGAGCTCAGGCCAGCAAAGGGCGTGAGGTCTGGCATCAGCGCTCGCCTCTGAAAGGAGGGCGAGGGCTGGCCTCGGAGCTCTGCCTGGCTGTGGAGGCGGAGTCCGGAAGTCATCGGAGCTCAGGCCAACGAAGGGCGTAAGGTCCAGCATCAGCGCTCGCCTCTGAAAGGAGGGCGAGGGCTGACCTCGGAGCTCGGCCCAGCTGTGGGGGCGGAGGTCCGGAAGTCATTGGAGCTCGTGCCAGCGAAGGGCGTGAGGTCCGGCATCAGCGCTCGCCTCTGAATGGAGGGCGAGGGTTGGCCTCGGAGCTCGGCCTGGCTGTGGAGGCGGAGTCCGGAAGTCATCGGAGCTCAGGCCAGCGAAGGGCGTGAGGTCCTGCATCAGCGCTCGCCTCTGAAAGGAGGGCGAGGGCTGGCCTCGGAGCTCTGCCTGGCTGTGGAGGCAGAGTCCGAAAGTCATCGGAACTCAGGCCAGCGAAGGGCGTGAGGCCCGGCATAAGCGCTCGCCTCTGAAAGGAGGGCGAATGCTGGCATCAGAGCTCGGCCCAGCTGTGGGGGCGAAGTCCGGCACTGCTCAGTGGTCCCCCTTTCCTGTCCCTTAGTATCATTTGGCTTACTGTCCCAGGCCGGAATACGGGGTTCGGGTAATCCAATGCACTTGGTCCCGGAGGTCTAGCCCCAGCCCCAGTCAGGGTGTAACCGTCCGGCCCCCTGGTACTCAGACCGTAGCGCTGGGGGGCAGAGTGCGCATGCTTTGGGTGCAAGACCGGGCAAAGCAAGGCTCCTGACCCCCCGGTCTAGCGTAGGTCTTTTCTCGGAGGAGACCAACTGGTGGTACAGTACCCTCACAGGGGGAGATCCAAAAGGCCACCGGGCCTTTGGCAGGTACCCCAAGCACTACCGTTTTCGGCAGGACGGCAAATATCGACTATGCATGAGAGCAGGAAAGAGGAACCAAGTGTACAATGGACGCACACTTTCTAGAGCGTGGGGAGGTGTTCATATAATTTAATGCGTAATTTAAATGAACACCTAAGTAAGCATGGTGAACTTACTGGGGTAGCGTCAGGGCGCCTGTCTTCACGCAGAGCGGGTCATGCTTGGCTTCGTCGTACACCGGACACGGGGGGACCCCCATGGCGATCTCAGGGGGAAGCATGGCTTTGGCCCCCGCATACCATGTGGAAGGGTAGTTCCCGTGACCCGGCCCTGGGAAGTCCGGCTGGCCCTCGACATGGAGGAGCCGGTATCCCCCGATGGCTCTGGGTGCGCGTCTGCACCAGTTGTGTGGGTCTGCTTGGCGTGGACCTGGCACGCATTGCATCCCTAACCGGTTTGACGGTGTCCAGGTGGCTCTCGGTCAGTAGGAGCCATGCCGGGTGGCTTAACTGACCAACGTGCGGAACGATGAGCGTTCCCAGCACTCGCCTCCTTGGACTACTGCGAGCTAATCGCATCCTTCCTCCTGGGTTATGCACCGCAATAGGATGTCGTGGCGCCACGCCAGTAAAGATACCAGCGCGTAGCACTTAGCCATCCGCACCACCCGTTCAGCGGATGCACGTTCATCAGGAAGGATGTCCTTCAAGGAGTCCCGGACCTCCGTGGTCCATGCATCGGGACTATTTGAGCTTCTGGATATTGAGTGCTGGGTTGCACGGAGTCCCCAGTGACTCTTACGATCCTTTGGCGGCATCCAGGGCCGCCGGGACTGCCTAGCTTCGAGGCACTGGTTCAGCCTCCTTCGCCCGGCCCTGAGCAGCAAGCAATACAGCGAGCTCCATAGCTCGCCGTGGACGTAGGGTTTTACGCTCCGGCGGCCTGAACCACGTAAAACTCGCCGTGTCAAGCTCTTACTAACTCGTCCATCTGCGCAAGCTCTCCGCTAGAGACTAGCCCCACCGAAAAAAGAACCTCCGCGGGCTGCCCAGTGCAGGCCTGGGGGAAGTGTCGACTGAACACTTCGACATTTGGCGCGCCAGGTAGGGGGCTTTTCCCCTTGCGCGACGAGTTTCCGCCGACGAAGATGACCAAGCTTCCTTCAGCGGCAAACTCTCCCCCCCCCCCCCCCCCCCCCGCGTCCGCGGCAAACCGTGACCAGTGGAGAGTACATGATGACACACTCAGGACGGAGTGTGTCAGGGCAAGCTGGGAGCCAGCAACCGGCTCTGGCAGCGCCAACCCCGGCAATGCAGGCTCCAACCAGCGTCAGGCCTTCAGTAGCGCCGGGCGTACCCGGTGGGGGTGCGCTAGCAGCAGCAAGGGCGCTACTGCACAATCCGCCTGCTGGGGACGCGCCTCAGGCAGCAAACCAGCAGTGGATTCGCGAGGTAGACCGTCTCGTCGTCGCCGCTGCAAACCCTCGACTTCGGCGGGGACGACACTCCGGCCAACCGGCTGTGTCGCTGACGTGCAAGCCAACGGTTGACGGGCAGACGGCGGGTTCCAGATCCACCAAACTTCCGTTGACGGACCTGAGGACAGAGCTGGAACGGTGCCACTTGGGCCAAGATGCCCGAGTGTTCCTCGAGCGACGTCGAGAAAGGCGTCGCACTCAAGAGGCTGGCGACAACATGACGTCGGCCTTGACCCAGCCTGGAGGGCAGACCTTCGCTACGCGAGCTCTGCCCCAGGCGTACGCCGCACAGCATAAGCCACAACCATGTGCTCTGCAAGCGGCGTCCCCGGCCTATGGCGCAACCTTGCCCATACCGGGGTACACTGTGCCAGGCGCAACCAAGCGTTCGCGGCACCAGTACCTGCACTGGGAGCCAGCAACCGGCTCTGGAAGCGCCGACCCCGGCAATGCAGGCTCCAACCAGCGTCAGGTCTTCAGTAGCGCTGGGCGTACCCGGCGGGGGTGCGCTAGCCGCAACAAGAGCGCTACTGCACAATCCGCCTGCTGGGGACGCGCCTCAGGCAGCGACCCAGCAGTGGATTCGCGAGGTAGACCGTCTTGTCGTCGCCGCTGCAAACCCTTGACTTTGGCTGGGATGACGCTCCGGCCAACCGGCTGTGTCGCTGACGCGTACACCAACGGTTGACGGACATACGGCGGATTCCAGCTCCACCAGGCTTCCGTCAACGGACCTGAGGACTGATCTGGAACGATGCCACCTGGGCCAAGACGCCTGAATGTTCCTCGAGCGGCGACGAGAAAGGCGTCGCAGCCAAGAGGCCGGCGTCAGCATGACGATTGTCTCAACCCTGCCTGAGGCGCAGACTTTCACCACGCAAACTCTGCCCCAGACATACGCCACGCAGCATATGCCACAGCCATATGTCCTCCAAACGGCGCCCCCGGTCTATGGCGCAACCTTGCCCATACCGGGGTACACTGTGCTAGCGGCGAACCAAGCGTTCGCGGGCAGGATGTACGGCCCTGGAGCCCCACCTCCGCTTCACGAGGTGGCCGCGCAAGTTTCGGCCGCACCTGCCCGAGAAGTACGACGGCAGCGTCAATCCGGCGGGGTTGCTCCAGATCTAGTCCACCGCCGTACTTGCCGCAGGAGGGGATGAGGCCGTCATGGCCAAACTACTTCCCTGTCGCCTTGACCGACCCTGCCCGTTCTTGGCTAATGAACCTCCCTTGGGGTTCCATAACTTCCTGGGGAGAGCTCTGCCGGCAGTTCATCGCCAACTTCGGCAGCTCCTACACCCGTCCCGGCACGGAGCTTGACCTCCAAGCCATCAAGCAACAACCTGGGGAGTCGCTGTGCTCCTTCATCCAGCGGTTCTCCCAGGTACACAACACCATTCCACATATTCAAAGTGCTTTTGTGGTGGCGGCACTTCGACAGTGTCCAGGACAAGAAGATGCTTGAGAGGCTTGCAACGAGAGAGGTCTGCGATGCCTCCGAGCCCTTCAGCCTGGCGGACAAGTGCGCCAGAGCAGCCGGAGGGCGGAGCTGGCACTCACTGCCAGCTTCCGAAGCCGGAAGACAGCCCAAAGACGGCGGAGTTCAAGCTGAGCTCCCGACCATGTCAGACAGCCAATAGCCAAGCACGGGCTGACTTCGTGGCTGAGTGGACGCCAACGAAGGCTGACCCAGGGGGCCGCGAAGACGGTGAACCAAAGTACCGAGCTCCGGTCTTCACCGAGCCTCACTGGACGCTCTTTTTCGACAGCTCCTCGCGAAAGAAGGGGGCCGGTGCTGGCGTACTGCTTCCCATGCCATCAGGGAGCAGTCTGGGTACATGGTGCGTCTCAATTCCAAGGCAACCAACAACTTGGCAGAGTATGAAACACTCATCTTTGGCCTAAAAGACAGTCCTGTCTCTGGGCGCTCGCCAGTTGTTGGCGCAGGGCGACTCCCAGCTAGTTATCAAGCAAGTTAAGGGTGAATGCCCCTGCAACGACCCACAGCTAGCTGCTTATCTGCTTCACGTGTGGATGTTGGAGAAAGAATTCCTCGCCTTGGACCTGCGCCATGTACCGCGCGCTTGCACGGCCGCAGCTGACGACCTCTCAACGAAAGCCTTCATTGGAGCCCCTGCGCATGAAGGAGTCTTCGAGAGGATGTTGCTGCGGTCCACAGTACCTGCCCGAGAAGTACGACGGTAGCGTCAACCCGGCGGAGTTCCTCCAGATCTACTCCACCGTCGTACTTGCCGCAGGAGGGGATGAGGCTATCATGGACAACTACTTCCCCGTCGCCTTGACAGGCCCAGCTCGGTCTTGGCTCATGAATCTCCCTCAGGGGTCCATAACTTCCTTGGGAGATCTCTGCCGGCAGTTCGTCACCAACTTCGGCAGCTCCTACACCCGTCCCGGCACGGAGCTTGACCTCCACGCCGTCAAGCAACAACCTGGGGAGTCGCTGCGCTCTTTCATCCAGCGGTTCTCCCAGGTACGCAACACCATCCCGCATATTCAAAGTGCTTCTGTGGTGGTGGCGTTCCGGCAGGGTGTCCGAGACGAGAAAATGCTTGAGAAGCTCGCGACCAGAGAGGTCCGTGACGTCTCTGAGTTCTTCAGCCTGGCGGACAAATGCGCTAGAGCAGCTGAAGGGCGGAACTGGCACTCTCTGCCGACCTCCGAGTCAGGAGGACAGTCCGGGTCCGGCGCTGCTGTCTATGGGGGTGGCAAGAAGGCCAAGAACCGGCGGAGTGGCAAGATGAAGTCATCGTTCACGGCTCCCGTCGCCGCAGCAGCGATGACTAGTGGAGCTCGGGGGCCACGCCCCGACAAAAGGCAGCGGCAGTCACCGGCCCCAGATAGTGACCAGGGCGAGCTATGCCCCGTGCATGGCGCCGGCAACCATACTGCTGCTGAGTGCTGGGATATCCAGAGGCTCGCAGAGCGCTTCCGCAAAGGAAGACAGCAGAGAGCTGAAGCACCGCCCTACCCTCAGAGGGATGGTAAGCAGAAGGTCAATGCTCCAGTCAGCGCCGCCCACCAGGTGGGGTTTCAGGAGCCTCAGCGTGTCATAAAGACAGTGCATAACGGTGAGGACTCCAGCTCCGTTGGTGACAGGCCTGGGCGGTAGCCGGCTGTGGCTGCTGCCCCAGGTCAGTGGAGGCTGCACTGCCGCGACGTCAACCTTGGAGAAGCCCCAAGTAGTCGCAGCAGCCCAAGCACCGATCACAATGGTGCAATGTCGGGCCAGCCTCACCCGAGAGCACGCCTCCGTGCCACGGACATACCTCCCGGGGGCCGCCCAAGGTCTGTCAACCCCTTGAAGGCCTTGCCAGAAGGGGAAGACGCCTTACGTCATCCAAGACGAGCCCGGGTCCACCTACCCCTTGAAGGCCTTAGCCAGAAGGGGAGAACCCCCCGGGGGCACCCAGGAGAAGCCGCGCAGGACCTGATCCAGCGTGAAGATGACAACCTCGTCGACGAGACTCGGCTGCAGGTAACACCCCACAACGCACGGTCTCGGCTGATGCTCTAGGCACTACCGCCAAAGAACCAAACGTGTCAGGGACCTGCAGAAGGGCAACCTGGTGTCGCGGCACGCTCTTCCCCGAGAAGGACCTATAAACTCTCCCCCAGCAGGGAAGGTCCCTTCTGAATCACGAAAGCTGCCGCCCCAGGTACACATGCCTTTCAACCGAGTGTGGGATCCGTTCCCAAGACCCTTGGCATGGAGCAACACTGTAAGTCCTACTCCCCGAGCATTAGTAGAACATGGTCATTCCCTTTTGTAATGAATCCAATAGAATTTAGGAACAAGTGCTTGGGGCAGCTAAGTCTCAAGGGATGGTATAGGACTACGTCCAGTTTAGCCTGGTTCCGACCCTAAGCGCGTAGAGTCTTGCTTCCCTTGTAGACGAGGCGGATCATTGCCTCCATGTACAGCCAGAATTCCACCTATGGGCATGAACACAGAAACTTGTTCTACTTAGCTCTCTCTCATGCGCTCGTTTAAATTATGCATTAATTTTTGTGATCGCACTATCTATGTATGTTCACCTTACATCTAGCTCCCTCTCTCCCGTGCTCATCCATAGTCAGCATTCGCTATCCTACCGAGGGCGGCCGCGCTTGAGGCACCTGCCGATGGCCGAGTGAGTCTCTCGGGCCTCCCCCAGTCAGGTGTTGTGGTGCCAGTTGGTCACCTCCAGGAAAGGCCTGCGTTGTGCATGGGGGGTCCAGGGTGCGTATCCCGCTTAGCAGGCTCCGAGCCCAAAGCGTGCCCATCCTGCCCTTCGGAGGTACAGGGGAGTACAACCGCTTTGCCTGGTCATGAACCCAAAGCACGTGCACTCTGCTTCCCCAGCGCACGGCCCGGTACTAGGGATCGGACGACCGTACCCGGACCTCGGAGGGAGCCGGAGCTCCGGCGCCTCGAGCACAGAATTGCCCAATCCCCGTATAACGGATCAGGATTGTAAGCCGAATAAGACTAGGAGATGGGAGGGGAGGACCCCCCGAGGAGAATTACGTTCCCTCTGCCTGTGTGCAGGACCTCCAGGTTACGGCAACGGGGACTGCATGAAGCGGGGGGAAAGGAGCTACCAACTACTCCGGCCTAGGACTGGAAGGACCAGGTCCCACCCCTTCAGCAGGGGCGAGGCCCGAAGGCCCCACGTGTCCAGCGGGCCCGGGGTCCCGCCTCCCCTGAGGGGGGCTCCGGACGCACCACGTGGCAGGCGGAAACCGGACCTCCCCCTCGGTGGGAGGGCTCCAAAAGCCCTACGTGTCCAGCAGGGCCAGAGCTCCCGCCTCCTGAGGAGGGGCTCCGGACCCGCCACGTGGCAGGCAGATCTGGAGCTCCCCATAGGGCGAGATCCGGAGACCCCCGGGGGCCCCTAACACAGTTAGGACCCGGGGAAGGTGTCTGTGAAGAGCTCCGAGATTGGAGAAGGCCTCTGAGTACCTTACGGAGCTATGGACTCAGTCAGGCAAAGCCAAGAAGGAGAGAAAAGGCATCACAGACACAAATATCTAAAAGAGTCAAATTATGCGAGGCTCCATGAGCTGGACTACAGACTCGATAAAAAGGGAGAAACAGGTCCTAAGGACCTCTCGGCTCACGCCGGAACCTAGCGGCTACAAGGGCGGCCACATCCTCGACTTCAGCCCTGGCAGCTTCCTCCCGCTCCGCGGCCGGGCCCTCTCTCTCTGGTTCCAGGGAGAAAGAGGGGTCGCGGCTCTTGAAGCATGCCAGCACATGTGAGGCGACCTCTAAGGCTAGGCTGCATCCCTCGGCCTCAACCTCGCTGGCGACCACCGAGTCTAGCCTGTCCAGCTTGGCGCCGATCGACTCCAGCGCGGGGATCACCTCCACCACCTTCAACGCAGGAGCCGCTGCCCTCACCGGACTGAAGCCAAGAGGGATCAGGGCGGACCCCGCTCGATCAACGAAGCTTGAGACCGCATGAGCCTCGGAGGACCGCAAGGCCGAGAGCTCCTCCACCTCGCGGCGGGCTGCCTGCAGGGCCTCTAGGTTTCTCTCGGAGAATTCCTTCTCCTTGGACGCTAGGGAGCTCTCCTTAAGGTGGAGAATCTTGGCGAGCCGCTCCAACTCAGAAGCCTTGAAGTCGGCGGCCAACTCCCGTTCCAATACCACCCAGCGTTCGCGGGAGACCTGTTCCTCCCTCAAGTCGAGGTCTGCCTTCAGAATCTCTAGCTCCTCGATCCGAGCTCGAAGGTCATCCTCGCCCGCCGCCAGCTGCGCAGCGACCCTCTCCGCCTCGGCTGCCGTGGAACGCTCCCGTTCCTACACGACGAGTTTACGGCTCTCCAACCGCTGCCGTATCTCATCAGCGGCAGAGAGGCTCTCCTCGGCCCGGGCGTGTGCCTCCAGGGCCTCCCTGTTGATCCGCCGTGATTCGGCATCCATGCGGTTGACAGCCCGCTTCAGCCGGTCGAGGAGCACTTCCCTGAAGTCGAGCAACTCCTGCCTGCAGTCGAGCTCGCTCTTGACCTTAGCGGTCCGCTCCCGCAAAAGGTTCCCCCAGGTGAGGAGGCAATCCCGTTCAACTGTATACTCCTCCTGCTCGAGACCTAGAGCAGCCAAGACCTGCCGGACGCTCGTCTCGGCAAGCGTGAAGGCATCTGCCAGGGGCAATGGAGCAACCGAGGCCGGGGCAGTTCCCCCGACCTCCTCCATCACCTCGTCCTCAAGAGGAGTCGATGCACCAGCGACTGAGACGAGACGCCGGTCAGGAGAAGCTGGCGCTGGGGCTCTGGCAGCCGGACCTGCCGGGCCCTCTTTAGCTTCTGGCTTCTTGACCTGTGGAGAGGGGCGAGCCGGGGAAGGCGGCACTGGAATAAAGGCCGGGCCGCCTGGTGCAGGGACGACCTGCGCTGGCCTGGGGGCCGCGGCGGCCGTCTCGGCAGGAAGAGATGACGCCGCCGGAACAGGAGAAGTTTGCGCTGGCTTGGGGGCCGCGGCAGCTGTCCCGGGTTCCGAGCGCAACGGCACAGACTCCCCGCCAGTTGGGGATGGCCGGGAAGCGCGGACACTCCAGCGGGCTCTGAACCCCGACTTCCAAGCCGGGGTAGGACTCCCAGAGCCCACTGCCGTCACTGACGGCTGCTCCGCAGTCGCTTGAACTGGCGGAGGAGGGGATGCCCCAGAAGCTCCCCTCAACACATCAGCCCGGGGCCTCTTTGAGTCGCCACCGGAAGGAGTGCCAGGCACCCCAGGTTCCCGACTTGGCACAGACGCCGCCGCTGGAGGAGATCGAGCGTGCTTCTTCTCTGGTGGCGGATTGGAGGCCATGACGAGGGAGGACTCAGGGGCAAGAGGGAAAGGCACAAGAGTCCAAGAAGAAGCGCTGGGAAGTGCGAAGGGAAGCCGCAATGCGGGTAAGATCCCCTCTAAAACCTTCCCGGGTGCAATTCCAAGTGATTCGGAACTCTTTGAATACGCCGCATCGGCAACCGCTTCGGCTCCAAGACCGAGCGCCGATGACAGGTGGACCCAAGCCGCCCGACTGAAGCGGTGGGTCAAGGAATCGGTCTCCTAAGAAGACAAGCCGGCAAGGTACTTCGGTGGTTCCTGAAGAAAGCGCCGCAACGTGCAGAAGTGGCAGTCTTGGGAACCGCCACAGTAAAAGCGACCATCAAGTGGGCGCACGCTCCCACGATCCCGCGGCTGTTCGTTCTCCGGCAGCGGTCAATGCGGGACTTAGAGAAAGTGCGCGGATCAGGAGAGACGGAGGTCCCACCTCGGGCTCACTATCTCCCCCGAGATGGGCCCGGGGGCCACTGTTGGTACCTGCGATATGGGGTACCCCCGCGCACAGGGGAAAATGCCTAAGGAACTCGCCCTTCTCTGCAGGGAGAGCTCCGAAGGCGCCACGCGTCCGGCGGGGCCGGACCTCCCTCTCCTCAGAGGATAGCTCCGGGCCCGCCATGTGGCATACAGAAGCCGGACCTCCCCCTCCGAGGGGAGAGGTCCGAAGGCTCCACGTGTCCCGCGGGGCCGGACCCCCCCTCTCCTCTGAGGAGGGCTCCGGGCCCGCCACGTGGCCAGCAGAACGGCGCTGCCTGCCCCCGAGCGATAGGCGGCAGGCGTAAAGACGCCCCATACCTTGCCCGTACAAGGTATTCAAGGCCCGCGTTATCCCAAGACGCGGAGACGTGGAGCACGCCTCTGTCAGGTGCCGTTGCGCCCAGTCGCATCACAGACTGGCGCGCGGTGTCAGAGCCTGGCAGCCAATAAACGCAGCGACAAGACATCCCATGCCGCGCCCACCGTCATCATCCACTATGTCGAAGTGTTCGGTCGACACTTCCCCTGGGCCTGCACAGGGCAGCCCGCGGAGGTTCTTTTTTTGGTGGGGCTAGTCCCTTGCGGAGAGCTTGCGCGGATGTACGAGTTAGTAAGAGCTTGACACGGGAGGTTTTACGTGGTTCAGGCCGCCGGAGCGTAAAACCCTACGTCCACGGCGAGCTATGGAGCTCGCTGTATTGCTTGCTGCTCAGGGACGGAGTCCTGAGCTTGGGGGTGAGTTACAGCTTGGGTGTGAATGGCTAGCGTGTGAGTTGCAGAGGTGCAAACCCTTGCTATCGTCGTCTACCCGAGTCTTTTATAGTCCAAGACTCGGGTGGCTTACAAGGGGGGCCCGGGACCCGTCAGGTGGTCCTGGGGAGATTGTCTATGATCTACCGTATCTGCAGTTATGCCGGTAGTTGTCTCTGGCGAAGGCTTCCGAGTCTCCGTCTTGCCGCCCTGCCCATGCCGCATGCTAGTCGTAGTGGTTGATGACGGCACAGGCGGCATGGGATGTCTTGTCGCGGTGTTTATTGGCTAGCAGGTTCTGACACCGCGCGCCAGTCTGTGATGCGACTGGGCGCAGCGGCACCTGACAGAGGCGTGCTCCGCGTCTCCGCGTCTTTGGAAGACGCGGGCCTTGAATACGTTGTACGGGCAAGGTATGGGGCGTCTTTACGCCCGCTGCCTATCGCTCCGGGGCAGGCAGTGCCGTTCCGCTGGCCACGTGGCGGGCTCGGAGCCCTTCTCAGTGAAGAGGAGGGTCCGGCCCCGCGGGGCACGTGGATCCTTCGGACCTCTCTCCGCGGAGGGGGAGGTTCGGCTTCTGTGGGCCATGTGGCGGGTCCGGAGCTCCTCTCTGAGGAGAGGGAGGTCTGGCCCTGCCAGATACCTGGCACCTTCGGACCTCTCACCCACGGAGGGGGAGGTCCGGCCTCTGTATGCCACGTTGCGGGCCCGGAGCTCTCCTCTGAGGAGAGGGAGGTCCGGCCCGCCGGACGCGTGGCGCCTTCGGAGCTCTCCCTGCGGAGAAGGGCGAGTTCATTAGGCATTTTCCCCTCTGTGCGAGGGTACCCCATGTCGCAGGTACCGACAGTGGTCCCCAGGCCCATCTCGGGGGAGATAGCGAGCCCGAGGTGGGACCTCCGTCTCTTCTGATCC
Organism: Neostapfia colusana; assembly: GCA_030760725.1. Classification (NCBI taxonomy): domain Eukaryota; kingdom Viridiplantae; phylum Streptophyta; class Magnoliopsida; order Poales; family Poaceae; genus Neostapfia; species Neostapfia colusana. The sequence continues at coordinate 74,176,376 of JASWHV010000004.1, forward strand.
GTGCACTTTCTCTAAGTCCCGCATTGACCGCTGCCGGAGCACGAATGGTCACAGGATCGTGGCAGCGTGCGCCCACTTGATGGTTGCTTTTACTGCGGCGGTTCCCAAGACTGCCACTTCTGCATGTTGCGGCGCTTTCTTCGGGAACCGCCGAAGTGCCTTGCCGGCTTGTCTTCTTAGGAGACTGACTCCTTGACCCACCGCTTCAGTCGGACGGCTTGGGTCCACCTGTCATCGGCGCTCGGTCTAGGAGCCAAAGCGGTTGTCGATGCAGTGTATTCGAAGAGTTCCGAATCGCTTGGGATTTCACCCGGGAAGGTGTGAAAAGAAACCGCCACGTGGGTACGCTCCCCTTATAAGGCTTCCAGCCCTTGCGCCTCCCTCGAGTCTCTGCAGTCTTGTCTTCTTCCATGGCTCCTAACCTGCCTTATGGGGGCAGAATCGCTCTCGATTCCCTCCAGCGACGGCGTCTGCACCAAGTCTGGGACCCAGGGAGCCTGCCTGCCTTGCCTCTGGAGGTGGCGCCTCCAAGGGGTCTCTGGTTTGTCCTCCCGGCGGGGCCCTTCCTTGGTGACGGCAGGCAGAAAGCTCCCTGGCGTTGCGTCCCTTCTGAGATGGTGGAGTCTTCAAAGAAACCACTGAAGCACCAAGGAGAATTCCAGGCGGCAGAGTATCGGAGGAGACCGCTGAAGCTGCGGCGGGGGCCTCAGGAGCACCCTTGATGACACCGGCTTTTGCGCCGGTGATGAGGGAACTTCAGGAGAAGGAAACCGCTGATGCACCAAGGAGAATCCTATGCGGCAGAGTCTCCAAGAAGGCCGTTGAAGCTGCGGAGGGGGCCTCAGGAGCACCCTTGATGACACCGGCCTTTGCGCTGGTGATGAGAGAGGCGCTCTCCCGCTCCCGGCGTGGCCGTTCTTGCAACTTCTAGACTCTGGTCATGTCAGGGGAACCTTGGGGCTTGTTTATTTTTTCATCGAGTTTGTAGCCCAGCTCATGGAGCCATGAATACATGAACTCTTATGACCCTCCGTGCCTGCGATGTTTTCCATCTTCTTCCTGGTCTTGCCTGACCGAGCCCTTAGCTCCACAAGGTGCTCAGAGGCCTTCACCAATCTCGACGTTCTGCGCCAGCACCTTCCCCGGGTCCTCATTATATTAAGGGCCCCGGAGGTCCTCGGGCCCCGCTTCATGAGGATGGGGAGGCCCGGATCAGCCAGCCACGTGGCGGGTCCGGAGCTCTCCTCTGAGGAGAGGGAGGTCCGGACCCGCGGTACACGTGGGGTCTCCGGGCCCTTCCCCTCAGAGGAGGGGAGGTCCGGTCCTGCTGTAGCCATGGATCCTTCGGTCTTGCCTTGGAGTTCCGGTCTCGCATGATTCCGTAGTGGCCCCCTGGCAATGGCGTCCCATTGATCAGGTGCTCCTACCACATTCCTGTAGGGATCCGAGGCCGAGAGGTCCTGCACACAAGTAGGGAAAAAGTAATTCTCCTTGGGAGCTTCCCCTCCCTTATCTCATAGTCTTATTCGACTTATGGCCCCTAACCATATGCTCGGTGCTTGGGGACAGTAGTGCGCGAAGGGTTCGGGGGCTCATGGCCCCCTCGACTATCGGCAGATACCCCCTATGCAACCGCCTCTGGTAGGGCAGCGAATGCCGACTAGTGGTGAGAATGAGAAGGGGGAGCTGAGCACATGGCAGCCATGCACCGCAAGGGTAGTCATAAAAAACTTAGTACACAATTTAAATGAGTACGAGGAAAGAGCAAAGTAGAACAGGTTTCTTTTCGTATAACTTTCCACAGGAGGAAGGCAGGCTAAACATGGAGGCCACGACCCGCCCCATTAAGAGGGGAAGCAAGACTCTACGCGCTTGGAGTCAGAACCAGGCAAAGCTGAACGTAGTCCTGTACCATCCCCTGGGGCTTAGCTGCTCCGAGCGCTGTTCCTGGACTCTATGGAGTTTATTACGGAAAAAAAGTACTGTTCTATCTTTGCTCTAGGGGTAGAACTTACGGAGGTGTTCTATGTTCCAAGGGTTTGGGAGCAGGTCCCCATCCTCGGTGGAAAGGCGCACACACCCGGGGCGGCATACTTTCGCGACTCAGAAGGGACCTTCCCAACTAGGGGAGAGTTTGTGGGCCCCTTCATGAGAAAGTATGCGCCGCAGCACCAGGTCACCTTCCTGCAGCTCCCGGGCACGCACAGATCTATGGTGGTAGCGCCGAAGCGCTTGTCTGTACCGCGCGTTATGGAGTGCTGCATGTAATCGGGCCTCGTCGACGAGGTCGATTTCTCCACGCTGGAGGTTGTCCTGCGCGGCTTCGTCATAAGCCCGGACACGGTGAGACTTCATGGTGATTTCGGCCCCATACACCATGAAGAAGGGTGTCTCTCCGGTGGCCCGGCTCTGGGATGTCCGGTTAGCCCATAGTGTGCTCGGAAGCTCATCTACCCAATTGGCACCATGTTTCTTCAGACTGGCGAAGGTGCGAGTCTTGAGGCCCCGGAGAATCTCTGCGTTGGCCCTCTCAACTTGCCCATTGCTCTTCGGGTGGGCGACCGAGGCGTAGCACACCTGAATGCCGAGGTCCTCGCAGTAGCCTTGGAAGGCTGCGCTGGTGAACTGGGTCCCGTTGTCGGTGATGATTCTGTTCGGGATCCCGAAACGGTAGACAATAGACTTGATGAATCTTACTGCGGATTGTTTGTTGATGGTGACAACTGGTGTAGCTTCCGGCTACTTGGTGAACTTGTCGATGGCGACATAGAGGTACCGGAATCCCCCGACGGTTCTGGGAAATGGTCCCAAGATGTCCAGCCCCCATACGGCAAATGGCCACGAGGGCGGGATCATCTGTACCGCCTGAGCCGGTGTATGGATCTGCTTGGCGTGGAACTGGCACGCCTTGCAGCTCTCGACCAGCTTGACGGCATCCTGGAGTGCTGTCGGCCAGTAGAAGCCATGCCGGAAGGCTTTACCGACAAGCGCGCGTGAGAAAGAGTGACTTCCACATTCGCCTCCATGGATCTCAGCGAGCAAGTCGCAGCCTTCCCCCCTGGGTTATGCACCGCATTAGGATGTGGTTGGCGCCACACCGGTAGAGATTCCCCTCTACCAGCGCGTACCTCTTAGCCATACGCACAATCCGCTCAGCGGTTGCATGTTCATCAGGGAGGATATTGTCTTTCAAGTAGTCCCGGATCTCCGTGATCCATGCATCGGATCTGACATGAGCTTCTGGATCTTGAGCGCTGGGTTGCACGGAGACCCCAGTGACGCTTACGATCCTTGGCGGCATCAATGGTGCTGGTCAAGCCCCCTTCGCCCGGCTCGGCGGGCCGGGCTGTAGGCCGCAGCAACGTCCTCTCGAAAACTCCTTTGGGCGCAGGGGCTCCGGTGGAAGCCTTCGTTGAAAGGTTGTCAGCTGCGGCATTGCCAGCGCGCGGTACGTGGTGCAGGTCCAAGGCGAGGAATTCTTTCTCCAACATCTGCACGTGAAGCAGATACGCAGCTAGCTGTGGGTCATTGCAGGAGCATTCGCCCTTGACTTGTTTGATGACCAGTTGGGAGTCGCCCTGTGCCAACAACTGGCGAGCGCCTAAAGACAGGGCTGTCTGCAGGCCAAAGATGAGTGCTTCATACTTTGCCATGTTGTTGGTTGCCTTGAAATTGAGAGGCACCATGTACCCAAACTGTTCCCCCGATGGCATGAGGAGCAGTACGCCGGCACCGGCCCCATGCTTTCGCGAGGAGCCGTCGAAGAAAAGTGCCCAGTGGGGTTCGGTGAAGACCGGAGCTTGGTGCTCTGGTTCACCGCCTTCATTGCCCCCTGGGTCAGTCTTCGTTGGTGTCCACTCTGCCACAAAGTCAGCCAGTGCTTGGCTCTTGACTGCATGGCATGGGAGGAAGTCCAGCTCAAACTCCGCCAGCTCCGCCGCCCATTTAGCAACATTGCTAGTCGCATGGGGGCTGTGAAGAATTGTCTTTAGCGGATACGAGATGACTACCGAGACCCGGTGGGCCTGGAAGTAATGGCGGAGCTTCCTGGAGGCCACGAGCACCGCATACAGCAGCTTGTGGACTTCTAGGTACCTTGTCTTGGCATCATGAAGTACTTCTCTGATGTAGTAGACAGGCCTCTGGATGGTCCGAACCCTCTCTCTTAGGCTTGGGAGGTCCTCGTCCATTGGCCCTGGCCCGCTGGAGGTGAGTGGACCCACGGGAGCCTCCGGGAGCTGGGACCCGGAGGCCCTTAAGCTATCTTGGTTATCCGGGAGCTCCGGGGGGTCTTGAGGGACCTCCGGGAGGTCCCATTTGGCCCCCAGGGGGCCCCGCAGGACCCCCGGGGGTTTATCTTGGGGGTCCGGGAGACCGCCCTGGACCTCTGGGAGGCCGACCTGGACCTCCGGGAGGTTGCCTTGGAGGTCCGGGAGACCGCATGGTCCTGCTGGGCCTCCTGGCGTCTGTCTTCTGCTACCGGAGCAGGTTGTGAAGATGAGGGGTCCGGCCGCTCTGCGACGAGGACCATACTCACCACTTCAGTTGTCGCCGCGATGTAGAGCAGCAGGTGCTCTCCGGGCTCAGGGGCTACCATGATAGGTAGGGTCGTCAGGAGTCGCTTCAACTCCTGGAAAGCCTCTTCTGCTTCGTCAGTCCAGGCAAAAGGGCCTGACTTGCGCAGGAGCTTAAAGAAAGGGAGTGCCCGCTCTGCTAGCCTCGGTATAAACCGACTCAGCGCGGCTAGACATCCCGTGAGTTTCTGGACATCCTTGACGCGGGCAGGGGGCCGCATCAAGTCGATGGCCTTGATCTTCTCTGGGTTGGCCTCAATCCCTCGGTGCGACACCAGGAATCCTAAGAGCTTCCCAGAGGACACGCCGAACACACATTTATCGGGGTTCAGCTTGGTGCGCGTAGAGCGCAACTTGTCAAAGACTAAGGCTAGGTTATCTAACAAAGATGAACCCTGCTTGACCTTGACAACTATGTCATCGACGTACACCTCAACTAGGTCTCTTATTAACTCCCCAAAGGTTTTGTGCATTGCTCGCACAAAGGTGGGGAGTGCATTCTTTAGGCCGTAAGGCATAGACACATAACAATAAAGGCCGTCTACTGTGATGAAGGAGGTGTGCTCCTCATCCTCCCTAGACATGGGGATCTGATGGAAACCCGAGTAGGCGTCTAGGAAGCACAGCATATCACAGCCTGACGTTGAGTCTACTATTTGATCTATTCTAGGGAGAGGGAATGGATCTTTGGGACATGCCTTATTGAGACTGGTGTAGTTGATGCACATCCGGAGCTTCCCGCCGGCCTTCGGGACAACGACGGGGTTCGCCAACCACCGGGGGTGGTGGACCTCCCGTATGAAGCCAGCGTCCAGCAGCTTCATGACTTCTTCACGAATGAAGTTTTGCCGCTCGATGGACTGCTTGCGGGGCTTCTGTTGAACCGGCCGGGCGTCGGGGAAGACTTTTAAGTGGTGCTCGATCACCTCCCTGGGGATCCCCGGCATCTGTGACGGCTGCCATGCAAACACGTCGACGTTGTGCCGGAGGAAGGTGACGAGCGCACCTTCCAATTTGCTATCCAGGCCCCCGGCTACCCGGGTGGTCTGGGTGGCTTCGGCGCCGACTTGGACGACCTTTAAGGGGACGCCGCCCTCATCGAGAGGTTGCACCCGGGGTGCTGTGGGCTCGGGCGTGCGCTCGGGCGGAGCTGGTCCGGCTCTGCACTGCCAGGGGCTGATGCCCCAGCTGTTGCGAGCGCTTGGAGTTTCTCTAAGGCCGACACTGCAGCAGTGCGGTCTCCACGAATCCTGAGGACGCCCATCGGTGTTGGCATCTTCAGGACGAGGTAGCCGTAGTGGGCTACTGCCATGAACCGTTACAGGGCTGGCCTGCCGATTATGGCGTTGAAGGGGAGGTCTATCTCCGCTACGTCGAACAGAATGTACTCTGTCCGATAGCTGTCCGGAGCCCTGAAGGTCACCGGGAGGCTAATGTTGCTGTAGGGAATGACTTGTCCCGGCCCTACCCCTGAGAACGGGCTCGACGGGGTGAGCTTGGCCATCGGGATCTGCAGCTTCTGGAAAGCTGCACGGCTGATGAGGTTCAGCCCAGCTCCACCATCTACCAAAACGTGGTACATTCTCACATTGGCGATGGTAGGAGCTACCAAGAGCGGTAGTTGGCCGGCCCCAGCCATGTTCCTGGGGCAGTCGGTGGCGTCAAAGCTGATGGGGGTCCCCATCCACTTAAGGTGCGGTGCAGCACTTCGGAGTGGCGCCACCGACGCTACCGCTCGGAGCAGAGTCTTGACTGCGCTTCGGGACGAGGGGTCGGCGGACCCACCGTATATGACGTAGAGCTTCTTTTGACGCTCATCGTCGCTGGAGCTGGAGTCCTCATGATTGCGTGCCGCCTTCACGGCGCGCTGAGGTTCCTGGATCTCCTCTGGGTGGTCGATGCTGTCTGAGACATCCACCCTCTGTTTGCCCTCCTTTCGACGGAAGGGTGGGCCATCAGCCCGCTGCTGCTTCCCTTTGCGGAATCGCTCTGCGAGCATTCGGATCTCCCGGCACTCGGCAGTAGTGTGGCGACAGCTGCCGTGCACGGGGCACATATTGTCTTGATCACCTTCTGGGATTGGTGATCTTTGCTGCCTCTTGTCGGGGCGCGGCCCCCGAGCCCCACTGAGCGTCGCTGCAGTGACGACTGGAGCTGCGGTCGGTGATTCTAACTTTCCTCTGTCTCGGTTCTTGGCCTTCCTGCTGCCTCCACAGGGAATAGGACCAGATCCGGGCAGTCCTCCTGACTCGGAGGACGGCAGTGAGTGCCAGTTTCGCCCTTCGGCTGCCCTGGCGCACTTGTCTGCCAGGCTGAAGAGCTCTGAGACATCGCGGACCTCCCTGGTCGCGAGCTTCTCGAGCATCTTCTTGTCCTGGACGCCTTGCCGGAATGCCACCACCACAGAAGCATTTTGAATGTATGGGATGGTGTTCCGCACCTGGGAGAACCGCTGCATGAAAGAGCGCAGCGACTCCCCAGGTTGTTGCTGGATGGCGTGGAGGTCGAGCTCCGTGCCAGGTCGGGTGTAGGAACTGCCGAAGTTGGCGATGAACTGCTGGCAAAGCTCTCCCCAGGAAGTTACGGAACCCTGGGGGAGGTTCATGAGCCAAGACCGGGCTGGGCCATTCAAGGCGAAAGGGAAGTAATTGGCCATGACGGCTTCATTCCCTCCTGCGGCAAGTACGGCGGTGGAGTAGATCTGGAGGAACTCCGCCGGGTTGACGCTGCCGTCGTACTTCTCGGGCAGGTGCAGCCGAAACTTGCGCGGCCACTTCGTGAAGTGAAGGTGGGGCGCAAGGGCCGCACACCCTGCTTCTGTCGCCGCAGGTTCTGGTGCCACGAACGCTCGGTTCACACTGGGCACAGTGTACCCCGGTACGGGCAAGGCTGCACCATAGGCCGGGGGCGCCATCTGCAGGACATATGACTGTGGCATATTCTGCACGGCGCAAGCCTGGGGCAGAGATCGCGTGGCGAAGGTCTGCTCTTCAGGCTGTGTCGAGGCCGACATCATGCTGTCATCAGCCTCTTGGTAGCGATGCCTTTCTCGGCGTTGTTCGAGGTATACCCGGGCATCTTGACCCAAGCGACACTGCTCCAGCTCTGTCCTCAGATCCGTCGATTGGAGCCTGGTAGAGCTGGAATCTGCCATCTGTTCGTCAACCATTGGTGTGCGCATCAGCGACACGGCCGGTTGGCCAGAGTGTCGTCCCCGCCGAAGTCGAGTGTTTGCGGCGGCGACGACGAGACGGTCTACCTCGCGAATCCACTGCTGGGTCGCTGCCTGACGTGCGTCCCCAGCAGGCGGATTGTGCAGTAGCGCTCTTGCTGCAGCTAGCGCACCCCCACCGGGTACGCCCAGCGCTATTGAAGACCTGACGCTGGTTGGAGCCTGCATTGCCGGGGTCGGCGCTGCCAGAGCCGGTTGCTGGCTCCCAGCTTATACCGACACACTCTGTCCCGAGTGTGTTGACATGTACTCCCCCCTGGTCGCGGTTCGCCGCGGAGGCGGGGGAGGTGAGTTTGCCGCTGAAGGGAGCTTGGTCATCTTCGTTGGCGGAAACTCGTCGCGCAAGGGGAAAAGCCCCCTACCTTGAGCGCCAAATGTCGAAGTGTTCGGTCGACACTTCCCCCGGGCCTGCACAGGGCAGCCCGTGGAGGTTCTTTTTTTGGTGGGGCTAGTCCCTTGCGGAGAGCTTGCGCGGATGGACGAGTTAGTATGAGCTTGACACGGGAGGTTTTACGTGGTTCAGGCCGCCGGAGAGTAAAACCCTACATCCACGGCGAGCTATGGAGCTCGCTGTATTGCTTGCTGCTCAGGGCCGGAGTCCTGAGCTTGGGGGTGAGTTACAGCTTGGGTGTGAATGGCTAGCGTGCGAGTTGCAGAGGTGCAAACCCTTGCTATCGTCGCCTACCCGAGTCTTTTATAGTCCAAGACTCGGGTGGCTTACAAGGGGGGCCCGGGACTCGTCAGGTGGTCCCGGGGAGATTGTCTATGATATACCGTATCTGCAGTTATGCCGGTAGTTGTCTCTGGCAAAGGCTTCCGAGTCTCCGTCTTGCTGCCCTGCCCATGCCGCATGCTAGTCGTAGTGGTTGATGACGGTGCAGGCGGCATGGGATGTCTTTTCACGGTGTTTATTGGCTGGCAGGTTCTGACACCGCGCGCCAGTCTGTGATGCGACTGGGCGCAAACGGCACCTGACAGAGGCGTGCTCCGTGTCTCCGCGTCTTGGGAAGACGTGGGCCTTGAATACCTTGTACGGGCAAGGTATGGGGCGTCTTTACCCCCGCTGCCTATCGCTCAGGGGCAGGCAGCGCCGTTCCGCTGGCCACGTGGCGGGCTCGGAGCCCTTCTCAGTGGAGAGGGGGGTCCGGCCTCCCGTGGCACGTGGAGCCTTCGGACCTCTCCCCGCGGAGGGGGAGGTACGGCTTCTGTCGGCCATGTGGCGGGTCCGGAGCTCCTCTCTGAGGAGAGGAAGGTCTGGCCCCGCCAGATACGTGGCACCTTCGGACCTCTCTCCCGCGGAGGGGGAGGTCCGGCCTCTGTATGCCACGTGGCGGGCCCGGAGCTCTCCTCTGAGGAGAGGGAGGTCCAACCCCGCCGGACGCATGGTGCCTTCGGAGCTTTCCCTGCGGAGAAGGGCGAGTTCATTAGGCATTTTCCCCTGTGCGCGGGGGTACCCCATATCGCAGGTACCGACACACTACGACTAGCATGCGGCATGGGCAGGGCTGCAAGGTGAAGACTCAGAAGCCTTTGCCAGAGACAACTACCGGCATAACTGCAGATACGGTAGATGACAGACAATCTCCCCGGGACCACCTGTCGGGTCCCGGGCCCCCCCTTGTAAGCCATCCGAGTCTTGGACTATAAAAGACTCGGGTAGGCGACGATAGTAAGGGTTCGCACTCCCGCAACTCATACGCTAGCCATTCACCCCCAAGCTGTAACTCATCCTCAAGCTCAGGACTCCGGTTCTGAGCAGCAAGCAATACAGCGAGCTCCATAGCTCACCGTGGACGTAGGGTTTTACGCTCCGGCGGCCTGAACCACGTAAAACTCGCCATGTCAAGCTCTTACTAACTCGTCCATACACTCAAGCTCTCCGCAAGGGACTAGCCCCACCAAAAAAAGAACCTCCACGGGCTGCCCAGTGCAGGCCCGAGGGAAGTGTCGACCGAACACTTCGACACATAACATATCACAGCCTGATGTAGAGTCTACTATTTGATCTATTCTAGGGAGAGGGAATGGATCTTTGAGACATGCCTTATTGAGACTGGTGTAGTCGATGCACATCCGGAGCTTCCCGCCGGCTTTTGGGACGACAACAGGGTTCGCCAACCACCGAGGGTGGTGAACCTCCCGTATAAATCCAGCATCGAGCAGCTTCCTGATTTCTTTGCGGATGATGTTCTGCCGCTCGATGGACTGCTTCCGGGGCTTCTGCTGGATTGGCCGCGCGTCGGGGAAAACCTTCAGATGGTGCTCGATCACCTCCCTAGGGATCCCGGGCATCTGCGACGGTTGCCATGCAAACACGTCGACATTGTCCCGAAGGAAGGTGATGAGCGCGCCTTCCTATTTGCTGTCCAGGCCCCCGGCTATTCGGGTGGTCTGGGCAGCTTCGGTGCCGACTTGGACAACCTTCAGGGGGACGTCGTCCTCGTCGTGGGGTTGCACTCGGGGTGCAGAGGTTGAGGCACGGTGGCGTGCGCTCGGGTGGAGCTGGCCCGGTTCTGCACCACCAGGGGCTGGTGCTCGGGCTACTGCAAGTGCTTGGAGCTTCTCCAAGGCTGACACTGCTGAAGTGCGGTCTCCACGGATCTTGAGGGCGCCTATTGGTGTAGGCATCTTCAAGACAAGGTAGTCGTAGTGGGCTACCACCATGAATCGGTACAGGGCTGGCCTACCGATGATGGCGTTGAAGGGGAGGTCGACCTCCGCCACGTCGAACAGAATGTACTTTGTCTGGTAGTTGTCGAGTGCTCCGAAGGTCACCAGAAGGCTGATGTTGCCGTAGGGGATGACATTTCCCGGCCCTACCCCTAATAACGAGCTCGAGGGGGCGAGCTTGGCCATCGGGATCTGCAGCTTCTGGAAGGCTGCACGACTGGTGAGGTTGAGGTCGGCCCCGCCATCCACCTTGACGTGGTACATCTTCACGTTGCCGATGGTGGGAGCTACCAAGAGCGGTAGCTGTCCGGCTCCAGCCATATTCTTAGAGCAGTTGGTGGCGTCGAAGCTGATGGGGGTCTGTCGAAGTGTGTAACCGACACGTCCCCCGGGCCTGCTCTGGGCAGCCCGCGGAGGTTCTTTTTCGGAGGGGCTAGTCACTCACGGAGAGCTTACGCGTTAGGGACGATGGAGGGAGAAGCTTGACACAGGGAATTTTACGTGGTTTAGGCCGCAGGAGCGTAATACCCTACGTCCATGGTGACCAGAGGTGCTCGCTGTATTGCTTAGTGCTCAGGAGCGAACCCTGCGTGAGAGTGTAAAATGTCCAACCCTTGCTAACGTTGCCTACCCGAGCCTTTTATAGTCCAAGGCTTGGGCGGCTTACAAGGTGGGCCCGGGACCCGACAGGTGGTCCTGGGGAGATTGCCTGCCATCTACCGTATCCGCAGTTACGCCGGCAGTTGTCTCTTGCAAGGGCTTCAAAGTCTTCGTTCTGCCGACCTGCCCATGCCGCAAGCTAGTTGTAGTGGTTGGCAGGGGCGGCAGGAAATGTCTTGTCGCTGTGTTTATTGGCGTGCAGCCTCTGACACGGCACGCCAATCTTCACTACGATGTGATTGGGCGGAACGGCACCTGACAGAGGCGTGCTCCGCGTCTCCGCGCCTTGGGAAGGCGCGGGTCTTGAATACCTTGTACGGGCAAGGTATGGCGCGTCTTTACTCTTGCTGCCTACCGTGCGGGGGCAAGCAACGCTGGTCTGCTGGCCACGTTGCGGGCCCGGAGCTCTCCTCTGAGGAGAGGGAGGTCTGGCCCCACTGGACACATGGATCCTTCGGAGCTCTCCCCGCGGAGGAGGAGGTCCGGCTCTGCTTGCCACGTGGTGGGCCCGAAGCTCTCCTCTGAGGAGAGGGAGGTCGGGCCCCGCTGGACACGTGGAGCCTTCGGAGCTCTCCTCACGGAGGGGGGAGGTCCGGCTTAGTTGGCCATGTGGCGGGCCCGGAGCTTACTTCTGAGGAGAGGGATGTCCAGACCCGCTGGACACATGGCGTCTTCGGAGCTCTCCCTACAGAGAAGGGCGAGGTCCCTAGGCAGTTTCCCCAGTGCGCGGGGGTACCCCATATTGAGGGTACCGACAGTGGCCCCCGGGACCATCTCGGGGAGATAGCGAGCCCGAGGTGGGGCCCCCGTCTGTTCCACTCCGCGCACCTTCTCGAAGACCCGCATTGACCGTTGCCAGAGCACGAACAGTCGCGGGATCGTGGGAGCGTGTGCCCCACTTGATGGCTGCTTTTACTGCGGCGGTTCCCAACGCTGTCACTTCTGCACGTCGCAGCGCCTTTTCGGGAACCGCCGAAGCGCCTTGCCGGCTCGTCTCCTTGGGAGACTGACTTCTTGGCCCATCGCTTGGGTCCACATGTCATCGACGCTTGGTCTTGGAGCTGAAGCGGTTGTCCAAGCGTCGTATTCGAAGAGTTTCGAATCACTTTGAATCACGCCTGGGAAGTTTAAAAGGGGATCTCACCCACATCGCGGCTTCCCTTCGCACTTCCCAGCGCTTGCATCTTCCTTGTTTCCTTGAGCTCTTGTGCTCTTGTCTTCCCTGTCCTTGAGCTTCCATCTGCCATGGCTTCCAGCTTGCCTCCGGAGAAGAAGCGCGCCCGGTCTCCTCCGGCGGCGGCATTTGCACCAAGTCAGGGATCCAGGGCGCCTGCGCGTCCTTCTTCTGGAGATGGCATCTCGTCCGGTGGCGACTCCAAGAGGTCTCGGGCTTCCCATTCCAGCGAGACCCCACTCGAGCGTCGACGGACTGAAGGTCCCCGGGCGTCGCGTCCTCCTTCCTCAGGAGGTGGAGCCCCGAGGGGGAGGGCTGGTGCGGCGATGCCCAGGGGCGAGTCTAGAGCTCAGGCGCCTCGGGCCTCCGGAGACGGATCAGCGTCTAGGGGGGCTTCAGAAGCATCCCCTGCTCCGCCGGTCCGGGCGACTGCGGGGCATCCCTCGGCGGCGACGGCGGGCTCTAGTGGACCTACCCCGGCTCGGAAGGCGGGGTTCAGAACCCGTTGGAGCGCTCGTGTCCCTCGGTAAGTGTCGCCCTTGCCGGGTTCTAGAGCCTGAATTCTTTTCTTCTTTCCTTAACCTGAAAGCCTCCCATGTTTGCAGGGACTCATCGAGTACTGGTAACGTCTGTGTCGGTACCCGCGATATGGGGTACCCCCGCACACAGGGGAAAATGCCTAAGGAACTCGCCCTTCTCCGCAGGGAGAGCTCCGAAGGCGCCACGCGTCCGGCGGGGCCGGACCTCCCTCTCCTCAGAGGAGAGCTCCGGGCCCGCCACGTGGCATACAGAAGCCGGACCTCCCACTCCAAGGGGAGAGGTCCGAAGGCTCCACGTGTCCCGCAGGGCCGGACCCCCCTCTCCTTTGAGGAGGGCTCCGGGCCCGCCACGTGGCCAGCAGAATGGCGCTGCCTGCCCCCCAGCGATAGGCGGCGGGCGTAAAGATGCCTCATACCTTTCCCGTACAAGGTATTCGAGGCCCGCGTCTTCCCAAGATGCGGAGACGCGGAGCACGCCTCTATCAGGTGCCGTTGCGCCCAGTCGCATCATAGACTGGCGTGCGGTGTCAGAGCCTGCCAGCCAATAAACGCAGCGACAAGACATCCCATGCCGCCCCCACCGTCATCATCCACTACGACTAGCATGCGGCATGGGCAGGGCTGCAAGATGAAGACTCAGAAGCCTTTGCCAGAGACAACTACCGGCATAACTGCAGATACGGTAGATGACAGACAATCTCCCCGAGACCACCTGTCGGGTCCCGGGCCCCCCCTTGTAAGCCACCCGAGTCTTGGACTATAAAAGACTCGGGTAGGCGATGATAGCAAGGGTTCGCACTCCCGCAACTCATACGCTAGCCATTCACCCCCAAGCTGTAACTCATCCTCAAGCTCAGGACTCCGGTTCTGAGCAGCAAGCAATACAGCGAGCTCCATAGCTCGCCGTGGACGTAGGGTTTTACGCTCCGGCGGCCTGAACCACGTAAAACTCGCCGTGTCAAGCTCTTACTAACTCGTCCATACACTCAAGCTCTCCGCAAGGGACTAGCCCCACCAAAAAAAGAATCTCCACGGGCTGCCCAGTGCAGGCCCGAGGGAAGTGTCGACCGAACACTTTGACACATAACATATCACAGCCTGATGTAGAGTCTACTATTTGATCTATTCTAGGGAGAGGGAATGGATCTTTGAGACATGCCTTATTGAGACTGGTGTAGTCGATGCACATCCGGAGCTTCCCACCTGCTTTTGGGACGACAACAGGGTTCGCCAACCACCGAGGGTGGTGACCCTCCCGTATGAATACAGCATCGAGCAGCTTCCTGATTTCTTTGAGGATGAAGTTCTGCCGCTCAATGGACTGCTTCCGGGGCTTCTGCTGGATTGGCTGAGCGTCGGGGAAGATCTTCAGATGGTGCTCGATCACCTCCCTAGGGATCCCGGGCATCTGTGACGGTTGCCATGCAAACACGTCGACATTGTCCCGAAGGAAGGTGATGAGCGCGCCTTCCTATTTGCTGTCCAGGCCCCCGGCTATTTGGGTGGTCTGGGCAGCTTCGGTGCCGACTTGGACAACCTCAGGGGGACGTCGTCCTCGTCGTGGGGTTGCACTCGGGGTGCACAGGTTGAGGCACGGTGGCGTGCGCTTGGGTGGAGCTGGCCCGGTTCTGCACCACCAGGGGCTGGTGCTCGGGCTACCGCAAGTGCTTGGAGCTTCTCCCAGGCTGACACTGCAGCAGTGTGGTCTCCATGGATCTTGAGGGCGCCTATTGGTGTAGGCATCTTCAAGACAAGGTAGCTGTAGTGGGCTACCGCCATGAATCGGTACAGGGCTGGCCTGCCGATGATGGCGTTGAAGGGGAGGTCGACCTCCGCCACGTCGAACAGAATGTACTTTGTCTGGTAGTTGTCGAGTGCTCCGAAGGTCACCAGAAGGCTGATGTTGCCGTAGGGGACGACATTTCCCAGCCCTACCCCTAATAACGAGCTCGAGGCGGCGAGCTTGGCCATCGGGATCTGCAGCTTCTGGAAGGCTGCACGACTGGTGAGGTTGAGGTCGGCCCCGCCATCCACCTTGACGTGGTACATCTTCACGTTGGCGATGGTGGGAGCTACCAAGAGCGGTAGCTGTCCGGCTACAGCCATGTTCTTAGGTAAGTCGGTGGCGTCGAAGCTGATGGGGGTCTGTCGAAGTATGTAGCCGACACTTCCCCCGGGCCTGCTCTGGGCAGCCCGCGGAGGTTCTTTTTCGGAGGGGCTAGTCACTCACGGAGAGCTTACGCGTTAGGGACGATGGAGGGAGAAGCTTGACACAGGGAATTGTACGTGGTTCAGGCTGCAGGAGCATAATACTCTACGTCCACGGTGAGCAGAGGTGCTCGCTGTATTGCTTAGTGCTCAGGAGCGAACCCTGCGTGATAGTGTAAAATGTCCAACCCTTGCTAACGTTGCCTACCCGAGCCTTTTATAGTCCAAGGCTTGGGCGGCTTACAAGGTGAGCCCGGGATCTGACAGGTGGTCCTGGGGAGATTGCCTGCCATCTACCGTATCCACAGTTACGCCGGCAGTTGTCTCTGGCGAGGGCTTCAAAGTCTTCGTTCTGCCAACCTGCCCATGCCGCAAGCTAGTTGTAGTGGTTGGCAGGGGCGGCAGGGGATGTCTTGTCGCTGTGTTTATTGGCGTGCAGCCTCTGACGTGGCACGCCAATCTTCACTACGATGTGACTGGGCGCAACGGCACCTGACAGAGGTGTGCTCCGCGTCTCCGCGCCTTGGGAAGGCGCGGGTCTTGAATACCTTGTACGGGCAAGGTATGGCGCGTCTTTACTCTTGCTGCCTACCGTGCAGGGGCAGGCCGCTGCTCTGCTGGCCACGTGGCGGGGCCGGAGCTCTCCTCTGAGGAGAGGGAGGTCCGGCCCCGCTGGACACGTGGATCCTTCGGAGCTCTCCCCGCGGAGGGGGAGGTCCGGCTCTGCTGGCCACGTGGCGGGCCCGGAGCTCTCCTCTGAGGAGAGGGAGGTCGGGCCCCGCTGGACACGTGGAGCCTTCGGAGCTCTCCTCGGGGAGGGGGGAGGTCCGGCTCAGTTGGCCATGTGGCGGGCCCGGAGCTTACATCTGAGGAGAGGGATGTCCAGCCCCGCTGGACACATGGCGTCTTCGGTGCTCTCCCTGCAGAGAAGGGCGAGGTCCCTAGGCAGTTTCCCCAGTGCGCGGGCGTACCACATATTGAGGGTACCGACAGGTGCCCCCGGGACCATCTCGGGGAGATAGCGAGCCCGAGGTGGGGCCCCCGTCTCTTCCACTCCGCGCACCTTCTCGAAGACCCGCATTGACCGTTGCCAGAGCACGAACAGTCTCGGGATCGTTGGAGCGTGTGCCCCACTTGATGGCTGCTTTTACTACGGCGGTTCCCAAGGCTGCCACTTCTGCACGTCGCAGCGCCTTTTCGGGAACCGCCGAAGCGTCTTGCCGGCTCGTCTCCTTGGGAGACTGACTTCTTGGCCCACCGCTTGGGTCCACTTGTCATCGACGCTTGGTCTTGGAGCTGAAGCGGATGTCGAAGCGTTGTATTCGAAGAGTTTCGAATCACTTTGAATCGCGCCTGGGAAGTTTAAAAGGGGATCTCACCCACATCGCGGCTTCCCTTCGCACTTCCCAGCGCTTGCATCTTCCTTGTTTCCTTGAGCTCTTGTGCTCTTGTCCTCCCTGTCCTTGAGCTTCCATCTGCCATGGCTTCCAACTTGCCTCCGGAGAAGAAGCGCGCCCGGTCTCCTCCGGCGGCGGCGTTTGCACCAAGTCAGGGATCCAGGGCGCCTGCGCGTCCTTCTTATGGAGATGGCATCTCGTCCGGTGGCGACGCCAAGAGGTCTCGGGCTTCCCATTCCAGCGAGACCCCACTCGAGCGTCGATGGACTGAAGGTTCCCGGGCGTCGCGTCCTCCTTCCTCAGGAGGTGGAGCCCCGAGGGGGAGCGCTGGTGCGGCGATGCCCAGGGGCGAGTCTAGAGCTCAGGTGACTCGGGCCTCGGGAGACGGATCGGCGTCTGGGAGGGCTTCAGAAGCATCCCCTGCTCCGCCAGTCCGGGCGACTGCGGGGCATCCCTCGGCGGCGACGGCGGGCTCTAGTGGACCTACCCCGGCTCGGAAGGCGGGGTTCAGAACTCATTGGAGCGCTCGTGTCCCTCGGTAAGTGTCGCCCTTGCCGGGTTCCAGAGCCTGCATTCTTTTCTTCTTTCCTTAACCAGAGAGCCTCCCACGTTTGCAGGGACTCATCGAGTACTGGTAACGTCTCTGTCGGTACCCGTGATATGGGGTACCCCCGCGCACAGGGGAAAATACCTAAGGAACTCGCCCTTCTCCGCAGGGAGAGCTCCGAAGGCGCCACGCGTCCGGCGGGGCTGGACCTCCCTCTCATCAGAGGAGAGCTCCGGGCTCGCCACATGGCCTGCAGAAGCCGGACCTCCCCCTCCGCGGGAGAGAGGTCCGAAGGAGCCATGTGTCCATCGGGGCCGGACCTACCTCTCCTCAGAGAGGAGCTCCGGGCTCGCCACGTGGCCAACAGAAGCCGGACCTCCCCCTCCGTGGGGAGAGGTCCAAAGGCTCCACGTGTCCTGCGGGGCCGGACACCTCTCTCCTCTGAGGAGGGCTCCGGGCCCGCCACGTGTCTAGCAGAAGAACGCTGCCTGCCCCCGAGCGGTAGGCAGTGGGCGCAAAGACGCCCTATACCTTGCCCGTACAAGGTATTCAAGGCCCGCTTCTTCCCAAGACGCGGAGACGCAGAGCACACCTCTGTCAAGTGCCGTTGCGCCCAGACGCATCACAAACTGGCGTGCGGTGTCAGAGCCTGCCAGCCAATAAACGCAGCGACAAGACATCCCATGCCGCCCCCGCCGTCATCGACCACTACGACTAGCATGCGGCATGGGCAGGGCTGCAAGACGAAGACTCAGAAGCCTTCGCCAGAGACAACTACCCGCATAACTGCAGATACGGTAGATAATAGACAATCTCCCCGGGGCCACCTGTCGGGTCCCGGGCCCCCCTTGTAAGCCACCCAAGTCTTGGACTATAAAAGGCTTGGGTAGGCAACGTTAGCAAGGGTTCGCACTCCAGCCATTCGCACCCTGGGTTCGCACTCTTGCAACTCATACGCTAGACATCAGTCATCCCCAAGCTCAGGACTCCGGTTCTGAGCAGCAAGCAATACAGCGAGCTCCCTAGCTCGCCGTGGATGTAGGGTTTTACACTACGGCGGCCTGAACCACGTAAAACTCGCCGTGTCAAGCTCTTACTAACTCGTCCATACGCTAAAGCTCTCCGCAAGTGACTAGACCCACCGAAAAAAGAACCTCCGCGGGCTGCCCAGTGCAGGCCTGGGGGAAGTGCCGACCGAACACTTCGACATTTGGCGCGCCAGGTAGAGGGCTTTTCCCTTGCGCGACGAGTTCCCGCCGACGAAGATGACCAAGCTTTCTTCAGTGGCAAACTCTCCTCCCCCGCGTTCACGGCGATCCGTGACCAGGGGGGAGTACATGTCGACACACTCAGGACAGAGTGTGTCGGCGCAAGCTGGGAGCCAGCAGCCGCCTCTGGCAGCGCCGACCCCGGCAATGCAGGCTCCGACCAGCGTGACATCTTCTGCAGCGATGAGCGAACCCCACAGGGGTGCGCTAGCTGCAGCAAGAGCGCTACTGCGCAACCCACCTGCTGGGGACGCACCTCATTCAGCAACCCAGCAGTAGATACGCGAGGTAGACCGCCTCGTCGTCGCCGCCGCAAACCCTCGTCCTCGGCGGGGACGACATTCTGGTCAACCGGCTGTGTCGCTGACGCGCACGCCAACGGTTGACGGGCAGACGGCGGATTCCAGCTCTACCAGGCTTCCGTCGACGGACCTGAGGACAGAGCTGGAGCGGTGCCACTTGGGCCAGTATGCCCGGGTGTACCTCGAGCGACGTCGGGAAAGGCGTCGCAACCAAGAGGCTGGCGACAGCATGATGTCAGCCTCGACCAAGCCTGAGGCGCAGACCTTCGCCACGCGATCTCTGCCCCGGGCATATGCCGCGCAGCATATGCCACAGCCATATGCCCTGCAAACGGCGTCCCCGGTCTATGGCGCAGCCTTGCCCATACCGGGGTACACAGTGCCTGCAGCGAACCAAGCTTTCGCGGCACCAATGCCTGCAGCAGCAGGAGCAGGATGTGCGGCCCTGGCGCCCCACCTTCGCTTCGCGAGGTGGCCGCGCAAGTTTCGGCCGCACCTGCCCGAGAAGTACGACGGCAGCGTCAACCCGGCGGAGTTCCTCCAAATCTACTCCACCGCCGTCCTTGCTGCAGGAGGGGATGAGGCCGTCATGGCCAACTACTTCCCCGTCGCCTTGACCGGCCCAGCCCGGTCTTGGCTCATGAACCTCCTCCAGGGTTCCATAACTTCCTGGGGAGAGCTCTGCCGGCAGTTCAATGCCAACTTCGGCAGTTACTACACCCGTCCTGGCACGGAGCTTGACCTCCACGCCATCAAACAACAACCTGGGGAAACACTGCGCTACATCATCCAGCGGTTCTCCCAGGTACGCAACACCATCCCGCACATTCGAAGTGCTTCTGTGGTGGTGGCGTTGCAGCAGGGTGTCCGGGACGAGAAGATGCTTGAGAATCTTGCGACCAGAGAGGTCTGCGATGCCTCTGAGCTCTTCAGCCTGGCGGACAAGTGCGCCAGAGCAGCCGAAGGGCGGAATTGGCACTCACTACCAGCTTCTGAAGCCGGAAGACAGCCTGAAGATGGCGGAGTTCAAGCTGAGCTCCCGACCACGTCAGACAGCCAAGAGCCAAGCACTGGCTGACTTCGTGGCTGAGTGGACGCCAACGAAGGCTGACCCAGGGGGCCACGAAGACGGTGAACCAAAGTACCGAGCTCCGGTCTTCACCGGGCCTCACTGGACGCTCTTCTTCGACGGCTCCTCGCTAAAGCAGGGGGCCGGTGCCGGCGTACTGCTTCTCATGCCATCGGGGGAGCAGTCTGGGTACATGGTGCGTCTCAATTCCAAGGCAACCAACAACTTGGCAGAGTATGAAGCACTCATCTTTGGCCTAAAAGACAGTCCTGTCTCTGGGTGCTCGCCAGTGGTTGGCGCAGGGCGACTCCCAGCTAGTTAACAAGCAAGTTAAGGGTGAATGCCCCTGCAATGACCCACAGCTAGCTGCTTATCTGCTCCACGTGCGGATGTTGGAGAAAGACTTCCTTGCCTTGGACCTGCGCCATGTACCGCGCGCTGGCAAGGCCGCAGCTGACGACCTCTCAACGAAGGCCTCCATCGGAGCCCCTGCGCCCGAAGGGGTCTTCGAGAGGACGTTGCTGCGGTCCACAGCCCGGCCCGCCGAGCCAGTCGAAGGCGCTGAACCAGTGCCTTGAAGCTAGGCAGTCCCGGCGTCCCTGCAGCCATGGATGCCTCCAAAGGATCGTAAGCGTCACTGGGGACTCCGTGCAACCCAGCACTCAAGATCCAAAAGCTCAAGTAGTCCCGATGCATGGACCACGGAGGTCCGGGACTCCTTGAAGGACATCCTTCCTGATGAACGTGCATTCGCTGAACGGGTGGTGCGGATGGCTAAGTGCTACGCGCTGGTATCTTTACTGGCATGGCGCCACGACATCCTATTGCGGTGCATAACCCGGGAGGAAGGCTGTGACTAGCTCGCAGTAGTCCATGGAGGTGAGTGCTGGGAACGCTCATCGTCCCGCACGCTGGTCGGTTAAGCCACCCGGCATGGCTCCTACTGACCGAGAGCCACCTGGACGCCGTTAAACCGGTTAGGGATGCAATGCGTGCCAGGTCCACTCCAAGCAGACCCACACAACCAGTGCAGACGCGCACCCAGAGCCGTCGGGGGATACCGGCTCCTCCATGTCGAGGGCCAGCCGGAGTTCCCAGGGCCGGGTCACGGGAACTACCCTTCCACATGGTATGCGGGGCCGAAGCATGCTTCCCCTGAGATCGCCATGGGGTTCCCCCCGTGTCCGGCGTACGAAGAAGCCACGCATGACTCGCTCTGCGTGAGGACAGGCGCTCCGACGCTACCCCAGTAAGTTCACCATGCTTACTTAGGTGTTTATTTAAATTACGCATTAATTTATATGAACACCTCCCCACACTCTAGACAGTGTGTGTCCATTGTACACTCGGTTCCTCTTTCCTGCTCTCATGCATAGTCGATATTTGCCGTCCTGCCGAAGGCGGTAGTGCTTGGGGTACCTGCCAGAGGCCTGGTAGCCTTTTGGATCTCTCCCTGTAAGGGTACTGTACCGCCAGTTGGTCTCCAACGAGAAAAGACCTACGCTAGACCGGGGGGTCAGGAGCCTTGCTTTGCCCGGTCTTGCACCAAAAGCATGCGCACTCTGCCCCTCGGCGCTACGGTCTGAGTACCAGGGGGCCGGATGGTTACACCCTGACTGGGGCTGGGGCCAGACCTCCGGGACCAAGTGCACTGGATTACCCAAGCCCCGTATTCCGGCCTGGGACAGTAAGCCAAATGAGACTAAGGGACAGGAAAGGGAGGGACCACTGAGCAGTGCCGGACTCCGCCTCCACAGCCAGGCCGAGCTCCGAGGCCAGATCTCGCCCTCCTTTCAGAGGCGAGCGCTGATGCCGGACCTCACGCCCTTCGTTGGCCTGAACTCTGATGACTGCCGGACTCCGCCTCCACAGCCAGGCCGAGCTCCGAGGCCAGCCCTCGCCCTCCTTTCAGAGGTGAGCGCTGATTCCGGACCTCACGCCATTCGCTGGCCTGAGCTCCGATGACTTCCGGACTTCGCCTCCACAGCCAGGCCGAGCTCCGAGGCCAGCCCTCGCCCTCCTTTCAGAGGCGAGCGCTGATGCCGGACCTCACGCCCTTCGCTGGGCTGAGCTCCGATGACCTCCGGACCTCACGCCCTTTGCTGGCCTGAGCTCCGATGACTTCCATACTCCGCCCCCACAGCTGGGCCGAGCTCCGAGGCCAGCCCTCGCCCTCCTTTCAGAGGCGAGCGCTGATACCGGACCTCACGCCCTTCGTTGGCCTGAGCTCCGATGACTTCCAGACTCCGCCCCCACAGCTGGGCCGAGCTCCAAGGCCAGCCCTCGCCCTCCTTTCCGAGGCGAGCGCTGATACCGGGCCTCATGCCCTTCGTTGGCCTGAGCTCCGATGACTTCCGGACTCCGCCCCCATAGCTGGGCCGAGCTCCGAGGCCAGCCCTCGTCCTCCTTTCAGAGGCGAGCGCTGATGCCGGACCTCACGCCCTTCGCTGGCCTGAGCTCCGATGACTTCTGGACTCCGCCCCCACAGCTGGGCCGAGCTCCGAGGCCAGTCCTCGCCCTCCTTTCAGAGGCGAGCGCTGATACCGGGCCTCACGCCCTTCGTTGGCCTGAGCTCCGATGACTTCCGGACTCCGCCCCCATATCTGGGCCGAGCTCCGAGGCCAGCCCTCGCCCTCCTTTCAGAGGCGAGCGCTGATGCCGGACCTCACGCCCTTCGCTGGCCTGAGCTCTGATGACTTCTGGACTCCGCCTCCACAGCCAGGCCAAGCTCCGAGGCCAGCCCTCGCCCTCCTTTCAGAGGCGAGCGCTGATGCCGGACCTCACGCCCTTCGCTGGCCTGAGTTCCTATGACTTCCGGACCTCCGCCCCCATAGCTGGGCCGAGCTCCGATGCCAGCCCTCGCCCTCCTTTCAGAGGCGAGCCCTGATGCCGGACCTCATGCCCTTCGTGGACCTGAGCTCCGATGACTTCTGGACCTCCGCCCCAACACCCGGGCCGAGCTCTGATGCCAGGCTTCACCCTCTCCTAAGAGGCTGAACTCCGAAGCCGTCAAGACCCTGCCAGCACAGAGAGTACTCAAGACAAGAAAGTGCGCGAGTAGGAGAAGGCCTCACCTCGGGCTCGTTACCTCCCCCGAGGTGAGCCCGGGGGCCACTGTCGGTACCCACGATATGGGGTACCCCCGCACACAGGGGAAAATGTCTAAGGAACTCGCCCTTCTCCGCAGGGAGAGCTCCGAAGGCGCCACACGTCCGGGCTCGCCACGTGGCCTGCAGAAGCCGGACCTCCCCCTCCGCGGGAGAGAGGTCCGAAGGAGCCACCTGTCCAGCGGGGCCGGACCTACCTCTCCTCAGAGAGGAGCTCCAGGCTCGCCACGTGGCCAACAGAAGCCGGACCCCCCCCTCCACGGGAGAGGTTTGAAGGCTCCACATGTCCTGCGGGGCCAGACCCCCCTCTCCTCTGAGGAGGGCTCCGGGCCCGCCACGTCTCTAGCAGAAGAACGCTGCCTGCCCCCGAGCGGTAGGCAGTGGGCGTAAAGATGCCCCATACCTTGCCCGTACAAGGTATTCAAGGCCCGCGTCTTCCCAAGACGCGGAGACGCAGAGCACGCCTCTGTCAGGTGCCGTTGCACCCAGTCTCATCACAGACCGGCGCGCGGTGTCAGAGCCTGCCAGCCAATAAACGCAGCGACAAGACATCTCATGCCTCCCCCGCTGTCATCGATCACTACGACTAGCATGCGGCATGGGCAGGGCTGCAAGACGAAGACACAGAAGCCTTCGCCAGAGACAACTACCCGCATAACTGCAGATACGGTTGATAATAGACAATCTCCCCGGGACCACCTGTCGGGTCCCGGGCCCCCCTTGTAAGCCACCCAAGTCTTGGACTATAAAAGGCTCGGGTAGGCAACGTTAGCAAGGGTTCGCACTCCAGCCATTCGCACCCTGGGTTCGCACTCTCGCAACTCATACGCTAGACATCAGTCATCCCCAAGCTCAGAACTCCGGTTCTGAGCAGCAAGCAATACAGCGAGCTCCCTAGCTCGCCGTGGACGTAGGGTTTTACACTCCGGCGGCCTGAACCACGTAAAACTCGCCGTGTCAAGCTCTTACTAACTCGTCTATACGCTCAAGCTCTCCGCAAGTGACTAGCCCCACCGAAAAAAGAACTTCCGCGGGCTGCCCAGTGCAGGCCCGGGGGAAGTGTCAACCGAACACTTTGACAGTCTCCGTTTCCCGGCCTTCCCCGACTGTCGTGGGGTCCGTGCAGCAGAGCCCGGCAGCTGAAGCGGTTCCGGCGGCACAAGCTCCTCCTGTGCTGGCCAGTCCGGCTCCTGTGGCAGTGGCGGCAACTCCCGCCCATCCCCCTTTGCCAGCTCGGGAGCCGGCTTTTGCCGAAGGTTCAGTGGGACTGGCTGGCGGTGTTCCGCCTTCTGCTGTCGAAGCGGGAGAAACTGCCACGGGCCCTACAGCTGGCAGTGAACCGGAGTGCGCCGGGAGCGGCCCCGCCTCAGTGCCGGCTTCTCCTGATCAGCGCCTGCCCAAGTGTGTGGTCGACACTTCCCCCGGACCTGCCCTGGGCAGTCCGCGCAGGTTCTTCTTCGGAGGGGCTAGTCGCTTGCGGAGAGCTTAAGCGTAGGGACGAGTGAGGGAGGAGCTTGACATGGCGAGTTTTACGTGGTTCGGGCAGCCGGAGCGTAAAACCCTACGTCCACGGTGAGCAGAGGTGCTTGCTGTATTGCTTGTTGCTCAGAACTGGAGTCCTGAGCTTGAGGGTGAGTATGCCTAGGGTGTGAGTTGCTGGAGTGCGAACCCTTGCTAACGTTGCCTACCCGAGCCTTTTATAGTCCAAGGATCAAGCGGCTTACAATGTGGCCCCGGGACCCGACAGGTGGCCCCGGGGTGATTTGCTACCAGCTATTATGTCTTGGCGCTGGCGTCGAAGTCCTCGTCCTGCTGCCCTACCCATGCTGCAGGCTAAGTGTAGTGTGTTGTCGTTGGCGATGGCAGGGGCGGCAGGGCATGTCTTGTCCGGTCTTGTCGCTGCCTTCAATGGCCTGCAGCTTCAGACACTGTACGCCTGTCCTGACTGTGACTGGTCACAGCGCCTCCTGACAGGCGTGCGCTGCGCCTCTTTATCTCGGGAAGGCGCGGGTCTTGAATGCTTTGTACGGTAAAGTCATGGCGCGCCTTTACTCCCGCTGCCTACCGCACCGGTCGGCAGCACTGCTCTGCTGGCCATGTGTCGGACTCGGAGCTCTCCTTTGAGGAGGGGGGAGCTCCGGCTCCGCTGGACACGTGGAGCCTTCGGAGCTCACCCCCGTGGTGGGGGCGAGGTCCGGTCTTCTGGGCCAAGCGGCAGGCCCGGAGCTATCCTCCGAGGGGAAGGGAGCTCCGGCCCCGCTGGACACGTGGCACCTTCGGAGCTCGCTCCTGCAGAGTGGGTGAGGTCCGGCCTCCTGGGCCACGTGGCAGGCTCGGAGCTATCCTCCGTGGGGAGGGGACCTCCGGCCCCGCTGGACACGTGGCGCCCTCAAACCTCGCCCCTGCAGAGGGAGCGAGGTCCTTTGGAAGTTTTACCCTGTGCGCCGGGGTACTCGGTATTGAGGGTACCGACAGCGCCTCATCCCTGTCGCCGAAGCGTCAGCTCCTCCTGATGACCACGTGATGGAGGAGGTCGGGGACGCGGCTTCGGCCTCTGCCGCCCTGCTGCCCCTGGAGGACGCTTTTAAGCTCGCCCAGACGAGCGTCCGGCAGGTCCTGGCTGCGCTCGTCCGTGAACGGGAGGAGCAGGAAGGAGAGAGGGATCGCCTCCTAAACTGGGGGCGCCTCTTGAGAGAGCGGACCGAGGAGGTCAGGGCGGAGCTTGACTCGAGGCGGACGTCGCTCGATGTCATGGAGGCGCTCCTTGACTGCCAGAAGAGAGCCGTCGACCGCCTGGACTCCGAGACTCGGCGGCTCCACTAGGAGACCCACGAGACTCATGCACGGGCCGAGGGGCGCCTCTCTGCTTTGGAGGAGCTGCGGCTGAAGCTAGAGTGCCGTGACCGCGCCATCGCGGACCAGGAGCGCACTGCGGTGGCTGAGGCAGAGAAGGTCGCCGCGCAGCTGGCAGCTGGCGAGGGCGACCCGAGGGCCCGAGCTAAGGAGCTAGAGACCCGGAAGGCAGATCTGGTTGCAAGAGAGGAGCAGGTCTCCCGGGAGCACCAGGCGGTCCTGGATCGGGAGCTGGCAGCCGACTTCCTGTAACACCCCAAAATCCTGTTAAGAGGGGAATTTAAAAAATTTTGGACGTATTGCATGTGTTGCAAAAATTCAAATTCAAACTGGAATTCAAATTAAACTCAAAACAGAAATGAAAAAGAAAAAGAAAAAGAAAAAATAAACCTTCCCGGCCAGTGGGCCAAAACCCACCAGCCGGCCCACCCAACCCCCGCGCCAGCCCGCAGCCGCGCGCCCGCGCCCCCTCTCGCAGACAGGCGGGACCCACCTGTCATCCCCGAGCTCCCGATCGCGCCGACCCCGGACTGTTCCCCGCGCGGGCGCGATCGTAACCGACCGGAAAACCGCGCGTTCCCAGTCGACTCCCGGTCCCAGAAGACTCCAGCTCGATCTAAACCAACCCGCCGCCCTTCCCCGTCTATAAAAACCCCAGCATCGTCCCGTTTTTCCCCCACGATCCGCCGTTTTTCCTCCCGGTGAGAACCTGAGCTTCTCAGGCAAATTCTGCTCGATCTTCGTTCGGGAATTTTGATCTAACTCGCTGGTCTTGAACCACCGCCTCCTGGGAACCGCGCAGGTGCAGAAAACTCAGTGGTTTGCGGCTCAAACACAGCGCCGACGAGCCTCGCCGTGAATTCACCTCGGACCTCGTCGCCGACCGCTTTCCAGGACCCCCGAGCTCAAGAAAACCCCCGAGGTGAGATCCCCGACCTCCCCTCTACCGATCTATGCCATAAAATCACAGTGTTAAGGAGAATTGACGAAGATCCGAAACTCTCCAGCGAGATCGCTGCCTCCCGCCGCCGTGCGCCACCGGGCAGTGCCGCCCGCGCTCGATCAGAGCGACGTGGCCGCTTGTGCGCCGTCTATTTTAAATCGCACGGTAGAATTTAAATCCCCGCGTACCGGTTCGACGTTATAATCTCAGCCGTCTGTTTTAAATCGGACGGTGCACGTCAGCCCCGCGTTATAAAGGCCGGGATTCTTACGTGCTACCCCCTGGGGTTCTCGGAAAATACGAGCTAGCCCCAGAAACTTCTGATCTAGCCCCTGGAACTTCAGAAAATCATGTAAATTCATTTAAAAATCAGTTTTAACCCCTGGACTTAATAAAAATTAGGAAAAACCTCTCTGTTATGTGTAGTTAGACCCCTGGAAATTCTTAAAATAATATAATAGGCCCTGTAATGGGGTGAGTTTACCTTTTTAACCCTATGTGATATTAAATTTAGGAATTTGAATATATGTTTAGTATTTAAAATTTAAAAGATGGGACAAACACATTGTAAAATCAAATTAAAAACTTTCCTAGTATTTGGAAAACTTTGGAGTGAGATAAAAATAGATTTTTGGCTGAAATGAATCTGTTTAATTGATTATTCACATTTATTAGTAATAGGGACACATTTTTAAGTAGAGAATAATTCTGAAAATTAGTAAAATAAATGTAAAATAGTTCACATCAGAAGAGAAGTTCAAAAATATATAATTTAATATTTTAGACCCAAAACCTATTCTGTTTAGATGAGGTGTCTTACTATTTTTATAATAAAGTGCACATTTAGGCATAGGAAATAAATCTGAAAATATAGCAAGCTAGGTATAAATAACTAGAAAATGATAAATGAAGTTTCCAAAATCCAAAGATTTCAGTTTAGGGTTGGTACATGTTTAAAAGTGCATGTAAGCCAAAATCAACACACATAGAGTAACCACAACACATGGAAATGAGAATGGCTTTCATAAATGTGAATGTGTGGCTTGTATGAAGTGGAAGTGTGAACTATGTCTTATGACTTGTTGGTTTCTTTTGCTATGTGTGATGGTATGAGTAGAACCTGCTCCAGAGCAAGTTCTTCCTTTCCAAGATCAGGACTACCCATTCCAAGAGCAGCAGGAAGGAGGCAAGTGTCCTTGACCACTTTGATCCTATACTAGGATGTGTAGATAGAATTATTTGCATTGTCAATTGAAAATATGAAACCCATGCTAGGATGTTTCACTAGAATTGCATTACCTTTTTTCCTTGTAGCTTGGGTTGGGATTCATTTTATCATTTCATTTATTATTATGCATATGCTTAGCCATGCTTAGAATGGGATATTTGGGATATGAGATCATCAGTTTATTTTACCATACTCTTGAATGAGATATTGTGAGTTATGTAGAGGAAGGGATCAAGGCAAGTTGGATGTCTTGGTTGGTGCTGGTTGCACGAGACTCGGGTTTGTGTTTAGTACTTGCCTGGATCCTAAGGACCGGTTCATGGAGCATGTAACCTGGCTTTACTGTGCCAACCACATGCTGAGATGGGGCAGCTTGGCCAATTAATTAGGTGTATCCCCGGCGTAGTGTGGGTGTGTTGGATGGTGCGGGGAATAGGTGTCAGCTGGACTACCATATGAACCGCAAGGCTCAAGAGGGGGCCACTGCAGCGGGGTTGGAGCCTCTTGTATGCTGTTAGGGGTGAAACCTCAGTGGGTCCACGCTCGTCGGGAATCCCTTTGTAAAGGCTTCGTAGTGATCTCCTGGCTACACACCTGGGAAGTGTGAATGTGGTTCGTAGCCACTGGCATAATGGAGGTTCTTTTAGTCCACCCGGCAACGGGGGATGAAATCACTACATGTGGGTACAGTGGTACAAACTCTGCAAAGTCAAAACTGTCATGACAGCCGTGCTCACGGTCAAGAGCGGCTTGGACTTATTCATGATTAGAGGAGTGATGGTTTTGGAAGTTAGAGATGTTAAGCGGGGAGCTTAACATTGGAAATGATGTTATGGTTATTTGATTATGATGATGGGATGGGAGTTTGGGACCATTTCACCTGTGTAGTAATGTAGGTGCTGTCGAAGTGTGCGATCGACACTTCCCTCGGGCCTGCACTGGGCAGCCCGCGGAGGTTCTTTTTTTGGAGGGGCTAGTTCCTAGCGGAGAGCTTGCGCGGATGGACGAGTTAGTGAGAGCTTGACACTGGAAGTTTTACGTGGTTCAGGCCGCCGGAGCGTAAAACCCTACGTCCACGGCGAGCTATGGAGCTCGCTGTATTGCTTGCTGCTCAGGGCCGGGGGCCTGAGCTTGGGGGTGAGTTACAGCTTGAGAGTGTATGGCTAGCGTATGAGTTGCAGAATGCGAACCCTTGCTATCGACGCCTACCCGGGCCTTTTATAGTCCAAGACTCGGGCGGCTTACAAGGGGGGGCCGGGACACGACAGGTGGTCTCGGGAAGATTGTCTATTATCTACCGTATATGTAGTTACGCCGGTGGTTGCCTCTGGTCGAAGGCTTCTGAGTCTTCCTTTTTCCGCCCTGCCCATGCCGCGCACTAGTCATAGTGGTTGATGACGGCACAGGCGGCATGGGATGTCTTGTCGTGGCGTTTATTACCTGGCAGGTTCTGACACCGCGCGCCAGTCTGTGATGCGACTGGACGCAATGGCACCTGACAGGCGCGTGCTCCGCGTTTCTGCGTCTTGGGAAGACGCGGGCCTTGAATACCTTGTACGGGCAAGGTGAGAGGCGCCTTTACGCCCGCTGCCTACCGCTCGGGGGCAGGCAGCACCGTTCTTCCAGCCACGTGGCGAGTCCGGAGCTCTTCTCTGAGGAGAGGGAGGTCCGGCCCCGTTGGACGCGTGGCGCCTTCGGACCTCTCTCCCGCGGAGGGGGAGGTCCGGCTTCTGTATGCCACGTGGCGGGCCCGGAGCTCACCTCTGAGGAGAGGGAGGTCCGGCCCCGCTGGACGCGTGGCGTCTTCGGACCTCTCTCCCGCAGAGGGGGAGGTCCGGCTTCTGTATGCCACATGGCGGGCCCGGAGCTCTCCTCTGAGGAGAGGGAGGTCCGGCCCCGCCAGACGCGTGGCGCCTTCGGAGCTCTCTCTGCCGAGAAGGGCGAGCACCTTAGGCATTTCACCCTGTGCGCGGAGGTACCCCATATCTCAGGTACCGACAGGTGCTTAATAAGCTAAGGTGATAGTTATTAATTGCGTAGTGCTTTATCCATGAGTTCAACCTCTTCTTGTTCTAGCCTAGCATGACATAACTTTCCCACACTTGCTGTGTACCATCGGTACTCAACCTTGCATATTTGTTGGTTTATATTGCTGCTCAGGTCAAGATAATGAGGTGGTGTATAATGATCAAGACTTTGGACCCGAAGAAGGTTTCTAGGTCCATGGAGTCCCCCGGGCAACGCCTGTGACGGAGCCCATGAGAATAATTATTCCGCTGCTAGTTTATTTACTTGTGATGAACTTATTATTGTCCATCGAGACATTGGCTATATAAGACTTATTTATATTCGACACCTGGCTTGTAATAAATGATGCTTCACTATTTGTCATCACATGTATGAGAAAATGATCCTGGCATACATGTGATATTCACTTGGTTGTTCTTCGGAAAAACCGGGTGTGACAGAAGTGGTATCAGAGCCAAGGTTGCCCGTAGGAACGTGGACCTAGGTAGAAATGGACGTATTTAAGGGCCCTATTTTCTTAAAAACTATTTTACAAGTTGTGTGTTGAAAAGTGTTATTTAATGAGTTACTTTCTTCATCTTACCCCTACTTTCATTCAAAATAGTATTTTTGTTTAAAAGTTTATCTAACCTAAGTTTAAATGCTTTCTGTTTTAGATGGTTCACATGATTCGCACCGCTCGCAAGTCCACAGGAGGGAGAGTTCCCGTAGTTGCCCTTGCCCAATAAGAGGAGAGCCGTCCGGTGACGTAGCTTTCCTACGGATTGGCAGTAGGAGGCTTGTTGCGCCGTCTTCGACGTATGCTCCAAGCCGCCGGCAACACGGGCAAGCTAATCATACACTATAGCTCCACCAGGACCATCCGTGAGAAGAGGGAAGAATGGAGTTCAGAGATGAGGATTATCCACAAAAATCAGCTGCTCAAGATCCACCGCTCTCCAGCTTGTCGAGCAACACAGGTCGATGCGGAGAACGATGTCACCTGGGAGGCCATCACCTGCCAGAGTCACATCAATCGTCGACACCTGGACAGGACTGAGTACATGTATGTCCTCCAGCGCGAGAGCGGTACAACGGAGTATAAGTACCCGCCAGTGCAGCAAGGGACTTCCCATGAGCACATGGACTTGTGCTTGGAGGATGCTGCTATGCTCAGCACTCGACTGTAGGAGTGTCAGCAGGAGCTTCAGGATGTTCGGGACACCCTGAATGAAACCGAGGCGTTGCTTCGAGCCTGCTTGAGGGCGAGAGAAAGAGGAGATGGAAATGAACTGTGTGTCACCGTGAATGATACATGGACTTCTGACTCCCCAGATCGCCGGGCGATCAGGCGTCGTCGCACTTCTCCACCAGCAGCCTCCCCACCCAAAGCAGAGTTAGAGGGCAGCCGCAATAATGAGGAAGATCCCGAGGAGCCAGCTCAGTGATACGAGTAGTGTAGAGTCATACAGTGCCAAGGGTATGAAAGGGTGCTGTTTGCCTCTCATCAATTGCATGGACCTGCTGCTGATTGGTGGACCGCCTACGTGGCCGCCCATCATGACCCTGAGAACATCACTTGGGAAGAGTTCAAGCGTAGCTTCCGCAACCATTACATACCAAGGGGTGAACTCAAAAACAAGAGGAAGGAGTTCTTGGGGCTGCAGCAAGGAAACATGACTGTGAGGGAATACCTCACTAAATTTACTCAACTCTCCCGTTATGCCCCACGGGACATAGAGACTGATGAGCAGAAACAGGATTGTTTCGTGGAAGGACTTACCGCAGAAATGCAGTGTGCAATGTCCTCCAACGAGTATGAAAGCTTCCAAAAGATGGTGGACAGAGCGTTTGTGGTAGAAAGGAAGCTGAAGGCCTTGGAAAATGAGAACAAGAGGAAGCCCGGGTGGTCACATCAAGCCTCAAGGAGCAACACCCGCCCACGTCTGATGCAGCAACCCGCAGGGCAGACGAACCGTGCTGCGGTACCCTACTCAGCACCAAGAGGGTACAACCCGAACTACAGGCCTCCGGCAGCACCAATACAGCCACAACGTCAGTTCATACAGCAGCCTCGCCCCACATATCAACCTCGACCAGCCGTACAAGGACCCCCAAACCAACCCCAAGACAACAAAGGCCAGGCACCTAAGGTTGGGGTGCAATGTTTCAACTGTGCTGAAGTGGGGCACTACGCCCATAAGTGCCCAAAGAAGAAGCCCACGCAGCCACAACAGCAGAATGTAATGAGAGGACGGGTGAACCATGTCACCATGGAGGAAGCGCAAGAGGCACCTGACGTGGTAGTTGGTAAGTTTCCTGCCAATTTACACATTGCAACCCTGTTGTTTGACTCTGGTGCTACCCACTCATTCATTGCCCAAGGGTTTGTTAAGAAGCATGACCTAGCAACAACACAAATGAAGCATATGCTAGCAGTAAACTCTCCAGGTGGAGAAATAAGGACAAGACAAGTGTGTCCCAAAGTGAACCTAGACATTAATGGGGTAGTATTTACTGCTAACCTCATAGTGATAGATTCACAAGGGATAGATATTATCTTGGGTATGGATTGGTTGACCAAACATAAAGGAATCATCCATTGTTCGACCAGAACGGTGGAACTAACTCACCCTAGTGGCACAAGAGTAAAGTTTATAACAATACAACAGCCTAGGAGGGACATTAAATTAAATCAAGTTTAGGTGAAAGTGGAGGAGATCAGGACCATCAGGGAATATCCAGATGTTTTTCTGGAGGAGTTGTCAGGTATGCCTCCTGATCGTGAAGTGGAATTCGCAATTGAGCTAGTGCCTGGAACAGCCCCGATATACAAGAGACCTTATTGGATGGACTCCAAACAGCTGGGAGAACTCAAGAATCATTTGAGAGAACTGACGGAGAAGGGGTATATTCGTCCTAGTTCCTCACCATGTGGAGCTCCAGTGATATTTGTTCCCAAGAAGGACGGAACCCAAAGGTTGTGCGTAGACTACCGTGCCTTGAATGAGGTAACCATCAAGAACAAGTACCCATTACCCCGCATTGAAGACTTGTTTGATCAGTTGAGGGGAGCTTGTGTGTTCTCGAAGATTGATCTCAGGTCGGGGTACCACCAACTTAAGATAAGGCAAGCCGATATTCCAAAGACAGCTTTCGTATCTCGCTACGGACTGTATGAATACACCGTCATGCCTTTCGGGCTAACTAATGCCCCGGCATACTTCATGTATCTCATGAACAAGGTGTTCATGGAATATCTAGACAAATTTGTGGTGGTTTTCATAGATGACATTCTCGTCTTCTCCAAGGATGAAGAGGAACATGAGAAACATCTAAGGTTGGTGTTGTAGAAGCTGAGAGAACACCAACTATATGCCAAGTTGAGCAAGTGTGAGTTTTGGCTGAAGAGAGTTCCCTTCTTAGGACATATAATCTCGAAGGGAGGAATCTCCGTAGATCCCGCCAAAATCGAGGATATACAGAAGTGGAAGACCCCTGAAAATGTCGGGGAAGTTCGAAGCTTCTTGGGATTGGCAGGATACTATCGACGGTTTATTGAGGGATTCTCTAAGATCTCGAGACCCCTCACCAAACTGTTGGAGAAGGGAGTCACATTCACATGGACGACGCAGTGCGAGACGAGTTTTCAGGAGTTAAAGAAAAGATTGACAACAGCCCCAGTGCTAGTTATGCCAGATATGAAGAAGAACTTTACGGTGTACTGCGATGCCTCTGGAAACGTATTGGGATGTGTTCTCATGCAAGAAGGGCATGTCGTGGCTTATGCATCCCGACAGCTCCGGAAGCACGAGAACAACTACCCTACACATGACCTAGAGCTAGCCGTAGTGGTACACGCATTGAAAATTTGGCGGCACTACTTGATGGGGAAGAGGACAGAGATATATACGGATCATAAGAGTTTAAAGTACATTTTCACACATCTAGATCTCAACCTCAGACAAAGGAGATGGTTAGAGCTAATCAATGACTTTGATGTGGGCATCAACTATCATCCTGGGAAAGCAAACATCGTGGCAGATGCTTTAAGTCGGAAAGTGCAGGTCAATAAGTTGAGCTTGAAGGACATGCCTGCAGAATTGAAGGACGAGGTTATAAGGCTCAATCTATGCCTTGTGAATAGTGGTGAAGCCATCGCCATGGAAGTGGACTCCACACTAGAGCGAGAAATACGCGAGGGTCAAAAGGATGACGAGAAGATACAAGAAATCAGGCAACTCATCAAGGAAAATAAAGCCCCTGGTTTCATAGAGGATGAACAAGGAACGGTGTGGCACGGGAAAAGAATCTGTGTGCCAGAAGTAAAGAAGATCCATGAATTGATTTTGAAGGAGGCTCATGATTCTGATTATTCCATTCATCCTGGGAGTACAAAGATGTACCAGGACCTCAAGAGCAGGTATTGGTGGTATGGCATGAAGCGAGATGTCGCGGAACATGTCCTATGTGACACATGTCAGTTGGTAAAAGCAGAACATCAACGACCCGCGGGGTTATTGCAACCACTCAAAGTGCCTGAATGGAAATGGGAAGAAATCGGCATGGATTTCATAGTGGGAGTGCCTAGGACCCAATCAGGATATGATTCAATATGGGTCATCATCGACAGGCTAACTAAGGTAGCTCACTTCATCCCCGTGAAGGAAAGCTACAGCGGACCCAAATTGGCGTAGTTGTACATGTCAAGGATCATGTGTTACCATGGAGTGCCGAAGAAGATAGTGTCGGATCAAGGGACACAGTTCACCTCAAGGTTCTGGCAGAAGTTGCACGAAACCATGGGAACCCATCTGAACTTTAGTTCTGCCTATCATCCCCAAACTGATGGGCAGACGGAAAGAACCAATCAGATTCTTAAGGATATGCTGAGAGCATGTGCACTCAAAAACAATCGGAGTTGGGACAAGAACTTACCGTATGCGGAATTCTCCTATAACAACAGCTATCAGGCTAGTATGAAGATGTCACCGTTCGAAGCTTTGTATGAGAGGAAGTGCAGAACTCCCCTATTTTGGAACCAAACAGGGGAAAGTAAAGTGTTTGGTCCCGAAGTACTACAAGAAGCCGAGGCGAAAGTGAGGGAAATCCCCAACAACTTGAGGATAGCACAGACACGACAAAAGAGCTATGCTGATGTACGGAGAAGAGAGCTCGTTTTCAACATGGGAAATCCCCTATCCGAGGACTTCATCGGTTCAAGGTGAAAGGGAAGTTATCACCTCGATACATC
The DNA here is from genome assembly GCA_030760725.1 of Neostapfia colusana. Classification (NCBI taxonomy): domain Eukaryota; kingdom Viridiplantae; phylum Streptophyta; class Magnoliopsida; order Poales; family Poaceae; genus Neostapfia; species Neostapfia colusana. Next base: position 74,211,408 of record JASWHV010000004.1, read on the forward strand.
TGTAAGGGCCTCAGTTTTGGCAGACATTTGAAGTGTTCATCACCACACCACACACCTCATTTGAGGAAAGATGATGAACATAAATGAAGGGCATGTAACCACCATCAACATGCTCATTAGAGAACAAACTCACATATTGCAAAAGTGGTATTTTCCCACATGTGATATAGGTGGGCTGGACTTATGAAAACTCCTACACATTGCTAAGGATGTCCATGCCAAGTTTCACCCAAATTCAAAACATTTTTGAGATCATTTTGGGTATAGAAAGAAAGAGGACAGTTTGAAACCACATTCAAATTCAAACTGTTTTTATCCCATGAATTAAAAAATGGGAGGCATATTCTTATCCAGAACATTTTTGTGAGCTCACACACCAATTTTCACTCCATTCGGAGTTGATCTTGGCATGAGCTAAGTGGGACGAATTCAAACTTTATTCGAATTCAAAACTGAACTTGTGCTGAAATTCACTCAAACCAAACCCAATTTGAATTCTATTCAATTCAAATGGCTCAGGGGTGAATAATTTGAATCACCAGGGGTATTATGGGGCTCAAAGTGTACAACAGTGATTAGGAGTAAATTTCAGAGGTTAAAACCCCGGGTGGGACCTACATGTCATAGAGGGGAGAAGGAGAAACTTGCACCCAAAGTCAAAGTCTCGGTGGGAAATTCCACCGAGCAGCTGTCGGCTATGCCATCGAGCAGCTACCGGTGCCACCAGCTGCTTCCCTCTCCGCGCGCTGGCGCCCAGGGCGGCTGGCTCGCGCCCCCACGTGACCGGTACCGCCTCAGCCGAGCAGGAGTCGGTCAGTTTTATCTTCTCGCGAGCAAACCCCGAGCTCCGACCTGTTTTGCCCGAAGACGATCGCCACCGCGGCGACCTAGCCTCAGCCGAGAGTCAGGTGCCCATGGGCAGCGTTCCACAGGCGTTTTCACGGTCCAGCGAGAGAGGCAACAGGAGCGCGCGACCACCGTGCTGCTCTCCTCCAAGTTTGGAAGCCAACCGTGAAGAATCCGCAGAGAATTTCCAGTTTTTGCTCCGGCGACCGTAAACCGAGTTTCCGGTACGGTTTCTTTAAATTCTCGCTCTATGATCTTTCGGAGGTCATCAAATCTTGCACATAGACGCTGGACTAGCGGGCGATTAAGTCCTTTTCTGCATCCGTAGCGTGAAACTGTCTAGGAGTGACGAATTTCGAGCTCGATTGAGGGCGGTCATGGCGGGCACGGTCGGTCACACGGTGCTGACCGACTTGCCTCCATCCCTGAACCCTTTTGACACCTTGTCGAGCTTCCTAGAGGTACACTGATGCTGTAGGGCCGTTTGTTCGAGGTGTTGGCGGGTTTAGAAATCACGGTCGACGGTGTCGAACCTCAACCGAGGCCGCGGCACGTCGCCGAGCTATTTCCGGTCACCCCCAGCCCGACCTGTCACCACCGACGTGTTCCTCGATGTCGACAACCCCCTGCCGGCAGTTTTTAGACCATGGGAGGTCCGGCAGCGGCGAGCCGGCGAGCCCCGAGTCTGCTCCGGTGAGGTCGGCGGCGCGGACGCGAGAGAATGGCGGGGGAAGACGAAGCCGGCTGGCCCACGTGTCAGCGGCTGAAGAATTTAAATCGGGACCGGGTGTGGCCGGCGATCGGCTGTGCTGGCGCGCAAATACCCTGTGAGCTCCGGTGTGCCGGACACCTCCGCGCTCGACACGTGTGGTATCCCTGGTGTGCCGGACTGTCACACCCGGTTTTTCCGAAGAAACAACCAAGTGAATATCACATGTATGCCAGGATCATTTTCTCATACATGTGATGACAAATAGTGATGCATCATTTATTACAAGCCAGGTGTCGAATGTAAATAAGTCTTACATTCGTAAATGTCTCAAATGACAATAATAAGTTCATCACAAGTAAATAAACTAGCAGCGGAATATTATTCTTGAGGGCTCCATCACAGGCGTTGCCCGGGGGTCTCCATGAACCTAGAAACCTTCTTCGGGTCCAAAGTCTTGGTCATTATACACCACCTCATTATCTTGATCTGAGCAGCAATATAGACCAACAAATATGCAAGGTTGAGTACCAATGGTACTCAGCAAGTGTGGGAAAGTTATGTCATGCATGGCTAGAACAAGGAAAGGTTGAACTCATGGTTAAAGCACTACGCAATTAATACCTATCACCTTAGCTTATTAAGCACCTACATTACTACACAAGTGAAATGGTCCCAATCTCCCTTCCCATCATCATAACCAAATAACCATAACATCATTTTCAAATGTTAAGCTCCCCGCTTAACATCCACAACTTCCAAAAACCATCACTTCTCTAATCATGAATAAGTCCAAGCCGCTCTTGACCGTGAGCACGGCTGTCATGACAGTTTTGAATCTGCAGAGTTTGTACCACTGTACCCACATGTAGTGATTTCATCCCCCGTTGCCGGGTGGACTAAAAGAACCTCCATTATGCCAGTGGCTACGAACCACATTCACACTTCCCAGGTGTGTAGCCAGGAGATCAGTACGAAGCCTTTACAAAGGGATTCCCGACGAGTGTGGGCCCACTGAGGTTTCACCCCTAACAGCATACAAGAGGCTCCAACCCCGCTGCAGTGGCCCCCTCTTGAGCCTTGCGGTTCATATGGTAGTCCAGCTGACACCTATTCCCCGTACCATTCAACACACCCATACTACGCCGGGGATACACCTACTTAATTGGCCAAGCTGCCCCATCTCAGCATGTGGTTGGCATGGTAAAGCCAGGTTACATGCTCCATGAACCGGTCCTTAGGATCCAGGCAAGTACTAAACACAAACCCGAGTCTCGTGCACCCAGCACACAACCAAAACATCCGACTTGCCTTGATCCCTACCTCTACATAACTCACAATATCTCATTCAAGAGTATGGTAAAATAAACTGATGATCTCATATCCCAAATATCCCATTCTAAGCATGGCTAAGCATATGCATAATAATAAATGACATGATAAAATAAATCCCAACCCAAACTACAAGGAAACAAGGTGATGCAATTCTAGGGAAACTTCCTAGCATGGGTTTCATATTTAACTTGAGAATGCAAATAATTCTATCTACACATCCTAGAATAGGATCAAAGTGGTCAAGGACACTTGCCTCCTTCCTGCTGCTCTTGAAATGGGTAGTCCTGATCTTGGAAAGGAATAACTTGCTCTTGAGCAGGTTCTACATCATACCATCACACATAGCAAAAGAAAAATAACAACCCATAAGACATAGTTCACACTTCCACTTCATACAAACCAGACATTCATATTTATGAAAGTCATTCACCATTATGTGTGTTGTGGTTACTCTATGTGTGTTGATTTGTGGCTTGCATGCACTTTTAATCATATGTATATGATTCCTACTTTTGTGTTCACATTTATACTTACATACTATATATATATGAGTTTCCAATTTAAATAAATTCCTTATATTCAACTACTACACCTTTTTACTACCAAGTATGTATGAAAGGTATTTTTCTTCTCCATATGTGCCTTCAGAATTTCTACCAACCCTAAACTGAATTCTTTGGATTTTAGAAACTCCATTTATCATTTACTAGTTGCAATATTTTCAGATTTATTTTCCTATGCATAAATGTGTACTTTATTATGAAATTAGTAATACACATCATCTAAACAGAATAGGTTCTGGTCCTAAATAATTTAATAACATATTTTGACCTTTGCCTCTGATGTAAACTATTTCACAATTATTTCCCTATTTTCTAAAACTATTCATTACTTAAAAATGTGTCCCTAAGTGTGAATAATAAATTAAACAGATTCAATTCAGCCCAAAATATGTTTTTATCTCACTCCAAAGTTTCCTAAATACTGAGAAAGTCTTTAATTAAATTTTGAGAATATGTTTGTCCCACTTTTTAATTTTTAAACACTAGCCACATATTCAATTTCCTAAATTAAATACTAAACAGGGCTAAAAAGGTAAACTCACCCCACTACAGGGTCTATAACATTATTTTCAGAATTCCAGGGGTATAGCTACACTTATCAGAGGGGTTTTTCCTAATTTTTATTAAACAAGTCTTCAATGCGGGGTAATGGGTACTTGTTCTTGATGGTTACCTCATTCAAGGCACGCTAATCCACGCATAACCTTTGGGTTCCGTCCTTCTTGGTCACAAATATCACCGGAGCTCCTCATGGTGAGGAACTAGGACGAATATACCCCTTCTCCGTCAATTCTCTCAAATGATCCTTGAGTTCTTCTAGCTGCTTGGAGTCCATCCGATAAGGTCTCTTGTATATCAGGGCTGTTCCAGGCACTAGCTCAATTGCGAATTCCACTTCATGATCGGGAGGCATACCTGGCAACTCCTCCGAAAAAACGTCTGGATATTCCCTGATAATTCGGATCTCCTCCACTTTCACATCAACTTGATTTAATTGAACATCCCTCCTAGGCTCTTGTATTGTTATAAACTTTACTTTTGTGCCACTAGGGTGCGTTAGTTCCACCGTTCTGGTCGAACAATGGATGATTCCTTTATGTTTTGTCAACCAATCCATAGCCAAGATAATATCTATCCCTTGTTAATCTATCACTATGAGGTTAGCAGTAAATACCACCCCATTAATGTCTAGGTTCACTTTGGGACACACTTGTCTTGTCCTTATTTCTCCACCTGGGGAGTTTATGGCTAGCATATGGTTCATTTGTGTTGTTGCTAGGTCATACTTCTTAACAAACCCTTGAGCAATGAACGAGTGGGTAGCACCAGAATCAAACAGCAGGGTTGCAAGGTGTAAATTGGCAGGAAACTTACCAACTACCACGTCGGGTGCCTCTTGCGCTTCCTCCATAGTGACGTGGTTCACCCGTCCTCGCATCACATTCTGCTGTTGTGGCTGTGCGGGCTTCTTCTTTGGGCATTTGTGGGCGTAGTGCCCCACTTCACCGCAGCTAAAACATTGCACCCCAACCTTAGGTGCCTGGCCTTTGTTGTCTTGGGGTTGGTTTGGGGGTCCTTGCACTGCTGGTCGAGGTGGATATACAGGGCGAGGCTGCTGTACAAACTGACGTTGTGTCTGTGCTGGTGCTGCCGGCGGCCTGTAGTTCGGGTTGTACCCTCTTGGTGCTGAGTAGGGTACCGCAGCACGGTTCGTCTGCCCTGCTGGTTGCTGCATCAGACGGGGGCGGGTGTTGCTACCCGAGGCTTGATGTGACCAACCGGCCTTCCTCTTATTCTCATTTTAAAAGGCCTTTAGCTTCCTTTCTACCACAAATGCTCTGTCCACCATCTTTTGGAAGCTTTCATACTCATTTGAGGACATTGCACACTGCATCTCCACGGTAAGTCCCTCCACAAAACAATCTTGTTTCTGCTCATCAGTCTTTATGTCCCGTGGGGCATAACGGGATAGTTGAGTAAATTTAGTGAGGTATTCCCTCACCGTCATGTTTCCCTGCTGCAGTCCCAAAAACTCCTTCCTCTTGTTTTTTAGTTCACTCTTCCCAAGTGATGTTTTCAGGGTCATGATGGGCGGCCACGTAGGCGGTCCACCAATCAGCAGCAGGTCCATGCAATTGATGAGAGGCAAACAACACCCTCTCATACCCTTGGCACTGTATAATCCTCATCTTGCTCTCAATGGTCTTAAGCCAATCATCTGCCTCCAGAGGTTCAGCAGCACCTGCGAACTTTGGAGTTTGAGTTCCTAGAAACTCACTCAACCTTGGTTGGCATGGTGCAGCTTGTGGAGGTGGAACTTGATGCAAGTTGGCCACCACTTGAGTCAAGTTCTGGATGAGGTGATTCTGATTCTCCAGCATTTGGTGGAGGGGATCAACTCCTTCACGGCGACCACCCCGCTCCTGGCCTCCAGAAACATGAGGGTTGCATGCCTCATCGTTGTTGTTGGCGGGGTTGGCAGCACGTCCTTTTTGACTTCCGGCCATCTGGCAGAATCAACCAATGTTAATTTGAAAGCATTTAGTATCATCTTACTACTTTCATTTGTTTGTACTTTGAAGTGTTGAGGCTTTGTTATACTTTTCTGAGGGTTCATTTCTCACACAAAAATAAATGCAATATTATTTCATGTGGGTTCACACCAAAGCAAAACAATCTAAAGACGAGGCTGTGGACAATTGCTCATGGCTTCCACAACCCTCGTCACACACCAAGCATTAACACACCATCGACTTAACGTAACGACTCGACTATTCGACATCTTGCTAACTAAGGGAAGGACTCTACACTACTCGTTTTCTTGAGCTGGCTCCTCGGGATCTTCCTCATCATTTCGGCTGCCTTCTGACTCTGCTTTGGGTGGGGAGGCTGCTGGTGGAGAAGTGCGACGACGCCTGATCGCTCGGCGATCCGGGGAGTCAGGAGTCCATGTATCATTCACAGTGACACACAGTTCATTCCCATCTCCTCTTTCTCTCGCCCTTAAGCAGGCTCGCAGCAACGCCTCCGTTTACTTCACGGTGTCCCGGACATCCTGAAGCTCTTGTTGACACTCCTGCAGTCGAGTGCTGAGCATAGAAGCATCCTCCAAGCACAAGTCCATGTGCTCATGGGAAGTCCCTTGCTGCACCGGCGGGTACTTGTACTCCGTGGTACAACTCTCACGCTGGAGGACATACATGTACTCAGTTTTGTCCAAGTGGCGACGATAGATGTGACTCTGGCAGGTGATGGCCTCCCAGGTGACATCTTTTTCCGGATCGACCTGTGTCGCTCTACAAGCTGGAGAGTGGTGAATCTTAAGCAGCTGATTTTCGTGTATTATCCTCATCTCTGAACTCCATTCTTCCCTCTTCTCACGGATGGTCCTGGTGGAGTTATAGTGGATGATTAGCTTGCCTGTATTGCCGGCGGCTTCGAGCATACGCCGAAGACGGCGCAATAAGCCTCCTACTGCCAATCCGTAGGAAAGGTACATCACCGGACGGCTCTCCTCTCTCTCGGCAAGGGCAACTACGGGAACTCTCCCTCCTGTGGACTTGCGAGCGGTGCGAATCATGCGAACCATCTAAAACAAAAAGAATTTAAAATTAGGTTAGATAAACTCTCAAACAAAAATCCTATTTTGAATGAAAATTGGGGTAAGATGAAGAAAGTGACTCATTAAATAACACTTTTCAACACACACCTTGTAAAAATAGTTTTTAAGAAAATAAGGCCCTTAAATACGTCCATTTCTATCTAGGTCCACGTTCCTACGGGCAACCTTGGCTCTGATACCACCTCTGTCACACCCGGTTTTTCCGAAGAAACAACCAAGTGAATATCACATGTATGCCAGGATCATTTTCTCATACATGTGATGATAAATAGTGAAGCATCATTTATTACAAGCCAGGTGTCGAATATAAATAAGTCTTACATTCGCAAATGTCTCAAATGACAATAATAAGTTCATCACAAGTAAATAAACTAGCAGCGGAATATTATTCTTGGGGGCTCCATCACAGGCGTTGCCTGGGGGTCTCCATGAACCTAGAAACCTTCTTCGGGTACAAAGTCTTGGTCATTATACACCACCTCATTATCTTGACCTAAGCAGCAATATAGACCAACAAATATGCAAGGTTGAGTACCAATGGTACTCAGCAAGTGTGGGAAAGTTATGTCATGCATGGCTAGAACAAGGAGAGGTTGAACTCATGGTTAAAGCACTACGCAATTAATACCTATCACCTTAGCTTATTAAGCACCTACATTACTACGCAAGTGAAATGGTCCCAATCTCCCTTCCCATCATCATAACCAAATAACCATAACATCATTTTCAAATGTTAAGCTCCCCGCTTAACATCCACAACTTCCAAAAAACCATCACTTCTCTAATCATGAATAAGTCCAAGCCGCTCTTGACCGTGAGCATGGCTGTCATGACAGTTTTGACTCTGCAGAGTTTGTAGCACTGTACCCACATGTAGTGATTTCATCCCCCGTTGCCGGGTGGACTAAAAGAACCTCCATTATGCCAGTGGCTACGAACCACATTCACACTTCCCAGGTGTGTAGCCAGGAGATCACTACGAAGCATTTACAAAGGGATTCCCGACGAGTGTGGGCCCACTGAGGTTTCACCCCTAACAGCATACAAGAGGCTCCAACCCCGCTGCAGTGGCCCCCTCTTGAGCCTTGCGGTTCATATGGTAGTCCAGCTGACACCTATTCCCCGTACCATCCAACACACCCATACTACGCCGGGGATACACCTAATTAATTGGCCGAGCTGCCCCATCTCAGCATGTGGTTGGCACGGTAAAGCCAGGTTACATGCTCCATGAACCGGTCCTTAGGATCCAGGCAAGTACTAAACACAAACCCGAGTCTCGTGCACCCAGCACACAACCAAAACATCCAACTTGCCTTGATCCCTACCTCTACATAACTCACAATATCTCATTCAAGAGTATGGTAAAATAAAGTGATGATCTCATATCCCAAATATCCCATTCTAAGCATGGCTAAGCATATGCATAATAATAAATAACATGATAAAATAAATCCCAACCCAAACTACAAGGAAACAAGGTGATACAATTCTAGGGAAACTTCCTAGCATGGGTTTCATATTTAACTTGACAATGCAAATAATTCTATCTACACATCCTAGCATAGGATCAAAGTGGTCAAGGACACTTGCCTCCTTCCTGCTGCTCTTGAAATGGGTAGTCCTGATCTTGGAAAGGAATAACTTGCTCTTGAGCAGATTCTACATCATACCATCACACATAGCAAAAGAAAAATAACAACCCATAAGACATAGTTCACACTTCCACTTCATACAAACCACACATTCATATTTATGAAAGTCATTCACCATTATGTGTGTTGTGGTTACTCTATGTGTGTTGATTTGTGGCTTGCATGCACTTTTAATCATATGTATATGATTCCTACTTTTGTGTTCACATTTATACTTACATACTATATATATATGAGTTTCCAATTTAAATAAATTCCTTATATTCAACTACTACACCTTTTTACTACCAAGTATGTATGAAAGGTATTTTTCTTCTCCATATGTGCCTTCAGAATTTCTACCAACCCTAAACTGAATGATTTTAGAAACTCCATTTATCATTTGCTAGTTGCTATATTTTCAGATTTATTTTCCTATGCATAAATGTGTACTTTATTATGAAATTAGTAATACACATCATCTAAACAGAATAGGTTCTGGTTCTAAATAATTTAATAACATATTTTGACCTTTGCCTCTGATGTAAACTATTTCACAATTATTTTCCCTATTTTCTAAAACTATTCATTACTTAAAAATGTGTCCCTAAATATGAATAAAATATTAAACAGATTCAATTCAGCCCAAAATATGTTTTTATCTCACTCCAAAGTTTCCTAAATACTGAGAAAGTCTTTAATTAAATTTTGACAATATGTTTGTCCCACTTTTTAATTTTTAAACACTAGCCACATATTCAATTTCCTAAATTAAATACTAAACAGGGCTAAAAAGTTAAACTCACCTCACTACAGGGTCTATAATATTATTTTCAGAATTTTCCAGGGGTATAGCTACACTTATCAGAGGGGTTTTTCCTAATTTTTATTAAGTCCAGGGGCTAAAACTGATTTTTAAATGAATTTACATGATTTTCTGAAGTTCCAGGGGCTAGATCAGAAGTTTCCGGGGCTAGCTCTTATTTCCCGAGAACCCCAGGGGGTAGCACGTAAGATTTCCAGTCTTTATAACGCGGGGCTGACGTGGACCGTCCGATTTTAAACCGACGGCTGAGATTATAACGTCGAACCGGTACGCGGGGATTTAAACCCTACCGTGCGATTTAAAATAAACGGCGCACAAGCGGCCACGTCGCTCTGATCGAACGCGGGCGGCGCTGCCGGCTGCGCACGGCGGCGGGAAGCGGCGATCTCGCCGGAGACTTTCGGATTTTCGAGAATTCTTCCTAGAACTGTGATTTTATGGTATAGATCGGTGGAGGGGAGGTCGGGGATCTCACCTCGGGGGTTTTCTTGAGCTCGGAGGTCCTGGAAAGTGATCGGCGACGAGGTCCGAGGCAAAACCACGGAAAAGCTCGTCGGTGCTGTGTTTACACCACAAGTCACCGAGTTTTCTGCACCTCAAAGGTTCCCCGGAGGCGGTGGATCAAGACCAGCGAGTTAGATCGGAATTTCCGAGCTTAGATCGGCCAGAATTCGCCGGAGAAGTCTCGGTTCTCACCGGAGGAAAATCGGCGGATCGCGTGGGAAAAACAGAACGAGGCCGGGGTTTTTATAGACGGGGGAGGGCGGCGGGGTGGTTTAGATCAAGTCCGCGTTGCCTACGAACAAAATTCAGCGGGGATACGCTGAAATCCCGATCGGTTTTGATTCGGGTGAGAGGGAGTCCGGCGCGGGCGCGAGGTAGACGACGATCTGGTGGGTCCCACCTGTCAGCGGAAGGAAGCGGCGCGCGCGGCTGCGGGCTGGCGCGGGCGCTGGCTGGGCCGGCTGGTGGGTTTCGGCCCACTGGCCGGTTTTTTTCTGTTTTCTCTTTTTCTTTTTCTATTTCTTTTCTGATTTGAGTTTAATTTGAATTCCAGTTTGAATTTGAATATTTGCAAAACATGCAACACGTCCAAAAAATTTTAAATTCCCCTCTTAACATGATTTAGGGTCTTAACAAGATTTTTGGTGTGTTGCACGGACACCTCCGCGCTCGACACGTGTCACCGCGGGCACCGAGAGTTTAAACTTTTCCCCCGATTTTCAGAATTCTTCCAAACTTCAAATCCTCATAACTTTGGCTAGAAAGCTCCAAATCGAGTGAACCAAATTTGGTTGGATTTAGCTCTCTGAGAACTTTCCAGCAATACCAAATTCAGCTCGTGAAAGTGAATAGTTTTCCAGAATTAAATCCCTAAAGTTTAAACTGTTGGGAATTTTATCTGGGGAACTACTTTATGAAAAAATCTGAAATTTGGCTGAGAGGTTCATTGGAAAATCCCTAAATACCAGTAGAATTTTCAGACTCATCCAAGTTCATTTAGTTACCCTAATCGGGTGATTAAGAGAACTGCCCTGAGAAAATAGAAAAATGTACAGAAACATTTTTCAGATTTTCTCAAATCTTAATTAGGGCATAACTTTCTGTAGTATTCTGCAAATGACATGAAACCAACTCCATTAGAACCATCTTAAAGTCTAGTTTCCAGAAAGTAATGGTTGGAGCCATGAAAACCCCTGGAATTATTCAGAGGCTCAGATATTGACCAAATGGGCTTTTATTTGTACAAGGTTCAAATGAACTTTGTTTCAAATAAAACTTGGTCAAGACTCTGTTTAGGACCCTACCAAGCCACAATAAAAATTTCAGAACCAAAGGGAAGGGCTATCTAGAGTTATTAGCAATTGTGTATTCAAGTTCACACATTGCATTTAAATTAACATGTAGTATTTCATAAACGTGTAGTCACTGAAGAAGAGACTCCGGAAGTGCTGGACTTCCTCCTTCCCGAAGAAGAGCTAACTACTGACCAGCAGCAACAAGGCAAGCCCCGGATTGCATTAACCTTTCTATAAGTCTTACTTTGTTTACATGTGTCATATGAAGTATGTATGTGCATTAGGTATAGGATGAATGAAACCCACTTGCATAACCAAAGGTTCCAAAAAGAGTGAGGGTAGTGTCAAGGACCTCGAGTAGACAGGCTACGCTTAATGATTCATAGGACTTCGGTACAAGTCGAGTAGTTGGAATCTACTCGCGAGATGGGTATTGGGACACACGGGTTCGGTTGAGTGATGTGAGATCACTTTAGTAATGAAAATGAGACTAGGCAGGGGCTAGGGCGCAGCAAGAGTGAGTCTTGTGTGCGCAGCCCTGCCCGTGTCGATTGAGGACCGATCCGTGTGTGGCCCTGCTGAACAAGTATTGAACGTACCGAAGGCATATCGGATATATGGGCCCCGATAAACCGATGTAGCCTAAACCTCCGGGCGTCGAGGCATAACGCACCGATTTATAGGTGTAGGCTGAGGGCAGCAAGGTGGAAATCTGCCAACGGGCATAGAGAGATGCTCCGTGTGGGGAACCTCCTGCTCGTTTCGGTGCGACCGGTTCGATGTTTGGGCTGTTGGGTGAAAGGTTGTCCCGTATGACATCGAGTGAGCGTGCTGTGCAGCTCCACGGGTGGGCGTACGTGACGTGCTCTTTGGGTTTCCCTGCAGGTGTATATCGAGTCGATTCGCCGTCCCTCGCGGTGACGAGTACCGCTTGTTTACTGCGTCGTAACATAGATTAATGAATGAAATGTTATGATTCATTATTGCTGTTATGATATAATTGCATTGCTACATGTGTGCCACCAAATATTGCTCACTAAATTTTTGCTTCATGAACTGTTAACTTGTTGCTAAAAGATGAACTAAGGATGAACTTGTAGGCGTGTCCATTTGCTGCAATATTACTATCCTATGTCATTGTACACCTCATGTAGAGTTTCATGCTTAGGTGAGTCGGTTAAGTCTTGTTGAGCCTTCGTGCTCACGGTTGCTGCTTAAGTGTTTTTCAGATGAGGCGCCACCCACGGACTCGGAGTACGAGTCAACCGGCGAGGGTTACCCTCCGTCGGGGACCACGGCTGAGTGGGAGCCGTACACGCCGCGCTGAGCTGAGGAGTGCAGCTAGTGTGGTTTGCCCTAGGGCTGGGCAACCACTTTTGCTAGATAGGCGGGCGTGAGTTGTATAAAAGAAACTTCCGCTGTGTAATAAAGACCTTAGTTTGTAACTGAGAAGTGTACTACTTTGTACATTAAGTTTGTTTTTCCCATGTAATATAATGTGTTCTTATGACGTGGGCTGTCGGGTGTCGCATCGCGCGGCACCACCCTCTGCGATCCTGGATGAGCGTATTCCGGTCCGCCACAACATCGGACCCTTTCAAGTTCTGGAGAGGAAAGGCGAAGTGGCGTATCAACTAGAATTACCGGCTCGCCTATCGGATGTGCACGATGTATTCCATGTGTCACAGCTCAAGAAATGTCTGAGAACGCCTGAAGAGGTGTTACCCGTGAATGAGGTTGACGTAGTTGAGGATTTGTCTTATGCCGAGCAACCATCCAAGATTTTGGAAACAATGGAATGCCTCACAAGAAATAAAAGAATCCGGATGTGCAAGGTGCAGTGGAAGCATCACTCGGAAGAGGAAGCCACCTAGGAGCGAGAAGATGAGCTTAAGGCGCAATTTCCGGAATTGTTTTCTTAGAACCCCAATCTCGAGGACGAGATTTCTTTTAAGTGGGGTAGAGCTGTAACATCCCAAAATCCTGTTAAGAGGGGAATTTAAAAAATTTTGGACGTATTGCATGTGTTGCAAAAATTCAAATTCAAACTGGAATTCAAATTAAACTCAAAACAGAAATGAAAAAGAAAAAGAAAAAGAAAAAAATAAACCTTCCCGGCCAGTGGGCCGAAACCCACCAGCCGGCCCACCCAACCCCCGCGCCAGCCCGCAGCCGCGTGCCCGCGCCCCCTCTCGCAGACAGGCAGGACCCACCTGTCATCCCCGAGCTCCCGATCGTGCCGACCCCGGACTGTTCACGCGCGCGCGCGCGATCGTAACCGACCGGAAAACCGCGCGTTCCCAGCCGACTCCCGGTCCCAGAAGACTCCAGCTCGATCTAAACCAACCCGCCGCCCTCCCCCGTCTATAAAAACCCCGGCATCGTCCCATTTTTCCCCCACGATCCGCCGTTTTTCCTCCCGGTGAGAACCCGAGCTTCTCCGGCAAATTCTGCTCGATCTTCATTCGGGAATTTTGAACTCGCTGGCCTTGATCCACCGCCTCCGGGGAACCGCGCAGGTGCAGAAAACTCGGTGGTTTGCGGCTCAAACACAGTGCCGACGAGCCTCGCCGTGAATTCACCTCGGACCTCGTCGCCGACCGCTTTCCAGGACCTCCGAGCTCAAGAAAACCCCTGAGGTGAGATCCCCGACCTCCCCTCTACCGATCTATGCCATAAAATCACAGTTTTAGCGAGAATTGACGAAGATCCGAAACTCTCCGGTGAGATCGCCACCTCCCGCCGCCGTGCGCCGCCGGGCAGCGCCGCCCGCGCTCGATCAGAGCGACGTGGCCGCTTGTACGCCGTCTATTTTAAATCGCACGGTAGAATTTAAATCCCCGCGTACCGGTTCGACGTTATAATCTCAGCCGTCTGTTTTAAATCGGACGGTCCATGTCAGCCCCGCGTTATAAAGGCCGGGATTCTTACGTGCTACCCCCTGGGGTTCTCGGAAAATACGAGCTAGCCCCGGAAACTTCTGATCTAGCCCCTGGAACTTCAGAAAATCATGTAAATTCATTTAAAAATCAGTTTTAGCCCCTGGACTTAATAAAAATTAGGAAAAACCCCTCTGTTATATGTAGTTAGACCCTGGAAATTCTTAAAATAATATAATAGGCCCTGTAATTGGGTGAGTTTATCTTTTTAACCCTATGTGATATTAAATTTAGGAATTTGAATATATGTTTAGTATTTAAAATTTAACAGATGGGACAAACACATTGTAAATTCAAATTATAAACTTTCCTAGTATTTGGAAAACTTTGGAGTGAGATAAAAATAGATTTTTGGCTGAAATGAATCTGTTTAATTGATTATTCACATTTATTAGTAATAGGGACACATTTTTAAGTAGAGAATAATTCTGAAAAATTAGTAAAATAAATGTAAAATAGTTCACATCAGAAGAGAAGTTCAAAAATATATTATTTAATATTTTAGATCCAAAACCTATTGTGTTTAGATGAGGTGTCTTACTATTTTTATAATAAAGTGCACATTTAGGCATAGGAAATAAATCTGAAAATATAGCAAGCTAGGTATAAATAACTAGAAAATGATAAATGAAGTTTCCAAAATCCAAAGAATTCAGTTTAGGGTTGGTAGAAGGTTTGAAGACACATATGAAGTAGGACAATACCTTTCATGCATACTTGGTAGCTAAAATGTGTATCAATTAAATATAAGGGATATATTTAAATTAGAAATTCATATATAGTATGCCAACATGAATATGAATACAAAAATAGAAATCATATGTACATGTTTAAAAGTGCATGTAAGCCAAAATCAACACACATAGAGTAACCACAACACATGGAAATGAGAATGGCTTTCATAAATGTGAATGTGTGGCTTGTATGAAGTGGAAGTGTGAACTATGTCTTATGACTTGTTGGTTTCTTTTGCTATGTGTGATGGTATGAGTAGAACCTGCTCCAGAGCAAGTTCTTCCTTTCCAAGATCAGGACTACCCATTCCAAGAGCAGCAGGAAGGAGGCAAGTGTACTTGACCACTTTGATTCTATACTAGGATGTGTAGATAGAATTATTTGCATTGTCAATTGAAAATATGAAACCCATGCTAGGATGTTTCACTAGAATTGCATTACCTTTTTTCCTTGTAGCTTGGGTTGTGATTCATTTTATCATGTCATTTATTATTATGCATATGCTTAGCCATGCTTAGAATGGGATATTTGGGATATGAGATCATCAGTTTATTTTACCATACTCTTGAATGAGATATTGTGAGTTATGTAGAGGTAGGGATCAAGGCAAGTTGGATGTTTTGGTTGGTGCTGGGTGCACGAGACTCGGGTTTGTGTTTAGTACTTGCCTGGATCCTAAGGACCGGTTCATGGAGCATGTAACCTGGCTTTACCGTGCCAACCACATGCTGAGATGGGGCAGCTTGGCCAATGAATTAGGTGTATCCCCGGCGTAGTGTGGGTGTGTTGGATGGTGCGGGGAATAGGTGTCAGCTGGACTACCATATGAACCGCAAGGCTCAAGAGGGGGCCTCTGCAGCGGGGTTGGAGCCTCTTGTATGCTGTTAGGGGTGAAACCTCAGTGGGCCCACGCTCGTCGGGAATCCCTTTGTAAAGGCTTCGTAGTGATCTCCTGGCTACACACCTGGGAAGTGTGAATGTGGTTCGTAGCCACTGGCATAATGGAGGTTCTTTTAGTCCACCCGGCAACGGGGGATGAAATCACTACATGTGGGTACAGTGGTACAAACTCTGCAAAGTCAAAACTGTCATGACAGCCGTGCTCACGGTCAAGAGCGGCTTGGACTTATTCATGATTAGAGGAGTGATGGTTTTGGAAGTTAAAGATGTTAAGCGGAAAGCTTAACATTGGAAATGATGTTATGGTTATTTGATTATGATGATGGGATGGGAGTTTGGGACCATTTCACCTGTGTAGTAATGTAGGTGCTTAATAAGCTAAGGTGATAGGTATTAATTGCGTAGTGCTTTAACCATGAGTTCAACCTCATCTTGTTCTAGCCCAGCATGACATAACTTTCCCACACTTGCTGAGTACCATCGGTACTCAACCTTGCATATTTGTTGGTTTATATTGCTGCTCAGGTCAAGATAATGAGGTGGTGTATAATGATCAAGACTTTGGACCCGAAGAAGGTTTCTAGGTCCATGGAGTCCCCCGGGCAACGCCTGTGACGGAGCCCACGAGAATAATTATTCCGCTGCTAGTTTATTTACTTGTGATGAACTTATTATTGTCCATCGAGACATTGGCTATGTATGACTTATTTATATTCGACACCTGGCTTGTAATAAATGATGCTTCACTATTTGTCATCACATGTATGAGAAAATGATCCTAGCATACATGAGATATTCACTTGGTTGTTCTTCGGAAAAACCGGGTGTGACACTTCCGGGCTTCGGAGTTGGAGCGGCTCGCCCAGAGTCTCCAGGGGAAAGCTCTCAGGCAGCCAAGGAGAAGGAATTCTCCGAGGGGGGCCTCGATGCCTTGCTGGCAGCCCGCCGAGAGATGGAGGAGCTTCAGGCCTCACGGTCCTCCGAGGCCTGGGTGGTCTGGAGCTTCGTCGACCAGGCAGGGTCGGCCCTGGTCCCCCTTGGCTTCAGCCCGGTGAAGGCAGTGGCTCCGGCGCAGAAGGTGGCTGTCGAAGTGTGTCGTCAACACTTCCCCCGGACCTTCTCTGGGCAGCCCACGGAGGTTCTTTTTCTGAGGGGCTAGTCGCTTGCGGAGAGCTTCAGAGTTAGGGACGATTGAGGGAGGAGCTTGACACGGCGAGTTTTACGTAGTTCGGGCCGCCGGAGCGTAAAACCCTACGTCCACGGTGAGCAGAGGTGCTCGCTGTATTGCTTGCTGCCCAGAACTGGAGTCCTGAGCTTGAGGGTGTGTAAGAGGTGAGTCAACAGAGTTTGAACCCTTGCTAACGTTGCCTACCCGAGCCTTTTATAGTCCAAGGCTCGAGCGGCTTACAAGGTGGGCCCGGGACCTGACAGGTGGTCCCGGGGAGATTGCCTGCCATCTACCGTATCTGCAGTTATGCTGGTAGTTGTCTCTGGCGAAGTCTTAGTGGCCCATGCTGCAAGCTAGTCGTAGTGGTTGATGATGGCAGGGGCGGCAGGGGATGTCTTGTCGCTGTGTTTATTGGCGGGCAGGTTCTGACATGGCGCTCCAGTCTGCGATGTGACTGGGCGCAACGGCACATGACAGAGGCGTGCTCCGTGTCTCCACGCCTTGGGAAGGCACGGGCCTTGAATACCTTGTACGGGCAAGGTATGGCGCGTCTTTACTCCTGCTGCCTACCGCGTGGGAGCAGGCAGCGTCGCTCTGCTGGCCACGTGGCGGGCCCAGAGCTCTCCTCTGAGGAGAGGGAGGTCCGGCCCCGTGGGACACGTGGAGCAATCGGAGCTCCCCCCACGGAGGGGGGAGGTCTTGCTTCTGCTGGCCACGTGGCGGGCCCGGAGCTCTCCTCTGAGGAGAGGGGGGTCCGGCCCCGCAGGACACGTGGAGCCTTCGGAGCTCTCCCCACGGAGGCAGGAGGTCCGGCTCAGTTGGCCATGTGGCGAGTCCGGAGCTCTCCTCTGAGGAGAGGGAGGTCCGGCCACGCTGGACCCGTGGCACCTTCCGAGCTCTCCCTGCGGAGAAGGGCGTGGTCCTTAGGCATTTCCCCCTGTGCGCAGGGGTACCCCGTATCGAGGGTACCGACAGTGGCCCCCAAGCCCATCTCGGGGGAGATAGCGAGCCCGAGGTGGGGCCTCCGTCTCTTCCACTCCGAGTACTTTCTCTAAGTCCCGCATTGACCGTGGCCGGAGCACGAACAGTCACGGGATCGTGGGAGCATGCGCCCACTTGATGGTTGCTTATACTGCAGCGGTTCCCAAGGCTGCCACTTCTGCACGTCACGGCACTTTTTTCGGGAACCGCCGAAGTGCCTTGTCGGCTCGTCTCCTTGGGAGACTGACTTCTTGGCCCACTGCTTCAGCTGGACGACTTGGGTTCACTTGTCATCGACGCTTGGTCTTGGAGCCGAAGCGGTTGCCCAAGCGGCGTATTCGAAGAGTTTGGAATCGCTTTGAATCGCACCTGGGAAGACCTGGGAAGCTATAAAAGGGGATCTTACCCGCATCGCGGCTTCCCTTTGCACTTCCCAGCGCTTGCAGCTTCCTTGAGTTCTTGCGCCTTTGTCTTCCCTGTTCTTGAGCTCTCTCCGGCAATGGCTTCCAACCTGCTTCCGTCACGTCTCACCCGGTCGGCCAAGCTCGGACCAGCGTGCAAGCTGCTGGGCTGGCACGCGGAGGAGCAGAAACGCCAGCTCCGCCAGGGATCTCTCCCCCTGCTCCTGGAGAAGGGGGAGATGGTCTTCTTCACTGTCTACGCCATGGCGGGGTTTGTCCCGCCAATTTCTTCCTTCTTCGTGACTCTGCTGGAGACGTACGGTCTCCAGCTCCACCATCTTTCCCCCAACTCCTTCGCGATGGCCGCCGTCTTCGTCCATTTCTGCGAGATGTTCGTGGGGGTGCATGCTTCGACGATGCTCTTCCGCTACTTCTTCGTGCTGCGGACGACTGGGCGCAGCTCGAAGACTCAGCTGGGCGCGTACTACTTCCAGCATCGCTGCAAGGATCCGAAGGCCTCCGGGTAACTTCTACTGTAGGATCGAAGAGCACGTGAAAAGCTACCAGAGGGGGGGGGTGAATGGTAGATTAAAACTCTTCGCAGCGGAAACAACAAAAACCCCTCAGCAAAAATCAATCGGTTAAAGAAACCTTGTGGGCAAGTGTTTTCAAACGTGTTCAACCGTGACAAATCAAGTAGAGAGGTAGAGAATCAAGTCACGGATCTAATGCAACAAGAATCACTTGAAAACACGAAGTAAAACTTGAGATACGATCAAAACATTAAACGAAGATCAATCTGTTCTACCCGATATAAAACAGATCTGCAATGCTGCAAAGAAACTCGTGTACCTCAAAAACTACAGATCCGAAGCTCGTGAAAATTTCACAGATGATAGAAAATTGAGTTGTGAAGACAACCAAAAAATAATCACGTCAATCGGATCTGTAAAACTCGAGTTATGAACGAAACACCGAAGCAACATCGGTCTGTCCAGAAACTCGGCGAGAAAGACTTGACGAAAAACAAGTCGGACGAACAAGGCACAAAAACTCCACGAAACTATGAACTTTATTCCATAGAAACATAAGAGGAACAACCCAAAGTTCCCTTCCCACGAGAGCTCTGGCCTCCCTTGCTTTTATAGCCAGCCCTCAGGCTAAACAATCCAATCTAGGACTCCTACTCCTAATTGGACTTGTATCCTAATTTACCATAACGGCTCAGGACTCTCCTATTTGCAGATAGAAGCAATCGTGAGACTTCCAAACACCTTAGGAACGTCCTAGACATTCCTAAAACAACTTAACTTCGTGCCTAGCACGAAATCCTATCATAACCAACTCAAATCTTCCATATTTGAGCCATATCCGACTCAGCCTCAGCCTGAGTACGCAATCCAGCCGGTTGGACCTTTCCGACCAATTCTTTACGTCCACTTCTCTTCATCACGCTTTGGAACAATGTTGCCACATCCATGCACTCATTGCACACGTGCAAACACCTTCCAACGACGTACACACAACATTCATATGCACACGTCCAAACATGCTGCGCGACCTCCCGATCAACTCAACCACAGATCCTCCCGAACTTGGTTGTTGGAACCTCATCTCCTCCCTGAGACTAGTCCAAGGATCCCATCACCAGCCATGTCTTGAACTCAAGCAACACCTGCACATGAATAAACAACCAATTCTTCCGAGCACAAGTCCTCGACTTGACTCACGTTAGTTCGAAAACCACAACACCTTACATGAGCACGCCACATAAGCATGTTGCAAACCATATCAAATGATAACAGCCATAACCACCAAAACACACCAAAAACATAGCAAATTAATACTAAGCAAACCTTCCCATAAAGCAAGTTTGAAACATTGCGAGTTAAAAGCAAAAACAAGACGCTGCAGTTCTACGAGTTGAACTTCACGGGAGCTCCCTAAAAACAAGCTCCGGACCTTGCAGGAGCTCTCCGGACCTTGCGTCGGACCTTGCCAACACTTGGCGGACCTAACAAAGAACTTGTCGGACCTTGCCACAGAAGAATGTTTTGGCAATATTCAAAACTTTGAATGTTAATGCTAACTTTTATCCTAATCGCCAATGTATTCAGCACACATAGGTCTCACAATCTCCCCCTTGATGAATGCATTGGCAACACCAATTAAAATCCGAACATTGGCTTATGAAAAGTTTTGAAAAGCTTTGAAAACTCATTTCTCCCCCTTTATTAATTTCTCCCCATTGTTTAAAATCAGAGAAGGAAGAAAGTGTATAACATATGCAAAATGTAAAAAAAATCTCTCCTTATACATATTTCTCCCCCTTTGACAATGTATTCAGCAAGGTTCAAAAGAGAAATTTTTAAATGTTATGAGCATATTATAACATATACATACAAAACAAAGCTCATCCAAGTCATACTATCAGGTTACTTACACTATCACATCAATGAGATACATAAAGTAGTGTAAGCCATGCTAGAGATCAAATGTATTTTTCAGTTTAAGCAAGTCATGATCTCCCTTACTCAACTATTTCAAAACCTGAAAACATGACACTTGTTGCTGCATTTTTATTATTCATAATCATTTAAGGCACAAAGTTGATCATATGATATTTGCAAGATATTATATGCCGCATCAGCCTTATTCTAACCAACCAAGCCAAGCCTATGTCATTTGACAATCAGAAGCTTAAGGACATGGTTTTAGTCATACACAATTCCTTCCAAGTTCATATCTTAGTGCAATGATAAGCAATCTCAAAAGAAGAAGTGTGATGCATGCATATTCTCTTGATCTTTTCTCAATTTTTTATTTGAAAACTCAACATGTGAGCTGATCACTTGATTAATTTTTTATGATTAAAAGAAATTGTGAGCACGCAACAAGTTCAAAACAGCAAGAAAGTTCGATCATGACCAGATTTAGTGTAAGTAATTATTCCAATTACTAGTCATGGCAAAAACTACAAAATGTATAACATGAGTAATGTAGTAAGAACTTTCAGCCTTTAAAAGGAATCACAAAGTCATATATGTATGAAATACTATGCTCATATTATTTTAGTTTCAGATTCACACATAGACTTTCAAAGATTCAAAAACTCCCCCTCAATTTAAGCCATGAGGATGCATAAACCCTATTTCACTACGAATGAAACAAAAAGAGTGAAATCCAAAGGTTTTGTAAAAATATCAGCCAATTGTTGTTCGGTATCGACATGGTGAAGCACAATGTTTCCTTTTTCAACATTATCACGAAGAAAGTGATACCTAATGTCAATGTGCTTAGTTCTAGGGTTTTTCACGGGGTTTTTAGCAATACAAATTGCAATAGTGTTATCACAAAACAGTGGAACACTATCTAAATCAACCCCATTGTCCTTAAGTGTTTGAACAATCCAAAGAATTTGTGAGCAAGCGCTAGCCGCAGCTACATATTCAGATTCGGCCGTGGATTGTGCAACTGAACTTTGTTTTCTAGAGGACCAAGCAACAAGTGAATTACCAAGAAAATGACAAGCACCCGAAGTACTTTTCCTATCAATCCTACAACTCCCAAAATCAGCATCCGAAAAAGCTTTCAAAGAAGCGGTTGAGGAAGAGGGAAGAAAAATGCCAAACTCTTGAGTTCCATGTAGGTACCTGAGAATCCTTTTGATGGCTTGGCGATGTGAAGCACGTGGAGAAGCTTGAAAACGTGCACAAAGACATACGCTGAATTGTATGTCCGGTCTTGACGCCGTGAGATACAAAAGTGATCCAATCATACTTCTGTATTCTTTTTTATCGACCAGGTCACCATCTTCGTCAAGTTCAAGTGTTGTTGCTGTTCCCATTGGTGTCCGAAGAGGCTTGCATTTGTCCTTGTTGAAGCTCTTAAGAAGGTCCTTTGTATACTTAGTTTGATGCACAAAAGTTCCTTCTTTTGTTTGCTTGATTTGCAGCCCCAAAAAGTATGTGAGTTCTCCCATCATACTCATCTCAAATTCTGAACTCATCATAGCTGAAAACTTGGACACGAGATCATGAGAAGCACAACCAAAGATAATATCATCCACATACACTTGAACGAATAATGAGTCATTGCCATGCTTAAGTACAAAAAGAGTTTTATCAACCTTGCCCATGGTAAACCCCTTTTCAAGTAAGAATGTTTTTAACCTATCATACCATGCTCTAGGGGCTTGTTTTAGACCGTACAAGGCTTTGGACAGTTTGTAAACATGATTAGGAAAATTTGGATTTTCAAAACCCGGTGGCTGCTTAACATAAACCTCCTCCTCTATGTAGCCATTAAGAAAAGCACTTTAACATCCATTTGATATAACTTGAAACCTTTAGATGCAGCAAATGCTAATAAAATTCTTATAGCTTCTAATCTAGCAACAGGAGCAAATGTTTCATCAAAATCTAGACCTTCAATTTGAGTGAAACCTTGAGCAACCAACCTAGCTTTATTCCTAACCACAACCCCATCGTCACTTTGCTTATTTTTAAATACCCATTTAGTTCCAATTAATGTGTGACTTGAGGTGGAGGTATAAGTTTCCAAACATTATTTCTTTCAAAATTTTCAAACTCTTCTTGCATGGCATTAATCCAAGATTCATTAGTGAGTGCGTGTGATATATCCTTGGGTTCAAAAGAAGCAACAAAAGCAGAATAAGCATGAGAGTTTGGATCGCAAAACCTGGACCGAGTGACTCGTTCATGCAAGCTTCCAATGATTTGTTGTGGAGGATGACTTTTGAGTACTCGGAGGGGAGTAGACACTTCACAAGCACCTTCTTCTTCATGTTCAGACCTTTGATTAGGAGAGCTTGTTGATTGAGGAAGGTCCGAACCAGCAGTAGTGACTGTTGGTGCTGGTTGTGGTGCAAAATCAGCAGCTTGATCGTTATTTACTTCCGAGTTTTCGGGCAGAAGCACCACTTCTTCATCTTCTTCAATAAAAATACTCTCCCCCTGCGGATATGGATCCGGACCTGCAATATCGGAGCTAGTACTTGGGCTAGCTTCATCAAAAGAAACCTCGCAAGTCTCCACAATTTTGTTAGTGTCAAGTAAAAGCACACGGTAGCCTCTAGTATGAGATGGATAACCAAGAAACATGCCATCAACAGATCTAGCTTCAAATTTATCAAGATTACCATGTTTCTTAACAAACCATTTGCAACCAAAAACCCTAAAGTGTGTAACACTAGGCCTATGTCCAAACCGGAGCTCATATTGGGCTTTTCCAAGCTTAGCACGCAAGAAAACACGATTTGAGACATAACAAGCGGTTGCTATTGCATCAGCCCAAAATTTCCTAGGAGTTTGATATTCATCAAGCATATTCCTAGCCATCTCAACTAAGGTCCTGTTCTTTCTTTCTACGACACCATTTTGTTGTGGTACATAGGGTGAAGAGTATTGATGATCTATTCCATTTTCAGCACAAAAGTGATCAAAGGATTGGTTTTTAAATTCAGTTCCGTTATCACTTCTAATTGCTTTTAATGATCCTGGGTGATCAATAGATAATCTAAGAAATAAAGTTCTAAAATGACTAAAAGCTTCATTCTTAGATGCCATATAATAAACCCAAGAATATCTGGAATAATCATCAACAATTACAAGCAGATACCGTTTACCTCCGAAGGATTGAACACGTGCCGGACCTACTGTGTCAAGATGTAAAAGTTGTCCCGGTTCAGCTGTCATGATCATTGTGAGAGGAGCATGTGAACCTGCAACAAACTTAGCATGTCTACAAGAAGAGCACACAATATCATTGTCCTTTTTAAGCTTCGGCAGCCCACGTATGCGATCGAGAGCACTAACACGAGTGAGATGATCAAAGCCTATGTGACCAAGTCTACGATGCCAAAAATATAGATCCTTTGTATCATTAGCAACTAGACACCGATGCTTAGAAGTTGACAAATCAAAATCAGCTTTAAACACTCTTCCAAACCTATACATGTTAAACAAAAGCTCACCTTTTGAATCTACAACCTTGCAGCAATTTTTAGCAAAGCGAACCTCTAGATTTTCATCTAGCAATTGTGAAACCGAAAGCAAGTTGTATTTCAAATTTTTAACAAGTGCCACATCTTTCAAAGTGTAGAGATTGTTTACTCTAACCGAACCTTTAGCAATTATGGGAGTAGAAGAGTTGTCGGCGAAAGTAACATTTTCTACACGTGACACAAAAGAGAGAGAGGAGAACCATTCTTTGTTACCGGTCATGTGGCGTGAGAAACCTGAATCCACAATCCAAATGTTCTCCTTCCTCAAATGTGAAACCTACACAGCAGCACAATACGTCGATGACTCAATACTTGGGTTAGTTAAAAGACTTTTAGGAATCCAGTACTGAGTCACACGACGTCCAGCAGGAATAACACATGAAAGCTGAGAAGGTACAGCAGGTTTATGAGCCAAACATCGAAATTTTTTGTTCCCAACTACTGACTTAGAAGATGTGTTATATGTAGCACAAAAAACAGTAGGTCCGGGAGCATGTTTTTGACTCATTACAGCAGGTTGCAAGCTCCGAACATTCGGTCTAGCAGATTTTGCTTGGTTGTTATGTGATCTAGCAAGTATTCTTTGTTTCTTATCGTGTTTAGCTAGTCTATAACAAAAATCCATGACATGACCATCTCTACCACAGTAGGTACAATGAAAAATAACCTTATTATCATGTCTAGATGAGCAAGCAACACGTTTATTAGAACCCGAATGGGACAGTACTCCTGCAGATTTGAAAATCACCTCTTTCTGTCTAGGAGCTGTTTGAATCAAACCGCTTCCTAATGACTTTACAACTTTAGGTGGGTGTGCCTTAGCATGAGCATGAGAATTAAAACCTAAACCAGTTTTATCATTACAAGACTTGGAAGAATTCAGCAGCAAGTTTAGGTTTTTATTTGCATTAGAAAACCGATCTAGTGTCCTATGCATGTCATCAAGTTTATTGGACAGATCAAAGCAGTTTTCACATGAAGTTTTTCCTTTTAGTTTGCAATTTGAACAATATTTAACTTCATGCAAAGGTAAAGCATTGTTCAAAATAGAAATCTCATTCATAGCATTATTTAGTTTCTTATTCAGATCATCACATGAAGAACAATGCAAATCAATTGTAGAACAACAAGCATCTTTCAAATTTTATCATTAAGTGCAGCAAGCTCTTTGTTCTTTTCAATTTCAAGTTCAAGTTTATCAAGTGTAGATGCGTGTGCACTTCTTAAAGACGATAATTGTTCATAAATCAAATCACATGAGGAACAAGAATCATCACTAGGAATCAAAGTTTTTAAACAATTAATTTCAGATTCTAGTGATTCAATTTTAACAGCATTGTTCCTAAGTTTTTTATCCTTTTTCTTTAATATAACAGTGGCACGAGAAATAGCATCACACATTTCTTCGCAAGTGGGACATACCTCTTCATCGTCGCTGTTGTGTTCTGCCTCCTCGGAGCTTGAACTTGACTTGCTCGCTGTCACACCCGGTTTTTCCAAAGAAACAACCAAGTGAATATCACATGTATGCCAGGATCATTTTCTCATACATGTGATGACAAATAGTGAAGCATCATTTATTACAAGCCAGGTGTCGAATATAAATAAGTCTTACATCGCAAATGTCTCAATGGACACTAATGCTTCATCACAAGTAAATAAACTAGCAGCGGAATATTATTCTTTAGGGCTCCATAACAGGCGTTGCCCGGGGTCTTCATGAACCTAAAATCCTTCCTCGGGTCCAAAATCTTGGTCATTATACACCACCTCATTATCTTGACCTGAGCAGCAATATAAACCAACAAATATGCAAGGTTGAGTACCAAGGGTACTCAGCAAGTGTGGGAAAATTATATCATGCATGGCTAGAACAAGGAGAGGTTGAACTCATGGTTAAAGCACTACGCAATTAATACCTATCACCTTAGCTTATTAAGCACCTACATTACTACACAGGTGAAATGGTCCCAATCTCCCAACCAATTATCATAATCCAATAACCATAACATCATTTCCAATGTTAAGCTCCCCGCTTAACTTCCAAAACCATCAATCCCTCTAATCATGAATAAGTCCAGGCCGCTCTTAACCGTGAGCACGGCTGTCAAGACAGTTTTGACTCTGCAGAGTATGTACCACTGTACCCACAAGTAGTGATTTCATCCCCCGTTGCCGGGTGGACTAAAAGAACCTCCATTATGCCAGTGGCTACGATCCACATTCACACTTCCCAGGTGTGTAGCCAGGAGATCACTACGAAGCCTTTACAAAGGGATTCCCGACGAGCGTGGGCCCACTGAGGTTTCACCCCTAACAGCATACAAGAGGCTCCAACCCCGCTGCAGTGGCCCCCTCTTGAGCCTTGTGGTTCATATGGTAGTCCAGCTGACACCTACTTCCCGCACCATCCAACACACCCATACTACGCCGGGGATACACCTAATTAATTGGCCAAGCTGCCCCATCTCAGCATGTGGTTGGCACTGTAAAGCCGGGTTACATGCTCCATGAACCGGTCCTTAGGATCCAGGCAAGTACTAAACACAAACCCAAGTCTCGTGCACCCAGCACACAACCAAAACATCCAACTTGCCTTGATCCCTACCTCTACATAACTCACAATAGCTCATTCAAGAGTATGGTATAATAAACTGATGATCTCATATCCCAAATATCCCATTCTAAGCATGGCTAAGCATATGCATGTAAATAAATGACATGACAAAATAAATCCCAACCCAAGCTACAAGGAAACAAGGTAATGCAATTCTAGGGAAACTTTCCTAGCATGGGTTTCATATTTCATTTGACAATGCAAATAATTCTATCTACACATCCTAGCATAGGATCAAAGTGGTCAAGGACACTTGCCTCCTTCTTGCTGCTCTTGAAATTGGTAGTCCTGATCTTGGAAAGGGTTAACTTGCTCTTGAACAGGTTCTACTTCATACCATCACACATAGCAAAAGAAAAACAACAATCATAAGACATAGTTCACACTTCTACTTTATACAAACCACACATTCAGATTTATGAAATTCATTCACCATTATATGTGTTGTGGTTACTTTATGTGTGTTGAGTTGTGGCTTGCATGCACTTTTAACCATGTGTATATGATTCCTACTTTTGTGTCCACATTTATACTTACATACTATTTATATGGGTTTCCAATAAATTTCTTATATTCAACTACTACACCTCTTTACTACCAAGTATGTAAGAAAAGTATTCTTCTTCTCCATATGTGCCTTCATAATTTCTATCAACCCTAAACTGAATTCTTTGTATTTTAGAAACTCCATTTATCATTTACTCGTTGCTATATTTTTAGATTTATATTCCTATGCATAATTGTGTATTTTATTATAAAATTAGTAATACACATCACCTAAACAGTATAGGTTCTGGTCCTAAATAATCTAATAACATGTTTTGACCTTGGCTTCTGATGTAGATTATTTCATAATTATTTTCCCTATTTTTCTATAACTATTCTTTACTTTAAAAATGTGTCCCTATACTAATAAATGTGAATAATAGATGAAACAGATTTATTTCAGCCCAAAAATATATTTTTATCTCACTCCAAAGTTTTCTAAGTACTGAGAAAGTTTTTAATTAATTTTGACAATTATGTTTGTCCCCCTTTTTAATTTTTAAACACTAGTTACATATTCAATTTTCTAAATTAAATACTAAACAAGGCTAAAATAATGAATTCACCCCATTACAGGGTCTATAATATTATTTTCATAATTTCCAGGGGTCTATCTACACTTATCAGAGGTGTTTTTCTTAATTTCTATTAAGTCCAGGGGCTAAAACTGATTTTTAAATGAATTTACATGATTTTCTGAAGTTCCAGGGGCTAGATCTGAAGTTTCCGGGGCTAGCTCTCAATTCCGGAGAACCCCAGGGGGTAGCACGTAAGAATTCCAGTCTTTATAATGCGGGGCTAACGTGGACCGTCCGATTTTAAACCGACGGCTGAGATTATAACATCGAACCGGTACGCGGGGTTTTAAAGTCTACCGTGCGATTTAAAATAAACGGCGCACAAGCGGCCACGTCGCTCCGATCGAGCGCGGGCGGCGCTGCCGGCGGCGCACGGCGGCGGGAAGCGGCGATCTCGCCGGAAAGTTTCGGATCCTCGAGAATTCTGCCTAGAACTGGGATCTTACGGCCTAGATCGGTAGAGGGGAGGTCAGGGATCTCACCTCGGGGGTTTTCTCGAGCTCGGGGGTCCTGGAAAGTGATCGGCGGCGAGGTCCAAGGCAAAACCACGGCGAAGCTCGTCGGCGCTGCGTTTACACCGTAACTCTCCGAGTTTTCTGCACCTGCAAAGTTCCCCGGAGGCGGTGGATCAAGACCAGCGAGTTAGATCAGAGTTTACGAGCTTAGATCGGCCAGAACTCACCGGCGAAGTCTCGGTGCTCACCGGAGTAAAAATCGGCGATCGCGTGGGAAAAACTGATCGGAGCTGGGGTTTTTATAGCCGGAGGAGGGCGGTGGGTCTGTTGTGATCGAGTTGGAGTCCTCTGGGACCGGAATTCGGGCTGCGGGACGGGTTTTCCGATCGGTTAAGATCGCGCGCGCTCGGGGAAAAGTCCGGGGTCGCGGGGTTAGGGATGACAGGCGGGTCCCACCCGTCTGTGAGAGACAGCGCGGGCGCGCGGGGGCGGGCTGGCGCGGGGAAACTGGGCCGGCTGGCGGGTTTCGGCCCACTGGCCGGTTTTTTTCCCGTTTCTCTTTTTCTTTTTCCATTTCTTTTCTGTTTTGAGTATAATTTGAATTCCAGATTGAATTTGAATTTTTGCAAAACATTCAACACGTCCAAAAATTTTTAAATTCCCCTCTGAACATGGTTTAGAGTTTTGAATCAAAATTTGGGGTGTTACAGCTCTACCCCCCTTAAAAGAAATCTCGTCCTCGAGATTGATGTTTCTAAGAAAACAATTTCGGAAATTGTGCCTTAAGCTCATCTTCCCGTTCCCAGGTGGCTTCCTCTTCTGAGTGATGCTTCCACTGCACCTTGCACATCCGGATTCTTTTATTTCTGGTGAGGCGTTCCATTGTCTCCAAAATCTTGTATGGTTGCTCGGCATAAGACAAATCTTCAGCTACATCCACTTCATCCATGGGTAACACCTCTTCAGGCGTCCTCAGACATTTCTTGAGTTGTGACACATGGAATACATCGTGCACGTCCGATAGATGAACCGGTAACTCTAGTTGGTACGCCACTTCGCCTTTTCTTTCCAAAACTTGAAAGGGTCCGATGTATCGAGGTGACAACTTCCCTTTTACCTTGAACCGACGAAGTCCTCTGATAGGGGACACCTTGAGATAAACATAGTCTCCCACGTTGAAAACGAGCTCTCTTCTTCGTACATCAGCATAGCTCTTTTGGCGTGTTTGTGCTATCCTCAAATTGTTGCGAATCTCCCTCACCTTTGCCTCGGCTTCTTGTAGCACTTCTGGACCAAACACTTTACTTTCTCCTGTTTGGTTCCAAAATAGGGGAGTTCTGCGCTTCCTTCCATACAAAGCTTCAAACGGTGACATCTTCATACTAGCTTGATAACTGTTGTTATAGGAAAACTCCGCATACGGTAAGTTCTTGTCCCAACTCCTATTGTTTTTGAGAGCACATGCCCTTAACATATCTTCAAGGATCTGATTGGTTCTCTCCGTCTGCCCGTCAGTTTGGGGATGATAGGCAGAACTGAAGTTCAGATGGGTTCCCATGGTTTCATGCAACTTCTGCCAAAACCTCGATGTGAACTGTGTCCCTCGGTCCGACACTATCTTCTTTGGCACTCCATGGTAACACACAATCCTTGACATGTACAATTCTGCCAATTTGGATCCGCTGTAGCTTTCTTTCACAGGAATGAAATGAGCTATCTTGGTTAGCCTATCAATAATGACCCATATTGAATCATACCCGGATTGGGTCCTAGGCAATCCCACGACAAAATCCATGCCAATTTCTTGCCATTTCCATTCAGGCACTTTGAGTGGTTGCAATAATCCCGCGGGTCGTTGATGTTCAGCTTTCACCAACTGACATGTGTCACATAGGGCAACATGTTCCGCGACATCTCGCTTCATGCCATACCACCAATACCTGCTTTTGAGGTCCTGATACATCTTCGTACTCCCAGGATGAATGGAATAGTCAGAATTGTGAGCCTCCTTCAAAATTAATTCACGGATCTCTTTTACTTCTGGCACACAGATCCTTTTCCCGTGCCACACCGTTCCCTGTTCATCGGTCTCTATGTCTCGTGGAGCATAACGGGATAGTTGAGTAAATTTAGTGAGGTATTCCCTCACAGTCATGTTTCCCTGCTGCAGTCCCAAAAATTCCTTCCTCTTGTTTTTGAGTTCACCTCTTGGGATGTAATGGTTGCGGAAGCTACGCTTGAACTCTTCCCAAGTGATGTTCTCAGGGTCATGATGGGCGGCCACGTAGGCGGTCCACCAATCAGCAGCAGGTCCCTGCAATTGATGAGAGGCAAACAGCACCCTCTCATACCCTTGGCATTGTATAATCCTCATCTTACTTTCAATGGTCTTCAGCCAATCATCTGCCTCCAGAGGTTCAGCAGCACTTGCAAACTTTGGAGGTTGAGTTCCTAGAAACTCACTCAACCTTGGTTGGCGTGGTGCAGCTTGTGGAGGTGGAACTTGATGCAAGTTGGCCACCACTTGAGTCAAGTTCTGGATAAGCTGATTTTGATTCTCCAGCATTTGGTGGAGAGGATCAACTTCTTCACGGCGACCACCCCTGTCCTGGCCTCCAGAAAGATGAGGGTTGCATGCCTCATCATTGTTGTTGGCGGGGTTGGCAGCACGTCCTTTTCCTCTTCCAGCCATCTGGCAGAATCAACCAATGTCAATTTGAAATCATTTAGCATCATCTTACTACTTTCATTTGTTTGTACTTTGAAGTGTTGAGGCTTTGTTATGCTTTTACGAGGGTTCGTATCTCACACCAAATAAATGCACTATTATTTCCTGTGGGTTCACACACCAAAGCAAAACAATCTGAAGACGAGGCTGTGGACAATTGCTCATGGCTTCCACAACTCACGTCACACACCAAGCATTATCACACCATTAACTACGTAACGACTCGACTACTCGACCTCCTGCTAGCTAGGGGAAAGACTCTACACTACTCGTCCTCTTGAGCTGGCTCCTCGGGATCTTCCTCCTCATTTCGGCTACCTTCTGACTCTGCTTTGGGTGGGGAGGCTGCTGGTGGAGAAGTGCGACGACGCCTGATTGCTCGGCGATCCGGGGAGTCAGGAGTCCATGTATCATTCACGGTGACACACAGTTCATTCCCATCTCCTCTTTCTCTCGCCTTTAAGCAAGCTCGCAGCAACGCCTCCGTTTCCTTCGGAGTGTCTCGGACATCCTGAAGCTCTTGTTGACACTCCTGCAGTCGAGTGCTGAGCATAGCAGCATCCTCCAAGCACAAGTCCATGTGCTCATGGGAAGTCCCTTGCTGCACCAGTGGGTACTTGTACTCCGTGGTACCACTCTCACGTTGGAGGACATACATGTACTCAGTTTTGTCCAAGTGGCGACGATAGATGTGACTCTGGCAGGTGATGGCCTCCCAAGTGACATCCTTCTCCGCGTCAACTTGTGTTGCTCGACAAGCTGGAGAATGGTGAATCTTAAGCAGCTGATTCTAGTGTATAATCCTCATCTCCGAACTCCATTCTTCCCTCTTCTCACGGATGGTCCTGGTGGAGTTATAGTGGATGATTAGCTTGCCCGTATTGCCGGCGGCTTCGAGCATACGTCGAAGTCGGCGCAACAAGTCTCCTACTGCCAATCCGTAGGAAAGGTACGTCACTGGACGACTCTCCTCTCTTTCGGCAAGGGCAACTACGGGAACTCTCCCTCCTGTGGACTTACGAGCGGTGCGGATCATGCGAACCATCTAAAACAAAAAGAATTTAAAAATTAGGTTAGATAAACTTTTTAAACAAAAATCCTGTTTTGAATGAAAGTTGGGGTAAGATGAAGAAAATGACTCCTTTAATAACACTTTTCCACCCACACCTTGGAAAATAGTTTTTAAGAAAATAGGGCCCTTAAATACGTCCATTTCTACCTAGGTCCACGTTCCTAGGGAAACCTTGGCTCTGATACCACCTCTGTCACACCCGGTTTTTCCAAAGAAACAACCAAGTGAATATCACATGTATGCCAGGATCATTTTCTCATACATGTGAT
Source organism: Neostapfia colusana (assembly GCA_030760725.1). NCBI lineage: Eukaryota > Viridiplantae > Streptophyta > Magnoliopsida > Poales > Poaceae > Neostapfia > Neostapfia colusana. The sequence goes on from JASWHV010000004.1 coordinate 74,244,156, forward strand.
GACAAATAGTGAAGCATCATTTATTACAAGCCAGGTGTCGAATATAAATAAGTCTTACATCGCAAATGTCTCAATGGACACTAATGCTTCATCACAAGTAAATAAACTAGCAGCGGAATATTATTATTTAGGGCTCCATAACAGGCGTTGCCCGGGGTCTTCATGAACCTAAAATCCTTCCTCGGGTCCAAAATCTTGGTCATTATACACCACCTCATTATCTTGACCTGAGCAGCAATATAAACCAACAAATATGCAAGGTTGAGTACCAAGGGTACTCAGCAAGTGTGGGAAAATTATATCATGCATGGCTAGAACAAGGAGAGGTTGAACTCATGGTTAAAGCACTACGCAATTAATACCTATCACCTTAGCTTATTAAGCACCTACATTACTACACAGGCGAAATGGTCCCAATCTCCCAACCAATTATCATAATCCAATAACAATAACATCATTTCCAATGTTAAGCTCCCTGCTAAACTTCCAAAACCATCAATCCCTCTAATCATGAATAAGTCCAGGCCGCTCTTAACCGTGAGCACGGCTGTCAAGACAGTTTTGACTCTGCAGAGTTTGTACCACTGTACTCTCAAGTAGTGATTTCATCCCCCGTTGCCGGGTGGACTAAAAGAACCTCCATTATGCCAGTGGCTACGATCCACATTCACACTTCCCAGGTGTGTAGCCAGGAGATCACTACGAAGCCTTTACAAAGGGATTCCCGACGAGCGTGGGCCCACTGAGGTTTCACCCCTAACAGCATACAAGAGGCTCCAACCCCGCTGCAGTGGCCCCCTCTTGAGCCTTGCGGTTCATATGGTAGTCCAGCTGACACCTACTTCCCGCACCATCCAACACACCCATACTACGCCGGGGATACACCTAATTAATTGGCCAAGCTGCCCCATCTCAGCATGTGGTTGGCACTGTAAAGCCGGGTTACATGCTCCATGAACTGGTCCTTAGGATCCAGGCAAGTACTAAACACAAACCCAAGTCTCGTGCACCCAGCACACAACCAAAACATCCAACTTGCCTTGATCCCTACCTCTACATAACTCACAATAGCTCATTCAAGAGTATGGTATAATAAACTGATGATCTCATATCCCAAATATCCCATTCTAAGCATGGCTAAGCATATGCATGTAAATAAATGACATGACAAAATAAATCCCAACCCAAGCTACAAGGAAACAAGGTAATGCAATTCTAGGGAAACTTTCCTAGCATGGGTTTCATATTTCATTTGACAATGCAAATAATTCTATCTACACATCCTAGCATAGGATCAAAGTGGTCAAGGACACTTGCCTCCTTCTTGCTGCTCTTGAAATTGGTAGTCCTGATCATGGAAAGGGTTAACTTGCTCTTGAACAGGTTCTACTTCATACCATCACACATAGCAAAAGAAAAACAACAATCATAAGACATAGTTCACACTTCTACTTTATACAAACCACACATTCAGATTTATGAAATTCATTCACCATTATATGTGTTGTGGTTACTTTATGTGTGTTGAGTTGTGGCTTGCATGCACTTTTAACCATGTGTATATGATTCCTACTTTTGTGTCCACATTTATACTTACATACTATTTATATGGGTTTCCAATAAATTTCTTATATTTAACTACAACACCTCTTTACTACCAAGTATGTAAGAAAAGTATTCTTCTTCTCCATATGTGCCTTCATAATTTCTATCAACCCTAAACTGAATTCTTTGTATTTTAGAAACTCCATTTATCATTTACTAGTTGCTATATTTTTAAATTTATATTCCTATGCATAATTGTGTATTTTATTATAAAATTAGTAATACACATCACCTAAACAGTATAGGTTCTGGTCCTAAATAATCTAATAACATGTTTTGACCTTGGCTTCTGATGTAGATTATTTCATAATTATTTTCCCTATTTTTCTATAACTATTCTTTACTTAAAAATGTGTCCCTATACTAATAAATGTGAATAATAGATGAAACAGATTTATTTCAGCCCAAAAATATATTTTTATCTCACTCCAAAGTTTTCTAAGTACCGAGAAAGTTTTTAATTAATTTTGACAATTATGTTTGTCCCCCTTTTTAATTTTTAAACACTAGTTACATATTCAATTTTCTAAATTAAATACTAAACAAGGCTAAAATAATGAATTCACCCCATTACAGGGTCTATAATATTATTTTCATAATTTCCAGGGGTCTATCTACACTTATCAGAGGTGTTTTTCTTAATTTCTATTAAGTCCAGGGGCTAAAACTGATTTTTAAATGAATTTACATGATTTCCTGAAGTTCCAGGGGCTAGATCTGAAGTTTCCGGGGCTAGCTCTCAATTCCAGAGAACCCCAGGGGGTAGCACGTAAGAATTCCAGTCTTTATAATGCGGGGCTAACGTGGACCGTCCGATTTTAAACCGACGGCTGAGATTATAACATCGAACCGGTACGCGGGGTTTTAAAGTCTACCGTGCGATTTAAAATAAACGGCGCACAAGCGGCCACGTCGCTTCGATCGAGCGCGGGCGGCGCACGGCGGCGGGAAGCGGCGATCTCGCCGGAAAGTTTCGGATCCTCGAGAATTCTGCCTAGAACTGGGATCTTATGGCCTAGATCGGTAGAGGGGAGGTCAGGGATCTCACCTCGGGGGTTTTCTCGAGCTCGGGGGTCTTGGAAAGTGATCGGCGGCGAGGTCCGAGGCAAAACCACGGCGAAGCTCGTCGGCGCTGCGTTTACACCGTAACTCTCCGAGTTTTCTGCACCTGCAAACTTCCCCGGAGGCGGTGGATCAAGACCAGCGAGTTAGATCAGAGTTTCCGAGCTTAGATCGGCCAGAACTCACCGGCGAAGTCTCGGTGCTCACCGGAGTAAAAATCGGCGATCGCGTGGGAAAAACTGATCGGAGCTGGGGTTTTTTATAGCCGGGGGAGGGCGGTGGGTCTGTGGTGATCGAGTTGGAGTCCTCTGGGACCGGAATTCGGGCTGCGGGACGGGTTTTCCGATCGGTTAAGATCGCGCGCGCTCGGGGAAAAGTCCGGGGTCGCGGGGTTAGGGATGACAGGCGGGTCCCACCCGTCTGTGAGAGACAGCGCGGGCGCGTGGGGGCGGGCTGGCGCGGGGAAACTGGGCCGGCTGGCGGGTTTCGGCCCACTGGCCGGTTTTTTTCCCGTTTCTCTTTTTCTTTTTCCATTTCTTTTCTGTTTTGAGTATAATTTGAATTCCAGATTGATTTTGAATTTTTGCAAAACATGCAACACGTCCAAAAATTTTTAAATTCCCCTCTGAACATGGTTTAGAGTTTTGAATCAAAATTTGGGGTGTTACACTCGCCATGCAGCACATATTTGCCATAGCTTCTTCATCGTCATCACTACCGGTGTCCACATCACTTGAGCCGAAATCTTGAAGTGCAGAGATCATACTATGCACTATGTTGCGCATCGATAAATCTTTCTTCTTCTTATTCTTTGCAAATGATTTCTTCGGCCTTGTTTGCTTTTCTTCACGTGAAGTCGGAACTGAAAGGTTAGGGCACTCCGTACGAAAATGTCCTGTCTTACCACATTCAAAACATCGTTGAGGTCCGGAGCTTCCTCTCCTTCTAGTTCTCACATTTTGCAATGCTTTTGAGAACCGAGTAGAGATGAGTGCAAGCTCCTCCTCTGGAAACTCTTCAATCTGTTCAAGGGTTAGAGAGGACAGCAAAGAGAGTGCACCACTAGATGATGATTGACTAGAACTAGACATGTCACGTTGCGAAACAAATGCAATAGACTTGTTGGGGGTTTTTACGTGAGATGATGTCAATTTCATGAGTTTTCAATTTAGAATAAAGCACGTCTAAAGTAAGAGAACTCATGACAGTAGATTCACGAATAGATGTAACTTTCATCTCCCAGATTGACATATCTAATGCTCCTAACAATTGTCTAGCATTTTCAGCATCTGAAAAGTTAACATTGACACTATGCGAGTTGCTGAGAATTTTATTAAAGCGAGCAAAAAGGTCGTCAATTGACTCACCGGGTAGCATCTCAAAACGCATGTATTCTTTCTTGAACATATCTTGCCTTACCTCCTTGATCGTATTGGATCCTTCATGGTAGTCACAAAGAGCTTTCCAAACATCATATGCAGATCGGAGGTGTGCAACATGGTCGAAGTCGCTTTGAGTCAATCCTTGGATGATCAAGTTGCGAGCCTTGTTGTTTTTGTCAACATCTCTCATGTTCGCAGCCGTAACTTGATCGTTGGGTGGTACATCGAAGTTCCGGTAGACCTTTTCCCATATGGCGAAGCCTTGCGCCTGTATGTAGGCCTCCATTCGCGCCTTCCAAACCTGAAAATCGATGCCATTGAACACACAAGGTTTTGCGGAGTCCTTCTCCATGATGGTTAGTCAAAACACGTGCAAATCACAAATATTAGAGCACCTAGGCTCTGATACCAATTGTAGGATCGAAGAGCACGTGAAAAGCTACCAGAGGGGGGGTGAATGGTAGATTAAAACTTTTTGCAGCGGAAACAACAAAAACCCCTCAGCAAAAATCAATCGGTGAAAGAAACTGTGTGTGCATGTGTTTTCAAACGTGTTCAACCGTGACAAATGAAGTAGAGAGGTAGAGAATCAAGTCACGGATCTAATGCAACAAGAATCACTTGAAAACACGAAGTAAAACTTGAGATACGATCAAAACATTAAACGAAGATTAATCTGTTCTACCCGATATAAAACAGATCTGCAATGCTGCAAAGAAACTCGTGTATCACAAAAACTACATATCCGAAGCTCGTGAAAATTTCACAGATGATAGATAATTGAGTTGTTAAGACAACCCAAAAAGAATCACGTCAATCGGATCTGTAAAACTCAAGTTATGAACGAAACACCGAAGCAACGTCGGTCTGTCCAGAAACTCGGCGAGAAAGACTTGACGAAAAACAAGTCGGACGAACCAGGCACAAAAACTCCTCGAAACTATGAACTTTATTCAATAGAAACACAAGAGGAACAGCCCAGAGTTCTCTCCCCATGAGAGCTCTGGCCTCCCTTGCTTTTATCTCCAGCCCTCAGGCTAAACAATCCAATCTAGGACTCCTACTCCTAATTGGACTCGTATCCTAATTTACCATAACTGCTCAGGACTCTCCTATTCGCAGATAGAAGCAATCGTGAGACTTCCAAACACCTTAGGAACGTCCTAAACATTCCTAAAACAACTCAACTTCGTGCCTAGCATGAAATCCTATCATAACCAACTCAAATCTTCCATATTTGAGCCATATCCGACTCAGCCTCAGCCTGAGTACGCAATCCAGCCGGTTGGACCTTTCCGACCAATTCTTTACGTCCACTTCTCTTCCTCACGCCTTGGAACAATGTTGCCACGTCCATGCACTCCTTGCACACATGCAGACACCTTCCAACGACGTACACGCAACCTTCATATGCACTGCCCTTGATCCAAACATGCTGCGCGACCTCCCGATCAACTCAACCACAACTCCTCCTGAACTTGGTTGTTGGAACCTCATCTCCTCCCTGAGACTAGTCCAAGGATCACGTCACCAGCCATGTCTTGAACTCAAGCAACACCTGCACATGAATAAACAACCAATTCTTCCGAGCACAAGTCCTCAACTTGACTCACATTAGTTCGAAAACCACAACACCTTACATGAGCACGTCACATAAGCATGTTGCAAACCATATCAAATGATAACAGTCATAACCACCAAAACACACCAAAAACTTAGCAAATTAATACTAAGCAAACCTTCCCATAAAGCAAGTTTGAAACATTGCGAGTTAAAAGCAAAAACAAGACGCTGCAGTTCTACGAGTTGAACTTCACGGGAGCTCCCGAAAAACAAGCTCCGGACCTCAAAGAAGCTCTCCGGACCTTGCAGGAGCTCTCCGGACCTTGCGTCGGACCTTGCCAACACTTGGCGGACCTAACAAAGAACTTGTCGGACCTTGCCACAGAAGAATGTTTTGGCAATATTCAAAACTTTGAATGTTAATGCTAACTTTTATCCTAATTGCCAATGTATTCAGCACACATAGGTCTCACATCTACCTTTCAGTGCGTCGAGGTTGGAGTACTGGAGGGAGAGTTGGGTGATCGTGCAGACCGACGAGCACGATCGCCTGCAGCTCCCAACCGCCGGCCCAACCACCGAGCATCGCTTCTGGGAGGAGGTCCCAGAGCTGGAGTAGGAGTATGCACCGGTTTTGGAGCAGATCCGGTTCTTGGACAACGAGGGGCTAACGTACTTGATGGTGCTAATGGATTTCTTGTCACGCCGTATTGCACCCTTGCAGCAGCACAACCGCCCGGCATGGTACTACACTGATGAGCAGGACTGCACCAGGTTGTAGAGGGGTCTCGGCTCTGATCCTTCCGATGAGGAGCTGTACGAGATGGTGGCCAAGGTGAGCGGCGACTTCATCCCCAGTGGCGACCCCGCCTTCCCTTCCTCTGCCACTCCCCTCTTCTTAGAGCCGCAGAGGAGATCAGAGCTACTGCGGAAGATGCCGAATCTCGACGACATCGGGATTGCCATCCGTCAGGTTGGGGACACCCTCCGGGGCATCTCGATCCCAGGGACCGAGCGCTCTGGATCAGAGTGCGAGGCGTTTGTCGCTGCCCATCCTGCCGAGAGGGCCGGCGGAACTCAAGCCGCCGACAAGTGGAATGGGAAGGAGCCGGCCCCCGGGCAGCCGGAGAAGAAACGTGCCCGGTCTCCTCCGAGGGCGTCGCTTGTGCCGAGTCAGGGCGCCGGTACACCCTTGCACCCATCTCCCGGAGGCGCTGGTCCATCGAGTGGTGACCAAAAGAGATCCCGGGCGTCCCACTCCAGCGGGTCTCTTCCCGGACAGCGGCAGTCCGAAGAACCCCAAGCATCCCGCCACCCTTCCTCAGGCGGAGGGGCTTCTAGGATGGACGCCGGTGGGGCGACGCCGCAGAGTGTGCCGGGGGTCCAGACGCCACAGCCCGCGAACATCCCGGCCGCAGGTCCTGGCGGTTCAACTGCGGCCCAGAGGCCGGGGCTACAAGCCCGTTGGAGCGCTCACGTCGCCCAGTAAGTGTTGCTCTTTCTGGCTTGTAGGAGTAGCATTCCCTTCTCCTCTCTTAGCCTGAGAGCTTTCTTTTCCTGCAGGGACCGACCGGCTGCCGGGGGCGGGCCTATTACCCGGCCATCTCCAGTTGGCGGAGGCTCCGCGCCGTAGCATCTGGGAACGCTTGCTAACGTTGCCTACCCGAGCCTTTTATAGTCCAAGGCTCGAGTGGCTTACAAGGTGGGCCCGGGACCTGACAGGTGGTCCCGGGAAGATTGCCTGCCGACTACCGTATCTGCAGTTATGCCGGTAGTTGTCTCTGGCGAAGGCTTCCGAGTCTTTGTTCTGCTGCCCTGCCCATGCTGCAAGCTAGTCGTAGTGGTTGATGATGGCAGGGGCGGCAGAGGATGTCTTGTTGCTGTGTTTATTGGCGGGCAGGCTCTGACACGGCGCGCCAGTCTGTGATGTGACTGGGCGCAACTTCACCTGACAGGGGCGTGCTCCGCGTCTCTACGTCTTGGGAAGGCGCGGGCCTTGAATACCTTGTACGGGCAAGGTATGGTGCGTCTTTACGCCCGCTTCCTACCGCGCGGGGGCAGGCAGCGTCGTCCTGCTGGCCACGTGGCTGGCCCAGAGCCCTCCTCTGAGGAGAGGGAGGTCCGGCCCTGCGGTACACGTGGAGCCTTCGGAGCTCCCCCCACGGAGGGGGGAGGTCCGGCTTCTGCTGGCCACGTGGCGGGTCCGGAGGTCTCCTCTGAGAAGAGGGAGATCCGGCCCCACGGGACACGTGGAGCCTTCGGAGCTTCCCCCACGGAGGGGGAGGTCCGGCTTCTACCGGCCACGTGGCGAGTCCGGAGCTCTCCTCTGAGGAGAGGGAGGTCCGGCCCCGCTGGACACGTGGCGCCTTCGGAGCTCTCCCTGCGGAGAAGGGCGAGGTCCTTAGGCATTTCCCCCTGTGCGCGAGGGTACAACGTATCGAGGGTACCGACAGTCATAAAAATTAATGCGTAATTTAAATGAGCACAAGGGAAGAGCAAAGTAGGACTGGTTCCTTTCCATATAAATTTCCATAGGAGGAAGGCAGGCTAAACATGGAGGCAACGACCTGCCCCATTAAGAGGGGAAGCAAGACTCTACGCGCTTATGGTCGGAACCAGGCCAAGCTGAACGTAGTCCTGGACCGTCCCCTGAGACTTAGCTGCTCCAAGCGCGTTTCCTGGACTGTATGGAATTTATTACAAAAAGAAGAGACTGTGCTACTATTGCTCTAGGGGTAGAACTTATGGAGGTGTTCTATGTTCTAAGGGTTCGGGAGCGGATCCCCATCCTCGGTGGAAAGGCGTACACACCCGGGACGGCACACTTTTGTGACTCGGAAAGGACCTTCCCAGCTAGGGGAGAGTTTGTCGGTCCCTTCGCGAGAAAGTATGCACCGTAACACCAGGTCGCCTTCCTGCAGCTCCCGGACACGCACAGACCTTTGGTGGTAGCGTCAGGGCGCTTGTCGGTACCGTGCGTTGCGGAGTGCTGCATGTAATCGAGCCTCGTCGACAAGGTCGATGTCTTCACGCCGGAGGTTGTCCTGCGCGGCTTCGTCGTAAGCTCGGACACGGAGGGACTTCATGGTGATCTCTGGGGGAAGCACAGCCTCGGCCCCGTACACCATGAAGAAGGGTGTCTCTCCGGTGGCCCGGCTCTGGGATGTCCGGTTAGCCCATAGTGTGCTCGGAAGCTCATCCACCCACTTGGCGCCATGTTTCTTCAAGCCGGCATAGGTGCGGGTCTTGAGGCCCCGAAGAATCTCGGCGTTGGCCCTCTCAACCTGTCCATTGCTCTTTGGGTGAGCAACGGAGGCGTAGCACACCTGGATGCCGAGGTCTTCGCAGTATTCTTGGAACACTGCGCTGGTGAACTGGGTCCCGTTGTCATTGATATTCTGTTCGGGACCCTGAACCGGCAGACGATCGACTTGATGAACTTTACTGTGGATTGCTTGTTGATGGTGACGACGGGTGTGGCTTCCAGCCACTTGGTGAACTTGTCGATGGCGACGTAGAGGTACCGGAATCCCCGACGGCTCTGGGGAATGGTCCTAGGATGTCCAACCCCCATACGGCGAACGGCCATGAGGGCGGGATCATCTGTACCGCCTGAGCCGGTGTATGGATCTGCTTGGCATGGAACTGGCACGCCATGCAGCTCTCGACCAGCTTGATGGCATCCTGGAAAGCTGTCGGCCAGTAGAAGCCATGCTGGAAGGCTTTACCGACAAGCGTGCGTGAGGAAGAGTGACTCCCACATTCGCCTCCATGGATCTCAGCGAGCAAGTCGCAGCCTTCCCCCTGGGTTATGCACCGCAATAGGACGTGGTTGGCGCCACGTCGGTAGAGATCCCCTTCTACCAGCGCGTACCTCTTAGCCATGCGCACGATCCGTTCAGCGGATACACGTTCATCAGGGAGGATGTTGTCTTTCAAGTAGACCCGGATCTCCGTGATCCATGCATCGGGTCTGACTTGAGCTTCTGGATATTGAGCGCTGGGTTGCACGGAGTCCCCAGTGACGCTTACGATCCTTGGCGGCGTCCAGGGTCACCGGGACCGCCAGCTTCGAGGTGCTGGTCCAGCCCCCTTCGCCCGGCTCGGCAGGCCGGGCTGTGGGCCGCAGCAACGTACTCTCGAAGACTCCTTCAGGCACAGGGTCTCCGGTGGAGGCCTTCGTTGAGAGGTCGTCAGCTGCGGCATTGCCAGCGCGTGGTACATGGCACAGGTCCAAGGCGAGGAAGTCTTTCTCCAGCATCTGCACGTGGAGCAGATAAGCAGCTAGCTGTGGGTCATTTGCGACGCCCTCAATTCTGTGGGAAAACCACGGAACCAAGAACTAATGCATATGTGTGCCCAGGATCTTCATCACACATACACATACATTCCACAAACTGAATTCAGAATATATATTACCACGATTAACAGAGTTTATTACAATACCTCATGAGTCTTGGACCCATGCTCACAGCGGAAGTCTTTATTCTAAAGCGGAAGCAATTTAGCTAATGCAGAAGCAAATCTAAGCAGAAGTGGCTCCATCTCTACTCCCTCCACAGGCAAGGTTGAGAACAGATCACACGCCATAATGCTCCTCTTGGTCTTCATAGTAGACTTCTCCTGCTGCTGATGATGAAATAATAATGTAAGTTTGAGTACAATTATGTACTCAGAAGTGCGGGAAAACACATGATATGCAGCTCACAACAAGGTAGGTATAAAAATGCTTATTTGCAGAAAAGCAGATTTATAAAACCATGATAAAACAGCAACTTAACTTTAGATGAATGTAATCCCAGCATGTATCAAATTACCAACATACCTCCATCGCTTTCCATGTTCCACCCGAACATTAACCAACCTCACTCTTACTCACGAATACCTCCTCGTATTCGCTACCATCTCACGAATACCTCCCCGTATTCGCTACCATCTCATAAACAACTTCGTCTCACACCGAGACCAAACTCGTTGCCATGACTCAACAGTCATGCAACCATCTTATTACCCGGACTCAACAGTCCCAATCCAAACCATCACCAAACCAATAACTATAACCGATAACCATCCCAACTAATCATGGCAGTTTAGCCAGGTGCTCGTGACCGTAAGCTCGGCTATCATGATAGTTTTAGACTCTGCAGAGTTTGCACCTCTTTACCCACAAGTTTGTGATTTCGTCACCCGTCGGCGACTGCAGAACCTCCATTATACCAGTACACATCCGTCGGTGTATGGTCAAGAGATCATAAAATAGCCTTTACAAAGGGGTTACTAGATGTCTGAACTCACTAAGGTTTCACCGGCAGGCTAGAATCTCCAATTCTCCCACCCACAGGCCCCGTCTTGTGCCATGCAGTTCCCAGGGCAGTCCTCACTCGACGCCCATTCCCCGCGCCTTCCACAGTCCATAACACTCTAGCAACTTACCTAATTACTCAGCTATGCCGCACCCATACTTGGCCTTGTGGTGGCACTGTTATCCTGGCATGAGCATGCATGAACCGGTCCTTAGATCTATGGCAAGTAAACCACCGTCTCATGCTACCTCATTCACAAACCCAGTCTTGCCTAGATCTCCCTCCGATCCATGTCCATTATTAACATCAGTTTCTTATTATCAATACGAGTGCAGTTAGCTAGACACATCTATCTCGCTTCCCAATCCCATGGACTCAGCGAAGCATAAAGCAAAAACCATACCCGACTCATAAACTTCCCAGGTGACAAGGGTAGTTTAACCAAAACTAGTAAACTCCTATAAAAGGGTTTCCCATCATGTTTGACTCAGTACGCACACCTTTTCACAAAACAAAATAGTTTTACCCAAAACATAGGATCAATATGGTCAAGGAGCACTTGCCTTGTTCTTGCGGTTCCGGTTGTTCTTGAATCTCAAAACCTGGTTGCTGCAGTTCATTGTAGACAGCTCCCTGAGCTTGTCCTGCTAGGTAGGATCACGTGCATACAAGATTCACAGCAATCAATATCATGCACAAACCTTAAACTAGATGCAATGATGCATATGCATGCTATCCTATGATTTTTATTAGATTGGTGTGTTCTTGCATGTCTTTGCATGGACAGAGGTGTTCAGATCAAAGGTGGACGTGGCAATGATCTTGTTTTTAGATCAACCTGATCATCAAGTGATCTGTCCACGAGAAGGCTTCTGTTTGAAAGGAATCAAAGAACAGATGCAAAAGAAAACACAACGATATCGTAAGGTGGTATTGGGGCCTACCTTACGTTCCTCTCGGTCTTTGAGGTCCTCCTCAGACCGTTGGGCTTTCCTCCGGCGATCTTTCTTGCCGCGCTTCGACGATGGATTTTCTCGGCGAGTTGGGGCTAGGGCTCTAAGTCGTCGGCTCAGCAGTTGGAAAAGAAGTTTGTGGTTTCGGCTAGAGGTTCTGGGTTCTATTTATAATCGGGAAGAGAAGAGTCCTAATCTTTTTGTATCCCGAATAAGAGTCTTATTCAGATCGTCGTTGGATCCTATCATCTTATCTTTAGTTGATTTGGTGCGGTAACGTTGTGGAATTCAGGTCGGTTTCCTTTACGTACCGATATTCTTACGCGTAACAGCCACTCCAGAACTCGTTACCTTCGCGGCGATGAGCTCCGGAGGCTCCACGTGTCCTTCCAGGGCCTGGTATCTCCTTCTCCGCAGAGACGGGCTCCGGTTGTGCCACGTGTCACGAGAGAGACCTCCCCTCCTTTGGAGGTGAGCTCCGCGCACGCCACGTATTGGCGCCGGTCTTTCCTCTCTTCTTTCATCAGGGACATACACCGAGGTCAACACGTGTCCAGCAGAGACAGACCTCTCGGAGATAAGCTCCGGTGACGACACATGTCCGATAGAACCGGACCTCTCGGAGGTGGGCTCCTAGATCGACACGTATCCCGCGCGACTGGTCCTATGATTTCCGCAAGGACTAGCTCCGAGGATGACACGTGTCCTGCAGAAATGCCTTTGCTTCTTCCGCAGAGGCTAGCTCCGTGGGCAACACGTGTCCCACAGGATCGGACCTCTCCCCTTTTGTGGAAACGAGCCCCAAGCCTGCCACGTAGCCAGCTTGGCGGCGGCCTCTCCCCACTTCGCAGGAATGAGCTCCGAACATGCCACGTGGCCAGCGGCCGCGGTAAGTTGTCTTCGGCGCTTTTCTGAGAGCTGGATTAGGCTCTTATTGGCTATCCTTTTGATATTTTTTTCTGTCCCTTCTTTTCTTAAAGTGTTTCCTCTTCATAAAACAAGAACATATGCTGACACCAGAGATGAGGGTGTCACAAATCTACCCCCCTTAAATTGAATCTCGCCCTCGAGATTCGTTAGTAGAAAATAGATGGGGAAATTCTGCTTTGATATCCTCTTCTCGCTCCCATGTGGCTTCAGCTTCAGTGTGATGGCTCCATTGGACCTTGCACCATCGAATTACTTTGTTCCGGGTGACCCTTTCCTTTACGTCCAAAATTCGGACAGGGTATTCCGCATAAGTCAGGTCCTTTTGAAGTTCAAGCTCTCCCATTGATACTTGTTCCTTTGGTACTCTCAAGCACTTCTTGAGCTGGGATACATAAAACACGTCATGTGTAACACCCCAAAATTTTGATTCAAAACACTAAACCATGTTCAGAGGGGAATTTAAAAATTTTTGGACGTGTTGCATATTTTGCAAAAATTCAAATTCAAACTGGAATTCAAATTAAACTCAAATCAGAAAAGAAATGGAAAGAGAAAAAGAGAAAACGGGAAAAAACCGGCCAGTGGGCCGAAACCCGCCAGCCGGCCCAATTTCCCCCGCGCCAGCCCGCTGCCGCTCGCCCGCGCTATCCCTCACAGACAGGTGGGACCCACCTGTCATCCCTAACCCCGCGACCCCGGACTCTCCCGCGCGCGCGCGATCTTAACCGATCGGAATACCGCGTCCCTCAGCCCGAATTCCGGTCCCAGAAGAATCAAACTCGATCACAACTGACCCACCGCCCTTCCCCGGCTATAAAAACCCCAGCCCCGATCGGTTTTTCCCACGCGATCGCCGATTTTCACTCCGGTGAGCACCGAGACATCGCCGGTGAATTCTGGCCGATCTAAGCTCGGAAACTCTGATCTAACTCGCTGGTCTTGATCCACCGCCTCCGGGGAGCTTTGCAGGTGCAGAAAACTCGGAGACTTACGGTGTAAATCCAGCGCCGACGAGCTTCGCCGTGGTTTTGCCTCGGACCTCGCCGCCGATCACTTTCCAGGACCCCCGAGCTCAAGAAAACCCCCGAGGTGAGATCTCTGACCTCCCCTCTACCGATCTAGGCCATAAGATCACAGTTCTAGGCAGAATTCTCGAGGATCCGAAACTTTCCGGCGAGATCGCCGCTTCCCGCTGCCGTGCGCCGCCGGTAGCGCCGCCCGCGCTCGATCAGAGCGATGTGGCCGCTTGTGCGCCGTTTATTTTAAATCGCACGGTAGACTTTAAAACCCCGCGTACCGGTTCGATGTTATAATCTCAGCCGTCGGTTTAAAATCGGACGGTCCACGTCAGCCCCGCGTTATAAAGACTGGAATTCTTACGTGCTACCCTCTGGGGTTCTCGGGAAATAAGAGCTAGCCCCGGAAACTTCTGATCTAGCCCCTGGAACTCCAGAAAATCATGTAAATTCATTTAAAAATCAGTTTGAGCCCCTGGATTTAATAAAAATTAGGAAAAACACCTCTGATAAGTGTAGCTAGACCCCTGGAAATTATGAAAATAATATTATAGACCCTGTAATGGGGTGAGTTCATTATTATAGCCCTGTTTAGTATTTAATTTAGAAAAATTGAATATGTAACTAGTGTTTAAAAATTAAAAAGTGGGACAAACATAATTGTCAAAATTAATTAAAAGCTTTCTCAGTACTTAGAAAACTTTGGAGTGAGATAAAAATATATTTTGGGCTGAAATGAATCTGTTTCATTTATTAATCACATTATTTAGTATAGGGACACATTTTTAAGTAAAGAATAGCTATAGAAAAAAAATAGGGAAAATAATTATGTAATAGTTTACATCAGAGGCCAAGGTCAAAATATGTTATTCAATTATTTAGGACCAAAACCTATACTGTTTAGATGATGTGTATTACTAATTTCATAATAAAATACACAATTATGCATAGGAAAATAAATCTGAAAATATAGCAACTAGTAAATGATAAATGGAGTTTTTAAAATTCAAAGAGTTCAGTTTAGGGTTGATAGAAATTATGAAGGCACATATGGAGAAGAAAAATACTTTTCTTACATACTTGGTAGTTTAATATAAGGAATTTATTTAAAACTAAAACACACACACACACATATATATATATATATATATATATATAGTATGTAAGTATAAATATGAACACCAAAGTAGGAATCATACACATATAAATAAAAGTGTGTGCAAGCCACAGATCAACACACAAAGTAACCACAACACATATAATGGTGAATGAATTTCATAAATATGAATGTGTGGTTTGTATGAAGTAAGAAGTGTGAACTATGTCTTATGATTGTTGTTTTTCTTTTGCTATGTGTGATGGTATGAAGTAGAACCTGTTCAAGAGCAAGTTATTCCTTTCCAAGATCAGGACTACCCATTTCAAGAGCAGCAAGAAGGAGGCAAGTGTCCTTGACCACTTTGATCCTATGCTAGGATGTGTAGATAGAATTATTTGCATTGTCAAATGAAATATGAAACCCATGCTAGGAAAGTTTCCCTAGAATTGCATTACCTTGTTTCCTTGTAGCTTGGGTTGGGATTTATTTTGTCATGTCATTTATTTACATGCATTTGCTTAGCCATGCTTAGAATGGGATATTTGGGATATGAGATCATCAGTTTATTATACCATACTCTTGAATGAGCTATTGTGAGTTATGTAGAGGTAGGGATCAAGGCAAGTTGGATGTTTTGGTTGTGTGCTGGGTGCACGAGACTTGGGTTTGTGTTTAGTACTTGCCTGGATCCTAAGGACCAGTTCATGGAGCATGTAACCCGGCTTTACAGTGCCAACCACATGCTGAGATGGGGCAGCTTGGCCAATTAATTAGGTGTATCCCCGGCGTAGTATGGGTGTGTTGGATGGTGCGGGAAGTAGGTGTCAGCTGGACTACCATATGAACCGCAAGGCTCAAGAGGGGGCCACTGCAGCGGGGTTGGAGCCTCTTGTATGCTGTTAGGGGTGAAACCTCAGTGGGCCCACGCTCGTCGGGAATCCCTTTGTAAAGGCTTCGTAGTGATCTCCTGGCTACACACCTGGGAAGTGTGAATGTGGATCGTAGCCACTGGCATAATGGAGGTTCTTTTAGTCCACCCGGCAACGGGGGATGAAATCACTACATGTGGGTACAGTGGTACAAACTCTGCAGAGTCAAAACTGTCTTGACAGCCGTGCTCACGGTTAAGAGCGGCCTGGACTTATTCATGATTAGAGGAGTGAAGGTTTTTGGAAGTTGTGGACGTTAAGCGGGGAGCTTAACATTGGAAATGATGTTACGGTTATTAGATTATGATGATGGATGGGAGATTGGGACCATTTCACTTGTGTAGTAATGTAGGTGCTTAATAAGCTAAGGTGATAGATATTAATTGCGTAGTGCTTTAACCATGAGTTAAATATCTCCTTGTTCTAGCCATGCATGATATAATTTTCCCACACTTGCTGAGTACCATTGGTACTCAACCTTGCATTTTTGTTGGTTTATATTGCTGCTCAGGTCAAGATAATGAGGTGGTGTATAATGACCAAGACTTTGGACCCGAAGAAGGTTTCTAGGTTCATGGAGACCCCCGGGCAACGCCTGTGATGGAGCCCTAAAGAATAATATTCTGCTGCTAGTTTATTTACTTGTGATGAACTTATTATTGTCCATCGAGACATTTACTATGTAAGACTTAGTTAGATTCGACACCTGGCTTGTAATAAATGATGCTTCACTATTTGTCATCACATGTATGAGAAAATGATCCTGGCATACATGTGATATTCACTTGGTTGTTCTTCGGAAAAACCGGGTGTGACATCATGTACGTCGGAGAGGTGGTTTGGGAGCTCTAGTTGATAGGCTACTTCTCCTCCCTTATCCAGAATCTTAAATGGTCCGATGTAGCGAGGTGCTAGCTTGCCTTTGACGTTGAAACGTCATTGGCCTCGGATAGGCGATACCTTAGGGTATACGAAGTCTCCTACTTCGAAAGTCAACTTCCTTCGCCTATTGTCCGCATAGCCTTTCTGTCGTGACTGAGCGGCTTTTAAGTTCTCCCGTACCGTTTGGACTTGCTCTTCGGCTTCTTGTAGTACTTCGGGTCCAAACACCTGGTTTTCTCTGGTCTCGTTCCAAAACAGTGGAGTTCTACACCGTCTACCATATAAGGCTTCGTAAGGCGACATCTTCAAGCTAGCTTGATAGCTGTTGTTATAGGAGAATTCGGCATACGGTAAGCTCCTATCCCAACTATGCCCATGTTTCAAGGCGCAAGCTCTCAACATGTCTTCCAGAATTTGGTTTGTCCTTTCGGTTTGCCCATCAGTTTGTGGGTGATAGGCGGAGCTAAAATCCAGTCGTGTTCCCATGGCTTTCTGCAGCTTCCTCCAGAACCTAGAGGTAAACTGAGAACCTCGATCTAAGACTATCCTCTTTGGGACTCCATGATGGCACACGATCTGTTCCATGTACAACTCTGCCAATTGTGCAACGTCGTAACTGGCCTTTAAAGGGAGAAAATGGGCGGTTTTCGTCAATCGGTCCACGATGACCCAGATGGAGTCGTATCCCGACTGAGTACGTGGCAATCCGACGATGAAATCTATATTGATGTCCTCCCACTTCCATTCGGGTAGTTTCAAAGGTTGCAACAATCCAGCGGGTCTTTGATGTTCGGCCTTCACCCGTTGGCATGTGTCGCATAGGGCAACGTATTCGGCTATATCCCTCTTCATACCATCCCACCAATAACAAGTTTTCAAGTCCTTGTACATTTTGGTGCTTCCTGGATGTATGGAATAGGGGGAATCATGTGCCTCCTTCAATATCATGTCGCAGAGGTGTCTTATATTCGGCAGACAAATCCTTTTTCCTAGCCAAAGCATACCCTTTTCATCCTCCTTGAAATCCTTCTCTATTGCTTGTCGGATTCTTTCCTTGATCTCCTTGATCTCCTCGTCCGTTGCTTGGCCCTCTCTTATTTCTTGCTCCAATGAGGAGTGGATCTCTATTATTTCCATGTTATTCAAGAATCCGAGGTGTAACCATTCGAACTCCTTACGTAGTTCGGGTGGTAGCTCCCGAATCGTAAGTTGGTGACATGCTCCCTTTCTGCTCAATGCATCATCTACTACATTGGCCTTCCCGGGGTGGTAGTTGATTCCAACATCATAATCCTTGATAAGTTCTAACCATCAACATTGCCTCAAATTCAAGTCCGTTTGTGTGAATATGTACTTGAGGCTTTTATGATCCGTATAGATCTCACATCGATGACCAAGGATATAATGTCTCCAAATCTTCAATGCATGCACTACTGCTGCTAACTCCAAGTCATGTGTGGGATAGTTAAGCTCGTGCTTCTTTAATTGCCGTGAGGCATAGGCTACCACTTGTCCTTCCTGCATGAGCACACATCCGAGCCCCTGTCTGGATGCGTCACAATATATGTTAAAGCTCTTGCTTACGTCTGGCAATACCAGAACTGATGCTGTGGTTAGCCTTTTCTTGAGTTCCTCGAAACTTTCTTGGCAGGCTGGCGTCCATTGAAAAACCTTTCCCTTCATTAGTAACTTCGTCATAGGTTTTGCTATCTTAGAGAAGTCTTTAATGAAGCGTCGATAGTATCCTGCCATCCCAAGGAAACTCCGAATATCCCTCACGCTCTTCCGTTGGTCCCACTTCAGAACATCTCTCACCTTTCCAGGATCAACCTATACCCCTTCCTCGGAGATAATGTGGCCTAGGAAAGATATTTCCTTTAGCCAAAATTGACACTTGTTGAGCTTGGCATACAATTGATGCTCACGCAACTTCTGCAAGGTCAATCTCAGATGTTCTTCATGCTCCTCCTCACTTTTTGAATACACCATAATGTCGTCGATGAAAACCACGACGAACTTGTCCAAGTACTCCATGAAGACCTTGTTCATAAGGTACATGAAGTATGCGGGTGCATTTGTCAACCCAAACGACATAACGGTATATTCATACGAACCATACCGTGTCCGAAAGGCTGTCTTAGGTATATCGGAGGGCTTAATCTTCAGCTGGAAGTATCCTGACCGAAGATCAATCTTGGAGAACACTCGGGCTCCTTTCATTTGGTCAAACAGGTCCTCTATACGGGGCAGAGGGTATTTGTTCTTGATTGTTACCTCGTTGACGGACCTATAGTATACGCACATCCTTTGGGTTCCATCTTTCTTGTCTACGAAGAGCACCGGAGCTCCCCATGGTGACGAGCTTGGACGGATAAAACCCTTCTATAACTGTTCTTGAATTTTCTTCTTGAGTTCAACTAGCTCGTTGACCGGCATCCTATAAGGTCTCTTGGCTATGGGTGCAGTTCCGGGTACCAACTCTATGGCAAACTCAATGTCCCGGTCAGGTGGCATACCTGGAAGCTCTTCCGGGAATACGTCCGAAAACTCCTGAACCACTGGAATGCTGTCCAATGTTGCTCCTTCGACGTGGTTCAAATTTGCCCATTCGGTTGTTTGCTAGGCTGACTCAAACTCGACACGAATGCCGTGCTCGTTTGTCAACCGTACGCTTCTTTCAGCACATTGGATTACCCCGTTGTGCTTGCTTAGCCAATCCATTCCGAGTATGATGTCAATCCCTTGGGAGTCCAAGACAATAAGGTTGGCAAGGAAGTCTACCCCCCTTATTTTAAGGATTACTTTAGGACATACTATATTAGTCCTCATTTCTCCTCCGGGAGAATTAACTAACATAGCACATTCTAAGTGGGATACGTGTAGACGATGTTTGGCAACTGTCGAAGTGTGTGGTCGACACTTCCCCCGGACCTGCACTGGGCAGCCCGCGGAGGTTCTTTTTTTGGAGGGGCTAGTCACTTGCGGAGAGCTTGAGCGTAGGGACGAGTTTGGGAGGAGCTTGACACGGCGAGTTTTACGTGGTTCAGGTCGCCGGAGCATAAAACCCTACGTCCACGGTGAGCTGAGGTGCTCGCTGTATTGCTTGTTGCTCAGAACCGGAGTCCTGAGCTTGAGGATGAGTTATGCCTAGCGTATGAGTTGCTGGAGTGCGAATCCAGGGCGTGAATGGCTAGAGTGCGAACCCTTGCTAACGTTGCCTACCCGAGCCTTTTATAGTCCAAGGCTCGTGTGACTTACAAGGGGGACCCGGGACCCGACAGGTGGTCCCGTGGAGATTGCCTGCCGACTATCGTATCTGCAATTATGTCGGTAGTTGTCTCTGGCGAAGGCTTCTGAGTCTTCGTCTTGCCACCCTGCCCATGCCGCATGCTAGTCGTAGTGGTTGATGACGGCGGAGGTGGCAGGGGATGTCTTGTCGCTGTGTTTATTGGCTGGCAGGTTCTGACACCGCGCGCCAGTCTGTGATGCGACTGGGCGTAACGGCACCTGACAGAGGCGTGCTCCGCGTCTCCGCGTCTTGGGAAGGCACGAGCCTTGAATACCTTGTACGGGCAAGGTATGGGGCGTCTTTACGCCCGTTGCCTACCGCTCGGGGGCAGGCAGCGCTGTTCTGCTGGACACGTGGCGGGCCCGGAGCCCTCCTTAGAGGAGAGGGGGTCTGGCCCTGCAGGACACGTGGAGCCATCGGACCTCTCCCCACGGAGGGGGAGGTCCGGCTTCTGTCGGCCACGTAGCATGCCTGGAGCCCTGTTCCGAGGAGAGGGAGGCCCGGCCCTGCTGGACACGTGGAGCCTTCGGACCTCTCCCCGCCGGAGGGGGGAGATCCGGCTTATGTAGGCCACGTGGCGGGCCTGGAGCTCTCCTCTGAGGAGAGGGAGGTCCAGCCCCGCTGGACGCGTGGCGCCTTCAGAGCTCTCCCTGCGGAGAAGGGCGAGATCCTTAGGCATTTCCCCCTATGCGCGGGGGTACCCCATATCGCGGGTACCGACAGTCGCCCCGGGTCCATCTCGGGGGAGATAGCGAGCCTGAGGTGGGACCTCCGTCTCTTCTGTTCCGCGCACTTTCTCTAAGTCCCGCATTGACCGCTGCCGGAGCATGAATAGTCGTGGGATCGTGGGAGCGTGCACCCACTTGATGGTTGCCTTTACTGTGGCGGTTCCCAAGGCTGCCACTTCTGTACGTCGCGGCGCTTTCTTCTGGAACCGCCGAAGCGCCTTGCCGGCTCGTCTTCTTGGGAGACTGACTCCTTGACCAACCGCTTCAGCTGGGCGGCTTGGGTCCACCTGTCATCGGCGCCCGGTCTCGGAGCCAATGCGGTCGCCGATGCGACGTATTTGAAGGTTTTCGAATTACCTCGAATCGTTCCTGGAAAGTTTTAAAAGGGGATCTCACCCGCATTTTGGCTTCCCTTCGCATTTCCTAGCGCTCGTTCTTCCCTTGAATTCTTGCGCCTTGGCCTCCCTGTCCTTGAGCTCTCCCCCGCCATGGCTTCCAACTTGCTCCCGACGCGCCTCGTTCGTTCCGCCGAGCTTGGGCCAATGCGCAGGCTGCTGGGCTGGCGCACAGAGGAACAGAAACGCCGGCTCCGCTGTCGATCTCTCCCCCTGATCCTGGAAAAGGGGGAGATGGTCTTCTTTACTGCCTATGCTCTGGCGGGGTTCGTCCCGCCAATTTCTTCCTTCTTTGTCACACTGCTGGAGACGTATGGGCTCCAGCTCCACCACCTCTCTCCCAACTCCTTCGCAATGGCCGCTGTCTTCGTCCACTTCTGCGAGATGTTTGTGGGGGTGCACGCTTCTGTGACGCTCATTCGCTACTTCTTTGTGTTGCGGATGACTGGACGCGGCTCGAAGACCCAGATGGGGGCGTACTACTTCCAGCATCGCTGCAAGGACCCAAAGGTCCCTCGGTACCTTCTGCCTTTCAGCGCGTCAAGGTGGGAAAACTGGAGGGAGAGCTGGGTGGTAGTGCAGACCGACGAGCACGATCGCCTACAACTCCCGACCGCTGGCCCAACCACCGATCATCGCTTCTGGGAGGAGATCCCAGAGCTGGAGCAGGAGTACGCCCCGGTCTTGGAGTGGATCCGGTTCTTGGCCAACGAGGGGCTGACGTCCCTGATGGTGCTGATGGACTTCATGTCGCGCCGTATTGCGCCCTTGCAGCAGCGCAATCGCCCAGCGTGGTACTATACTGGCGAGCAGGACTGTCGGTACCTGAGATATGGGGTACCCCCGCGCACAGGGGAAAATGCCTAAGGAACTCGCCCTTCTCCGCAGGGAGAGCTCCGAAGGCGCCACGCGTCCGGCGGGGCCGGACCTCCCTGTCCTCAGAGGAGAGCTCCGGGCCCGCCACGTGGCATACAGAAGCCGGACCTCCCCCTCCGCGGGAGAGAGGTCCGAAGGCGCCACGCGTCCGACGGGGCCGGACCTCCCCTCCTCAGAGAAGAGCTCCGGGCCTGCCACGTGGCCGACAGAAGCCGGACCTCCCCCTACGCGGGGAGAGGTCCGGAGGTTCCTCGTGCCCCGCGGGCTGGAGCCGCCTCCCCCCTGAGAAGGGCTCCGGGCCCGCCGCGTGGCCAGAAGAACGGCGCTGCCTGCCCCCGAGAGATAGGCAGCGGGCGTAAAGACACCCCATACCTTGCCCGTACAAGGTATTCAAGGCCCGCGTCTTCCCAAGACGCGGAGACGCGGAGCACGCCTCTGTCGGGTGCCGTTGCACCCAGTCGCATCACAGACTGGCGCGCTGTGTCAGAACCTGCCAGCCAATAAACACCGCGACAAGACATCCCATGCCGCCTGCGCTGTCATCAACCACTACGACTAGCATGAGGCATGGGCAGGGCGGCAAGATGAAGACTCAGAAGCCTTCGACCAGAGACTACTACCGGCATAACTGCAGATATGGTAGATGATAGAAAATCTTCCCGGGACCACCTGTCGGGTCCCGGCCCCCCTTGTAAGCCGCCCGAGTCTTGGACTATAAAAGGCTCGGGTAGGCGACGATAGCAAGGGTTCGCAATCTGCAACTCATACGCTAGCCATACACTCCCAAGCTGTAACTCACCCCCAAGCTCAGGACTCCGGCCCTGAGCAGCAAGCAATACAGCGAGCTCCATAGCTCGCCATGGACGTAGGGTTTTACGCTCCGGCGGCCTGAACCACGTAAAACTCACCGCGTCAAGCTCTTACTAACTCGTCCATCCATGCAAGCTCTCCGTAAGGGACTAGCCCCACTGAAAAAAGAACCTCCGCGGGCTGCCCAGTGCAGGCCCGGGGGAAGTGTCGACCGAACACTTCGACATTTGGCGCGCCAGGTAGGGGGCTTTTCCCCTAGCGCGACGAGTTCCCGCCGACGAAGATGACCAAGCTTCCTTCAGCGGCGAACTCTCCCCCCTCGCCTCTGCCGCAAACCGCGACCAGGGGGGAGTACATGTCGACACACTCGGGACGGAGTGTGTCGGTACAAGCTGGGAGCCAGCAACCGGCTCTGGCAGCGCCGACCCCGGCAGTGCAGGCTCCAACCAGCATCAAGTCTTCAGTAGCGCTGGGCGTACCCAGTGGGGGTGTGCTAGCTGCAGCGAGAGCGCTACTGTACAATCCGCCCGCTGGGGACGCGCCTCAGGCAGCGACCCAGCAGTGGATTCGCGAGGTAGACCGTCTCGTCGTCGCCGCCGCAAACCCTCGACTTCGGCGGGGACGACGCTCTGGCCAACCGGTCGTGTTGCTGATGCGCGCACCCTTGGTTGACGAGCAGACAGCAGACTCCAGCTCTACCAGGCTCCAATCGACAGATCTGAGGACAGAGCTGGAGCAGTGTCGCCTGGGTCAAGATGCCCGGGTATACCTCGAGCAACGCCGAGAAAGGCGTCGCTACCAAGAGGCTGAGGACAGCATGACGTCGGCTTCGACCCAGCCTGAAGAGCAGACCTTCGCCACGCGATCTCTGCCCCAGGCCTGCGCCGTGCAGAATATGCCACAGTCATATGTCCTGCAGATGGCGCCCCCGGCCTATGGTGCAGCCTTGCCCGTACCGGGGTACGCGGTGCCCAGTGCGAACCAAGCGTTCGCGGCACCAGAACCTGCGGCGACAGAAGCAGGGTGTGCGGCCCTCGCGCCCCACCTTCGCTTCGCGAAGTGGCCGCGCAAGTTTCGGCCGCACCTGCCCGAGAAGTACGACGGCAGCGTCAACCCGGCAGAGTTCCTCCAGATCTACTCCACCGCCGTACTTGCCGCAGGAGGGAATGAAGCCGTCATGGCCAATTACTTCCCTGTCGCCTTGACTGGCCCAGCCTGGTCTTGGCTCATGAACCTCCCCCAGGGTTCCTTAACTTCCTGGGGAGAGCTTTGCCGGCAGTTCATAGCCAACTTCGGCAGTTCCTACACCCGTCCTGGCACGGAGCTCGACCTCCACGCCATCCAGCAACAACCTGGGGAGTCGCTGCGCTCTTTCATCCAGCGGTTCTCCCAGGTGCGGAACACCATCCCACACATTCAAAATGCTTCTGTGGTTGTGGCGTTCCGGCAAGGCGTCCGGGACAAGAAGATGCTCGAGAAGCTCGCGACAAGGGACGTCCGCGATGCCTCAGAGCTCTTCAGCTTGGCAGACAAGTGCGCCAGAGCAGCCGAAGGACGGAACTGGCACTCACAGCCGTCCTCCGAGTCAGGAGGACTGCCCGGATCTGGTCCTACTCCCTATGGAGGCAGCTGGAAGACCAAGAACCGAGGCAGAAGCAAGATAGAATCACCGGCCGCAGCCCCAGTCGTCACTGCAGCGACGCTCAGTGGGGCTCGGGGGCCGCGCCCCGACAAGAGGCAGCGAAGATCACCAATCCCAGAAGGTAATCAAGACAATATGTGCCCCGTGCACGGCAGCTGTCGCCACACTACTGCTGAGTGCCAGGAGATCCGAAAGCTCGCAGAGTGCTTCCACAAGGGGAAGCAGCAGCGGGCTGATGCCCCGCCGTTCCGTCCAAAGGAAGACGAACAGAGGGTGGATGTTCCAGACAGCATCGACCACCCAGAGGAGATCCAGGAGCCTCAGCGTGCCGTGAAGGCGGCACGCAATTATGAGGACTCCAGCTCCAGTGACGATGAGCATTGAAAGAAGCTCTACGTCATATACGGCGGGTCCGCTGACCCCTCGTCCCAAAGCGCAGTCAAGACTCTGCGCCGAGCGGTAGCGTCGGTGGCGCCACTCCCAAGTGCTGCACCGCACCTTAAGTGGATGGGGACCCCCATCAGCTTTGACGCCACCGACTGCCCCAGGAACACGGCTGGGGCCGGCCAACTACCGCTCTTGGTAGCTCCTACCATCGCCAACGTGAGAATGTACCACGTTTTGGTAGATGGAGGAGCTGGGCTGAACCTCATCAGCCATGCAGCTTTCCAGAAGCTGCAGATCCCGATGGCCAAGCTCACCCCGTCGAGCCCGTTCTCAGGGGTAGGTCCGGGACAGGTCATTCCCTACGGCAACATTAGCCTGCCGGTGACCTTCGGGGCTCCGGACAGCTATCGGACAGAGTACATTCTGTTCGACGTAGCGGAGATAGACCTCCCCTTCAACACCATAATCGGCAGGCCAGCCCTGTACCGGTTCATGGCAGTAGCCCACTACGGCTACCTTGTCCTGAAGATGCCAACACCGACGGGCGTCCTCAGGATTCGTGGGGACCGCACTGCTGCAGTGTCGGCCTTAGAGAAACTCCAAGCGCTCGCAACAGCTGGGGCATCAGCCCCCGGCAATACAGAGCCGGACCAGCTCCGCCCGAGCGCACGTCACCGTGCTTCCGCCACAGCACCCCGCGTGCAACCTCTCGACGAGGGCGGCGTCCCCTTAAAGGTCGTCCAAGTCGGCGCCGAAGCCACCCAGACCACCCGGGTAGCCGGGGGCCTGGATAGCAAATAGGAAGGCGCGCTAGTCACCTTCCTCCGGCACAACGTCGACGTGTTTGCATGGCAGCCGTCACAGATGCCGGGGATCCCCAGAGAGGTGATCGAGCACCACTTGAATGTCTTCCCCGACGCCCGGCCGGTTCAACAGAAGCCCCGCAAGCAGTCCATCGAGCGGCAAAACTTCATCTGTGAAGAAGTCAAGAAGCTGCTGGACGCTGGCTTCATACGGGAGGTCCACCACCCCCGGTGGTTGGCGAACCACGTCGTTGTCCCGAAGGCCGGCGGGAAGCTCTGGATGTGCATCGACTACACCAGTCTCAATAAGGCATGTCCCAAAGATCCATTCCCTCTCCCTAGAATAGATCAAATAGTAGACTCAACGCCAGGCTGTGATATGCTGTGCTTCCTAGACGCCTACTCGGGTTTCCATCAGATCCCCATGTCTAGGGAGGACGAGGAGCACACCTCCTTCATCACAGTAGACGGCCTTTATTGCTATGTGTCTATGCCTTACGGCCTAAAGAATGCACTCCCCACCTTTGTGCGAGCGATGCACAAAACCTTTAGGGAGTTAATAAGAGACCTAGTTGAGGTGTACGTCGATGACATAGTTGTCAAGGTCAAGCATGGTTCATCTTTGCTAGATAACCTAGCCTTAGTCTTTGACAAGTTGCGCTCTACGCGCACCAAGCTGAACCCAGATAAATGTGTGTTCGGTGTGTCCTCTGGGAAGCTCTTAGGATTCCTGGTCTCGCACCGAGGGATTGAGGCCAACCCATAGAAGATCAAGGCCATCGACTTGATGCGGCCCCCTGCCTGCGTCAAGGATGTTCAGAAACTCACGGGATGTCTAGCCGCGCTGAGTCGGTTTATACCGAGGCTAGCAGAGCGGGCACTCTCTTTCTTTAAGCTCCTGCACAAGTCAGGCCCTTTTGCCTGGACTGACGAAGCAGAAGAGGCTTGTTGAAGCGACTCCTGACGACCCTACCTATCATGGTAGCCCCTGAGCCCGGGGAGCACCTGCTGCTCTACATCACGGTGACGACTGAAGTGGTGAGTATGGTCCTCGTCGCAGAGCGGCCAGACCCCTCACCTTCGCAACCTGCTCCGGTAGCAGAAGACAGACGCCAGGAGGCCCCGCAGGGCCAAGGCGGTCTCCTGGACCTCCAAGGCAACCCTCCGGAGGTCCAGGTCGACCTCCCGGAGGTCCAGGGCGGTCTCCCGGACGCCCAAGATAAATCCCCGGGGGCCAAATGGGACCTCCCGGAGGTCCCTCCAGACCCCCCGGAGCTCCCGGATAATCAAGATAGCTTAAGGGCCTCCGGGTCCCAGCTCCCGGAGGCCCCCGTGGGTCCACTAACCTCCAGCGGGCCAGGGCCAATGGACGAGGACCTCCCAAGCCTAAGAGAGAGGGTTCGAACCATACAGAGGCCTGTCTACTACATCAGAGAAGTACTTCATGATGCCAAGACAAGGTACCTAGAAGTCCACAAGCTGCTGTATGCGGTGCTCGTGGCCTCCAGGAAGCTCCGCCATTACTTCCAGGCCCACCGGGTCTCGGTAGTCACCTCGTATCCGCTGAAGACAATTCTTCACAGCCCCCATGCGACTGGCAACGTTGCTAAATGGGCGGCGGAGCTGGCGGAGTTTGAGCTGGACTTCCTCCCACGCCATGCAGTCAAGAGCCAAGCACTGGCTGACTTTGTGGCGGAGTGGACACCAACGAAGACTGACCCAGGGGGCCATGAAGGCGGTGAGCCAGAGCACCAAGCTCCGGTCTTCACCGAACCCCACTGGACACTTTTCTTCGACGGCTCCTCGCGAAAGCAGGGGGCCGGTGCCGGCGTACTGCTCCTCATGCCATCGGGGGAACAGTTTGGGTATATGGTGCGTCTCAATTTCAAGGCAACCAACAACATGGCGGAGTATGAAGCACTCATCTTTGGCCTGCAGACAGCCTTGTCTTTAGGCGCTCGCCAGTTGTTGGCACAGGGCGACTCCCAACTGGTCATCAAGCAAGTCAAAGGCGAATGCTCCTGCAATGACCCACAGCTAGCTGCGTATCTGCTTCACGTGCAGATGTTGGAGAAAGAATTCCTCGCCTTGGACCTGCATCACGTACCGCGCGCTGGTAATGCTGCAGCTGACAACCTTTCAACGAAGGCTTCCACCGGAGCCACTGAGCCTGAAGGAGTTTTCGAGAGGACATTGCTGCGGCCTACAGCCCGGCCCGCCGAGCCGGGCGAAGGGGGCTTGACCAGCACCGAAGCTGGCGGTACCGGTGGCCCTACAGCCATGGATGCCGCCAAGGATCGTAAGCGTCACTGGGGACTCCGTGTAACCCAGCGCTCAAGATCCAGAAGCTCAAGTCAGACACGATGCATGGATCACGGAGATCCGGGACTACTTGAAGGACAACATCCTCCCTGATGAACATGCAACCGCTGAACGGATTGTGCGTATGGCTAAGAGATACGCGCTGGTAGAGGGGGATCTCTACCGGTGTGGTGCCAACCACATCCTATTGCGGTGCATAACCCAGGGGGAAGGCTGCGACTTGCTCGCTGAGATCCATGGAGGCGAATGTGGAAGTCACTCTTCCTCACGCACGCTTGTCGGTAAAGCCTTCCGGCATGGCTTCTACTGGCCGACAGCACTCCAGGATGCCGTCTAGCTGGTCGAGAGCTGCAAGGCGTGCCAGTTCCACGCCAAGCAGATCCATACACCGGCTCAGGCGGTACAGATGATCCCGCCCTCGTGGCCATTTGCCGTATGGGGGCTGGACATCTTGGGACCATTTCCCAGAACCGTCGGGGGATTCCGGTACCTCTATGTCGCCATCGACAAGTTCACCAAGTGTCCGGAAGCTACACCCGTTGTCACCATCAACAAACAATACGCAGTAAAGTTTATCAAGTCTATTGTCTGCCGGTTCGGGGTCCCGAACAGAATCATCACCGACAACGGGATCCAGTTCACCAGCGCAGCATTCCAAGACTACTGCAAGGACCTTGGTATTCAGGTGTGCTATGCCTCTGTCGCCTACCCAAGGAGCAATGGGCAAGTTGAGAGGGCCAACGCGGAGATTCTCCGGGGCCTTAAGACTCGCACCTTCGCCAGCCTGAAGAAACATGGTGCCAATTGGGTAGATGAGCTTCCGAGCACACCATGGGCTAACCGGAGATCCCAGAGCCGGGCCACAGGGGAGACACCCTTCTTCATGGTGTATGGGGCCGAAGCTGTACTTCCCCCAGAAATCACCATGAAGTCTCACCGTGTCCGGGCTTACGACGAAGCCGCGCAGGACAACCTCCGGCGTGGAGAAATCGACCTCGTCGACGAGGTCCGATTACATGCAGCACTCCGTAATGCGCGGTACAGACAAGCACTTTGGCGCTACCACCAGAGATCTGTGCGTGCCCGGGAGCTGCAGGAAGATGACCTGGTGTTGCGGCGCATACTTTCTCGCGAAGGGGCCCACAAACTCTCCCCTAGTTGGGAAGGCCCCTTCCGAGTCGCGAAAGTATGCCGCCCCGGGTGTGTGCGCCTTTCCACCGAGGATGGGGACCTGCTCCCAAACCCTTGGAACATAGAACACCTCCGTAAGTTCTACCCCTAGAGCAAAAATAGGACAGTACTTTCTTTTCGTAATAAACTCCATAGAGTCCAGGAGCAGCGCTCGGAGCAGCTAAGCCCCAGGGGATGGTACAGGACTACGTTCAGCTTTGCCTGGTTCCGACTCCAAGCGCGTAGTGTCTTGCTTCCCCTCTTAATGGGGCGGGTCGTGGCCTCCATGTTTAGCCTGCCTTCCTCCTGTGGAAAGTTGTACGAAAAGAAACCTGCTCTACTTTGCTCTTTCCTAGTACTCATTTAAATTGTGTACTAAGTTTTTTATAACCACCCTTGCAGTGCATGGTTGCCATGTGCTCAGCTCCCCCTTCCTACAGTCCCCAAGCACCAAGCATATGGTTAGGGGCTATAAGTCAAATAAGACTATGAGATAAGGGAGGGGGAGCCCCCAAGGAGAATTACGTTTCCTCTACCTGTGTGCAGGACCTCCAGGTTATGGCAACGGGGACTGCATAAAGCAGGGGGAAAGGAGCTATCAACAGCACCGGCCCAGGACTGGAAGGACCGGGCCCCGCCCCTTCAGCAGGGGCGAGGCCCGAAGGCCCCACGCGTCCAGCAGGTCCGGAGCTCCCGCCTCCCATGAGGGGGGGCTCCGGGCTCGCCACGTGGCAGGCGGAAACCGGGCCTCCCCCCGGTGGGAGGGCTCCGAAAGCCCTACGTGTCCAGCAGGGCCGGAGCTCCCACCTCCCAAGGAGGGGCTCCGGACCCGCCACGTGGCAGGCGGATTTGGAGCTCCCCATAGGGTGAGATCCGGAGACCCCCGGGGGCCCCTAATACCGTTAGGGCCCGGGGAAGGTGCCTGTGCATTGCTCCGAGATTGGTAAAGGCCTCTGAGTACCTTGCGAAGCTAAGGACTCAGACAAGCAAAGCCAAGAAGGAGAGAAAAAGCATCACAGACACAAATATCTAAAAGAGTCAAACTATGCGAGGCTCCATGAGCTGGACTACAGACTCGATAAAAAAAGAAACAAGCCCCAAGGGTCTCCTGACACGACCAGAATCTAGAAGTTGCAAGAACGGCCGCATCACCAGGCTTCAGCCCTGGCGGCACTCTCCCGCTCCATGACCCGAGCGCAGGAATCGCCTCCCTCATCACCGGCGCAAAAGCCGGTGTCACCAAGGGAGCTCCTGAGGCCCCCTCCACAGTATTCAGCGGTCTTCCTGGAGACTCTGCCGTCTGGGATCCTCCATGGTGCATCGACGGTTTCCTTCTCCTGAAGTTCCCTCATCACCGGCGCAAAAGCCGGTGTCATCAAGGGTGCTCCTGGAGCCTCCTTCCCTCATCACCTGCGCAAAAGCCAGTGTCATCAAGGGTGCTCCTGAGGCCCCCCCCTCCGCAGCTTCAGCGATCTTCTCGGAGACTCTGCCGCCTGGGATTCTCCTCGGTGCTTCAGCGGTTTCTTTGAAGACTCCACCACCTGAGAAGGGATGCAACGCCAAGGAGCTTTCTGCCTGCCGTCACCAAGGAAGGGCCCCGTCGGGAGGACAAACCAGAGACCCCTTGGAGGCGCCACCTCCAGAGGCAAGACAGGCAGGCTCCCTGAGTCCCAGGCTTGGTGCAGACGCCATCGCTGGAGGAAATCGAGAGCGATTCTCCCCCCATAAGGCGGGTTAAGAGCCATGGAAGAAGACAAGACTGCAGAGACTCGGGGGAGGCGCAAGGGCTGGAAGCCTTATAAGGGGAGCGTACCCACGTGGGGGTTTCATTTCACACCTTCCCGGGTGCAATCCCAAGCGATTCGGAACACTTCGAATACACTGCATCAGCAACTGCTTCGGCTCCTAGACCGAGTGCCGATGACTGGTAGACCCAAGCCGCCCAACTGAAGCGGTGGGTCAAGGAGTCAGTCTCCTGAGAAGATGAGCCGGCAAGACACTCCGGCGGTTCCCGAAGAAAGCGCCGCAACGTGCAGAAGTGGCAGTCTTGGGAACCGCCGCAGTAAAAGCAACCATCAAGTGGGCGCACGCTCCCACGATCCCGCGGCCGTTCATGCTCCGGCAGCGGTCAATTTGGGACTTAGAGAAAGTGTGCGGATCGGAAGAGACGGAGGTCCCACCTCGGGCTCGCTATCTCTCCCGAGATGGGCCCGGGGGCCACTGTCGGTACCTGAGATATGGGGTACCCCCGCGCACAGGGGAAAATGCCTAAGGAACTCGCCCTTCTCCGCAGGGAGAGCTTCGAAGGCGCCACGCGTCCGGCAGGGCCGGACCTCCCTCTCCTCAGAGGAGAGCTCCAGGCCAGCCACGTGGCATACAGAAGCCGAATCTCCCCCTCCGCGGGAGAGAGGTCCGAAGGCGCCACGCGTCCGGCGGGGCCGAACCTCCCCCTCCTCAGAGAAGAGCTCTGGGCCCGCCACGTGGCGCACAGAAGCCGGACCTCCCCCTCCGCGGGGAGAGGTCCGGAGGTTCCACGTGCCCCGCGGGCCGGAGCCGCCTCTCCCCTGAGAAGGGCTCCGGGCCTGCCGCGTGGCCAGAAGAACGGCGCTGCCTGCCCCCGAGAGATAAGCAGCGGGCGTAAAGACGACCCATACCTTGCCCGTACAAGGTATTCAAGGCCCGCGTCTTCCCAAGACGCGGAGACGCGGAGCACGCCTCTGTCGGGTGCCGTTGCGCCCAGTCGCATCACAGACTGGCACGTTGTGTCAGAACCTGCCAGCCAATAAACACCGCGACAAGACATCCCATGCCGCCTGCGCTGTCATCAACCACTACGACTAGCATGCGGCATGGGCAGGGCTGCAAGATGAAGACTCAGAAGCCTTCGACCAGAGACAACTACCGGCATAACTGCAGATACGGTAGATGATAGACAATCTTCCTGGGACCACCTGTCAGGTCCCGGACCCCGTTGTAAGCCGCCCGAGTCTTGGACTATAAAAGGCTCGGGTAGGTGACGATAGCAAGGGTTCGCACTCTGCAACTCATACGCTAGCCATACACTCCAAAAGCTGTAACTCACCCCCAAGCTCAGGACTCCGGCCCTGAGCAGCAAGCAATACAGCGAGCTCCATAGCTCGCCGTGGACGTAGGGTTTTACGCTCCGGCGGCCTGAACCACGTAAAACTCACCGCGTCAAGCTCTTACTAACTCATCCATCCGTGCAAGCTCTCCGCAAGGGACTAGCCCCACCAAAAAAAGAACCTCCGCGGGCTGCCCAGTGCAGGCTCGGGGGAAGTGTCGACCGAACACTTCGACAAGGACTGTCGATGCAATCCCGGCAATTGAGTGTATCGGCGACAAGTTGGGCCGGCTCGAAGCAGTGATCACCGACGAGCTTGAAGTGGAAGGACGGGGCCTGGCGAAGGAGGTCGCTATGCACATACTGGCGTGCTTCCGGAGCCAAGACCCTTCCTTTTCTCTGGAGCCAGTCCGTCTAGGACCCGCTGCCGAGCGGGAGGAAGCTGCCAGGGCCGGGGTCGAGGACGTGGCCGCCCTTGTGGCCTCTAGGTTCCAACGGGAGTACGGGGACTGTTAAGCATCTGCCCCCGTGGCCACAAGGCCCTGACCTCCTTTTTTATTTTTGTTGAGTCTGTAGCCCAGCTCATGGAGCCTTGTATGAACAGACTCCTGTTTCCTTCTGTGTCTGCATGTCTTAGTCTTCTTCCTGGTTTTACCTAGCCGAGTCCTTAGCTCCGCATGGTACTCAGAGGCCTTGACCAATCTCGAAGCTCTGCATAGACACCTTCCCCGGGTCCTTACTATATTAAGGGCCCCGGAGGTCTCCAGGACGGGCCCCATGAGAATGGGGGGGGGGGTCCGGGCCTGCTAGCCACGTGGCGGGCCTGGAGCTCCCCTCTGAGGGGAGGTCCGGGCTTGCGGGGCATGTGGAGCCTTCGGACCTCTCCCCGCGAAGGGAGGAGGTCCAGCTTCTGTAGGCCACGTGGCGGGCCCGGAGCTCCCCCTCAAGGAGATGGAGCTCTGGCCCCGCTAGACACGTGGGACCTTCGGGTCTTGCCCCTGCGGAAGTGGTGAGGTCTAGGTTCTTTGGTCTTACCTTGGGGTTTCGGTCTTGCGCGATCCCGTAGCGGCCCCCTGGTAGGTGCGTTCCATTGGATGGATGTACCTACCATACTCCTGCGGGGAGCTGAGGCCGAGAGGTCCTGCACACAACTAAGGGAAACGTAATTCTCCTTGGGGGCTCCCCCTCCTCTATCTCATAATCTTATTTGGCTTACGGTCCCCGTCCACTTATACGGTGCTTAGGGACTACCGTGCGCGAAGTGCCGGGAGCTCGGGGTCCCCCTGGCTATCGGCACGTACCTCCAACGCAACCGCCTTTGGTAGGGCAGCAAATGCCCACTAAAGGTGAGAATGAGAAGAGGGAGCTGAGCGCATGGTGAGCATGCGCCAGAAGTGCAGTCATAAAAATTTAATACGTAAATTACATGAGCACCAAGGAAGAGCAACGTAGGACAGGTTTCTTTTCATATAAATTTCCATAGGAGGAAGGCAGGCTAAACATGGAGGCCACGACCCGCCCCGCTAAGAATGGAAGCAAGACTCTACGCGCTTGGGGTCGGAACCAGGCGAAGCTGAACGTAGTCCTGTACGGTCCCCTGAGGCTTAGCTGCTCCGAGCACTGTTCCTGGACTTTATGGAATTTATTACAAAAAGAAGAGTCTGTCCTATTGTTGCTCTAGGAGTAGAACTTACGGAGGTGTTCTGCGTTCCAAGTGTTCGGGAGCGGGTCCCCATCCTCAGCTCCGGGGAATGGTCCCAGGATGTCCAGCCCCCATACGGCAAATGACCATGTGGGCGGGATCATCTGTACCGTCCAAGCCGGTGTATGGATCTGCTTGGCGTGGAACAGGCACGCCTTGCAGCTCTCGACCAGCTTGACGGCATCCTGGAGTACTGTCGGCTAGTAGAAGCCATGCCGGAAGGCTTTACCGACAAGCGTGCGTGAAGAAGAGTGACTCCCACATTCGCCTCCATGGATCTCAGTGAGCAAGTCGCAGCCTTCCCCCTGGGTTATGCACCGCAATAGGACGCGGTTGGCGCCACGTCGGTAGAGATCCCCTTCTACCAATGCGTATCTCTTAGCCATGCGCACGACTCGTTCAGCGGATACACGTTCATCAGGGAGGATATTGTCTTTCAAGTAGTCCCGGATCTCCGTGATCCATGCATCGGGTCTGACTTGAGCGTCTGGATCTTGAGCGCTGGGTTGCACGGAGTCCCCAGTGACGCTTACGATCCTTGGCGGCGTCCATGGCTGCAGGGCCGCCGGGACCGCCAGCTTCGAGGTGCTGGTCTAGCCCCCTTCGCCCGCCTAGGCGGGCCGGGCTGTGGGCCGCAGCAATGTCCTCTCTAAGACTCCTTCGGGCACAGGGGCGCCGGTGGTGGCCTTCGTTGAGAGGTCGTCAGCTGCGGCCTTGCCAGCGCGCGGTACGTGGCGCAGGTCCAAGGCGAGAAAGTCTTTCTCCAACATCCGCACATAGAGCAGATAAGCAGCTAGCTGTGGGTCATTGCAGGATCATTCACCCTTAACTTGCTTGATAACTTGCTGGGAGTCGCCCTGTGCCAACAACTGGTGAGCGCTTAGAGACAGGGCTGTCTTTAGGCCAAAGATGAGTGCTTCATACTCTGACATATTGTTGGTTGCCTTGAAATTGAGACGCACCATATACCCAGACTGCTCCCCCGATGCCATGAGAAGCAGTACGCCAGCACCGGCCCCCTGCTTTCACGAGGAGCTGTCGAAGAAGAGCATCCAGTAAGGCCCGGTGAAGGCCAGAGCTCAGGGCCCTGGTTCACCATCTTCATGGCCCCCTGGGTCAGCTTTCGCTGGCGTCCACTCAGCCACGAACTCTGCTAGTGCTTGGCTCTTGACTTCGTGACGAAGAAGGAAGTCCAGCTCAAACTCCACCAGCTCCGCTGCCCATTTGGCGACATTGCCAGTCACGCGTGGGGGCTGTGGAGGACAGCCTTCAGCGGATAGGAGGTGACCACTGAGACCCGGTGGGCTTGGAAGTAGTGGCGGAGCTTCCTGGACGCCACGAGCACTGCATACAGCAGCTTATAGACCTCCAGGTACCTTGTATTGGCGTCACGGAGGACCTCGCTGATGTAGTTGACAGCCCTCTGGATGGTCCAGACCCTCCCTCCAAGGTCAGAGATATCTCCATCCATTGCTCAGGCCCACGGGAGGTGGGTGGGCCCGGGGAGGCTGCCGGGAGCTGATACTCGAAGGCTCCCGGGCTGTCTTGGACCTCCGGGAGGTCCCACTGATTTCCCGGGAGCTCCGGGAGGTCCCGTTGGACATCCGGGAGGTTCCGTTGGACCTCCGGGGGTCCCGTTGCACCTACGGGAGGTCCTGCTGGTCCTCCGGGAGGTTGTTTTGGGGGTCCGGGGGTCCGTTTTGGACCTCCGGGGGGTTGCCTCGGAGACCCGGGGGGTCGTCTTGGACCTCCGGGGTTTCCTGGCGCCTGTCTCCCGATACGGGAGCAGGCTGTGGCAATGAGGGTCCGGCCGCTCTGTCACGAGGACCATACTCACCACTTCAGCCATCGCCGCGATGTAGAGCAACATATTCTCTTTGGGCTCGAGGGCTACCATTACGGGTAGGGTCGTCAGGAGTTGCTTCAGCTCCCGGAGAGCTTCTTCTGCTTCGTCGGTCCAAGCAAATGGGCCAGATTTTCGCCGCTCACTCTGCTAACCTCGGTATAAACCGACTCAGCGCGGCTAGGCATCCCGTAGGTTTCTGGACTTCTTTGATGCGGGCGGGGAGCCGCCTCAAGTTGATGGCTTTGATCTTCTCTGGGTTAGCCTCAATTCCTCGGTGTGAGACCAGGAATCCTAGGAGTTTTCCAGAGGATACACCGAACACACACTTGTCGGGGTTCAGGTTGGTACGCGTAGAGCGCAGTTTATCGAAGACTAAGGCCAGGTTATCTAGTAGGGATGAACTCTGCCTGACCTTAACAATAATGTCATCGACATACACCTCAACTAAGTCTCTTATCAGCTCCCCGAAGGTTTTGTGCATTGCACGTACGAAGGTAGGGAGAGCGTTCTTTAGGCCATAAGGCATAGAGACATAACAGTACAGACCATCTACTGTGATGAAGGAGGTGTGCTCTTCATCTTCTCTAGAGATAGGGATCTGATGGAAACCCAAGTAAGCGTCTAGGAAGCACAGCATATCGCAGCCTGACGTCGAGTCTACTATTTGATCTATTCTAGGGAGAGGGAATGGATCTTTAGGACATGACTTATTGAGACTGGTGTAGTCGATGCACATCCGGAGCTTCCCGCCGGCCTTCGGGACAACAATAGGGTTCGCCATCCACCGAGGGTGGTGGACTTCCCGTATGAAGCCAGCGTCCAGCAGCTTCTTGATTTCTTCGTGGATGAAGCTTTGCCACTCGATGGACTGCTTGCGGGGCTTCTGCTGGACTGGCCGGGCGTCGGGGAAGACCTTTCGGTGGTGCCCGATCACCTCCCTAGGGATCCCCGGCATCTGCGATGGCTGCCATGCAAACACGTCGACATTGTGCCGGAGGAAGGTGACGAGCGCGCCTTCCTATTTGCTATCTAGGTCCCCGGCTACCCGGGTGGTCTGGGTGGCGTCGGCGCCGATTTGGATGAGCCTCAAGGGGACGTCGCCCTCGTCGAGGGTTTGCACACGGGGTGCTGTGGTAGAGGCACGGTGGCGTGCTCTCGGTGGAGCTGTTTGGTTCTGCACTGCCTGGGGTTGGTGCTCTAGCTGTTGTAAGCGCTTGGAGCTTTTCCAAGGCTGACACTGCAGCAGGACGGTCTCCACGAATCCTGAGGACGCCTGTTGGTGTAGGCATCTTCAAGACAAGATAGCCGTAGTGGGCTACTGCCATGAATCGGTACAGGGCTGGCCTGCCAATTATGGCGTTGAAGGGGAGGTCGATCTCCGCCACGTCGAACAGAATGTACTCTGTCCGATAGCTGTCCGGTGCCCCAAAGGTCACCGGGAGGCTGATGTGGCCGTAGGGAACGACCTGTCCCGGCCCTACCCCTGAGAACGGGCTCGATGGGGTGAGCTTGGCCATCGGGATCTGCAGCTTCTGGAAAGATGCGCGACTGATGAGGTTCAGTCCAGCCCCGCCATCCACCAAAACGTGGTACACCCTCACGTTGGCGATGGTGGGGGCCACCAAGAGCGGTAGTTGGCCGGCCCCAACCATGTTCCTGGGGCAGTCGGTGGCATCAAAGCTGATGGGGGTTCCCATCTACCTGAGGTGCGGTGCGGCACTCGGGAGAGGAGCCACCGACCCTACCGCTCGGTGCAAGGTCTTAACCGCGCTTCGGGATGAGGGGTCAGCGGACCCACCATAGATGAAGTAGATGTAGGATCGAAGAGTACGAGAAAATCTACCAGAGGGGGGGGGGTGAATGGTAGATTAAAACTTTTCGCAGCGGAAACAACAAAAATCCCTCAGCAAAAAATACATCGGTTAAAGAAACCGTGTGTGCAAGTGTTTTCAAACGTGTTCAACTGTGAAAAATTAAGTAGAGAGGTAGAGAATCAATTCACGGATCTAATGCAACAAGAATCACTTGAAAACACGAAGTAAAACTTGAGATACGATCAAAACATTAAACGAAGATTAATCTCTTCTACCCGATATAAAACAGATCTGCAATGCTGCAAAGAAACTCGTGTATCTCAAAAACTACAGACCCGAAGCTCGTGAAAATTTCATAGATGATAGATAATTGAGTTGTGAAGACAACCCAAAAAGAATCACGTCAATCGGATCTGTAAAACTCGAGTTATGAACGAAATACCAAAGCAACATTGGTCTGTCCAGAAACTCGGCGAGAAAGACTTGATGAAAAACAAGTCGGACGAACAAGGCACAAAAGCTCCTCGAAACTATGAACTTTATTCAATAGAAACACAAGAGGAACAGCCCAAAGTTCTCTACCCACGAGAGCTCTGGCCTCCCTTGCTTTTATAGCCAGCCCTCAAGCTAAACAATCCAATCTAGGACTCCTACTCCTAACTGGACTCGTATCCTAACTTACCATAACTGCTCAGGACTCTCCTATTCGTAGATAGAAGCAATCTTGAGACTTCCAAACACCTTAGGAACGTCCTAAACATTCCTAAAACAACTCAACTTCGTGCCTATCACAAAATCCTATCATAACCAACTCAAATCTTCCATATTTGAGCCATATCCGACTCAGCCTCAGCCTGAGTACGCAATCCAGCCGGTTGGACCTTTCCGACCAATTCTTTACGTCCACTTCTCTTCATCACGCCTTGGAACAATGTTGCCACGTCCATGCACTCCTTGCACACGTGCAAACACCTTCCAACGACTTACACGCAACCTTCATATGCACTGCCCTTGATCCAAACATGCTGCGCGACCTCCCGATCAACTCACCCACAGCTCCTCCCAAACTTGGTTGTTGGAACCTCATCTCCTCCCTGAGACTAGTCCAAGGATCCCGTCACCAGCCATGTCTTGAAGTCAAGCAACACCTGCACATGAATAAACAACACCTTTTGTCACTTCCCCTGTATTTGGTAGATCCAGGAACCAATTCTTCCGAGCACAAGTCCTCGACTTGACTCACGTTAGTTCGAAAACCACAACACCTTATAGAGCACGTCACATAAGCATGTTGCAAACCATATCAAATGATAAGCCATAACCACCA
This sequence comes from Neostapfia colusana, assembly GCA_030760725.1. Lineage (NCBI taxonomy): Eukaryota > Viridiplantae > Streptophyta > Magnoliopsida > Poales > Poaceae > Neostapfia > Neostapfia colusana. The sequence continues at coordinate 74,283,073 of JASWHV010000004.1, forward strand.
AAACACACCAAAAACTTAGCAAATTAATACTATGCAAACCTTCCCATAAAGCAAGTTTGAAACATTGCGAGTTAAAAGCAAAAAACAAGACGCTGCAGTTCTACGAGTTGAACTTCATGGGAGCTTCCTAAAAACAAGCTCCGGACCTCACACAAGCTCTCCGGACCTTGCAGGAGCTCTCCGGACCTTGCGTCGGACCTTGCCAACACTTGGCAGACCTAACAAAGAACTTGTCGGACCTTGCCACAGAAGAATGTTTTGGCAATATTCAAAAATTTGAATATTAATGCTAAATTTTATCCTAATTGCCAATGTATTCAGCACACATAGGTCTCACAATCTCCCCCTTGATGAATGCATTGGCAACACCAATTAAAATCCGAACATTGGCTTATGAAAAGTTTTGAAAAGCTTTGAAAACTCATTTCTCCCCCTTTATTAATTTCTCCCCATTTTTTAAAATCAGAGAAGGAAGAAAGTGTATAACATATGCAAAGTGTAAAAAAATCTCTCCTTATACATATTTCTCCCCCTTTGACAATGTATTCAGCAAGGTTCAAAAGAGAAATTTTTAAATGTTATGAGCATATTATAACATATAGATACAAAACAAAGCTCATCCAAGTCATACTATCAGGTTACTTACACTATCACATCAATGAGATACATAAAGTAGTGTAAGCCATGCTAGAGATCAAATGTATTTTTCAGTTTAAGCAAGTCATGATCTCCCTTACTCAACTATTTCAAAACCTGAAAACATGACACTTGTTGCTGCATTTTTATTATTCATAATCATTTAAGGCACAAAGTTGATCATATGATATTTGCAAGAGATTATAAGACGCATCAGCCTTATTCTAACCAACCAAGCCAAGCCTATGTCATTTGACAATCAGAAGCTTAAGGACAAGGTTTTAGTCATACAAAATTCCTTCCAAGTTCATATCCTAGTGCAATGATAAGAAATCTCAAAAAAAGAAGTGCGATGCATGCATATTCTCTTGATCTTTTCTCAATTTTTTATTTGAAAACTCAACATGTGAGCTGATCACTTGATTAATTTTTTATGATTAAAAGCACTTGTGAGCACGCAACAAGTTCAAAACAGCAAGAAAGTTCGATCATGACCAGATTTAGTGTAAGTAATTATTCCAATTACTAGTCATGGAAAAAACTACAAAATGTATAACATGAGTAATGTAGTAAGAACTTTCAGCCTGTAAAAGGAATCACAAAGTCATATATGTATGAAATACTATGCTCATATTATTTTAGTTTCAGATTCACACATAGACTTTCAAAGTTTCAAAAACTCCCCCTCAATTTAAGCCATGTGGATGCATAACCCCTATTTCACTATGAATGAAACAAAAACGATTGAAATCCAAAGGTTTTGTAAAAATATCAGCCAATTGTTGTTCGGTATCAACATGGTGAAGCACAATGTTTTCTATTTCAACATTATCACGAAGAAAGTGATACCTAATGTCAATGTGCTTAGTTCTAGAGTGTTTCACGGGGTTTTTAGCAATACAAATTGCACTAGCGTTATCACAAAACAGTGGAACACTATCTAAATCAACCCCAAAGTCCTTAAGTGTTTGAACAATCCAAAGTATTTGTGAGCAAGCGCTAGCCGCAGCTACATATTCAGATTCGGCCGTGGATTGTGCAACTGAACTTTGTTTTCTAGAGGACCAAGCAACAAGTGAATTACCAAGAAAATGACAAGCACCCGAAGTACTTTTCCTATCAATCCTACAACTTCCAAAATCAGCATCCGAAAAAGCTTTCAAAGAAACGGTTGAGGAAGAAGGAAGAAGAATGCCAAATTCTTTATTTCCATGTAGGTATCTGAGAATCCTTTTGATGGCTTGGCGATGTGAAGCACGTGGAGAAGCCTGAAAACGTGCACAAAGACATACGCTGAATTGTGTGTCCGGTCTTGACGCCGTGAGATACAAAAGTGATCCAATCATACTTCTGTATTCTTTTTTATCGACCGGGTCACCATCTTCGTCAAGCTCAAGTGTTGTTGCTGTTCCCATTTGTGTCAGAAGAGGCTTGCATTTGTCCATGTTGAAGCACTTAAGAAGGTCCTTTGCATACTTAGTTTGATGCACAAAAGTTCCTTCTTTTGTTTGCTTGATTTGCAGCCCCAAAAAGTATGTGAGTTCTCCCATCATACTCATCTCAAATTTTGAACTCATCATAGCTGAAAACTTGGACATGAGATCATGAGAAGCACAACCAAAGATAATATCATCCACATACACTTGAACGAATAATGAGTCATTCCCATGCTTAAGTACAAAAAGAGTTTTATCAACCTTGCCCATGGTAAACCCCTTTTCAAGTAAGAATGTTTTTAACCTATCATACCATGCTCTAGGGGCTCGTTTTAAACCGTACAAGGCTTTGGACAGTTTGTAAACATGATTAGGAAAATTTGGATTTTCAAAACCCGGTGGCTGCTTAACATAAACCTCCTCCTCTATGTAGCCATTAAGAAAAGCACTTTTAACATCCATTTGATATAACTTGAAACCTTTAGATGCAGCAAATGCTAATAAAATTCTTATAGCTTCTAATCTAGCAACAGGAGCCAATGTTTCATCAAAATCTAGACCTTCAATTTGAGTGAAACCTTGAGCAACCAACCTAGCTTTATTCCTAACCACAACCCCATCGTCACTTTGCTTATTTTTAAATACCCATTTAGTTCCAATTAATGTGTGACTTGAGGTGGAGGTATAAGTTTCCAAACATTATTTCTTTCAAAATTTTCTAACTCTTCTTGCATGGCATTAATCCAAGATTCATTAGTGAGTGCGTGTGATATATCCTTGGGTTCAAAAGAAGCAACAAAAGCAGAATGAGCATGAGAGTTTGGATCGCAAAACCTGGACCGAGTGACTCGTTCATGCAAGCCTCCAATGATTTGTTGTGGAGGATGACTTTTGAGTACTCGGAGGCAAGTAGACACTTCACAAGCACCTTCTTCTTCTTGTTCAGACCTTTGATTAGGAGAGCTTGTTGATTGAGGAAGGTCCGAACCAGCAGTAGTGACTGTTGGTGCTGGTTGTGGTGCAAAATCAGCAGCTTGATCGTTATTTACTTCTGAGTTTTCGGGCAGCAGCACCACTTCTTCATCTTCTTCAATAAAAATACTCTCCCCCTGCGGATATGGATCCGGACCTGCAATATCGGAGCTAGTACTTGGGCTAGCTTCATCAAAAGAAACCTCGCAAGTCTCCACAATTTTGTTAGTGTCAAGTAAAAGCACACGGTAGCCTCTAGTATGAGATGGATAACCAAGAAACATGCCATCAACAGATCTAGCTTCAAATTTATCAAGATTACCATGTTTCTTAACAAAGCATTTGCAACCAAAAACCCTAAAGTGTGTAACACTAGGCCTATGTCCAAACCGGAGCTCATATGGGGCTTTTCCAAGCTTAGCACGCAAGAAAACACGATTTGAGACATAACAAGCGGTTGCTATTGCATCAGCCCAAAATTTCCTAGGAGTTTGATATTCATCAAGCATATTCCTAGCCATCTCAACTAAGGTCCTGTTCTTTCTTTCTACGACACCATTTTGTTGTGGTACATAGGGTGAAGAGTATTGATGATCTATTCCATTTTCAGCACAAAAGTGATCAAAGGATTGGTTTTTAAATTCAGTTCCATTATCACTTCTAATTGCTTTTAATGATCCTAGGTGATCAATAGATAATCTAAGAAATAAAGTTCTAAAATGACTAAAAGCTTCATTCTTAGATGCCATAAAATAAACCCAAGAATATCTGGAATAATCATCAACAATCACAAGCACATACCATTTGCCTCCGAAGGATTGAACACGTGCCGGACCTACTGTGTCAAGATGTAAAAGTTGCCCCGGTTCAGCTGTCATGGTCATTGTGAGAGGAGCATGTGAACCTGCAACAAACTTAGCATGTCTACAAGAAGAGCACACAATATCATTGTCCTTTTTAAGCTTCGGCAGCCCACGTATGCGATCGAGAGCACTAACACGAGTGAGATGTTCAAAGCCTATGTGACCAAGTCTATGATGCCAAAAATATAGATCCTTTGTATCATTAGCAACTAGACACCGATGCTTAGAAGTTGACAAATCATAATCAGCTTTAAAAACTCTTCCAAACCTAGACATGTTAAACAAAAGCTCACCTTTTGAATCTACAACCTTGCAGCAATTTTGAGCAAAGCTAACCTCTAGATTTTCTGACACGACCCCATTGGTCCTGTCGAGCCAGGATCACGCTGAGGGGTGCTGCGTTGCACAGCACCGTATAACACCCGTCAAAGGCACAAAGCGGAAGCGGAAGTTTTATTACATAAACCAGTTTATGAACATGTTTACATCAAAATAAGTTTAGTCTACACTCGCGGGCGTAGACTAAGCATCAAGTGCACGTTCAGCCCTCGAACGTGTCCTTGCTAGCACACACGCACACTAACTCTGCGGCGTGCACGACTCCCACTCGACGGGGTTCCCCTCCTGGGGTTCCGTCTCCTCTTCGGGAGTCCCTTCCTCATAGAACCCTGCAAAAGCTTCAAACACAAGCAGTGAGCACGAAGGCTCAGCAAGTCTGACCCGTCTCACCTAAACATGGAACTTCTACATGAGGGTAATGGGTTGCATGAGGTAAAAATCATTTGCAAGGACTCGCCTAATTAGTGGAACCTTACTTTCAAGTTTTAGCAGCAGATTGTGGAAAACCTTACGCTAAGGCACATGAGAGAGCCGCAATCAAACAAGAAACGCATTTCTCTCATGTACTTTGCCCAAGGTTGAAAGGTACTTTAATTAGCTCTAAGCTACAGCATATCATTAACAATCAATGTCCAGCTTTCAATCAGCAACATTTTAACATGTAACTAGCCTGTTCTTTCTACGTCACGGTACAGTGAACAAGTGGTACTCACTGACCGCGAGGGACGGCGATTATAATCGATTTACACCTGCAGGGTTACCCGAATAACCCGTCACGTACACCCGTACTCGATGTTGCCTACAACAACCATCACGGACGCCGTACGCGACTACCTTTCACCCGTTAGCCAACTATTGAACCGGTCCCATCGTCCCGAGCAAGAGGTCTCTGCACGCGCATCTCCGTGCCGCCAGCCGATTTACACCTCGAGCTCTCAACCAACCCTCTGAACGACGGGCAATGCCTCAATACCCAGCTACCCGAGTTACATCAGTTTCCCGGTTCCCATATAGCCGGTAGGTCTTCGGTACTGTTCTAGCTTGTTCAACAGGCCCGCACACGGCTCGGTCCTCAATCGACACAAGCGGAGCTACAGCACACAGGCCCCAAAGTCCTGCTGCCCTTACTCTCCGCTCGGTCTCATTTTCTTGCCATGTGTATCATGTGCTATCTCTACCCGAGCAATGTGCCTCTAGCCTATTCTCGCGAGTAGTTCCAACTACTCGACTTGTACCGAATCCTACTCTATCCTAGCAATGCAGTGGCTAACGAGGTTATGGATCCTAAACCCAACCCATGGTTTTCTTGGCTGTGCAGTTGGGTTTCCAATCAAGACTCTAATGCAAAGAACAATATTCAAAGATGTGCTCAAAACAATAAACATTTGTAAAGAGGTTAATGCAAACCGGGGCTTGCCTTGCTGCTCTTGGTCGTAGGCTAGCTGTTCCTCCGGAGTAACGAAGTCTAGGACTTCGTGTTCCTCCTCGACCTTAGCGACTACATGATATAAGAAACATATGTATGTATTAATTTAAATGCATTTGTATTATCTTTGAAGTTGTGAAGTCGATAACCTTTGCTAGATAGACCTAATGACTGTGAAACTTTTACTGTGGCTTGGTTACAACCTAAACAGGGACTTGGTCAAGTTTTAGTTGCAGCAAAGCTCATTTGAGCCCTCCACAAATAATTATGTCCTTGACCTTAATTGGAACTCTTAGGGTGTTCTAGGAATTTTCATGAGACAAACTATGACTTTCTGAAAACTAGATTTTCAGAGGGTTCTAATGGAGTTGGTCTCACTTAATTTAGAAGTCTCTAACTACAGATATGAGCTAAACAATTTCAGAGAAAATTCTGAAAATGTTTCTGAACATTTTCTATTTTTTCTGGAACAGTTTCACTAATCACACCATTAGGTGGATTAAATGAGCTCAAATGGATCTGAAATTTTTATGGTAGTTCAGGGATATTTTGGTGAATATCCCAGCAAAATTTCAGGATTTTCCTCCACAGGATTCTCCAGTTAAAATTCCTAACAGTTTAAATTTTGAGGAATTAATTCTGGAAAATTAAGGTTTTTCATGAAGTGAAACTTGATTTGCTGGAAAGTACTCAGAGAGCTGAATCCAGCAAAATTTGGTTCACTCAATTTGGAGCTTTCTAGCCAAAGTTATAAGGATTTGAAGTTTGAACTGAAACTGAAATTCGGGGGAAAAAGTTTAAACTCTGGCTTGTGGGCCCCGCACACAGTGCGTCGTCTCCCTCCTTGTAACACCCCAAATTTTGATTCAAAACTCAAAACCATGTTCAGAGGGGAATTTAAAATTTTTTGGACGTATTGCATGTTTTGCGAAAATTCAAATTCAAACTGGAATTCAAATTATACTCAAAACAGAAAAGAAATGGAAAAAGAAAAAGAGAAACGGGAAAAAACCGGCCAGTGGGCCGAAACCCGCCAGCCGGCCCAGCTTTCCCCGCGCCAGCCCGCCCCCGCGCGCGCCGCGCTGCTTCTCACCGACGGGTGGGACCCACATGTCATCCCTAACCCTGAGCCCCCGCGACCCTGGACTTTTCCCCCGAGCGCGCGCGATCTTAACCGATCGGGAAACCCGTTCCGCCGCCCGAATTCTGGTCCCAGAGGACTCCAACTCGATCACAACAAACCCACCGCCCTTCCCCGGCTATAAAAACCCCCGATCCGATCAGTTTTTCCCACGCGATCGCCGATTTTTACTCCGGTGAGCACCGAGACTTCGCCGGTGAATTCTGGCCGATCTAAGCTCGGAAACTCTGATCTAACTCGCTGGTCTTGATCCACCGCCTCCGGGGAATTTTGCAGGTGCAGAAAACCCGAAGACTTACGGTGTAAATCCAGCGCCGACGAGCTTCGTCGTGGTTTTGCCTCGGACCTCGCCGCCGATCACTTTCTAGGACCCCCGAGCTCGAGAAAACCCCCGAGGTGAGATCCCTGACCTTCCCTCTACCGATCTAGGCCATAAGATCACAGTTCTAGGCAGAATTCTCGAGGATCCGAAACTTTCCGGCGAGATCGCCGCTTCCCGCCGCCGTGCGCCGCCGGCAGCGCCGCCCACGCTCGATCAGAGCGACGTGGCCGCTTGTGCGCCGTTTATTTTAAATCGCACGGTAGACTTTAAAACCCCGCATACCGGTTCGATGTTATAATCTCAGCCGTCAGTTTAAAATCGGACGGTCCACGTCAACCCCGCATTATAAAGACTGGAATTCTTACGTGCTACCCCCTGGGGTTCTCTGGAATTGAGAGCTAGCCCCGGAAACTTCAGATCTAGCCCCTGGAACTCCAGAAAATCATGTAAATTAATTTAAAAATCAGTTTTAGCCCCTGGACTTAATAAAAATTAGGAAAAACACCTCTGATAAGTGTAGCTAGACCCCTGGAAATTATGAAAATAATATTATAGACCCTGTAATGGGGTGAATTCATTATTTTAGCCTTGTTTAGTATTTAATTTAGAAAATTGAATATGTAACTAGGGTTTAAAAATTAAAAAGGGGGACAAACATAATTGTCAAAATTTATTAAAAACTTTCTCAGTACTTAGAAAACTTTGGAGTGAGATAAAAATATATTTTTGGGCTGAAATAAATCTGTTTTATCTATTATTCACATTTATTAGTATAGGGACACATTTTTAAGTAAAGAATAGTTATAGAAAAATAGGGAAAATAATTATGAAATGGTCTACATCATAAGCCAAGGTCAAAATATGATTTTAAATTATTTAGGACCAGAACCTAATGTGTTTAGGTGATGTGTATTACTAATTTAATAATAAAATACACAATTATGCATAGGAATATAAATCTGAAAATATAGCAAATAGTAAATGATAAATGGAGTTTCTAAAATACAAAGAATTCAGTTTAGGGTTGATAGAAGTTATGAAAGCACATATGGGGAAGAATAATACTTTTCATACACACTTTGTAGTAAAAAGGTGAAGTAGTTGAATATAAGAAATTTATTGGAAACCCATATAAATAGTAGTATGTAAGTATAAAGGTGGACACAAAAGTAGGAATCATATACACATGGTTAAAAGTGCATGCAAGCCACAACTCAACACACATAAAGTAACCACAACATATATAATGGTAAAGAACTTTTATAAATGTGAGTGTGTGGTTTGTATACAGTAGAAGTGTGAACTATGTCTTATGATTGTTGTTTTTCTTTTGCTATGTGTGATAGTATGAAGTAGAGCCTGTTCAAGAGCAAGTTAACCCTTTCCAAGATCAGGACTACCCATTTCAAGAGCAGCAAGAAGGAGGCAAGTGTCCTTGACCACTTTGATCCTATGTTAGGATGTGTAGATAGAATTATTTGCATTGTCAAATGAAATATGAAACCCATGCTAGAAAGTTTCCCTAGAATTGCATTACCTTGTTTCCTTGAAGCTTGGGTTGGGATTTATTTTACCATGTCATTTATTTCCATGCATATGCTTAGCCATGCTTAGAATGGGATATTTGGGAAATGAAATCATCAGTTTATATTACCATACTCTTGGATGAAGTATTGTGAGTTATGTAGAGGTAGGGATCAAGGCAAGTTGGATGTTTTGGTTGTGTGCTGGGTGCACGAGACTTGGGTTTGTGTTTAGTACTTGCCTGGATTCTAAGGACCGGTTCATGGAGCATGTAACCCGGCTTTACAGTGCCAACCACATGCTGAGATGGGGCAGCTTGGCCAATTAATTAGGTGTATCCCCGGCGTAGTATGGGTGTGTTGGATGGTGCGGGGAGTAGGTGTCAGCTGGACTACCATATGAACCGCAAGGCTCAAGAGGGGGCCACTGCAGCGGGGTTGGAGCCTCTTGTAAGCTGTTAGGGGTGAAACCTCAGTGGGCCCACGCTCGTCGGGAATCCCTTTGTAAAGGCTTCGTAGTGATCTCCTGGCTGCACACCTGGGAAGTGTGAATGTGGATCGTAGCCACTGGCATAATGGAGGTTCTTTTAGTCCACCCGGCAACGGGGGATGAAATCACTACTTGTGGGTACAGTGGTACAAACTCTGCAGAGTTAAAACTGTCTTGACAGCCGTGCTCACGGTTAAGAGCGGCCTGGACTTATTCATGATTAGAGGAGTGATGGTTTATGGAAGTTGTGGATGTTAAGCGGGGAGCTTAACATTGGAAGTGATGTTATGGTTATTGGATTATGATGATGGGATGGGAGATTGGGACCATTTCACCTCTGTAGTAATGTAGGTGCTTAATAAGCTAAGGTGATAGGTGTTAATTGCGTAGTGCTTTAACCATGAGTTCAACCTCTCCTTGTTCTAGCCATGCATGATATGATTTCCCCACACTTGCTGAGTACCATTGGTACTCAACCTTGCATATTTGTTGGTTTATATTGCTGCTCAGGTCAAGATAATGAGGTGGTGTATAATGACCAAGATTTTGGACCCGAGGAAGGCTTTTAGGTTCATGAAGACCCCCGGGCAACGCCTGTGATGGAGCCCTAAAGAATAATATTCCGCTGCTAGTTTATTTACTTGTGATGAACTTATTATTGTCCATCGAGACATTTACTATGTAATACTTACTTATATTCGACACCTGGCTTGTAATAAATAATGCTTCACTATTTGTCATCACATGTATGAGAAAATGATCCTGGCATACATGTGATATTCACTTGGTTGTTTCTTCGGAAAAACCGGGTGTGACAGAGGTGGTATCAGAGCCAAGGTTGCCCGTAGGAACGTGGACCTAGGTAGAAATGGACGTATTTAAGGGCCCTATTTTCTTAAAAACTATTTTCCAAGGTGTGGGTGGAAAAGTGTTATTAAAGGAGTCATTTTCTTCATCTTACCCCAACTTTCATTCAAAATAGGATTTTTGTGTGAGATTTTATCTAACCTAATTTTAAATTCTTTTGTTTTAGATGGTTCGTATGATTCGCACCGCTCGTAAGTCCACAGGAGGGAGAGTTCCCGTAGTGGCCCTTGCCGAAAGAGAGGAGAATCGTCCAGTGACGTACCTTTCCTACGGATTGGCAGTAGGAGACTTGTTGCGCCGTCTTCGACGTATGCTCGAAGCCGCCGGCAATACGGGCAAGCTAATCATCCACTATAACTCCACCAGGACCATCCGTGAGAAGAGGGAAGAATGGAGTTCGGAGATGAGGATTATACACGAGAATCAGCTGCTTAAGATTCACCACTCTCCAGCTTGTCGAGCAACACAAGTTGACGCGGAGAAAGATGTCACTTGGGAGGCCATCACCTGCCAGAGTCACATCTATCGTCGCCACTTGGACAAAACTGAGTACATGTATGTCCTCCAACGTGAGAGTGCTACCACGGAGTACAAGTACCCACCGGTGCAGCAAGGGACTTCCCATGAGCACATGGACTTGTGCTTGGAGGATGCTGCTATGCTCAGCACTCGACTGCAGGAGTGTCAACAAGAGCTTCAGGATGTCCGAGACACCCTGAAGGAAACGGAGGCGTTGCTGCGAGCCTGTTTAAAGGCGAGAGAAAGAGGAGATGGGATTGAACTGTGTGTCACCGTGAGTGATCCATGGACACCTGACTCCCCGGATCGCCGAGCAATCAGGCGTCGTCGCACCTCTCCACCAGCAGCCTCCCCACCCAAAGCAGAGTCAGAAGGTAGTCGAAATGAGGAGGAAGATCCCGAGGAGCCAGCTCAAGAGGACGAGTAGTGTAGAGTCTTTCCCCTAGCTAGCAAGAGATCGAGTAGTCAAGTCGTTACGTAGTTAATGGTGTGATGATGCTTGGTGTGTGACGTGAGTTGTGGAAGCCATGAGCAATTGTCCACAGCCTCGTCTTCAGATTGTTTTGCTTTGGTGTGTGAACCCACAGGAAATAATAGTGCATTTATTTGGTGTGAGATATAACCCTCGTAAAATTTTAACAAAGCCTCAACACCTCAAAGCACCAACAAATGAAAGTAGTAAGATGATGCTAAATGATATCAAATTAACATATGTTGATTCTGCCAGATGGCCGGAAGAGGAAAAGGACGTGCTGCCAACCCCGCCAACAACAACGATGAGGCATGCAACCCTCATCTTTCTGGAGGCCAGGACCGGGGTGGTCGCCGTGAAGAAGTTGATCCTCTCCACCAAATGCTGGAGAATCAAAATCAGCTTATCCAGAACTTGACTCAAGTGGTGGCCAACTTGCATCAAGTTCCACCTCCACAAGCTGCACCACGCCAACCATGGTTGAGTGAGTTTCTAGGAACTCAACCTCCCAAGTTTGCAAGTGCTGCTGAACCTCTGGAGGCAGATGATTGGCTGAAGACCATTGAAAGTAAGATGAGGATAATACAATGCCAAGGGTATGAGAGGGTGCTGTTTGCCTCTCATCAATTGAATGGACCTGCTGCTGATTGGTGGACCGCCTACGTGGCCGCCCATCATGACCCTGAAAACATCACTTGGGACGAGTTCAAGCGTAGCTTCCGCAACCACTACATCCCAAGAGGTGAACTCAAAAACAAGAGGAAGGAGTTTTTGGGACTGCATTAGGGAAACATGACGGTGAGGGAATACCTCACTAAATTTACTCAACTATCCCGTTATGCTCCACGAGACATAGAGACTGATGAGCAGAAACAAGATTGTTTCGTGGAAGGACTTACCGCAGAGATGCAGTGTGCAATGTCCTCCAATGAGTATGAAAGTTTTCAAAAGATGGTGGACAGAGCATTTGTGGTGGAAAGGAAGCTAAAGGCCCTGGAAAATGAGAATAAGAGGAAGGCTGGGTGGTCACATCAAGCCTCAGGGAGCAACACCCGCCCACGTATGATGCAGCAACCTACGGGGCAGACAAGCCGTGCTGCGGTACCCTATTCAGCACCAAGAGGGTACAACCCAAACTACAGGCCTCCCGCAGCACCAGCACAGCCGCAACGCCAGTTTGTGCAGCAGCCTCGCCCCGCATATCCACCTCGACCAGCAGTGCAAGGACCCCCGAACCAACCCCAAGACAACAAAGGCCAAGCACCTAAGGTTGGGGTGCAATGTTTCAGCTGTGGTGAAGTGGGGCACTACGCCCATAAATGCCCAAAGAAGAAGCCTGCGCCGCCACAACAGCAGAATGTAGTGAGAGGACGGGTGAACCACGTCACTATGGAGGAAGCACAAGAGGCACCCGACGTGGTAGTTGGTAAGTTTCCTGCCAATTTACACCTTGCAACTCTGCTGTTTGATTCTGGTGCTACCCACTCGTTCATTGCTCAAGGGTTTGGTAAGAAGCATGACCTAGCAACCACACAAATGAACCATATGCTAGCGCTAAACTCTCCAGGTGGAGAAATAAGGACAAGACAAGTGTGTCCCAAAGTGAGCCTAGACATTAATGGGGTAGTATTTACGGCTAACCTCATAGTGATAGATTCACAAGGGATAGATATTATTTTGGGTATGGATTGGTTGACCAAACATAAAGGAATCATCAATTGTTCGACCAGAACGGTGGAACTAACTCACCCCAGTGGCACCCGAGTAAAGTTCATAACCATACACGAGTCTAGGAGGGACATTAAATTAAATCAAGTGGAGGTGAAAGTTGAAGAAATCAGGACTATCAGGGAATATCCAGATGTTTTTCCGGAGGAATTGCCAGGTATGCCTCCCGACCGTGACGTGGAATTCGCAATTGAGCTAGTACCGGGAACAGCCCCGATATACAAGAGACCTTATCGAATGGACTCCAAGCAGCTAGAAGAGCTCAAAGATCATTTGAGAGAATTGACGGAGAAGGGGTATATTCGCCCTAGTTCCTCACCATGGGGAGCTCCGGTGATATTTGTGCCCAAGAAAGACGGAACCCAAAGGTTATGCGTGGATTACCGTGCCTTGAATGAGGTAACCATCAAAAACAAGTACCCATTACCCCGCATTGAAGACTTGTTTGATCAGTTGAGGGGAGCTTGTGTGTTCTCGAAAATTGATCTCAGGTCTGGATACCACCAACTCAAGATAAGGCAATCTGATATTCCCAAGACAGCTTTCGTATCTCTGTACGGACTTTATGAATACACTGTCATGCCTTTCGGGCTAACCAATGCCCCGGCATATTTCATGTACCTCATGAACAAGGTATTCATGGAATATCTGGACAAATTTGTGGTGGTTTTCATAGATGATATTCTCGTCTTCTCCAAAAATGAAGAAGAACATGGGAAACATCTAAGGTTAGTGTTACAGAGGCTGAGAGAACACCAACTATATGCCAAGTTGAGCAAGTGTGAGTTTTGGCTGAAGAGAGTTCCCTTTTTAGGACATATAATCTCGGAGGGAGGAATCTCCGTAGATCCTGCCAAAATCGAGGATATCCAGAAGTGGAAAACCCCTGAAAATGTCGGGGAAGTTCGAAGCTTTTTGGGATTGGCTGGATACTATCGACAGTTTATTGAGGGATTCTCCAAGATCTCGAGACCTCTCACTAAACTGTTGGAAAAGGGAATCACATTCACCTGGACGCCACAGTGCGAGACGAGCTTTCAGGAGCTAAAGAAGAGATTGACAACAGCCCCAGTGCTGGTTATGCCAGATATGCAGAAGAATTTCACAGTGTACTGCGATGCCTCTGGAAATGGGTTGGGATGTGTTCTCATGCAAGAAGGACATGTCGTGGCTTATGCATCCCGGCAGCTTCGGAAGCACGAGAAGAACTATCCTACACATGATCTAGAACTAGCTGCAGTGGTACACGCGTTGAAAATTTGGCGGCACTATTTGATGGGGAAGAGGACAGAGATATATACGGATCATAAGAGTTTGAAGTACATATTCACACAGCCAGATCTCAACCTCAGACAAAGGAGATGGTTAGAGCTAATCAATGATTTTGATGTGGGCATCAACTATCATCCTGGGAAAGCAAACGTCGTGGCCGATGCCTTTAGTCGGAAAGTGCAGGTCAATAAGTTGAGTTTGAAGGACATGCCTGCAGAATTGAAGGACGAGGTTATAAGGCTCAATCTATGTCTAGTAAATAGTGGTGAAGCCATCGCCATGGAAGTGGACTCCACACTCGAGCGAGACATACGAGAGGGCCAAAAGAATGATGAGAAGATACAAGAGATCAGACAGCTCATCAAGGAAAATAAAGCTCCTGGTTTTAGAGAGGATGAACAAGGAACGGTGTGGCACGGGAAAAGGATCTGTGTGCCAGAAGTAAAGGAGATCCGTGAATTAATTTTGAAGGAGGCTCACGATTCCGACTATTCCATTCATCCTGGGAGTACGAAGATGTACCAGGACCTCAAAGGCAGGTATTGGTGGTATGGCATGAAGCGAGATGTCGCGAAACATGTTGCCCTATGTGACACATGTCAGTTGGTGAAAGCAGAACATCAACGGCCCGCGGGATTACTACAACCACTCAAAGTGCCTGAATGGAAGTGGGAAGAAATCAGCATGGATTTTGTCGTGGGATTGCCTAGGACCCAATCCGGGTATGATTCAATATGGGTCATTATTGATAGGCTAACCAAGGTAGCTCATTTCATCCCTGTGAAAGAAAGCTACAGCGGATCCAAATTGGCAGAATTGTACATGTCAAGGATTGTGTGTTACCATGGAGTGCCAAAGAAGATAGTGTCGGACCGAGGGACACAATTCACCTCGAGGTTTTGGCAGAAGTTGCATGAAACCATGGGAACCCATCTGAACTTCAGTTCTGCCTATCATCCCCAAACTGACGGGCAGACGGAGAGAACCAATCAGATCCTTGAATATATGTTGAGGGCATGTGCACTCAAAAACAATAGGAGTTGGGACAAGAACCTACCGTATGCGGAGTTTTCCTATAACAATAGTTATCAAGCTAGTATGAAGATGTCACCGTTTGAAGCTTTGTATGGAAGGAAGTGCAGAACTCCCCTATTTTGGAACCAAACGGGAGAAAGTAAAGTGTTTGGTCCAGAAGTGCTACAAGAAGCCGAGGCGAAGGTGAGGGAGATTCACAACAACTTGAGGATAGCACAAACACGCCAGAAGAGTTATGCTGATGTACGAAGAAGAGAACTCGTTTTCAACGTGGGAGACTATGTTTATCTCAAGGTGTCCCCTATCAGAGGACTTCGTCGGTTCAAGGTGAAAGGGAAGTTGTCGCCTCGATACATAGGACCCTTTCAAGTTTTGGAAAGGAAAGGCCAAGTGGCGTACCAACTAGAGTTACCGGTTCATCTATCAGATGTACACGATGTATTCCATGTGTCACAACTCAAGAAATGTCTGAGGACGCCTGAAGAGGTGTTACCCATGAATGAAGTGGATGTAGCTGAAGATTTGTCTTATGCCGAGCAACCATACAAGATTTTGGAGACAATGGAACGCCTCACCAGAAACAAGAGAATCCGGATGTGCAAGGTGCAGTGGAAGCATCACTCAGAAGAGGAAGCTACCTGGGAACGGGAAGATGAGCTCAAGGCACAATTTCCGGAATTGTTTTCTTAGAAACACCAATCTCGAGGACGAGATTTCTTTTAAGGGGGGTAGAGCTGTAACACCCCAAATTTTGATTCAAAACTCAAAACCATGTTCAGAGGGGAATTTAAAAATTTTTGGACGTATTGCATGTTTTGCAAAAATTCAAATTCAAATTGGAATTCAAATTATACTCAAAACAGAAAAGAAATGGAAAAAGAAAAAGAGAAACGGGAAAAAAACCGGCCAGTGGGCCGAAACCCGCCAGCCGGCCCAGCTTTCCCCGCGCCAGCCCGCCCCCGCGCGCGCCGCGCTGCTTCTCACCGACGGGTGGGACCCACATGTCATCCGTAACCCTGAGCCCCCGCGACCCCGGACTTTTCCCCCGAGCGCGCGCGATCTTAACCGATCGGGAAACCCGTTCCGCCGCCCGAATTCTGGTCCCAGAGGACTCCAACTCGATCACAACAAACCCACCGCCCTTCCCCGGCTATAAAAACCCCCGATCCGATCAGTTTTTCCCACGCGATCGCCGATTTTTACTCCGGTGAGCACCGAGACTTCGCCGGTGAATTCTGGCCGATCTAAGCTCGGAAACTCTGATCTAACTCGCTGGTCTTGATCCACCGCCTCCGGGGAATTTCGCAGGTGCAGAAAACCCGAAGACTTACGGTGTAAATCCAGCGCCGACGAGCTTCGCCGTGGTTTTGCCTCGGACCTCGCCGCCGATCACTTTCCAGGACCCCCGAGCTCGAGAAAACCCCCGAGGTGAGATCCCTGACCTTCCCTCTACCGATCTAGGCCATAAGATCATAGTTCTAGGCAGAATTCTCGAGGATCCGAAACTTTCCGGCGAGATCGCCGCTTTCCGCCGCCGTGCGCCGCCGGCAGCGCCGCCCGCGCTCGATCAGAGCGACGTGGCCGCTTGTGCGCCGTTTATTTTAAATCGCACGGTAGACTTTAAAACCCCGCGTACCGGTTCGATGTTATAATCTCAGCCGTCGGTTTAAAATCGGACGGTCCACATCAACCCCGCATTATAAAGACTGGAATTCTTACGTGCTACCCCCTGGGGTTCTCTGGAATTGAGAGCTAGCCCCGGAAACTTCAGATCTAGCCCCTGGAACTCCAGTAAATCATGTAAATTCATTTAAAAATCAGTTTTAGCCCCTGGACTTAATAAAAATTAGGAAAAACACCTCTGATAAGTGTAGCTAGACCCCTGGAAATTATGAAAATAATATTATAGACCCTGTAATGGGGTGAATTCATTATTTTAGCCTTGTTTAGTATTTAATTTAGAAAATTGAATATGTAACTAGGGTTTAAAAATTAAAAAGGGGGACAAACATAATTGTCAAAATTTATTAAAAACTTTCTCAGTACTTAGAAAACTTTGGAGTGAGATAAAAATATATTTTTGGGCTGAAATAAATCTGTTTTATCTATTATTCACATTTATTAGTATAGGGACACATTTTTAAGTAAAGAATAGTTATAGAAAAATAGGGAAAATAATTATGAAATGGTCTACATCATAAGCCAAGGTCAAAATATGATTTTAAATTATTTAGGACCAGAACCTAATCTGTTTAGGTGATGTGTATTACTAATTTAATAATAAAATACACAATTATGCATAGGAATATAAATCTGAAAATATAGCAAATAGTAAATGATAAATGGAGTTTCTAAAATACAAAGAATTCAGTTTAGGGTTGATAGAAGTTATGAAAGCACATATGGGGAAGAATAATACTTTTCATACACACTTTGTAGTAAAAAGGTGAAGTAGTTGAATATAAGAAATTTATTGGAAACCCATATAAATAGTATGTAAGTATAAAGGTGGACACAAAAGTAGGAATCATATACACATGGTTAAAAGTGCATGCAAGCCACAACTCAACACACATAAAGTAACCACAACACATATAATGGTAAAGAACTTTTATAAATGTGAGTGTGTGGTTTGTATAAAGTAGAAGTGTGAACTATGTCTTATGATTGTTGTTTTTCTTTTGCTATGTGTGATGGTATGAAGTAGAGCCTGTTCAAGAGCAAGTTAACCCTTTCCAAGATCAGGACTACCCATTTCAAGAGCAGCAATAAGGAGGCAAGTGTCCTTGACCACTTTGATCCTATGTTAGGATGTGTAGATAGAATTATTTGCATTGTCAAATGAAATATGAAACCCATGCTAGGAAGTTTCCCTAGAATTGCATTACCTTGTTTCCTTGAAGCTTGGGTTGGGATTTATTTTACCATGTCATTTATTTCCATGCATATGCTTAGCCATGCTTAGAATGGGATATTTGGGAAATGAAATCATCAGTTTATATTACCATACTCTTGGATGAAGTATTGTGAGTTATGTAGAGGTAGGGATCAAGACAAGTTGGATGTTTTGGTTGTGTGCTTGGTGCACGAGACTTGGGTTTGTGTTTAGTACTTGCCTGGATCCTAAGGACCGGTTCATGGAGCATGTAACCCGGCTTTACAGTGCCAACCACATGCTGAGATGGGGCAGCTTGGCCAATTAATTAGGTGTATCCCCGGCGTAGTATGGGTGTGTTGGATGGTGCGGGGAGTAGGTGTCAGCTGGACTACCATATGAACCGCAAGGCTCAAGAGGGGGCCACTGCAGCGGGGTTGGAGCCTCTTGTAAGCTGTTAGGGGTGAAACCTCAGTGGGCCCACGCTCGTCGGGAATCCCTTTGTAAAGGCTTCGTAGTGATCTCCTGGCTGCACACCTGGGAAGTGTGAATGTGGATCGTAGCCACTGGCATAATGGAGGTTCTTTTAGTCCACCCGGCAACGGGGGATGAAATCACTACTTGTGGGTACAGTGGTACAAACTCTGCAGAGTTAAAACTGTCTTGACAGCCGTGCTCACGGTTAAGAGCGGCCTGGACTTATTCATGATTAGAGGAGTGATGGTTTATGGAAGTTGTGGATGTTAAGCGGGGAGCTTAACATTGGAAGTGATGTTATGGTTATTGGATTATGATGATGGGATGGGAGATTGGGACCATTTCACCTCTGTAGTAATGTAGGTGCTTAATAAGCTAAGGTGATAGGTGTTAATTGCGTAGTGCTTTAACCATGAGTTCAACCTCTCCTTGTTCTAGCCATGCATGATATGATTTCCCCACACTTGCTGAGTACCATTGGTACTCAACCTTGCATATTTGTTGGTTTATATTGCTGCTCAGGTCAAGATAATGAGGTGGTGTATAATGACCAAGATTTTGGACCCGAGGAAGGCTTTTAGGTTCATGAAGACCCCCGGGCAACGCCTGTGATGGAGCCCTAAAGAATAATATTCCGCTGCTAGTTTATTTACTTGTGATGAACTTATTATTGTCCATCGAGACATTTACTATGTAAGACTTACTTATATTCGACACCTGGCTTGTAATAAATAATGCTTCACTATTTGTCATCACATGTATGAGAAAATGATCCTGGCATACATGTGATATTCACTTGGTTGTTTCTTCGGAAAAACCGGGTGTGACACTCCTCGCGCCAACTGCGCGGCGGCGGCGTTCTCCGGCGACCTTCGCCGGAACTGAGTTCCCGGCCACCCCCCGGCCCGAAACTTGCCGCCTGCCCCTTTACTGACCCCCTGGACTCGATGGTGGGGTCGCCGGCCGCCGGCGATGACCGGAAACCCGTGCGCACCGATGACAGCACCTGCTAGGGTTCCGGTGAGGTCGGTCCCGCTCTCCCGTGCACCAAATCGACCGGAAATCGGTCGGAGAGCATCAGTAGAGCATGGGAAACCCGAACCAGGGCTGGGTGGAAGCTAGAAACGCCGGCAACTAGGCTCTCGACGGTGAGCCGAGGTGTTCAGCCATGGCGGCGGGGAAAACAGCCATATCATGGCCGATTCTCGATGGTTTTCTCTAATTCCAGTTCGAGCGTGGGCGCTATCGTGCGTAGAAGCTACTCGGTAACGAGCTCGTCCAACCCTCGTGCATAGAGCACGAATTTCACCCGAAGGTGAGCTCGGTCCTTATGAACTGATCAAGAGTAAATTTTGAAATTCTCGGCCGAGGGTTGATCAATCGCCAAATGGCTTTCGGCTACGCCATCTACATACAATCACGCACCTTTCTTGTGTAGAGAAGAGGACGTGACAACGGTCGTGCCGTGCTGTCCACGGGAGCCCGATCGGCGGCGATGTTCGGCTCGCCGGAGAAATGGCTCGTACGGCTCGAGGAAGCTTGCTCACTGGCCAACACGGAGTCTGGGAGGTTGCTCACGATCTCTTGGTGCCGTTTTGCTGTGGAGGAGGCTGTGCTCGCGAGTGATCGGCTTGATCAAGCGTGAGCTCGAGCGGCGGCGATGGCGGTGGAAGAACAGGTCGTGCACGTCGGCAGCTCGGGGAATGGCGACTGAAGCACGCCGGGGAGGGAATAAATATCCCGGCGGCTGGTCTCTGGCTTGGGGCGTGCAGCAGGAGCTGGCGCCGGCTGCCCCCCCCTCGGTGGCGCGCGCACACTGCACCCGGGAACCGACTGAACTGTGTTTCAGTCGGTTTGTGTTGAGGTAGAGGCTGACATGTGGGTCCCACTCCCCATTTTAACCTCTGAAATTTACTCCTAATCACTGTTGTAAACAGTGAACCCCATACTACCCTTGGCAATTCAAATTATTCACCCATGAGCCATTTGAATTGATCAAAGTTCAAATGAGGTTTGGTTTGAATGAATTTCAGCACAAGTTCAGTTTGAAATTCAAATAAAGTTTGAATTTCTCCCACTTAGCTCATGTCAAGATCAATTCCAATTGGAGTGAAAATTTGTGTGTGAGCTCACAAAAATGTGCTGAGTAAGAATATGCCTTCCACTTTTAAATTCATGGGATAAACACAGTTTGAATTTGAATATGTTTTCAAACTGCCCTCTTCCTATCTATACCCAAGATGACCTCAAAAAGGTTTTGAATTTGGGTGAAACTTGGCATGGACATCCTTAGCAATGTGTAGGAGTTTTTCCTATGTCCAGCCCATCTATATCACATGTGGGAAATACCACTTTTGCAATGTGTAAGTTTGTTCTCTAATGAGCATGTTGATAATTGTTACTTGCTCTTTATTTGTGTTCATCATTCTTCCTCAAATGAGGTGTGTGTTGTGGTGATGAACACTGCAAATGGGTGTCAAAAACTGAGGCCCTTACATTTTCATCTAGCAATTGTGAAACCGAAAGCAAGTTGTATTTCAAATTTTTAACAAGTGCCACATCTTTCAAAGTGTAGAGATTGTTTACTTAACCGAACCTTTAGCAATTATGGGAGTAGAAGAGTTATCGGCGAAAGTAACATTTTCTACACGTGACACAAAAGAGAGAGAGGAGAACCATTCTTTGTTACCGGTCATGTGGCGTGAGCAACCTGAATCCACAATCCAAATGTTCTCCTTCCTCAAACGTGAAACCTACACAGCAGCACAATACGTCGATGACTCAATACTGGGGTTAATTAAAAGACTTTTAGGAATCCAGTACTGAGTCATACGACGTCCAGCAGGAATAACACGCGAAAGCTGAGAAGGTATAGCAGGTTTATGAGCCAAACATCGAAAATTTTTGTTCCCAACTACTGACTTAGAAGATGTGTTATATGTAGCACAAAAAACAGTAGGTCCGGGAGCAAGTTTTTGACTCATTACAGCAGGTTGCAAGCTCTGAACATTCGGTCTAGCAGATTTTGCTTGGTTGTTATGTGATCTAGCAAGTAGTCTTTGTTTCTTATCGTGTTTAGCTAGTCTATAACAAAAATCCATGACATGACCATCTCTACCACAGTAGGTACAATGAAAAATAACCTTATTATCATGTCTAGATGAGCAAGCAACACGTTTATTAGAACCCGAATGGGACAGTACTCCTGCAGATTTGAAAATCACCTCTTTTTATCTAGGAGCTGTTTGAATCAAACCGCTTCCTAATGACTTTACAACTTTAGGTGGGTGTGCCTTAGCATGAGCATGAGAATTAAAACCTAAACCAGTTTTATCATTACAAGACTTGGAAGAATTCAGCAGCAAGTTTAGGTTCTTATTTGCATTAGAAAACCGATCTAGTGTCCTATGCATGTCATCAAGTTTATTGGACAGATCAAAGCAGTTTTCACATGAAGTTTTTCCTTTTAGTTTGCAATTTGAACAGTATTTAACTTCATGCACACGTAAAGCATTGTTCAAAATAGAAATCTCATTCATAGCATCATTTAGTTTCTTATTCAGATCATCACATGAAGAACAATGCAAATCAAATGTAGAACAACAAGCATCTTTCAAATTTTTATCATTAAGTGCAGCAAGCTCTTTGTTCTTTTTAATTTCAAGTTCAAGTTTATCAAGTGTAGATGCGTGTGCACTTCTTAAAGAGGATAATTGTTCATAAATCAAATCACATGAGGAACACGAATCATCAATATGAATCAAAGTTTTTAAACGATTAGTTTCAGATTCTAGTGATTCAATTTTAACAGCATTGTTCCTAAGTTTTTTATCCTTTTTCTTTAACATAACAGTGGCACGAGAAATAGCATCACACATTTCTTCGCAAGTGGGACATACCTCTTCATCGTCGCTGTTGTGTTCTGCCTCCTCGGAGCTTGAACTTGACTTGCTCGCCATGCAGCACATATTTGCCATAGCTTCTTCATCTTCATCACTACCGGTGTCCACATCACTTGAGCCGAAATCTTGAAGTGCAGAGATCATACTATGCACTATGTTGCGCATTGATAAATCTTTCTTCTTCTTATTCTTTGCAAACGATTTCTTCGGCCTTGTTTGCTTTTCTTCACGTGAAGTCGGACCTGAAAGGTTAGGGCACTCCGTACGAAAATGTCCTGTCTTACCACATTCAAAACATCGTTGAGGTCCGGAGCTTCCTCTCCTTCTAGTTCTCACATTTTGCAATGCTTTTGAGAACCGAGTAGAGATGAGTGCAAGCTCCTCCTCTGGAAACTCTTCAATCTGTTCAAGGGTTAGAGAGGACAGCAAAGAGAGTGCACCACTGGATGATGATTGACTAGAACTAGACATGTCACGTTGCGAAACAAATGCAATAGACTTGTTGGGGTTTTTACGTGAGATGATGTCAATTTCATGAGTTTTCAATTTAGAATAAAGCACGTCTAAAGTAAGAGAACTCATGACAGTAGATTCACGAATAGATGTAACTTTCATCTCCCAAATTGACATATGTAATGCTCCTAACAATTGTCTAGCATTTTCAGCATCTGAAAAGTTAACATTGACACTACGCAAGTTGCTGAGAATTTTATTAAAGCGAGCAAAAAGGTCGTCAATTGACTCACCGGGTTGCATCTCAAAACGCATGTATTCTTGAACATATCTTGCCTTACCTCCTTGATTGTATTGGATCCTTCATGGTAGTCACAAAGAGCTTTCCAAACATCATATGCAGATCGGAGGTGTGCAACACGGTCGAAGTCGCTTTGAGTCAATCCTTGGATGATCAAGTTGCGAGCCTTGTTGTTGTTGTCAACATCTCTCATGTTCGCAGCCGTAACTTGATCGTTGGGTGGTACATCGAAGTTCCGGTAGACCTTTTCCCATATGGCGAAGCCTTGCGCCTGTATGTAGGCCTCCATTCGCGCCTTCCAAACCTGAAAATCGATGCCATTGAACACACAAGGTTTTGCGGAGTACTACTCCATGATGGTTAGTCAAAACACGTGCAAATCATAAAGATTAGAGAACCTTGGCTCTGATACCAATTGTAGGATCGAAGAGCACGTGAAAAGCTACCAGAGGGGGGTGAATGGTAGATTAAAACTTTTCGCAGCGGAAACAACAAAAACCCTCAGCAAAAAATCAATCGGTTAAAGAAACCATGTGTGCAAGTGTTTTCAAACGTGTTCAACCGTGACAAATCAAGTAGAGAGGTAGAGAATCAAGTCACGGATCTAATGCAACAATAATCACTTGAAAACACGAAGTAAAACTTGAGATACGATCAAAACATTAAACGTAGATCAATCTGTTCTACCCGATATAAAACAGATCTGCAACGCTGCAAAGAAACTCGTGTATCTAAAAAACTACAGATCCGAAGCTCGTGAAAATTTCAAATATGGTAAATAATTGAGTTGTGAAGACAACCCAAAAAGAATCACATCAATCGGATCTGTAAAACTCGAGTTATGAACGAAACACCGAAGCAACGTCGGTCTGTCCAGAAACTCGGCGAGAAAGACTTGACGAAAAACAAGTCGGATGAACAAGGCACAAAAGCTCCTCGAAACTATGAACTTTATTCAATAGAAACACAAGAGAAACAGCCCAAAGTTCTCTACCCATGAGAGCTCTGGCCTCCCGTGCTTTTATAGCCAGCCCTCAAGCTAAACAATCCAATCTAGGACTCCTACTCCTAATTGGACTCGTATCCTAACTTACCATAACTGCTCAGGACTCTCCTATTCACAGATAGAAGCAATCGTGAGACTTCCAAACACCTTAGGAACGTCCTAAACATTCCTAAAACAACTCAACTTCATGCCTAGCACGAAATCCTATCATAACCAACTCAAATCTTCCATATTTGAGCCATATCCGACTCAGCCTCAGCCTGAGTACACAATCCAGCCGGTTGGATCTTTCCAACCAATTCTTTACGTCCACTTCTCTTCATCACGCCCTGGAACAATGTTGCCATGTCCATGCACTCCTTGCACACGTGCAAACACCTTCCAACGACGTACACGCAACCTTCATATGCACTGCCCTTGATCCAAACATGCTGCGCGACCTCCCGATCAACTCAACCACAGCTCCTCCCGAACTTGGTTGTTGGAACCTCATCTCCTCCTTGAGACTAGTCCAATGATCCCGTCACCAGCCATGTCTTGAACTCAAGCAACACCTGCACATGAATAAACTACCAATTCTTCCGAGCACAGGTCCTCGACTTGACTCACGTTAGTTCGAAAACTACAACACCTTACATGAGCACGTCATATAAGCATGTTGCAAACCATATCAAATGATAACAGCCATAACCACCAAAACACACCAAAAACTTAGCAAATTAATACTAAGCAAACCTTCCCATAAAGCAAGTTTGAAACTTTCGAGTTAAAAGCAAAAACAAGACGCTGCAGTTCTACGAGTTGAACTTCACGGGAGCTCCCTAAAAACAAGCTCCGGACCTCACAGAAGCTCTCCGGACCTTGCAGGAGCTCTCTGGACCTTGCGACGGACCTTGCCAACACTTGGCCGACCTAACAAAGAACTTGTCGGACCTTGCTACAGAAGAATGTTTTGGCAATATTCAAAACTTTGAATGTTAATGCTAACTTTTATCCTAATTGCCAATGTATTCAGCACACATAGGTCTCACAGTAGAGCATCTTCTGGCGCTCGTCATCACTGGAGCTGGAGCTCTCATCATTGCGCACCGCCTTCATGGCGCGCTGAGGCTCCTGGAACTCCACCTGGTGGTCGACGTCGTCTGGGGCATCGACCTTCTGTTTGCCCTCCCTTTGACGGTAGGGTGGGACATCAGTTAGAAGCTGCTTCCCTTTCCGGAAGCGCTCCGCGAGCTTCTGGATTTCCCGGCACTCGGCAGCAGTATGGTAACTGGTGCCGTGCACGGGGCATAGCTCGCCCTGGCCCCCGTCTGGAGCCGGTGACTGTCGCGGCCTTTTGTCGGGGTGTGGCCCCTCGAGCTCCACTGGGTGTTGCTGCTGCGGCAACGGGGGCCGCAGACGGCGGTTTCATCTTGCCACCGCCCCTGTTCTTGATCTTCCTGCCGCTTCCATAGGAAGCGGCGCCAGATCCTGGCTGCCCTCCTGGCTCGGAGGCTGGTAGAGAGTGCCAGTTTCGCCCTTCGGCTGCTCTGGCGCACTTGTCCGCCAGGCTGAAGAGCTCTGAGACGTTGCGGACCTCTCTAGTCGCGAGCTTCTCGAGCATCTTCTTGTCCCAAACGCCTTGCCGGAACGCCACCACCACAGAAGCGTTCTGGATGTGTGGGATGGTGTTCCGCACCTGGGAGAACCGCTGGATGAAGGAGCGCAGCGACTCCCCAGGTTGTTGCTGGATGGCATGGAGGTCGAGCTCCGTGCCAGGCCGGTTGTAGGAACTGCCGAAGTTGGCGGTGAACTGCCGGCAGAGCTCTCCCCAGGAAGGTATGGAGCCCTAGGGGAGGTTCATGAGCCAAGACCGGGCTGGGCCGGTCAAGGCGACGGGGAAGTAGTTGGCCATGACGGCCTCATCCCCTCCTGCGGCAAGTACGGCGGAGGAGTAGATCTGGAGAAACTCCGCCGGGTTGACGCTGCCGTCGTACTTCTCAGGCAGGTGCGGCGAAACTTGCGCGGCCACCTTGCGAAGCGAAGGTGGGGCGCCAGGGCCGCACACCCTGCCCCTGCTGCTGCAGGCGTTAGTGCCGCGAACGCTTGGTTCACCGTTGGCACAGTGTACTCCGGTATGGGCAAGGCTGCGCCATAGTCCAGGGGCGCCGTTTGCAGGGCATATGGCTGTGGCATATGCTGCGTGGCGTATGCCTGGGGCAGAATCGCGTGGCGAAGATCTGCTCTTCAGGCTGGGTCGAGGCCGACATCATACTGTCGCCAGCCTCTTGGTTACGACGCCTTTCCTGACGTCGCTCGAGGTACACCCGGGCATCCTGGCCCAAGTGGCACCGTTCCAGCTCTGTCCTCAGGTCCGTCGACGGAAGCCTGGTGGAGCTGGAATCCGCCATGTGCCCGTCAACCGTTGGTGTGCGCGTCAGCGACACAGCCAGTTGGCCGGAGTGTCGTCCCCGCCGAAGTCGAGGGTTTGCGGCGGCGACGACGAGGCGGTCTACCTCGCGTATCCACTGCTGGGTCGCTGAATGAGGTGCATCCCCAGCAGGTGGATTGCGCAGTAGCGCTCTTGCTGCAGCTAGCGCACCCCTGTGGGGTACGCTTAGCGCTGCAGAAGATCTCACGCTGGTTGGAGCCTGCATTGCCGGAGTCGGCGTTGCCGCAGTCGGCTGCTGGCTACCAGATTGCGCTGACACACTCCGTCCTGAGTGTGTCGACACGTACTCCCCGCTGGTCACGGTTCGCCGTGAACGCGGGGGAGGAGAGCTTGCCGCTGAAGGAAGCTTGGTCATCTTCGTCGGCAGAAGCTCGTTGCGCAAGGGAAAAGGCCACTACCTGGCGCGCCAAATGTCGAAGTGTGTGGTCGACACTTCCCCCGGACCTGCACTGGGCAGCCCGCGGAGGTTCTTTTTTCGGAGGGGCTAGTCACTTGCGGAGAGCTTGAGTGTAGGGACGAGTTTGGGAGGATCTTGACACGGTGAGTTTTACGTGGTTCGGGCCGCCGGAGCGTAAAACCCTACGTCCACGGTGAGCTGAGGTGCTCACTGTATTGCTTGTTGCTCAGAACTGGAGTCCTGAGCTTGAGGATGAGTTATGCCTAGCGTATGAGTTGCTGGAGTGCGAACCCAGGGCGTGAATGGCTAGAGTGCGAACCCTTGCTAACGTTGCCTACCCGAGCCTTTTATAGTCCAAGGCTCGTGTGGCTTACAAGGGGGACCCGGGACCCGACAGGTGGTCCCGGGGAGATTGCCTGCCGACTATCGAATCTGCAGTTATGTCGGTAGTTGTCTCTGGCGAAGGCTTCTGAGTCTTCGTCTTGCCGCCCTGCCCATGCCGCATGCTAGTCGTAGTGGTTGATGACGGCGGAGGCGGCATGGATGTCTTGTCGCTGTGTTTATTGGCTGGCAGGTTCTGACACCGCGCGCCAGTCTGTGATGCGACTGGGCGCAACGGCACCTGACAGAGGCGTGCTCCGCGTCTCCGCGTCTTGGGAAGGCGCGGGCCATGAATACCTAGTACGGGCAAGGTATGGGGCGTCTTTACGCCCGTTGCCTACCGCTCGGCGGCAGGCAGCGCTGTTCTGCTGGACACGTGGCGGGCCCGGAGCCCTCCTTAGAGGAGAGGGGGTCCGGCCCCGCAGGACACGTGGACCCTTCGGACCTCTCCCCGCGGAGGGGGAGGTCTGGCTTCTGTCGGCCACGTGGCGGTCCCGGAGCCCTCCTCTGAGGAGAGGGAGGCACGGCCTCGCTGGACACGTGGAGCCTTCGGACCTCTCCCCGGCGGAGGGGGGGAGATCTGCCTTATGCAGGCCACATGGCGGGCCCGGAGCTCTCCTCTGAGGAGAGGGAGGTCCGGCCCCGCTGGACGCGTGGCGCCTTCGGAGCTCTCCCTGTGGAGAAGGGCGAGATCCTTAGGCATTTTCCCCTGTGCGCGGGGGTACCCCATATCGCGGGTACCGACAGCAACGTATTTGGATGATATGAAGGAATGCGAGGCTCCAGAATCAAATAAGATGGTGGCTGGGTTGGAGTTGGCAAGGAACATACCAATTACGACGTCCTCAGCCTGTTGTGCTTCCTCAGCAGAGACATGGTTCACGTTGCCGCGAGCATAGTTCTGCTGTCCACGGTTCCCTTGATTGTCTCCTCCGTTCGGTCGCGGGTTCTGCTTGGGCACGTTATCCTGCTGTCCAGGGCCTCTCCTTGGGCACTGGTTCGCGAAGTGGCCTACTTCTCCGCATGCAAAGCATGCCCTGTTGCCTACGGCAGCAGGTACGTTGGGCCGGGGGTTTTGACCAGGGGCGCCATTGTTAAGTCGGGGCGCAGGAGGCATGGGCACACGAGGTGCTGGTGCAACGAATTGTTGCTGTGGTGGCTGACCAGGGCGGTACGCAGGAGTGGTTGATCCATACCACGGTGCAGGGGGCATGTACCTAGGTCATACGTTGTTCCCTTGGGGCTGGTATGGCATCTTCATCTTGCACTCTCGCTCGATCTCTCGGATCTTGTTTTCAACCACTATGGCCTTGTCAACCAGCTTCTGGAAGCTTACGTAGTCATTATTGAGGAGCTTCATCTTGCCACCGCCCCGGTTCTTGATCTTCTTGCCGCTTCCATAGGAAGCAGCGCCAGATCCGGGCTGTCCTCCTGACTCGGAGGTTGGCAGTGAGTGCCAGTTCCGCCCTTCTGCTGCTCTGGCGCACTTGTCTGCCAGGCTGAAGAGCTCTGAGATGTTGCGGACCTCTCCGGTCGCGAGCTTCTCAAGCATCTTCTTGTCCCGGACACCCTGCCAGAACACCACCACCACAGAAGCATTTTGGATATGTGGGATGGTGTTCCGTACCTGGGAGAACCGCTGGATGAAGGAGCGCAGCGTCTCTCTAGGTTGTTGCTGGACGGCGTGGAGGTCGAGCTCCGTGCCAGGCCGGGTGTAGGAGCTGCCGAAGTTAGCAGTGAACTGCCGGCAGAGTTCTCCCCAAGAGATTATGGAACCCTGGGGGAGGTTCATAAGCCAAGACCGGGCTGGGCCGGTCAAGGCGACGGGGAAGTAGTTGGCCATGACGGCCTTGTCCCCTCCTGCAGCAAGGATGGCGGTGGAGTAGATCTGGAGGAACTCCGCCGGGTTGACGCTGCCATCGTATTTCTCAGGCAGGTGCGGCCAAAACTTGCGCGGCCACCTCGGTAAGCGAAGGTGTGGCGCCAGGGCCGCACATCCTGCTCCTGTTGCTGCAGGCGTTGGTGCCGCGAACGCTTGGTTCGCTGCTGGCACTGTGTACCCCGGTATGGGCAAGGCTGCGCCATAGACCGGGGGCGCTGTTTGCAGGGCATATGGCTGGGGCATATGCTGCGTGACGTATGCCTGGGGCAGAGGTCGCGTGGCGAACGTCTGCGCCTCAGGCAGGGTTGAGGATGATGTCATGCTGTCGCCTGCCTCTGGGTTACGACGCCTTTCTCATCGTCGCTCAATGAACACTCGGACATCTTTGCCCAAGTGGCATCGCTCCAGCTCCATCCTCAGGTCCGTCGATGGGAGCCTGGTGGAGCGGGAATCCGCCGTCTGCCCGTCAACCGTTGGCGTGCGCATCAGTGACACAGCCGGTTGGCCGGGACGTCGTCCCCGCCGATGTCGAGGGTTTGCGGCGGTGACGACGAGACGGTCTACCTCGCTAATCCACTGCTGGGTCACTGACTGAGGCGCGTCCCCAGCAGGCGGATTGTGCAGTAGCGCTCATGCTGTGGCCAGCGCGCCCCCATGGGGGACGCTCAGCGCTGCAGAGGATCTCACGCTTGCTGGAGTCTGCGTTGCCAGAGTCGGCGCTGCCGGAGTCGGCTGCTGGCTTCCAGCTTGCGCCGACATACTCCGTCCAGAGTCTGTCGAGACGTAGTCCCCGCTAGTCACTGTCCGTCGTGAACGCGGGGGAGGAGAGCTTGCCGCTGAAGGAAGCTTCGTCATCTTCGTCGGCAGAAGCTCGTCGCGCAAGGAAAAAGTCCCCTACCTGGCGCGCCAAATGTCGAAGTGTGTAGTTGACACTTCCCCCGGACCTGATCTGGGCAGCCCGCGGAGGTTCTTTTACAGAGGGGCTAGTCACTCGCGGAGAGCTTCAGCGTTAGGGACGAGTGAGGGAGAAGTTTGGCACGGGGAGTTTTACGTGATTCAGGACGCCGGAGCGTAAAACCCTATGTCCACGGTGTGCAGAGGTGCTCGCTGTATTACTTGCTGCCCAGAACTGGAGTCCTAAGCTTGAGGGTGTGTAAGAGGCGAGTCAACAGAGTTCGAACCCTTGCTAACGTTGCCTACCCGAGCCTTTTAT
Organism: Neostapfia colusana; assembly: GCA_030760725.1. NCBI lineage: Eukaryota > Viridiplantae > Streptophyta > Magnoliopsida > Poales > Poaceae > Neostapfia > Neostapfia colusana. The sequence continues at coordinate 74,313,432 of JASWHV010000004.1, forward strand.
ATTCCAAGGCTCGAGCGGCTTACAAGGTGGGCCCAGGACCCGACAGGTGGTGCCGGGGAGATTGCCTGTCATCTACGTATCTGCAGTTATGCCGGTAGTTGTCTCTGGTGAAGGATTCCGAGTCTTCGTTCTGCCGCCCTGCCCATGCCGCAAGCTAGTCGTAGTGGTTGATGATGGCAGGGGCGGCAGGGGATGTCTTGTCCCTGTGTTTATTGGCGGGCTGGCTCTGACATGGCGCGCCAGTCTGTGATGTGACTGGGCGCAACGGCACCTGACAGAGGTGTGCTCCACGTCTCCATGCCTTGGGAAGGAGCGGGCTTGGAATACCTTGCACGGGCAAGGTATGGCGCGTCTTTACTCCTGCTGCATACCGCGAGGGAGCAGGCAGCGTCGCTCTGCTGGCCACGTGGCGGGCCCGGAGCTCTCCTCTGAGGAGAGGGAGGTCCGACCCCGCGGGACAGGAGGAGCCATCGGAGCTCTCCCCGTGGAGGGGGGAGGTCTGGCTTCTGCTGGCCACGTGGCAGGCCCGGAGCTCTCCTCTGAGGAGAGGGGGGTCCGGCCCCGCAAGACACGTGGAGCCTTCGGAGCTCTCCCCACGGAGGGAGGAGGTCCGGCTCAGTTGGCCACATGGCGAGTCCAGAGCTCTCCTCTGAGGAGAGGGAGGTCCGGCCCCGCTGGACACATGGCGCCTTCGGAGCTCTCCCTGCGGAGAAGGGCGAGGTCCTTAGGCATTTCCCCCTGTGCGTGGGGGTACCCCGTATTGAGGGTACCGACAGTGGCCGAGATGATCCCTGCGCTCGAGTCTATTGGCGCCAAGATGGACAGGCTTGAAGCGGTGGTCGCCGGTGAGTTTGAGGCAGAGGGACGGGGCCTGGCGATGGAGGTTGCTACGCACGTGTGACGCCCTCAATTCTGTGGGAAAACCACGGAACCGAGAACTAATGCATATGTGTGCCCAGGATGTTCATCACACATACACATACGTTCCACAAACTGAATTCAGATTATATATTACCACGAATAACTTTGTTTATTACAATATCTCATGAGCCTTGGACTCATGCTCACAGCGGAAGTCTTATTTCTATGCAGCGGAAGTCTTTATTCTAATGCGGAAGCAATTTAGCTAATGCGGAAGCAAATCTAAGCAGAAGTGGCTCCATCTCTACTCCCTCCACAGGCAAGGTTGAGAACAGATCACACGCCATAATGCTCCACTTGATCTTCATAGTAGGTTTCTCCTGCTGCTGATGATGAAGTAATAATGCAAGTTTGAGTACAATGATGTACTCAGCAAGTGCGGGAAAACACATGATATGCAGCTCATAAACAAGGTAGGTATAAAAGGCTTATTTGCAGAAAAGCAGATCTGTAAAACCATGATAAAACAGCAACTTAACTTTAGATGTAATCCCAGCATGTATTAAATTACCAACATACCTCCATCACTTCCCGTGTTCCATCCGAACATTAACCAATCCTTTGTACATACTCACGAATACCTCCTCATATTTGCTACCATCTCACCTCTTAAAACAACCTCGTCTCACACTGAGACCAGTCTCATGTCATGACCCAACAGTCATGCAACCATCTCATCACCCAGACTCAACAGTCCCAAACCAAACCATAACCAAACCAATAATCATAACCAAAAACCTTCCCAATAACCATTCCCAACTAATCATGGCAGTTTAGCCAGGTGCTCATGACCGTAAGCTCGGCTATCATGATAGTTTTAGACTCTACAGAGTTTGCACCTCTTTACCCACAAGTTTGTGATTTTGTCACCCGTCGGCGACTGCAGAACCTCCATTATACCAGTACACAACCGTTGGTGTATGGTCAAGAGATCACAAAATAGACTTTACAAAGGGGTTACTAGATGTATGGACTCACTAAGGTTTCACCGGCAGGCTAGAATCTCCAATTCTCCCACCCACGGGCCCCCTCTTGTGCCATGCAGTTCCCAGAGCAGTCCTCACTCGACCCCCATTCCCCGCGCCTTCCACAGTCCATAACACTCTAGCAACTTACCTAATTACTCAGCTAAGCCGCACCCATACTTGGCCTTGTGGTGGCACTGTTATCCTGGCATGTGCATGCATGAACCGGTCCTTAGATCTGCGGCAAGCAAAACCACCATCTCATGCTACCTCATTCACAAACCCAGACTTGCCTAGATCTCCCTCCGATCCATATTCATTAACCTTATCAGATTCTTATTATCAGTACGAGTGCAGTTAGCTAGACCCATCTACCTCACTTCCCAATCCCATAGACTCAGCGAAGCAAAGAAAACCATACCCGACTCACGAACTTCCCAGGCGACAAGGGTGGTTTAATCAAGACTAGTAAACTCCTATAAAAGGGTTTGCCATCATGTTTGACTTTGCACACACACCTTTTCGCAAAATAAAACAGTTTTACCCACAACATAGGATCAATATGGTCAAGGAGCACTTGCCTTGTTCTTGCGGTTCCGTGGGTTCTTGAATCTCAAAACCTGGTTTCTGCAGTTCGTCGTAGACAGCTCCCTGAGCTTGTCCTGCTAGGTAGGGTCACGTGCATACAAGATTCACAGCAATCAATATCATGCACAAACCTTAAACTAAATGCGATGATGCATATGCATGCTATCTCATGATTAGTTTTTTAGATTGATCTGTACGTGTTCTTGCATGGCTTTGTATGGACAGAGGTGTTCGGATCAAAGGTGGAAAGGCGATGATCTTGTCTTTAGATCAACCTGATCAGTAAGTGATCTACCCACGAGAAGGCTTCTGTTCGAAAGGAAATTGAAGAACAGATGCAAAGAAATGAACACAATGATGTCATAAGGTGGTATTGAAGTCCTACCTCACGTTCTTCTTGACTTTGAGGTCCTCCTCAGACCGCTCGGTTCTTCTCCGATTATCTCCCTTATTGCGCTTCGGCGATGGTTTGCTCAACGAGTTAGGGCTAGGGCTCTAAGTCGTCGGCTCAGGAGTTGAAAGAGAAGTTTGTGGTTTCGGCCAGAGGTTTTGGGTTCAATTTATAATCGGGAAGAGAAAAGTCCTAATCTGATTGTATCCGGAATAAGAGTCTTATTCAGATCTTTGTTGGATCCTAATGTCTTATCTTTATTAACATCGTGGAATTTAGATCGGTTTCCGTTGAGTACCGGTATCTTTACGCGTAAAAACCGCTCCAGAACTCGTTACCTCCGCGATGATGAGCTCCGGAAGCTCCACGTGTCCTCCGGGGCCTGGTGTCTCATTTCCCGCAGGGACAAGCTCCGGTTGTGCCGCGTGTCAAACGAGCGAGACCTCCCTCTTCTTCGGAGGTGAGCTCCGCGCACGCCATGTGTTGGCCCCGGTCTTTCATCTCTTCTTTCCTGAGGGACGGCTCCGAGGTCGACATGTGTTTAGCAGCGACGGACCTCCCAGCGATAAGCTCCGGTGGTGACACGTGTTCGATAGAACCGGGCTTCCCGGAGATGAGCTCCGAGATCGACACGTATCCCGCGCGACTGGTCCTCTGACTTCCGCGAGGACTAGCTCCGAGGATAACACGTGTCCTGCGGAAATGCCTTTGCTTCTTCCGCAGAGGCTAGCTTCGTGGGCAACACATGTCCCACAGGGTCGGACCTCTTTCCAATTGCGGTGGTGACCCCGAGCCTGCCACGTAGCCAGTTTAGCGGCGAACCTCTCTCAACTTCTTAGGGATGAGCTCCGGACACGCCGCGTGGCCTGCTGGCCGCGGAAGTTGCCTTCGGCGCTCTCTGAGGGCTTTATTGGCTATTCTTTTGATTAATCTCTCTGCTCCTATTTTTCATGAAAATGTTTCCTCTTCATAGAACATGAACATATGCTGACACCCGAGGCGAGGGTGTCACAAATCTACCCCCCTTAAATTGAATCTCGCCCTCGAGATTCGTTAGTCGGAAATAGATGGGGAAATTCTGCCTTGATATCCTCTTCACGCTCCCATGTGGCTTCAGCTTCGGTGTGATGGCTCCATTGTACCTTGCACCATTGAATCACCTTGTTTCGGGTGACCCTTTCGTTGACGTCCAAGATTCGGACAGGGTGTTCTGCGTAAGTCTGGTCCTCTTGAAGTTCAAACTCTCCCATTGACACTTGTTCCTCTGGTACTCTCAAGCACTTCTTGAGCTGGGATACATGAAACACGTCATGTACGTCAGAGAGGTGGTTTGGGAGCTCTAGTTGATAGGCTACTTCTCCCCGCTTGTCCAAAATCTTAAATGGTCCGATGTAGCGAGGTGCTAGCTTGCCTTTGACATTGAAACATCGTTGGCCTCGGATAGGCGATACATTAAGGTATACGAAGTATCCTACTTCAAAGGTCAACTTCCTACACCTATTGTCCGCATAGCCTTTCTGTCGTGACTGAGCAGCCTTTAAGTTCTCCCGTATCGTTTGGACCTGCTTTTCAGCTTCTTGTAGTACTTCGGGTCCAAACACCTGGTTCTCTCCAGTCTCGTTCCAGAACAGTGGTGTTCTACACCGTCTACCATATAAGGCTTCGAAAGGCGACATCTTAAAGCTAGCTTGATAGCTGTTGTTATAGGAGAATTCGGCATACGGTAAACTCCTATCCCAACTATGCCCACATTTCAAGGCCCAAGCTCTCAACATGTCCTCCAAAATTTGGTTTGTCCTTTCGGTTTGTCCATCTGTTTGTGGGTGGTAGGCGGAGCTAAAATCCATTCGTGTACCCATGGCTTTCTGCAGCTTCCTCCAGAATCTAGAGGTAAACTGAGAACCTCGATCTGAGACTATCCTCTTCGGAACTCCGTGACGGCACACAATCTGCTCCATGTACAACTCTTCCAATTGTGCAACGTTGTAACTGGTCTTTACCGGAAGAAAATGGGCGGTTTTCGTCAACCGGTCCACAATGACCCAGATGGAGTCGTATCCCGACTGAGTACGTGGTAATCCGACGATGAAGTCCATACTGATGTCCTCCCACTTCCATTCGGGTATTCTCAAAGGTTGCAACAATCCAGCGGGTTTTTAATGTTCGGCCTTTACCCATTGGCATGTGTCGCAAAGGGCAACGCATTCGGCTATATCCCTCTTCATACCATCCCACCAATAGCAAGTTTTCAAATCCTTGTACATTTTGGTGCTTCCGGGATGTATAGAATAGGGTGAATCATGTGCCTCCTTCAATATCATGTCGCGATGGTGTCTTATGTTTGGCACACAAATCCTTTTTCCTAGCCATAGCGTACCCTTTTCATCCTCCTTGAAATCCTTCTCTATCCCTTGTCGGATTCTTTACTTGATCTCCTCGTCCGTTGCTTGGCCCTCTCTTATTTCTTGCTCCAATGAAGAGTGGATCTCCATTATTTCCATGTTGTTCAAAAATCCGAGGTGTAACCGTTCGAACTCCTTACGTAGTTTTGGTGGTAGCTCCCGAACCGTGAGTTGGTGACATGCTCCCTTTCGGCTCAATGCATCAGCTACTACATTGGCCTTTCCGGGGTGGTAGTTGATTCCAACATCATAATCCTTGATGAGTTCTAACCATCGACGTTGCCTCAAATTCAAGTCCGTTTGTGTAGATGATGTTTGGCAACATGTCGAAGTGTGTGGTCGACACTTCCCCCGGATCTGCACTGGGCAGCCCGCGGAGGTTCTTTTTTCGGAGGGGCTAGTCACTTGCGGAGAGCTTGAGCGTAGGGACGAGTTAGGGAGGAGCTTGACACGGCGAGTTTTACGTGGTTCGGGCCGCCGGAGCGTAAAACCCTACGTCCACGGTGAGCTGAGGTACTCGCTGTATTGCTTGTTGCTCAGAACCGGAGTCCTTAGCTTGAGGATGAGTTACGCCTAGGGTATGAGTTGCTGGAGTGCGAACCCAGGGCATGAATGGCTAGAGTGCGAACCCTTGCTAACGTTGCCTACCCGAGCCTTTTATAGTCCAAGGCTCGCGTGGCTTACAAGGGGGGGCCCGGGACCCGACAGGTGGTCTCGGGGAGATTGCCTGCCGACTATTGTATCCGCAGTTACGTCGGTAGTTGTCTCTGGCGAAGGCTTCTGAGTCTTCGTCTTGCCTCCCTGCTCATGCCGCCTGCTAGTCGTAGTGGTTGATGATGGCAGAGGCGGCAGGGGATGTCTTGTCGCTGTGTTTATTGGCTGGCAGGTTCTGACACCGCGCGTCAGTCTGTGATGCGACTGGGAGCAACGGCACCTGACAGAGGCGTGCTCCGCGTCTCCACGTCTTGGGAAGGCGCGGGCCTTGAATACCTTGTACGGGCAAGGTATGGGTCGTCTTTAAGCCCGCTGCCTACCGCTCGGGGGCAGGCAGCGCTCTTCTGCTGGACACGTGGCAGGACCGGAGCTCTCCTCAGAGGAGAGGAGGGTCCGGCCCCGCAGGACACATGGAGCCTTCGGACCTCTCCCCGCGGAGGGGGAGGTCCGGCTTTTGTCGGCCACATGGCGGCCCCGGAGCTCTCCTCTGAGGAGAGGGAGGTCCGGCCCCGCTGGACACGTGGCGCCTTCAGACCTCTCCCACGCGGAGGGGGGGTCCGGCTTCTCCAGGCCACGTGGCGAGCCCGGAGCTCTCCTCTGAGGAGAGGGAGTTCCGGCCTTGCTGGATGCGTGGCGCCTTCGGAGCTCTCCCTGCAGAGAAGGGCGAGATCCTTAGGCATTTTCCCCTGTACGCGGGGGTACCCCATATCGCGGGTACCGACAGTGGCCCCCGGGCCCATCTCGGGGGAGATAGCGAGCCCGAGGTGGGACCTCCGTCTCTTCTGTTCCGCGCACTTTCTCTAAGTCCCACATTGACCACTGCCGGAGCATGAACAGTCGCGGGATCATGGGAGCGTGCACCCGCTTGATGGTTGCCTTTACTGTGGCGGTTCCCAAGGCTGCCACTTCTGTACGTCGCAGCGCTTTCTTCCGGAACCGCCGAAGCGCCTTGCCGTCTCGTCTTCTTGGGAGACTGACTCCTTGACCCACCGCTTCAGCTGGGCGGCTTGGGTCCACCTGTCATCGGCGCCCGGTCTCGGAGCCAATGCGGTCGCTGATGTGATGTATTCGAAAGTTTTTGAATAACCTCGAATCGTTCCTGGAAAGTTTTAAAAGGGGATCTCACCCGCATCGAGACTTCCCTTTGCATTTCCTAGCGCTCGTTCTTCCCTTGAACTCTTGCGCCTTGGCCTTCCTGTCCTTGAGCTCTCCCCCGCCATGGCTTCCAACTTGCTCCCGACATGCCTCGTTGGTTCCGCCGAGCTTGGGCCAGTGCGCAGGCTGCTGGGCTGGCGCACGGAGGAACAGAAACGCCGGCTCCGCCGGGGATCTCTCCCCCTGATCCTGGAAAAGGGGGAGATGGTCTTCTTTACTGCCTATGCTCTGGCGGGGTTCGTCCCGCCAATTTCTTCCTTCTTTGTCACACTGCTGGAGAGGTATGGGCTCCAGCTCCACCACCTCTCTCCGAACTCCTTCGCAATGTCCGCTGTCTTCGTCCACTTCTGCGAGATGTTTGTGGGGGTGCACGCTTCTGTGACGCTCTTTCGCTACTTCTTTGTGTTGCGGACGACTGGGCGCGGCTCGAAGACCCAGATGGGGGCGTACTACTTCCAGCATCGCTGCAAGGACCCAAAGGTCTCTGGGTACCTTCTGCCTTTCAGCTCGTCAAGGTGGGAAAACTGGAGGGAAAGCTGGGTGGTAGTGCAGACCGACGAGCACGATCGCCTACAACTCCCGACCGCTGGCCCAACCACCGATCGTCGCTTCTGAGAGGAGATCCCAGAGCTGGAGCAGGAGTACGCCCCGGTCTTGGAGCGGATTCGGTTCTTGGCCAACGAGGGGCTGACGTCCCTGATGGTGCTGATGGACTTCATGTCGCGCCGTATTGCGCCCTTGCAGCAGCGCAGTCGCCCAGCATTGTACTATACTGGCGAGCAGGACTGTACCAGGCTGGAGAGGGGCCACGGCTCTGATCCTTCCAACGAGGAGCTGTACGAGATGGTGGACAAGGTGAGCGGCGACTTTATTCCTAGTGGTGACCCCGCCCTTCCGTCCTCTGCCACCCCCCTCTTCTTGGAGCCACAGAGAAGGTCAGAGCTCCTGCGGAAGATGCCAAACCTCGAAGACATCGGGATCACCGTCCGGCAGGTTGGGGATGCCTTCCGGGGTATCTCGATCCCAGGACCCGAGCGCTCCGGATCGGGGCACGAGGCGTCTGTTGCTGCCCAACCCGTCCCAAGAGCCGACGGAACTCAAGCCGCCGACAAGGGGAAGGGGAAGGAGCCGGCCCCGGCCATCCAGAGAAGAAACGCGCCCGGTCTCCTCCGAGGGCGCTGCCTGCGCCGAGTCAGGGAGCCGGAGCACCCTTGGACCCATCTCCCGGGGGTGCTGGTCCATCGGGTGGCGACCCGAAGAGGCCCCAGGTGTCCCACCCCAGTGGGTCTCTTCCCGGACAGCGGCAGTCCGAAGAACCCCAAGCGCCTCGTCATCCTTCCTCAAGCGGAGGGGCTTCTAGGGCGGATGCTGGTGGGGTGACACCGGGGAGTGTGCCGGGGGTCCAGACGCCACATCCCACGACCGTTCCGGCCGCAGGTCCTGGTGGTTCAACTACGGCCCAGAGGACGGGGCTACGAGCCCGTTGGAGCGCTCATGTCACCCAGTAAGTGTTGCTCCTTCTGGCTTGTAGGAGCAGCGTTCTCGTCCCCTCTCTTTGCCTGAGAGCTTTCTTTCCTTGCAGGGACCGACCGGCTGCCAGGGGCGGGCCTCTTACCCGGCCGTCTCCAACTGGCGGAGGCTCCGCGCCTCAGCATCTGGGAACCGCGGTGGCTCCCATGGCCCCCAAATCAACGGAGGCTTCCTCTATGCCAGCGAGTTCACCCTACGCGGTGGCCGCATCCGCACCTGTCCGCCCTCCTTCACCAGCCCAGAAATCCGGTCCTGAGACTGGGAGGGCCGCTGTAGGTGCACCTGCTGGCCCCCTGGCTCCCTTAGGACAGCGTCCCACTCCGGTTGCTGAGGCATCGGCGCCTCCGCCATTCTTCGACTCGACAGGAGAGGGTCAGTGGCGTGACTCCTGTCCCCTCTGTCCCGACGCCCGTGTGGGATGCCTTGGGGCGTGTCCAGACCAGCGCCCGACAGCTCCAGGCCGCCTTCGAGCAGGAGCGGGGGGCGCTGGCCGGAGAGATGGAACACCTTCTCAGCTGGCAGCAGCGGGCCCAGGAGGCTAGGGCGGATCTTGACTCGAGGCAGTCAAGACTTGAGGCCATGAGTGTTCTGCTTGACACTCAGAAGAAGGCCATTAGCCGCCTGGAGTTAGAGACCCGGCGTCTTCGTGCTTCCTACCGCGAGGCCCTGGCTCATGTTGAAGCCAAAGCCGAGGAGCGTTCTGCCGCCGCGGAGGAGTTGCGGCTGCAGGTAGCTCGTCGAGAGTGCGCCGTCGCCGATCGGGAACGCGCCGCAGCAGCCGAGGAGGAGAAGATCGCCGCATGGCTGAAAGCCAAAGAGGGCGAGCTGAGGGCTCGGACCGAGGAGCTGGAGCTCCGTGAGTCGGCTGCAGCCGCGAGGGAGGAGCAGTTCTCCCAGGAGCACTAGGCGGCGTTGGATCGCGAGCTGGCGGCTCGCCAAGAGGTAGAGAAGCTCTAGTCTTTGCGGTCTACCGAGGCCCAGGCGGTCTGGGGCTTTATTGCCAAGGCGGGGTCCGCCTTGGCTCCTCTTGGTTTCAGCCCGGTGCGGATGGAGGCTCTGGCGCAGGAGATGTCCGAAGCAATCCCGGCACTTGAGTCCATCGGCGACAAGCTAGGCCGGCTCGAAGCGGTGATCGCCGATGAGCTTGAAGTGGAAGGACGGGGCCTGGCAAAGGAGGTCGCTATGCACGTACTGGCGTGCTTCTGGAGCCAAGACCCTTCCTTTTCTCTAGAGCCAGTCCCTCTAGGACCCGTTGCCGAGCGGGAGGAAGCTGTCAGGGCCGGGGTCAAGGACGTGGCCGCCCTTGTGGCCTCTAGGTTCCAACGGGAGTCCGGGGACTCTTAGGCATCTGCCCCCGTGGCCACAAGGCCCTGTACCTCCTTTTTTATTTCTGTTGAGTCTGTAGCCCAGCTCATGGAGCCTTGTATGAACAGACTCCTGTTTCCTTCTGTGTCTGCATGTTTTAGTCTTCTTCCTGGTTTTACCTGGCCGAGTCCTTAGCTCCGCAAGGTACTCAGAGGCCTTGACCAATCTCGAAGCTCTGCATAGACACCTTCCCTGGGTCCTTACTATATTAAGGGCCCCGGAGGTCTCCAGGACCCGCCCCATGAGAATTGGGGGGGGGGGGTCCGGGCCTGCTAGCCACGTTGCGGGGCCGGAGCTCCCCTGTGAGGGGAGGTCCGGGCTTGCGGGGCACATGGAGCCTTCGGACCTCTCCCTGCGGAGGGAGGAGGTCCGGCTTCTGTAGGCCACGTGGCAGGCCCAGAGCTCCCCCTCAAGGAGATGGAGGTCCGGCCCCGCTGGACACGTGGGACCTTCGGGTCTCGCCCCTGCGGAAGTGGTGAGGTCTAGGTTCTTTGGTCTTACCTTGGGGTTTCGGTCTTGCGCGATCCCGTAGCGGCCCCCTGGTAGGTGTGTTCCCTTGGATGGATGTACCTACCATACTCCTGCGGGGAGCTGAGGCCGAGAGGTCCTGCACACAAGTAAGGGAAACGTAGTTCTCCTTGGGGGCGCCCCCTCCTCTATCTCATAGTCTTATTTGGCTTATGGTCCCCGTCCGCTTATACGGTGCTTGGGGACTACCGTGCGCGAAGTGCCGGGAGCTCGGGGTCCCCCTGGCTATCGGCAGGTACCTCCAACGCAACTGCCTTTGGTAGGGCAGCAAATGCCGACTAAAGGTGAGAATGAGAAGAGGGAGCTGAGCGCATGGTGAGCATGCACCAGAAGTGCAGTCATAAAAATTTAATACGTAAATTAAATGAGCACCAAGGAAGAGCAACGTAGGACAGGTTTCTTTTCATATAAATTTCCATAGGAAGAAGGCAGGCTAAACATGGAGGCCACGACCCGCCCCATTAAGAAGGGAAGCAAGACTCTACGCGCTTGGGGTCGGAACCAGGCGAAGCTGAATGTAGTCCTGTACCGTCCCCTGAGGCTTAGCTGCTCTGAGCACTGTTCCTGGACTTTATGGAATTTATTACAAAAAGAAGAGTCTGTCCTATTGTTGCTCTAGGGGTAGAACTTACGGAGGTGTTCTGCGTTCCAAGGGTTCGGGAGCGGGTCCCCATCCTCGGCTCTGGGGAATGGTCCCAGGATGTCCAGCCCCCATACGGCAAATGGCCATGTGGGCGGGATCATCTGTACCGTCCAAGCCGGTGTATGGATCTGCTTGGCATGGAACAGGCACGCCTTGCAGCTCTCGACCAGCTTGACGGCATCCTGGAGTGCTGTCGGCCAGTAGAAGCCATGCCGGAAGGCTTTACCGACAAGCGTGCATGAGGAAGAGTGACTCCCACATTCGCCTCCATGGATCTCAGCGAGCAAGTTGCAGCCTTCCCCCTGGGTTATGCACCGCAATAGGACGCGGTTGGCGCCATGTCGGTACAGATCCCGTTCTACCAACGCGTATCTCTTAGCCATGCGCATGATCCGTTCAGCGGATACACGTTCATCAGGGAGGATATTGTCTTTCATGTAGCCCCAGATCTCCGTGATCCATGCATTGGGTCTGACTTGAGCGTCTGGGTCTTGAGCGCTGGGTTGCACGGAGTCCCCAGTGACGCTTACGATCCTTGGCGGCGTCCATGGCTGCAGGGCCGCCGGGACCACCAGCTTCGAGGTGCTGGTCTAGCCCCCTTCGCCCGGCTCAGCGGGCCGGGCTGTGGGCCGCAGCAACGTCCTCTCGAAGACTCCTTCGGGCACAGGGGCTCTGGTGGAGGCCTTCGTTGAGAGGTCGTCAGCTGCAGCCTTGCCAGCGCGCGGTACGTGGCGCAGGTCCAAGGCGAGGAAGTCTTTCTCCAACATCCGCACATAGAGCAGATAAGCAGCTAGCTGTGGGTCATTGCAGGAGCATTCACCCTTAACTTGCTTGATAACTAGCTGGGAGTCGCCCTGTGCCAACAACTGGTGAGCGCCTAGAGACAGGGCTGTCTTTAGGCCAAAGATGAGTGCTTCATACTCTGCCATGTTGTTGGTTGCCTTGAAATTGAGACGCACCATATACCCAGACTGCTCCCCCGATGGCATGAGAAGCAGTACGTCAGCACCGGCCCCCTGCTTTCGCGAGGAGCCGTCGAAGAAGAGCGTCCAGTAAGGCCTGGTGAAGGCCGGAGCTCGGGGCCCTGGTTCACCGTCTTCATGGCCCCCTTGGTCAGCCTTCGTTGGCGTCCACTCAGCCACGAAGTCAGTCAGTGCTTGGCTCTTGACTGCGTGACGAGGAAGGAAGTCCAGTTCAAACTCCACCAGCTCCGCTGCCCATTTGGCGACATTGCCAGTCGCGCGTGGGGGCTGTGGAGGACAGCCTTCAGCGGATAGGAGGTGACCACCGAGACCCGGTGGGCTTGGAAGTAGTGGCGGAGCTTCCTGGATGCCACAAGCACTGCATACAGCAGCTTATGGACCTCCAGGTATCTTGTCTTGGCGTCATGGAGGACCTCGCTGATGTAGTTGACAAGCCTCTGGATGGTCCGGACCCTCCCTCCCAGGTCAGAGATATCTTCATCCATGGCTCAGGCACGCGGGAGGTGGGTGGGCCCGGGGAGGCTGCCGGGAGCTGATACTCAAAGGCTCCTGGGCTGTCTTGGAACTCCGGGAGGTCCTGCTGATTTCCGGGAAGCTCCGGGAGGTCCCGTTGGACATCAGGGAGGTTCTGTCGGACCTCCAGGGGGTCCCGTTGCACCTCCGGGAGGTCCTGCTGGTCCTCCGGGAGGTTTTTTTGGGGGTCCGGGGTCCGTTTTGGACCTCCGGGGGGTTGCCTCGGAGACCCGGGGGGTCGTCTTGGACCTCCGGGGTTTCCTGGTGCCTGTCTCCCGATACCAGAGCAGGCTGTAGCGATGAGGGGTCCGGCCGCTCTGCGACGAGGACCATACTCACCACTTCAGCCGTCGCCGCGATGTAGAGCAACAGATGCTCTTCGGGCTCGGGGGCTACCATTACGGGTAGGGTCGTCAGGAGTTGCTTCAGCTCCTGTAGAGCTTCTTCTGCTTCGTCGGTCCAAGCGAATGGGCCGGATTTGCGCAGGAGCTTAAAGAAGGGGAGCGCTCGCTCTGCTAACCTCGGTATAAACCGACTCAGCATGGCTAGGCATCCCGTGAGTTTCTGGACTTCTTTGATGCGGGCGGGGGGCCGCCTCAAGTCGATGGCTTTGATCTTCTCTGGGTTAGCCTCAATTCCTCGGTGTGAGACTAGGAATCCTAAGAGTTTATCGAAGACTAAGGCCAGGTTATCAAGTAGGGATGAACTCTGCCTGACCTTAACAACGATTTCATCAACATACACCTCAACTAAGTCTCTTATCTGCTCCCCGAAGGTTTTGTGCATTGTACATACGAAGGTAGGGAGAGCGTTCTTTAGGCCATAAGCAATAGAGACATAACAGTACAGACCGTCTACTGTGATGAAGGAGGTGTGCTCTTCATCTTCTCTAGACATAGGGATCTGATGGAAACCCAAGTAAGCGTCTAGGAAGCACAGCATATCGCAGCCTGACGTCGAGTCTACTATTTGATCTATTCTAGGGAGAGGGAATGGATCTTTAGGACATTCCTTATTGAGACTGGTGTAGTCGATGCACATCCGGAGCTTCCCGCCGGCTTTCGGGACAACAACAGGGTTCGCCATCCACCGAGGGTGGTGGACTTCCCATATGAAGCCAGCGTCCAGCAGCTTCATGATTTCCTCGCGGATGAAGCCTTGCCGCACGATGGATTGCTTGCGGGGCTTCTGTTGGACTGGCCGGGCATCGGGGAAGACCTTTTGGTGGTGCCCGATCACCTCCCTAGGGATCCCTGGCATCTGCGACGGCTGCCATGCAAACACGTCGACATTGTGCCGGAGGAAGGTGACGAGCGCGCCTTCCTATTTGCTATCCAGGCCCCCGGCTACCCGGGTGGTCTGGGTGGCGTCGGTGCCGATTTGGACGAGCCTCAAGGGGACGTCGCCCTCGTCGAGGGGTTGCACACGAGGTGCTGTGGTAGAGGCACCGTGGCGTGCACTCGGGTGGAGCCGGTTTGGTTCTGCACTGCCTGGGGTTAGTGCTCTAGCTGTTGTAAGCGCTTGGAGCTTTTCCAAGGCTGACACTGCGGCAGGACGGTCTCCACGAATCCTGAGGACGCCTGTTGGTGTAGGCATCTTCAAGACAAGGTAGCCGTAGTGGGCTACTGCCATGAATCGGTACAGGGCTGGCCTGCCAATTATGGCGTTGAAGGGGAGGTCGATCTCCGCCATGTCGAACAGAATGTACTCTGTCCGATAGCTGTCCGGTGCCCCAAAGGTCACCGGGAGGCTGATGTGGCCGTAGGTAACGACCTGTCCCGGCCCTACCCCTGAGAACAGGCTCGATGGTGTTAGCTTGGCCATCGGGATCTGCAGCTTCTGGAAAGCTGCACGACTGATGAGGTTCAGTCCAGCCCCGCCATCCACCAAAACGTTGTACATCCTCATGCTGGTGATGGTGGGGGCCACCGAGAGCGGTAGTTGGCCGACCCCAGCCATGTTCCTGGGGCAGTCGGTGGCATCGAAGCTGATGGGGGTTCCCATCCATCTGAGGTGCGGTCCGGCACTCGGGAGGGGAGCCACCGACGCTACCGCTCGACTCAAGGTATTAACCGCGCTTCGGGACGAGGGGTCAGCGGACCCACCATAGATGACGTAGAGCATCTTTTGGCGCTCGTCATCACTGGAGCTCGAGCTCTCATGATTGTGCACCGCCTTCACGGCGAGCTGAGGCTCCTAGAACTCCACCTGGTGGTCGACGTTGTCTGGGGCGTCGACGTTCTGTTTGCGCTCCCTTTGAAGGTACGGTGGGACATCAGTTAGAAGCTGCTTCCCTTTCCGGAAGCGCTCCGCGAGCTTCTGGATTTCCCGGCACTCGGCAGCAGTATGGTAACTGGTGCCGTGCACGGGGCATAGCTCGCCCTGGCCCCCGTCTGGAGCCGGTGACTGTCGCGGCCTTTTGTCGGGGCGTGGCCCCCGAGCTCCACTGGGTGCTGCTACTGCGGCAACGGGGGCCGCAGACGGCGGTTTCATCTTGCCACCGCCCCTGTTCTTGATCTTCCTGCCGCTTCCATAGGAAGCGGCACCAGACCCTGGCTGCCCCCCCCGGCTTGGAGGCTGGTAGAGAGTGCCAGTTTCGCCCTTCGGCTGCTCTGGCGCACTTGTCCGCCGGGCTGAAGAGCTCTGAGACGTCGTGGACCTCTCTAGTCGCGAGTTTCTCAAGCATCTTCTTGTGCCGAACGCCTTGCCGGAACGCCACGACCACAGAAGCGTTCTGGATGTGTGGGATGGTGGTCCGCACCTGGGAGAACCGCTGGATGAAGGAGCGCAGCGACTCCCCAGATTGTTGCTGGATGGCATGGTGGTCGAGCTCCGTGCCAGGCTGGGTGTAGGAACTGCCGAAGTTGGCGGTGAACTGCCGGTAGAGCTCTCCCCAGGAAGTTATGGAACCCTGGGGGAGGTTCATGAGCCAAGACCGGGCTGGGTCGGTCAAGGTGACGGGGATGTAGTTGGCCATGATGGCCTCATCCCCTCCTGCGGCGAGTACGGCGGTGGAGTAGATCTGGAGAAACGCCGCCGGGTTGATGCTGCCGTCGTACTTCTCGGGCAGGTGCGGCCGAAACTTGCGCGACCACCTTACGAAGCGAAGGTGGGGCGCCAGGGCCGCACACCCTGCCCCTGGTGCTGCAGGCGTTGGTGCCGCGAACGCTTGGTTCGCCGTTGGCACAGTGTACTCCAGTATGGGCAAGGCTGTGCCATAGACCGGGGGCGCCGTTTGCAGGGCATATGGCTGTGGCATATGCTGTGCGGCGTACGCCTGGGGCAGAGATCGCGTGGCGAAGGTCTGCGCCTCAGGCTGGGTCGAGACTGACGTCATGCTGTCGCCAACCTCTTGGTTGCGACGCCTTTCTCGACGTCGCTCGAGGTACACCCGGGCATCCTGGCCCAAGTGGCACCGTTCCAGCTCTGTCCTCAGGTCCGTCGACTGAAGCCTGGTGGAGCTGGAATCTGCTGTCTGTCCGTCAACCGTTTGCGTGCGCGTCAGCGACACTGCCGGTTGGCCAGAGCGTCGTCCCCGCCGAAGTCGAGGGTTTGCGGCGGCGACGACGAGACGGTCTACCTCGTGAATCCACTGCTGGGTCGCTGCCTGAGGCGCGTCCCTAGCAGGCAGATTGTGCAGTAGCGCTCTTGCTGCAGCTAGCACGCCCCCGTGGGGTACGCTCAGCGCTGCAGAAGATCTGACGCTGGTTGGGGACTGCGTTGCCGGAGTCGGCTGCTGGCTTCCAGCTTGCGCCGACACACTCCGTCCAGAGTGTGTCGACACGTACTCCCCGCTAGTCACAGTCCGTCGTGAACGCGGGGGAGGAGAGCTTACCGCTGAAGGAAGCTTGGTCATCTTCGTCGGCAGAAGCTCGTCGCGCAAGGGAAAACCCCCCTACCTGGCGCGCCAAATGTCGAAGTGTGTGGTCGACACTTCCCCCGGATCTGCACTGGGCAGCCCGCGGAGGTTCTTTTTCGTAGGGGCTAGTCACTTGCGGAGAGCTTGAGCGTAGGGACGAGTTAGGGAGAAGCTTGACACGGCGAGTTTTACGTGGTTCGGGCCGCCGGAGCGTAAAACCCTACGTCCACGGTGAGCTGAGGTGCTGGCTGTATTTCTTGTTGCTCAGAACCGGAGTCCTGAGCTTGAGGATGAGTTACGCCTAGGGTATGAGTTGCTGGAGTGCGAACCCAGGGCGTTAATGGCTAGAGTGTGAACCCTTGCTAACATTGCCTACCCGAGCCTTTTATAGTCCAAGGCTCGCGTGGCTTACAAGGGGGGCCCGGGACCCGACAGGTGGTCCCGGGGAGATTGCCTGTCGACTATCGTATCCACAGTTACGTCGGTAGTTGTCTCTGGCGAAGGCTTCTGAGTCTTCATCTTGCCGCCCTGCCCATGCCGCCTGCTAGTCATAGTGGTTGATGACGGCGGAGGCGCAGGGGATGTCTTGTCGCTGTGTTTATTGGCTGACAGGTTCTGACACCGCGCGCCAGTCTGTGATGCGACTGGGCGCAACGGCACCTGACAGAGGCGTGCTCCGCGTCTCCACGTCTTGGGAAGGCGCGGGCCTTGAATACCTTGTACGGGCAAGGTATGGGGCGTCTTTACGCCCGCTGCCTACCGCTCGGGGGCAGGCAGCGCTCTTCTGCTGGACACGTGGCCGGTCCGGAGCTCTCCTCAGAGGAGAGGGGGGTCCAGCCCCACAGGACACGTGGAGCCTTCGGACCTCTCCCCACGGAGGGGGAGGTCCGGCTTTTGTCGGCCACGTGGCGGCCCCGGAGCTCTCCTCTGAGGAGAGGGAGGTCCGGCCCCGCTGGACACGTGGCGCCTTCGGACCTCTCCCCTGCGGAGGGGGGGGTCCGGCTTCTGCAGGCCACGTGGCGAGCCCAGAGCTCTCCTCTGAGGAGAGGGAGTTCCGGCCTCGCTGGACGCGTGGCGCCTTCGAAGCTCTCCCTGCGGAGAAGGGCGAGATACTTAGGCATTTTCCCCTGTGCGCGGGGGTATCCCATATCGCGGGTACCGACACAACATATTTGGATGATATGAAGGAATGTGATGCTCCAGATTCAAATAAAATGGTGGCTGGGTTGGAGTTGGCAAGGAACATACCAATTGCGACGTCCTCAGCCTGTTGTGCTTCCTCAGCAGTGACATGGTTCACGTGGCCACGAGCATAGTTCTGCGGTCCACGGTTCCGTTGGTTGTCCCCTCCGTTTGGTCGCTGGTTCTGCTTGGGCACGTTACCTTGCTGTCCAGGGCCTCTCCTCGGGCACTGGTTAGCGAAGTGGCCTACTTCCCCGTATGCAAAGCATGCCCTGTTGCCTATGGCAGCAGGTACTTTGGGGCGGGGGTTTCGAACAGGAGCACCATTGTTAGGTCGGGGCGCAGGAGGCATGGGCACACGAGGTGCCGGTGCAACGAATTGTTGCTGTGGTGGCTGACTAGGGCAATACGCAGGAGTGGTCGATCCATACTGCGGTGCAGGGATCATGTACCTAGGTCGTACGTTGCTCCCTTGGGGCTGGTATGGCACCTTCCTCTTGCACTCTCGCTCGATCTCTCGGATCTTGTTTTCAACCACAATAGCCTTGTCAACCAGCTTCTGGAAGCTTAGGTAGTCATTGTTGAGGAGCTGAACCTGGATCTCATTGTTCAACCCTCTCATGAACAGGTACTGCTTCCTCTGGTCTGAGTTGACATCTTCAGGGGCGTACCGGGACATTTGTATGAACATGTTGAGATACTCATTCACACTCTTCTGTCCTTGGCGGAGATCTTCAAACTCCTGCCTCTTGAGCATCATTACACCAACTGGGATGTAATGGGAGCGGAAGCTTTCCTTGAACTCAGTCCAAGTGATTGTCTTTGGATCGGCATGAGCGTTGCTCAGGGCATCCCACCAATCAGCAGTGGCTCCCATAAGTTGGTGTGACGCGAAGAGAACCTTCTCTCGGTCATTGCACTGAACAATGGTAAGCTTTTTCTCTGTGGACTTTAACAAATCATCGGCCTCCATGGGATCACTAGCTTGAGCAAAGGTGGGTGGTCGAGTCCTCATGAACTCTCCCAACCTGTTATGAGCCGGCGGTGGTGGTGGCGATGGTGTCGGAACAGGGTTTTGGTTGGCCTGCAACTGACCCAAAGTTTGGATCATGGTTTGCATAAGCTGGTTTTGCATAGCCAGGGCCGTTCCAGGTGGTTTTCACTAGCTCCGGGTTTAGCAGGAACTTCCTCGTGGTCATCCTCCTGGACGTTCCTTCGGCTGGCGTTTCCTCTCACCATCTGTGAGAGAGAACGAAATAGAATAGAAGGTTAGAAGGTTAGGTAGGTCCCTTCAACTATATGCATCAAGGTGAGTTGGACTATATATATTAGCACTTATGAGGATGTGATCAAGTGCCGAAGCATTTCACACCTCTTTCTTCTTACGTATGGACAACGTTTTTGAGGCGTCCCACAACTCACACTAAGCACATAATTACACACAATCATAGCAAGGGCTTATACAACTCCTATTCAAGGATGGTTTCCTATGCCAAGGTGGTTTTAAAGCCAATCTAAGCTGTTCACCCTAGGACGCTTCCTTTGGTCAGCATGGCTTAGCTACCTGTTACTCCTAATTAGGAGTGTAACTCGCTGTTAACCCGTGGCTCAATTACCAATCTAGGGTTTCTATCTAGGCGTGTGACCTACTGTCAACCCGTGGCTCTGATACCAGTCTGTGACGCCCTCAATTCTGTGGGAAAACCACGGAACCGAGAACTAATGCATATGTGTGCCCAGGATGTTCATCACACATACACATACGTTCCACAAACTGAATTCAGATTATATATTACCATGAATAACAGAGTTTATTACAATATCTCATGAGCCTTGGACTCATGCTCACAGCGGAAGTCTTATTTCTATGCAGCGGAAGTCTTTATTCTAATGCGGAAGCAATTTAGCTAATGCGGAAGCAAATCTAAGTAGAAGTGGCTCCATCTCTACTCCCTCCACAGGCAAGGTTGAGAACAGATCACACGCCATAATGCTCCACTTGATCTTCATAGTAGGCTTCTCCTGCTGCTGATGATGAAGTAATAATGCAAGTTTGAGTACAATGATGTACTCAGCAAGTGAGGGAAAACACATGATATGCAGCTCATAAACAAGGTAGGTATAAAAGGCTTATTTGCAGAAAAGCAGATTTGTAAAACCATGATAAAACAGCAACTTAACTTTAGATGTAATCCCAGCATGTATTAAATTATCAACATACCTCCATCACTTCCCGTGTTCCATCCGAACATTAACCAATCCTTTATTCATACTCACGAATACCTCCTCGTATTCGCTACCATCTCACCTCGTAAAACAACCTCGTCTCACACCGAGACCAATCTCATGTCATGACCCAACAGTCATGCAACCATCTCATCACCCAGACTCAACAGTCCCAAACCAAACCATAACCAAACTAATAATCATAACCAAAAACCTTCCCAATAACCATTCCCAACTAATCATGGCAGTTTAGCCAAGTGCTCGTGACCGTAAACTCGGCTATCATGATAGTTTTAGACTCTGCAGAGTTTGCACCTCTTTACCCACAAGTTTGTGATTTTGTCACCCCTCGGCGACTGCAGAACCTCCATTATACCAGTACAAAACCGTCGGTGTATGGTGAAGAGATCACAAAATAGCCTTTACAAAGGAGTTACTAGATGTTTGGACTCACTAAGGTTTCACCGGCAGGCTAGAATCTCCAATTCTCCCACCCACGGGCCCCCTCTTGTGCCATGCAGTTCCCAGGGCAGTCCTCACTCGACCCCCATTCCCCGCGCCTTGTTCTTGCGGTTCCGGGGGTTCTTGAATCTCAAAACCTGGTTGCTGCAGTTCGTCGTAGACAGCTCCCTGAGCTTGTCCTGCTAGGTAGGGTCACGTGCATACAAGATTCACAGCAATCAGTATCATGCACAAACCTTAAACTAAATGCGATGATGCATATGCATGCTATCTCATGATTAGTTTTATTAGATTGATCTGTACGTGTTCTTGCATGGCTTTGTATGGACAGAGGTGTTCGGATCAAAGGTGTATGTGGCGATGATCTTGTCATTAGATCAACCTGATCAGTAAGTGATCTACCCACGAGAAGGCTTCTGTTCTAAAGGAAATTGAAGAACAGATGCAAAGAAATGAACACAATGATGTCGTAAGGTGGTATTGAAGTCCTACCTCACGTTCTTCTTGACTTCGAGGTCCTCCTCAGACCGCTCGGTTCTTCTCTGATGATCTCCCTTGTTGCGCTTCGGCGATGGTTTGCTCGGCGAGTTAGGGCTAGGGCTCTAAATCGTCGGCTCAGGAGTTGAAAGAGAAGTTTGTGGTTTCGGCCAGAGATTTTGGGTTCTATTTATAATCGGGAAGAGAAGAGTCCTAATCTGATTGTATCACGAATAACAGTCTTATTCAGATCTTTGTTGGATCCTAACGTCTTATCTTTAGTAACATCGTGGAATTTAGATCGGTTTCTGTTGCGTACCGGTATCTTTACGCGTAAAAACTGCTCCAGAACTCGTTACCTCCGCGATGATGAGCTCCGGAAGCTCCACGTGTCCTCCGGAGCCTGGTGTCTCCTTTCCCGCAGGGACAAGCTCCGGTTGTGCCGCGTGTCAAACGAGCGAGACCTCCCTCTTCTTCGGAGGTGAGCTCCGCGCACGCCACGTGTTGGCGCCGGTCTTCCCTCTCTTCTTTCCTTAGGGACGGCTCCGAGGTCGACACATGTTTAGCAGTGACAGACCTCCAAGAGATAAGCTCCGGTGGCGACACGTGTTCGATAGAACCGGGCTTCCCGGAGATGAGCTCCGAGATCGACACGTATCCCGCGCGACTGGTCCTCTGACTTCCGCGAGGACTAGCTCCGAGGATAACACGTGTCCTGCGGAAATGCATTTGCTTCTTCCGCAGAGGCTAGCTCCGTGGGCAACATGTGCCCACAGGGTCGGACCTCTTTCCAATTGCGGTGGTGACCCCCGAGCCTGCCACGTAGCCAGTTTTGGCGGCGAACCTCTCTCAACTTCTCAGGGATGAGCTCCGGACACGCCGCGTGGCCTGCTGGCCGCGGAAGTTGCCTTCAGCACTCTTTGAGGGCTGTATTGGCTATTCTTTTGATAATTCTCTTTGTTCCTTTTTTCATTAAAATGTTTCCTCTTCATAGAACATGAACATATGCTGACACCCGAGGCGAGGGTGTCACAGCACGTGCTGGCGTGCTTCCGGAGTAGGGATCCCTCCCTTTCACTGGAGCCAGTGAGGCAGGCCCCCGCTGCGGAGCGGGAGGAAGCTGCCAGGGCTTAATTCGGGGAGGTGGCCGCCTGTCGGTACCTGTGATATGGGGTACCCCCGCGCACAGGGGAAAATGCCTAAGGAACTCGCCCTTCTCCGCAGGGAAGAGCTCCGAAGGCGCCATGCGTCCGGCGGGGCTGGACCTCCCTCTCCTTAGAGGAGAGCTCCAGGCCCGCCACGTGGCATACAGAGGCTGGACCTCCTCCTCCGCGGGAGAGAGGTCCGAAGGTGCCACGTATCCGGCGGGGCCGGACCTCCCTCTCCTCAGAGAGGAGCTCCGGGCCCGCCACGTGGCCGACAGAAGCCGAACCTCCCCCTCCGCGGGGAGAGGTCCGAAGGCTCCACGCAGAACGGCGCTGCCTGCCCCCGAGCGATAGGCAGCAGGCGTAAAGACGCCCCATACCTTGCCCGTACAAGGTATTCAAGGCCCGCGTCTTCCCAAGACGCGAAGACACGGAGCACGCCTCTGTCAGGTGCCGTTGCGCCCAGTCGCATCACAGACTGGCGCGCAGTGTCAGAGCCTGCCAGCCAATAAACGCAGCGACAAGACATCCCATGCCGCCCGCGCCGTCATCAACCACTACGACTATCATGCGGCATGGGCAGGGCTGCAAGACGGAGACTCAGAAGCCTTCACCAGAGACAACTACCGGCATAACTGTAGATACGGTAGATGATAGACAATCTCCCCAGGACCACCTGTCGGGTCCTGGGCCCTCTTGTAAGCCACCCGAGTCTTGGACTATAAAAGGCTCAGGTAGGCGACGATAGCAAGGGTTTGCACCTCTGCAACTCATACGCTAGCCATTCACACCCAAGCTGTAACTCACCCCCAAGCTCAGGACTCCGGTTCTGAGCAGCAAGCAATACAGAGAGCTCCATAGCTCGTCGTGGACGTAGGGTTTTACGCTCCGGCGGCCTGAACCACGTAAAAACTCACCATGTCAAGCTCTTACTAACTCGTCCATCCGCGCAAACTCTCCGCAAGGAACTAGCCCCACCGAAAAAAGAACCTCCACGGGCTGCCCAGTGCAGGCCGGGGGAAGTGTCGACTGAACACTTTGACATTTGGCGCGCCAGGTAGGGGGCTTTTCCCTTTGCGCGACGAGTTTCCGCCGACAAAGATGACCAAGATTCCCTCAGCGGCAAACTCTCCCTCTCCGCGTTCACGGCGAACCGTGACCAGCGGGGAGTACATGTCGACGCACTCAGGACAGAGTGTGACGGCACAAGCTGGTAGCCAGCAGCCGACTCCGGCAACGCCGACTCCGGCAATGCCGACTCCGGCAATGCAGGCTCCGACCAGTGTGAGATCTTCTGTAGCGCTGAGCGTACACCATGGGTTGCGCTAGCTGCAGCAAGAGCACTGCTGCGCAACCCACCTGCTGGGGATGCGCCCCATTCAGCGACCCAACAGTGGGTCCGCGAAGTGGACCGCCTCGTCGTCGCCGCCGCGAACCCTTGGTTCCGGCGAGGGCGACACCCCGGTCAACCGGCTGTGTCGCTGACGCGCACGCCAACAGTTGACGGGCAAACGGCGGATTCCAGCTCCTCCAGGCTCCCGTCGACGGACCTGAGAAGGGAGCTGGAATGGTGCCACTTGGGCCAGGATGCCCGGGTATACCTCGAGCGACGTCGAGAAAGGCGTCGCAACCATGAGGCTGGCGAAAGCATGACGTCGGCCTCGACAAAACCTGGAGGGCAGACCTTTGCCACGCGAGTCCTGCCTCAGGCATACGCCGCGCAGCATATGCCACTACCATATGCGCCACAAGCAGCGCCCCCGGTCTATGGTACAGCCTTGCCCATGCCGGGGTACACGGTGCCAAGTGCGAACCAAGCGTTCGCAGCGCCAATACCTGCAGCAGCAGGAGCAGGATGTGCGGCCCTTGCACCCCACCTTCGCTTCGCGAGGTGGCCGCGCAAGTTTCGGCCGCACCTGCCCGAGAAATACGATGATAGCGTCAACCCGGTGGAGTTCCTCCAGATCTACTCCACCGCCGTATTTGCCGCAGGAGGGGATGAGGCCGTCATGGCCAATTACTTCCCCGTCGCCTTGACCGGCCCAGCTCGGTCTTGGCTCATGAATCTCCCTCAGGGGTCCATAACCTCCTGGGGAGAGCTCTGCCGGCAGTTCGTCGCCAAATTCAGCAGCTCCTACACCCGTCCCGGCACGGAGCTTGACCTCCACACCGTCAAGCAACAACCTGGGGAGTCGCTGTGCTCTTTCATCCAGCGGTTCTCCCAGGTACGCAACACCATACCGCATATTCAAAGTGCTTCTGTGGTGGTGGCGTTCAAACAGGGTGTCCGGGACGAGAAAATGCTTGAGAAGCTCGCGACCAGAGAGGTCCGCGACGTCTCTGAGCTCTTCAGCCTGGCGGACAAATGCGCCAGAGCAGCTGAAGGGCGGAACTGGCACTCTCTGCCAACCTCCGAGTCAGGAGGACAGCCCGGGTCTGGCGCTGCTGTCTATGGGGGCGGCAAGAAAGCAAGGAACCGGGGGAGTGGCAAGACGAAGTCATCGTTCACGGCTCCCGTCGCCGCAGCAGCGACGACTAGTGGAGCACGGGGGCCACGCCCCGACAAAAGGCAGCGGCAGTTACCGGCCCCAGATAGTGACCAGGGTGGGCTATGCCCCGTGCATGGCGCCGGCAACCATACTGCTGCCGAGTTCTGGGATATCCAGAGGCTCGCAGAGCGCTTCCGCAAAGGAAGACAGCAGAGAGCTGAAGCACCACCCTACCCTCAGAGGGATGGCAAGCAGAAAGTCGATGCCCCAGTCACCGCCGCCCATCAGGTGGGGTTTCAGGAGCCTCAGCGTGTCATAAAGACAGTGCATAACGGTGAGGACTCCAGCTCAGACGGTGACGGGCCAGGGCAGTAGCCGGCTGCGGCTGCCGTCCCTGGTCAGTGGAGGCTGCACTGCTGCGGCGTCAACCTTGGAGAAGCCCCAAGTAGTCGCAGCAGCCCAAGTACCGACCACAATGGTGCAAGGTCGGGCCAGCCTCACCCGAGAGCACGCCTCCGTGCCTAGGACATACCTCCCGGGGGCCGCCCAAGGTCTGTCAACCCCTTGAAGGCCTTGCCAGAAGGGGAAGACGCCTTAGGTCATCCAAGATGAGCCCGGGTCCACCTACCCCTTGAAGGCCTTAGCCAGAAGGGGAGAACTCCCCGGGAGCCCCCAGGAGAAGCCGCGCAGGACCTGATCCAGCATGAAGATAACAACCTCGTCGACGAGACTCGGCTGCAGGTAACACCCCACAACGCAAGGTCTCGGCTGATCCTCTAAGCACTACCGCCAAAGAACCAAACGCGTCAGGGACCTGCAGAAGGGCAACCTGGTGTCGCGGCACACTCTTTCCCGAGAAGGACCCATAAACTCTCTCCCAGCAGGGAAGGTCCCTTCCGAATCATGAAAGCTGCCGCACCAGGTACACATGCCTTTCAACCGAGTGTGGGATTCGTTCCCAAAATCCTTCGCGTGGAGAAACACTGTAAGTCCTACTCCCCAAGCATCAGTAGAACAGGGCCATTCCCTTCTGTAATGAATCCCATAGGATTTAGGAGCAGAGCTTGGGGCAGCTAAGTCTCAAGGGACGGTACAGGACTACGTCCAGTTTAGTCTGGTTCCGACCCTAAGCACGTAGAGTCTTGCTTCCCTTGTAGACGAGGCGGAATATTGCCTCCATGTACAGCCAGAATTCCACCTATGGGCATGAACACAGAAACCTGTTCTACTTAGCTCTCTCTCATGCGCTCATTTAAATTATGCATTAATTTTTATGATCGCACTATCTATGTATGTTCATCGTACATCTAGCTCCCCCTCTCCCGCGCTCATCCATAGTAAGCATTCGCTATCCTACCGAGGGCGGCCGCGCTTGAGGCACCTGCCGATGGCCGAGTGAGTCTCTCGGGCCTCCCCCAGTCAGGTGTTGTGGTGCCAGTTGGTCACCTCCAGGAAAGGCCTGCGTTGTGAAAGGGGGGTCCAGGGTGCGTATCCCGCTTAGCAGGCCATGAGCCCAAAGCGTGCGCATCCTTCCCTCCGGAGGTACAGGGGAGTACAACCGCTTTGCCTGGTCATGAACCCAAAGCACATGCACTCTGCTTCCCCAGCGCACGGCCCGGTACTAGGGATCGGACGACCGTACCCGGACTTCGGAGGGAGCCGGAGCTCCGGCGCCTCGAGCACAGAATTGCCCAAGCCCCGTATAAGGGATCAGGATCGTAAGACGAATAAGACTAGGAGACGGGAGGGGAGGACCCCCTGAGGAGAATTACGTTTCCTCTGCCTTTGTGCAGGACCTCCAGGTTACGGCAACGGGGACTGCATTAAGCGGGGGGAAAGGAGCTATCAACTACTCCGGCCTAGGACTGGAAGGACCGGGTCCCGCCCCTCCAGCAGGGGTGAGCCCCGAGGGCCCCACATGTCCAGCGGGCCCGGAGCTCCCGCCTCCCCTGAGGGGGGCTCCGGACCCGCCACGTGGCAGGCGGAACCGGACCTCCCCCCCCCCCCCGGTGGGAGGGCTCCGGAAGCCCTACGTGTCCAGCAGGGCCCGAGTTCCCGCCTCCTAAGGAGGGGCTCCGGACCCGCCACGTGGCAGGCAGATTTGGAGCCCCCCATAGGGCGAGATACGGAGACCCCCGGGGGCCCCTAACACGGTTATGACCCAGGGAAGGTGTCTGTGCAGAGCTCCGAGATTGGAGAAGGCCTCTGAGTACCTTGCGGAGCTAAGGATTCAGTCAGGCAAAGCCAAGAAGGAGAGAAAAGGCATCACAGACACAAATATCTAAACGAGTCAAACTATGCGAGGCTCCATGAGCTGGGCTAAAGACTCGATAAAAAAGGGAGAAACAAGTCCTAATGACCTCCCGGCTCCCGCCGGAACCTTGCGGCTACAAGGGCGGCCACATCCTCGACTTCAGCCCTGGCAGCTTCCTCCTGCTCCGCGGCTGGGCCCTCTTTCGCTGGTTCCAGCGAGAAAGAGGGGTCGCGGCTCTTGAAGCATGCCAGCACATGTGAGGCGACCTCTAAGGCTAGGCCGCGTCCCTCGGCCTCAAGCTCGCTGGCGACCACCGAGTCTAGCATGTCCAGCTTGGCACCGATCGACTCCAGCGTGGGGATCACCTCCGCCACCTTCAACGCAGGAGCCGCTGCCCTCACCGGACTGAAGCCAAGAGGGATCAGGGCGGACCCCACTCGATCAACGAAGCTTGAGACCGCAAGAGCCTCGGAGGACCAAAGCCGAGAGCTCCTCCACCTCGCGGCGGGCTGCCTGCAGGGGCTCTAGGTTTCTCTCGGAGAATTCCTTCTCCTTGGCCGCCAGGGAACTCTCCGGAAGGTGGAGAGTCTTGGCGAGCCGCTCCAACTCAGAAGCCTTGAAGTCGGCGGCTAACTCCCGTTCCAAGACCGCCCGGCGTTTGCGGGAGACCTGTTCCTCCCTCAGGTCGAGGTCTGCCCTCAGAATCTCTAGCTCCTCGATCCGAGCTCGAAGGACATCCTCGCCCGCCGCCAGCTGCGCGGCGACCCTCTCCGCCTCGGCTGCCGTGGAACGCTCCCGTTCCTCAACAGCGAGTTTATGGCGCTCCATCCGCTGCCGTATCTCCTCAGTGGCAGAGAGGCTCTCCTCGGCCCGGGCGTGTGCCTCCAGGGCCTCCCTTTTGATCCACCGCGATTCGGCGTCCATATGGTTGACAGCCCGCTTCAGCCGGTCGAGGAGCACTTCCCTGAAGTCGAGCAACTCCTGCCTGGAGTCGAGCTCGCTCTTGACCTTCGCGGTCCGCTCCCGCAAAAGGTTCCCCCAGGTGAGGAGGAGATCCCGTTCAACTGTATACTCCTCCCGCTCGTGACCTAGTGCAGCCAAGACCTGCCGGACGCTCGTCTCGGCAAGCGCGAAGGCATCTGCCAGGGGCAATGGAGCAACAGAGGCCGGGGCAGTTCCCCCGACCTCCTCCATCACCTCGTCCTCAAGAGGAGTCGATGCACCAGCAACCGAGACGAGACGCCGGTCAGGAGAAGCTGGCGCCGAGGCTCTGGCAGCCGGACCTGCCGGGCCCTCTCTAGCTTCTGGCTTCTTGACCTGTGGAGAGGGGCTAGCCGGGGAAGGCGGCGCTGGAATAAAGGCCGGGCCGTCTGGTGCATGGTCGACCTGCGCTGGCTTGGGGGCCGTGGCGGCCGTTTCAGCAGGAAGAGATGACGCCGCCGCGGAGTCCGGGTACACCGGAACAGGAGAAGCTCGCACTGGCTTGGGGGCCGCGGCAGTTGTCCCGGGTTCCGAGCGCAACGACACAGACTCCCCGCTAGTCGGGGATAGCCGGGAAGCGCGGACACTCCAGCGGTCTCTGAACCCCGACTTCCGAGCCGGAGTAGGACGCCCAGAGCCCGCTGCCATCACTGACGGCCGCTCCACAGTCGCTTGAACTGGCGGAGCAGGGGACGCCCCAGAAGCTCCCCTCAACGCATCAGCCCGGGGCCTCTTCGAGTCGCCACCGGAAGGAGTGCCAGGCACCCCAGATTCCTGACTTGGCACAGACGCCGCCGATGGAGGAGATCGAGCGCGCTTCTTCTCTGGTGGCGGGTTGGAGGCCATGGCGAGGGAGGACTCAAGGGCAAAAGGGCAAAAGCACAAGAGTCCAAGAAGAAACGCTGGGAGGTGCGAAGGGAAGCCACAATGCGGGTAAGATCCCCTATAAAAACCTTCCCAGATGCAATTCCAGGCGATTCGGAACTCTTCGAATACACCGCATCGGCAACCGCTTCGGCTCCTAGACCGAGCGCCGATCACAGGTGGACCCAAGCCGCCCGAATGAAGCGGTGGGTCAAGGAGTCAGTCTCCTAAGAAGACAGGCCAGCAAGGCACTTCGGCGGTTCCCGAAGAAAGCGCCGCAACATGCAGAAGTGGCTGTCTTGGGAACCGCCGCAGTAAAAGCAACCATCGAGTGGGCGCACGCTCCCACGATCCCGCGGCCGTTCGTGCTCCAACAGCGGTCGATGCGGGACTTAGAGAAAGTGCGCGGATCAGAAGAGACGGAGGTCCCACCTCGGGCTGTGATATGGGGTACCCCCGCGCACTGGGGAAAATGCCTAAGGAACTCGCCCTTCTGCGCAGGGAAGAGCTCCGAAGGCGCCACGCATCCGGCGGGGCCGGACCTCCCTCTCCTCAGAGGAGAGCTCCGGGCCCGCCACGTGGCATACAGAGGCCGGACCTCCTCCTCCGCGGGAGAGAGGTCCGAAGGTGCCATGTATCCGGCGGGGCCGGACCTCCCTCTCCTCAGAGAGGAGCTCCGGCCCGCCACGTGGCCGACAGAAGCCGAACCTCCCCCTCCGCGGGGAGAGGTCCGAAGGCTCCACGTGCCCCGCGGGGCCGGACCCTCCTGAAGGGATCCGAGCCCGCCACATGGCCAGCAGAACGGCGCTGCCTGCCCCGAGCGATAGGCAGCGGGCGTAAAGACGCCCCATACCTTGCCCGTACAAGGTATTCAAGGCCCACGTCTTCCCAAGACGCGAAGACACGGAGCACGCCTCTGTCAGGTTCCGTTGCACCCAGTCGCATCACGGACTGGCGTGCAGTGTCAGAGCCTGCTAGCCAATAAACGCAGCGACAAGACATCCCATGCCGCCCGCGCCGTCATCAACTACTACGACTAGACTCAGAAGCCTTCACCAGAGACAACTACCGGCATAACTGCAGATACGGTAGATGATAGACAATCTCCCCGGGACCACCTGTCGGGTCCCCGGCCCCCTTGTAAGCCACCCGAGTCTTGGACTATAAAAGGCTCGGGTAGGCGACGATAGCAAGGGTTCGCACCTCTTCAACTCATACGCTAGCCATTCACACCCAAGCTGTAACTCACCCCCAAGCTCAGGACTCCGGTTCTGAGCAGTAAGCAATACAGCGAGCTCCATAGCTCGCCGTGGACGTAGGGTTTTACGCTCCGGCGGCCTGAACCACGTAAAAGCTCACCGTGTCAAGCTCTTACTAACTCGTCCATCCGTGCAAGCTCTCCGCAAGGGACTAGCCCCATCGAAAAAAGAACCTCCGCGGGCTGCCCAGTGCAGGCCCGGGGGAAGCGTCGACCGAACACTTCGACACCGCCCGTGTAGCCTCTAGGTTCCGAACACTTCGACACCTAGGGCTTGTATCTTTTCTTTTTCTTTTGTCGACTCTGTAGTCCATATCATGGAGCCTTGAATGAATAGACCCTTTGTTTCTTGTGTCCGCGCTCATCTTCTTCTTGGCTTCGCCTGGCCGAGTCCTTAGCTCCGCAAGGTACTCAGAGGTCTCCATCAATCTTGAAGTCTTGCATAGACACCTTCCTCGGGTCCTTATTTAGTTAAGGGCCCCAGGGATCTTTGGAGCTCACCCCGTGAGAACGGGGAGATCTAGATCTGCCGACCACGTGGCGGGCCCGGAGCCCCCTCTGAGAAATGGGGGTCCGACCCCGAGGGACACGTGGAGCCTTTGGAGTTCGCCCCTGCGGAGGGGGCGAGGCCCGGCTCTGCCGGCCACGTGGCGGTCCCGGAGCTACCCTCTGAAAAGAGGGGAGCTCCGGCCCCACCGGACACGTGGGGCCTTCGGGGCTCGCCCCTGCGGAAGGGGCGAGGCCTGGTTCCTCCGGTCTTGCGCTGGAGTAGTCGAAAGTTCCGGCCCTCCCCTGTGCGGTTCCCGAAGCTAAAACCTGAAGGTCCTGCACACATGTAGAGGAAGCGTAATTCTCCTCGAGGGCTTTCCCTTGCCCGTCTCCTAGTCTTATTTGGCTTACGGTCCTTGTCGAAGTGTGTAGCCGACACTTCCCCCGAACCTGCTCTGGGCAGCCTGGGGAGGTTCTTTTTCTGAGGGGCTAGCCACTTGCGGAGAGCTTCAGCGTTAGGGATGAGTGAGGGAGAGGCTTGACACGGGGAGTTTTACGTGGTTCAGGCCGCCGGAGCGTAAAACCCTACGTCCATGGTGAGCAGAGGTGCTCGCTGTATTGCTTGCTGCTCAGAACCAGAGTCCTGAGCTTGAGGGTGTGTAAGAGGCGAGTCAACAGAGTTTGAACCCTTGCTAACGTTGCCTACCTGAGCCTTTTATAGTCCAAGGCTCGAGCGGCTTACAAGGTGGGTCCGGGACCCGACAGGTGGCCCGGGGAGATTGCCTGCCATCTACCGTGTCTGCAGTTATGCCAGTAGTTGTCTCTGGTGAAGGCTTCCGAGTCTTCGTTCTGCCTACCTGCCCATGCCGCAAGCTATTCGTAGTGGTTGATGATGGCAGGGGCGGCAGGGGATGTCTTGTCGCTGTGTTTATTGGCGGGCAGGCTCTGACATGACGGGCCAGTCTGCGATGTGACTGGGTGCAACGGCACCTGACAGAGGCGTGCTCCGCGTCTCCGCGCCTTGGGAAGGCGCGGACCTTGAATACCTTGTACGGGCAAGGTATGGCGCGTCTTTACTCCTGCTGCCTACTGTGCGGGGCAGGCAGCGTTGCTCTGCTGGCCACGTGGCGGGCCCGGAGCTCTCCTCTGAGGAAGGGAGGTCCGGCCCCGCGGGTCACGTGGAGCCTTCGGAGCTCTCCCCGTGGAGGGGGGAGGTCCGGCTTCTGCTGGCCACGTGGCGGGCCCGGAGCTCTCCTCTGGGACGAGGGAGGTCCGGCCCCGCGGGACACATGGAGCCTTCGGAGCTCTCCCCACGGAGGGGGGGGAGGTCCGGCATAGTTGGCCACGTGGTGAGTCCGGAGCTTACCTCTGAGGAGAGGGAGGTCTGGCCCTGCTGGACACGTGGCACCTTTGGAGCTCTCCCTGCGGAGAAGGGCGAGGTCCTTAGGCATTTCCCCCTGTGCGAGGGGGTACCCCGTATCGAGGGTACCGACAGTGGCCCCCTGGCCCATCTCGGGGGAGATAGCGAGGTGGGGCCTCCGTCTCTCCCACTCCGTGCACTTTCTCTAAGTCCCGCATTGACCGAGGCCGGAGCACGAACAGTCGCGGGATCGTGGGAGCGTGCGCTCACATGATGGTTGCTTTTACTGCGGCGGTTCGCAAGGCTGCCACTTCTGCATGTTGCGGCGCTTTCTTCGGGAACCGCCGAAGCACCTTGCCGGCTCGTCTCCTTGGGAGACTAACTTCTTGGCCCACCGCTTCAGTTGGACGACTTGGGTCGACTTGTCATCGACGCTTGGTCTTGGAGCCGAAGTGGTTGCCCAAGCGGCATATTCGAAGAGTTTCGAATCGCATTGAATCGCACCTAGGAAGCTTAAAAGGGGATCTTACCCGCATCGCGGCTTCCCTTTGCACTTCCCGGCGCTTGCACCTTCCTTGAGTTCTTGCGCCTTTATCTTCCCTGTTCTTGAGCTCTCTCCTGCCATGGCTTCCAACCTGCTTCCGTCACGTCTCACTCAGTCGGCCGAGCTCGGACCAGTGCGCAAGCTGCTGGGCTGGCACGCGGAGGAGCAGAAACGCGAGCTCCTCCAGGGATCTCACCCCCTGCTCCTGGAGAAGGGGGAGATGGTCTTCTTCACTGCCTAAGCCATGGCATGGTTTGTCCCGCAAATTTCTTCCTTCTTCATGACTCTGCTGGAGACGTACGGTCTCCAGCTCCACCATCTTTCCCCAACTCCTTCACGATGGCCGCCGTCGTCGTCCATTTCTGCAAGATGTTCGTGGGGGTGCACGCTTCGACGACGCTCTTCCTCTACTTCTTCATGCTGCGGACGACCGGGTGCAGCTCGAAGACTCAGCTGGGCGCGTACTACTTCCAGCATCGCTGCAAGGATCCGAAGGCTTCCAGGTACCTTCTACCTTTCGGTGCGTTGAGGTGGGAGAACTGGAGGGAGAACTGGATGATTGTGCAGACCGATGAGCACGATCGCCTGCAGCTCCCAACTGCCGGCCCAACCACCGAGCGTCCCACCCGGAGCTGGAGCAGGAGTACGCACCGGTCTTGGAGCGGATCCGGTTCTTGGCCAACAAGGGGCTGACGTCCCTGATTGTGCTGGTGGACTTCTTGTCGCGCCGCATCGCGCCCTTGTAGCAACGCAACCGCCCGGCATGGTACTACACCGGCGAGCACGACTGCACCAGGTTGGAGAGGGGTCTCGGCTCCGATCCTTCTGAAGATGAGTTGTACGAGATGGTGGCCAAGGTGAGCAGCTACTACGTCACCGGCGGCGACCTCGCCTTCCCGGCCTCTAGCACTCCCCTCTTTTTGGAGCCGCAGAGGAGGACGGAGCTGCTGCGGAAGATGCCGAATCTCAACGACATTGGGATCGCTGTTCGTCAGGTTGGGGATGCCTTCCGGGGCATCTCGATTCCCAGGACCGAGCGCTCCGGACCGGAGCGCGAGGCGTCTGTCGCTGCCCAATCTGCCCTGAGGGCCGGCGGGACTCAGGCTGCCGACAGGGGGAAGGGAAAGGAGCCGGACCCCGGGCAACCAGACAAGAAACATGCCCAGTCTCCTCCGAGGGCGTTCCTTGCGCCGAGCCAGGGGGCCGGGGCACCCTTGCCCCCATCTCCCGGAGGCGCCGGTTCGTCGAGTGGCAACCCAAAGAGACCCCGGGTATCGCACTCCGGCGGATCTTATCTCGAACAGCGGCGGTCCGAGGAACCCCAAGAGTCCTGCCACCCTTCTTCAGGCAAGGGGGCTTCCAGCAAGGACGCCGGTGGGACGAAGCCCGGGAATGTGCCGGGGGCTCAGACGCCCCAGCCGGCGGGCGTTCCTGCCGCAGGTCCCGGCGGTTCTCCCCCGGCCCAGAGGCCGGGGCTCCAAGCCCATTGGAGCACTCACGCCGCCCAGTAAGTGTTGCTTTTTCTGGCTTGTAGAAGTAGCGTTCCCTTCTCCTATCTTAGACTGAGAGCTTCCATTGCCTGCAGGGGCTCATCGTTTGCCGGGGGCGAGCCTATCCCCCGGCCATCTCCAGTTGGTGGAGGCTCTGCGCCGCAGCATCCGGGAACGGCGGCGGTTTCGACGGCCCCCAAGTCAGTGGAGGCTTCTTCTGTGCCAGCAGGTTCGCCCTCCGTGGTGGCTGCGGCAGCACCTGCGGCAGCGCCAGCCCGGAAGTCCGATGCCGAGGCTGGCGGGGCTGCTGTGGGTGCAGGCGCTGGCTCCCTGGCTCCCCCGGGTCAGCGTCTTGCCTCAGCTGCGGAGGCACCAGTACCTTCTCCGGTTATGGACGCGACGGGAGAGGTCAGGAGCGCGACTCCCGCTCCTGCCGCCCCGGTGCCCATATGGGATGCCTTGGGGCGTGCTCAGGTTGGCGTCCGTCAGATCCAGGCAGCCTACGAGCGGGAGCGGGAAGTGCTGGCTGGAGAGAAGGAGCGCCTCCTTAGCTGGGAGCATTTCCTGCAGCAGCGGACCCAGGAGGCGAAGGCAGGGCTCATTTCGAGGCAGTCGAGGCTTGACGCCATGGGGGCCCTGCTCGACTCTCAGAAGAAAGCCGTCGGCCGCCTGGACTCAGAGTCCCAGCGGCTCCGCGCTACCTTCCGTGAAGCTCAGGCCCAGGCTGAAACGGACTCTGCTGCCGTGGAGGAGTTGCGGCTGCAGGTAGTTCGCTGAGAGTGCGCCGTCGCCGACCGGGAGTGCGCCGTGGCGGCCAGAGAGAGCGAGCTGAGGGCTCGGGCCGAGGAGCTGGAGCTCCGCGAGTCGGCTGCTGCCGCGAGGGAGGAGCAATCCTCCCGGGAGCGCCAGGCGGCATTGGATCGTGAGCTGGCGGCCCGCCAAGAGGTAGAGAAACTCCAGGCTTTGCGGTCCATTGAGGCCCGGGCGGTCTGGAGCTTTGTTACTGAGGCGGGGTCTGCCTTGGCTCCTCTTGGCTTCAACCCGGTGCGGACGGAGGCTCCAGCGCAGGAGGTGTCCGGGGCAATCCCGGCGCTTGAGTCCATCGGCGCCAAGCTGGGTCGGCTCGAAGCGGTGATCGCCGACGAGCTTGAGGTGGAGGGACGAGGCCTGGCGAAGGAGGTCGCCACTCATGTGTTGTCGTGCTTCTGGAGCGAAGACCCTTCCTTCTCTCTGGAGCCGGTCCGACTAGGGCCCACCGTCGAGCGGGAAGAAGCTGCCAGGGCCGAGGTCGGGGACATGGCCGCCCTCGTGGCTTCTAGGTTCCAGCGGGAGTCCGGGGACTCTTAGGAAGCCACCCCCGTGGCCAAAAGGCCATGTATCTCTTTCCCTTTTTTCTTTACTTTCGTTGAGTCTGTAGTCCAGCTCATGGAGCCTTAAATGAATAGACTTGTTATTTTCTGCGTCTGTGTGCTTTTCGTCTTCTTTTTGGCTTGGCCTGTCCGAGCCCTTAGCTCCGCAATGTACTCAGAGGCCTTCACCCGTCTTGAAGCCCTTCACAGACACCTTCCCCGGGTACTTATTGTGTTAAGGGCCCCGGAGGTCTCCGGAACTCGCCCCGTGAGAACGGGGAGGTTCGGATCTGCCGACCACGTGGCGGGCCCGGAGCTTTCCACTGAGAAGCCGGAGGTCCAACCCCGCTGGACACGTGGGGCCTTCGGAGCTCACCTCTGCGGAGGGGGCGAGTCCCGGCTCTGCCGACCATGTGGCGGGCCCGGAGCTACCCGCTAAGGAGAGCGGGGGGCTCCGGTCCCACCGAACACGTGAGGCCTCCGCAGTCCGCCCCTGCTCCGGATCCTTCAGTCTTGCATTGGAGCTCCGGTCTTGCGCGGTCCCGTAGCGGCCCCCTGGTAGGTGTGGCCAATTGTTTGGGAGCTCCTATAATAATCCTGCGGGGAGCTAAGGCCGGGAAATCCTGCACATAAGTAAGGGAAACGTAATTCTCCTTGGGGCTCCCCTTCCCTATCTCATAGTCTTATTTGACTTACGGTCCTGATCCGGTGCACGGTGCTTGGGAACTTTAATGCGCGAAGTGCTGGGAGCTCAAGGCCCCCTGGCCATCGGCAAGTACCTCAAACGCAACCACCTTCGGTAAGATAGCAAATGCCGACTAGAGGTGAGGATGGGAAAAGGAAGCTGAGTGCATGGTGAGCATACACAGAAAGTGCGGTCATAAAAATTAATGCGTAATTTAAATGAGCACAGGGGAAGAGCAAAGTAGGATAGGTTCCTGTCGGTACCCTCAATACCGGGTACCCCCGCGCACAGCGTAAAACTTCCTAAGGACCTCGCTCCCTCTGCCGGGGCGAGGTTTGAAGGCGCCACATGTCCAGCGGGGCCGGAGCTTCCCTCCCCACGGAGGATAGCTCCGGGCCCGCCACGTGGCCCAGGAGGCCGGACCTCACCCCCTCCCCATAGGCAAGCTCCGAAGGCGCCACGTGTCTGGCAGGGCCGGGGCTCTCCCTCCTCAAAGGATAGCTCTGAGCCTGCCACGTGGCCCGGAAGACCGGACCTCGCCCCCTCCGCGGGGGTGAGCTCCGAAGGCTCCACGTGTCCAGCGGAGCCGGTGCCCCCCTCTCCTCAGAGGAGAGCTCCGGGTCCGACACGTGGCCAGCAGAGCAGTGCTGCCGCCCGGCATGGTAGGCAGCAGGAGTAAAGGCGCGCCATGCCTTTACCGTAAAAAGCATTCAAGACCCGCGCCTTCCCAAGACACGGAGACGCGGAGCACGCCCCTGTCAGGTGTCGTTGCGTCCAGTCGAATCACAGACTGGCGCACCGTGTCAGAACCTGCCAGCCAATAAACACAGCGACAAGACATCCCCTGCCGCCCCTGCCGTCATCAACCACTACGACTAGCTTGCGGCATGTGCATGGCGGCAGAACAAAGACTCGGAAGCCTTCGCCAGAGACAACTACCGGCATAACTGCAGATACGGTAGTCGGCAGACAATCTCCCCGGGACCACCTGTCGGGTCCCGGGCCCCCCTTGTAAGCCACACAAGCCTTGGACTATAAAAGGCTCGGGTAGGCAATGTTAGCAAGGGTTCACACTCCCGCAACTCATACGCTAGGCATAACTCATCCTCAAGCTCAGGACTCCGGTTCTGAGCAACAAGCAATACAGCGAGCTCCTCAGCTTGCCGTGGACGTAGGATTTTACGCTCCGGTGGCCTGAACCATGTAAAACTCGCCGTGTCAAGCTTCTCCTTAACTCGTACATACGCTTAAGCTCTCCGCAAGTGACTAGCCCCTCCGAAAAAGAACCTCCGCGGCCTGCCCTGTGCAGGTCCGGGGGAAGTGTCGACCACACACTTCGACATTTGGCGCGCCAGGAAGGGGGCTTTTCCCTTGCGCGACGAGTTTCTGCCGACGAAGATGACCAAGCTTCCTTCAGCGGCAACCTCTCCCCCCCCCCCCCCCCCCCCGCGTTCACGGCGAACCGTGACCAGCGTGGAATACGTGTCGACACACTCAGGACGGAGTGTGTCGGCGCAAGCTGGGAGCCAGCAGCCGACTCCGGCAATGCAGGCTCCAACCAGCGTGAGATCTTCTGCAGCGCTGAGCGTACCCCACAGGGGTGCGCTAGCTGCAGCAAGAGCACTACTGCACAACCCACCTGCTGGGGATGCACCCCATTCAGCAACCCAGCAGTGGATTCGTGAGGTAAACCGTCTCGTCGTCGCCGCCGCAAACCCTCGACTTCGGCGGGGACGACACTCCGGCCAACCGGCGGTGTCACTGACGCGCACGCCAATGGTTGACGGGCAAACAGCGGACTCCAGTTCCACCAGGCTTCCGTCGACGGACCTAAGGACAGAGCTGGAACGGTGCCACTTGGGCCAGGATGCCCAGGTGTACCTCGAGCGACGTCGAGGAAGGTGTCGCAACCAAGAGGCTGGCGACAGCATGACGTCAGCCTCGGCCCAGCCTGAGGCGCAGTGTAACACCCCAAAATTTTGATTCAAAACCCTAAATCATGTTAAGAGGGGAATTTAAAAATTTTTGGACGTGTTGCATGTTTTGCAAAAATTCAAATTCAAACTGGAATACAAATTAAACTCAAAACAGAAAAGAAATAGAAAAAGAAAAAGAGAAAACAGAAAAAAATTGGCCAGTGGGCCGAAACCCACCAGCCGGCCCAACCAGCGCCCGCGCCAGCCCGCAGCCGCGCACGCCGCTTCCTCACACTGACAGGAGGGGCCCACCAGATCATCGTCTACCTCGCGCCCGCGCCGGACTCCCTCTCACCCGAATCAAAACCGATCGGGATTTCTGCGTATCCCCGCTGAATTCTGTTCGTAGGCGACGCGGACATGATCTAAACCACCCCGCCGCCCTCCCCCGTCTATAAAAACCCCGGCCTCGTTCTGTTTTTCCCACGCAATCCGCCGATTTTCCTCCGGTGAGAACCGAGACTTCTCCGGCGAATTCTAGCCGATCTAAGCTCGGAAATTCCGATCTAACTCGCTGGTCTTGATCCACCGCCTCCGGGGAACCTTGCAGGTGCAGAAAACTCGGTGACTTGCGGTGTAAACACAGCGCCGACGAGCTTCGCCGTGGTTTCGCCTCGGACCTCATCGCCGATCACTTTCCAGGACCTCCGAGCTCAAGAAAACCCCCGAGGTGAGATCCCCAACCTCCCCTCCACCGATCTATGCCATAAAATCACAGTTCTAGGGAGAATTCTCGAAGATCCGAAACTCTCCGGCGAGATCGCCGCTTCCTGCCGCCGTGCGCCGCCGGCAGCGCCGCCCGCGCTCGATCAGAACGACGTGGCCGCTTGTGCGCCGTTTATTTTAAATCGCACGGTAGGGTTTAAATCCCCACGTACCGGTTCGATTTTATAATATCAGCCGTCGGTTTAAAATCGGATGGTCCACGTCAGCCCCGCGTTATAAAGACTGGAAATCTTACGTGCTACCCCCTGGGGTTCTCGGGAAATAAGAGCTAGCCCCGGAAACTTCTGATCTAGCCCCTGGAACTTCAGAAAATCATGTAAATTCATTTAAAAATCAGTTTTAGCCCCTGGACTTAATAAAAATTAGGAAAAACACCTCTGATAAGTGTAGCTAGACCCCTGGAAATTCTGAAAATAATATTATAGACCCTGTAATGGGGTGAGTTTACCTTTTTAGCCCTGTTTAGTATTTAAATTAAGAAATTGAATATGTGGCTACTGTTTAAAAATTAAAAAGTGGGACAAACATATTGTCATAATTAAATTAAAAACTTTCTCAGTATTTAGAAAACTTTGGAGTGAGATAAAAACATATTTTGGGCTGAATTGAATCTGTCTAATTTATTATTCACATTTAGGGACACATTTTTAAGTAATGAATAGTTTTAGAATATAGGGAAAATAATTATGAAATAGTTTACATCAGAGGCAAAGGTCGAAATATGTTATTAAATTATTTAGGACCAGAACCTATTCTGTTTAGATGATGTGTATTACTAATTTCATAATAAAGTACACATTTATGCATAGGAAAATAAATCTGAAAATATAGCAACTAGTAAATGATAAATGGAGTTTCTAAAATCCAAAGAATTCAGTTTAGGGTTGGTAGAAATTCTGAAGGCACATATGGAGAAGAAAAATACCTTTCATACATACTTGGTAGTGAAAAGGTGTAGTAGTTGAATATAAGAAATTTATTTAAATTGGAAACTCATATATATATAGTAGGTAAGTATAAATGTGAACACAAAAGTAGGAATCATATACACATGATTAAAAGTGCATGCAAGCCACAAATCAACACACATAAAGTAACCACAACACATATAATGGTGAATGACTTTCATAAATATGAATGTGTGGTTTGTATGAAGTGGAAGTGTGAACTATGTCTTATGGATTGTTGTTTTTCTTTTTGCTATGTGTGATGGTATGATGTAGAACCTGCTCAAGAACAAGTTATTCCTTTCCAAGATCAGGACTACCCATTTCAAGAGCAGCAGGAAGGAGGCAAGTGTTCTTGACAACTTTGATCCTATGCTAGGATGTGTAGATAGAATTATTTGCATTGTCAAATGAAATATGAAACCCATGTTAGGAAATTTCCCTAGAATTGCATTACCTTGTTTCCTTGTAGCATGGGTTGGGATTTATTTTATCATGTCATTTATTATTATGCATATGCTTAGCCATGCTTAGAATGGGATATTTGGGATATGAGATCATCAGTTTACTTTACCATACTCTTGAATGAGATATTGTGAGTTATGTAGAGGTAGGGATCAAGGCAAGTTGGATGTTTTGGTTGTGTGCTGGGTGCACGAGACTCGGGTTTGTGTTTTGTACTTGCCTGGATCCTAAGGACCGGTTCATGGAGCATGTAACCTGGCTTTACAGTGCCAACCACATGCTGAGATGGGGCAGCTTGGCCAATTAATAAGGTGTATCCCCGGCGTAGTATGGGTGTGTTGGATGGTGCGGTGAATAGGTGTCAGCTGGACTACCATATGAACCGCAAGGCTCAAGAGGGGGCCACTGCAGCGGGGTTGGAGCCTCTTGTATGCTGTTAGGGGTGAAACCTCAGTGGGCCCACGCTCATCGGGAATCCCTTTGTAAAGGCTTCGTAGTGATCTCCTGGCTACACACCTGGGAAGTGTGAATGTGGTTCGTAGCCACGGGCATAATGGAGGTTCTTTTAGTCCACCCGGCAACGGGGGATGAAATCACTACATGTGGGTACAGTGGTACAAACTCTGCAGAGTCAAAAAACTGTCATGACAGCCGTGCTCACGGTCAAGAGCGGCTTGGACTTATTCATGATTAGAGGACTGATGGTGTTGGAAGTTGTGATGTTAAGCGGGGAGCTTAACATTGGAAATGATGTTATGGTTATTTGATTATGATGATGGGATGGGAGATTGGGACCATTTCACCTATGTAGTAATGTAGGTGCTTAATAAGCTAAGGTGGTAGGCAATAATTGCGTAGTGCTTCAACCATGAGTTCAACCTCTCCTTGTTCTAGCCATGCATGACATAACTTTCCCACACTTGCTGAGTACCAACGGTACTCAACCTTGCATATTTGTTGGTTTAAATTGCTGCTCACGTCAAGATAATGAGGTGGTGTTTAATGACCAAGACTTTGGACCTGAAGAAGGTTTCTAGGTTCATGGAGACCCCCGGGCAACGCCTGTGATGGAGCCCTGAAGAATAATATTCCGCTGCTAGTTTATTTACTTGTGATGAACTTATTATTGTCCATCGAGACATTTGCTATGTAAGACTTATTTATATTCGACACCTGGCTTGTAATAAATGATGCTTCACTATTTGTCATCACATGTATGAGAAAATGATCCTGGCATACATGTGATATTCACCTGGTTGTTCTTCGGAAAAACCGGGTGTGATAGAGGTGGTATCAGAGCAAGGCTGCCCGTAGGAACATGGACCTAGGTAGAAATGGACGTATTTTAGTGCCCTATTTTCTTAAATACTATTTTTACAAGTGTGTGTTGAAAAGTGTTATTTAATGAGTCACTTTTTTCACCTTACCCCCAATTTTCATTCAAAATAGGGTTTTTTTGTTTAAAAAGTTTATCTAACCAAAGTTTAAATTCTTTTTGTTTTAGATGGTTCGCATGATTCGCACCGCTCGCAAGTCCACAGGAGGGAGAGTTCCCGTAGTTGCCCTTGCCGAGAGAGAGGAGAGCCGTCCGGTGACGTACCTTTCCTACGGATTGGCAGTAGGAGGCTTGTTGTGCCGTCTTCGACGTATGCTCGAAGCCGACGGCAATACGGGCAAGCTAATCATCCACTATAACTCCACCAGGACCATCCGTGAGAAGAGGGAAGAATGGAGTTCAGAGATGAGGATAATACACGAAAATCAGCTGCTTATGATTCACCACTCTCCAGCTTGTAGAGCGACACAAATCGATGAGGAAAAAGATGTCACCTGGGAGGCCATCACCTGCCAGAGTCACATCTATCGTCGCCACTTGGACAAAACTGAGTACATGTATGTCCTCCAGCGTGAGAGTGGTACCACGGAGTACAAGTACTCGCCGGTGCAGCAAGGGACTTCCCATGAGCACATGGACTTGTGCTTGGAAGATGCTGTTATGCTTAGCACTCGACTGCAGGAGTGTCAACAAGAGCTTCAGGATGTCCGAGACACCCTGAAGGAAACGGAGGCGTTGCTGCGAGCCTGCTTAAGGGCGAGAGAAAGAGGAGATGGGAATGAACTGTGTGTCACCGTGAATGATACATGGACTCCTGACTCCCCAGATCGCCGGGCGATCAGGCGTCGTCGCACTTCTCCACCAGCAGCCTCCCCACCCAAAGAAGAGTCAGAAGGCAGCCAAAATGATGAGGAAGATCCCGAGGAGCCAGCTCAAGAAAACGAGTAGTGTAGAGTCCTTCCCTTAGTTAGCAAGATGTCGAATAGTCGAGTCGTTAAGTTAGATAATGGTGTGTTAATGCTTGGTGTGTGACGTGAGTTGTGGAAGTCATGAGCAATTGTCCACAGCCTCGTCTTCATATTGTTTTGCTTTGGTGTGTGAACCCACATGAAATAATAGTGCATTTATTTGGTGTGAGATATGAACCCTCGTAAAAGTATAACAAAGCCTCAACACTTCAAAGTACAAACATATGAAAGTAGTAAGATGATACTAAATGCTTTCAAATTAACATTGGTTGATTCTGCCAGATGGCCGGAAGAGGAAAAGGACGTGCTGCCAACCCCGCCAACAACAACGATGAGGCATGCAACCCTCATCTTTCTGGGGGCCAGGACCGGGGTGGTCGCCGTGAAGGAGTTGATCCCCTCCACCAGATGCTGGAGAATCAAAATCAGCTCATCCAGAACTTGACTCAAGTGGTGGCCAACTTGCATCAAGTTCCACCTCCACAAGCTGCACCACGCCAACCAAGGTTGAGTGAGTTTCTAGGAACTCAACCTCCAAAGTTTGCAAGTGCTGCTGAACCTCTGGATGCAGATGATTGGCTGAAGACCATTGAAAGCAAGATGAGGATCATCCAGTGCCAAGGGTATGAGAGGGTGCTGTTTGCCTCTCATCAATTGCATGGACCTGCTGCTGATTGGTGGACCGCCTACGTGGCCGCCCATCATGACCCTGAGAACATCACTTGGGAAGAGTTCAAGCGTAGTTTCCGCAACCATTACATCCCAAGAGGTGAACTCAAAAACAAGAGGAAGGAGTTTTTGGGACTGCAGCAGGGAAACATGACGGTGAGGGAATACCTCACTAAATTTACTCAACTATCCCGTTATGCCCCACGGGACATAGAGACAGATGAGCAGAAACAAGATTGTTTCGTGGAGGGACTGACTGCAGAGATGCAGTGTGCAATGTCCTCAAATGAGTATGAAAGCTTCCAAAAGATGGTGGACAGAGCGTTTGTGGTAGAAAGGAAGCTGAAGGCCTTGGAAAATGAGAATAAGAGGAAGGCCGCGTGGTCACATCAAGCCTCAGGAAGCAACACCCGCCCACGTCTGATGCAGCAACCTGCATGACAGACGAACCGTGCTGCGGTACCCTACTCAGCACCAAGGGGGTACAATCCGAACTACAGGCCTCCCGCAGCAACAGCACAGCCACAACGTCAGTTTGTACAGCAGCCTCGCCCCTCATATCCACCTCGACCAGCAGTGCAAGGACCCCTAAACCAACCCCAAGACAACAAAGGCCAGGCACCTAAGGTTTGGGTGCAATGTTTTAGCTGTGGTGAAGTGGGGCACTACGCCCATAAGTGCCCAAAGAAGAAGCCCGCGCAGCCACAACAGCAGAATGTGATGCGAGGACGGGTGAACCACGTCACTATGGAGGAAGCACAAGATGCACCCGACGTGGTAGTTGGTAAGTTTCCTGCCAATTTACACCTTGCAACCCGGCTGTTTGATTCTGGTGCTACCCACTCGTTCATTGCTCAAGGGTTTGTTAAGAAGCATGACCTAGCAACCACACAAATGAACC
This sequence comes from Neostapfia colusana, assembly GCA_030760725.1. Classification (NCBI taxonomy): domain Eukaryota; kingdom Viridiplantae; phylum Streptophyta; class Magnoliopsida; order Poales; family Poaceae; genus Neostapfia; species Neostapfia colusana. The sequence continues at coordinate 74,357,232 of JASWHV010000004.1, forward strand.
ATATGCTAGCCGTAAACTCTCCAGGTGGAGAAATAAGGACAAGACAAGTGTGTCCCAAAGTGAACCTACACATTAATGGGGTAGTATTTACTGCTAACCTCATAGTGATAGATTCACAGGGAATAGATATTATTTTGGGTATGGATTGGTTGACCAAACATAAAGGAATCATCCATTGTTCGACCAGAACGGTGGAACTAACTCACCCTAGTGACACAAGAGTGAAGTTCATAACAATACACGAGCCTAGGAGGGACATTAAATTAAATCAAGTTGAGGTGAAAGTTGAGGAAATCAGGACCATCAGGGAATATCCAGATGTTTTTCCAGAGGAGTTGCCAGGTATGCCTCCCGATCGTGAGGTGGAATTTGCAATTGAGCTAGTACCTGGAACAACCCCGATTTACAAAAGACCTTATCGGATGGATTCCAAGCAGCTGGAAGAACTCAAGGATCATTTGAGAGAATTGACAGAGAAGGGGTATATTCGTCCTAGTTCCTCACCATGGGGAGCTCCGGTGATATTTGTGCCCAAGAAGGACGGAACCCAAAGGTTATGTTTGGATTACCGTGCTTTGAATGAGGTAACCATCAAGAACAAGTACCCATTACCCCGCATTGAAGACTTGTTTGATCAGTTGAGAGGCGCTTGTGCGTTCTCGAAAATTGATCTCAGGTCGGGCTACCACCAACTCAAGATAAGGCAATCTGATATTCCCAAGACAGCTTTCGTATCTCGGTACGGACTGTATGAATACACCGTCATGCCTTTCGGGCTAACTAATGCCCCGGCAAACTTCATGTATCTCATGAACAAGGTATTCATGGAATATCTGGACAAATTTGTGGTGGTTTTCATAGATGACATTCTCGTCTTATCCAAAGATGAAGAGGAACATGAGAAACATCTAAGGTTGGTGTTGCAAAGGCTAAGAGAACACCAACTATATGCTAAGTTGAGCAAGTGTGAGTTTTGGCTAAAGAGAGTTCCCTTCTTAGGACATATAATCTCGGAAGGAGGAATCTCAGTGGATCCCGCCAAAATCGAGGATATACAGAAGTGGAAGACCCCTGAAAATGTCGGGGAAGTTCGAAGCTTCTTGGGATTGGCTGGATACTTTCGACGGTTTATTGAGGGATTCTCCAAGATCTCGAGACCTCTCACCAAACTGTTGGAGAAGGGAATCACATTCACATGGACGCCACAGTGTGAGACGAGTTTTCAGGAGCTAAAGAAAAGATTGACAACAGCCCCAGTGTTGGTTATGCCAGATATGCAGAAGAATTTCACAGTGTACTGCGATGCTTCTAGGAATGGGTTGGGATGTGTTCTCATGCAAGAAGGGCATGTCGTGGCATATGCATCCCGGCAGCTTCGGAAGCACGAGAAAAACTATCCTACACATGACTTAGAACTAGCCGTAGTGGTACACGCATTGAAAATTTGGCGACACTATTTAAGGGAAAGAGGACCGAGATATGTACGGATCATAAGAGTTTGAAGTACATTTTCACACAGCCAGATCTCAACCTCAGACAAAGGAGATGGTTAGAGCTAATCAATGACTTTGATGTGGGCATGAACTATCATCCCAGGAAAGCAAATGTCGTGGCCGATGCTTTGAGTCGAAAAGTGCAAGTCAATAAGTTGAGTTTAAAAGACATGCCTGCAGAATTGAAGGACGAGGTTATAAGGCTCAATCTATGCCTAGTAAATAGTGGTGAAGCCATCGCCATGGAAGTGGACTCCACACTAGAGCGAGACATACGCGAGGGTCAAAAGAATGATGAGAAGATACAAGAAATCAGGCAACTCATCAAGGAAAATAAAGCCCCTGGTTTCAGAGAGGATGAACAAGGAACAGTGTGGCACGGGAAAAGAATCTGTGTGCCAGAAGTAAAGGAGATCCGTTAATTGATTTTGAAGGAGGCTCACGATTCTGACTATTCCATTCATCCTTGGAGTACGAAGATGTACCAGGACCTCAAGAGCAGGTATTGGTGGTATGGCATGAAGCGGGATGTCGCGGAACATGTGGCCCTATGTGAAACATGTCAGTTGGTGAAAGCAGAACATCAACGACCCGCGGGATTATTGCAACCACTCAAAGTGCCTGAATGGAAATGGGAAGAAATCAGCATGGATTTCATCGTGGGATTGCCTAGGAGCCAATCAGGATATGATTCGATAAGGGTCATCATTGATAGGCTAACCAAGGTAGCTCACTTCATCCCCGTGAAGGAAAGCTACAGCGGATCCAAATTGGCAGAGTTGTACATGTCAAGGATCGTGTGTTACCATGGAGTGCCAAAGAAGATAGTGTCGGATCAAGGGACACAGTTCACCTCAAGGTTCTGGCAGAAGTTGCACGAAACCATGGGAACCCATCTGAACTTTAGTTCTGCCTATCATCCCCAAACTGATGGGAAGACGGAAAGGACCAATCAGATTCTTGAAGATATGCTGAGGGCATGTGCACTTAAAAACAATCGGAGTTGGGACAAGAACTTACCGTATGCGGAGTTTTCCTATAACAACAGCTATCAAGCTAGTATGAAGATGTCACCGTTTGAAGCCTTGTACGGGAGGAAGTGCAGAACTCCCCTATTTTGGAACCAAACAGGGGAAAGTAAAGTGTTTGGTCCAGAAGTACTACAAGAAGCCGAGGCGAAGGTAAGGGAAATTCGCAACAATTTGAGGATAGCACAAACACGCCAAAAGAGTTATGCTGATGTACGAAGAAGAGAGCTCGTTTTCAACATGGGAGACTATGTTTATCTCAAGGTGTCCCCTATCCGAGGACTTCGTCGGTTCAAGGTGAAAGGGAAGTTTTCACCTCGATACATTGGACCCTTTCAAGTTCTGGAAAGGAAAGGCGAAGTGGCGTATCAACTAGAGTTACCGGCTCGTCTATCGGATGTGCACGATGTGTTCCATGTGTCACAACTCAAGAAATGTCTGAGAACGCCTGAAGAAGTGTTACCCATGAATGAAGTGGACGTAGCTGAGGATTTGTCATATGCCGAGCAACCAAACAAGATTTTGGAGACGATGGAACGACTCACCAGAAATAAAAGAATCCGGATGTGCAAGGTGCAGTGGAAGCATCACTCAGAAGAGGAAGCCACCTGGGAGCGGGAAGATGAGCTCAAGGCACAATTTCCGGAATTGTTTTCTTAGAAACACCAATCTCGAGGACGAGATTTCTTTTAAGGGGGGTAGGGCTGTAACACCCCAAAATTTTGATTCAAAATCCTAAATCATGTTAAGAGGGGAATTTAAAAATTTTTGGACGTGTTGCATGTTTTGCAAAAATTCAAATTCAAACTGGAATTCAAATTAAACTCAAATCAGAAAAGAAATAGAAAAAGAAAAAGAGAAAACAGAAAAAACCGGCCAGTGGGCCGAAACCCACCAGCCGGCCCAACCAGCGCCCGCGCCAGCCCGCAGCCGCGCGCGCCGCTTCCTCACACTGACAGGCGGGGCCCACCAGATCGTCGTCTACCTCGCGCCCGCGCCGGACTCCCTCTCACCCGAATCAAAACCGATCGGGATTTCTGCGTATCCCCGCTGAATTCTGTTTGTAGGCGACGCGGACATGATCTAAACCACCCCGCCGCCCTCCCCCGTCTATAAAAACCCCGGCCTCGTTCTGTTTTTCCCACGCAATCCGCCGATTTTCCTCCCGTGAGAACGGAGACTTCTCCGGCGAATTCTGGCAGATCTAAGCTCGGAAATTCCGATCTAACTCGCTGGTCTTGATCCACCGCCTCCAGGGAACCTTGCAGGTGCAGAAAACTCGGTGACTTGCGGTGTAAACACAGCGTCGACGAGCTTCGCCGTGGTTTCGCCTCAGACCTCGTCGCCGATCACTTTCCAGGACCTTCGAGCTCAAGAAAACCCCCGAGGTGAGATCCCCGACCTCCCCTCCACCGATCTATGCCATAAAATCACAGTTCTAGGGAGAATTCTCGAAGATCCGAAACTCTCCGGCGAGATCACCGCTTCCCGCCGCCGTGCGCCGCCGGCAGCGCCACCCGCGCTCGATCAGAGCGACGTGGCCGCTTGTGTGCCGTTTATTTTAAATCGCACGGTAGAGTTTAAATCCCCGCGTACCAGTTCGATGTTATAATCTCAGCCGTCGGTTTAAAATCGGACGGTCCACGTCAGCCCCGCGTTATAAAGACTGGAAATCTTACGTGCTACCCCCTGCGGTTCTCGGGAAATAAGAGCTAGCCCCAGAAACTTCTGATCTAGCCCCTGGAACTTTAGAAAATCGTGTAAATTCATTTAAAAATCAGTTTTAGCCCCTAGACTTAATAAAAATTAGGAAAAACACCTCTGATAAGTGTAGCTAGACCCCTGGAAATTCTGAAAATAATATTATAGACCCTGTAATGGGGTGAGTTTACCTTTTTAGCCCTGTTTAGTATTTAAATTAAGAAATTGAATATGTGGCTATTGCTTAAAAATTAAAAAGTGGGACAAACATATTGTCATAATTAAATTAAAAACTTTCTCAGTATTTAGAAAACTTTGGAGTGAGATAAAAACATATTTTGGGCTGAATTGAATCTGTCTAATTTATTATTCACATTTAGGGACAAATTTTTAAGTAATGAATAGTTTTAGAAAATAGGGAAAATAATTGTGAAATAGTTTACATCAGAGGCAAAGGTCAAAATATGTTATTAAATTATTTAGGACCAGAACCTATTCTGTTTAGATGATGTGTATTACTAATTTCATAATAAAGTACACATTTATGCATAGGAAAATAAATCTGAAAATATAGCAACTAGTAAATGATAAATGGAGTTTCTAAAATCCAAAGAATTCAGTTTAGGGTTGGTAGAAATTCTGAAGGCACATATGGAGAAGAAAAATACCTTTCATACATACTTGGTAGTGAAAAGGTGTAGTAGTTGAATATTAGGAATTTATTTAAATTGGAAACTCATATATATATAGTAATTATAAATGTGAACACAAAAGTAGGAATCATATACACATGATTAAAAGTGCATGCAAGCCACAAATCAACACACATAAAGTAACCACAACACATATAATGGTGAATGATTTCATAAATATGAATGTGTGGTTTGTATGAAGTGGAAGTGTGAACTATGTCTTATGGATTGTTGTTTTTCTTTTTGCTATGTGTGATGGTATGATGTAGAACCTGCTCAAGAGCAAGTTATTCCTTTCCAATATCAGGACTACCCATTTCAAGAGCAGCAGGAAGGAGGCAAGTGTCCTTGACCACTTTGATCCTATGCTAGGTTGTGTAGATAGAATTATTTGCACTATCAAATGAAATATGAAACCCATGTTTGGAAGTTTCCCTAGAATTGCATTACCTTGTTTCCTTGTAGCTTGGGTTGGGATTTATTTTATCATGTCATCTATTATTATGCATATGCTTAGCCATGCTTAGAATGGGATATTTGGGATATGAGATCATCAGTTTACTTTACCATACTCTTGAATGAGATATTGTGAGTTATGTAGAGGTAAGGATCAAGGCAAGTTGGATGTTTTGGTTGTGTGCTGGGTGCACGAGACTCGGGTTTGTGTTTTGTACTTGCCTGGATCCTAAGGACCGGTTCATGGAGCATGTAACCTGGCTTTACAGTGCCAACCACATGCTGAGATGGGGCAGCTTGGCCAATTAATTAGGTGTATCCCCGGCATAGTATGGGTGTGTTGGATGGTGCGGGGAATAGGTGTCAGCTGGACTACCATATGAACCGCAAGGCTCAAGAGGGGGCCACTGCAGCGGTGTTGGAGCCTCTTGTATGCTGTTAGGGGTGAAACCTCAGTGGGCCCATGCTCGTCGGGAATCCCTTTGTAAAGGCTTCGTAGTGATCTCCTGGCTACACACCTGGGAAGTGTGAATGTGGTTCGTAGCCACTGGCATAATGGAGGTTCTTTTAGTCCACCCGGCAACGGGGGATGAAATCACTACATGTGGGAACAGTGGTACAAACTCTGCAGAGTCAAAAAACTGTCATGACAGCCGTGCTCAAGGTCAAGAGCGGCTTGGACTTATTCATGATTAGAGGATTGATGGTGTTGGAAGTTGTGATATTAAGCGGGGAGCTTAACATTGGAAATGATGTTATGGTTATTTGATTATGATGATGGGATGGGAGATTGGGACCATTTCACCTATGTAGTAATGTAGGTGCTTAATAAGCTAAGGTGGTAGGCAATAATTGCGTAGTGCTTCAACCATGAGTTCAACCTCTCCTTGTTCTAGCCATGCATGACATAACTTTCCCACACTTGCTGAGTACCAACAGTACTCAACCTTGCATATTTGTTGGTTTAAATTGCTGCTCACGTCTAGATAATGAGGTGGTGTTTAATGACCAAGACTTTGGACCCGAAGAAGGTTTCTAGGTTCATGGAGACCCCCGGGCAACGTCTGTGATGGAGCCCTGAAGAATAATATTCCGCTGCTAGTTTATTTACTTGTGATGAACTTATTATTGTCCATCGAGACATTTGCTATGTAAGACTTATTTATATTCGACACCTGGCTTGTAATAAATGATCCTTCACTATTTGTCATCACATGTATGAGAAAATGATCCTGGCATACATGTGATATTCACCTGGTTGTTCTTCGGAAAAACCGGGTGTGACACGCAGACATTCGCCACGCGATCTCTGCCCCAGGCATACGCCGCGCAGCATATGCCGCAGCCATATGCCCTGCAAATGGCGCCCCCGGTCTGTGGCGCAGCCTTGCCCATACCGGGGTACACTGTGCCAGCGGCGAACCAAGCGTTCGCGGCACCAACGCCTTCAGCAACAGGAGCAGGATGTGCGGCCTTGGCGCCCCACCTTCGCTTCACGAGGTGGCCGCGCAAGTTTCGGCCGCACCTGATCGAGAAGTACGATGGCAGCGTCAACCCGGCGGAGTTCCTCCAGATCTACTCCACCGTCGTACTTGCCGCAGGAGGGGATGAGGCCATCATGGCCAACTACTTCCCCGTCGCCTTGACCGGCCCAGCCCGGTCCTGGCTCATGAACCTCCCCCAGGGTTCCATAACTTCCTGGGGAGAGCTCTGCCGGCAGTTCATCACCAACTTCGGCAGTTCCTACACCCATCCTGGCACGGAGCTTGACCTCCACGCCATCAGACAACAACCTGGGGAATCACTGCGCTCCTTCACCCAGCGGTTCTCCCAGGTACGCAACACCACCCCCCACATCCCGAATGCATCAGCAGTGGTCGCATTCCGACAAGGTGTGAGGGACAAAAAATGCTCGAGAAGTTGGCCACCAGGGAGGTGCAAGACATCTCGGGGCTCTTCAGCCTGGCGGACAAGTGCGCCGGGGCAGAAGACGGGCGTCATTGGCACTCACTGCCAGCTTCCGAAGCCGGAAGACAGCCCGAAGATGGCGGAGTTCAAGCTGAGCTCCCGACCACGTCAGACAGCCAAGAGCCAAGCACTGGCTGACTTCGTGGCTGAGTGGACGCCAACGAAGGCTGACCCAGGGGGCCGCGAAGACGGTGAACCAAAGTACCGAGCTCCGGTCTTCACCGGGCCTCACTGGACGCTCTTCTTCGACGGCTCCTCGCGAAAGCAGGGGGCCGGGGCCGGTGTACTGCTTCTCATGCCATCGGGGGAGCAGTCTTGATACATGGTGCGTCTCAATTCCAAGGCAACCAACAACTTGGCAGAGTATGAAGCACTCATCTTTGGCCTAAAAGACAGTCCTGTCTCTGGGCGCTCGCCAGTTGTTGGCGCAGGGCGACTCCCAGCTGGTTATCAAGCAAGTTAAGGGTGAATGCCCCTGCAATGACCCACAGCTAGCTGCTTATCTGCTCCACGCACGGATGTTGGAGAAAGACTTCCTCGCCTTGGACCTGCGCCATGTACCGCGCGCTGGCAAGGCCGCAGCTGACGACCTCTCAACGAAGGCCTCCATCGGAGCCCCTGCGCCCGAAGGAGTCTTCGAGAGGACGTTGCTGCGGTCCACAGACCGGTCAGCCGAGCCCGGCGAAGGGGGCTGAACCAGTGCCTCGAAGCTAGGCAGTCCCGGCGGCCCCGCAGCCATGGATGCCGCCAAAGGATCGTAAGCGTCACTGGGGACTCCGTGCAACCCAGCGCTCAAGATCCAGAAGCTAAAGTAGTCCCGATGCATGGACCACGGAGGTCCGGGACTCCTTGAAGGACATCCTTCCTGATGAACGTGCATTCGCTGAACGGGTGGTGTGGATGGCTAAGTGCTACGCGCTGGTATCTTTACTGGCGTGGTGCCACGACATCCTATTGCGGTGCATAACCCAGGAGGAAGGCTGCGACTAGCTCGCAGTAGTCCACGGAGGCGAGTGCTGGGAACGCTCATCGTCCCGCACGCTGGTCGGTTAAGCCATCCGGCATGGCTCCTACTGTGACGCCCTCAATTCTGTGGAAAAACCACGGAGCCGAGAACTAATGCATATGTGTGCCCAGGATGTTCTTCACACATACACATACGTTCCACAAACTGAATTCAGATTATATATTACCATGATTAACAGAGTTTATTACAATACCTCATGAGTCTTGGACTCATGCTTACAGCGGAAGTCTTATTTCTATGCAGAGGAAGTCCTTATTTAAATGCGGAAGCAAAAACTAATGCGGAAGCGAAACTAAGAAGAAGTGGCTTCATCTCTACTCCCTCCACAGGCAAGGTTGAGAACAGATGACATGCCATAATGTTCCACTTGATCTTCATAGTAGGCTTCTCCTGCTGCTGAGGATGAAATAATAATGCAAGGTTGAGTACAATGATGTACTAAGCAAATGCAGGAAAACACATGATATGCAGCTCATAAACAAGGAAGGCATAAAAGGCTTATTTGCAGAAAAGCAATCTTGTAAAACCATGATAAAACAGCAACTTTACTTTAGATGAATGTAATCCCAGCATATATTAAATTACCAACGTACCTTCATCAGTCCCCGTGTTCCATCCGAACATTAACCAATCCTTTATTCATACTCACGAATACCTCCTCGTATTCGCTACCATCTCATCTCACAACTCAACCTCGTCTCACACCGAGACCAATCCCATGTCATGACCCAACAGTCATGCAAACATCTCATCATCCAGACTTAACAGTTCGAAACTAATAACCATAACCGAGAACCTTCCCAATAACCATCCCAAAAACCATTCCAATAACCATCCCAAAAACCATTCCAATAACCATCCCAAAAACCATTCCCAACTAATCATGGCAGTTTAGCCAGGTGCTCGTGACCGTAAGCTCGGCTATCATGATAGTTTTAATAACTCTGCAGAGTTTGCACCTCTTTACCCACAAGTTTGTGATTTCGTCACCCATCGGCGACTGCAGAACCTCCATTATACCAGTACACGACCGTCGGTGTATGGTCAAGAGATCACAAAAAAGCCTTTACAAAGGGGTTACTAGATGTATGGACTCACTAAGGTTTCACCGGCAGGCTAGAATCTCCAATTCTCCCACCCACGGGCCCCCTCTTGTGCCATGCAGTTCCCAGGGCAGTCCTCACTCGACTCCCATTCCCTGCGCCTTCCACAGTCCATAACACTCTAGCAACTTACCTAATTACTCAGCTAAGCCGCACCCATACATGGCCTTGTGGTGGCACTGTTATCCTGGCATGTGCATGCATGAACCGGTCCATAGATCTATGGCAAGTAAACCACCATCTCATACTACCTCATTCACAAACCCAGTCGTGCCTAGATCTCCCTCCGATCCATGTTCATTATTAACATCAGTTTCTTTTTATCAATACGAGTGCAGTTAGCTAGACACATCTATCTCGCTTCCCAATCCCATAGACTCAGCGAAGCATAAAGCAAAAACCATACACGACTCATAAAACTTCTCAGGTGACAAGGATGGTTCAACCAAAACTAGTAAACTCCTATAAAAGGGTTTCCCATCATGTTTGACTCAGTACGCACACCTTTTCGCAAAACAAAACAGTTTTGCCCAAAACATAGGATCAATATGGTCAAAGAGCACTTGCCTTGTACTTGCGGTTCCGGTTGTTCTTGATTCTCAAAACCTTGTTGCTGCAGCTCGTCGTAGACAGCTCCCTGAGCTTGTCCTGCTAGGTAGGATCACGTGCATACAGGATTCACAGCAATCAATATTTATGCACAAACCTTAAACTAGGTGTGATGATGCACATGCATGCTATCCTATAATTGCTATTAGATTGTTGTGCTCTTGCATGGCTTGCATGGACAGAGGTGTTCGGATCAAAGGTGGACGTGGCGATGATCTTGTCTTTAGATCAAACTGATCATCGTGTGATCTGCCCACGAGAAGGCTTCTGTTCGAAAGGATTAGAAAAACAGATGCAAGAGACGAACACGATGATGTCGTAAGGTGGTATTGAAGTCCTACCTCACGCTCTTCTTGTCTTCGAGGTCCTCCCCAGACCGCTTGGTCCTTCTCTGATAATCTTCCTTGTTGCGCTTCGGCGATGTTTTGCTCAGCGAGTTAGGGCTAGGGCTCTAAGTCGTCGGCTCAGGAGTTGAAAGAGAAGTTTGTGGTTTCGGCCAGAGGTTTTGGGCTCTATTTATAATCGGGAAGAGAAGAGTCCTAATCTGATTTGATCCCGAATAAGAGTCTTATTCAGATCTTTGTTGGATCCTGACATCTTATTTTTGGTAACATCGCGGAGTTTAGATCGGTTTCTGTTGCGTACCGGTATCTTTTACGCGTAAAAACCGCTCCAGACTCGTTACCTCCGCGGTGATGAGCTCCGGAGGCTCCACGTGTCCTCCCGGGGCCTGGTATCTACTCCTCCGCAGAGACGAGCTCCGGTTGTGCCACATGTCAGTCGACCGAGACCACTCCCTCTTTTGGAGGTGAGCTCCGCGCATGCCACGTGTTGGCGCCGGTCTTCCCCCTCTTCTTTCCTCAGGAACATGCCCCGAGGTCGACACGTGTCTAGCAACGAAAGACCTCCCGGAGATAAGCTCCGGTGGCGACACGTGTTCGATAGATCCGGATTCCTCTGAGATGAGCTCCGAGATCGAAATGTATCCCGCGTGACGGGTCCTCTGATTTCCGCGAGGACTAGCTCCGAGGATGACATGTGTACTACGAAAAATGCCTTTGCTTCTTCCGCAGAGGCTAGCTCCGTGGGCAGCACGTGTACCACAGGGTCAAACCTTTTTCCTTTGTGGCGACGAGCCCCGAACCCGCCACGTAGCTCTTTCAGCAGCGGATCTCTCTTTACCTCGCAGGGACGAGCTCCGAACACGCCACGTGGCCGGTTGGCCGCGGTAGTTGCCTTCGGTGCTCTCTGATAGCTTTATTGGCTATCCTTTTGGTACTTGTCATTGTTCCATCTTATCTTAGAATGTTTTTCTTCTTCATAACTCGTGAACATATGCTGACACCCGAGATGAGGGTGTCACAAATCTACCCCCCTTAAATTGAATCTTGTCCTTGAGATTCGTTAGTAGAAAATAGATGGGGAAATTCTGCCTTGATATCCTCTTCTCGCTCCCATGTGGCTTCAGCTTCGGTGTGATGGCTCCATTGTACCTTGCACCATCGAATCACCTTGTTTCGGGTGACCCTTTCCTTTACGTCCAAGATTCGGACAGGGTGTTCTGCGTAAGTCAGGTCCTCTTGAAGTTCAAGTACTACCATTGACTCTTGTTCCTCTGGTATTCTCAAGCACTTCTTGAGCTGGGATACATGAAACACGTCATGTACATCGGAGAGGTGGTTTGGGAGCTCTAGCTGATAGGCTACTTCTCCTCGCTTGTTCGAAATCTTAAAGGGTCCGATGTAGCGAGGTGCTAGCTTGCCTTTGACGTTGAAACGTCATTAGCCTCGGATAGGCGATACCTTAAGGTATACGAAGTCTCCTACTTCAAAGGTCAACTTCCTACGCCTATTGTCCGCATAGCCTTTATGTCGTGACTGAGCAGCCTTTAAGTTCTCCCATATTGTTTGGACCTGCTTTTCAGCTTTTTGTTGTACTTCGGGTCCAAACACCTGGTTCTCTCCAGTTTCATTCCAGAACAGCGGCGTTCTACACCGTCTACCGTATAAGGCTTCAAAAGGCGACATCTTCAAGCTAGCTTGATAGCTGTTGTTGTAGGAGAACTCGGCATACGGTAAACTCCTATCCCAACTACGCCCACGTTTCAAGGCGCAAGCTCTCAACATGTCCTGCAAGATTTGGTTCGTCCTTTCGGTTTGCCCATCTGTTTGTGGGTGATAGGCGGAGCTAAAATCCAGTCGTGTCCCCATGGCTTTCTGCAGCTTCCTCCAGAATCTAGAGGTAAACTGAGAACCTCGATCTGAGACTATCCTCTTCAGAACTCCGTGCCGGCACACGATCTGCTCCATGTACAACTCCGCCAATTGTGCAACGTTGTAACTGGTCTTTACCGGAAGAAAATGGGCGGTTTTCGTCAACCGGTCCACAATGACCCAGATGGAATCGTATCCTGACTGAGTACGTGGTAATCTGACGATGAAGTCAATACTGATGTCCTCCCATTTCCATTTGGGTACTCTCAAAGGTTGCAGCAATCCAGCGGGTTTTTGATGTTCGGCTTTTACTCGTTGGCATGTGTCGCATAGGGCAACGTATTCGGCTATATCCCTCTTCATACCATCCCACCAATAGCAAGTTTTCAAATCCTTGTACATTTTGGTGCTCCCTGGATGTATGCAATAGGGTGAATCATGTGCCTCCTTCAATATCATGTCGCGAAGGTGTCTTATGTTTGGCATACAGATCCTTTTTCCTAGCCAAAGCGTACCCTTTTTATCCTCCCTGAAATCCTTCGCTATCCCTCGTCGGATTCATTCCTTGATCTCCTTGATCCCCTCGTCCGTTGCTTGGCCCTTTCTTATTTCTCGCTTTAATGAGGAGTGGATCTCCATTATTTCCATGTTATTCAAGAATCCGAGGTGTAACCGTTCGAACTCCTTACGTAGTTTGGGTGGTAGCTCTCGAACCGTGAGTTGGTGGCATGCTCCCTTTCTGCTCAATGCGTCAGCTACTACATTGGCCTTCCCGGAGTGGTAGTTGATTCCTACATCATAATCCATGATGAGTTCGAACCATCGACGTTGCCTTAAATTCAAGTCCGTTTGTGTAAATATGTACTTGAGGCTTTTATGATCCGTATAGATCTCACATCGATGGCCAAGGATATAATGTCTCCAAATTTTCAATGCATGCACCACTGCTGCTAACTCCAAATCATGCGTAGGATAGTTAAGCTCATGCTTCTTTAATTGTCGTGAGGCATAGGCTACCACTTGTCCTTCCTGCATGAGCACACATCCGAGCCCTTGTCTGGATGCGTCACAATATATGTCAAAGCTCTTGCTTACGTCTGGCAATACCAGAACTGGTGCTGTGGTTAGCCTTTTCTTGAGTTCCTCAAAACTTTCTTGGCAGGCTTGTGTCCATTGAAAGACTTTTCTCTTCATTAGCAACTCCGTAGAAGTCCTTAATGAAGCGACGATAGTATCCTGCCATCCCAAGGAAACTTCGAATATCTCTCACGCTCTTTGGTTGGTCCCACTTTAGAACATCTCTCACCTTTCCAGGATCAACCGATACCCCTTCCTTTGAGATGATGTGGCCTAGGAAAGATATTTCCTTTAGCCAAAATTGACACTTGTTGAGCTTGGCATACATCTGATGCTCGCGCAACTTCTGCAAGGTCAATCTCAGATGTTCTTCATGCTCCTCCTTACTTTTTGAATACACCATAATGTCGTCGATGAAAACCACGACGAACTTGTCCAAGTACTCCATGAAAACCTTGTTCATAAGGTACATGAAGTATGCGGGTGCATTCGTCCATCCAAAAGACATAACGGTATATTCATATGAACCATACCGTGTACGAAAGGCTGTCTTAGGTATATCGGAGGGCTTAATCTTCAGCTGGAAATATCCTGACCGAAGATCAATCTTGGAGAATACCTGGGCTCCTTTCATTTGATCGAACAGGTCCTCTATACGGGGCAGAGGGTATTTATTCTTGATTTTCACCTCGTTGAGAGATCTGTAGTCCACGCACATTCTTTGGGTTCCGTCCTTCTTATCCACGAAGAGTACCGGAACTTCCCATGGTGATGAGCTTGGACGGATAAAACCCTTCTCCAACTGTTCTTGAATTTGCTTCTTGAGTTCAACTAACTCGTTGACGGGCATCCTATATGGTCTCTTAGCTATAGGTGCAGTTCCGGGTACCAAATCTATGGCAAACTTGATGTCCTGGTCAGGTGGCATTCCCGGGAGCTCTTCCGGGAATACGTCTGAAAATTCCTGAACCACTGGAATGCTGTCTAATGTTGTTCCTTCGACATGGTTCAAATCTGCCCGTTCGGTTGCTTGCTGGGCTGATTCAAACTCGACACGGATACCGTGTTCGTTCGTCAACTGCACGCTTCTCTCAGCACATTAGATTACTCCATTGTGCTTGCTTAACCAGTCCATTCCGAGTATGATGTCAATCCCGTGGGAGTCCAAAACAATAAGGTTGGCAAGGAAGTCTACCCCCCTTGTTTTAAGGCTTACTTTATGACATACTATATTAGTCCTCATTTCTCCTCCGGGAGAATTAACTAACATAGCACATTCTAAGTGGGATACGGGTAGATGATGCTTGGCAACATATTCGGATGATATGAAGGAATGTGATGCTCCAGAATCAAATAAAATGGTGGCTGGGTTGGAGTTGGCAAGGAACATACCAATTGCGACGTCCTCAGCCTGTTGTGCTTCCTCAGCAGTGACATGGTTAACGTGGCCATGAGGATAGTTCTGCGGTCCACGGTTCCCTTGGTTGTCCCCTCCGTTTGGTCGCTGGTTCTGCTTGGGCACGTTACCTTGCTGTCCAGGGCCTCTCTTCGGGCACTGGTTAGCAAAGTGGCCTACTTCCCCGCATGCAAAGCATGCCCTGTTGCCTACGGCAGCAGGTACTTTGGGGCGGGGGTTTTGAACAGGAGCGCCATTGTTAGGCCGGGGCGCAGGAGGCATGGGCACATGAGGTGCTGGTGCAACGAACCGTTGCTGTGGTGGCAGACCAGGGCGGTTCGTAGGAGGGGTCGATCCATACTGCGGTGCAGGGGGCATGTATCTAGGTCGTACGTTGCCCTTGGGGCTGGTATGGCATCTTCCTCTTGCATTCTCGCTCGATCTCCCGGATCTTGTTTTCAACCACAATAGCCTTATCAACCAGCTTCTGGAAGCTTACGTAGTCATTGTTGAGGAGTTGAACTTGGATCTCATTGTTCAACCCTCTCATGAACAGGTACTGCTTCCTCTGATCTGAGTTGACATCTTCGGGGGCATACCGGGACAATTGTATGAACTTGTTGAGATATTCATTCACACTTTTCTGTCCTCGGCGGAGACCTTCAAACTCCTGCCTCTTGAGCATCATTGCACCAACAGGGATGTAGTGTGAGCGGAAACTTTCCTTCAACTCAGTCCAAGTGATTGTCTCCGGGTTGGCATGGGCGTTGCTCAAGGCATCCCACTAGTCGGCGGCAGCTCCCATAAGCTGGTGCGACGCAAAAAGAACCTTCTCTCGATCGTTGCACTGAACAATGGCGAGCTTCTTCTCCATGGATTTCAACCAATCATCGGCCTCCATGGGGTCACTAGTTTGAGCAAAGGTGGGTGGTCGAGTCCTCATGAACTCTCCCAACCTGTTATGAGCCGGCGGTGGTGGCGGCGGTGGTGCCGGAACGGGGTTTTGGTTGGCCTGCAACTGACCCAAATTTTGGATCATGGTTTGCATAAGCTGGTTTTGCATGGCCATCAATCTTTCCAGATGGTTTTCACCAGCTCTGGAGTTAGTAGGAACTTCATCGTGGTCATCTTCCTGGACGTTCCTTCGGCTGGCGTTTCCTCTCACAATATGTGAGAGAGATCAAAATAGAATAGAAGGTTAGAAGTTTAGGTACGTCCCTTCAACTATATGCATCAAGGTGAGTTGGACTATATATATTAGTCCTTATGAGGATGTGATCAAGTGCCGAAGCATTTCACACCTCTTTCTTCTTACGTATAGATATGGACAACGTTTTTGAGACGTCCTACAACTCATACATAAACACATATTCACAAATAATCATCACAAGGGCCCACACAACTCCTATTCAAGGAGGGTTTCCTATGTCAAGGTGGTTTTTAAAGGCCAATCTAACTATTCACCCTAGGGCGCCTGTAACTCCTTCTTGGGGTCAACACGTAGCTCTATTATCTATCTAAGGCTTTCTACCTAGGTGTGTAACCTACTGTCAACCCGTGGCTCTGATACCAATCTGTGACGCCCTCAATTCTGTGGAAAAACCACGGAACCGAGAACTAATGCATATGTGTGCCCAGAATGTTCTTCACACATACACATACGTTCCACAAACTGAATTCAGATTATATATTACCACGATTAACAGAGTTTATTACATTACCTCATGAGTCTTGGACTCATGCTTACAACGGAAGTCTTATTTCTATGCAGCGGAAGTCCTTATTTAAATGCGGAAGCAAAAACTAATGCGGAAGCAAAACTAAGCAGAAGTGACTTCATCTCTACTCCCCCCACAGGCAAGGTTGAGAACAGATCACACGCCATAATGTTCCACTTGATCTTCATAGTAGGCTTCTCCTGCTGCTGAGGATGAAGTAATAATGCAAGGTTGAGTACAATGATGTACTCAGCAAGTGCAGGAAAACACATGATATGCAGCTCATAAATAAGGTAGGCATAAAAGGCTTATTTGCAGAAAAGCAATCTTGTAAAACCATTATAAAACAGCAACTTTACTTTAGATGAATGTAATCCCAGCATATATTAAATTACCAACGTACCTTCATCACTCCCCGTGTTCCATCCGAACATTAACCAATCCTTTATTCATACTCACGAATACCTCCTCGTATTCGCTACCATCTCATCTCACAACTCAACCTCGTCTCACACCGAGACCAATCCCATGTCATGACCCAACAGTCATGCAAACATCTCATCATCCAGACTTAACAGTTCCAAACTAATAACCATAACCGAGAACCTTCCCAATAACCACCCCAAAAACCATTCCAATAACCATCCCAAAAACCATTCCAATAACCATCCCAAAAACCATTCCCAACTAATCATGGCAGTTTAGCCAGGTGCTCGTGACCGTAAGCTCGGCTATCATGATAGTTTTAATAACTCTGCAGAGTTTGCACCTCTTTACCCACAAGTTTATGATTTCATCACCCGTCGGCGACTGCAGAACCTCCATTATACTAGTACACGACCGTCGGTGTATGGTCAAGAGATCACAAAATAGCCTTTACAAAGGGGTTACTAGATGTATGGACTCACTAAGGTTTCACCGGCAGGCTAGAATCTCCAATTCTCCCACCCACGGGCCCCCTCTTGTGCCATGCAGTTCCCAAGGCAGTCCTCACTCGACTCCCATTCCCCGCGCCTTCCACAGTCCATAACACTCTAGCAACTTACCTAATTACTCAGCTAAGCCGCACCCATACTTGGCCTTGTGGTGGCACTGTTATCCTGGCATGTGCATGCATGAAGCGGTCCTTAGATCTATGGCAAGTAAACCACCATCTCATACTACCTCATTCACAAACCCAGTCTTGCCTAGATCTCCCTCCGATCCATGTTCATTATTAACATCAGTTTCTTTTTATCAATACGAGTGCAGTTAGCTAGACACATCTATCTCGCTTCCCAATCCCATAGATTCAGCGAAGCATAAAGCAAAAACCATACCTGACTCATAAAACTTCCCAGGTGACAAGGGTGGTTCAACCAAAACTAGTAAACTCCTATAATAGGGTTTCCCATCATGTTTGACTCAGTACGCACACCTTTTCGCAAAACAAAACAGTTTTGCCCAAAACATAGGATCAATATGGTCAAGGAGCACTTGCCTTGTACTTGCGGTTCCGGTTGTTCTTGATTCTCAAAACCTTGTTGCTGCAGGTAGTCGTAGACAGCTCCCTGAGGTTGTCCTGCTAGGTAGGATCATGTGCATACTGGATTCACAGCAATCAATATTTATGCACAAACCTTAAACTAGGTGCGATGATTGACATGCATGCTATCCTATAATTGCTATTAGATTGTTGTGCTCTTGCATGGCTTGCATGGACAGAGGTGTTCGGATCAAAGGTGGAAGTGGCGATGATCTTGTCTTTAGATCAAACTGATCATCGAGTGATCTGCCCACGAGAAGGCTTCTGTTCGAAAGGATTTGAAGAACAGATGCAAGAAACGAACACGATGATGTCGTAAGGTGGTATTGAAGTCGTACCTCACGCTCTTCTTGTCTTCGAGGTCCTCCCCGGACCGCTTGGTCCTTCTCTGATGATCTTCCTTGTTGCGCTTCGGCGATGTTTTGCTCGGCGAGTTAGGGCTAGGGCTCTAAGTCGTCGGCTCAGGATTTGAAAGAGAAGTTTGTGGTTTCGGCCAGAGGTTTTGGGCTCTATTTATAATCGGGAAGAGAAGAGTCCTAATCTGATTGGATCCTGTCGAAGTGTTCAGTCGACATCTCCCCCGGGCCTGCACTGGGCAGCCCGCGGAGGTTCTTTTTTCGGTGGGGCTAGTCTCTAGCGGAGAGCTTGCGCAGATGGACGAGTTAGTAAGAGCTTGACACGGCGAGTTTTACGTGGTTCAGGCCGCCGGAGCGTAAAACCCTCCGTCCACGGCGAGCTATGGAGCTCGCTGTATTGCTTGCTGCTCAGGACCGGAGGCCTGAGCTTGGGGGTGAGTTACAGCTTGAGAGTGTATGGCTAGCGTATGAGTTGCAAAGTGCGAACCCTTGCTAACGTTGCCTACCCGATCCTTTTATAGTCCAAGGCTCGGGTGGCTTACAAGGGGGGCCCGGGAACCGACAGGTGGTTCCGGGGAGATTGCCTGCAGACTATCGTATCCGCAGTTATGTTGGTAGTTGTCTCTGGCGGAGGCTTCTGAGTCTTCGTTTTGCCGCTCTGCCCATGCCGCATGCTAGTCGTATCGTTTGATGACGGCGGCAGCGTCATGGGATGTCATGTCGCTGCGTTTATTGGCTGGCACGCTCTGACACCACGCGCCAGTCTGTGATGCGACTGGGCGCAATGGCACCTGACAGAGGCGTGCTCCGTGTCTCCGCGTCTTGGGAAGGCGTGGGCCTTGAATACCTTGTACGGGCAAGGTATGGGGCGTCTTTACGCCCGCTGCCTACCGCTCGGGGCCAGGCAGCGCTGTTCTACTGGACACGTGGCGGGCCCGGAGCCCTCCTCAGAGGAGAGGGAGGTCCGGCCCCGCTGGACACGTGGCGCCTTCGGACCTCTCCCCCGCGGAGGGGGGAGGTCCGGCTTCTGTAGGCCACGTGGCGGGCCCGGAGCTTTCCTATGAGGAGAGGGAGGTCCGGCCCCGCCGGACCCGTGGCGCCTTCGGAGCTCTCCCTTGCGGAGGGGGCGAGGTCCAACCTCCTGAACCACGTGGCAGGCCCGGAGCTATCCTCCGTGGGGAGAGGAGCTCCGGCCCCGCTGGACACGTAGCGCCTTCAAACCTCGCCCCTGCAGAGGGAGCGAGGTCCTTAGGAAGTTTTACCCTGTGCGTGGGGGTACCCGATATTGAGGGTGCCGACAGTGGCCCACGGGCTCACCTCGGGGGAGGTAACGAGCCCGAGGTGAGGCCTTCTCCTACCCGCGCACTTTCTTGTCTTGAATGCTCCTTGTGCTGGCAGGGTCTTGACGGCTTCGGAGTTCAGCCTCTGAGGAGAGGGTGAAGCCTGGCATCGGAGCTCAGCCCTTGTGAAAGGGAGAGGTCCGGCTTCGGAGCTCGCCTCTGAGAAGAGGGGTGGTCCGGGAAGTCATCGGAGCTCAGGCCCACGAAGGGCGTGAGGTCCGGCATCAGGGCTCGCCTCTGAAAGGAGGGCGAGGGCTGGTGTCGAAGTGTTCGGTCGACACTTCCCCCGGGCCTGCACTGGGCAGCCCGCGGAGGTTCTTTTTTCGATGGGGCTAGTTCCTAGCGGAGAGCTTGCGCAGATGGAACGAGTTAGTAAGAGCTTTACACAGCGAGTTTTACGTGGTTCAGGCCGCTGGAGCGTAAAACCCTACGTCCACGGCGAGCTATGGAGCTCGCTGTATTGCTTGCTGCTCAGGACCGGAGGCCTGAGCTCGGGGGTGAGTTACAGCTTGAGAGTGTATGACTAGCGTATGAGTTGCAAAATGCGAACCCTTGCTATCGACGCCTAACCGAGCCTTTTATAGTCCAAGACTCGGGCGGCTTACAAGGGGAGCCGGGGACCCGACAGGTGGTCCCAGGAAGATTGTCTATTATCTACCGTATCTGCAGTTATGCCGGTAGCTGTCTCTGGTCGAAGGCTTCTGAGTCTTCATCTTGCCGCCCTGCCCATGCCACATGCTAGTCGTAGTGGTTGACGACGGCCCAGGCGGCATGGGATGTCTTGTCGCGGTGTTTATTGGCTGGCAGGTTCTGACACCACGCGCCAGTCTGTGATGTGACTGGGCGCAACGGCACCTGACAGACGCGTGCTCCGCGCCTCCGCGTCTCGGGAAGACGCGGGCCTTGAATACCTTGTACGGGCAAGGTTTGGGGCGCCTTTACGCCCGCTGCCTACCACTCGGGGGCAGGCAGCACCGTTCTTCTGGCCACGTGGCGGGTCCGGAGCCCTTCTCTGAGGAGAGAAGGGTCCGGCCTGCGGGGCAAGTGGAGCCTCCAGACCTCTCCCCTCGAAGGGGGAGGTCCGATTTCTGTATGCCATGTGGCGTGCCCGGAGCTCTCCTCTGAGGAGAGGGAGGTCCGGCCCCGCTGGACGCGTGGCGTCTTCGGACCTCTCCCCCGCGGAGGGGGAGGTCCGGCTTCTGTATGCCACGTGGCGGGCCCGGAGCTCTCCTCTGAGGAGAGGGAGGTCCGGCCCCGCCGGACGCGTGGCGCCTTCGGAGCTCTCCCTGCGGAGAAGGGCGAGTACCTTAGGCATTTTACCCTGTGCACGGGGGTACCCCATATCTCAGGTACCGACAGTGGCCCCCGGGCCCATCTCGGGGGAGATAGCGAGCCCGAGGTGGGACCTCCGTCTCTTCCGATCCGCACACTTTCTCTAAGTCCCGAATTGACCGCTGCCGGAGCACGAACAGCCACGGTATCGTGGGAGCGTGCGCTCACTTGATGGTTGCTTTTACTGCGGCGGTTCCCAAGACTGCCACTTCTGCACGTTGCGGCGCTTTCTTCGGGAACCGCCGAAGTGCCTTGCCGGTTCATCTTCTCAGGAGACTGACTCCTTGACCCCCACCGCTTTAGTTAGGCGGCTTGGGCCCACCTCTCATCGGCACTTGGTTTAGGAACCGAAGCTGTCGAAGTGTTCGGTCGACACTTCCCCCGGGCCTGCACTGGGCAGCCCGCGGAGGTTCTTTTTTCAGAGGGGCTAGTTCCTAGCGGAGAGCTTGCGCAGATGGACGAGTTAGTGAGAGCTTGACACGGAGAGTTTTACGTGGTTCAGGCCGCCGGAGCGTAAAACCCTACCTCCACGGCGAGCTATGGAGCTCGGTGTATTGCTTGCTGCTCAGGGCCGGGGGCCTGAGCTTGGGGGTGAGCTACAGCTTGAGAGTGTATGGCTAGCGTATGAGTTGCAAAATGCGAACCCTTGCTATCGACGCCTACCCGAGCCTTTTATAGTCCAAGACTCGGGTGGCTTACAAGGGGAGCCGGGACCCGACAGGTGGTCCCGGGAAGATTGTCTATTATCTAACGTATCTGTAGTTACGCCGGTCGCTGCCTCTGGTTGAAGGCTTCTGAGTCTTCATCTTGCCGCCCTGCCCATTCCGCACGCTAGTCGTAGTGGTTGATGACGGCGCAGGCGGCATGGGATGTCTTGTCGCAGTGTTTATTAGCTGGCAGGTTCTGACACCGCGCGCCAATCTCCGATGCGACTGGGCGCAACGGCACCCGACAGACGCGTGCTCCGCCTTTCCGCGTCTTGGGAAGACGCGGGCCTTGAATACCTTGTACGGGCAAGGTGTGGGGCACCTTTACGCCCTCTGCCTACAGCTCGGGAGCAGGCGGCACCGTTCTTCTGGCCACGTGGCGGGTTCAGCGCCCTTCTCTGAGGCGGGAAGGGTCCGGCCTGCGGGGAACGTGGAGCCTAGTGACCTCTCCCCGCGGAGGGGGAGGTCCAGTTTCTGTATGCCACATGGCGGGCCCGGAGATCTCCTCTGCAGACACGGAGGTCCGGCCCCGCTGGACGCGTGGCGTCTTCGGACCTCTCTCCCGCGGAGGGGGAGGTCCGGCTTCTGTATGCCACGTGGCGGGCCCGGAGCTCTCCTCTGAGGAGAGGGAGGTCTGGCCCCGGCGGACGCGTGGCACCTTCGGAGCTCTCTCTGCGGAGAAGGGCGAGTACCTTAGGCATTTCACCGTGTGCGCGGGGGTACCCCATATCTCAGGTACGGACAGTGGCCCCCGGGCCCATCTCGGGGGAGATAGCGAGCCTGAGGTGGGACCTCCGTCTCTTCCGATCCGCGCACGTTCTCTAAGTCCCGAATTGGCCGCTGCCGGAGCACGAACGGCTACGGGGTCATGAGAGCGTGCACTCACTTGATGATTGCTTTTTCTGCGGCGGTTCCCAAGACTGCCACTCCTGCACGTTGCGGCGCTTTCTTCGGGAACCGCCGAAGTGCCTTGCCGGCTCATTTTCTTAGGAGACTGACTCCTTGACCCCACCGCTTCAGTTAAGCAGCTTGGGCCCACCCGTCATCGGCACTCGGTCTAGGAACCGAAGCGGTTGCGGGTGCGGGGTATTCGAAGAGTTCCGAATCGCTTGGAACTGCACCGGGAAGATTTTTAGAGGGGGTCTTACCCACATTGCAGCTTCCCTTCGCACATCTCTGCGTTTCTTCTCGGACTCTTGTGCTTTTGCTCTCTTGCCTTTGAGTTCTCCCTTGCCATGGCTTCCAACCAGCTGCCAGAGAAGAAGCGCGCTCGATCTCCTCCAGCAACGGCGTCGGTGCCAAGTCGGGATTCTGGGGTTCCTGACACTCCCCCCGGTGGCGACTCGAAGAGGCCCCGGGCTGATGCGCTGGGGGAAGCCTCTGGGGCGTCCCCTGTTCCGCCAGTCCAAGCGACTGCGGAGCGGCCGTCGGAGACGGTAGCGGGCTCTGGAAATCCTACCCCAGCTCGGAAGTCGGGGTTTAGAGCCCGCTGGAGTGTCCGCGCTTCCCAGCCTTCCCCGTCTTGCGGGGAATCTGTGCCGATGCGCTCGGAGCCAGGGGCAACTGCCGCGGCCCCTAGGCCAGCGCGGACTTCTCCTGTTCCGGTGTGCTCGGACTCCGCGGCGGCGTCGTCTCTTCCTGCCGAGACGGCCACCGCGGCCCCCGAGCCAGCACAGGTTGATCCCGCACTAGGCGGACTGGCTTCTTCTCCAGCACCGCCTTCCCCGGCTCGTCCCTCTCCTCAGGTCAAGGAGCCAGAAGCTGAAAAGAGCCCGGCTGGCCGGGCTGCCAGAGCCGCGGAGCCAGCTTCTCCTGATCGGCGTCTCGTCTCGGCTGCTGGTGCGTCGGCTCTTCCTGAGTACGAGGTAATGGAGGAGGTCGGGGGGACTGCCCCAGCCTCTGTTGCTCCATTGCCTCTGGCGGACGCCTTCGCGCTTGCCGAGTCTAGCGTCTGGCAGGTCTTGGCTGCGCTAGGGCCCGAGCGGGAGGAGTATACGGTTGAACGGGACCGCCTCCTCATCTGGGGGAACCTTTTGCGGGAGAGGACCGCGAAGGTTAAGAGCGAGCTCGACTCCAGGCGGGAGTTGCTCGACTTCAGGGAAGCGCTCGTCGACCGGATGAAGCGGGCTGTTGACCGCATGGACACCCAGTCGTGGCGGATCAACAGGGAGGCCCTGGAGGCACACGCCCGGGCCGAAGAGAGCCTCTCTGCTGCTGTGGAAATACGGCAGCGGTTGGAGCGCCGCGAACTCGCCGTTGAGGAGCGGGAGCATTCCGTGGCAGCTGAGGCAGAGAGGGTCGCCGCGCAGCTGGCCGCGGGCGAGGATGACCTCCGAGCTCGGATGGAGGAGCTGGAGATTCTGAAGGCAGACCTTGACTTGAGGGAGGAACAGGTCTCCCATGATCGCCGGGCGGTCTTGGACCGGGAGTTGACTGCCGGCTTCAAGGCCGCTGAGTTGGAGCGGCTAGCCAAGACTCTCCACCTTCGGGAGAGTTCCCTGGCGGCCAAGGAGAAGGAATTCTCCGAGAGGAACCTGGAGGCTCTGCAGGCGGCCCGCCGCGAGGTGGAGGAGCTCTCAGCCTTACGGTCCTCCGAGGCTCTTGCGGTCTCAAGCTTCATGGATCGAGCGGGGTCCGCCCTGATCCCTCTTGTCTTCAGTCCGGTGAGGGCCGCAACTCCCGCATTGAAGGTGGCAGAGGTGATCCCTGCGTTGGAGTCGATCGGCGCCAAGCTGGACAGACTCGACTCGGTGGTCGCCAGTGAGCTTGAAGCCGAGGGCCGCGGCTTAGCATTAGAGGTCGCCTCGCATGTGCTGGCATGCTTCAAGAGCCGCGACCCCTCTTTCTCGCTGGAGCCAGCGAGAGAGGGCCCAGCCGCGGAGCAGGAGGAAGCTGCCAGGGCTGAAGTCGAGGATGTGGCCGCCCTTGTAGCCGCAAGGTTCCGGCGAGAGCCGGGAGGTCCTTAGGACTTGTTTCTCCCTTTTTTATCGAGTCCGTAGTCCAGCTCATGGAGCCTTGCTTAATTTGACTCTCTTGGATACTTGTGTCTGTGATGCTTTTTCCCTCCTTCTTGGCTTTGCCTGGCTGAGTCCTTAGCTCCGCAAGGTACTCAGAGGCCATTTCCAATCTCGGAGCTTCGCACAGACACCATCCCCGGGTCCTAACCGTGTTAGGGGCCCCCGGAGGTCTCTGAACCTCGCCCTATGGGGGGCTCCAAATCTGCCTGCCACGTGGCGGGTCCGGAGCTCCTCCTCAAGAGACGGGAGCTCCGGTCATGTTGGACACATAGGGCTTTCGGAGCCCTCCCGCTGAGGGGGGAGGTCCGGTTCCTGCCTGCCACGTGGCAAGCCCGGAGCCCTCCTCAAGGAAGGAGAGAGTTCCGGGCCCACTGGACACGTGGGGCCCCCAGGCCCCGCCCCTGCTGGAGGGGCAGGTCCCGGTCCTCCCAGTCCCAGGCCGGAGTAGCTGGTAGCTCCTTTCCCCCCCGCTTCATGCAGTCCCTGTTGCCGCAACCTGAAGGTCCTGCACACAGGCAGAGGAAACGTAATTCTCCTCGGGGGGTCCTCCCCTCCTGTCTCCTAGTCTTATCCGTCTTATAGTCCTGACCCGCTATACGGGGCTTGGGCAATTCTGTGCACGAGGCGCCGGAGCTCCGGCTCCCTCCGAGGTCCGGGTACGGCCGTCCGATCCCTAGTACCGGGCCATGTGCTGGGGAAGCAGAGTGCACGCGCTTTGGGTTCATGACCAGGCAAAGCGGACGTACTCCCCTGGACCTCCGGAGAGCAGGATGCGCATGCTTTGGGCTCTGGGCCGGCTAAGCTGGATACGCACCCTGGACCCCCCATGCACAACGCTGGCCTTTTCTGGAGGTGACCAACTGGCACCGCAACACCTGACCGGGGGAGGCCCGAGAGACTCACTCGGCCATCGGCAGGTGCCTCAAGCGCAGCCGCCTTCGGGAGGATAGCAAATGCCGACTATGGATGAGCGTAGGAGAGGGGGAGCTAGATGTATGATGAACATACAGAGATAATGCGATCATAAAAATTATTGCATAATTTAAATGAGCTCATGAGAGGGAGCTAAGTAGAACAGGTCTCTGTATTCGTTCCCATAGGTGGAATTCTGGCTGTACATGGGGGCAATGTTCCGCCTCGTCTACAAGGGAAGCAAGACTCTACGCGCTTAGGGTCGGAACCAGGCTAAACTGGACGTAGTCCTGTACCGTCCCTTGAGACTTAGGTACCCCAAGCTCTGTTCCTAAATTCTATGGGGTCTATTACAGAAGTGAATTACCCTGTTCTACCGATGCTCAGTAAGTAGGACTTACAGTGTTGCTTCATGGCAAGGATTTTTTTTGGGAATGGATCGCACTCTCGGTTGAAAGGCATGTGTACCTGGGGCGGCAGCTTTCATGATTCGGAAGGGACCTTCCCTGCTGGGGGAGAGCTTATGGGTCCTTCTTGGAATATAGCGTGCCGCTTCACCAGGTTGCCCTCTTGCGGGCCCCCGTCGCGTTTGGTTCTTTGGCGGTAGTGCTTAGAGCATTAGCCGAGACCGTGCGTTGTGGGGTGTTCCCTGCAAGCCGAGTCTTGTCGAAGTTGTTATCTTCACGCTGGATCAGGTCCTGCGTGGCTTCTCTCGGGGGCCCTCGGCGAGTTCTCCCCTTCTTGCTAAGGCCTTCAAGGGGTAGGTGGACCCGGGCTCGTCTTGGAAGACCTAAGGTGTCTTCCCCTTCTGGCAAGGCCTTCAAGGGGTTGACGGACCTTAGGCGACCCCCGAGAGGTATGTCCGAGGCACGGAGGCGTGCTGTAGCTGGCTAACGTCCTGGCCCGTTACCGTCGGAACTGGAGTCCTCACTGTCATGCACTGTCTTTATGACACGCTGAGGCTCCTGGAACCCCACCTGGTGGGCAGCGGTAACTGGGGCATCGGCCTTCTGTTTGCCATCCCTCTGAGGGTAGGGTGGTGCTTCAGCCCTCTGCTGTCTTCCATTGCGGAAGCGCTCTGCGAGCTTCTGGATCTCCCAGCACTCGGCAGCAGCATGGTTGCAGGGGCCATGCACGGGGCATAGCCCGCCTTGGCCACTGTCTGGGGCCGGTGATTGCCGCTGCCTCTTGTCGGGGCGTGGCCCCCGAGCTCCACTGGCCGTCGCAGCTGCGGCGACGGGGGCCGTGAATGGTGACTTCATCTTGCCACTCCCCCGGTTCTTGATCTTCTTGCCACCCCCATAGGCAGCAGCACCAGACCCGGGCTGTCCTCCTGACTCGGAGGTCGGCAGAGCGTGCCAGTTACGCCCTTCGGCTGCTCTGGCGCACTTGTCCGCCAGGCTGAAGAGCTCCGAGACGTCGCGGACCTCTCTGGTCGTGAGCTTCTCAAGCATTTTCTCGTCCCGGACACCCTGTCGGAATGCCACCACCACAGAGGCGCTTTGGATATGTGGGATGGTGTTGCGCACCTGAGAGAACCGCTGGATGAAAGAGCGCAGCGACTCCCCAGGTTGTTGTTTGACGGCGTGGAGGTCGAGCTCCGTGCCGGGACGGGTGTAGGAGCTGCCGAAGTTGGCGACGAACTGCCGGCAGAGCTCCCCCCAGGAGGTTATGGACCCCTGAGGTAGGTTCATGAGCCAAGACCGAGCTGGGCCGGTCAAGGTGACGGGGAAGTAGTTGGCCATGACAGCCTCGTCCCCTCCTGCGGAAAGTACGGCGGTGGAGTAGATCTGGAGGAACTCCGCTGGAATGACGCTGCCGTCGTACTTCTCGGGCAGGTGCGGGTGGAACTTGCGTGGCCACCTTGCGAAGCGAAGATGGGGTGCAAGGGCCGCACATCCTGCACCTGCTGCGGCAGGTATAGGCGCTGCGAACACTTGGTTCGCACCTGGCGCTGCGTATCCCGGCATGGGCAAGGCTGCACCATAGACCGGGGCCGCTACTTGCGGCGCATATGGTTGTGGCATATGCTGCACAGCATATGCCTGTGGCGGGGCTCGCATGGCGAAGACCTGCCCTTCTGGTTCTGTCGAGGCCGACGACATGCTGTCGCCTGCCTCCTGGTTGCGACGCCTTTCTCGGCGTCGCTCGAGGTACACCCGGGCGTCCTGCCCCAAGTGGCACCGTTCCAGTTCCCTTCGCAGGTCCGTCGACAGGAGCCTGGAGGAGCTGGAATCCGCCGTTAGCCCGTCAACCGTGGGTGTGCGCGTCAGCGACACAGCCGGTTGCCCTGGGCGCCGTCCTCGCCGAAACCGAGGGTTCGCGGCAGCGACGACGAGGCGGTCCACCTCGCGGACCCATTGCTGGGTCGCTGAATGGGGCGCATCCCCCACAGGTGGGTTGCGCAGCAGCGCTCTTGCTGCAGCTAGCGCACCTCCATGGTGTACGCTCAGCGCTGCAGAAGACCTCACACTGGTTGGGGCCTGCATAGCCAGGGCCGGCGTTGCCGGAGTCGGCTGCTGGCTACCCGCTTGTGCCGACACACTCCGTCCTGAGTGTGTCGACATGTACTCCCCAATGGTCACAGTCCGCCGTGAACGCGGGAGAGGAGAGTTTGCCGCTAAAGGAAGCTTAGTCATCTTCGTCGGCGGAAACTCGTCGCGCTAGGGATAAAGCCCCCTACCTGGCGCGCCAAATGTCGAAGTGTTCGGTCGACACTTCCCCCGGGCCTGCACTGGGCAGCCCGCGGAGGTTCTTTTTTCGGAGGGGCTAGTTCCTAGCGGAGAGCTTGCGCAGATGTACGAGTTAGTGAGAGCTTGACACAGAGAGTTTTACGTGGTTCAGGCCGCCGGAGCGTAAAACCCTACGTCCACGGCGAGCTATGGAGCTCGCTGTATTGCTTGCTGCTCAGGGCCGGGGGGGCTGAGCTTGGGGGTAAGTTACAGCTTGAGAGTGTATGGCTAGCGTGTGAGTTGCAAAATGCGAACCCTTGCTATCGACGCCTACCCGAGCCTTTTATTGTCAAAGACTCGGGCGGCTTACAAGGGGAGCCGGGACCCGACAGGTGGTCCCGGGAAGATTGCTTGTTATCTACCGTATCTGCAGTTACACCGGTAGCAGCCTCTGGTCGAAGGCTTCTGAGTCTTCATCTTGCCGCCCTGCCCATGCCAAGTGCTAGTCGTAGTGGTTGATGAGGCGCAGGCGGCATGGGATGTCTTGTCGCAGCGTTTATTGGCTGGCAGGTTCTGACACCGCGCGCCAGTCTGTGATGCGACTGGGCGCAACGGCACCTGACAGACGCGTGCTCCGCGTTTCCGCGTCTTGGGTAGACGCGGGCCTTGAATACCTCGTACGGGCATGGTGAGGAGCGCCTTTACGCCCGCCGCCTACCGCTCGGGGGCAGGCAGCACCGTTCTTCCGGCCACGTGGCGGATCCGGAGCCCTGCTCTGAGGTGAGAAGGGCCCGGCCTGCGGGGCACGTGGAGCCTCCGGACCTCTCCCCGCGGAGGTGGAGGTCCGGCCTCTGTATGTCACGTGGCGGGCCCGGAGCTCTCCTCTGT
This sequence comes from Neostapfia colusana, assembly GCA_030760725.1. Classification (NCBI taxonomy): domain Eukaryota; kingdom Viridiplantae; phylum Streptophyta; class Magnoliopsida; order Poales; family Poaceae; genus Neostapfia; species Neostapfia colusana. Next base: position 74,386,462 of record JASWHV010000004.1, read on the forward strand.
GGAGAGGGAGGTCCGGCCCCGCTGGACGCGTGGCGTCTTCGGACCTCTCTCCCGCGGAGGGGGAGGTCCGGCTTCTGTATGCCACGTGGCGGGCCCGGAGCTCTCCTCTGAGGAGAGGGAGGTCCGGCCCCGCCGGACGCGTGGCGCCTTCGGAGCTCTCCCTGCGGAGAAGGGCGAGTACCTTAGGCATTTTACCCTGTGCGCGGGGGTACCCCATATCTCAGGTACCGACAACCATCAACAAACAATCCGCAGTAAAATTCATCAAGTCCATTGTCTGCCGGTTCGGGGTCCCAAACAGGATCATCACTGACAACGGGACCCAGTTCACCAGCGCAGCGTTCCAAGACTACTGCGAGGACCTTGGTATTCAGGTATGCTATGCCTCTGTCGCCCACCCGAGGAGCAATGGGCAAGTTGAGAGGGCCAACGCAGAAATTCTCCGGGGCCTTAAGACTCGCACCTTCGCCAGCCTGAAGAAACATGGTGCCAATTGGGTAGATGAGCTTCCGAGCACACTATGGGCTAACCGGACATCCAAGAGCCGGGCCACCGGGGAGACACCCTTCTTCATGGTGTACGGGGCTGAAGCTGTACTTCCCCCAGAAATCACCATGAAGTCTCACCGTGTCCGGGCTTACGACGAAGCCACGCAGGACAACCTCCGGCGTTGAGAAATCGATCTCGTCGACGAGGTCCGATTACATGCGGCACTCCGTAATGCGCGGTACAGACAAGCGCTTCGGCGCTACCACCAAAGGTCTGTGCGTGCCCGGGAGCTGCAGGAAGGTGACCTGGTGTTGCGGCGCATACTTTCTCGCGAAGGGACCCACAAACTCTCCCCTAGTTGGGAAGGCCCCTTCCGAGTAGCGAAAGTATGCCGCCCCGGGTGTGTGCGCCTTTCCACCGAGGATGGGGACCTGCTCCCGAACCCTTGGAACATAGAGTACCTCCGTAAGTTCTACCCCTAGAGCAAAAATAGGACAGTACTTTCTTTTCGTAATAAACTCCATAGTGTCCAGGAGCAGCGCTCGGAGCAGCTAAACCCCAGGGGACGGTCCAGGACTACGTTCAGCTTTGCCTGGTTCCGACTCCAAGCGCGTAGAGTCTTGCTTCCCCTCTTAATGGGGTGGGTCGTGGCCTCCATGTTTAGCCTGCCTTCCTCCTATGGAAAGTTGTATGAAAAGAAATCTGCTCTACTTTGCTCTTTCCTTGTACTCATTTAAATTGTGAATTGAGTTTTTTAATCACCCTTGCAGTGCATGGTTGCCATGTGCTCAGCTCCCCCTCTCTACAAGTCCCCAAACACCAAACACATGGTTAGGGGCTGTGAGTCAAATAAGACTATGAGATAAGGGAGGGGGAGCCCCCAAGGAGAATTACGTTTCCTCTGCCTGTGTGCAGGACCTCCAGGTTACGGCAACAGGGACTGCATGAAGCGGGGGGAAAGGAGCTACCAGCTACTCCGGCTTGGTACTGGAAGGACCGGGACCTGCCCCTCCATCAGGGGCATGACCCGGGGGCCCCACATGTCCAGCAGGCCCGGAACTCTCTCCTCCCTTGAGGAGGGCTCCGGGCTCGCCACGTGGTGGGCGGAAGCCGGACCTCCCCCTCGGTGGGAAGGCTCCGAAAGCCCTACGTGTCCAACATGGCCGGAGCTCCCGCCTCTTAGGAAGGAGCTCCGGACCCGCCACGTGGCAGGAAGATCTGGAGCTCCCCATAGGGCGAGATCCAGAGAGCTCCGGGGGGCCCTAACACGGTTAGGACCCGGGGAGGGTGTCTGTGCAAGGCTCCGAGATTGGAAATGGCCTCTGAGTACCTTGCAGAGCTAAGGACTCAGTCAGGCAAAGCCAAGAAGGAGAAGAAAAGCATCACAGACACAAATATCCAAGAGAGTCAAATTAAGCAAGGCTCCATAAGCTGAACTACAAACTCGATAAGAAGAAAGAAACAAGCCCCAAGGGTCTCCCGACACGACCAGAATCCAGAAGTTGCAACAACGGCCGCGTCGCCAGGCTTCAGCCCTGGCGGAACACTCTCGCTCTACGACCAGAGCGCAGGAACCGCAGCACTAAAAGCAACCATCAAGTGAGTGCATGCTCCCAGGATCCCGTGGCTGTTCGTGCTCCGGCAGCGGTCAATTCGGGACTTAGAGAAAGTGCGCAGACCGGAAGAGACGGAGGTCCCACCTCGGGCTCGCTATCTCCCCCGATATGGGCCCGGGGGCCACTGTCAGTACCTGAGATATGGGGTACCCCCGCGCACAGGGTAAAATGCCTAAGGAACTCGCCCTTCTCCGCAGGGAGAGCTCCGAAGGCGCCACGCGTCTGGCGGGGCCGGACCTCCCTCTCCTCAGAGGAGAGCTCCGGGCCCGCTGCGTGGCATACAGAAGCCGGACCTCCCCCTCCGCGGGAGAGAGGTCCAAAGGCGCTGCGTGTCCAGCGGGGCCGGACCTCCCTCTCCTTAGAGGAGAGCTCCGGGCCCACCACGTGGCCAGCAGAAGCCGAGCCTCTCCCTCCGCGGAGAGAGGTCTGGAGGCTCCACGTGCCCCTCGGGACTGACCCTTCTCTTCTCTGAGAAGGGCTCCGGGCCCGCCACATGGCAGCAGAGCGACGCTGCCTGCCCCGAGTGATAGGCAGTGGGCGTAAATACGCCCCATACCTTGCCCGTACAAGGTATTCAAGGCCCGCGTCTTCCCAAGACGCGGAAACGCAGAGCACGCGTCTGTCAGGTGCCGTTGCGCCCAGTCGCATCACAGACTGGCGCGCGGTGTCAGAACCTGTCAGCCAATAAACACTGCGACAAGACAACCCATGCCGCCTGCGCCGTCATCAACCGCTACGACTAGCATGCGGCATGGGCAGGGCGGCAAGATGAAGACTCAGAAGCCTTCGGCCAGAGACAACTACCGGCATAACTGCAGATACGGTAGATAGTAGACAATCTTCCCGGGACCACCTGTCGGGTCCCGACTCCCCTTGTAAGCCGCCCGAGTCTTGGACTATGAAAGGCTCGGGTAGGTGTCGATAGCAAGGGTTCGCATTTTGCAACTCATACACTAGCCATACACTCTCAAGCTGTAACTCACCCCCAAGGTCAGGCCTCCGGCCGTGAGCAGCAAGCAATACAGCGAGCTCCATAGCTCGCCGTGGACGTAGGGTTTTACGCTCCGGCGGCCTGAACCACGTAAAACTCGCTGTGTCAAGCTGTTACTAACTCGTTCCATCCGCGCAAGCTCTCCGCTAGGAACTAGCCCCTCCAAAAAAAGAACCCCCGCGGGCTGCCCAGTGCAGGCCCGGGGGAAGTGTCGACCGCACACTTCGACAGCATCCCTAACCGGTTTGACGGCGTCCAGGTGGCTCTCGGTCAGTAGGAGCCATGCCGGGTGGCTTAACCGACCAGCGTGCAGGACGATGAGCGTTCCCAGCACTCGCCTCCATGGACTACTGTGAGCTAGTCACAGCCTTCCTCCTGGGTTATGCACCGCAATAGGATGTCGTGGCGCCACGCCAGTAAAGATACCAGTGCGTAGCACTTAGCCATCCGCACCACCCGTTCAGCGAATGCACGTTCGTCAGGAAGGATGTCCTTCAAGGAGTCCCGGACCTCCGTGGTCCATGCATCGGGACTACTTGAGCTTCTGGATCTTGAGCGCTGGGTTGCACGGAGTCCCCAGTGACGCTTACGATCCTTTGGCGGCATCCATGGCTGCAGGGCCGCCAGGACTGCCAAGCTTCGAGGCAGTGGTTCAGCCCCCTTCGCCCGGCTCGGCGGGCCTGGCTGTGGACCGCAGCAACGTCCTCTCGAAGACTCCTTCGGGCGCAGGGGCTCCGATGGAGGCCTTCGTTGAGAGGTCGTCAGCTGCGGCCTTGCCAGCGCGCGGTACATGGCACAGGTCCAAGGCGAGGAATTCTTTCTCCAACATCCGCACGTGGAGCAGATAAGCAGCTAGCTGTGGGTCATTGCAGGGGCATTCAACCTTAACTTGCTTGATAACTAGCTGGGAGTCGCCCTGCGCCAACAACTGGCGAGCACCCAGAGACAGGACTGTCTTTTAGGCCAAAGATGAGTGCTTCATACTCTGCCAATTTGTTGGTTGCCTTGGAATTGAGAAGCACCATGTACCCAGACTGCTCCCCCGATGGCATGAGAAGCAGTACGCCGGCACCGGCCCCCTGCTTTCGCGAGGAGCCGTCGAAGAAGAGCGTCCAGTGAGGCCCGGTGAAGACCGGAGCTCGGTAATTTGGTTCACAGTCTTCGCGGCCCCCTGGGTCAGCCTTCGTTGGCGTCCATACAGCCACAAAGTCAACCAGTGCTTGGCTCTTAGCTGTCTGACGTGGTCGGGAGCTCAGCTTGAACTCCGCCGTCTTCGGGCTGTCTTCCGGCTTTGGAAGCTGGCAGTGAGTGCCAATTCTGCCCTTCGGCTGCTCTGGCGCACTTGTCCGTCAGGCTGAAGAGCTCAGAGGAATCGCAGACCTCTCTGGTCGCAAGCTTCTCAAGCATCTTCTCGTCCTGGACACTGTCGAAGTGCCACCACCTCAGAAGCACTTTGAATATGTGGGATGGTGTTTCGTACCTGGGAGAACCGCTGGATGAAGGAGCGCAGCGACTCCCCAGGTTGTTGCTTGATGGCGTCGAGGTCAAGCTCCGTGCCGGGACGGGTGTAGGAGCTGCCGAAGTTGGCGATGAACTGCCGGCAGAGCTCTCCCCAGGAAGTTATGGAACCCTGAGGGAGATTCATGAGCCAAGACCGGGCTGGGCCGGTCAAGGCAACGGGGAAGTAGTTGGCCATGACAGTCTCATCCCCTTCTGCGGTAAGTACGGCAGTGGAGTAGATCTAGAGGAACTCCGCCGGGTTGACACTGCCGTCGTACTTCTCGGGCAGGTGCGGCCGAAACTTGCGCGGCCACCTTCCGAAGCGAAGGTGGGGCGCCAGGGCCGCACACCCTGCCCCTGCTGCTGCAGGCGTTGGTGCCGCGAACGCTTGGTTCGCCGTTGGCACAGTGTACTCCGGTATGGGCAAGGCTGCGCCATAGACCAGGGGCGCTGTTTGCAGGGCATATGGCTTTGGCATATGCTGCGCGGCGTACGCCTGGGGCAGGAATTGCGTGGCGAAGGTCTGCACCTCAAGCTGGGTCGAGGCCGACGTCATGCTGCCGCCAGCCTCTTGGTTGCGACGCATTTCCCGACGTCGCTCGAGGTACACCCGGGCATCCTGGCCCAAGTGGCACCGTTCCAGCTCTGTCCTCAGGTCCGTCGATGGAGGCCGGGTGGAGCTGGAATCCGCTGTCTGCCCGTCAACCGTTGGCGTGGGCGTCAGCGACACAGCCGGTTGACCGGAGTGTCGTCCCTGCCGAAGTCGAGGGTTTGCGGCGGCGACGACGAGGCGGTCTACCTCGCGTATCCACTGCTCGGTCGCTGAATGAGGTGTGTCCCCAGCAGTTGGATTGTGCAGTAGCGCTCTTGCTGCAGCTAGCGCACCCCTGTGGGGTACGCTTATCGCTGCAGAAGATCTCACGCTGGTTGGAGCCTGCATTGCCGGAGTCGGCTGCTGGCTTCCAGCTTGCGCCGACACACTCCGCCCTGAGTGTGTCGACACATACTCCCCACTGGTCACGGTTCGCCGTGAAAGAGGGGGAGGAGAGTTTGCCGCTGAAGGAAGCTTGGTCATCTTCGTCAGCGGAAACTCGTCGCGCAAGGGAAAAGCCCCCCTACCTGGCGCGCCAAATGTCGAAGTGTTCAGTCGACACTTCCCCCGGGCCTGCACTGGGCAGCCCGCGGAGGTTCTTTTTTCGGTGGGGCTAGTCTCTAGCGGAGAGCTTGCGCAGATGGACGAGTTAGTAAGAGCTTGACACGGCGAGTTTTACGTGGTTCAGGCCGCCGGAGCGAAAACCCTACGTCCACGGCGAGCTATGGAGCTCGCTGTATTGCTTGCTGCTCAGGACCGGAGGCCTGAGCTTGGGGGTGAGTTACAGCTTGAGAGTGTATGGCTAGCGTATGAGTTGCAAAGTGCGAACCCTTGCTAACGTTGCCTACTCGAGCCTTTTATAGTCCAAGGCTCGGGTGGCTTACAAGGGGGGCCCGGGACCCGACAGGTGGTCCCGGGGAGATTGCCTGCAGACTATCGTATCCGCAGTTATGTCGGTAGTTGTCTCTGGCGGAGGCTTCTGAGTCTTCGTCTTGCCGCTCTGCCCATGCCGCATGCTAGTCGTAGCGGTTGATGATGGCGGCAGCGGCATGGGATGTCTTGTCGCTGCGTTTATTGGCTGGCAGGCTCTGACACCGCGCGCCAGTCTGTGATGCGACTGGGCGCAACGGCACCTGACAGAGGCGTGCTCCGCGTCTCCGCGTCTTGGGAAGGCGCGGGCCTTGAATACCTTGTACGGGCAAGGTATGGGCCGTCTTTACGCCCGCTGCCTACCGCTCGGGGGCAGGCAGCGCTGTTCTACTGGACATGTGGCGGGCCCGGAGCCCTCCTCAGAGGAGAGGGGGTCCGGCCCCGCAGGACACGTGGAGCCTTCGGACCTCTCCCCGCGGAGGGGGAGGTCCGGCTTCTGTCGGCCACGTGGCAAGCCCGGAGCTCTCCTCTGAGAAGAGGGATGTCCGGCCCCGCTGGACACGTGGCGCCTTTGGACCTCTCCCCCGCGGAGGGGGGAGGTCCAGCTTCTGTAGGCCACGTGGCGTGCCCGGAGCTTTCCTCTTAGGAGAGGGAGGTCCGGCCCCGCCGGACTCGTGGCGCCTTCGGAGCTCTCCCTTGCGGAGGGGGCGAGGTCCAACCTCCTAGGCCACGTGGCAGGCCCGGAGCTATCCTCCGTGGGGAGAGGAGCTCCGGCCCCGCTGGACACGTAGCGCCTTCAAACCTCGCCCCTGCAGAGGGAGCGAGGTCCTTAGGAAGTTTTACCCTGTGCGCGGGGGTACCCGATATTGAGGGTACCGACAGATCCCGAATAAGAGTCTTATTCAGATCTTTGTTGGATCCTGACGTCTTATTTTTGGTAACACCACGGAGTTTAGATCGGTTTCTGTTGCGTACCGGTATCTTTTACGAGTAAAAACCGCTCCAGACTCGTTACCTCCGCGGTGATGAGCTCCGGAGGCTCCACGTGTCCTCCCGGAGCCTGGTATCTACTCCTCCGCAGAGACTTGCTCCGGTTGTGCCACGTGTCATTCGACCGAGACCTCTCCCTCTTTTGGAGGTGAGCTCCGCGCACGCCACGTGTTGGCGCCGGTGTTCCCCTCTTCTTTCCTCAGGAACATGCCCCGAGGTCGACACGTGTCTAGCAACGAAAGACCTCCCGGAGATAAGCTCCGGTGGCGACACGTGTTCGATAGATCCGTATTCCTCTGAGATGAGCTCCGAGATCGACACGTATCCCGCGTGACGGGTCCTCTGATTTCCGCGAGGACTAGCTCCGAGGATGACATGTGTCCTACGAAAAATGCCTTTGCTTCTTCCGCAGAGGCTAGCTTCGTGGGCAACACGTGTCCCACAGGGTCGAACCTTTTTACTTTGTGGCGACGAGCCCCGAACCCGCCACGTAGCTCTTTCAGCAGAGGATCTCTCTTTACCTCGCAGGGACGAGTGCCGAACACGCCACGTGGCCGGTTGGCCGCGGTAGTTGCCTTCGGTGCTCTCTGAGAGCTTTATTGGCTATCCTTTTGGTACTTGTCATTGTTCCATCTTTTCTTAGAATGTTTTTCTTCTTCATAACTCGTGAACATATGCTGACACCCGATATCAGGGTGTCACACCTACTGACCAAGAGCCACCTGGACGCCGTCAAACCGGTTAGGGATGCAATGCGTGCCAGGTCCACGCCAAGCAGACCCACACAACCGGTGCAGACGCGCACCCAGAGCCGTCGGGTGATACCGGCTCCTGCAGGTCGAGGGCCAGCCGGACTTCCCAGGGCCGGGTCACGGGAACGACCCTTCCACATGGTATGCGGGGCCGAAGCTATGCTTCCCCCTGAGATCGCCATGGGGGTCTCCCTGTGTCCGGCCTACGACGAAGCCACGCATGACCCGCTCTGCGTGAAGACAGGCGCTCCGACGCTACCCCAGTAAGTTCACCATGCTTACTTAGGTGTTTATTTAAATTACGTATTAATTTATATGATCACCTTCTCACGCTCTAGACAGTGTACATCCATTGTATACTTGGTTCCTCTTTCCTGCGCTCATGCATAGTCGATATTTGCCATCCTGCCGAAGGCGGTAGTGCTTGGGGTAACTGCCAGAGGCCCGGGGGCCTTTCGGACCTCCCCCTGTAAGGGTACTGTACCGCCAGTTGGTCTCCTCCGAGAAAAGACCTACGCTAGACCGAGGGGTCAGGAGTCTTGCTTTGCCCGGTCCTGCACCCAAAGCATGCGTACTCTGCCCCCCAGCGCTACGGTCTGAGTACCAGGGGGCCAGACGGTTACACCCTGAATGGGGTTGGGGGCCAGACCTCCGGGACCAAGTGCACTGGATTACCCAAGCCCCGTATTCTGGCCCGGGACAGTAAGCCAAATGAGACTAAGGGACAGGAAAGGGAGGACTTCTGAGCAGTACCGGACTCCGCCCCCACAGCTGGGCCGAGCTCCGAGGCCAGCCCTCGCCCTCCTTTCAGAGACGAGCGCTGATTCCGGACCTCACGCCCTTCGCTGGCCTGAGCTCCGATGACTTCCGGTCCTCCGCCCCCACAGCTGGGCCGAGCTCCGAGGCCAGCTCTCGCCCTCCTTTCAGAGGCGAGCGCTGATGCCGGACCTCACGCCCTTCTCTGACCTGAGCTCCGATGACTTCCGGACCTCCGCCCCCACAGCTGGGCTGAGCTCCGAGGCCAGCCCTCGCCCTCCTTTCAGAGGCGAGCGCTGATGCCGGACCTCACGCCCTTCGCTGGCCTGAGCTCCGATGACTTCCGGACCTCCGTCCCCCGCAGCTGGGCCGAGCTCCGAGGCCAGCTCTCGCCCTCCTTTCAGAGGCGAGCACTGATGCCGGACCTCACGCCCTTCGCTGGCCTGAGCTCCGATGACTTCCGGACCTCCGCCCCCACAGCTGGGCCGAGCTCCGAGGCCAGCCTTTGCCCTCCTTTCCGAGGCGAGCGCTGATGCCGGACCTCACGCCCTCTGCTGGCCTGAGCTCCGATGACTTCCAGACCTTCGCCCCCACAGCTGGGCCGAGCTCCGAGGCCAGCCCTCCCCCCCTTTCAGAGGCGAGTGCTGATGCCGGACCTCACGCCCTTCGCTGGACTGAGCTCCGATGACTTCCGGACCTCCGCCCCCACAGCTGGGCCGAGCTCCGAGGCCAGCCCTCGCCCTCCTTTCAGAGGCGAGTGCTGATGCCGGACCTCACGCCCTTCGCTGGCCTGAGCTCCGATGACTTCCGGACCTCCGCCCCGCGCAGCTGGGCCGAGCTCCGAGGCCAGCCTTTGCCCTCCTTTCAGAGGCGAGCGCTGATGCCGGACCTAACGCCCTTCGCTGGCCTGAGCTCTGATGACTTCCGGACCTCACGCCCTTCGCTGGCCTGAGCTCCAATGACTTCCGGACCTCCACCCCCACAGCTGGGCCGAGCTCCGAGGCCAGCTCTCGCCCTCCTTTCAGAGGCGAGCGCTGATGCCGGACCTCACGCCCTTCGCTGGCCTGAGCTCCGATGACTTCCGGACCTCCGCCCCCACAGCTGGGCCGAGCTCCGAGGCCAGCCTTTGCCCTCCTTTCAGAGGCGAGCGCTGATGCCGGACCTCACGCCCTTCGCTGGTCTGAGCTCCGATGACATACGGACCTCCGCCCCGCGCAGCTGGGCCGAGCTCCGAGGCCAGCCTTTGTCCTCCTTTCAGAGGCGAGCGCTGATGCCGGACCTCACGCCCTTCGCTGGCCTGAGCTCCGATGACTTCCGGATCTCATGCGCTTCGCTGGCCTGAGCTCCGATGACTTCCGGACCTCCGCCCCCACAGCTGGGCTGAGCTCCGAGGCCAGCCTTCGCCCTCCTTTCAGAGGCGAACGCTGATGCCAGACCTCACGCCCATCGTTGGCCTGAGCTCCGATGACTTCTGGACCTCCGCCCCCACAGCTAAGCCGAGCTCCGAGGCCAGCCCTCGTCCTCCTTTCAGAGGCGAGCGCTGATGCCAGACCTCACGCCCATCGCTGTCCTGAGCTCCGATGACCCCCGGACCTCACGCCCTTCGCTGGCCTGAGCTCCGATGACCTCCAGACCTCACGCCCTTCGCTGGCCTGAGCTCCGATGACTTCCGGACCTCCGCCCCCGCAGCTGGGCCGAGCTCCGAGGCCAGCCCTCGCCCTCCTTTCAGAGGCGAGCGCTGATGCCGGACCTCACGCCCTTCGCTGGCCTGAGCTCCGATGACTTCCAGACCTTCGCCCCCACAGCTGGGCCGAGCTCCGACGCCAGCCCTCGCCCTCCTTTCAGAGGTGAGCCCTGATGCCGGACCTGACACCCTTCGTGGGCCTAAGCTCCGATGACTTCCCGGACCACCCCTCTTCTCAGAGGCGAGCTCCGAAGCCGGACCTCCCCTTTTCACAAGGGCTGAGCTCCGATGCCAGGCTTCACCCTCTCCTCAGAGGCTGAACTCCGAAGCTGTCAAGACCCTGCCAGCACAAGGAGTACTCGAGACAAGAAAGTGCGCGGGTAGGAGAAGGCCTCACCTCGGGCTCGATACCTCCCACGAGGTGAGCCCGGGGGCCACTGTCGGTACCCTCAATACCGGGTTCCCCCGTGCACAGCGTAAAACTTCCTAAGGACCTCGCTCCCTCTGCAGGGGCGAGGTTTGAAGGCGCCACATGTCCAGCAGGGCCGGAGCTCCCCTCCCCACGGAGGATAGCTCCGAGCCTGCCACGTGGCCCAGGAGGCCGGACCTCACCCCCTCCGCAAGGGCAAGCTCCGAAGGTGCCACGTGTCCGGCAGCGCCGGGGCTCTCCCCTCCTCAAAGGATAGCTCTGAGCCTGCCACGTGGCCCGGAAGACCGGACCTCGCCCCCTCCGCGGGGATGAGCTCCGAAGGCTCCACGAGTCCAGCGGAGCCGGAGCCCCCCTCTCCTCAGAGGAGAGCTCCGGGTCCGACACGTGGCCAGCAGAGCAGTGCTGCCGCCCGGCATGGTAGGCAGCAGGAGTAAAGGCGTGACATGCCTTTACCGTACAAAGCATTCAAGACCCGCGCCTTCCCAAGACGCGGAGACGCGGAGCATGCCCCTTTCAGGTGCCGTTGCGTCCAGTCGCATCACAGACTGGCGCACCGTGTCAGAACCTGCCAGCCAATAAACACAGCAAAAAGACATCACCTGCCTCCCCTGCCGTCATCAACCACTATGACTAGCTTGCGGCATGGGCAGGGCGGCAGAATGAAGACTCGGAAGCCTTCGCCAGAGACAACTACCGGCATAACTGCAGATACGGTAGTCGGCAGGCAATCTCCCTGGGACCACCTGTCGGGTCTCGGGCCCCCCTTGTAAGCCACACAAGCCTTGGACTATAAAAGGCTCGGGTAGGCAACGTTAGCAAGGGTTCGCACTCCCGCAACTCCCGCAGGATCCTGTCGAAGTGTGTGGTCGACACTTCCCCCCTGACCTGCTCTGGGCAGCCCGCGGAGGTTCTTTTTCGGCGGGGCTAGTCGCTTGCGGAGAGCTTAAGCGTAGGGACGAGTGAGGGAGAAGCTTGACACGGCGAGTTTTACGTGGTTCGGTCTGCCGGAGAGTAAAACCCTACGTCCACGGTGAGCAGAGGTGCTCGCTGTATTACTTGTTGCTCAGAACCGGAGTCCTGAGGTTGAGGATGAGTTACACCTAGGGTGTGTGTCGAAGTGTGTGGTCGACACTTCCCCCGGACCTGCTCTGGGCAGCCCACGGAGGTTCTTTTTCTGTGGGGCTAGTCGCTTGCGGAGAGCATAAGCGTAGGGACGAGTTTGGGAGGAGCTTGACACGGCGGGTTTTACGTGGTTTGGGCCGCCGGAGCGTAAAACCCTACGTCCACGGTGAGCTGAAGTGCTCGCTGTATTGCTTGTTGCTCAGAACCCTAGTCCTGAGCATGAGGGCGAGTATGCCTAGGGTGTGAGTTGCTGGAGTGCGAACCCTTGCTAACGTCGCCTACCCGAGCCTTTTATAGTCCAAGGCTCGTGTGGCTTACAAGGGGGGCCCGGGACCCGACAGGTGGTCCCGGGGAGATTGCCTGCCGACTATCGTATCTGCAGTTATGTCGGTAGTTGTCTCTGGCAAAGGCTTCTGAGTCTTTGTCTTGCCGCCCTGCTCATGCTGCATGCTAGTCGTAGTGGTTGATGACGGCGGAGGCGGCAGGGGATGTCTTGTCGCTGTGTTTATTGGCTGGCAGGTTCTGACACGTGCGCCAGTCTGTGATGCGACTGGGCGCAACGGCACCTGACAGAGGCGTGCTCTGTGTCTCTGCATCTTGGGAAGGCGCGGGCCTTGAATACCTTGTACGGGCAAGGTATTGGGCGACTTTATGCCTGCTGCCTTCCGCTCGGGGGCAGGCAGCGCTGTTCTGCTGGCCACATGGCGGGCCCGGAGCTCTCCTCAGAGGAGAGGGGGGTCCGGCCCCGCAGGACACATGAAGCCTTCGGACCTCTCCCCGCGGAGGGGGAGGTCCGGCTTCTGTCGGCCATGTGGCGGGCCCGGAGCTCTCCTCTAAGGAGAGGGAGGTCCGCTCCTGCTGGACACGTGGCTCCTTCGGACCTCTCTCCCACGGAGGGGGAGGTCCGGCTTCTGCAGGCCACGTGGCGGGCCCGGAGCTCTCCTCTGAGGAGAGGGAGGTCCGGCCCCGCTGGACGCGTGGCGCCTTCGGAGCTCTCCCTGCGGAGAAGGGCGAGATCCTCAGGCATTTTTCCCTAGTGCGCGGGGGTACCCCATATCGTGGGTACCGACAGTGGCCCCCGGGCCCATCTCGGGGGAGATAGTGAGCCCGAGGTGGAGCCTCCGTCTCTTCTGTTCCGCGCACTTTCTTTAAGTCCCGCATTGACCGCTGCCGGAGCACGAACAGTCACGTGATCGTGGGAGCGTGCGCCCACTTGATGGTTTCTTTTACTGTGGCGGTTCCCAAGGCTGCCACTTCTGCACGTTGCGGCGCTTTCTTTGTGGACCGGCGAAGCGCCTTGCCGGCTCGTCTTCTTGGGAGACTGACTCCTTGACCCACCGCTTTAGCTGGGCCTCTTGGGCCCACCTGTCATCGGCTCTCGGTCTTGGAGTTGATGCGGTTGCTGATGCGGCGTATTCGAAGAGTTTTGGGTCGTTTGGAATCGTATCTGGAAAGTTTTAAAAGGGGATCTTACCCGCATTGCGGCTTCCCTTCGCACTTTCCAGCGCTTTTCCTTGGACTCTTGTGCCTTTGTCTTCTTGCCTTTGAGTCCTCCCTCGTCATGGCTTCCAACCCCCCCCCCCCCCAGAGAAGAAACGCGCCCGATCTCCTCCAGTGGCGGCATCTGTGCCAAGTCGGGGATCCAGGGTGCCTGCACCTCCTGCTCCTGGAGATGGCACCCCTTCTGGTTGCGACACAAAGAGGTCCCGGGCTGATGCGTCGAGGGGAGCTTCTGGAGCATCCCCTGCTCCATCAGTCCAGCCGACTGCGGCGCGGCCGTCAGTGACGACGGCATGCTCTGGGAATCCTACCCCGGTTCGGAAGTCGGGGTTCAGGGCCTGCTGGAGTGTTCGCGCTTCCCGGCCGTCCCCGACTGGTGGGGAGTCTGCACCGTTGCGCTCGGAAACCGGGACGGCTGCCGCGTCCCCCAAGCAAGCGCGAGTTTCTCCTGCTCCGGTGTGTTCGGATTCCACGGCAGCGTCATCTCCTCCGGCCGAGATGGCTGCCGCGGCCCCAAAGCCAGCGCAGGTCGACCCTGTACCAGGCGGCCCGGCTTCTGTTTCAGCGTCGACTTCCCCCACTCGTCCCTCTCCCCGGGCCGAGGAGCTAGAAGTTAGTGAGAGTTCGGTGGGTCCGGCTGTCAAAGCTCCGGCACCGGCTTCTCCTGACCGGCGTCTCATCCCGGTCGCCGGCGCATCTCCTTTTCTTCAGGATGATGTGATGGAGGAGGTCGGGGGTGCTGCTCCGGCCTTTGCTGCCCCACTCCCCTTGGCAGATGCCTTTGCGCTCACCCAGGCGAGCGTCCGGCAGGTCTTGGCCGCGCTTGGCCGTGAGTGAGAGGAGCATACGGTTGAAAGGGATTGCCTCCTCATCTGGGGGAACCTTTTGAGGGAGCGGACCGCGAAGGTCAAGGGCGAGCTCGATTCCAGGAGGGAGTTGCTTGACTTTAGGGAAGCGCTCCTCGACCGGCTGAAGCGGTCTGTTGACCGCCTGGACACCGAAACGTGGTGGCTCCACAAGGAGGCCCTTGAGGCACACGCCCGGGCCGAGGAGAGCCTCTCTGCCGCAGAGGAGATACGGCAGCCGTTGGAGCGCCGTAAACTCGCCGTTGAGGACCGGGAGCGTTCCACGGCAGCCGAGGCGGAGAGGGTCACCGCGCAGCTAGCAACGGGCGAGGACGACCTGCGAGCTCGGGCCAGGGAGCTAGAGGCTCGGAAGGCAGACCTCGCTACGAGGGAGCAACAGGTCTCCCGCGAACACCAGGCGATCCTGGATCAGGAGTTGGCTGCCGACTTCAGGGTTCTGAGTTAGAGCGGCTCGCCTAGGCTCTCCGCCTTTGGGAAAGCTCCCTGGCGGCCAAGGAGAAGGAATTCTCTAAGGGAAACCACGACGCCCTGCAGGCAGCCCGCCGTGAAGTAGAGGAGCTCTTGGCCTTGCGGTCATCCGAGGCGCGTGTGGTCTCAAGCTTCGTCGATCAGGCGGGGTCCGCCTTGATCCCCCTTGGCTTCAGCCCGGTGAGGGCAGCGGCTCCTGCGCTGAAGGTGGCGGAGGTGATCCCCGCACTGGAGTCGATCGGCGCTAAGCTGGACAGGCTAGACTTGGTGGTCGACAGCGAGCTTGAGCCCGAGGGACGGGGCCTGGCCTTAGAGGTCGCCACACATGTGTTGGCATGCTTCAGGAGTCGGGACCCTTCTTTCTCCCTGGAGCCAGCGAGAGAGGGCCCTGCCGCGGAGCGGGAGGAGACTGCCAGGGCCGAAGTCGGGGACGTGGCCACCCTTATAGCCTCTAGGTTCCGACGTGAACCGGGAGGACCTTAGGACTTGCTTCTTCCTTTTTATCGAGTCTGTAGTTCAGCTCATGGAGCCATGAATAAATAGACTCCCTTGAATGTTCGTGCCTGTGATGCTTTTTATCTCCTTCTTTGTTTTGCCTGACCGAGTCCTTAACTCCGCAAGGTACTCAGAGGCCTTCACCAATCTCGAAGCTCGGCACAGACACCTTCCCCGGGTCCTAACTGTATTAAGGGCCCCCGGGGGTCTCCGGAGCTCGCCCCATGGGGAGGTCCGGATCTGCCGGCCACGTGGCGGGCCTGGAGTTCCCTTTTAAGGAGAAGGGGTCCGGCCCCGCGGGACATGTGGAGCCTTCTGAGCTCCTCCCCCGAAGAGGGAGGTCCAGCTTCTGCCGGCCACGCGGCCTGACGGAGCCCCTCCTGAGGAGGCGGGAGCTCCGGCCCCGCTGGACACGTGGGGCCTTCGGAGCACCTCCCAGAGGGGGAGGTCCGGTTTCCGCCAGCCACATGGCGAGTCTGGAGCCCCCCTCTGCGTAGGTGGGAGCTCCGGACCCGCTGGACACCTGGGGCCTTCGGGCCTGGCCCCTGTTGAAGGGGCGGGACCCGGACCTTCCGGTCCTATGCTAGAGTAGTTGGTAGCTCCTTGCCCCCCGCTTCATGCAGCCCCCATTGCTGTAACCTGGAGGTCCTGCACACAGGTAGAGGAAACGTAATTCTCCTCGGGGGTCCTCCCCTCCCCGCCTCTTAGTCTTATTCGGCTTACGGTCCTAGACAGGTATACGGGGCTTGGGCAATTCTGTGCGCGAGGCACCGGGGCTCCGGCTCCCTCCATGGTCCGGGTACGATCGTCCGATCCCTAGTACCGGACCGTGCGCCGGGGAAGCAATGTGCACAGGCTTTGGGTACGGAACCAGGCAAAGCGGCTGTACTCCCCTGGACCTCCGGAGGGCAAGGTGCGCATGCTTTGGGCACAGAGCCGGCTAAGCGGGATACGCACCCTGGACCCCCCATGCAAGGCGCAGGCCTTTCCTGGAGGTGACCAACTGGCACCGCAACACCTGACTGGGGGAGGCCCGAGAGGCCCACCTGGCCATCGGCAGGTGCCTCAAGCGCAACCGCCTTCGGTAGGATAGCAAATGCTGACTATGGATGAGCGCGAGAGAGAGGAAGCTAGATGTACGGTGAGCATACATAGAGAGTGCGACTATAAAAATTAATGCGTAATTTAAATGAGCACATGAGAGAGAGCGAAGTAGAACAGGTTTCTGTGTTAATGCCCATAGGTGGAAGTCAGGCTGTACATGGAGGCAACGACCCGCCTCGTCAAGAAGGGAAGCAAGACTCTACGCGCTTAGGGTCGGAACCAGGCCAAGCTGGACATAGTCCTGGACCGTCCCCTGAGACTTAGCTGCCCCAAGCGCTGTTCCTAGACTCTATGGGATTTATTACAGAAGGGTATGGCCCTGTTCTACTAACGCTCAGGAGGTAGGACTTACAATGTTGTTCCTTGCCAAAGGTTTGGGAACGGATCCCATACCCGGTTGAAAGGCATGTGTACCTGGGTCGGCAACTTTCTTGGCTCGGAAGGGACCTTCCCGGCTGGGGGAGAGTTTACAGGCCCTTCGTGAGAAAGTGTGTGCCGCGGCACCAGGTTGCTTTCCTGCAGGTCCCTGACGCGTTTGGTCCTTTGGTGGTAGTGCTAGGGCACCAGCTGAGGCCGTGCGTTGTGGGGCGTCACCTGCAGCCGGGCCTCGTCGACGAGGTCATTATCTTCACGCTGGATCAGGTCCTGCGCGGCTTCTCCTGGGCGCCCCGGGTACCTTCCCCTTCTGGCTAAGGCCTTCAAGGGGTAGGAGAACCCGGACTCTCTTCTTGGGAGATCCAAGGCGTCTTTCCCCTTCTGGCTAAGGCCTTCAAGAGTGTCGACAGACCCTGGGCGGCCCCCCGGAGGTATGGCCGAGGACCAGAGGCGTGCTCTCAAGTGGGGCTGGCCCGGTCCTGCACCGTAGGGATTGTTGCTTGGGCTGCTGTGACTACTTGGAGCTTCCCCAAGGTTGACGCCGCAGCAGTGCGGCCTCCACTGACTTTTCGGGGTAGCCACAGTCAGCTACCGCCCGGGCCCGTCACCATCGGAGCTGGAGTCCTCAGCGTTGTGCACCGTCTTTATGACGCGCTGAGGCTCCTGAAACCCCACCTGGTGGCCGACACTGACTGAGGCGTCACCCTTCTGCTTGCCCTCCCTCTGAGGGAGGGGCGGGGCCTCAGCTCTCTGCTGCCTCCCTTTACGGAAGCGCTCTGCGAGCCTCTGGATATCCCAACACTCGGCAGCAGTGTGATTGCTGGTGCCATGCACGGGGCATAGCTCGTCCTGGCCCCCGTCCGGAGCCGGTGACTGTCGCGGCCTTTTGTCGGTGCGCGGCCCCCAGCTCCACTGGGTGCCGCTGCTGCGGCAACGGGAGCCGCGGTCAATGATTTCATCTTGCCACTCCCCCGGTTCTTGGCCTTCTTGCAAACCTCCATAGGAAGCAGCGCCGGACCCGGGCTGCCCTCCTGACTCGGAGGCTGGCAGTGAGTGCCAGTTCCGCGCTTCGGCTGCTCTGGCGCACTTGTCCGCCAGGCTGAAGAGCTCAGAGGCATCGCAGACCTCTCTGGCCGCGAGTTTCTCAAGCATCTTCTTGTCCCGGACACCCTGCCGAAACGCCACCACCACAGAAGCACTTTGAATGTGCTGGATGGTGTTGCGTACCTGCGAGAACCGCTGGATGAAGGAGCGCAGTGATTCCCCAGGTTGTTGCTTGATGGCATGGAGGTCAAGCTCCGTGCCGGGACGGGTGTAGGAGCTGCCGAAGTTGGCGATGAACTGCCGGCAGAGCTCTCCCCAGGAAGTTATGGAGCCCTGGGGGAGGTTCATGAGCCAAGACCGGGCTGGGCCAGTCAAGGCGACGGGGAAGTAGTTGGCCATGACGGCCTCATCCCCTCCTGCGGCAAGTACGGCGGTGGAGTAGATCTGGAGAAACTCCGCCGGGTTGACACTGCCGTCGTACTTCTCGGGCAGGTGCGGCCGAAACTTGCGCGGCCACCTCGCGAAGCGAAGGTGGGGCGCCAGGGCCGCACATCCTGCTCTTGTTGCTGCAGGCGTCGGTGCCACGAACGCTTGGTTCGCCGCTGGCGCAGTGTACCCCGGTGTGGGCAAGGTTGCTCCATAGACCGGGGGCGCTGCTTGCAGGGCATATGGCTGTGGCATATGCTGCGTGGCGTATGCCTGGGGCAGAGATCGCGTGGCGAAGGTCTGCGCCTCAGGTTGGGTCGAGGCTGACGTCATGCTGTCGCCAGCCTCTTGGTTTCGACGCCTTTTTCGTCGTTGCTCAAGTAACACTCGGGCATCTTGGCCCAAGTGGCATCGTTCCAGGTCTGCCCTCAGGTCCGTCGATGGGAGCCTGGTAGAGCTGGAGTCCGCCGTCTGCCCGTCAACCATTGGCGTGCGCGTCAGCGACACAGCCGGTTGGCCAGGGCGTCGTCCCCACCGAAGTCGAGGGTTTGCGGCGGCGACAACAAGACGGTCTACTTCACGAATCCAGTGTTGGGTCACTGCCTGAGGCGCGTCCCCAGCAGGTGGATTGTGCAGTAGCGCTCTTGCTGCAGCTAGCGCGCCCCCGTGGGGAACGCTCAGCGCTGCAGAAGATCTCACGCTAGCTGGAGCCAGCATTGCCGGAGTCGGCTGCTGGCTTCCAGCTTGCGCCGACACACTCCGTCCTGAGTGTGTCGACACGTATTCCCCGCTAGTCATGGTCCGTCGTGAATGCGGGGGACGAGAGTTTGCTGCTGAATGAAGCATGGTCATCTTCGTCCGCAGAAACTCGTCGCGGAAGGGAAAAGCCCCCTGCCTGGCGCGCCAAATGTCGAAGTGTGTGGTCGACACTTCCCCCGGACCTGCTCTGGGCAACCCACGGAGGTTCTTTTTTGGCGGGGCTAGTCGCTTGCGGAGAGCTTAAGCGTAGGGACGAGTTTGGGAGGAGCTTGGCACGGCGGGTTTTACGAGGTTCGGGCCGCCGGAGCATAAAACTTACGTCCACGGTGAGCTGAGGTGCTCGCTGTATTGCTTGTTGCTCAGAACCGGAGTCCTGAGCTTGAGGGCGAGTATGCCTAGGGTTTGAGTTGCTGGAGTGCGAACCCTTTCTAACGTCGCCTACCCGAGCCTTTTATAGTCCAAGGCTCGTGTGGCTTACAAGGGGGGCCCGGGACCTGACAGGTGGTCCCGGGGAGATTGCCTGCCGACTATCGTATCTGCAGTTATGTCAGTAGTTGTCTCTGGCGAAGGCTTCTGAGTCTTCGTCTTGCCGCCCTGCCCATGCCACATGCTAGTCGTAGTGGTTGATGACGGCGGAGGCGGCAGGGGATGTCTTGTCGTTGTGTTTATGGGCTGGCAGTTTCTGACACCGCGCGCCAGTCTGTGATGCGACTGGGGGCAACGGCACCTGATAGAGGCGTGCTCCGTGTCTCTGCGTCTTGGGAAGGCGCGGGCCTTGAATACCTTGTACGGGCAAGATATGGGACGTCTTTACGCCCGCTGCCTACCGCTCGGGGGCAGGCAGCGCTGTTCTGCTGGACACATGGAGGGCCCGGAGCCCTCCTCAGAGGAGAGGGGGGTCTGGCCTCTGTCGGCCATGTGGCGGGCCCGGAGCTCTCCTCTAAGGAGAGGGAGGTCCGCCCCCGCTGGACACGTGGCTCCTTCGGACCTCTCTCCCGCGGAGGGGGAGGTCCGGCTTCTGCAGGCCACATGGTGGGCCCAGAGCTCACCTCTGAGGAGAGGGGGGTCCAGCCCCGCTGGACGCGTGGCGCCTTCGGAGCTCTCCCTGGGGAGAAGGGCGAGATCCTCAGGCATTTTTCCCCTGTGCGCGGGGGTACCCCATATCGTGGGTACCGACAGTGTGGGTTGCTGGAGTGTGAACCCTTGCTAACGTTGCCTACTGTCGAAGTGTTCGGTCGACACTTCCCCCGGGCCTGCACTGGGCAGCCCACGAAGGTTCTTTTTTCGGCGGGGCTAGACTCCTAGCGGAAAGCTTGCGCGGATGGACGAGTTAGGGAGAGCTTGACACGGCGAGTTTTACGTGGTTCAGGCCGCCGGAGCGTAAAACCCTACGTCCACGGCGATCTATGGAGCTCGATGTATTGCTTGCTGCTCAGGGCCGGGGGCCTGAGCTTGCGGGTGAGTTACAGCTTGAGAGTGTATGGCTAGCGTATGAGTTGGAAAATGCGAAGCCTTGCTATGGACGCCTACCCGAGCCTTTTATAGTCCAAGACTCGGGTGGCTTACAAGGGGAGCCGGGACCCGACAGGTGGTCCCGGGAAGATTGTCTATTATCTATCGTATCTGCAGTTACGCCGGTAGCTGCCTCTGGTTGAAGGCTTCTGAGTCTTCATCTTGCTGCCCTGCCCATGCCGCACGCTAGTCGTAGTGGTTGATGACGGCGCAGGCGGCATGGGATGTCTTGTCGCAGCGTTTATTAGCTGGCAGGTTCTAACACCGCGCGCCAGTCTGTGATGTGACGGGGCGCAACGGCACCTGACAGACGCGTGCTCCGCGTTTCCGCATCTTGGGAAGACGCGGGCCTTGAATACCTTGTAAGGGCAAGGTGTGGGGCGCCTTTACGCCCGCTGCCTACCGCTCGGGGGCTGGCAGCACCGTTCTTCTGGCCACGTGGCGGGTACGGAGCCATTCTCTGAGGAGAGAAGGGTCCGGCCTGCGGGGCACGTGGAGCCTCCGGACCTCTCCCCACAGAGGGGGAGGTCCGGCTTCTGTATGCCATGTGGCGGGCCCGGAGCTCTCCTCTGCGGAGAGGGAGGTCCGGCCCTGCTTAACGCGTGGCGTCTTCGGACCTCTCTCCCGCGGAGGGGGAGGTCCGGCTTCTGTATGCCACGTGGCGGGCCCGGAGCTCTCCTCTTAGGAGAGGGAGGTCCGGCCCCGCCGGACGCGTGGCGCCTTCGGAGCTCTCCCTGCGGAGAAGGGCGAGTACCTTAGGCATTTTATCTTGTGCGCGGGGGTACCCCATATCTCAGGTACCGACAGTGGCCCCCGGGCCCATCTCGGGGGAGATAGCGAGCCCGAGGTGGGACCTCCGTCTCTTCCTATCCGCGCACTTTCTCTAAGTCCCGAATTGACCGCTGCCGGAGCACGAACGGCCACGGGATTGTGAGAGCGTGCGCTCACTTGATGATTGCTTTTACTGCGGCAGTTCCCAAGACTGCCACTCCTGCACGTTGCGGCGCTTTCCGACTCCTTGACCCCACCGCTTCAGTTAAGCGGCTTGGGCCCACCCGTCATCGGCATTCGGTCTAGGAACCAAAGCGGTTGCCGGTGCGGGGTATTCGAAGAGTTCCGAATCGCTTGGAATTGCACCGGAAAGCTTTTTAGAGGGGGTCTTACCCACATTGCAGCTTCCCTTCGCACTTCTCTGCGTTTCTTCTCGGACTCTTGTGCTTTTGCTCTCTTGCCTTTGAGTTCTCCCTTGCCATGGCTTCCAACCCGCTGCCAGAGAAGAAACGCGCTCGATCTCCTCCAGCAACGGCGTCGGTGCCAAGTCGGGATTCTGGGGTGCCTGACACTCCCTCCAGTGGCGACTCGAAGAGGCCCCGTGCTGATGCGCTGGGGGAAGCCTCTGGGGCGTCCCCTGTTCCGCCAGTCCAAGCGACTGCGGAGCGGCCGTCGGCGATGGTAGCGGGCTCTGGAAGTCCTACCCCGGCTCAGAAGTCGGGGTTCAGAGCCCGCTGGAGTGTCCGCGCTTCCCGTCCTTCCCCGTCTTGCGGGGAATCTGTGCCGCTGCGCTCGGAGCCAGGGGCAACTGCTGCGGCCCCCAGGCCAGCACGAACTTCTCCTGTTCCGGTGTGCCCGGACTCCACGGCGGCGTCGTCTCTTCCTGCCGAGACGGCCACCGCGGCCCCCGAGCCAGCGCAGGTTGATCCTGCACTAGGCGTCCTGGCCTCTTCTCCAGCACCGCCTTCCCCGGCTCGTCCCTCTACTCAGGTCAAGGAGCCAGAAGCTGAAAAGAGCCCGGCTGGCCTGTCTGCCAGAGCCGCGGAGCCAGCTTCTCCTGATCGGCGTCTCGTCTCGGCTGCTGGTGCGTCGTCTCTTCCTGAGGACGAGGTAATGGAGGAGGTCGGGGGGACTGCCCCAGCCTCTGTTGCTCCATTGCTTCTGGCGGACGCCTTCACACTTGCCGAGTCGAGCGTCCGGCAGGTCTTGGCTGCACTAGGGCGCGAGCGGAGGAGTATACGGTTGAACGGGACCGCCTCCTCATCTGGGGGAACCTTTTGCGGGAGAGGACCACAAAGGTTAAGAGTGAGCTCGACTCCAGGCAGGAGTTGCTCGACTTCAGGGAAGCGCTCGTCGACCGGATGAAGCGGGCTGTCGACCGCCTGGACACCGAATCACGGCGGATCAACAGGGAGGCCCTGGAGGCACACGCCCGGGCCGAAGAGAGCCTCTCTGCTGCCGTGGAGATATGGCAGCGGCTGGCGCGCCGTGAACTCGCCGTTGAGGAACGGGAGCGTTCCATGGCAGCTGAGGCGGAGAGGGTCGCCGCGCAGCTGGCTGCGGGCAAGGATGACCTTCGAGCTCGAATGGAGGAGCTGGAGATCCTGAAAGCAGACCTTGACTTGAGGGAGGAACAGGTCTCCCGTGATCGCCGGGCGGTCTTGGACCGGGAGCTGACCGCCGACTTCAAGGCCGCTGAGTTGGAGCGGCTCGCTAAGACTCTCCGCCTTCGGGAGAGCTCCCTGGCGGCCAAGGAGAAGGAATTCTCCGAGAGGAACCTGGAGGCTCTGCAGGCTGCCCGCCGCGAGGTGGAGGAACTCTCAGCCTTGCGGTCCTCCGAGGCTCTTGCGGTCTCAAGCTTCGTGGATCGAGCGGTGTCTGCCCTGATCCCTCTTGGCTTTAGTCCGGTGAGGGCCGCGGCTCCTGCATTGAAGGTGGCGGAGGTGATCCCCGCGTTGGAGTCGATCGGCGCCAAGCTTGACAGACTCGACTCGGTGGTCGCCAGCGAGCTTGAGGCCGAGGGCCGCGGCTTAGGTTTAGAGGTCGCCTCGCATGTGCTGGCATGCTTCAAGAGCCGCGACCCCTCTTTTTCGCTAGAGCCAGCGAGAGAGGGCCCAGCCGCGGAGCGGGAGGAAGCTGCCAGGGTTGAAGTCGAGGATGTGGCCGCCCTTGTAGCCGCAAGGTTCCGGCGAGAGCCGGGAGGTCCTTAGGACTTGTTTCCCCCTTTTAATCGAGTCTGTAGTCGAGCTCATGGAGCCTTACTTAATTTGACTCTCTTGGATACTTGTGTCTGTGATGCTTTTTCTCTCCTTCTTGGCTTTCCCTGACTGAGTCCTTAGCTCCGCAAGGTACTCAGAGGCCATCACCAATCTCGGAGCTTTGCACAGACACCCTCCCCGGGTCCTAACCGTGTTAGGGGCCCCCGGAGATCTCCGAACCTCACCCTATGGGGGGCTCCAAATCTGCCTGCCACGTAGCGGGTCCGGAGCTCCTCCTCAAGAGACGGGAGCTCTGGCCATGTTGGACACGTAGGGCTTTCGGAGCCCTCCCACTGAGGGGGGGGGGGGGTCCTGTTGCTGCCTGCCACGTGGCGAGCCCGGAGCCCTCCTCAAGGTGGGAGAGGGCTCCGGGTCTGCTGGACACGTGGGGCCTCCGGGTCCCGCCCTACTGGAAGGGCGGGTCCCGGTCTTTCCAGTCTTAGGCCGGAGTGGTTGGTAGCTCCTTTCCCCCCTGCTTAATGCAGCCCCTGTCGCCGTAACCTGGAGGTCCTGCACACAGGCAGAGGAAACATAATTCTCCTCGGGGGGTCCTCCCCTCCCGTCTACTAGTCTTATCCGTCTTACGATCCTGATCCGCTATACGGGGCTTGGGCAATTCTGTGCACGAGAAGCCGGAGCTCCGGCTCCCTCCGAGGTCCGGGTACGGCCGTCCGATCCCTAGTACCGGGCCCTGCGCTGGGGAAGCAGAGTGCACGTGCTTTGGGTTCAGGACCAGGCAAAGCGATCGTACTCCCCTGGACCTCTGGAAGGCAGGATGCGCATGCTTTGGGCTCTGGGATGGCTAAGCTGGATACGCACCCTGGACCCCCCATGCACAACGCAGGCCTTTCCTGGAGGTAACCGACTGGCACTGCAACACCTGACTGGGGGAGGCCCGAGAGACTCACTCGGCCATCAGCAGGTGCCTCAAGCGCAGCCGCCTTCGGTAGGATAGCGAATGCCGACTATGGATGAGCGCAGGAGAGGGGGAGCTAGATGTACGATGAACATATAGAGATAGTGCGATCATAAAAATTAATGCATAATTTAAATGAGCGCATGAGAGAGAGCAAAGTAGAACAGGTCTCTGTATTCGTGCCCATAGGTGGAATTCTGGCTGTACATGGGGGCAATGTTCCGCCTCGTCTACAAGGGAAGCAAGACTCTACGCGCTTAGGGTCGGAACCAGGCTAAACTGGACGTAGTCCTGTACCGTCCCTTAAGACTTAGCTGCCCCAAGCTCTGTTCCTAAATTCTATGGGGTCTATTACAGAAGTGAATAACCCTGTTCTACCGATGCTCAGTAAGTAGGACTTACAGTGTTGCTTCATGGCAAGGATTTTTTGGGAATGGATCCCACTCTCGGTTGAAAGGCATGTGTACCTGGGGCGGCAGCTTTCATGGTTCGGAAGGGACCTTTCCTGCTGTGGGAGAGCTTATGGATCCTTCTTGGAATATAGCGTGCCGCTTCACCAAGTTGCCCTATTGCGGGCCCCCGTCGTGTTTGGTTCTTTGGCGGTAGTGCTTAGAGCTTTAGCCGAGACCGTGCGTTGTGGGGTGTTCCCTGCAAGCCGAGTCTTGTCGAGGTTGTTATCTTCACGCTGGATCAGGTCCTGCGCGGCTTCTCTCAGGGGCCCCCGGGGAGTTCTCCCCTTCTGGCTAAGGCCTTCAAGGGGTAGGTGGACCCGGGCTCGCCTTGGATGACCTAAGGCGTCTTCCCCTTCTGGCAAGGCCTTCAAGGGGTTGACGGAGCTTAGGCGGCCCCCAAGAGGTATGTTCGAGGCACGGAGGCGTGCCGTAGTTGGCTAACGCCCAGGCCCGTCACCGTCGGAACTGGAGCCCTCACCGTCATGCACTGTCTTTATGACACGCTGAGGCTCCTGGAACCCCACCTGGTGGGCAGCGGTAACTGGGGCATCGGCCTTCTGTTTGCCATCCCTCTGAGGGTAGGGCGGTGCTTCAGCCCTCTGCTGTCTTCCTTTGCGGAAGCGCTCTGCAAGCTTCTGGATCTCCCAGCACTCGGCGGCAGTATGGTTGCCGGCGCCATGCACAGGGCATAGCCCGCCCAGGTCACTGTCAGGGACCGGTGATTGCCGTTGCCTTTTGTCGGGGCGTGGCCCCCGAGCTCCACTGATCGTCGCAGCTGCGGCAATGGGGGCCGTGAATGGTGACTTCATCTTGCCACTCCCTAGGTTCTTGATCTTCTTGCCACCCCCATAGGCAGCAGCACCGGACCCGGGCTGTCCTCCTGACTCGGAGGTCGGCAGAGCGTGCCAGTTACGCCCTTCGGCTGCTCTGGCCCACTTGTCCGCCAGGCTGAAGAGCTCCGAGACGTCGCGGACCTCTCTGGTCACGAGCTTCTCAAGCATTTTCTCGTCCCGGACACCCTGTCGGAACGCCACCACCACAGAGGCGCTTTGGATATGTGGGATGGTGTTGCGCACCTGAGAGAACCGCTGGATGAAAGAGCGCAGCGACTCCCCAGGTTGTTGTTTGACGGCGTGGAGGTCGAGCTCCGAGCCGGGACGGGTGTAGGAGCTGCCGAAGTTGGCGACGAACTGCCCGCAGAGCTCCCCCCAGGAGGTTATGGACCCCTGAGGTAGGTTCATGAGCCAAGACCGAGCTGGGCCGGTCAAGGCGACGGGGAAGTAGTTGGCCATGACAGCCTCGTCCCCTCCTGCGGCAAGTACGGCGGTGGAGTAGATCTGGAGGAACTCCGCTGGGTTGACGCTGCCGTCGTACTTCTCGGGCAGGTGCGGGCGGAACTTGCGTGGCCACCTTGCGAAGCAAAGGTGGGGTGCAAGGGCCGCACATCCTGCACCTGCTGCCGCAGGTATAGGCACTGCGAACGCTTGGTTTGCACCTGGCTCTGCGTATCCCGGCATGGGCAAGGCTGCACCATAGACCGGGGCCGCTACTTGCGGCGCATATGGTTGTGGCATATGCTGCGCAGCATATGCCTGAGGCGGGGCTCGCATGGCGAAGACCTGCCCTTCTGGTTGCGTCGAGGCCGACGACATGCTGTCGCCTGCCTCATGGTTGCGACGCCTTTCTCGGCGTCGCTCGAGGTACACCCGGGCGTCCTGCCCCAAGTGGCACCGTTCCAGTTCCCTTCACAGGTCCGTCGACAGGAGCCTGGAGGAGCTGGAATCCGCCGTTAGCCCGTCAACCGTGGGTGTGCGCGTCAGCGACACGGCCGGTTTCCCTGGGCGCCGTCCTTGCCGAAACCGAGGGTTCGCAGCGGCGACGACGAGGCGGTCCACCTCGTGGACCCATTGCTGGGTCGCTGAATGGGGCGCATCCCCCGCAGGTGGGTTGCGCAGCAGCGCTCTTGCTGCAGCTAGCGCACCTCCATGGTGTACGCTCAGCGCTGCAGAAGACCTCACACTGGTCGGGGCCTGCATAGCCGGAGTCGGCGTTGCCGGAGTCGGCTGCTGGCTACCCGCTTGTGCCGACACACTCCGTCCTAAGTGTGTCGACATGTACTCCCCAGTGGTCACGGTTCGCCGTGAACGTGGTGGGGGAGAGTTTGCCGCTGAAGGAAGCTTGGTCATCTTCGTCGGCGGAAACTCGTCGCGCTAGGGGAAAAGCCCCCTCCCTGGCGCGCCAAATGTCGAAGTGTGCGGTCGACACTTCCCCCGGGCCTGCACTGAGCAGCCCGCGGAGGTTCTTTTTTTGGAGGGGCTAGTTCCTATCGGAGAGCTTGCGCAGATGGAACGAGTTAGTGAGAGCTTGACACGGCGAGTTTTACGTGGTTCAGGCCGCCGGAGCGTAAAACCCTACGTCCACGGCGAGCTATGGAGCTCGCTGAATTGCTTGCTGCTCAGGGCCGGGGGCCTGAGCTTGGGGGTGAGTTACAGCTTGAGAGTGTATGGCTAGCGTATGAGTTGCAAAATGCGAACCCTTGCTATCGACGCCTACCCGAGCCTTTTATAGTCCAAGACTCGGGTGGCTTACAAGGGGAGTCGGGACCCGACAGGTGGTCCCGGGAAGATTGTCTATTATCTACCGTATCTGTAGTTACGCCGGTAGTTGCCTCTGGTCGGAGGCTTCTGAGTCCTCATCTTGCCGCCCTGCCCATGCCGCATGCTAGTCGTAGTGGTTGATGACGGCGCAGGCGGCATGGGATGTCTTGTCGCGGCGTTTATTAGCTGGCAGGTTCTGACACCGCGCGCCAGTCTGTGATGCGACTGGGCGCAACGACACCTGACAGACACGTGCTCCGCGTTTCCACGTCTTGGGAAGACGCGGGCCATGAATACTTTGTACGGGCAAGGTGTGGGACGCCTTTACGCCCACTGCCTACCGCTCGGGGGCAGGCAGCACCGTTCTTCTGGCCACGTGGCAGGTCCGGAAACCTTCTCTGAGGCGAGAAGGGTCCGGCCTGCGGGGCACATGGAGCCTCCGGACCTCTCCCCACGGAGGGGGAGGTCCAACTTCTGTATGCCACGTGGCGGGCCCGCAGCTCTCCTCTGTGGAGAGGGAGGTCCGGCCCCGCTGGACGCGTGGCGTCTTCGGACCTCTCTCCCGCGGAGGGGGAGGTCCGGCTTCTGTATGCCACGTGGCGGGCCCGGAGCTCTCCTCTGAGGAGAGGGAGGTCCGGCCCCGCCGGACGCGTGGCGCCTTCGGAGCTCTCCCTGCGGAGAAGGGCGAGTACCTTAGGCATTTTATCTTGTGCGTGGGGGTACCCCATATCTCAGGTACCGACAGTAGCGACAGAGCGCTTGTCTGTACCGTGCGTTACGGAGTGCTGCATGCAATCGGACCTCGTCAACGAGGTTGATTTCTCCACGCCGGAGGTTGTCCTGCGTGGCTTCGTCGTAAGCTCGGACACGGTGAGACTTTGTGGTGATCTCTGGGGGAAGCACAGCTTCGGCCCCATACACCATGAAGAAGGGTGTCTCTCTGGTGGCCCGGCTCTGGGATGTCCGGTTAGCCCATAGTGTGCTCGGAAGCTCATCCACCCAATTGGCACCATGTTTCTTCAGGCTGGCATAGGTGCGAGTCTTGAGGCCCCGAAGAATCTCGGCGTTGGCCCTCTCTACTTGCCCATTGCTCTTTGGGTGAGCAACAGATGCGTAGCACACCTGGATGCCAAGGTCTTCGCAGTAGTCTTGGAACGCTGCGCTGGTGAACTGGGTCCCGTTGTCAGTGATTATTCTGTTCGGGACCCTGAACCGGCAGACAATCGACTTGATGAACTTTACTGCGGATTGCTTGTTGATGGTTGTCGAAGTGTGCGGTCGACACTTCCCCCAGACCTGCACTGGGCAGCCCACGGAGGTTCTTTTTCGGAGGGGCTAGTCACGTGCGGAGAGCTTGAGCGTATGGACGAGTTAGGAAGAGCTTGACATGGCGAGTTTTACGTGGTCCAGGCCGCCGGAGCGTAAAACCCTACGTCCACGGCGAGCTATGGAGCTCGCTGTATTGCTTGTTGCTCAAAACCGCAGTCCTGAGCTTGAGGATGAGTTACACCTTGGGTGCGAATGGCTAGAGTGCCAACCCTTGCTAACGTTGCCTACCCAAGCCTTTTATAGTCCAAGGCTCGTGTGGCTTACAAGGGGGGCCAGGGACCCGACAGGTGGTCCCGGGGAGATTGCCTGCCGACTATCGTATCTGCAGTTATGCCGGTAGTTGTCTCTGGCGAAGGCTTCCGAGTCTTCGTTCTGCTGCCCTGCCCATGCCGCAAGCTAGTCGTAGTGGTTGATGACGGCCGGGGATGTCTTGTCGCTGTGTTTATTGGCTGGCAGGTTCTGACATGGTGCGTCAGTCTGTGATGCGACTGGACGCAACGGCACCTGACAGGGGCGTGCTCCGCGTCTCCTCGTCTTGGGAAGGCACGGGTCTTGAATGCTTTGTACGGTAAAGGCATGGCGCGCCTTTACTCCTGCTGCCTACCATGCCGGGCGGCAGCACTGCTCTGCTGGCCACGTGTTGGACCCGGAGCTCTCCTCTGAGGAGAGGGGGGGCTCCGGCTCCGCTGGACACGTGGAGCCTTCGGAGCTCACCCCCGCGGAGGGGGCGAGGTCCGGTCTTCCGGGCCACGTGGCAGGCTCGGAGCTATCCTTTGAGGAGAGGAGAGCCCCGGCCCTGCCGGACACGTGGCGCCTTCGGAGCTTGCCCTTTCGGAGGGGGGTGAGCTCCGGTGACACGACCCCAAAGGTCCTGTCGAGCCAGGATCACGCTGAGGGGTGCTGCGTTGCACAGCACCGGATAACACACGTCAAAGGCACAAAGCGGAAGCGAAATTTTATTACATAAACAAGTTATGAACATATTTACATCAAAATAAGTTCAGTCCACACTCACGGGCGTAGACTAAGCATCAAGTGCACGTTCAGCCCTTGAACGAGTCCTTGCTAGCACACACACACACTAACTCTGCGGCGCGTACGACTCCCACTCGACGGGGTTCCCCTCCTGGGGTTCCGTCTCCTCTTTGGGAGTCCCTTCCTCATAAAACCCTGCAAAAGCTTCAAACACAAGCAGTGAGCATGAAGGCTCAGCAAGTCTGACCCGTCTCACCTAAACATGGAACTTCTACATGAGGGGTGATGGGTTACATGAGGTAAAAATCATTTGCAAAGGACTCGCCTAATTAGTAGAACCTTACTTTCAAGTTTTAGCAGCAGGTTGTGGAGAACCTTACGCTAAGGCACATGAGAGAGCCGCAATCAAACAAGAAACGCATTTCTCTCATGTACTTTGCCCAAAGTTGAAATGAACTTTAGTTAGCTCTAGACTACAGCAAATCATTAGCAATCAAGTTCATCTTTCAAGCAGCAACATTTTAACATGCAACTAGCCTGTTCTTTCTACGTCACGGTACAGTGAACAAGTGGTACTCACTGACCGCGAGGGACGGCGATTATAATCGATTTACACCTTCAGGGTTACCCGAACAACCCGTCACGTACGCCCGTACTCGATGTTGCCAACAACAACCATCACGGACGCCGTACGCAACTACCTTTCACCCGTCAGCCAAATATTGAATCGGTCCCATCGTCCCGAGCAAGAGGTCTCTGCACGCGCATCTCAGTGCCGCCAGCCGATTTACACCTCAAGCTCTCAACCTACCCTCTGAACGACGGGCAATGCCTCAATACCCAGCTACCCGAGTTACATCAGTTTCCCGGTTCCCATATAGCCGGTAGGTCTTCGGTACTGTTCTAGCTTGTTCAACAGGCCCGCACACGGCTCGGTCCTCAATCGACACAAGCGGAGCTACAGCACACAGGCCCCAAAGTCCTGCTGCCCTTACCCTCCGCTCGGTCTCATTTTCTTGCCATGTGTTTCATGTGCTATCACTACCCGAGTCGAGTGCCTCTAGCCTATGCTCGCGAGTAGTTCCAACTACTCGACTTGTACCGAATCCTACTCTATCATAGCAATGCAGTAGCTAACGGGGTTTGCAATCCTAAACCCAACCCATGGTGTTCTTGGCTATGCAATTGGGTTTCCAAACAAGACTCTAATGCAAAGAATAAAGTAAACAAGTATGTGCTCAAAACAATAAAAATTTGTAAAAAGGTTAATGCAAACCGGAGCTTGCCTTGCTGCTCTTGGTCGTAGGCTAGCTGTTCCTCCGGAGTAACGAAGTCTAGGACTTCGGGTTCCTCCTCGACCTTAGCGACTACACGTTAGAAGAAACATATGTATCAATTTAAATGTGTTTGTATTAAGTTTTAAATTTGTGAAGCTTATAAGTCCCAATAGACAGACTCTATGACTGTGAAACTTTTACTGTGGCTTGGTTACAACCTAAATAGAGATTTGGTCAAGTTTTAGTTGCAGCAAAGCTCATTTGAGCCCTCCACAATTAATTATGTCCTTGATCTTAATTGGAACTCTTAGGGTGTTCTAGGGATTTTCATGGAACAAACTATGACTTTCTGAAAACTGGATTTTCAGAGGGTTCTAATGGAGTTGGTCTCACTTAATTTGAAGGTTCCTAGCTAACGATATGAGCTAAACAATTTCAGAGAAAATTCTGAAAATGTTTCTGAACATTTTCTATTTTCTTTGGAACAGTTCCACTAATCACACCATTAGGTGGATCAAATGAGCTCAAATGGATCTGAAATTTTTATGGTCGTTCAGGGATATTTTGGTGAACATCCCAGAAAAATTTCAGGATTTTCCTCCAAAGGATTCTCCAGATAAAATTCCAAACAATTTAAACTTTGAGGAATTAATTCTGGAAAAATAAGGAATTTCATGAAGTGAAACTTGATTTGCTGGAAAGTACTCAGAGAGCTGAATCCAGCAAAATTTGGTTCACTCAATTTTGAGCTTTCTAGCCAAAGTTATGAGGATTTGAAGTTTGGAAGAATTCTGAAAATCAGGGAAAAGTTTAAATCTCGCAGGGGCCCGCGAGGACACGTGTCGAGCGCGGAGGTGTCCGGCACACCGGAGCTCAGAGGGTATTTGCGTGCCAGCACAGCCGATCCCGGCCGCAGCCGCATCCCGATTTAAAATATCTCCTGCTGACAGCTGGGGTCCACCCCCTTCGTCAACCTCCCGACGCCCGCGCCCTGCCGCCGAGGAACCTCGCCGGAGAGCTCGCCGCCGGCTTCTGTAAAGCTCCAAACTTCATGATTAGGGCCGCCTCTGCCTATTTTCTCTCGGGAACAGGATTCTGGGGTCAGCTACTCATGACAATGGCCGGTGCATGGTCGGCGACGAGCCGCCACCTCGGAAAGACTTCGGCCATGTCGGCTGACTTCCCGAGCACCTCAACTACTCGGGGAACTGGTCGGGAAGCATCAGTGGACCTCAGAGAAGGTCGACATGAGCTCGAGGCAGCTCGGGGAAGGCCCGAAGTAGGTCCTCACCGTGCGCCCGATGCCTCCCGTTTGTTCCGCTGTTGGTAAACCTCGAATTCCGCCGGTTACAGAGGTTCTCCGGCAAAGAGTTGTGAAGGCAACTTGTGCGTTACCGTGTCTAGTTTGTGTGAGAGCAGATTGAGGCCCTCTAATCCTTTCTAGAGCACGAATTCGACAGCATTGCACCCGAGGGTCATGCTGTACACAGAAAGGGGAAAATTGGAAATTCGCCGCCGGTGAGCAATCACTCGAGCTGTGGCTCGGGGGTGAGCAGCACCGGTCACCAGCGCATCCAAGGGTGCCTTGGTTTGGGCGTGACAACGCCCTGGCTGGGCTGTCCACGGAAGCCCGAGGTGCGGCGGTTCTAAGTCATCGAATTGATCTTTTGGCACAGCCGATATCAATCGGTTCCAACTGAATTTTGGCAGCGGGGAAGACGGAGGAAGGTCTCTAGTACCTTGCTGGGGCTCTGGAGGGGACGGAGGAAGCTGTGATCGGCGCTCTCCGATCGATTCCGAGCTGCGGAAAACTTCGGCCGGCGCTGAGTTCTTGTGGGGAAGAACGGCGATGCCTCGGCTGAGTAGGGGGACAGGCGCCTTAAGAAGGCTCTGCACCGCCTCACGCCCGCGCGTGGGCAAGCAGCTGCTGGCGCGGCGGCTGCCCTCGGTGGCGATCGCAGTGGTGGCTCGGTTAACCGAGTGAGGGAATTTCAGTCGGTTTGAGTTGAAGTGGTGGCTGACATGTGGGTCCCACTTCCAGTTTTAACCTCTGAAATTTACTCCTAATCACTGTTGTAAACAGTGAGCCCCATAGTACCCCTGGTAATTCAAATTATACACCCATGAGCCATTTGAATTGATCAAAGTTCAAATGAGGTTTGGTTTGAATGAATTTCAGCACAAGTTCAGTTTGAAATTCAAATAAAGTTTGAATTTCCCCCACTTAGCTCATGTCAAGATCAACTCCAAATGGAGTGAAAATTGGTGTGTGAGCTCACAAAAATGTGCTGAGTAAGAATCTGCCTCCCACTTTTAAATTCATGGGATAGAAACAGTTTGAATTTGAATATGGTTTCAAACTGCCCTCTTTCTAATTATACCCAAAATGACATGAAAAAGGTTTGGAATTTGGGTGAAACTTGGCATGGATATCCTTAGCAATGTGTAGGAGTTTTCATATGTCCAGCCCACCTATATCACATGTGGGAAATACCACTTTTGCAATGTGTGAGTTTGTTCTCTAATGAGTATGTTGATGGTGGTTACTTGCACTTCATTTGTGTTCATCATCTTTCCTCAAATGAGGTGTGTGTGTGTGGGGTGATGATCACTTCAACTAGGTGTCAAAAACTGAGGCCCTTACATCCGGCCTCCTGGGCCACGTGGCAGGCTCGGAGCTATCCTCCTTGGGGAGGGGAGCTCCGGCCCCGCTGGACATGTGGCGCCTTCAATCCTCGCCCCTGCAGAGGGAGCAAGGTCCTTAGGAAGTTTTACGCTGTGTGCGGGGGTACCCGGTATTGAGGGTACAGACAGTGGCCCCCGGGCTCACCTCGGGGGAGGTATCGAGCCCGAGGTGAGGCCTTCTCGTACCCGCGCACTTTCTTGTCTTGAGTAGTCCCTGTGCTGGCAGGGTCTTGACGGCTTCGGAGTTCAGCCTCTGAGGAGAGGGTGAAGCCTGGCATCGGAGCTCAGCCCTTGTGAAAGGGGGGAGGTCCAGCTTCAGAGCTCGCCTCTGAGAAGAGGGGTGGTCCCGGAAGTCATCATAGCTCAGGCCACGAAGGGCGTGAGGTCCGGCATCAGGGCTCGCCTCTGAAAGGAGGACGAGGGCTGGCTGTAACACCCCAAAATTTTGATTCAAAACCTTAAAATCATGTTAAGAGGGGAATTTAAAAATTTTTGGATTGTTGCATGTTTTGCAAGAATTCAAATTCAAACTGGAATTCAAATTAAACTCAAATCAGAAAAGAAATGGAAAAAGAAAAAGAGAAAACAGAAAAAAACCGGCCAGTGGGCCGAAACCCACCAGCCGGCCCAACTTACTCCGCGCCAGCCCGCAGCCGCGCGCCCGCGTTTTCTCATGCTGACAGGCGGTACCCACCCGGGCTTCGTCTTCCACCTCGCGCCGCGCCGGACTCTCTCTCACCGAATCCAAACCGATCGGAACTGCTGCGGATCACAGCCGAATTTCGCTCGAGGAGGAAACGGACATGATCTAAACCACCCCGCCGCCCTCTCCCGTCTATAAAAACCCCGACCCCGTTCTGTTTTTCCCACGCGATCGCCGATTTTTACTCCGGTGAGAACCGAGACTTCTCCGGTGAATTCCGGCCGATCTAAGCTCGGAAACTCCGATCTAACTCGCTGGTCTTGATCCACCGCCTCCGGGGAACCGTGCAGGTGCAGAAAACTCGGTGACTTGCGGTGTAAACACAGCGCCGACGAGCTTCGCCGTGGTTTTGCCTCGGACCTCGCCGCCGATCACCTCCCAGGACCTCCGAGCTCAAGAAAACCCCCGAGGTGAGATCCCCGACCTCCCGTCTACCGATCTATGCCATAAGATCACAGTTCTAGGCAGAATTCTCGAGGATCCGAAAGTTTCCGGCGAGATTGCCGCTTCCCGCCGCCGTGCGCCGCCGGCAGCGCCGCCCGCGCTCGATCAGAGCGACGTGGCCGCTTGTGCGCCGTTTATTTTAAATCGCACAGTAGGGTTTAAACCCCCTCGTACCGGTTCGATGTTATAATCTCAGCCATCGGTTTAAAATCGGACGGTCCACGTCAGCCCCGCGTTATAAAGACTGGAAATCTTACGTGCTACCCCCTGGGGTTCTCGGGAAATAAGAGCTAGCCCCGGAAACTTCTTATCTAGCCCATGGAACTCCAGAAAATCATGTAAATTCATTTAAAAATCAGTTTTACCCCCTGGACTTAATAAAAATTAGGAAAAACACCTCTGATAAGTGTAGCTAGACCCCTGGAAATTTTGAAAATAGTATTATAGACCCTGTAGTGGGGTGAGTTTATTTTTTTAGCCCTGTTTAGTATTTAATTTAGGAAATTGAATATGTAACTAGTGCTTAAAAATTAAAAAGTGGGACAAACATATTGTCAAAATTAAGTTAAAGACTTTCTCAGTGTTTAGGAAATTTTGGAGTGAGATAAAAACATATTTTGAACTGAATTGAATCTGTTTAATTTATTATTCACAATTAGGGACACATTTTTAAGTAATAAATAGTTTTAGAAAATAGGGAAAATAATTATGAAATAGTTTACATCAGAGGCAAAGGTCAAAATATGTTATTAAATTATTTAGGACCAGAACCTATTCTGTTTAGATGATGTGTATTACTAATTTCATAATAAAATACACAATTATGCATAGGAATATAAATATGAAAATATAGCAACTAGTAAATGATAAATGGAGTTTTTAAAATCCAAAGAGTTCAGTTTAGGGTTGGTAGAAATTATGAAGGCACATATGGGGAAGAAAAATACTTTTCATACACACTTGGTAGTGAAAAGGTGTAGTAGTTGAATATAAGAAATTTATTGGAAACTCATATATATAGTATGTAAGTATAAATGTGGACACAAAAGTAGGAATCATATACACATGGTTAAAAGTGCATGCAAGCCACAACTCAACACACATAAAGTAACCACAACACATATAACGGTAAAGAACTTTCATAAATGTGAATGTGTGGTTTGTATGAAGTAGAAGTGTGAACTATGTCTTATGATTGTTGTTTTTCTTTTGCTATGTGTGATGGTATGATGTAGAACCTGCTCAAGAGCAAGTTATTCCTTTCCAAGACCAGGACTACCCATTTCAAGAGCAGCAAGAAAGAGGCAAGTGTCCTTGACCACTTTGATCCGATGCTAGGATGTGTAGCTAGAATTATTTGCATTGTCAATTGAAATATGAAACCCATGCAAGGAAGTTTCCCTAGAATTGCATTACCTTGTTTCCTTGTAGCTTGGGTTGGGATTTATTTTATCATGTCATTTATTATTATGCATATGCTTACCATGCTTAGAATGAGATATTTGGGATATGAGATCATCAATTTATTTCTACCATACTCTTGAATGAGATATTATGAGTTATGTAGAGGTAGGGATCAAGGCAAGTTGGATGTTTTGGTTGTGTGCTGGGTGCACGAGACTCGGGTTTGTGTTTAGTACTTGCCTGGATCCTAAGGACCGGTTCATGGAGCATGTAACCTGGCTTTACAGTGCCAACCACATGCTGAGATGGGGCAGCTTGGCCAATTAATTAGGTGTATCCCCGGTGTAGTATGGGTGTGTTGGATGGTGCGGGGAGTAGGTGTCAGCTGGACTACCATATGAACCGCAAGGCTCAAGAGGGGGCCACTGCAGCGGGGTTGGAGCCTCTTGTATGCTGTTAGGGGTGAAACCTCAGTGGGCCCACGCTCGTCGGGAATCCCTTTGTAAAGGCTTCGTAGTGATCTCCTGGCTACACACCTGGGAAGTGTGAATGTGGTTCGTAGCCACTGGCATAATGGAGGTTCTTTTAGGCCACCCGGCAACGGGGAATGAAATCACTACATGTGGGTACAGTGGTACAAACTCTGCAGAGTCAAAACTGTCATGACAGCCATGCTCACGGTCAAGAGCCGCTTGGACTTATTCATGATTAGAGGGCTGATGGTTTTGGAAGTTGTGAATGTTAAGCGGGAAGCTTAACATCGGAAATGATGTTATGGTTATTTGATTATGATGAGGGTATGGGAGCTTGGGACCATTTCATCTATGTAGTAATGTAGGTGCTTAAAAAGCTAAGGTGATAGGAATTAATTGCATAGTGCTTTAACCATGAGTTCAACCTCTCCTTGTTCTAGCCATGCATGATATAATTTTCCCACACTTGCTGAGTACCCTTGGTACTCAACCTTGCATATTTGTTGGTTTATATTGCTGCTCAGGTCAAGACAATGAGGTGGTGTATAATGACCAATACTTTGGACCCGAAGAAGGTTTCTAGGTTCATGGAGACCCCCGGGCAACGCCTGTGATGGAGCCCTAAGGAATAATATTCCGCTGCTAGTTTATTTACTTGTGATGAACTTATTATTGTCCATCAAGACATTTGCTATGTAAGACTTAATTATATTAGACACCTGGCTTGTAATAAATGATGCTTTACTATTTGTCATCACATGTATGAGAAAATGATCCTGGCATACATGTGTTATTCACTTGGTTGTTCTTCGGAAAAACCGGGTGTGATACTGGCGTCGGAGCTCGGCCCAGCTGTGGGGGCAGAGGTCCGGAAGTCATCGGAGCTAAGGCCAGCGAAGGGCGTGAGGTCCGGCATCAGCGCTCGCCTCTGAAAGGAGGGCGAGGGCTGGCCTCGGAGCTCGGCCCAGCTGTGGGGGCGGAGGTCCGGAAGTCATCGGAGCTCAGGCCAGCGAAGGGCGTGAGGTCCGGAGGTCATCGGAGCTCAGGCCAGCGAAGGGCGTGAAGTCCGGCAACAGCGCTCGCCTCAGAAAGGAGGGTGAGGGCTGGCCTCGGAGCTTGGCCCAGCTGTGGGGGCGGAGGTCCGGAAGTCATCGGAGCTCAGGCCAACGAAGGGCGTGAGGTCCGGCATCAGCACTCGCCTCTGAAAGGAGGGCAAGGGCTGGCCTCGGAGCTCGGCCCAGCTGTGGGGGCGGAGGTCCGGAAGTCATCGGAGCTCAGGCCAGCGAAGGGCGTGAGGTCCGGCATCAGCTTTCGCCTCTGAAAGGAGGGCGAGAGCTGGGCTCGGAGCTCGTCCCAGCTGCGGGACGTGGAGGTCCGGAAGTCCTCGGAGCTCAAGCCAGCGAAGGGCGTGAGGTCCGGCATCAGCGCTTGCCTCTGAAAGGAGGGCGAGGGTTAGCCTCGGAGCTCGGCCCAGCTGTGGGGGCGGAGTCCAGTACTGCTCAGAAGTACTGTAAAAGCCCAAGAAAAGGGACTTGCAAAAATTTTTATGCACCTCACAACACAACAGTTTTGTTGTGGGTAGATTGTGAAATATTGTGAAGAGCAAGTGGCCTCCATCAAAGGAGTTATTAGAAGGGAAAGCCTTCACTTTCACAAAGTAGGGTTTCTACACATGAACATGAGAGGTTGAGCTCACCCCTAGAATTTAAAAAGTCTTGGGAAGGTTCAGTCCAAAGCTCATGCAAATTCAACACTTTTTGAGGCACTTTTGGGTTATTTCAAAAAGAGGCCAATTTGAATGTAAATTCAAATTGCAGCAACTTTCATCACCCAAATTTAAAAGTTAGCTCCATATATATACTCAGCACATTTTTCTGAGTAAACCCACCAATTTTCATCTCCATTGGAGCTCATCTTGTCAAGAGCTAAATTTGCAAGAATTCAAAACTGAATTTGAATTTCAGTTTAAATATGAAGCAAATTTAACCAAACAAAGTTTGAATTTGAGAACTCAAATTCAAACCAATACTTGGAGGCTAAGTCTCTCATTAAATGGAGAGTAGCTGAGATATTTGCAGCAGAATTTGGAAAAAGAGATTAGGGGGAGAGGGGGCCCACAAGTCAGTGGGAGGACTGTTCTCCAAACCGAGCGTGGCTGTTTTCTTCCGACGTCGGTCGAACACCTCGTGCCAGCTGCGGACAGCACCGGCGTCCGACCGCCTCACCTCGCCACCTCCTGCTCGGCGACCGAGCGCACGCGTGCCCGACGCGGTTTAAGTTCCCAGCCCACGTGAGCCAGCCTCATCTCCTCCGCTCTGCCCGTTCCTACCCGAAACGAAAAACGACACCGCCGCCCCCATCGGCTCCTCGTCGCGCCGTTGATCCAGGCGACCTCGCGACCGGAGTTCAACAGCAAAGACACGCGCCGGGGACTGCTCGAACTCACGGTGAAGACCCTACCCTCTTCCATGTTTTGTAGGGGGAGTATTTCCCCGTCTAGTCCTCGGTGCTCAACAAAGACGAGTGAGCAAA
The DNA here is from genome assembly GCA_030760725.1 of Neostapfia colusana. Lineage (NCBI taxonomy): Eukaryota > Viridiplantae > Streptophyta > Magnoliopsida > Poales > Poaceae > Neostapfia > Neostapfia colusana. Next base: position 74,425,619 of record JASWHV010000004.1, read on the forward strand.
AATGCCAAAATTCGCGGCGATCGGTCCTGCACAGCGTAAACCCATCTGAGCATAGGTTCTACACGCCCCCACGGCCACCTAGGATCCAAAACCATCGAAAACCATCGAGCCTTTGCGCTGATATCCAAGTTTTTCGAGCAACAGTCGATATCGGGCCTAGGTCGACGGTGAGGTCCCAGTTCCGGCTATTTCCATGGCCAACCGAGCTCATATTCGTGCGCAGCATGCCACGGTGGAGCTGTAGGAGCAAACCGCTTGAGAAATAAGGCCCGGAGTAGCCCGGACGACGTCACCGGAGCAGAGGGAGGCTCTGTCGCCGTCGCGGGCATAGTTCCGGCCATTGCCGAGCTCTTGTGAGGGCACCAGCGTGTTCTCAGAGTCGAGTTAGGCACAGGCGGCAAGTTTTGTCAAAGGTCGGGCGGGGAAACGCCCGGCGGCGAGCGCTCCGGCGAAGCGCCGCCGCGGGAACTGCGGGAGAGCGCGAGGTAGACGAAGGGGGGGCCGGGTCCACCGGTCAGCCTCTGATCTCGCGCGGGGATCGGGTTTGCGGCCGGGATTCGGTGCGGAAGCGTGGGTAAAACCCCGTGGGCCGCGGTGTGGCCGCTTTCTGAGTGGGCCGGCTCGAGGAGTGGGTCCCACCCGCATGATTTAAACATTTTTGGAATTTCCAGTTTTAGTGCAAACTTTAGAACCCCATAACCTTGGCTAGGAAGCTCCAAATTTAGTGATTCAAATTGGGTTGGATTCATCTTGCCTAGCTCTGTCCATATATACAACCCAATTTGTATGAAACCCATTAATTAATTCTGGAAAATTCTTTAAAGCTTTTCAGAAAAAGAATTTTAGAGGGAGTTTGGTTCATCCAAAAATCCCCAAATTTTACCAGAATGTTCTTTAGGACATTAGTAAACCCCTGTAAAAGTTTCAGACCATTTGGAGTTGATTTGGTAAGAGCAATTCAAATTGGAAGGTGCTGTGTTCATTTGAATGCAGAAACATTTTCAGAGAATTTCCAAAACTTGGAAATTCAATTCTGGGCAAACCTTGACTCCAAAAATGCTAGGAAAATTCATGCAAACTCTATGAGCTATAATAGAAATTGTAGTTCATTAAGTTGAGCATGAACAGGGATATTACCTCAGAATTAATTCTTCCTTGCTGATTTGCCAAGAGAATTATTCTGAGCAAACCACTCCATGAAAAGTGCTAATGTTTGGTCCAGAGAGTTTTCTTGTGACAGGGAATTCACACAAAAATTCTCAGCTCCATTGGAGCTTTAGATCACCCCTGTCCTGTTTAACCACTTAAGGGAATTAATATGGGAAAGGGGGAAAACCACTTAGCATTTAACCATGTGATTAAGTCCAAGCCAAACCACCAACACCAGTTCATATTTAAATTCTTAAACAAAGTTCCAGGTATTAGAGGCTGGTTATTAGAACTAATAGTAGAAGTCTTACTCTAAAACTCAGATTTGCATATTAATTAACATGTAGTATTTCATTAACGTGTAGCCGTTGAAGAAGAGACTCCGGAAGTGCTGGACTTCCTCCTTCCGGACGAAGACTTAACCCCTGAGCAGCAGCAACAAGGCAAGCCCCGGTTTGCATTAACCCTTTTATAAGTCTTACTTTGTTTACATGTGTCATATGAAGTATGTATGTGCATTAGGTATAGGATGAATGAAACCCCACTTGCATAACCAAAGGTTCCTAAAAGAGTGAGGGTAGTGTCAAGGACCTCGAGTAGACAGGCTATGCTTAATGAGTTATAGGACTTCGGTACAAGTCGAGTAGTTGGAATCTACTCGCAAGATAGGCTTGGGACACACGGGTTCGGTTGAGTGATGTGAGATCACTATAGTAATGAAAATGAGACTAGGCAGGGGCTAGGGCGCAGCAAGAGGAAGTCTTGTGTGCGCAGCCCTGTCCGTGTCGATTGAGGACCGATCCGTGTGCAGCCCTGCTGAACAAGTATTGAACGTACCGAAGGAATATCGGATATATGGGCCCCGATAAACCGATGTAGCCTAAACCTCCGGGCGTCGAGGCATAGCACACCGATTTATAGGTGTAGGTTGAGGGCAGCAAGGTGGAAATCTGCCAACGGGCATAGAGAGATGCTCCGTGTGGGGAACCTCCTGCTCGTTTCGGTGCGACCGGTTCGACGTTTGGGCTGTTGGGTGAAAGGTTGTCCCGTACGACATCGAGTGAGCGTGCTGTGCAGCTCCACTGGTGGGCGTACGTGACGTGCTCTTTGGGTTTTCCCTGCAGGTGTATATCGAGTCGATTCGCCGTCCCTCGCGGTGACGAGTACCGCTTGTTCACTGCGTCGTAACGTAGACTAATGGATGAAATATGTTGATTCAATGATGCTGATTGATATAATTGTATTGCTACATGTGTGCCACCAAATACTGCTTACTAAATTTCAGATTTCATGAACTGTTAACTTGTTGCTAAAAGATGAACTAAGGATGAACTTGTAGGCGTGTCGTTTTGCTGAAATGTTACTATCCTATGTCCATTGTACACCTCATGTAGAGTTTCATGCTTAGGTGAGTCGGTTAAGCCTTGCTGAGCCTTTGTGCTCACGGTTGCTGCTTAAGTGTTTTTCAGGTGAGGAGCCACCCACGGACTCGGAGTACGAGTCCACCGGCGAGGGTTACCCTCCGTCGGGGACCACGGCTGAGTGGGAGCCGTACACGCCGCGCTGAGCTGAGACGTGCAGCTAGTGTGGGTTGCCCCAGGGCTGGGCAACCGACTTTTGCTAAATAGGCGGGCGTGAGTTGTATAGTGTAGTCTTCCGCTGTGTAATAGAACAATAATTGTAACTGAAGTTTGTACTTGTTTGTACAGTTTCAGCTGTTTTTCCCATGTAATATATTGTGTTCTTATGACATGTGCTGTCGGGTGTCGCATCGCGTGGCACCACCCTCTGCGATCCTGGATGAGCGGATCCCGGTCCGCCACAGCCTGGTATCAGAGCTGCAGTGGGGATAGCACAGTACTAAAGGACTGCATTATGGGAAAAACTTAGGTATACGGTGAGGAATCGGTAGCTGCCCAAGTAAGGACTATATTAGCATAGTTACTTAAAGTGGCAAAGACTAACTTATGTGTTATAATTCTGAATTTCAATTATGTAATGACGCACCTACGCTCTGGTAAGTATGGTAAGGAACGCCACCGAAAGCGGTTCAATTTCGGTTAGCTCCCCCTGACGAGGAACGTGGTTCGGGGATTTGTCTCATAGCTTGGTGTGAGACGTTAATATGAACCTCTTGAACTCTTCATGTTCCTGAGTTCATATGAAACGCTGATCCCTAGCGTGCATTAGGCAAGTTAGTGGAGACCCCATCGCGTGGTCAGTAACGCGAGAGTGTGTTCGTCTGGAAATAGCCCAGGAGAACATACGCAGCGCTTGCCATCGGCGTGCCCTGCAGGGCGGTAGGTGGTATCTGTTGGGTTGATAACATTCCCAACCGTGACGACCCGTTCATGACGTACTCGGGTTCCCCGTCGTGTGGTGTTGAAACACGATCACGTGCCTTGAGACGTGACTTAGCTCAAGGACGGCCGTATGGAAATGATACGGGCGTTTGTATTTACTTTTAAATATGGAACTGCCTGAAATGAACAACCTTTGAGTGCACCATCATTGTGTGGTCTTCTGCAGGTACTAACCACGTATGTATCCGTGTAGAAAACGTGTGCGAGAGACCGTTTAGTGCCACACTCGAGACGTATATACCGGTATGATCCGGTTAGGATTTTCTTTTGTGAGGAACGTTGTACCGAGGTATTGTAGGCATATGCATGAAAATATTGAGAACAAGGAATTAAAATCTATAGGTTCCACATTTAGGACCCTGGTTGGGTATAAGAATGGGATAGTGGACCAGGATAGCTAAAGGGATGAAAAACAGAGTGCTCTGTTTTGGACAGCAAGTTTGCTGATCTTCAACAGGGCATAACTCACAGGTCTTTTAGCCCAGGGAGGTGTGCTACATAGCTCTGGAAAGGTATTCAAGTACTCTACAACTCTGTTGTAGACTTCCAGAGCTGAAACTCGCCTTAAGATGGCTGAAATCCCAGAGGAATGTAAACTGTCCAGAACCAGGGCAGAGTAAAACATCCTCTGAACTGATCTGTTTTTCAAACATAACTCCCAGTAGAAAATCTAAAATTGTCATATAATACATCCTTAGGAGTAGAAGATGTGCGACACCTTTGCAATTCAAAGTTCCTGAAATTTCAGCACAGAATTTAGTGGAAATCAGGGTTGGAAACAGCCACTTCCAAGGGAGGTGCTGTTAAAATTCTTCCAGAAATTCTGCTAACTTTGAATTAACATAACTTTTTAATCAAAGCTGATCTGGGGGCAAATGAGTACTCGTTGGAAAGATACTGAAGTTAACTTTAACTTTGGTGTACAACATGAGTCATGAAATGTCACACCCGGTTTTTCCGAAGAACAACCAAGTGAATATCACATGTATGCCAGGATCATTTTCTCATACATGTGATGACAAATAGTGAAGCATCATTTATTACAAGCCAGGTGTCGAATATAAATAAGTCTTACATTGCAAATGTCTCAATGGACACTAATGCTTCATCACAAGTAAATAAACTAGCAGCGGAATATTATTCTTTAGGGCCCCATCACAGGCGTTGCCCGGGGGTCTTCATGAACCTAAAAACCTTCCTCGGGTCCAAAATCTTGGTCATTATACACCACCTCATTATCTTGACCTGAGCAGCAATATAAACCAACAAATATGCAAGGTTGAGTACCAATGGTACTCAGCAAGTGTGGGAAAATTATATCATGCATGGCTAGAACAAGGAGAGGTTGAACTCATGGTTAAAGCACTACGCAATTAATATCTATCACCTTAGCTTATTAAGCACCTTCATTACTACACAGGTGAAATGGTCCCAATCTCCCATCCCATCATCATAATCCAATAACCATAACATCATTTCCAATGTTAAGCTTCCCGCTTAACTTCCAAAACCATCAATCCTCTAATCATGAATAAGTCCAGGCCGCTCTTAACCGTTAGCACGGCTGTCAAGACAGTTTTGACTCTGCAGAGTTTGTACCACTGTACCCACAAGTAGTGATTTCATCCCCCGTTGCCGGGTGGACTAAAAGAACCTCAATTATGCCAGTGGCTACGATCCACATTCACACTTCCCAGGTGTGCGGCCAGGAGATCACTACGAAGCCTTTACAAAGGGATTCCCGACGAGCGTGGGCCCACTGAGGTTTCTCCCCTAACAGCATACAAGAGGCTCCAATCCCGCTGCAGTGGCCCCCTCTTGAGCCTTGCGGTTCATATGGTAGTCCAGCTGACACCTACTCCCCGCACCATCCAACACACCCATACTACGCCAGGGATACACCTAATTAATTGGCCAAGCTGCCCCATCTCAGCATGTGGTTGGCACTGTAAAGCCGGGTTACATGCTCCATGAACCGGTCCTTAGGATCCAGGCAAGTACTAAACACAAACCCAAGTCTCGTGCACCCAGCACACAACCAAAAGATCCAACTTGCCTTGATCCCTACCTCTACATAACTCACAATGTCTCATTCAAGAGTATGGTAATATAAACTGATGATCTCATGTCCCAAATATCCCATTCTAAGCATGGCTAAGCATATGCATGGAAATAAATGACATGGTAAAATAAATCCCAACCCAAGCTACAAGGAAACAAGGTAATGCAATTCTAGGGAAACTTTCCTAGCATGGGTTTCATATTTCATTTGACAATGCAAATAGTTCTATCTACACATCCTAGCATAGGATCAAAGTGGTAAAGGACACTTGCCTCCTTCTTGCTGCTCTTGAAATGGGTAGTCCTGATCTTGGAAAGGAATAACTTGCTCTTGAACAGGTTCTACTTCATACCATCACACATAGCAAAAGAAAAACAACAATCATAAGACATAGTTCACACTTCTACTTCATACAAACCACACATTTCATATTTATGAAATTCATTCACCATTATATGTGTTGTGGTTACTTTGTGTGTTGATCTGTGGCTTGCACACACTTTTATTTATATGTGTATGATTCCTACTTTGGTGTTCATATTTATACTTACATACTATATATATATATATATATATGTGTGTGTGTGTGTGTGTGTGTGTTTCAGTTTTAAATAAATTCCTTATATTAAACTACCAAGTATGTAAGAAAAGTATTTTTCTTCTCCATATGTGCCTTCATAATTTCTATCAACCCTAAACTGAACTCTTTGAATTTTTAAAAACTCCATTTATCATTTACTAGTTGCTATATTTTCAGATTTATATTCCTATGTATAATTGTGTATTTTATTATGAAATTAGTAATACACATCATCTAAACAGTATAGGTTTTGGTCTTAAATAATTTAATAACATATTTTGACCTTGGCCTCTGATGTAAACTATTTCATAATTATTTTCCCTATTTTTCTATAACTATTCTTTACTTAAAAATGTGTCCCTATACTATTAAATGTGAATAATAGTTGAAACAGATTCATTTCAGCCCAAAAATATATTTTTATCTTACTCCAAAGTTTCCTAAGTACTGAGAAAGTTTTTTATTAACTTTGACAATTATGTTTGTCCCTACTTTTTAATTTTTAAACACTAGTTACATATTCAATTTCCTAAATTAAATACTAAACAGGGCTAAAATAATGAACTCACCCATTACAGGGTCTATAATATTATTTTCATAATTTCCAGGGGTCTAGCTACACTTATCAGAGGTGTTTTTCCTAATTTTTATTAAGTCCAGGGGCTAAAACTGATTTTTAAATGAATTTACATGATTTTCTGGAGTTCCAGGGGCTAGATCTGAAGTTTCCGGGGCTAGCTCTCAATTCCAGAGAACCCCAGGGGGTAGCACGTAAGAATTCCAGTCTTTATAATGCGGGGCTGACGTGGATCGTCCGATTTTAAACCGACGGCTGAGATTATAACATCGAACCGGTACGCGGGGTTTTAAAGTCTACTGTGCGATTTAAAATAAACGGCGCACAAGCGGCCACGTCGCTCCGATCGAGCGCAGGCGGCGCTGCCGGCGGCGCACGGCGGCGGGAAGCGGCGATCTCGCCGGAAAGTTTCGGATCCGCGAGAATTCTACCTAGAACTGTGATCTTATGGCATAGATCGGTAGAGGGGAGGTCAGGGATCTCACCTCGGGGGTTTTCTCGAGCTCGGGGGTCCTGGAAAGTGATTGGCGGCGAGGTCCGAGGCAAAACCACGGCGAAGCTCGTCGGCGCTGGATTTACACCGTAAGTCTCCGAGTTTTCTGCACCTGCAAAGCTCCCCGGAGGCGGTGGATCAAGACCAGCGAGTTAGATCAGAGTTTCCGAGCTTAGATCGGCCAGAATTCACCGGCGAAGTCTCGGTGCTCACCGGAGTAAAAATCGGCGATCGCGTGGGAAAAACCGATCGGGGCTGGGGTTTTTTATAGCCGGGGGAGGGCGGTGGGTCGGTTGTGATCGAGTTGGATTCTTCTGGGACCGAAATTCGGCTGAGGAACGCGGTTTTTCGATCGGTTAAGATCGCGCGCGCTCGGGGGAAAAAGTCCGGGGTCGGCGCGAGCGAGGTTGGGGATGACAGGTGGGTCCCACCTGTCTGTGTGAGACAGCGCGGGCGCGCGGGGGCGGGCTGGCGCGGGGAAAACTGGGCCGGCTGGCGGGTTTCGGCCCACTGGCCGGTTTTTTCCCGTTTTCTCTTTTACATAACATGCAACACGTCCAAAAATTTTACAAAACATGCAACCCGTTTTTTCCCGTTTTCTTTTCTGTTTTGAGTATAATTTGAATTCCAGTTTGAATTTGAATTTTTACAAAACATGCAACACGTCCAAAATTTTTTAAATTCCCCTCTGAACATGGTTTAGAGTTTTGAATCAAAATTTGGGGTGTTACAGCTCTACCCCCCTTAAAAGAAATCTCGTCCTCGAGATTGGTGTTTCTAAGAAAACAATTCGGGAAATTGTGCCTTGAGCTCATCTTCCCGTTCCCAGGTAGCTTCCTCTTCTGAGTGATGCTTCCACTGCACCTTGCACATCCGGATTCTCTTGTTTCTGGTGAGGCGTTCCATCGTCTCCAAAATCTTGTATGGTTGCTCGGCATAAGACAAATCTTCAGCTACATCCACTTCATTCATGGGTAACACCTCTTCAGGCGTCCTCAGACATTTCTTGAGTTGTGACACATGAAATACATCGTGCACGTCCAATAGATGAACCGGTAACTCTAGTTGGTACGCCACTTCGCCTTTTCTTTCCAAAACTTGAAAGGGTCCGATGTATCGAGGTGACAACTTCCCTTTCACCTTGAACCGACGAAGTCCTCTGATAGGGGACACCTTGAGATAAACATAGTCTCCCACGTTGAAAACGAGTTCTCTTCTTCGTACATCAGCATAACTCTTCTGGCGTGTTTGTGCTATCCTCAAGTTGTTGCGAATCTCCCTCACCTTCGCCTCGGCTTCTTGTAGCACTTCTGGACCAAACACTTTGCTTTCTCCTGTTTGGTTCCAAAATAGGGTAGTTCTGCACTTCCTTCCATACAAAGCTTCAAACGGTGACATCTTCATACTAGCTTGATAAATGTTGTTATAGGAAAACTCCGCATACGGTAAGTTCTTGTCCCAACTCCTATTGTTTTTGAGTGCACATGACCTTAACATATCTTCAAGGATCTGATTGGTTCTCTCCGTCTGCCCGTCAGTTTGGGGATGATAGGCAGAGCTGAAATTCAGATGGGTTCCCATGGTTTCATGCAACTTTTGCCAAAACCTCGAGGTGAACTGTGTCCCTCGATCCGACACAATCTTCTTTGGCACTCCATGGTAACACACAATCCTTGACATGTACAATTCTGCCAATTTGGATCCGCTGTAGCTTTCTTTCACGGGGATGAAATGAGCTACCTTGGTTAGCCTATCAATAATGACCCATATTGAATCATACCCGGATTGGGTCCTAGGCAATCCCACGACAAAATCCATGCTGATTTCTTCCCACTTCCATTCAGGCACTTTGAGTGGTTGCAATAATCCCGCGGGTCGTTGATGTTCTGCTTTCACCAACTGACATGTGTCACATAGGGCAACATGTTCTGCGACATCTCGCTTCATGCCATACCACCAATACCTGCTTTTGAGGTCCTGGTACATCTTCGTACTCCCAGGATGAATGGAATAGTCGGAATCGTGAGCCTCCTTCAAAATTAATTCACGGATCTCCTTTACTTCTGGCACACAGATCCTTTTTCCGTGCCACACCGTTCCTTGTTCATCCTCTCTAAAACCAGGAGCTTTATTTTCCTTAATGAGCTGTCTGATCTCTTGTATCTTCTCATCATTCTTTTGGCCCTCGCGTATGTCTTGCTCGAGTGTGGAGTCCACTTCCATGGCGATGGCTTCACCACTATTTACTAGACATAAATTGAGTCTTATAACCTCGTCCTTCAATTCTGCAGGCATGTCCTTCAAACTCAACTTATTGACCTGCACTTTCCGACTCAAAGCATCGGCCACGACGTTTGCTTTCCCGGGATGATAGTTGATGCCTATATCAAAGTCATTGATTAGCTCTAACCATCTCCTTTGTCTGAGGTTGAGATCTGGCTGTGTGAATATGTACTTCAAACTCTTATGATCCGTATATATCTCTGTCCTCTTCCCCATCAAATAGTGCCGCCAAATTTTCAATGCGTGTACCACTGCAGCTAGTTCTAGGTCATGTGTAGGATAGTTCTTCTCGTGCTTCCGAAGCTGCCGGGATGCATATGCCACGACATGTCCTTCTTGCATGAGAACACATCCCAACCCATTTCCAGAGGCATCGCAGTACACTGTGAAATTCTTCTGCATATCTGGCATAACCAGCACTGGGGCTGTTGTCAATCTCTTCTTTAGCTCCTGAAAGCTTGTATCGCACTGTGGCGTCCAGGTGAATGTGATTCCCTTTTCCAACAATTTGGTGAGAGGTCTCGAGATCTTGGAGAATCCCTCAATAAACCGTCGATAGTATCCAGCCAATCCCAAAAAGCTTCAAACTTCCCCGACATTTTCAGGGGTCTTCCACTTCTGGATGTCCTCGATTTTGGCGGGATCTACGGAGATTCCTCCCTCCGAGATTATATGTCCTAAAAAGGGAACTCTCTTCAGCCAAAACTCACACTTGCTCAACTTGGCATATAGTTGGTGTTCTCTCAGCCTCTGTAACACCAACCTTAGATGTTTCTCATGTTCTTCTGCATCTTTGGAGAAGACGAGAATATCATCTATGAAAACCACCACAAATTTGTCCAGATATTCCATGAATACTTTGTTCATGAGGTACATGAAATATGCCGGGGCATTGGTAAGCCCGAAAGGCATGACAGTGTATTCATACAGTCCGTACCGAGATACGAAAGCTGTCTTGGGAATATCAGATGGCCTTATCTTGAGTTGGTGGTATCCCGACCTGAGATCAATTTTCGAGAACACACAAGCTCCCCTCAACTGATCAAACAAGTCTTCAATGCGGGGCAATGGGTACTTGTTCTTAATGGTTATCTCATTCAAGGCACGGTAATCCACGCATAACCTTTGGGTTCCGTCTTTCTTCGGCACAAATATCACCGGAGCTCCCCATGGTGAGGAACTAGGGAGAATATACCCCTTCTCCGTCAATTCTCTCAAATGATCCTTGAGCTCTTCTAGCTGCTTGGAGTCCATTCGATAAGGTCTCTTGTATATCGGGGCTGTTCCCGGTACTAGCTCAATTGCGAATTCCACGTCACGGTCGGGAGGCATACCTGGCAATTCCTCCGGAAAAACATCTGGATATTCCCTGATAGTCCTGATTTCCTCAACTTTCACCTCCACTTGATTTAATTTAATGTCCCTCCTAGGCTCGTGTATCGTTATGAACTTTACTCTTGTGCCATTGGGGTGAGTTAGTTCCACCGTTCTGGTCGAACAATGGATGATTCCTTTATGTTTGGTCAACCAATCCATACCCAAAATAATATCTATCCCTTGTGAATCTATCACTATGAGGTTAGCCGTAAATACTACCCCATTAATGTCTAGGCTCACTTTGGGACACACTTGTCTTGTCCTTATTTCTCCACCTGGAGAGTTTACGGCTAGCATATGGTTCATTTGTGTGGTTGCTAGGTCATGTTTCTTAACAAACCCTTGAGCAATGAACGAGTGGGTAGCACCAGAATCAAACAGCAGAGTTGCAAGGTGTAAATTGGCAGGAAACTTACCAACTACCACGTCGGGTGCCTCTTGTGCTTCCTCCATAGTGACGTGGTTCACCCGTCCTCTCACTACATTCTGCTGTTGTGGCGGCGCAGGCTTCTTCTTTGGGCATTTATGGGCGTAGTGCCCCACTTCACCACAGCTAAAACATTGCACCCCAATCTTAGTTGCTTGGCCCTTGTTGTCTTGGGGTTGGTTTGGGGGTCCTTGTACTGCTGGTCGAGGTGGATATGCGGGGCGAGGCTGCTGCACAAACTGACGTTGCGGCTGTGCTGGTGCTGCGGGAGGCCTGTAGTTTGGGTTGTACCCTCTTGGTGCTGAATAGGGTACCGCAGCACGGCTCGTCTGCCCCGTAGGTTGCTGCATCATACGTGGGCGGGTGTTGCTCCCTGAGGCCTGATGTGACCACCCCGCCTTCCTCTTATTCTCATTTTCCAAGGCCTTTAGCTTCCTTTCCACCACAAATGCTCTGTCCACCATCTCTTGAAAGCTTTCATACTCATTGGAGGACATTGCACACTGCATCTCTGCGGTAAGTCCTTCCACGAAACAATCTTGTTTCTGCTCATCAGTCTCTATGTCTCGTGGAGCATAACGGGATAGTTGAGTAAAATTTAGTGAGGTATTCCCTCACCGTCATGTTTCCCTGCTGCAGTCCCAAAAACTCCTTCCTCTTGTTTTTGAGTTCACCTCTTGGGATGTAATGGTTGCGGAAGCTACGCTTGAACTCTTCCCAAGTGATGTTCTCAGGGTCATGATGGGCGGCCACGTAGGCGGTCCACCAATCAGCAGCAGGTCCATGCAATTGATGAGAGGCAAACAGCACCCTCTCATACCCTTGGCATTGTATTATCCTCATCTTACTTTCAATGGTCTTCAGCCAATCTTCTGCCTCCAGAGGTTCAGCAGCACTTGCAAACTTTGGAGGTTGAGTTCCTAGAAACTCACTCAACCTTGGTTGGCGTGGTGCAGCTTGTGGAGGTGGAACTTGATGCAAGTTGGCCACCACTTGAGTCAAGTTCTGGATAAGCTGATTTTGATTCTCCAGCATTTGGTGGAGAGGATCAACTTCTTCACGGCGACCACCCCTGTCCTGGCCTCCAGAAAGATGAGGGTTGCATGCCTCATCATTGTTGTTGGCGGGGTTGGCAGCACGTCCTTTTCCTCTTCCGGCCATCTGGCAAAATCAATCAAATGTTAATTTGATACCATTTAGTATCATCTTACTACTTTCATTTGTTGGTACTTTGAGGTGTTGAGGCTTTGTTAAAATTTTACGAGGGTTTATATCTCACACCAAATAAATGCACTATTATTTCCTGTGGGTTCACACCAAAGCAAAACAATCTGGAGACGAGGCTGTGGACAATTGCTCATGGCTCCCACAACTCACGTCACACACCAAGCATCATCACACCATTAACTACGTAACGACTCGACTACTCGACCTCTTGCTAGCTAGGGGAAAGACTCTACACTACCCGTCCTCTTGAGCTGGCTCCTCGGGATCTTCCTCCTCATTTCGGCTACCTTCTGACTCTGCTTTGGGTGGGGAGGCTGCTGGTGGAGAAGTGCGACGACGCCTGATTGCTCGGCGATCTGGGGAGTCAGGAGTCCATGTATCATTCACGGTGACACACAGGTCATTCCCATCTCCTCTTTCTCTCGCCTTTAAGCAAGCTCGCAGCAACGCCTCCGTTTCCTTCAGGGTGTCTCGGACATCCTGAAGCTCTTGTTGACACTCCTGCAGTCGAGTGCTGAGCATAGCAGCATCCTCCAAGCACAAGTCCATGTGCTCATGGGAAGTCCCTTGCTGCACCGGTGGGTACTTGTACTCCGTGGTACCACTCTCACGTTGGAGGACATACATGTACTCAGTTTTGTCCAAATGGCGACGATAGATGTGACTCTGGCAGGTGATGGCCTCCCAGGTGACATCTTTCTCCGCGTCAACTTGTGTTGCTCGACAAGCTGGAGAGTGGTGAATCTTAAGCAGCTGATTCTCGTGTATAATCCTCATCTCTGAACTCCATTCTTCCCTCTTCTCACGGATGGTCCTGGTGGAGTTATAATGGATGATTAGCTTGCCCGTATTGCCGGCGGCTTCGAGCATACGCCGAAGACGGCGCAACAAGTCTCCTACTGCCAATCCGTAGGAAAGGTACGTCACTGGACGACTCTCCTCTCTTTCGGCAAGGGCAACTACGGGAACTCTCCCTCCTGTGGACTTACGAGCGGTGCGAATCATGCGAACCATCTAAAAACAAAAGAATTTAAAATTAGGTTAGATAAATTCTCAAACAAAAATCCTGTTTTGAATGAAAGTTGGGGTAAGATGAAGAAAATGACTCCTTTAATAACACTTTTCCACCCACACCTTGGAAAATAGTTTTTAAGAAAATAGGGCCCTTAAATACGTCCATTTCTACCTAGGTCCACGTTCCTACGGGCAACCTTGGCTCTGATACCACCTCTGTCACACCTGGTTTTTCCGAAGAACAACCAAGTGAATATCACATGTATGCCAGGATCATTTTCTCATACATGTGATGACAAATAGTGAAGCATCATTTATTACAAGCCAGGTGTCGAATATAAATAAGTCTTACATTGCAAATGTCTCAATGGACACTAATGCTTCATCACAAGTAAATAAACTAGCAGCGGAATATTATTCTTTAGGGCTCCATCACAGGCGTTGCCCGGGGGTCTTCATGAACCTAAAAACCTTCCTCGGGTCCAAAATCTTGGTCATTATACACGACCTCATTATCTTGACCTGAGCAGCAATATAAACCAACAAATATGCAAGGTTGAGTACCAATGGTACTCAGCAAGTGTGGGAAAATTATATCATGCATGGCTAGAACAAGGAGAGGTTGAACTCATGGTTAAAGCACTACGCATTAATACCTATCACCTTAGCTTATTAAGCACCTTCATTACTACACAGGTGAAATGGTCCCAATCTCTCATCCCATCATCATAATCCAATAACCATAACATCATTTCCAATGTTAAGCTCCCCGCTTAACTTCCAAAACCATCAATCCTCTAATCATGAATAAGTCCAGGCCGCTCTTAACCGTGAGCACGGCTGTCAAGACAGTTTTGACTCTGCAGAGTTTGTACCACTGTACCCACAAGTAGTGATTTCATCCCCCGTTGCCGGGTGGACTAAAAGAACCTCCATTATGCCAGTGGCTACGATCCACATTCACACTTCCCAGGTGTGCGGCCAGGAGATCACTACGGAGCCTTTACAAAGGGATTCCCGATGAGCGTGGGCCCACTGAGGTTTCACCCCTAACAGCATACAAGAGGCTCCAACCCCGCTGCAGTGGCCCCCTCTTGAGCCTTGCGGTTCATATGGTAGTCCAGCTGACACCTACTCCCCGCACCATCCAACACACCCATACTACGCCGGGGATACACCTAATTAATTGGCCAAGCTGCCCCATCTCAGCATGTGGTTGGCACTGTAAAGCCGGGTTACATGCTCCATGAACCGGTCCTTAGGATCCAGGCAAGTACTAAACACAAACCCAAGTCTCGGGCACCCAGCACACAACCAAAACATCCAACTTGCCTTGATCCCTACCTCTACATAACTCACAATGTCTCATTCAAGAGTATGGTAATATAAACTGATGATCTCATGTCCCAAATATCCCATTCTAAGCATGGCTAAGCATATGCATGGAAATAAATGACATGGTAAAATAAATCCCAACAAAAGCTACAAGGAAACAAGGTAATGCAATTCTAGGGACACTTTCCTAGCATGGGTTTCATATTTCATTTGACAATGCAAATAGTTCTATCTACACATCCTAGCATAGGATCAAAGTGGTCAAGGACACTTGCCTCCTTCTTGCTGCTCTTGAAATGGGTAGTCCTGATCTTGGAAAGGAATAACTTGCTCTTGAACAGGTTCTACTTCATACCATCACACATAGCAAAAGAAAAACAACAATCATAAGACATAGTTCACACTTCTACTTCATACAAACCACACATTTCATATTTATGAAATTCATTCACCATTATATGTGTTGTGGTTACTTTGTGTGTTGATCTGTGGCTTGCACACACTTTTATTTATATGTGTATGATTCCTACTTTGGTGTTCATATTTATACTTACATACTATATATATATATATATGTGTGTGTGTGTGTGTGTTTCAGTTTAAATAAATTCCTTATATTAAACTACCAAGTATGTAAGAAAAGTATTTTTTACGCCCATTGTAATGGAACTGCATGCAAGTGTTGCGGGACTGATGTTTAATGTCGTATGGTTGCAGATGGTTCGCACTAGGACCACGCACGAGGTTGGTGGCTCTAGCCAAGGGGGAGGCGATGACTCCCAGCCACCGGCCTACGACATCACCCCGCAGCAGCAGCCACCACCGCCGCCTCCGCTTACTCTAGCGGATGTGATAGCGGCATTGGTGGGAGGTCGTGAGGAGCTGACCGACCCGCTCCGCACGATCGTGCAGAATACGTCCCAGGCGGGTGGACGTCAAGAGCGAGGGCCTCGTGAGCCCCGGGAAGTGTCGTACTCGGATTTCATGAGTACGCACCCTCCAGTGTTCACCGAAGCTGAGGAACCACTGGAGGCGGACAACTGGCTGCGGACCATCGAGTCCAAGTTTGGGCTGCTCCAGTGTACGGAGCGGCAGAAGACTCTGTTCGCAGCACAGCAGCTCCACGGTGCCGCTGGTGCGTGGTGGGCGAATTATGTCGCCTCACGTCCGGCTGGCCATGCCGTGGAATGGCAAGAGTTCCGGGAGGCGTTCCGCGCCTATCACATTCCTCCCGGAATAATGAAGAGGAAGTTCCAGGAATTCTTGGAACTGAAGCAGGGCGGGAGGAGTGCCCACGACTACTCCCGTGCCTTCAACCATCTGGCGCAGTATGCGTCAGACTACGTCTCCACGGAGGAGAAAAAGAGGGAGCACTTCTATCGGGGGTTGCACCCCGAAATGAAGACCCACCTCGTACAATGGAACCGCGGCACATTCAACGACCTAGTCAATGCCGCCATCATGCAAGAGGACGCTCAGCGGGAGTTAGCAGTTGAGCAGAGGAAGCGCAGCGCTCCACCCAGCGGTGGGAGTGGCGCTCCCCAGAAGTACCGTATGGTGTATCGGACACCATCCGGGCAGCAGTGGCGTCCACCGGCGCGACTTCAGCAGTTCGGGAGACGTTTGTTCCAAGCACCCCCGTTCCGTCCGCCGATGCCACCACCAAGACAGCAGCAGCAGCAGACGGTACCCTGGGCATTTCCACCGCCACAACGCGCCCTGGGTTTCTGTCCACCGATTAGCGGGGGACCGCCCCGTTTCACCTGCTTCACGTGTGGCCAGGCGGGCCACTTTGCGAAGGACTGTCCCCAGGGGCAGCAGAGCAGCGGGCAAGCCCAGCTCCAGGGCAGTGCTCGAGGCCGACCTCCGGCGAAGAAGGTTGGTCAGCGGACTGGAGGCGTCCGCAACCTCGACAATGAGGACGCCCCAGAGGGAGACAACGTGCTGGCGGGTACGTTTACTCTCAACCATCAAGCCATCGTCATATTATTTGATTCTGGTGCAACCCACAGCTTTATAAGTGCATCCTATGTGGCTAAACATCAATTGCAAGTCTTCCCAACCGACTACACTTATATGATATGCTCACCGGGAGGGAAGATTTCAGCTAATATGATGATTCCAAAGGCACCTCTGTGCTTAGGTGGGAAACTATATCCCACCACCTTGATAATCCTTATGGGACAAAAGATTGATGCAATCTTAGGGATGTCATGGCTGCAATACCATGGCGCTGTCCTAGAGACTCGGACACGGACGGTTCACTTAAATTCTCCATTCCACCGTCCGCATTCCATGTTGTTAGACACGCCAGTCCGGGAGGTTTTAGCAATTAATAATGCTGAAGTTCTCAAGTTAGAAGACATTCCCGTAGTCCGGGAGTATCCTGATGTGTTCCCGGACGATCTTCCGGGCATGCCACCTGAGCGGGATGTCGAGTTCAAGATTGAACTTGCACCCGGGACTACGCCCATATCACGGAGACCATACAAGATGGCTCCAAATGAGCTGGCTGAACTAAAAGAACAGCTCAATGATCTGTTAAGCAAGGGTTTCATTCAGCCGAGTTCCTCACCTTGGGGATGCTCGACGCTATTCGTGAAGAAGAAGGATGAGACCCTGAGGCTGTGTGTGGATTACCGGCCGCTCAACGCCGTCACCATCAAGAATAAGTACCCACTGCCCCGTATTGACATCTTGTTTGATCAACTTGTGGGGGCAAGTGTATTCTCAAAGATGGACCTTCGCTCTGGATATCACCAGATCAAGATCCGGGTGGAGGATATCCCGAAGACGGCATTCTCGACGAGATATGGCTTATACGAATATCTCGTCATGTCCTTTGGTCTCACAAATGCTCCAGCCCATTTCATGTATCTCATGAACTCAGTGTTCATGCCGGAGCTGGACAGGTTCGTGGTAGTGTTCATCGACGATATCTTGGTTTACTCCAAGACAGAAGCCGAGCATGCCGAACACTTACGGATCGTTCTTCAACGATTGCGAGACCACAAGCTCTACGCCAAGTTCAGCAAATGCGAATTTTGGATCAGCCAAGTGCCATTCTTGGGACATATCATCTCAGCTGAAGGCATTGCGGTTGACCCAAGTAAAATCGAGCAAGTGTTGAAATGGAAAGCTCCCACTTCAGTCCATGAAGTCAGAAGCTTCCTCGGGTTAGCGGGATACTACCGGAGATTCATTCCAAGCTTCTCCAAGCTCGCTAAGCCGATGACAGAGTAGCTGAAGAAAGGGACGAAATATGTCTGGAACACGGCGTGTGAAGGAGCGTTCCGAACATTGGTGAAGCATCTCACAACAGCCCCGGTGTTAGCTCAGCCGGATACAACAAAGCCCTTCGACGTGTACTGTGACGCGTCCGGTATTGGGCTCGGCTGCGTGTTGATGCAGGAAGGACGTGTGGTCGCTTATGGCTCACGCCAACTTCGGAACCATGAGCAGCACTATCCGACTCACGATCTTGAACTTGCTGCCGTGGTGTTGGCGCTGAAAATGTGGAGACACTATCTCCTGGGGAACTTGGTGCATCTCTACACCGACCACAAGAGCTTGAAATACATTTTCACCCAGAAGAAGCTGAACATGAGGCAGAGGAGGTGGTTAGAACTGATCAAAGATTATGAGATTGAGATCAATTACCACCCCGGCAGGGCGAATGTGGTTGCCGACGCGCTGAGTCGGAAATTGCATGTCCATCACCTCACCATTACACCGGTGGAGGAGGAAGAGCCAAGTTTATACTTGGTTCCTTATGGATCGCTGTACAACCTTGCCCTCATCCCTACTATTAGGGAGGACATCATTGCAGCTCAGAAAACGGATAAAGGCATGGCACATCTCCGGAGACAGATAGACAATGGAGAAATTAAATGTTTCCGGAAAGATGATGAGGGGACGCTGTGGTTCAATGACCGCATAGTCGTACCCCGAGATATGGAGTTGAGGAAAAAGATCCTCGATGAAGCTCACTTGTCTAAATACTCCATTCATCCGGGCAGCAACAAAATGTACCAAGATTTGAAAAAGAAATTTTGGTGGACACGGATGAAGCGGGAGGTAGCTAAGTACGTATCCGAGTGCGATACATGTAGACGAGTGAAAGCTGATCACATGAAGAAATCAGGGCTGTTGCAACCCCTGAAGATCCCGGCATGGAAATGGGAAGATGTGAGCATGGATTTCATTGTGGCATTACCCCTAACAGCAAACAAGCATGATTCCATATGGGTAATCGTTGATCGGTTAACCAAGACGGCTCACTTCATTCCGGTGAATACACGTTACAATGCCGGCAAATATGCGGAGCTATACATAGCGAAGATTCTATGCCTATACGGGGTACCCAAGACCATTGTCTCAGATCGAGGTGCATTATTTGTATCTCGCTTTTGGGAGCAGCTACACGCTGCATTGGGTACTAAGTTGATCAGGAGCTCCGCCTATCACCCCCAGACAGATGGCCAGACAGAGAGGGTGAATCAAGTCCTGGAAGACATGTTGAGAGCATGTGCCATCCACCATGGTAGGAACTGGGATGATCACCTACCATTGGCGGAATTCTCGTACAACAACGGTTATCAGGCGAGTATCAAGATGGCACCCTATGAAGCTCTCTACGGTCGTAAATGCCGCACCCCATTAAATTGGTGCGAGTCCGGTGAAAGGGTCACATTCGGGGTTGATGTGGTGAACGACGCCGAAGAGCGCGTTCGGACAATTCGAGCCAATTTGAAGGCCGCTCAATCCCGACAGAAGAGCTACGCTGATAAGAGGCGTAGGCCGTTGCACTTTGACGTTGGGGAACACGTGTACCTCCGAGTGTCTCCGATGAAGGGCGTGCACCGGTTCGGTGTGAAGGGGAAGCTCGCTCCCCGTTTCATTGGACCCTACGCTATCACCGATAAGTGTGGACCAGCAGCGTATCGATTGGAGTTACCGGCATCCCTTGCTGGTGTCCATGATGTTTTCCATGTTTCGCAACTGCGAAAATGTTTGAAGCATACGGCTGCTGTTCCTACCGAAGACATCGGCGAGCTGAAACCGGATTTAACATATGATGAATATCCGGTGGGAATTCTTGATGAGAAAGCCAGGACCACACGCAGCAGAACGTTGTGGTTCTACAAAATACTCTGGAGCAACCACACCGCCGAAGAAGCGACGTGGGAGAGCGAGGAGTTCCTTCGCTCAAATTACCCGGAGTTATGGCTTCTCAACACGGGTAAGTCCCTATTACATCGCTATCTCTTCTTTTATAATTTCGGGACGAGATTCTTTTAAGGGGGGAGGGATGTAAAAGCCCAAGAAAAGGGACTTGCAAAAATTTTTATGCACCTCACAACACAACAGTTTTGTTGTGGGTAGATTGTGAAATATTGTGAAGAGCAAGTGGCCTCCATCAAAGGAGTGATTAGAAGGGAAAGCCTTCACTTTCACAAAGTAGGGTTTCTACACATGAACATGAGAGGTTGAGCTCACCCCTAGAATTTAAAAAGTCTTGGGAAGGTTCAGTCCAAAGCTCATGCAAATTCAACACTTTTTGAGGCATTTTTGGGTTATTTCAAAAAGAGGCCAATTTGAATGTAAATTCAAATTGCAGCAACTTTCATCACCCAAATTTAAAAGTTAGCTCCATATCTATACTCAGCACATTTTTCTGAGTAAACCCACCAATTTTCATCTCCATTGGAGCTCATCTTGTCAAGAGCTAAATTTGCAAGAATTCAAAACTGAATTTGAATTTCAGTTTAAATATGAAGCAAATTTAACCAAACAAAGTTTGAATTTGAGAACTCAAATTCAAACCAATACTTGGAGGCTAAGTCTCTCATTAAATGGAGAGTAGCTGAGATATTTGCAGCAGAATTTGGAAAAAGAGATTAGGGGGAGAGGGGGCCCACAAGTCAGTGGGAGGACTGTTCTCCAAACCGAGCGTGGCTGTTTTCTTCCGACGTCGGTCGAACACCTCGTGCCAGCTGCGGACAGCACCGGCGTCCGACCGCCTCACCTCGCCACCTCCTGCTCGGCGACCGAGCGCACGCGTGCCCGACGTGGTTTAAGTTCCCAGCCCACGTGAGCCAGCCTCACCTCCTCCGCTCTGCCCGTTCCTACCCGAAACGAAAAACGACACCGCCGCTCCCCTCGGCTCCTCGTCGCGCCGTTGATCCAGGCGACCTCGCGACCGGAGTTCAACAGCAAAGACACGCGCCGGGGACTGCTCGAGCTCACGGTGAAGACCCTACCCTCTTCCATGTTTTGTAGGGGGAGTATTTCCCCGTCTAGTCCTCGGTGCTCAACAAAGACGAGTGAGCAGAAATGCCGAAATTCGCGGCGATCGGTCCTGCACAGCGTAAACCCAGCTGAGCATAGGTTCTACACACCCCCACGGCCACCTAGGATCCAAAACCATCGAAAACCATCGAGCCTTTGCGCTGATATCCAAGT
Source organism: Neostapfia colusana (assembly GCA_030760725.1). Taxonomy (NCBI): domain Eukaryota; kingdom Viridiplantae; phylum Streptophyta; class Magnoliopsida; order Poales; family Poaceae; genus Neostapfia; species Neostapfia colusana. The sequence goes on from JASWHV010000004.1 coordinate 74,446,971, forward strand.
TTTTCGAGCAACAGTCGATATCGGGCCTAGGTCGACGGTGAGGTCCCAGTTCCGGCTATTTCCATGGCCAACCGAGCTCATATTCGTGCGCAGCATGCCACGGTGGAGCTGTAGGAGCAAACCGCTTGAGAAATAAGGCCCGGAGTAGCCCGGACGACGTCACCGGAGCAGAGGGAGGCTCTGTCGCCGTCGCGGGCATAGTTCCGGCCATTGCCGAGCTCCGGTGAGGGCACCAACGTGTTCTCCGAGTCGAGTTAGGCACAGGCGGCAAGTTTTGTCAAAGGTCGGGCGGGGAAACGCCCGGCGGCGAGCGCTCCGGCGAAGCGCCGCCGCGGGAACTGCGGGAGAGCGCGAGGTAGACGAAGGGGGGGCCGGGTCCACCGGTCAGCCTCTGATCTCGCGCGGGGATCGGGTTTGCGGCCGGGATTCGGTGCGGCAGCGCGGGTAAAACCCCGTGGGCCGCGGTGTGGCCGCTTTCTGAGTGGGCCGGCTCGAGGAGTGGGTCCCACCCGCAGGATTTAAACATTTTTGGAATTTCCAGTTTTAGTGCAAACTTTAGAACCCCATAACCTTGGCTAGGAAGCTCCAAATTTAGTGATTCAAATTGGGTTGGATTCATCTTGCCTAGCTCTGTCCAGATATACAACCCAATTTGTATGAAACCCAATAATTAATTCTGGAAAATTCTTTAAAGCTTTTCAGAAAAAGAATTTTAGAGGGAGTTTGGTTCATCCAAAAATCCCCAAAATTTACCAGAATGTTCTTTAGGACATTAGTAAACCCCTGTAAAAGTTTCAGACCATTTGGAGTTGATTTGGTCAGAGCAATTCAAATTGGAAGGTGCTGTGTTCATTTGAATGCAGAAACATTTTCAGAGAATTTCCAAAACTTGGAAATTCAATTCTGGGCAAACCTTGACTCCAAAAATTGCTAGGAAAATTCATGCAAACTCTATGAGCTATAATAGAAATTGTAGTTCATTAAGTTCAGCATGAACAGGGATATTACCTCAGAATTAATTCTTCCTTGCTGATTTGCCAAGAGAATTATTCTGAGCAAACCACTCCATGAAAAGTGCTAATGTTTGGTCCAGAGAGTTTTCTTGCGACAAGGAATTCACACAAAAATTCTCAGCTCCATTGGAGCTCTAGATCACCCCTGTCCTTTTTAACCACTTAAGGGAATTAATATGGGAAAGGGGGAAACCACTTAGCATTTAACCATGTGATTAAGTCCAAGCCAAACCACCAACACCAGTTAATATTTAAATTCTTAAACAAAGTTCCAGGTATTAGAGGCTGGTTATTAGAACTAATAGTAGAAGTCTTACTCTAAAACTCAGATTTGCATATTAATTAACATGTAGTATTTCATTAACGTGTAGCCGTTGAAGAAGAGACTCCGGAAGTGCTGGACTTCATCCTTCCGGACGAAGACTTAACCCCTGAGCAGCAGCAACAAGGCAAGCCCCCCTTTGCATTTACCCTTTTATAAGTCTTACTTTGTTTACATGTGTCATATGAAGTATGTATGTGCATTAGGTATAGGATGAATGAAACCCCACTTGCATAACCAAAGGTTCCTAAAAGAGTGAGGGTAGTGTCAAGGACCTCGAGTAGACAGGCTATGCTTAATGAGTTATAGGACTTCGGTACAAGTCGAGTAGTTGGAATCTACTCGCGAGATAGGCTTGGGACACACGGGTTCGGTTGAGTGATGTGAGATCACTATAGTAATGAAAATGAGACTAGGCAGGGGCTAGGGCGCAGCAAGAGGAAGTCTTGTGTGCGCAGCCCTGTCCATGTCGATTGAGGACCGATCCGTGTGCGGCCCTGCTGAATAAGTATTGAACGTACCGAAGGCATATCGGATATATGGGCCCCGATAAACCGATGTAGCCTAAACCTCCGGGCGTCGAGGCATAGCACACCGATATATAGGTGTAGGTTGAGGGCAGCAAGGTGGAAATCTTCCAACGGGCATAGAGAGATGCTCCGTGTGGGGAACCTCCTGCTCATTTCGGTGCGACCGGTTCGACGTTTGGGCTGTTGGGTGAAAGGTTGTCCCGTACGACATCGAGTGAGCGTGCTGTGCAGCTCCACTGGTGGGCGTACGTGACGTGCTCTTTGGGTTTTCCCTGCAGGTGTATATCGAGTCGATTCGCCGTCCCTCGCGGTGACAAGTACCGCTTGTTCACTGCGTCGTAACGTAGACTAATGGATGAAATATGTTGATTCAATGATGCTGATTGATATAATTGTATTGCTACATGTGTGCCACCAAATACTGCTTACTAAATTTCAGATTTCATGAACTTTTAACTTGTTGCTAAAAGATGAACTAAGGATGAACTTGTAGGCGTGTCGTTTTGCTGAAATGTTACTATCCTATGTCCATTGTACACCTCATGTAGAGTTTCATGCTTAGGTGAGTCGGTTAAGCCTTGCTGAGCCTTTGTGCTCACGGTTGCTGCTTAAGTGTTTTTCAGGTGAGGAGCCACCCACGGACTCGGAGTACGAGTCCACCGGCGAGGGTTACCCTCCGTCGGGGACCACGGCTGAGTGGGAGCCGTACACGCCGCGCTGAGCTGAGACGTGCAGCTAGTGTGGGTTGCCCTAGGGCTGGGCAACCGACTATTGCTAAATAGGCGGGCGTGAGTTGTATAGTGTAGTCTTCCGCTGTGTAATAGAACAATAATTGTAACTGAAGTTTGTACTTGTTTGTACAGTTTCAGCTGTTTTTCCTATGTAATATATTGTGTTCTTATGACGTGTGCTGTCGGGTGTCGCATCGCGCGGCACCACCCTCTGCGATCCTGGATGAGCGGATTCCGGTCCGCCACAAGTACTCCCTTTCCTGTCGCTTAGTCTCATTTGGCTTACTGTCCCGGGCCAGAATACGGAGCTTGGGTAATCCAGTGCACTTGGTCACGGAGGTATGGCACCCAACCCCATTCAGGGTGTAACCGTCCGACCCCCTGGTACTCAGACCGTAGCGCTGGGGGGCAGAGTGCGCATGCTTTGAGTGCAGGGAAGAGGAACCGAGTGTATAATGGATGTACATTGTCTAGAGCATGGGAAGGTGATCATATAAATTAATACGTAATTTAAATAAACACCTAAGTAAGCATGGTGAACTTACTTGGTTAGCGTCGGAGCGCCTGTCTTCACGCAGAGCGGGTCATGCGTGGCTTCGTCGTACGCAGGACACGGGGTGACCCCCATGGAGATCTCAGGGGGAAGCATAGCTTCGGCCCTGCATACCATGTGGAAGGGTAGTTCCCGTGACCCGGCCCTGGGAAGTCCGGATGGCCCTCGACATGGAGGAGCCGGTATCCCCCGACGGCTCTGGGTGCGCGTCTGCACCGGTTATGTGGGTCTGCTTGGCATGGACCTGGCACGCATTGCATCCCTAACCGGTTTGACGGCGTCCAGGTGGCTCTCGGTCAGTAGGAACCAAGCCGGGTGGCTTAACCGACCAGCGTGCGGGACGATTAGCGTTCCCAGCACTCGCCTCCGTGGACTACTGCGAGCTAGTCGCAGCCTTCCTCCTGGGTTATGCACCGCAATAGGATGTCGTGGTGCCACGACAGTAAAGATACTGTCGGTACCTGAGATATGGGGTACCCCCGCGCACAGGGTAAAATGCCTAAGGTACTCGCCCTTCTCTGCAGGGAGAGCTCCGAAGGCGCCACGCGTCCGGCGGGGCCGGACCTCCCTCTCCTCAGAGGAGAGCTCCGGGCCTGCCACGTGGCATACAGAAGCCGGACCTCCCCCTCCGCGGGAGAGAGGTCCGAAGACGCCACGCGTCCAGCGGGGCCGGACCTCCCTCAACTCAGAGGAGAGCTCCGGGCCCGCCACGTGGCATACAGAAGCTGGACCTCCCCCTCCGCGGGGAGAGGTCCGGAGGCTCCACGTGCCCCGCAGGCCGGACCCTTCTCTCCTCAGAGAAGGGCTCCGGACCCGCCACGTGGCCAGAAGAACGGTGCTGCCTGCCCCCGAGCGGTAGGCAGCGGGCGTAAAGGCGCCCCATACCTTGCCCGTACAAGGTATTCAAGGCCCGCGTCTTCCCGAGACGTGGAGGCGCGGAGCACGCGTCTGTCAGGTGCCGTTGCGCCTAGTCGCATCACAGACTGGCGCGTGGTGTCAGAACCTGCCAGCCAATAAACACCACGACAAGACATCCCATGCCGCCTGCGCCGTCGTCAACCACTACGACTAGCATGCGGCATGGGCAGGGCGGCAAGATGAAGACTCAGAAGCCTTCGACCAGAGACAGCTACCGGCATAACTGAAGATACGGTAGATAATAGACAATCTTCCTGGGACCACCTGTCGGGTCCCCGGCTCCCCTTGTAAGCCGCCCGAGTCTTGGACTATAAAAGGCTCGGGTAGGCGTCGATAGCAAGGGTTCGCATTTTGCAACTCATACGCTAGCCATACACTCTCAAGCTGTAACTCACCCCCCCCCTCAGGCCTCCGGTCCTGGGCAGCAAGCAATACAGCGAGCTCCATAGCTCGCCGTGGACGTAGGGTTTTACGCTCCGGCGGCCTGAACCACGTAAAACTCGCCGTGTCAAGCTCTTACTAACTCGTTCCATCTGCGCAAGCTCTCCGCTAGGAACTAGCCCCACCGAAAAAAGAACCTCCGCGGGCTGCCCAGTGCAGGCCCGGGGGAAGTGTCGACCGAACACTTCGACATTTGGCGCGCCAGGTAGGGGGCTTTTCTCCTAGCGCGACGAGTTTCCGCCAATGAAGATGACCAAGCTTCCTTCAGTGGCAAACTCTCCCCCTCCGCGTTCACGGCGAACCGTGACCACTGGGGAGTACATGTCGACACACTCAGGACGGAGTGTGTCGGCACAAGCAGGTAGCCAGCAGCCGACTCCGGCAACGCCGACTCCGGCTATGCAGGCTCCGACCAGTGTGAGATCTTCTGCAGCGCTGAGCGTACACCATGGAGGTGCGCTAGCTGCAGCAAGAGCGCTGCTGTGCAACCCACCTGCGGGGGATGCGCCCCATTCAGCGACCCAGCAATGGGTCCGTGAGGTGGACCGCCTCGTCGTCGCTGCCGCGAGCCCTCGGTTTCGGTGAGGATGGCGCCCAGGACAACCGGCTGTGTCGCTGACGCGCACACCCACGGTTGACGGGCTAACGGCGGATTCCAGCTCCTCCAGGCTCCTGTCGACGGACCTGCGAAGGGAACTGGAACGGTGCCACTTAGGGCAGGACGCCCGGGTGTACCTCGAGCGACGCCGAGAAAGGCATCGCAACCATGAGGCAGGCGACAGCATGTCGTCGGCCTCGACGCAACCAGAAGGGCAGGTCTTCGCCATGCGAGCCCCGCCTCAGGCATATGCTGCGCAGCATATGCCACAACCATATGCGCCGCAAGTAGCGGCCCCGGTCTATGGTGCAGCCTTGCCCATGCCGGGATACGCAGCGCCAGGTGCGAACCAAGCGTTCGCAGTGCCTATACCTGCGGCAGCAGGTGCAGGATGTGTGGCCCTTGCACCCCACCTTCGCTTCGCAAGGTGGCCACGCAAGTTCCGCCCACACCTGCCCGAGAAGTACGACGGCAGCGTCAACCCAGCGGAGTTCCTCCAGATCTACTCCACCGCCGTACTTGCCGCAGGAGGGGACGAGGCTGTCATGGCCAACTACTTCCCCGTCGCCTTGACCGGCCCAGCTCGGTCTTGGCTCATGAACCTACCTCAGGGGTCAATAACCTCCTGGGGGGAGCTCTGCCGGCAGTTCGTCGCCAACTTCGGCAGCTCCTACACCCGTCCCGGCTCGGAGCTCGACCTCCACGCCATCAAACAACAACCTGGCGAGTCGCTGCGCTCTTTCATCCAGCGGTTCTCTCAGGTGCGCAACACCATCCCACATATCCAAAGCGCCTCTGTGGTGGTGGCGTTCCGACAGGGTGTCCGGGACGAGAAAATGCTTGAGAAGCTCGCGACCAGAGAGGTACGCGACGTCTCGGAGCTCTTCAGCCTCGCGGACAAGTGCGCCAGAGCAGCCGAAGGGCGTAACTGGCACGCTCTGCCAACCTTCGAGTCAGGAGGACAGCCCGGGTCCGGTGCTGCTGCCTATGGGGGTGGCAAGAAGATCAAGAACCGGGGGAGTGGCAAGATGAAGTCACCATTCACGGCCCCCATTGCCGCAGCTGCGACGACCAGTGGAGCTCGGGGGCCACGCCCCGACAAAAGGCAACGGCAATCACTGGTCCCTGACAGTGACCAGGGCGGGCTATGCCCTGTGCATGGCGCCGGCAACCATACTGCCGCCGAGTGCTGGGATGTGGCGGACCAGAATCCGCTCATCCAGGATCGCAGAGGGTGGTGCCGCGCGATGCGACACCCGACAGCACACGTCATAAGAACACATTATATTACATGGGAAAAACAAACTGAATGTACAAAATAGTACACTTCTCAGTTACAAACTAGGGTCTTTTATTACACAGCGGAAGTTTGTTTTATACAACTCACGCCCGCCTATCTAGCAAAAGTCGGTTGCCCAGCCCTAGGGCAACCCACACTAGCTGCACGTCTCAGCTCAGCGCGGCGTGTACGGCTCCCACTCAGCCGTGGTCCCCGACGGAGGGTAACCCTCGCCGGTGGACTCGTACTCCGAGTCCGTGGGTGGCTCCTCACCTGAAAAACACTTAAGCAGCAACCATGAGCACGAAGGTCCAGCAAGGCTTAACCGACTCACCTAAGCATGAAATTCTACATGAGGTATACCAAGGCATAGGTTAGTAACATTTCAGCCAAAACGACACGCCTACAAGTTCATCCTTAGTTCATCTTTTAGCAATAAGTTAACAGTTCATGAAATCTGAAATTTAGTAAGCAGTATTTGGTGGCACACATGTAGCAATACAATTATATCAATCAGCATCATTGAATCAACATATTTCATCCATTAGTCTACGTTACGACGCAGTGAACAAGTGGTACTCGTCACCGCGAGGGACGGCGAATCGACTCGATATACACCTGCAGGGAAAACCCAAAGAGAACGTCACGTACGCCCACCCGTGGAGCTGCACAGCACGCTCACTCAATGTCGTACGGGACAACCTTTCACCCAACAGCCCAAACGTCGAACCGGTCGCACCGAAACGAGCAGGAGGTTCCCCACACGGAGCATCTCTCTATGCCCGTTGGCAGATTTCCACCTTGCTGCCCTCAACCTACACCTATAAATCGGTGTGCTATGCCTCGACGCCCGGAGGTTTAGGCTACATCGGTTTATCGGGGCCCATATATCCGATATGCCTTCGGTACGTTCAATACTTGTTCAGCAGGGCCGCACACGGATCAGTCCTCAATCGACACGGTCAGGGCTGCACACACAAGACTTCCTCTTGCTGCGCCCTAGCCCCTGCCTAGTCACATTTTCATTACTATAGTGATCTCACATCACTCAACCGAACCCGTATGTCCCATGTCTATCTCGCGAGTAGATTCCAACTACTCGACTTGTACCGAAGTCCTATGACTCATTAAGCATAGCCTGTCTACTCGAGGTCCTTGACACTACCCTCACTCTTTTAGGAACCTTTGGTTATGCAAGTGGGGTTTCATTCATCCTATACCTAATGCACATACATACTTCATATGACACATGTAAACAAAGTAAGACTTAAAAAGGGTTAATGCAAACCGGGGCTTGCCTTGTTGCTGCTGGTCAGTAGTTAGTTCCTCGTCCGGAAGAAGGAAGTCCATCACTTCCGGAGTCTCTTCTTCAACGGCTACACGTTAATGAAATACTACATGTTAATTTAGATGCAAATGTGAGTCTTAGAGTAAGACTTCTACTATTAGTTCTAATAACCAGTCTCTAACACCTGGAACTTTTTTTAAGAATTTTAATATGAACTGGTGTTGGTGGTTTGGCTTGGACTTAGTCACATGGTTAAAGGCTAAGTGGTTTTCCCCCTTTTCCATCTTAATCCCTTAAGTGGTTAAACAGGACAGGGGTGATCTAGAGCTCCAATGGAGCTGAGAATTTTCGTGGGAGTTCCTTGTCACAAGAAAACCCTCTGGACCAAACCTTAGCACTTTTCATGGAGTGGTTTGCTCAGAATAATTTTCTTAGCAAATAAGCAAGTAGGACTTAATTCTGAGGTCAGACCCCTGTTCATACCCAACTTAGTGAACTACAATTTCAATTATAGCTCCTAGAGTTTGCATGAATTTTCCTAGCATTTTTGGAGTTAAGGTTTGCCCAGAATTGAATTTCCAAGTTTTGGAAATTCTCTGAAACTGTTTCTGCATTCAAATGAACACAGCACTTTCCAATTTGAATTCCTCTGACCAAATCAACTCCAAATGGTATGAAACTTTTACAGGGGTTTACTAATGTCCTAAATAACATTCTGGTAAAATTTGGGGATTTTTGGATGAACCAAACTCCCTCTAAAATTCTTTTGCTGAAAAGCTTTAAAGAATTTTCCAGAATTAATTAATGGATTTCATACAAATTGGGTTGTATATCTGGGCAGAGCTAGGCAAGATGAATCCAACACAATTTGAATCACTAAATTTGGAGCTTCCTAGCCAAGGTTATGGATTTCTAAAGTTTGAGCTAATCCCTGAATTATTTTCCTACAGAAAATCCCCTCCCGCGTTAAACCAGAGGCTGACAGCAGGGCCCGCCCGTTTAAATTGAACTAACCGCGCTCTCGCGCGCGATTAACACAGGGGCTGACAGGTGGGGCCGTGCCCTTCGTCTACCTCCCGACGTTGCCGCCCCGAGCCGCCGGAGCTCCGGCGAGGTCAGCGTTCCCGGCGATCTAGCTCACCGGAGCCGACGAGACTCACCGCCCCCACGTAATCTCGGGTGCTGAACCCGCTGGACACCATGTCGCCGCCGGCTAACCGCCATAGCTCGCCGGCGACGAGCCCTATGCCTCTGTGCTACCTCGGCAACGTGTTCCCGCCCTTCTGACCAGCTTCTTCGTGCGCTAATCGCGTCGCCACACTCAGGGAAACCTCGGGAAACTTGGCATGAGCTCTGTTGGGCCCTAAACGGCCGGCAACCAAGACCTCACCGGCGACCCCCTCCTCCGCCATACTGTCCTAGGGTGAACTTAGGGTTCCGGCGGTGATTTCCTCCCGGTTTTCGATCGAGAAGGGTCGCCAGAACCTCTAGATGCTCTCTCACAGCTCCGTTCGACCTCCCACCCACTAAGTTTCCCGAATTTCTGCTAAACCTAATCGGGTCCCGAAAGGAGCTACTCGTCCTAAACTGGAAAATTCTCCGCGCACAAAGGTCGAACCTTGGAACGGTTTGCGCGGTGGTCTTGAGGACGAGCTAGCGCTTCACTTTCCTATGGAGGTCAAAGCCGGAAGATGATCACAGCTGGGGTGGCATACGATCGGAGCTCGGGCGACTAGGCTGTTGGTTACGGAACTCTCGAAAATCAGTAACTCGCCGGCGGTCTCGGGCCTTTTATAGGCCCCTGAGGCCAGTGGAGAGCGCGACACCTGCTGTGCCACCTCCTCTGCCGAAGCAGGAGCTGGCCGGCCGAGGTGGTCGGGCGCCGACGCTGGCTGCAGCTGGCGAGCACGCTCGGTCAGGAAGTCGGCTGAGGAGACTTCTGTGCTAAGTCTACTGACCAGTGGGCCTCCCCTCTAACTCTTTTGTTTTTCCAATTTTCTGAATTCTGTTGTGCCAAAATATCCTCAGCTACTCACAATTTAATGTGAGACTTAGTCACCAAGTCTATGTTTGAATTTGAATTCTCAAATTCAAACTTTGTTTGGTTAAATTTGCTTCATATTTAAACTGAAATTCAAATTCAGTTTTGAATTCTTGCAAATTTAGCTCTTGACAAGATGAGCTCCAATGGAGATGAAAATTGGTGGGTTTACTCAGAAAAATGTGCTGAGTATAGATATGGAGCTAACTTTTGAATTTGGGTGATGAAAGTTGCTGCAATTTGAATTTACACTCAAATTGGCCTCTTTTTGAAATAACCCAAAAGTGCCTCAAAAAGTGTTGAATTTGCATGAGCTTTGGACTGAACCTTCCCAAGACTTTTTAAATTCTAGGGGTGAGCTCAACCTCTCATGTTCATGTGTAGAAACCCTACTTTGTGAAAGTGAAGGCTTTCCCCTCTAATCATTCTGATGGAGGTTACATGCTCTTCACAATATTTCCTAAGATTTCCACAATAAAAACTGTGTTGTGAGGTGAAGAAGAGTTTTTGCGAGTCCCTTTTCTTGGGCTTTTACATCCCTCCCCCCTTAAAAGAATCTCGTCCCGAGATTATAAAAGAAGAGATAGCGATGTAATAGGGACTTACCCATGTTAAGAAGTCATAAACTCCGGGTAATTTGAGCGAAGGAACTCCTCGCTCTCCCACGTCGCTTCTTTGGCGGTGTGGTTACTACAGAGTATTTTGTAGAACCACAACGTTCTGCTACGCGTGGTTCGGGCTTTCTCCTCAAGAATGGCCACCGGATACTCATCATATGTTAAATCCGGTTTCAACTCGCCAATGTCTTCGATAGGAACAGCAGCTGTATGCTTCAAGCATTTTCACAGTTGCGAAACATGGAAAACATCGTGGACACCAGCCAGAGATGCCGGTAGTTCCAATCGATACACCGCTTGTCCACACTTCTCGGTGATAGCGTAGGGTCCAATAAAACAGGGAGCGAGCTTCCCCTTCACACCGAACTGGTGCACACCCTTCATTGGAGACACGCGGAGGTACACATGTTCCCCAACGTCAAAGTGCAACGGTCTACGCCTCTTATCAGCGTAGTTCTTTTGTCGGGATTGAGCGGCCTTCAAATTGGCTTGAATTGTCCGAACGCGCTTTTCGGCGTCGTTCACCACATCAACTCCGAATGTGACCCTTTCACCGGACTCACACCAATTTAATGGGGTGCGGCATTTACGACCGTAGAGAGCTTCGTAGGGTGCCATCTGGATACTCGCCTGATAACCGTTGTTGTTCGAGAATTCCGCCAATGGTAGGTGATCATCCCAGTTCCTACCATGGTGGATGGCACATGCTCTCAACATGTCTTCCAGAACTTGATTCACCCTCTCTGTCTGGCCATCTGTTTGAGGGTGATAAGCGGAGCTCCTGATCAACTTAGTACCCAATGCAGCGTGTAGCTGCTCCCAAAAGCGAGATACAAATAATGCACCTCGATCTGAGACAATGGTCTTGGGTACCCCGTATAGGCATAGAATCTTCGCTAAGTATAGCTCCGCATATTTGCCGGCATTGTAACGTGTATTCACCGGAATGAAGTGAGCCGTATTGGTTAACCGATCAACGATTACCCATATGGAATCATGCTTGTTGGCTGTTAGGGGTAATCCCACAATGAAATCCATGCTCACATCTTCCCATTTCCATGCCGGAATCTTCAGGGGTTGCAACAGCCCTGATTTCTTCATGTGATCAGCTTTCACTCGTCTACATGTATCGCACTCGGATACGTACTTAGCTACCTCCCGCTTCATCCGTGTCCACCAAAATTTCTTTTTCAAATCTTGGTACATTTTGTTGATGCCCGGATGAATGGAGTATTTGGACAAGTGAGCTTCATCGAGGATCTTTTTCCTCAACTCCATATCTCAGGGTACGACTATGCGGTCATTGAACCACAGCGTCCCCTCACCATCTTTCCGGAAACATTTAATTTCTCCATTGTCTATCCGTCTCCGGAGATGTGCCATGCCTTTATCCGTTTTCTGAGCTGCAATGATGTCCTCCCTAATAGTAGGGATGAGGGCAAGGTTGTACAGCGATCCATAAGGAACCAAGTATAAACTTGGCTCTTCCTCCTCCACCGGTGTAATGGTGAGGTGATGGACATGTGATTTCCGACTCAGCGCGTCGGTAACCACATTCGCCTTGCCGGGGTGGTAATGGATCTCAACCTCATAATCTTTGATCAGTTCTAACCACCTCCTCTGCCTCATGTTCAGCTCCTTCTGGGTGAAAATGTATTTCAAGCTCTTGTGGTCGGTGTAGAGATGCACCAAGTTCCCCAGGAGATAGTGCCTCCACATTTTTAGCGCCAACACCACGGCAGCAAGTTCAAGATCGTGAGTCGGGTAGTGCTGCTCATGGTTCCGAAGTTGGCGTGAGCCATAAGCGACCACACGTCCTTCCTGCATCAACACGCAGCCAAGCCCAATACCGGACGCGTCACAATACACGTCGAAGGGCTTTGTTGTATCCGGTTGAGCTAAGACCGGGGCTGTTGTGAGATGCTTAACCAATGTTCGGAACGCTCCTTCACACGCCGTGTTCCAAACATATTTCTTCCCTTTTTTCAGCAACTCTGTCATCGGCTTAGCGAGCTTGGAGAAACTTGGAATGAATCTCCGATAGTATCCCGCTAACCCGAGGAAGCTTCTGACTTCATGAACTGAAGTGGGAGCTTTCCATTTCAACACTTGCTCTATTTTACTTGGGTCAACCGCAATGCCTTCAGCTGAGATGATATGTCCCAAGAATGGCACTTGGCTGATCCAAAATTCGCATTTGCTGAACTTGGCGTAGAGCTTGTGGTCTCGCAATCGTTGAAGAACGATCCGTAAGTGTTCGGCATGCTCGGCTTCTGACTTGGAGTAAACCAAGATATCGTCGATGAACACTACCACGAACTTGTCCAGCTCCGGCATGAACACTGAGTTCATGAGATACATGAAATGGGCTGGAGCATTTGTGAGACCAAAGGACATGACGAGATATTCGTATAAGCCGTATCTCGTCGAGAACGCCGTCTTCGGGATATCCTCCGCCCGGATCTTGATCTGGTGATATCCAGAGCGAAGGTCCATCTTTGAGAATATACTTGCCCCCACAAGTTGGTCAAACAAGATGTCAATACGGGGCAGTGGGTACTTATTCTTGATGGTGACGGCGTTGAGCGGCCGGTAATCCACACACAGCCTCAGGGTTTCATCCTTCTTCTTTACAAATAGCGCCGAGCATCCCCAAGGCGAGGAACTCGGCCTAATGAAACCCTTGCTCAACAGATCATTGAGCTGTTCTTTCAGTTCCGCCAGCTCATTTGGAGCCATCTTGTATGGTCTCCGTGATATGGGCGTAGTCCCGGGTGAGAGCTCGATCTTGAACTCGACATCCCGCTCAGGTGGCATGCCCGGAAGATCGTCCGGGAACACGTCGGGATACTCCCGGACTACGTGGATGTCTTCTAACTTGAGAACTTCAGCATTATTAATTGCTAGAACTTCCCGGACTGGCGTGTCTAACACCATGGAATGCGGACGGTGGGATGGAGAATTTAAGTGAACCGTCCGTGTCCGAGTCTCTAGGACAGCGCCATGGTATTGCAGCCATGACATCCCTAAGATTGCATCAATCTTTTGTCCCATAAGGATTATCAAGGTGGTGGGATATAGTTTCCCACCTAAGCACAGAGGTGCCTTTGGAATCATCATATTAGCTGAAATCTTCCCTCCCGGTGAGCAGATCATATAAGTGCAGTCGGTTGGGAAGACTTGCAATTGATGTTTAGCCACATAGGATGCACTTATAAAGCTGTGGGTTGCACCAGAATCAAATAATATGACGATGGCTTGATGGTTGAGAGTAAACGTACCCGCCAGCACGTTGTCTCCTTCTGGGGCGTCCACATTGTCGAGGTTGCGGACGCCACCCGTCCGCTGACCAACCTTCTTCACCGGAGGTCGGCCTCGAGCACCGCCCTGGAGATGGGCTTGCCCGCTGCTCTGCTGCCCCTGGGGACAGTCCTTCGCGAAGTGGCCCGCCTGGCCACACGTGAAGCAGGTGAAACGGGGCGGTCCCCCGCTGATCGGTGGACGGAATCCCGGGGCGCGTTGTGGCGGTGGAAACGCCCGGGTTGCCGTCTGCTGCTGTTGCTGTCTCGGTGGTGGCATCGGCGGACGGAACGGGGGTGCTTGGAACGAATGTCCCCCAAACTGTTGAGGTCGCGCCGGTGGACGCCACTGCTGCCCGGATGGTGTCCGATACACCATACGGTACTTCTGGGGAGCGCCACTCCCACCGCTGGGTGGAGCGCTGCGCTTCCGCTGCTCAGCTGCCAACTCCCGCTGAGCATCCTCTTGCATGATCACGGCATTGACTAAGTCGTTAAATGTGCCGCGGTTCCACTGTACGAGGTGGGTCTTCATTTCGGGGTGTAACCCCCGATAGAAGTGCTCCCTCTTCTTCTCGTCCGTGGAGATATAGTCTGACGCATACTGCGCCAGATGGTTGAAGGCACGGGAGTAGTCATGGGCACTCCTCCCGCCCTGCTTCAGTTCCAAAAATTCTTGGAACTTCCTCTTCATTATTCCGGGAGGGATGTGATAGGCGCGGAACGCCTCCCGGAACTCTTGCCATTCCACGGCATGGCCAGCCGGACGTGAGGCGACATAATTCGCCCACCACGCACCAGCGGCACCGTGGAGCTGCTGTGCTGTGAACAGTGTCTTCTGCTGCTCCGTACACTGGAGCAGCCCGAACTTGGACTCGATAGTCCGCAGTCAGTTGTCCGCCTCCAGTGGTTCTTCAGCTTCGTTGAACACTGGAGGGTGCGTACTCATGAAATCCGAGTACGACACTTCGCGGGGCTCACGAGGCCCTCGCTCTTGACGTCCTCCCGCCTGGGACGTATTCTGCACGATCGTGCGGAGCAGGTCGGTCTGCTCCTCACGACCCCCCACCAATGCCGCTATCACATCCGCTAGAGTAAGCGGAGGCGGCGGTGGTGGCTGCTGCTGCGGGGTGCTGTCGTAGGCCGGTGGCTGGGAGTCATCGCCTCCCCCTTGGCTAGAGCCACCTACCTCGTGTGTGGTCCTAGTGCGAACCATCTGCAACCATACGACAATAACATCAGTCCCGCAACACTTGCATGCAGTTCCATTACAATGGGCGTAAAAATATTATGACAACAAAAACATGCGATATATCTCGTAAGCAGATAATGTAATAACTTTGCACAAGCTACACCATTACCAGACCAAACACAAGTTAGTTTAATCGAACTTGATGAACCCCTTCTTTGGAAGCTCACCATAACTGGGTTTGGTCTCTACGAGACATTATTATCGCGTTGTCATCACATATACCACCCTTAGGGTACAACACCCTCTCCAATGAGTTCAACTGTCATTCTTCCGTCAGAATGACCAGTTTCTACCTATTCCAAGTTTTGATCCGGTTATGGGCATTTTCATGACTCAAGTTGAATAACAAAGTTAAAGTTAACTTTAGTATCTTTCCAACGAGTACTCATTTGCCCCCAGATCAGTTTTGATTAAAAAGTTATGCTAATTCAAAGTTAGCAGAATTTCTGGAAGAATTTTAACAGCACCTCCCTTGGAAGTGGCTGTTTTCAACCCTGATTTCCACTAAAGTCTGTGCTGAAACTTTAGAAACTTTGAATTGCAAAGATGTCACACATCTTCTACTCTTCCTAAGGATGTATTATATGACAATTTTTGATTTTTCTACTGGGAGTTATATTCGAAAAACAGATCAGTTCAGAGGATGTTTTACTCTGCCCTGGTTCTGGACAGTTTACATTTCTCTGGGCTTTAAGCCCTCTTAAGGTGAGTTTCAGCTCTGGAAGTCTACAACAAAGTTGTAGAGTACTTCAATACCTTTCCAAAGCTATGTAGCACCCCCTCTGGGCTAAAAGACCGGTGAGTTACGCCCTGTTGAAGATCAGCAAACATGCTGCCCAAAACAGAGCACTCTGTTTTTCAGTCTTTTTGGAACTACAATCATCACTATCCCATTCTTATACCCAACAAGGGTCCTAAATGTTGAACCTATAGATTTTAATTCTTTGTTATCATTATACTCATGCATATGCCTACAATATCTCGGTACTACGTTCCTCACAAAAGAAAATCCTAACCGGATCATACCGGCATATACGTCTCGAGTGTGGCACTAAACGGTCTCTCGCACACGTTTTCTACACGGATACATACGTGGTTAGTACCTGCAGAAGACCACACAATGATGGTGCACTCAAAGGTTGTTCATTTCAGGCAGTTCCATATTTAAAAGTAAATACAAACGCCCGTATCATTGTCATACGGCCGTCCTTGAGCTAAGTCACGTCTCAAGGCACGTGATCGTGTTTCAACACCACACGACGGGGAACCCGAGTATGTCATGAACGGGTCGTCACGGTTGGGAATGTTATCAACCCAACAGATACCACCTACTGCCCTGCAGGGCACGCCGATGGCAAGCGCTGCGTACGTCCTCCTGGGCTATTTCCAGACGAACACACTCTCGCGTTACTGACCACGCGATGGGGTCTCCACTTACTTGCCTAATGCACGCTAGGGATCAGCGTTTCATATGAACTCAGGAACATGAAGAGTTCAAGAGGTTCATATTAACGTCTCACACCAAGCTGTGAGACAAAGCCCTGAACCACGTTCCTCGTCAGGGGGAGCTAACCGAAATTGAACCGCTTTCGGTGGCGTTCCTTACCATACTTACCAGAGCGTAGGTGCGTCATTACATAATTGAAATTCAGAATTATAACACATAGGTTAGTATTTGCCACTTTAAGTAACTATGCTAATATAGTCCTTACTTGGGCAACTACCGATTCCTCACCGTAACCTATGTTTTCCCACAATGCAGTCCTTAAGTACTGTGCTATCCCCACTGCAGCTCTGATACCAGGCTGTGGCGGACCAGAATCCGCTCATCCAGGATCGCAGAGGGTGGTGCCGCGCGATGCGACACCCGACAGCACACGTCATAAGAACACATTATATTACATGGGAAAAACAAACTGAATGTACAAAATAGTACACTTCTCAGTTACAAACTAGGGACTTTTATTACACAGCGGAAGTTTCTTTTATACAACTCACGCCCGCCTATCTAGCAAAAGTCGGTTGCCCAGCCCTAGGGCAACCCACACTAGCTGCACGTCTCAGCTCAGCGCGGCGTGTACGGCTCCCACTCAGCCGTGGTCCCCGACGGAAGGTAACCCTCGCCGGTGGACTCGTACTCCGAGTCCGTGGGTGGCTCCTCACCTGAAAAACACTTAAGCAGCAACCATGAGCACGAAGGCTCAGCAAAGCTTAACCGACTCACCTAAGCATGAAACTCTACATGAGGTATACCAAGGCATAGGTTAGTAACATTTCAGCCAAAACGACACGCCTACAAGTTCATCCTTAGTTCATCTTTTAGCAACAAGTTAACAGTTCATGAAATCTGAAATTTAGTAAGCAGTATTTGGTGGCACACATGTAGCAATACAATTATATCAATCAGCATCATTGAATCAACATATTTCATCCATTAGTCTACGTTACGATGCAGTAAACAAGCGGTACTCGTCACCGCGAGGGACGGCGAATCGACTCGATATACACCTGCAGGGAAAACCCAAAGAGCACTTCACGTACGCCCACCCGTGGAGCTGCACAGCACGCTCACTCGATGTCGTACGGGACAACCTTTCACCCAACAGCCCAAACGTCGAACCGGTCGCACCGAAACGAGAAGGAGGTTCCCCACAAGGAGCACCTCTCTATGCCCGTTGGCAGATTTCAACCTTGCTGCCCTCAACCTACACCTATAAATCGGTGTGCTATGCCTCGACGCCCGGAGGTTTAGGATACATCGGTTTATCGGGGCCCATATATCCGATATGCCTTCGGTACGTTCAATACTTGTTCAGCAGGGCCGCACACGGATCGGTCCTCAATCGACACGGGCAGGGCTGCGCACAAAAGACTTCCTCTTGCTGCGCCCTAGCCCCTGCCTAGTCTCATTTTCATTACTATAGTGATCTCACATCACTCAACCGAACCCGTATGTCCCAATGCCTAACTCGCGAGTAGATTCCAACTACTCGACTTGTACCGAAGTCCTATGACTCATTAAGCATAGCCTGTCTACTCGAGGTCCTTGACACTACCCTCACTCTTTTAGGAACCTTTGGTTATGCAAGTGGGGTTTCATTCATCCTATACCTAATGCACATACATACTTCATATGACACATGTAAACAAAGTAAGACTTATAAAAGGGTTAATGCAAACCGGGGCTTGCCTTGTTGCTGCTGGTCAGTAGTTAGTTCCTCGTCCGGAAGAAGGAAGTCCAGCACTTCCGGAGTCTCTTCTTCAACGGCTACACGTTAATGAAATACTACATGTTAATTTAGATGCAAATGTGAGTCTTAGAGTAAGACTTCTACTATTAGTTCTAATAACCAGTCTCTAACACCTGGAACTTTGTTTAAGAATTTAAAGATGAACTGGTGTTGGTGGTTTGGCTTGGACTTAGTCACATGGTTAAAGGCTAAGTGGTTTTCCCCCTTTTCCATCTTAATCCCTTAAGTGGTTAAACAGGACAGGGGTGATCCAGAGCTCCAATGGAGCTGAGAATTTTCGTGGGAGTTCCTTGTCACAAGAAAACCCTCTGGACCAAACCTTAGCACTTTTCATGGAGTGGTTTGCTCATAATAATTTTCTTAGCAAATAAGCAAGTAGGACTTAATTCTGAGGTCAGACCCCTGTTCATACCCAACTTAGTGAACTACAATTTCAATTATAGCTCCTAGAGTTTGCATGAATTTTCCTAGCATTTTTGGAGTTAAGGTTTGCCCAGAATTGAATTTCCAAGTTTTGGAAATTCTCTGAAACTGTTTCTGCATTCAAATGAACACAGCACTTTCAAATTTGAATTCCTCTGACCAAATCAACTCCAAATGGTATGAACCTTTTACAGGGGTTTACTAATTTCCTAAAGAACGTTCTGGTAAAATTTGGGGATTTTTGGATGAACCAAACTCCCTCTAAAATTCTTTTGCTGAAAAGCTTTAAAGAATTTTCCAGAATTAATTAATGGGTTTCATACAAATTGAGTTGTATATCTGGACAGAGCTAGGCAAGATGAATCCAACCCAATTTGAATCACTAAATTTGGAGCTTCCTAGCCAAGGTTATGGATTTCTAAAGTTTGAGCTAATCCCTGAATTATTTTCCTACAGAAAATCCCCTCCCGCGCTAAACCAGAGGCTGACAGCGGGGCCCGCCCGTTTAAATTGAACTAACCGTGCTCTCGCGCGCGATTAACACAGGGGCTGACAGGTGGGGCCGCGCCCTTCGTCTACCTCCCGACGTCGCCGCCCCGAGCCGCCGGAGCTCCGGCGAGGTCAGCGTTCCCGGCGATCTAGCTCACCGGAGCCGACGAGACTCGCCGCCCCCACGTAATCTCGGGTGCTGAACCTGCTGGACACCATGTCGCCGCCGGCTAACTGCCATAGCTCGCCGGCGACGAGCCCTATGCCTCTGTGCTACCTCGGCAATGTGTTCCCGCCCTTCTGACCAGCTTCTTCGTGCGCTAATCACGTCGCCACACTCAGGGAAACCTCGGGAAGCTCGGCATGAGCTCTGTTGGGCCCTAAACGGCCGGCAACCCAGACATCACCGGCGACCCCCTCCTCCGCCATACTGTCCTAGGGTGAACTTAGGGTTCCGGCGGTGATTTCCTCCCGGTTTTCGAACGAGAAGGGTCGCCAGAACCTCTAGATGCTCTCTCACAGCTCCGTTCGACCTCCCACCCACTAAGCTTCCCGAATTTCTGCTAAACCTAATCGGGTCCCGAAAGGAGCTACTCGTCCTAAACTGGAAAATTCTCTGCGCACAAAGGTCGAACCTTGGAACGGTTTGCGCGGTGGTCTTGAGGACGAGCTAGGGCTTCACTTTCCTATGGAGGTCAAAGCCGGAAGATGATCACAGCTGGGGTGGCATACGATCGGAGCTCGGGCGACTAGGCTGTTGGTTACGGAACTCGCGAAAATCAGTAACTCGCCGGCGGTCTCGGGCCTTTTATAGGCCCCTGAGGCCAGTGGAGAGCGCGACACCTGCTGTGCCACCTCCTCTGCCGAAGCAGGAGCTGGCCGGCCGAGGTGGTCGGGCGCCGACGCTGGCTGCAGCTGGCGAGCACGCTCGGTCATGAAGTCGGCTGAGGAGACTTCTGTGCTAAGTCTACTGACCAGTGGGCCTCCCCTCTAACTCTTTTGTTTTTCCAATTTTCTGAATTCTGGTGTGCCAAAATATCCTCAGCTACTCACAATTTAATGTGAGACTTAGTCACCAAGTCTATGTTTGAATTTGAATTCTCAAATTCAAACTTTGTTTGGTTAAATTTGCTTCATATTTAAACTGAAATTCAAATTCAGTTTTGAATTCTTGCAAATTTAGCTCTTGACAAGATGAGCTCCAATGGAGATGAAAATTGGTGGGTTTACTCAGAAAAATGTGCTGAGTATAGATATGGAGCTAACTTTTGAATTTGGGTGATGAAAGTTGCTGCAATTTGAATTTACACTCAAATTGGCCTCTTTTTGAAATAACCCAAAAGTGCCTCAAAAAGTGTTGAATTTGCATGAGCTTTGGACTGAACCTTCCCAAGACTTTTTAAATTCTAGGGGTGAGCTCAACCTCTCATGTTCATGTGTAGAAACCCTACTTTGTGAAAGTGAAGGCTTTCACCTCTAATCATTCTTTTGATGGAGGTTACATGCTCTTCACAATATTTCCTAAGATTTCCACAATAAAAACTGTGGTGTTGTGAGGTGAAGAAGTTTTTGCAAGTCCCTTTTCTTGGTCTTTTACATGGGAGATCCAGAAGCTTGCAGAGCGCTTCCGCAAAGGAAGACAGCAGAGGGCTGAAGCATCGCCCTACCCTCAGAGGGATGGTAAACATAAGGCCGATGCCCCAGTTACCGCTGCCCACCAGGTGGGGTTCCAGGAGCCTCAGCGTGTCATAAAGACAGTGCATGACGGTGAGGACTCCAGTTCCGACGGTGACGGGCCAGGGCGTTAGCCAACTACGGCACGCCTCCGTGCCTCGAACAAACCTCTCGGGGGCCGCCTAAGGTCCGTCAACCCCTTGAAGGCCTTGCCAGAAGGGGAAGACGCCTTAGGTCATCCAAGGCGAGCCCGGGTCCACCTACCCCTTGAAGGCCTTAGCCAGAAGGGGAGAACTCCCTGGGGGCCCCCGAGAGAAGCCGCGCAGGACCTGATCCAGTGTGAAGATAACAACCTCGACAAGACTCGGCTTGCAGGGAACACCCCACAACGCACGGTCTCGGCTAATGCTCTAAGCACTACCGCCAAAGAACCAAACGCGATGGGGGCCCGCAAGAGGGCAACCTGGTGAAGCGGCACGCTATATTCCAAGAAGGACCCATAAGCTCTCCCCCAGCAGGGAAGGTCCCTTCCGAATCATGAAAGCTGCCGCCCCAGGTACACATGCCTTTCAATCGAGAGTGGGATCCATTCCCAAAAAATCCTTGCCATGAAGCAACACTGTAAGTCCTACTTACTGAGCATTGGTAGAACAGGGTTATTCACTTCTGTAATAGACCCCATAGAATTTAGGAACAGAGCTTGGGGCAGCTAAGTCTCAAGGTACGGTACAGGACTACGTCCAGTTTAGCCTGGTTCCGACCCTAAGCGCGTAGAGTCTTGCTTCCCTTGTAGACGAGGCGGAACATTGCCCCCATGTACAGCCAGAATTCCACCTATGGGCACGAATACAGAGACCTGTTCTACTTAGCTCTCTCTCATGCGCTCATTTAAATTATGCATTAATTTTTATGATCGCACTATCTCTGTATGTTCATCGTACATCTAGCTCCCCCTCTCCTGCGCTCGTCCATAGTCGGCATTCGCCATCGTACCGAAGGCGGCTGCGCTTGAGGCACCTGCCGATGGCCGAGTAAGTCTCTCGGGCCTCCCCCAGTCCGGTGTTGCGGTGCCAGTCGGTTACCTCCAGGAAAGGCCTGCGTTGTGCATGGGGGGTCCAGGGTGCGTATCCTGCTTAGCCGGCCCAGAGCCCAAAGCATGCGCATCCTGCCTTCCGGAGGTCCAGGGGAGTACGATCGCTTTGCCTGGTCCTGAATACAAAGCACGTGCACTCTGCTTCCCCAGCGCAGGGCCCGGTACTAGGGATCGGACGGCCGTACCCGGACCTCGGAGGGAGCCGAAGCTCCGGCGCCTCGTGCACAGAATTGCCCAAGCCCCGTATAGCGGATCAGGATCGTAAGACGGATAAGACTAGGAGACGGGAGGGGAGGACCCCCCGAGGAGAATTATGTTTCCTCTGCCTGTGTGCAGGACCTCCAGGTTACGGTGACAGGGGCTGCATGAAGCAGGGGGGAAAGGAGCTACCAACCACTCCGGCCTAAGACTGGAAAGACCGGGACCCGCCCTTCCAGTAGGGGCGGGACCCGGAGGCCCCACGTGTCCAGCGGACCCGGAGCCCTCTCCCCCCTTGAGGAGGGCTCCGGGCTCGCCACGTGGCAGGCAGGAACCGGACCCCCCCCTCAGTGGGAGGGCTCCGAAAGCCCTACGTGTCCAACATGGCCGGAGCTCCCGTCTCTTGAGGAGGAGCTCCGGACCCGCTACGCGGCAGGCAGATTTGGAGCCCCCCATAGGGCGAGGTTCGGAGACCTCCGGGGGCCCCTAACACGGTTAGGACCCGGAGAGGGTGTCTGTGCAAAGCTCCGAGATTGGTGATGGCCTTTGAGTACCATGCGGAGCTAAGGACTCAGTCAGGCAAAGCCAAGAAGGAGAGAAAAAGCATCACAAACACAAGTATCCAAGAGAGTCAAATTAAGTAAGGCTCCATGAGCTGGACTACAGACTCGATTAAAAGGGGGAAACAAGTCCTAAGGACCTCCCGGCTCTCGCCGGAACCTTGCGGCTACAAGGGCAGCCACATCCTCGACTTCAGCCCTGGCAGCTTCCTCCCGCTCCGCGGCTGGGCCCTCTCTCGCTGGCTCTAGCGAAAAAGAGGGGTCGCGGCTCTTGAAGCATGCCAGCACATGCGAGGCGACCTCTAAAGCTAAGCCGCGGCCCTCGGCCTCAAGCTCGCTGGCGACCACCGAGTCGAGTCTGTCCAGCTTGGCGCCGATCGACTCCAACGCGGGGATCACCTCCGCCACCTTCAATGCAGGAGCCGCGGCCCTCACCGGACTAAAGCCAAGAGGGATCAAGGCGGACCCCGCTCGATCCACGAAGCTTGAGACCGCAAGAGCCTCGGAGGACCGCAAGGCTGAGAGTTCCTCCACCTCGCAGCGGGCCGCCTGCAGAGCCTCCAGGTTCCTCTCGGAGAATTCCTTCTCCTTGGCCGCCAGGGAGCTCTCCCGAAGGCGGAGAGTCTTGGCGAGCCGCTCCAACTCAGCGGCCTTGAAGTCGGCGGTCAGCTCCCGGTCCAAGACCGCCCGGCGATCACGGGAGACCTGTTCCTCCCTCAAGTCAAGGTCTGCTTTCAGGATCTCCAGCTCCTCCATTCGAGCTCGAAGGTCATCCTCGCCCGCAGCCAGCTGCGCGGCGACCCTCTCCGCCTCAGCTGCCATGGAACGCTCCCGTTCCTCAACGGCGAGTTCACGGCGCTCCAACCGCTTCCGTATCTCCACGGCAGCAGAGAGGCTCTCTTCGGCCCGGGCGTGTGCCTCCAGGGCCTCCCTGTTGATCCGCTGCGATTGGGTGTCCATGCGGTCGACAGCCCCCTTCATCCGGTCGACGAGCGCTTCCATGAAGTCGAGCAACTCCTGCCTGGAGTTGAGCTCACTCTTAACCTTCGCGGTCCTCTCCCGCAAAAGGTTCCCCCAGATGAGGAGGCGGTCCCGTTCAACCGTATACTCCTCCCACTCGCGCCCTAGTGCAGCCAAGACCTGCCGGACGCTCGACTCGGCAAGCGCGAAGGCGTCCGCCAGAGGCAATGGAGCAACAGAGGCTGTGGCAATCCCCCCGACCTCCTCCATTACCTCGTCCTCAGGAAGAGCCGACGCACCAGCAGCCGAGACGAGACGCCGATCAGGAGAAGCTGGCTCCGCGGCTCTGGCAGCCAGGCCAGCCGGGCTCTTTTCATCTTCTGGCTCCTTGACCTGAGGAGAGGGACGAGCCGGGGAAGGCGGTGCTGGAGAAGAGGCCAGGCCGCCTAGTGCAGGATCAACCTGCGCTGGCTTGGGGGCCGCGGTGGCCGTCTCGGCAGGAAGAGACGACGCCGCCGTGGAGTCCGGGCACACCGGAACAGGAGAAGTTCGCGCTGGCCTGGGGGCCGCAGCAGTTGCCCCTGGCTCCGAGCGCAGCGGCACAGATTCCCCGCAAGACGGGGAAGGCCGGGAAGCGCGGACACTCCAGCGGGCTCTGAACCCCGACTACCGAGCCGGGTAGGACTTCCAAAGCCTGCTACCGTCGCCGACAGCCGCTCCGCAGTCGCTTGGACTGGCGGAACAGGGGACGCCCCAGAGGCTTCCCCCAGCGCATCAGCCCGGGGCCTCTTCGAGTCGCCACCGGAGGGAGTGTCAGGCACCCCAGAATCCCGACTTGGCACCGACGCCGTTGCTGGAGGAGATCGAGCGCGTTTCTTCTCTGGAAGCGGGTTGGAAGCCATGGCAAGGGAGAACTCAAAGGCAAGAGAGCAAAAGCACAAGAGTCCGAGAAGAAACGCAGAGAAGTGCGAAGGGAAGCTGCAATGTGGGTAAAACCCCCTCTAAAAAGCTTCCCGGTGCAATTCCAAGCGATTCGGAACTCTTCAAATACCCCGCACCGGCAACCGCTTTGGTTCCTAGACCGAATGCTGATGACGGGTGGGCCCAAGCCACTTAACTGAAGCGGTGGGGTCAAGGAGTCAGTCTCCTAAGAAGATGAGCCAGCAAGGCACTTCGGCGGTTCCCGAAGAAAGCGCCGCAACGTGCAGGAGTGGCAGCCTTGGGAACCGCCGCAGTAAAAGCAATCATCAAGTGAGCGCACGCTCTCACGATCCCGTGGCCGTTCGTGCTCCGGCAGCGGTCAATTCGGGACTTAGAGAAAGTGCACGGATCGGAAGAGACGGAGGTCCCACCTCGGGCTCGCTATCTCCCCCGAGATGGGCCCTGGGGCCACTGTCGGTACCTGAGATATGGGGTACCCCCGCACACAAGATAAAATGCCTAAGGTACTCGCCCTTCTCCGCAGGGAGAGCTCCGAAAGTGCCACACGTCCGATGGGGCCGGACCTCCCTCTCCTCAGAGGAGAGCTCCGGGCTCGCCACGTGGCATACAGAAGCCGGACCTCCCCCTCCGTGGGAGAGAGGTCCGAAGACGCCACGCGTCCAGCGGGGCCGGACCTCCCTCTCCGCAGAGGAGAGCTCCGGGCCCGCCACGTGGCATACAGAAGCTGGACCTCCCCCTCCGCGGGGAGAGGTCCGGAGGCTCCACGTGCCCCGCAGGCCGGACCCTTCTCGCCTCAGAGAAGGGCTCCGGACCCG
Source organism: Neostapfia colusana (assembly GCA_030760725.1). NCBI lineage: Eukaryota > Viridiplantae > Streptophyta > Magnoliopsida > Poales > Poaceae > Neostapfia > Neostapfia colusana. Next base: position 74,472,258 of record JASWHV010000004.1, read on the forward strand.
CCACGTGGCCAGAAGAACGGTGCTGCCTGCCCCCGAGCGGTAGGCAGCGGGCGTAAAGGCGCCCCACACCTTGCCCGTACAAGGTATTCAAGGCCCGCGTCTTCCCAAGACGCGGAAACGCGGAGCACGCGTCTGTCAGGTGCCGTTGCGCCCAGTCGCATCACAGACTGGCACGCGGTGTCAGAACCTGCCAGCTAATAAACGCCGCGACAAGACATCCCATACCGCCTGCGCCGTCATCAACCACTACGACTAGCATGCGGCATGGGCAGGGCGGCAAGATGAAGACTCAGAAGCCTCCGACCAGAGGCAACTACCTGCGTAACTACAGATACGGTAGATAATAGACAATCTTCCCGGGACCACCTGTCGGGTCCCGGCTCCCCTTGTAAGCCACCCGAGTCTTGGACTATAAAAGGCTTGGGTAGGCGTCGATAGCAAGGGTTCGCATTTTGCAACTCATACGCTAGCCATACACTCTCAAGCTGTAACTCACCCCCAAGCTCAGCCCCCCGGCCCTGAGCAGCAAGCAATACAGCGTGCTCCATAGCTCGCCATGGACGTAGGGTTTTACGCTCCGGCGGCCTGAACCACGTAAAACTCGCCGTGTCAAGCTCTCACTAACTTGTCCATCTGCGCAAGCTCTCCACTAGGAACTAGCCCCTCCGAAAAAAGAACCTCCGCGGGCTGCCCAGTGCAGGCCCGGGGGAAGTGTCGCCCAAACACTTCGACAGTGCAGCCTTGCCCATGCCGGGATACGCGGTGCCAAGTGCGAACCAAGCGTTCGCAGCGCCAGTACCTGCAGCAGCAGGTGCAGGATGTGCGGCCCTTGCACCCCACCTTCGCTTTGCAAGGTGGCCACGCAAGTTTTGCCCGCACCTGCCCGAGAAGTACGACGGCAGCGTCAACCCAGCGGAGTTCCTCCAGATCTACTCCACCGCCGTACTTGCCGCAGGAGGGGACGAGGCTGTCATGGCCAACTACTTCCCCGTCGCCTTGACTGGCCCAGCTCGGTCTTGGCTCATGAATCTACCTCAGGGGTCCATAACCTCCTGGGGAGAGCTCTGCCGGCAGTTCGTCGCCAACTTCGGCAGCTCCTACACCCGTCCCGGCACGGAGCTTGACCTCCACGCCGTCAAGCAACAACCTGGGGAGTCGCTGCGTTCTTTCATCCAGCGGTTCTCTCAGGTACGCAACACCATCCCGCATATCCAAAGTGCCTCTGTGGTGGTGGCGTTCCGACAGGGTGTCCCGGACGAGAAAATGCTTGAGAAGCTCGCGACCAGAGAGGTCCGCGACGTCTCGGAGCTCTTCAGCCTGGCGGACAAGTGCGCCAGAGCAGCTGAAGGGCGGAACTGGCACGCCCTGCCGACCTCCGAGTCAGGAAGACAGCCCGGGTCCGGTGCTGCTGCCTACGGGGGCGGCAAGAAGACCAAGAACCGAGTGGCAAGATGAAGTCACCATTCACGGCCCCCGTCGCCGCAGCTGCGACGACCAGTGGAGCTCGGGGGGCCACGCCCCGACAAAAGGCAACGGCAATCACCGATCCCTGACAGTGACCAGGGCGGGCTATGCCCTGTGCATGGCACCGGCAACCATACTGCCGCCGAGTGCTGGGAGATCCAGAAGCTTGCAGAGCGCTTCCGCAAAGGAAGACAGCAGAGGGCTGAAGCACCGCCCTACCCTCAGAGGGATGGCAAACAGAAGGCCGATGCCCCAGTCGCCGCTGCCCACTAGGTGGGGTTCCAGGAGCCTCAGCGTGTCATAAAGACAGTGCATGATGGTGAGGACTCCAGTTCCGACGGTGACGGGCCAGGGCGTTAGCCAACAGCGGCGCACCTCCGTGCCTCGAACGTACCTCTCGGGGGCCGCCTAAGGTCTGTCAACCCCTTGAAGGCCTTGCCAGAAGGGGAAGACGCCTTAGGTCATCCAAGACGAGCCCGGGCCTACCTACCCCTTGAAGGCCTTAGCCAGAAGGGGAGAACTCCCCGGGGGCCCCCAAGAGAAGCCGCGCAGGACCTGATCCAGCGCGAAGATAACAACCTCGACAAGACTCGGCTCGCAGGGAACACCCCACAACGCACGGTCTCGGGTAATGCTCTATGCACTACCGCCAAAGAACCAAACGCGTCGGGGGCCCGCAAGAGGGCAACCTGGTGAGGCGGCACGCTCTATTCCAAGAAGGACCCATAAGCTCTCCACCAGCAGAGAGGGTCCCTTCCGAATCATGAAAGCTGCCGCCCCAGGTACACATGCCTTTCAACCGAGAGTGGGATCCGTTCCCAAAAAATCCTTGCCATGAAGCAACTCTGTAAGTCCTACTTCCTGAGCATCGGTAGAACAGGGTTATTCTCTTCTGTAATAGATCCCATAGAATTTAGGAACAGAGCTTGGGGTAGCTAAGTCTCAAGGGACGGTACAGGACTACGTCCAGTTTAGCCTGGTTCCGACCCTAAGCGCGTAGAGTCTTGCTTCCCTTGTAGACAAGGCGGAACATTGCCTCCATGTACAGCCAGAATTCCACCTATGGGCACGAATACAGAGACCTGTTCTACTTAGCTCTCTCTCATGCGCTCATTTAAATTATGCATTAATTTTTATGATCGCACTATCTCTGTATGTTCATCATACATCTAGCTCCCCCTCTCCTGCGCTCATCCATAGTCGGCATTCGCTATCCTACCGAAGGCGGCTGTGCTTGAGGCACCTGCCGATGGCCAAGTGAGTCTCTCGGGCCTCCCCCAGTCAGGTGTTGCGGTGCCAGTTGGTTACCTCCAGGAAAGGCCTGCGTTGTGCATGGGGGGTCCAGGGTGCGTATCCAGCTTAGCCGGCCCAGAGCCCAAAGTATGCGCATCCTGCCTTCCGGAGGTCCAGGGAAGTACGTCCGCTTTGCCTGGTCCTGAACCCAAAGCACGTGCACCCTGCTTCCCCAGCGCATGGCCCGGTACTAGGGATCGGACGGCCGTACCCGGACCTCGGAGGGAGCCGGAGCTCCGGCGCCTCGTGCATAGAATTGCCCAAGCCCCATATAGCGGATCAGGATCGTAAGGCGGATAAGACTAGGAGACGGGAGGGGAGGACCCCCTGAGGAGAATTATGTTTCCTCTGCCTGTGTGCAGGACCTCAAGGTTACGGCGACAGGGGCAGCATGAAGCAGGGGGGAAAGGAGCTACCAACTACTCCGGCCTATGACTGGAAAGACCGGGACCTGCCCCTCCAGTAGGGGCGGGACCCGGAGGCCCCACGTGTCCAGCAGGCCCGGAACTCTCTCCCCCCTTGAGGAGGGCTCCGGGCTCGCCACGTGGCAGGCGGAAATCGGACCTCCCCCCCCCCTTGGTGGGACGGCTTCGAAAGCCCTACGTGTCCAACATGGCCGGAGCTCCCGTCTCTTGAGAGGGAGCTCCAGACCCGCCACGTGGCAGGCAGATTTCGAGCTCCCCATAGGGCGAGATCCGGAGACCTCCGGGGGCCCCTAACACGGTTAGGACCCGGGGAGGGTGTCTGTGCGAAGCTCCGAGATTGGAGATGGCCTCTGAGTACCTTGCGGAGCTAAGGACTCAGTCAGGCAAAGCCAAGAAGGAGAGAAAAAGCATCACAGACACAAGTATCCAAGAGAGTCAAATTAAATAAGGCTCCATGAGCTGGACTACAGACTCGATAAAAAGGGAGAAACAAGTCCTAAGGACCTCCTGGCTCTCGCCGGAACCTTGCGGCTACAAGGGCGGCCACATCCTCGACTTCAGCCCTGGCAGCTTCCTCCCGCTCCGCGGCTGGGCCCTCTCTCGCTGGCTCTAGCGAAAAAGAGGGGTCGCGGCTCTTGAAGCATGCCAGCACATGCGAGGCGACCTCTAAAGCTAAGCCGCGGCCCTCGGCCTCAGGCTCGCTGGCGACCACCGAGTCGAGTCTGTCCAGCTTGGCGCCGATCAACTCCAACGCAGGGATCACCTCCGCCACCTTCAATGCAGGAGTCGCAGCCCTCACCGGACTGAAGCCAAGAGGGATCAGGGCGGACCCCGCTCGATCCACGAAGCTTGAGATCGCAAGAGCATCGGAGGACCCCAAGGCTGAGAGCTCCTCCACCTCGCGGCGGGCCGCCTGCAGAGCCTCCAGGTTCCTCTAGGAGAATTCCTTCTCCTTGGCCGCCAGGGAGCTCTCCCGAAGGTGGAGAGTCTTGGCGAGCCGCTCCAACTCAGCGGCCTTGAAGTCGGCGGTCAGCTCCCGGTCCAAGACCGCCCGGCGATCAGGGGAGACCTGTTCCTCCCTCAAGTCGAGGTCTGCCTTCAGGATCTCCAGCTCCTCCATCCGAGATCGAAGGTCATCCTCGCCCGCAGCCAGCTGCGCGGCGACCCTCTCCGCCTCAGCTGCCATGGAACGCTCCCGTTCCTCAACGGCGAGTTCACGGCGCTCCAACCGCTGCCGTATCTCCACAGCAGCAGAGAGGCTCTCTTCGGTCCGAGCGTGTGCCTCCAGGGCCTCCCTGTTGATCCGCCGCGATTGGGTGTCCAAGCGGTCGACAGCCCGCTTCATCCGGTTGACGAGCGCTTCCCTGAAGTCGAGCAACTCCTGCCTGGAGTCGAGCTCACTCTTAACCTTCGCGGTCCTCTCCCACAAAAGGTTCCCCCAGATGAGGAGGCGATCCCGTTCAACCGTATACTCCTCCCGCTCGCGCCCCAATGCAGCCAAGACCTGCCGAACGCCCGTCTCAGCAAGCGCGAAGGCATCCGCCAGAGGCAATGGAGCAACAGAGGCCGGGGCAGTCCTCCCGACCTCCTCCATTACCTCGTCCTCAGGAAGAGCTGACGCACCAGCAACCGAGACGAGACGCCGATCAGGAGAAGCTGGCTCCGAGGCTCTGGCAGCCAGGCCTGCCGGGCCCTCTTCAGCTTCAGGCTCCTTGATCTGAGGAGAGGGGCGAACCGGGGAAGGCGGTGCTGGAGAAAAGGCCAGGCCGCCTAGTGCAGGGTCGACCTGCGCTGGCTTGGGGGCCGCGGTGGCCGTCTCGGCAGGAAGAGACGACGCTGCCGTGGAGTCCGGGCACACCGGAACAGGAGAAGTTCGCGCTGGCCTGGGGGCCGCGGCAGTTACCCCTGGCTCCGAGCGCAGCGGCGCAGACTCCCCGCAAGTCGGGGAAGGCCGGGAAGCGCGAACACTCCAGCGGGCTCTGAACCCCAACTTCCGAGCCGGGGTAGGACTCCCAGGGCCCGCTATCGTCACTGACGGCCGCTCCGCAGTCGCTTGGACTGGCGGAACAGGGGACGCCCCAGAAGCTTCCCCTAGCACATCAACCCGGGGCCTCTTGGAGTCGCCACCGGAGGGAGTGTCAGGCACCCCAGAATCCTGACTTGGCACCGACGCCATTGCTAGAGGAGATCGAGCGCGTTTCTTCTCTGGCAGCGGGTTGGAAGCCATGGCAAGGGAGAACTCAAAGGCAAGAGAGCAAAAGCACAAGAGTCCGAGAAGAAACACTGAGAAGTGCGAAGGCAAGCTGCAATGTGAGTAAGACCCCCTCTAAAAAGCTTCCCGGTGCAATTCCAAGCGATTCGGAACTCTTCGAATATCCCGCACCGGCAACCGCTTCGGTTCCTAGACCGAATGCCGATGACTGGTGGGCCCAAGCCGCCTAACTGAAGCGGTGGGGTCAAGGAGTCAGTCTCCTAAGAAGATGAGCCGGCAAGGCACTTCGGCGGTTCCCGAAGAAAGTGCCGCAACGTGCAGAAGTGGCAGTCTTGGGAACCGCCACAGTAAAAGCAACCATCAAGTGAGCGCACGCTCCCATGATCCCGTGGCTGTTCATGCTCCGGCAGCGGTCAATTCGGGACTTAGAGAAAGTGCGCGGATCGGAAGAGACGGAGGTCCCACCTCGGGCTCGCTATCTCCCCCGAGATGGGCCCGGGGGCCACTGTCGGTACCTGAGATATGGGGTACCCCCGCGCACAGGGTAAAATGCCTAAGGTACTCGCCCTTCTCTGCAGGGAGAGCTTCGAAGGCGCCACGCGTCCGGCGGGGCCGGACCTCCCTCTCCTCAGAGGAGAGCTCCGGGCCCGCCACGTGGCATACAGAAGCCGGACCTCCCCCTCCGCGGGAGAGAGGTCCGAAGACGCCACGCGTCCAGCGGGGCCGGACCTCCCTCTCCTCAGAGGAGAGATCCGGGCCCGCCACGTGGCATACAGAAGCTGGACCTCCCCCTCCGTGGGGAGAGGTCCGGAGGCTCCACGTGCCCCGCAGGCCGGACCCTTCTCTCCTCAGAGAAGGGCTCCGGACCCGCCACGTGGCCAGAAGAACGGTGCTGCCTTCCCCCGAGCGGTAGGCAGCGGGCGTAAAGGCGCCCCATACCTTGCCCGTACAAGGTATTCAAGGCCCGCGTCTTCCCGAGACGCGGAGGCGCGGAGCACGCATCTGTCAGGTGCCGTTGCGCCCAGTCGCATCACAGACTGGCGCGCGGTGTCAGAACCTGCCAGCCAATAAACACCGCGACAAGACATCCCATGCCGCCTGCGCCTTCGTCAACTACTACGACTAGCATGCGGCATGGGTAGGGCGGCAAGATGAAGACTCAGAAGCCTTCCACCCGAGACAGCTACCGGCATAACTGCAGATACGGTAGATAATAGACAATCTTCCCGGGACCACCTGTCGGGTCCCCGGCTCCCCTTGTAAGCCGCCCGAGTCTTGGACTATAAAAGGCTCGGGTAGGTGTCGATAGCAAGGGTTCGCATTTTGCAACTCATACGCTAGCCATACACTCTCAAGCTGTAACTCACCCCCGAGCTCAGGCCTCCGGTCCTTAGCAGCAAGCAATACAGCGAGCTCCATAGCTCGCCGTGGACGTAGGGTTTTACGCTCCGGCGGCCTGAACCACGTAAAACTCGCCGTGTCAAGCTCTTACTAACTCGTTCCATCTGCGCAAGCTCTCCGCTAGGAACTAGCCTCACTGAAAAAAGAACCTCCGCGGGCTGCCCAGTGCAGGCCCGGGGGAAGTGTCGACCGAACACTTCGACAGATACCAGCGCATAGCACTTAGCCATCCGCACCACCCGTTCAGCGAATGCACGTTCATCAGGAAGTATGTCCTTCAAGTAGTCCCGGATCTCCGTGGTCCATGCATCGGGACTACTTGAGCTTCTGGATCTTGAGCGCTGGGTTGCACGGAGTCCCCAGTGACGCTTACGATCCTTTTTCGGCATCCATGGCTGGAGGGCCGCCGGGACTGCCTAGCTTCGAGGCACTGGTTCAGCCCCCTTCGCCCAGCTCGGCGGGCCAGGCTGTGGACCGCAGCAACGTCCTCTTGAAGACTCCTTCGGGAGCAGGGGCTCCGATGGAGGCCTTCGTTGAGAGGTCGTCAGCTGCGGCCTTGCCAGCGTGCGGTACATGGCGCAGGTCCAAGGCGAGGAAGTCTTTCTCCAACATCCGCACATGGAGTAGATAAGCAGCTAGCTGTGGGTCATTGCAGGGGCATTCACCCTTAACTTGCTTGATAACCAGCTAGGAGTAGCCCTGCGCCAACAACTGGCGAGCGCCCAGAGACAGGACTGTCTTTTAGGCCAAAGATGAGTGCTTCATACTCTGCCCAGTTGTTGGTTGCCTTGGAATTGAGACGCACCATGTACCCAGACTGCTCCCCCGATGGCATGAGAAGCAGTACGCCGGCACCGGCCCCCTGCTTTCGTGAGGAGCCGTCGAAGAAGAGCGTCCAGTGAGGCCCGGTGAAGACCGGAGCTCGGTACTTTAGTTCACCGTCTTCGTGGCCCCCTGGGTCAGCCTTCGTTGGCGTCCACTCAGCCACGAAGTCAGCCAGTGCTTGGCTCTTGGCTGTCTGACGTGGTTGGGAGCTCAGCTTGAACTCCGCCATCTTCGGGCTGTCTTCCGGCTTCGGAAGCTGGCAGTGAGTGCCAATGACGCCCGTATTCTGTCCCGGCGCACTTGTCCGCCAGGCTGAAGAGCCCCAAGATGTCTTGCACCTCCCTGGTGGCCAACTTCTCGAGCATCTTTTTGTCCCTCACACCTTGTCGGAATGCGACCACTGCTGATGCATTCGGGATGTCGGGGGTGGTGTTGCGTACCTGGGAGAACCGCTGGGTGAAGGAGCGCAGTGATTCCCCAGGTTGTTGTCTGATTGCGTGGAGGTCAAGCTCCGTGCCAGGACGGGTGTAGGAACTGCCGAAGTTGGTGATGAACTGCCGGCAGAGCTCTCCCCAGGAAGTTATAGAACCCTGGGGGAGGTTCATGAGCCAGGACCGGGCTGGGCCGGTCAGGGCGACGGGGAAGTAGTTGGCCATGACGGCCTCATCCCCTCCTGAGGCAAGTACGGCGGTGGAGTAGATCTGGAGGAACTCCGCCAGGTTGACGCTGCCGTCGTACTTCTCAGGCAGGTGCGGCCGGAACTTGCGCGGCCACCTCGCGAAGCGAAGGTGGGGTGCCAGGGCCGCACATCCTGCCCCTGTTGCCGCAGGTGTTGGTGCCTTGAACGCTTGGTTCGCCGTCGGCACAGTGTATCCCGGTATGGGCAAGGCAGCTCCATAGACCGGGGGCGCCGTTTGCAGGGCATATGGTTATGGCATATGCTGCGCGGCGTATGCCTGGGACAGAGATCACGTGGTGAAGATCTGCTCTTCAGGCTGGGTCGAGGCCGACGTCATGCTGTCGCCAGCCTCTTGGTTGCGACGCCTTTCCCAACGTCGCTCGAGGTACACCCGGGCATCCTGGCCCATGTGATACCGTTCCAGCTCTGTCCTCAGGTCCGTCGACTGGAGCCTGGTGGAGCTGGAATCCGCCGTCTGCTCGTCAACCATTGGCGTGCGCGTAAGCGACACAGCCGGTTGGCCAGAGCATCGTCCCCGCCGAAGTCGAGGGTTTGCGGCGGTGACAACGAGACGGTCTACCTCGCGAATCCACTGCTGGGTCGCTGCCTGAGGCGCGTCCCCAGCAGGCAGATTGTGCAGTAGTGCTCTTGCTGCAGCTAGCGCACCCGCGTGGGGTACGCCCAGCGCAGCTGAAGACCTGACGCTGGTTGGAGCCTGCATTTCCGGAGTCAGCGTTGCCGGAGTCGGCTGCTGGCTCCCAGCTTGCGCCGACACACTCCGTCCTGAGTGCGTCGACATGTACTCCCCCTGGTCACGGTTTGCCGCGAACACGGGGGAGGAGAGTTTGCCTCTGAAGGAAGCTTGGTCATCTTCGTCGGCGGAAACTCGTCGCGCAAGGGAAAAGCCCCCTTCCTCGCACGCCAAATGTCGAAGTGTGCGGTCGACACTTCCCCCGGACCTGCACTGGGCAGCCCGCGGAGGTTCTTTTTTGGAGGGGCTAGTCACTTGCGGAGAGCTTGAGCATATGGATGAGTTAGGAAGAGCTTGACACGGCGAGTTTTACATGGTTCAGGCCGCCGGAGCGTAAAACCCTACGTCCACGGCGAGCTATGGAGCTCGCTGTATTGCTTGTTGCTCAGAACCGGAGTCCTGAGCTTGAGGATGAGTTACACCTTGGGTGCGAATGGCTAGAGTGCCAACCCTTGCTAACGTTGCCTACCCAAGTCTTTTATAGTCCAAGGCTCGTGTGGCTTACAAGGGGGGCCCGGGACCCAACAGGTGGTCCCGGGGAGATCGCCTGCCGACTATCGTATCTGCAGTTATGCCGGTAGTTGTCTCTGGCGAAGGCTTCCGAGTCTTCGTTCTGCTGCCCTGCCCATGCCGCAAGCTAGTCGTAGTGGTTGATGACAGCAGGGGATGTCTTGTCGCTGTGTTTATTGGCTGGCAGGTTCTGACACGGTGCGTCAGTCTGTGATGTGACTGGACGCAACGGCACCTGACAGGGGCGTGCTCCGAGTCTCCGCGTCTTGGGAAGGCACGGGTCTTGAATGCTTTGTACGGTAAAGGCATGACGCGCCTTTACTCCTGCTGCCTACCATGCCGGGTGGCAGCACTGCTCTGCTGGCCACGTGTCGGACCCGGAGCTCTCCTCTAAGGAGAGGGGGGGCTCCGGCTCCGCTGGACACGTGGAGCCTTCGGAGCTCACCCCCACGGAGGGGGCGAGGTCCAGTCTTCCAGGCCACGTGGCAGGCTCGGAGCTATCCTTTGAGGAGAGGAGATCACCGGCCCTGCCGGACACGTGGCGCCTTCGGAGCTTGCCCTTGCGGAGGGGGTGAGGTCCGGCCTCCTGGGCCACGTGGCAGGCTCGGAGCTATCCTCCGTGGGGAGGGGAGCTCCGGCCCCGCTGGACATGTGGCGCCTTCAAACCTCGCCCCTGCAGAGGGAGCGAGGTCCTTAGGAAGTTTTACGCTGTGAGCGGGGGTACCCGGTATTGAGGGTACCGACAATGGTGACGACTGGTGTGGCTTCCGGCTACTTGGTGAACTTGTCGATGGCGATATAGAGGTACCGGAATCCCCCGACGGCTTTGGGGAATGGTCCCAGGATGTCCAACCCCCATATGGCAAATGGCCATGGGGGCGGGATCATGTGTACCGCCTGAGCCGGTGTATGGATCTGCTTGGTGTGGAACTGGCACGCCTTGCAGCTCTCGACCAGCTTGACGGCATCCTGGAGTGCTGTCGGCCAGTAGAAGCCATGCCAGAAGGCTTTACCGACAAGCGTGCGTGACGAAGAGTGACTCCCACATTCGCCTCCATGGATCTCAGCGAGCAAGTCGCAGCCTTCCCACTGGGTTATGCACCGCAATAGGACGTGGTTGGCACCACGCTGGTAGAGATCCCCTTCTACCAGCGCGTATCTCTTAGCCATGCGCACGATCCGTTCAGCGGATACATGTTCATCAGGGAGGATGTTGTTATTCAAGTAGTCCAGGATCTCCGTGATCCATGCATCGGGTCTGACTTGAGCTTCTGGATCTTGAGCGCTGCGTTGCAAGGAGTCCCCAGTGACGCTTACGAACCTTGGAGGCGTCCATGGCTGCAGGGCCACCGGGACCGCCAGCTTTGAGGTGCTGGTCCAGCCCCCTTCGCTCGGCTCAGCGGGCCGGGCTGTGGGCCGCAGCAACATCCTCTCGAAGACTCCTTCGGGCACAGGGGCTCCGGTGGAGGCCTTCATTGAAAGGTCGTCAGCTGTGGCATTGCCAGCTCGCGGTACGTGGTGCAGGTCCAAGGCGAGGAAGTCTTTCTCCAACATCTGCACGTGGAGCAGATAAGCAGCTAGCTGCGGGTCTTTGCAGGAGCATTCACCCTTAACTTGCTTGATAACCTTGACTCTGTGCCAACAACTGGCGAGCGCCCAGAGACAGGGCTGTCTGTAGGCCAAAGATGAGTGCTTCATACTCTGCCATGTTGTTGGTTGCCTTGAAATTGAGATGCACCATGTACCCAAACTGCTCCCCCGATGGCATGAGAAGCAGTACGACGGCACCGGCCCCCTGCTTTCGCGAGGAGCCGTCGAAGAAGAGCGTCCAGTGGGGCTCGGTGAAGAACGGAGCTCAGTGCTTTGGTTCACCGTCTTCCTGGCCCCCTGGGTCAGCCTTCGTTGGTGTCCACTCTGCCACGAAGTCAGCCAGCACTTGGCTTTTGACTGCATGGCGAGGAAGGAAGTCCAGCTCGAACTCCGCCAGCCCCACTGCCCATTTTGCGACGTTGCCAGTCGCATGGGGACTGTGAAGGATCGTTTTCAGCGGATAGGAGGTGACTACCGAGACCCGGTGGGCCTGAAAGTAGTGGCGGAGCTTCCTGAACGCCACGAGCACTGCATACAGCAGCTTGTGGACCTCCAGGTACCTTGTCTTGGCGTCGTGGAGGACTTCGCTGATGTAGTAGACAGGCCCCAGGATGGTTCGGACCCTCTCTCTTAGGTCAGAGATTTCTTCATCCACGGGCTCTGGCCTGCCGGAGGTGAGTGGGTCCAGGGGGGCTTCTGGGAGTTGGAACTCGAAGGCTCCTAAGCCACCTTGGCCCTCCGGGAGGTCCCGCTGGTTTTCCGAGAGCTCCAGGAGGTCCTGCTGGATCTCTGGGAGGTCCCGTTAGACCCCCGGGAGGTCGTCTTGGATGTCCGGGAGGCCGCCCTGGACCTCCGGGAGGTTGTCTTGGAGGTCCGGGAGACCTCAGTGGACCTCCGGGGTTTCCTGGCGTCTGTCTACTGCTACCGGAGCAGGCTGTGATGACGTGAGGTCCGGCCGCTCTGCGATGAGGACCATACTCACCACTTCAGTTGTCGCCGCGATGTAGAGCAACAGATGCTCTCTGGGCTCGGGGGCTACCATGATAGGTAGGGTCGTCAGGAGTCGCTTCAATTCCTGGAAAGCTTCTTCTGCTTCGTCAGTCCAGGCAAATGGACCGGACCTGCGCAGGAGCTTAAAGAAGGGGAGCGCCCGCTCTGCTAGTCTCGGTATAAACCAACTCAGCGCGGCTAGGCATCCCGTGAGTTTCTGGACTTCTTTGACGCGGGCAGGAGACCGCATCAAGTCGATGGCCTTGATCTTCTCTGGGTTGGCCTCAATTCCCCAGTGTGAGACCAGGAATTCTAAGAGTTTCCCAGAGGATACACCGAACACACATTTGTCGGGGTTCAGCTTGGTGCGCGTGGAGCGCAATTTGTCAAAGACTAAGGCTAGGTTATCTAACATGGATGAACTCTGCCTGACCTTGACAACGATGTCATCGACATACACCTCGGTCGGTACCCGCGATATGGGGTACCCCTGCGCACAGGGGAAAATGCCTAAGGATCTCGCCCTTCTCCGCAGGGAAAGCTCCGAAGGTGCCACGTGTCCAGTGGGCCCGGACCTCCCTCTCCTCAGAGGAGAGCTCCGGGCTCGCCACGTGGCCTACAGCAGCCAGACCTCCCCCCTCCGTGGGGAGAGCTCCGTAGGTGCCACATGTCCCGTGGGGCCGGACCTCTCCCTCCTCAGAGGAGAGCTCCGGACCCGCCACATGGCCGACAGAAGCCGGACCTCCCCCCTCCGTGGGGGAGAGGTCCGAAGGCTCCACGTGTCCTGCGGGGCCGGACCTCCCCCTCCTCAGAGGAGAGCTCCGGGCCCGCCACGTGTCTAGCAGACAGCGTTGCCTGCCCCCGGGTGGTAGGCAGTGGGCGTAAAGACGCTCCATACCTTGCCCGTACAAGGTATTCAAGGCCCGCGTCTTCCCAAGTCACGGAGACGTGGAGCACGCCTCTGGCAGGTGCCGTTGCGTCCAGTCGCATCACAGACTGGCACAACGGTCTCAGAACCTGCCAGCCAATAAACACAGCAACACGACATCCCCTGCCGCCCCCGCCGTCATCAACCACTACGACTAGCATGCGGCATGGGCAGGGCGGCAAGACAAATACTCAGAAGCCTTCGCCAGAGACAACTGCTGTCACACCCGGTTTTTCCGAAGAACAACCAAGTGAATATCACATCTATGCCAGGATCATTTTCTCATACATGTGATGACAAATAGTGAAGCATCATTTATTACAAGCCAGATGTCGAATATAAATAAGTCTTACATCGCAAATGTCTCAATAGACACTAATGCTTCATCACAAGTAAATAAACTAGCAGCGGAATATTATTCATTAGGGCTCCATCACAGGCGTTGCCCGGGGGTCTTCATGAACCTAAAATCCTTCCTCGGGTCCAAAATCTTGGTCATTATACACCACCTCATTATCTTGACCTGAGCAGCAATATAAACCAACAAATATGCAAGGTTGAGTACCAATGGTACTCAGCAAGTGTGGGAAAATTATATCATGCATGGCTAGAACAAGGAGAGGTTGAACTCATGGTTAAAGCACTACGCAATTAATACCTATCACCTTAGCTTATTAAGCACCTACATTACTACACAGGTGAAATGGTCCCAATCTCCCATCCCATCATCATAATCCAAATAACCATAACATTATTTCCAATGTTAAGCTCCCCGCTTAACTTCCACAACTTCCAAAAACCATCACTCCTCTAATCATGAATAAGTCCAGGCCGCTCTTAACCGTGAGCACGGCTGTCAAGACAGTTTTGACTCTGCAGAGTTTGTACCACTGTACCCACAAGTAGTGATTTCATCCCCCATTGCCGGGTGGACTAAAAGAACCTCCATTATGCCAGTGGCTATGATCCACATTCACACTTCCCAGGTGTGCGGCCAAGAGATCACTACGAAGCCTTTACAAAGGGATTCCCGACGAGCGTGGGCCCACTGAGGTTTCACCCCTAACAGCATACAAGAGGCTCCAACCCCGCTGCAGTGGCCCCCTCTTGAGCCTTGCGGTTCATAAGGTAGTCCAGCTGACACCTACTCCCCGCACCATCCAACACACCCATACTACGCCGGGGATACACCTAATTAATTGGCTAAGCTGCCCCATCTCAGCATGTGGTTGGCACTGTAAAGCCGGGTTACATGCTCCATGAACCGGTCCTTAGGATCCAGGCAAGTACTAAACACAAACCCATGTCTCGTGCACCCAGCACACAACCAAAACATCCAACTTGCCTTGATCCCTACCTCTACATAACTCCCAATAGCTCTTTCAAGAGTATGGTATAATAAACTGATGATCTCATGTCCCAAATATCCCATTCTAAGCATGGCTAAGCATATGCATGTAAATAAATGACATGACAAAATGAATCCCAACCCAAGTTACAAGGAAACAAGGTAATGCAATTCTAGGGAAACTTTCCTAGCATGGGTTTCATATTTCATTTGACAATGCAAATAATTCTATCCACACATCCTAGCATAGGATCAAAGTGGTCAAGGACACTTGCCTCCTTCTTGCTGCTCTTGAAATGGGTATTCCTGGTCTTGGAAATGAATAACTTGTTCTTGAACAGGTTCTACTTCATACCATCACACATAGCAAAAGAAAAACAACAATCCATAAGACATAATTAACACTTATACTTCATACAACCCACACATTCACATTTATGAAATTCATTCACCATTATATGTGTTGTGGTTACTTTATGTGTGTTAAGTTGTGGCTTGCATGCACTTTTAACCATGTATATATGATTCCTACTTTTGTGTCCACATTTATACTTGCATACAATGTGCCTTCACAATTTCTATCAACCCTAAACTGAATTCTTTGTATTTTAGAAACTCCATTTATCATTTACTAGTTGCTATATTTTTCAGATTTATATTCCTATGCATAATTGTGTATTTTATTATTAAATTAGTAATACACATCACCTAAACAGATTAGGTTCTGGTCCTAAATAATTTAAAATCATATTTTGACCATGGCTTATGATGTATACTATTTCATAATTATTTTCCCTATTTTTCTTTAACTATTCTTTACTTAAAAATGTGTCCCTATACTAATAAATGTGAATAATAGATAAAACAGATTTATTTCAGCCCAAAAATATATTTTTATCTCACTCCAAAGTTTTCTAAGTACTTAGAAAGTTTTTAATAAATTTTGACAATTATGTTTGTCCCCCTTTTTAATTTTTAAACACTAGTTACATATTCAATTTTCTAAATTAAATACTAAACAGGGCTAAAAAGTAAACTCACCCCATTACAGGGTCTATAATATTATTTTCATAATTTCCAGGGGTCTAGCTACACTTATCAGAGGTGTTTTTCTTAATTTCTATTAAGTCCAGGGGCTAAAACTGATTTTTAAATGAATTTACATGATTTTCTGAAGTTCCAGGGGCTAGATCTGAAGTTTCCGGGGCTAGCTCTCAATTCCAGAGAACCCCAGGGGGTAGCACGTAAGAATTCCAGTCTTTATAATGCGGGGCCGACGGGGTCCGTCCGATTTTAAATCGACGGCTGAGATTATAAGATCGAACCGGTACGCGGGGTTTTAAAGTCTACCGTGCGATTTAAAATAAACGGCGCACAAGCGGCCACGTCGCTCTGATCGAGCGCGGGCGGCGCTGCCGGCGGCGCACGGCGGCGGGAAGCGGCGATCTCGCCGGAAAGTTTCGGATCCTCGAGAATTCTGCCTAGAACTGTGATCTTATGGCCTAGATCGGTAGAGGGGAGGTCAGGGATCTCACCTCGGGGGTTTTCTCGAGCTCGGGGGTCCTGGAAAGTGATCGGCGGCGAGGTCCGAGGCAAAACCACGGCGAAGCTCGTCGGCGCTGGATTTACACCGTAAGTCTTCGGGTTTTCTGCACCTGCAAAGTTCCCCGGAGGCGGTGGATCAAGACCAGCGAGTTAGATCAGAGTTTCCGAGCTTAGATCGGCCAGAATTCACCGGCGAAGTCTCGGTGCTCACCGGAGTGAAAATCGGCGATCGCGTGAGGAAAACTGATCGGATCGGGGGTTTTTATAGCCGGGGGAGGGCGGTGGGTCTGTTGTGATCGAGTTGGAGTCCTCCGGGTCCAGAATACGGACGACGGGACGCGGTTTCCGGTCGGTTGCGATCGCGCGCGCTGGGGGGAAAAGTCCGGGGTCGCGGGGGCTCAGGGTTAGGGATGACAGGTGGGTCCCACCCGTCGGTGAGAGGCAGCGCGGCGCGCGCGGGGGCGGGCTGCGCGGGAGTAGCTGGGCCGGCTGGCGGGTTTCGGCCCACTGGCCGGTTTTTTTCCCGTTTTCCTTTTTCTTTTTCCATTTCTTTTCTGTTTTGAGTATAATTTGAATTCCAGTTTGAATTTGAATTTTTGCAAAACATGCAACACGTCCAAAAATTTTTAAATTCCCCTCTAAACATGGTTAAGAGTTTTGAATCAAAATTTGGGGTGTTACAGCTCTACCCCCCTTAAAAGAAATCTCGTCCTCGAGATTGGTGTTTCTAAGAAAACAATTCCGGAAATTGTGCCTTAAGCTCATCTTCCCGTTCCCAGGTGGCTTCCTCTTCTGAGTGATGCTTCCACTGCACCTTGCACATCCGGATTCTTTTATTTCTGGTGAGGCGTTCCATCGTCTCAAAAATCTTGTATGGTTGCTCGGCATAAGACAAATCTTCAGCTACATCCACTTCATTCATGGGTAACACCTCTTCAGGCGTCCTCAGGCATTTCTTGAGTTGTGACACATGGAATACATCGTGTACATCTGATAGATGGACCGGTAACTCTACACTTCGCCTTTTCTTTCCAAAACTTGAAAGGGTCCGATGTATCGAGGTGACAACTTCCCTTTCACCTTGAACCGACGAAGTCCTCTGATAGGGGACACCTTGAGATAAACATAGTCTCCCACGTTGAAAACGAGTTCTCTTCTTCGTACATCAGCATAACTCTTCTGGCGTGTTTGTGCTATCCTCAAGTTGTTGCGAATCTCCCTCACCTTCACCTCGGCTTCTTTTAGCACTTCTGGACCAAACACTTTACTTTCTCCTGTTTGGTTCCAAAATAGGGGAGTTCTGCACTTCCTTCCATACAAAGCTTCAAACGGTGACATCTTCATACTAGCTTGATAACTGTTGTTATAGGAAAACTCCGCATACGGTAAGTTCTTGTCCCAACTCCTATTGTTTTTGAGTGCACATGCCCTTAACATATCTTCAAGGATCTGATTGGTTCTCTCCGTCTGCCCGTCAGTTTGGGGATGATAGGCAGAGCTGAAATTCAGATGGGTTCCCATGGTTTCATGCAACTTTTGCCAAAACCTCGAGGTGAACTGTGTCCCTCGGTCCGACACTATCTTCTTTGGCACTCCATGGTAACACACAATCCTTGACATGTACAATTCTGCCAATTTGGATCCGCTGTAGCTTTCTTTCACAGGGATGAAATGAGCTACCTTGGTTAGCCTATCAATAATGACCCATATTGAATCATACCCGGATTGGGTCCTAGGCAATCCCACGACAAAATCCATGCTGATTTCTTCCCACTTCCATTCAGGCACTTTGAGTGGTTGCAATAATCCCGCGGGTCGTTGATGTTCTGCTTTCACCAACTGACATGTGTCACATAGGGCAACATGTTCCGCGACATCTCGCTTCATGCCATACCACCAATACCTGCCTTTGAGGTCCTGGTACATCTTCGTACTCTCAGGATGAATGGAATAGTCAGAATCGTGAGCCTCCTTCAAAATTAATTCACGGATCTCTTTTACTTCTGGCACACAAATCCTTTTCCCGTGCCACACCGTTCCTTGTTCATCCTCTCTAAAACCAGGAGCTTTATTTTCCTTTATAAGCTGTCTGATCTCTTGTATCTTCTCATCATTCTTTTGGCCCTCGCGTATGTCTTGCTCAAGTGTGGAGTCCACTTCCATGGCGATGGCTTCACCACTATTTACTAGACAAAGATTGAGTCTTATAACCTCGTCCTTCAATTCTGCAGGCATGTCCTTCAAACTCAACTTATTGACCTGCACTTTCCGACTCAAAGCATCGGCCACGACGTTTGCTTTCCCAGGATGATAGTTGATGCCTATGTCAAAGTCATTGATTAGCTCTAACCATCTCCTTTGTCTGAGGTTGAGATCTGGCTGTGTGAATATGTACTTCAAACTCTTATGATCCGTATATATCTCTGTCCTCTTCCCCATCAAATAGTGCCGCCAATTTTTCAACGCGTGTACCACTGCAGCTAGTTCTAGGTCATGTGTAGGATAGTTCTTCTCGTGCTTCCGAAGCTGCCGGGATGCATATGCCACGACATGTCCTTCTTGCATGAGAACACATCCCAACCCATTCCCAGAGGCATCGCAGTACACTGTGAAATTCTTCTGCATATCCGGCATAACCAACACTGGGGCTGTTGGCAATCTCTTCTTTAGCTCCTGAAAGCTCGTATCGCACTGTGGCGTCCAGGTGAATGTGATTCCCTTTTCCAACAGTTTGGTGAGAGGTCTCGAGATCTTGGAGAATCCCTCAATAAACCGTCGATAGTATCCAGTCAATCCCAAAAAACTTCGAACTTCCCCGACATTTTCAGGGGTTTTCCACTTCTGGATATCCTCGATTTTGGCGGGATCTACGGAGATTCCTCCCTCCGAGATTATATGTCATAAAAAGGGAACTCTCTTCAGCCAAAACTCACACTTGCTCAACTTGGCATATAATTGGTGTTCTCTCAGCCTCTGTAACACCAACCTTAGATGTTTCTCATGTTCTTCTTCATCTTTGGAGAAGACGAGAATATCATCTATGAAAACCACCACAAATTTGTCCAGATATTCCATGAATACCTTGTTCATGAGGTACATGAAATATGCCGGGGCATTGGTTAGCCCAAAAGGCATGACAGTGTATTCATACAGTCCGTACCGAGATACGAAAGCTGTCTTGGGAATATCTGATTGCCTTATCTTGAGTTGGTGGTACCCCGACCTGAGATCAATTTTCGAGAACACACAAGCTCCACTCAACTGATCAAACAAGTCTTCAATGCGAGGCAATGGGTACTTGTTTTTGATGGTTACCTCATTCAAGGCACGGTAATCCATGCATAACCTTTGGGTTCCGTCTTTCTTAGGCACAAATATCACCGGAGCTCCCCATGGTGAGGAACTAGGGCGAATATACCCCTTCTCCGTCAATTCTCTCAAATGATCCTTGAGCTCTTCTAGCTGCTTGGAGTCCATTCGATAAGGTCTCTTGTATATCGGGGCTGTTCCTGGTACTAGCTCAATTGCGAATTCCACGTCACGGACGGGAGGAATACCTGGCAACTCCTCCGGAAAAACATCTGGATATTCCCTGATGGTCCTGATTTCCTCAACTTTCACCTCCACTTGATTTAACTTAATGTCCCTCCTAGGCTCGTGTATTGTTATGAACTTTACTCTGGTACCACTGGGGTGAGTTAGTTCCACCGTTCTGGTCGAACAATGGATAATTCCTTTATGTTTGGTCAACCAATCCATACCCAAAATAATATCTATCCCTTGTGAATCTATCACTATGAGGTTAGCCGTGAATACTACCCCATTAATGTCTAGGCTCACTTTGGGACACACTTGTCTTGTCCTTATTTCTCCACCTGGAGAGTTTACCGCTAGCATATGGTTCATTTGTGTGGTTGCTAGGTCATGCTTCTTAACAAACCCTTGAGCAATGAACGAGTGGGTAGCACCAGAATCAAACAGCAGAGTTGCAAGGTGTAAATTGGCAGGAAACTTACCAACTACCACGTCGGGCGCCTCTTGTGCTTCCTCCATAGTGACGTGGTTCACCCGTCCTCTCACTACATTCTGCTGTTGTGGCGGCGCAGGCTTCTTCTTTGGGCATTTATGGGCGTAGTGCCCCACTTCACCACAGCTGAAACATTGCACCCCAATCCTAGATGCTGGGCCCTTGTTGTCTTGGGGTTGGTTTGGGGGTCCTTGCACTGCTGGTCGAGGTGGATATGCGGGGCGAGGCTGCTGCACAAACTGACGTGGCGGCTGTGCTGGTGTTGCGGGAGGCCTGAAGTTCGGGTTGTACCCTCTTGGTGCCGAATAGGGTACCGCAGCACGGCTCGTCTGCCCCGTAGGTTGCTGCATCATACGTGGGCGGGTGTTGCTCCCTGAGGCTTGATGTGACCACCCGGCCTTCCTCTTATTCTCATTTTCCAGGGCCTTTAGCTTTCTTTCCACCACAAATGCTCTGTCCACCATCTTTTGAAAGCTTTCATACTCATTGGAGGACATTGCACACTGCATCTCTGCGGTAAGTCCTTCCACGAAACAATCTTGTTTCTGCTCATCAGTCTCTATGTCTCGTGGAGCATAATGGGATAGTTGAGTAAATTTAGTGAGGTATTCCCTCACAGTCATGTTTCCCTGCTGCAGTCCCAAAAATTCCTTCCTCTTATTTTTGAGTTCACCTCTTGGGATGTAGTGGTTGCGGAAGCTACGCTTGAACTCTTCCCAAGTGATGTTCTCAGGGTCATGATGGGCGGCCACGTAGGCGGTCCACCAATCAGCAGCAGGTCCCTGCAATTGATGAGAGGCAAACAGCACCCTCTCATACCCTTGGCATTGTATTATCCTCATCTTACTTTCAATGGTCTTCAGCCAATCATCTGCCTCCAGAGGTTCAGCAGCACTTGCAAACTTTGGGGGTTGAGTTCCTAGAAACTCACTCAACCTTGGTTGGCGTGGTGCAGCTTGTGGAGGTGGAACTTGATGCAAGTTGGCCACCACTTGAGTCAAGTTCTGGATAAGCTGATTTTGATTCTCCAGCATTTGGTGGAGAGGATCAACTTCTTCACGGCGACCACCCCTGTCCTGGCCTCCAGAAAGATGAGGGTTGCATGCCTCATCATTGTTGTTGGCGGGGTTGGCAGCACGTCCTTTTCCTCTTCCGGCCATCTGGCAGAATCAACAAATGTTAATTTGATATCATTTAGTATCATCTTACTACTTTCCTTTGTTGGTGCTTTGAGGTGTTGAGGCTTTGTTAAAATTTTACGAGGGTTTATATCTCACACCAAATAAATGCACTATTATTTCCTGTGGGTTCACACACCAAAGCAAAACAATCTGAAGACGAGGCTGTGGACAATTGCTCATGGCCTCCACAACTCACGTCACACACCAAGCATCATCACACCATTAACTACGTAACGACTCGACTACTCGACCTTTTGCTAGCTAGGGGAAAGACTCTACACTACTCATCCTCTTGAGCTGGCTCCTCGGGATCTTCCTCCTCATTTCGGCTACCTTCTGACTCTGCTTTGGGTGGGGAGGCTGCTGGTGGAGAAGTGCGACGACGCCTGATTGCTCGGTGATCCGGGGAGTCAGGAGTCCATGGATCACTCACGGTGACACACAGTTCATTCCCATCTCCTCTTTCTCTCGCCTTTAAGCAAGCTCGCAGCAACGCCTCCGTTTCCTTCAGGGTGTCTCGGACATCCTGAAGCTCTTGTTGACACTCCTGCAGTCGAGTGCTGAGCATAGCAGCATCCTCCAAGCACAAGTCCATGTGCTCATGGGAAGTCCCTTGCTGCACCGGTGGGTACTTGTACTCCGTGGTACCACTCTCACGTTGGAGGACATACATGTACTCAGTTTTGTCCAAGTGGCGACGATAGATGTGACTCTGGCAGGTGATGGCCTCCCAGGTGACATCTTTCTCCGCGTCAACTTGTGTTGCTCGACAAGCTGGAGAGTGGTGAATCTTAAGCAGTTGATTCTCGTGTATAATCCTCATCTCCGAACTCCATTCTTCCCTCTTCTCACGGATGGTCCTGGTGGAGTTATAGTGGATGATTAGCTTGCCCGTATTGCCGGCGGCTTCGAGCATACGTCGAAGACGGCGCAACAAATCTCCTACTGCCAATCCGTAGGAAAGGTACGTCACTGGACGACTCTCCTCTCTTTCGGCAAGGGCAACTACGGGAACTCTCCCTCCTGTGGACTTACGAGCGGTGCGAATCATGCGAACCATCTAAAACAAAAAGAATTAAAACTTAGGTTAGATAAACTTTTTAAACAAAAATCCCATTTTGAATGAAAATTTGGGGTAAGATGAAGAAAATGACTCCTTAAATAACACTCTTCACCCACACCTTGGAAAATAGTTTTTAACAAAATAGGGCCCTTAACTACGTCCATTTCTACCTAGGTCCACGTTCCTACGGGCAACCTTGGCTCTGATACCACCTCTGTCACACCCGGTTTTTCCGAAGAACAACCAAGTGAATATCACATGTATGCCAGGATCATTTTCTCATACATGTGATGACAAATAGTGAAGCATCATTTATTACAAGCCAGGTGTCGAATATAAATAAGTCTTACATCGCAAATGTCTCAATAGACACTAATGCTTCATCACAAGTAAATAAACTAGCAGCGGAATATTATTCATTAGGGCTCCATCACAGGCGTTGCCCGGGGGTCTTCATGAACCTAAAATCCTTCCTCGGGTCCAAAATCTTGGTCATTATACACCACCTCATTATCTTGACCTGAGCAGCAATATAAACCAACAAATATGCAAGGTTGAGTACCATTGGTACTCAGCAAGTGTGGGAAAATTATATCATGCATGGCTAGAACAAGGAGAGGTTGAACTCATGGTTAAAGCACTACGCAATTAATACCTTTCACCTTAGCTTATTAAGCACCTACATTACTACACAGGTGAAATGGTCCCAATCTCCCATCCCATCATCATAATCCAAATAACCATAACATTATTTCCAATGTTAAGCTCCCCGCTTAACTTCCACAACTTCCAAAAACCATCACTCCTCTAATCATGAATAAGTCCAGGCCGCTCTTAACCGTGAGCACGGCTGTCAAGACAGTTTTGACTCTGCAGAGTTTGTACCACTGTACCCACAAGTAGTGATTTCATCCCCCGTTGCCGGGTGGACTAAAAGAACCTCCATTATGCCAGTGGCTACGATCCACATTCACACTTCCCAGGTGTGCGGCCAAGAGATCACTACGAAGCCTTTACAAAGGTCCTCCCGACGAGCGTGGGCCCACTGAGGTTTCACCCCTAACAGCATACAAGAGGCTCCAACCCCGCTGCAGTGGCCCCCTCTTGAGCCTTGCGGTTCATAAGGTAGTCCAGCTGACACCTACTCCCCGCACCATCCAACACACCCATACTACGCCGGGGATACACCTAATTAATTGGCTAAGCTGCCCCATCTCAGCATGTGGTTGGCACTGTAAAGCCGGGTTACATGCTCCATGAACCGGTCCTTAGGATCCAGGCAAGTACTAAACACAAACCCAAGTCTCGTGCACGCAGCACACAACCAAAACATCCAACTTGCCTTGATCCCTACCTCTACATAACTCCCAATAGCTCTTTCAAGAGTATGGTATAATAAACTGATGATCTCATGTCCCAAATATCCCATTCTAAGCATGGCTAAGCATATGTATGTAAATAAATGACATGACAAAATGAATCCCAACCCAAGCTACAAGGAAACAAGGTAATGCAATTCTAGGGAAACTTTCCTAGCATGGGTTTCATATTTCATTTGACAATGCAAATAATTCTATCTACACATCCTAGCATAGGATCAAAGTGGTCAAGGACACTTGCCTCCTTCTTGCTGCTCTTGAAATGGGTATTTCTGGTCTTGGAAATGAATAACTTGTTCTTGAACAGGTTCTACTTCATACCATCACACATAGCAAAAGAAAAACAACAATCCATAAGACATAATTCACACTTATACTTCATACAACCCACACATTCACATTTATGAAATTCATTCACCATTATATGTGTTGTGGTTACTTTATGTGTGTTAAGTTGTGGCTTGCATGCACTTTTAACCATGTATATATGATTCCTACTTTTGTGTCCACATTTATACTTGCATACAATGTGCCTTCACAATTTCTATCAACCCTAAACTGAACTCTTTGTATTTTAGAAACTCCATTTATCATTTACTAGTTGCTATATTTTTCAGATTTATATTCCTATGCATAATTGTGTATTTTATTATTAAATTAGTAATACACATCACCTAAACAGATTAGGTTCTGGTCCTAAATAATTTAAAATCATATTTTGACCATGGCTTATGATGTATACTATTTCATAATTATTTTCCCTATTTTTCTTTAACTATTCTTTACTTAAAAATGTGTCCCTATACTAATAAATGTGAATAATAGATAAAACAGATTTATTTCAGCCCAAAAATATATTTTTATCTCACTCCAAAGTTTTCTAAGTACTGAGAAAGTTTTTAATAAATTTTGACAATTATGTTTGTCCCCCTTTTTAATTTTTAAACACTAGTTACATATTCAATTTTCTAAATTAAATACTAAACAGGGCTAAAAAGTAAACTCACCCCATTACAGGGTCTATAATATTATTTTCATAATTTCCAGGGGTCTAGCTACACTTATCAGAGGTGTTTTTCTTAATTTCTATTAAGTCCAGGGGCTAAAACTGATTTTTAAATGAATTTACATGATTTTCTGAAATTCCAGGGGCTAGATCTGAAGTTTCCGGGGCTAGCTCTCAATTCCAGAGAACCCCAGGGGGTAGCACGTAAGAATTCCAGTCTTTATAATGCGGGGCCGACGGGGTCCGTCCGATTTTAAATCGACGGCTGAGATTATAAGATCGAACCGGTACGCGGGGTTTTAAAGTCTACCGTGCGATTTAAAATAAACGGCGCACAAGCGGCCACGTCGCTCTGATCGAGCGCGGGCGGCGCTGCCGGTGGCGCACGGCGGCGGGAAGCGGCGATCTCGCCGGAAAGTTTCGGATCCTCGAGAATTCTGCCTAGAACTGTGATCTTATGGCCTAGATCGGTAGAGGGGAGGTCAGGGATCTCACCTCGGGGGTTTTCTCGAGCTCGGGGGTCCTGGAAAGTGATCGGCGGCGAGGTCCGAGGCAAAACCACGGCGAAGCTCGTCGGCGCTGGATTTACACCGTAAGTCTTCGGGTTTTCTGCACCTGCAAAGTTCCCCGGAGGCGGTGGATCAAGACCAGCGAGTTAGATCAGAGTTTCCGAGCTTAGATCGGCCAGAATTCACCGGCGAAGTCTCGGTGCTCACCGGAGTGAAAATCGGCGATCGCGTGAGGAAAACTGATCGGATCGGGGGTTTTTATAGCCGGGGGAGGGCGGTGGGTCTGTTGTGATAGAGTTGGAGTCCTCCGGGTCCAGAATACGGGCGACGGGACGCGGTTTCCGGTCAGTTGCGATCGCGCGCGCTCGGGGGAAAAGTCCGGGGTCGCGGGGGCTCAGGGTTAGGGATGACAGGTGGGTCCCACCCGTCGGTGAGAGGCAGCGCGGCGCGCGCGGGGGCGGGCTGCGCGGGAGTAGCTGGGCCGGCTGGCGGGTTTCGGCCCACTGGCCAGTTTTTTTCCCGTTTTCCTTTTTCTTTTTCCATTTCTTTTCTGTTTTGAGTATAATTTGAATTCCAGTTTGAATTTGAATTTTTGCAAAACATGCAACACGTCCAAAAATTTTTAAATTCCCCTCTAAACATGGTTAAGAGTTTTGAATCAAAATTTGGGGTGTTACAACTGCCGACATAACTGCGGATACAATAGTCTGCAGGCAATCTCTTTGGGACCCCCTTGTAAGCCACCCGAGCCTTGGACTATAAAAGGCTCGGGTAGGCAACATTAGCAAGGGTTCGCACTCCCGCAACTCATACGCTAGGCATAACTCATCCTCAAGCTCAGGACTCCGGTTCTGAGCAACAAGCAATACAGCGAGCTCCTCAGCTCGCCGTGGACGTAGGGTTTTACGCTCTGGCGGCCTGAACCACGTAAATCTCGCCGTGTCAAGCTCTTCCTTAACTCGTCCATACGCTCAAGCTCTCCGCAAGTGACTAGCCCCTCCGAAAAAGACCATTCGTGGGCTGCCCAGTGCAGGTCCGGGGGAAGTGTCGACCACACACTTTGACATTTGGCGCGCCAGGTAGGGGGCTTTTCCTTGCGCGACGAGTTTCTGCCGAGGAAGATGATGAAGCTTCCTTCAGTGGCAAGCTCTCCTCCCCCGCGTTCACGGCGGACCGTGACCAGCGAGGAATACGTGTCGACGCACTCAGGACGGAGTGTGTCGGCGCAAGCTGGAAGCCAGCAGCCGACTCCGGCAATGCAGGCTCCAGCCAGCGTCAGATCTTCTGCAGCGCTGAGCGTTTCCCACGGGGGTGCGCTAGCTGCAGCAAGAGCGCTACTGCACAATCCACCTGCTGGGGATGCGCCTCACGCAGAGACCCGGCAGTGGATTCGCGAGGTAGACCAGCTTGTTGTCGCCGCCGCGAACCCTCGACTTTGGCGGGGATGACGCTCCGGCCAACCGGCTGTATCGCTGACGCGCACGCCAATGGTTGATGGACAGACGGCGGGTTCCAGCTCCACCAGGCTTCCGTCGACGGACCTTAGGACTGAGCTGGAACGATGCCACCTGGGCCAGGACGCCCGAGTGTTTCTCGAGCGGCGACGAGAAAGGCGTCGCAGCCAAGAGGCCGGCGTCAGCATGACGACTGCCTCAACCCTGCCTGAGGCGCAGACTTTCGCCACGCGAACTCTGCCCCAGGCATACGCCAGGCAGCATATGCCACAGCCATATGTCCTGCAAATGGCGCCCCCGGTCTATGGCGCAGCCTTGCCCATACCGGGGTACACTGTGCCAGCAGTGAACCAAGCGTTCGTGGCACCAACACCTGCAGCAACAGGGGCAGGATGTGCGGCCCTGGCACCCCACCTCCGCTTTGCGAGGTGGTCGTGCAAGTTTCGGCCGCACCTTCCCGAGAAGTACGACGGCAGCGTCAACCCGGCGGAGTTCTTCCAGATCTACTCCACCGCCGTACATGCCACAGGACGGGATGAGGCCATCATGGCCAACTACTTCCCCATCGCCTGACTGGCCCAGCCCGGTCTTGGCTTATGAACCTTCCCCAGGGTTCCATAACTTCCTGGGGAGAGCTCTGCCGGCAGTTCATTGCCAACTTCGGCAGTTCCTACACCCATCCAGGCACGGGGCTTGACCTCTGTCGAAGTGTTCGGTCGACACTTCCCCCGGGCGTGCACTGGGCAGCCTGCGGAGGTTCTTTTTTCGGAGGGGCTAGTTCCTAGCGGAGAGCTTGCGCAGATGGATGAGTTAGTGAGAGCTTGACACGGTGAGTTTTTACGTGGTTCAGGCTGCCGGAGCGTAAAACCCTACGTCCACAGCGAGCTATGGAGCTCGCTGTATTGCTTGCTGCTCAGGGCCGGGGGCCTGAGCTTGGGGGTGAGTTACAGCTTGAGAGTGTATGGCTAGCGTATGAGTTGCAAAATGCGAACCCTTGCTATTGACGCCTACCCGAGCCTTTTATAGTCCAAGACTCGGGTGGCTTACAAGGGGAGCCGGGACCCGACAGGTGGTCCCGGGAAGATTGTCTATTATCTACCGTATCTGTAGTTACGCCGGTAGTTGCCTCTGGTCAGACACGCAGGGCTTTCGGAGCTCTCCCACCGCGGGGGGAGGTCCGGTTTCCGCCTGCCACGTGACGAGCCCGGAGCCCTCCTCAAGGGAGGAGAGAGTTCCGGGCCTGCTGGACACGTGGGGCCCCCGGGTCCCGCCCCCTCTAGTCCTGGGTCGAAGTAGTCGGTAGCTCCTTTCCCCCTACTTCATGCAGTCCCCGTTGCCGCAACCTGGAAGTCCTGCACACAGGTAGAGGAAACGTAATTCTCCTTGGGGGCTCCCCTCCCTTATCTCATAGTCTTATTTGACTTACAGCCCCAACCATATGCTTGGTGCTTGGGGACTTGTAGAGAGGGGGAGCTGAGCACATGGCAACCATGTACTGCAAGGGTGATAAAAAAACTCAATTCACAATTTAAATGAGTACAAGGAAAGAGCAAAGTAGGGCAGACTTCTTTTCGTACAACCTTCCATAGGAGGAAGGCAGGCTAAACATGGAGGCCACGACCCACCCCATTAAGAGGGGAAGCAAGACTCTACGCGCTTGGAGTCGGAACCAGGCAAAGCTGAACGTAGTCCTGGACCGTCCCCTGGGGTTTAGCTGCTCAGAAGGGGCCTTCCCAACTAGGGGAGAGTTTGTGGGCCCCTTCACGAGAAAGTATGCGCCGCAACACCAGGTCACCTTCCTGCAGCTCCCGGGCACGCACAGACCTCTGGTGGTAGCGCCGAAGCGCCTGTCTGTACCGCGCGTTTCGGAGTGCCGCATGTAATCGGACCTCGTCGACGAGGTCGATTTCTCCACGCCGGAGGTTGTCCTGCGTGGCTTCGTCGTAAGCCCGGACACGGTGAGACTTCATGGTGATTTCTGGGGGAAGTACAGCTTCAGCCCCGTACACCATGAAGAAGGGTGTCTCCCCGGTGGCCCGGCTCTGGGATGTCCGGTCGCCCATAGTGTGCTCGGAAGTTCATCTACCCAATTGGCACCATGTTTCTTCAGGCTGGCGAAGGTGCGAGTCTTGAGGCCCCGCAGAATCTCCGCATTGGCCCTCTCAACTTGCCCATTGCTCCTTGGGTGGGCTACAGAGGCATAGCATACCTGAATGCCAAGGTCCTCGCAGTAGTCTTGGAATGCTGCGCTGGTGAACTGGGTCCCATTGTCGGTGATGATCCTGTTTGGGACCCCGAACCGGCAGACAATAGACCTGATGAATTTTACTGCGGACTGTTTATTGATGGTGACAACTGGTGTAGCTTCCGGCCACTTGGTGAACTTGTCGATAGAGACATAGAGGTACCGGAACCCCCCGACGGTTCTGGGAAATGGTCCCAGGATGTCCAGCCCCCACACGGCAAACGGCCACGAGGGCGGGATCATCTGTACCGCCTGAGCCGGTGTATGGATCTGCTTGGCGTGGAACTGGCATGCCTTGCAGCTCTCGACCAGCTTGACGGCATCCTGGAGTGCTGTCGGCCAGTAGAAGCCATGCCGGAAGGCTTTACCGACAAGCGTGCGTGAGGAAGAATGACTTCCACATTCGCCTCCATGGATCTCAGCGAGCAAGTCGCAGCCTTCCCCTTGGTTATACACCGCAATAGGATGTGGTTGGCGCCACGCCGGTAGAGATCCCCCTCTACCAGCGCGTACCTCTTAGCCATACGCACAATCCGTTCAGCGGTTGCATGTTCATCAGGGAGGATATTGTCCTTCAAGTAGTCCCGAATCTCCGTGATCCATGCATTGGGTCTGACTTGAGCTTCTGGATCTTGAGCGCTGGGTTGCACGGAGTCCCAAGTGACGCTTACGATCCTTGGCGGCGCCCACGGCTGTAGGGCCGCCGGGACCGCCAGCTTCGAGGTGCTGGTCAAGCCCCCTTCGCCCGGCTCGGCGGGCTGGGCTGTGGGCCGCAGCAACGTCCTCTCGAAGACTCCTTTGGGCGCAGGGGCTCCGGTGGAAGCCTTCGTTGAAAGGTTGTCGGCTGCGGCATTACCGGCGCGTGGTACGTGGTGCAGGTCCAAGGCGAGGAATTCTTTCTCCAACATCTGCACGTGAAGCAGATACGCAGCTAGCTGGGGGTCATTGCAGGAGCATTCGCCCTTGACTTGCTTGATGACCAGCTGGGAGTCGCCCTGTGCCAACAACTGGCGAGCGCCTAAAGACAGGGCTGTCTGCAGGCCAAAGATGAGTGCTTCATACTCCGCCATGTTGTTGGTTGCCTTGAAATTGAGACGCACCATATACCCAAACTGTTCCCCCGATGGCATGAGGAGCAGTACGCCGGCACCGGCCCCCTGCTTTCGCGAGGAGCCATCGAAGAAGAGTGTCCAGTAGGGTTCGGTGAAGACCGGAGCTTGGTGCTCCGGTTCTCCGCCCCCATGGCCCCCTGGGTCAGTCTCCGTTAGTGTCCACTCCGCCACAAAGTCAGCCAGTGCTTGGCTCTTGACTGCATGGCGTGGGAGGAAGTCCAGCTCAAACTCCGCCAGCTCCGCCGCCCATTTAGCAACGTTGCCAGTCGCATGGGGGCTGTGAAGAATTGTCTTCAGCGTATACGAGGTGACTACCGAGACCCGGTGGGCCTGGAAGTAATGGCGGAGCTTTCTGGAGGCCACGAGCACCACATACAGCATCTTGTGGACTTCAAGGTACCTTGTCTTGGCATCATGAAGTACTTCGCTGATGTAGTAGACAGGCCTCTTGACGGTTCGAACCCTCTTTCTCAGGCCTGGGAGGTCCTCGTCCATTGGCCCTGGCCCGCTGGAGGTGGGTGGACCCACGGGGGCCTCCGGGAGCTGGGACCCGGAGGCCCTTAAGCTATCTTGATTGTCCGGGAGCTCCGGGGGGTCTTGGGGGACCTATGGGAGGTACCATTTGGCCCCCGGGGGGTCCCGCAGGGCCCCCGGGGGTTTATCTTGTAAGTCCGGGAGACCGCCCTGGACCTCCGGGAGGCCGACCTGGGCCTCAGGGAGGTTGCCTTGGAGGTCCGGGAGACCGTCTTGGTCCTGCGGGGCCTCCTGGCGTCTGTCTTCTGCTACCGGAGCAGGTTGTGAAGATGAGGGGTCCGGCCGCTCTGCGACGAGGACCATACTCACTACTTCAGTTGTCGCCGCGATGTAGAGCAACAGGTGCTCTCCGGGCTCAGGGGCTACCATGATAGGTAGGGTCGTCAGGAGTCGCTTCAACTCCTGGAAAGCCTCGTCTGCTTCGTCAGTCCAGGCAAAAGGGCCTGACTTGCGCAGGAGCTTAAAGAAAGGGAGTGCCCACTCTGCTAGCCTCGGTATAAACCGACTCAGCGCGGCTAGACATCCCGTGAGTTTCTGGACATCCTTGACGCGGGCAGGGGGCCGCATCAAGTCGATGGCCTTGATCTTCTCTGGGTTGGCCTCAATCCCTCGGTGCGAGACCAGGAACCCTAAGAGCTTCCCAGAGGACACGCCGAACACACATTTATCTGGGTTCAGCTTGGTGCGCGTAGAGCGCAACTTGTCAAAGACTAAAGCTAGGTTATCTAGCAGGGATGGACCCTGCTTGACCTTGACAACTATGTCATCGACATACACCTCAACCAGGTCTCTTATTAACTCCCCAAAGGTTTTGTGTATTGCCCGCACAAAGGTGGGCAGTGCATTCTTTAGGCCGTAAGGCATAGACACATAGCAATAAAGGCCGTCTACTGTGATGAAGGAGGTGTGCTCCTCGTCCTCCCTAGACATGGGGATCTGATGGAAACCCGAGTAGGCGTCTAGGAAGCACAGCATATCACAGCCTGACGTTGAGTCTACTATTTGATCTATTCTAGGGAGAGGGAATGGATCTTTAGGACATGCCTTATTGAGACTGGTGTAGTCGATGCACATCCGGAGCTTCCCGTCAGCCTTCGGGACAACGACGGGGTTCGCCAACCACGGGGGGTGGTGGACCTCCCGTATGAAGCCAGCGTCCAGCAGCTTCTTGACTTCTTCACGGATGAAGTTTCGCTGCTCGATGGACTGATTGCGGGGCTTCTGTTGAACCGGCCGGGCGTCGTGGAAGACTTTGAAGTGGTGCTCGATCACCTTCCTGGGGATCCCCGGCATCTGTGACGGCTGCCATGCAAACACGTCAACGTTGTGCCGGAGGAAGGTGACGAGGGCCATGTTGGACACGCAGGGCTTTCGGAGCTCTCCCACCGCGGGGGGAGGTCCGGTTTCCACCTGCCACGTGGCGAGCCCGGAGCCCTCCTCAAGGGAGGAGAGAGTTCCGGGCCTGCTGGACACGTGGGGCCCCTGGGTCCCGCCCCCTCTAGTCCTGGGTCGAAGTAGTCGGTAGCTCCTTTCCCCCTACTTCATGCAGTCCCCGTTGCCGCAACCTGGAAGTCCTGCACACAGGTAGAGGAAACGTAATTCTCCTTGGGGGCTCCCCCTCCCTTATCTCATAGTCTTATTTGACTTACAGCCCCAACCATATGCTTGGTGCTTGGGGACTTGTACAGAGGGGGAGCTGAGCACATGGCAACCATGTACTGCAAGGGTGATAAAAAAAACTCAATTCACAATTTAAATGAGTACAAGGAAAGAGCAAAGTAGGGCAGACTTCTTTTCGTACAACCTTCCATAGGAGGAAGGCAGGCTAAACATGGAGGCCACGACCCACCCCATTAAGAGGGGAAGCAAGACTCTACGCGCTTGGAGTCGGAACCAGGCAAAGCTGAACGTAGTCCTGGACCGTCCCCTGGGGTTTAGCTGCTCCGAGCGCTGCTCCTGGACTCTATGGGGTTCATTACGAAAAGAAAGTACTGTCCTATTTTTGCTCTTAGGGGTAGAACTTACGGAGGTGTTCTATGTTCCAAGGGTTCGGGAGCAGGTCCCCATCCTCGGTGGAAAGGCGCACACACCCGGGGCGGCATACTTTCGCGACTCGGAAGGGGCCTTCCCAACTAGGGGAGAGTTTGTGGGCCCCTTCACGAGAAAGTATTCGCCGCAACACCAGGTCACCTTCCTGCAGCTCCCGGGCACGCACAGACCTCTGGTGGTAGCGCCGAAGCGCCTGTCTGTACCGTGCGTTACGGAGTGCCGCATGTAATCAGACCTCGTCGACAAGGTCGATGTCTCCACGCCGGAGGTTGTCCTGCGTGGCTTCATCGTAAGCCCGGACACGGTGAGACTTCATGGTGATTTCTGGGGGAAGTACAGCTTCAGCCCCGTACACCATGAAGAAGGGTGTCTCCCCGGTGGCCCGGCTCTGGGATGTCCGGTTAGCCCATAGTGTGCTCGGAAGTTCATCTACCCAATTGGCACCATGTTTCTTCAGGCTGGCGAAGGTGCGAGTCTTGAGGCCCCGCAGAATCTCCGCATTGGCCCTCTCAACTTGCCCATTGCTCCTTGGGTGGGCTACAGAGGCATAGCATACCTGAATGCCAAGGTCCTCGCAGTAGTCTTGGAATGCTGCGCTGGTGAACTGGGTCCCATTGTCGGTGATGATCCTGTTTGGGACCCTGAACCGGCAGACAATAGACCTGATGAATTTTACTGCAGATTGTTTATTGATGGTGACAACTGGTGTAGCTTCCGGCTACTTGGTGAACTTGTCGATAGCGACATAGAGGTACCGGAACCCCCCGACGGTTCTGGGAAATGGTCCCAGGATGTCCAGCCCCCACACGGCAAACGGCCACGAGGGCGGGATCATCTGTACCGCCTGAGCCGGTGTATGGATCTGCTTGGCGTGGAACTGGCACGCCTTGCAGCTCTCGACCAGCTTGACGGCATCCTGGAGTGCTGTCGGCCAGTAGAAGCCATGCCGGAAGGCTTTACCGACAAGCGTGCGTTTGGAAGAATGACTTCCACATTCGCCTCCATGGATCTCAGCGAGCAAGTCGCAGCCTTCCCCCTGGGTTATACACCACAATAGGATGTGGTTGGCGCCACGCCGGTAGAGATCCCCCTCTACCAGCGCGTACCTCTTAGCCATACGCACAATCCGTTCAGCAGTTGCATGTTCATCCGGGAGGATATTGTCCTTCAAGTAGTCCCGGATCTCCTTGATCCATGCATCGGGTCTGACTTGAGCTTCTGGATCTTGAGCGCTGGGTTGCACGGAGTCCCCAGTGACGCTTACGATCCTTGGCGGCGCCCACGGCTGTAGGGCCGCCGGGACCGCCAGCTTCGAGGTGCTGGTCAAGCCCCCTTCGCCCGGCTCGGCGGGTCGGGCTGTGGGCCGCAGCAACGTCCTCTCGAAGACTCCTTCGGGCGCAGGGGCTCCGGTGGAAGCCTTCGTTGAAAGGTTGTCGGCTGCGGCATTACCGGCGCGCGGTACGTGGTGCAGGTCCAAGGCGAGGAATTCTTTCTCCAACATCTGCACGTGAAGCAGATACGCAGCTAGCTGGGGGTCATTGCAGGAGCATTCGGCCTTGACTTGCTTGATGACCAGCTGGGAGTCGCCCTATGCCAACAACTGGCGAGCGCCTAAAGACAGGGCTGTCTGCAGGCCAAAGATGAGTGCTTCATACTCCGCCATGTTGTTGGTTGCCTTGAAATTGAGACGCACCATATACCCAAACTGTTCCCCCGATGGCATGAGGAGCAGTACGCCGGCACCGGCCCCCTGCTTTCGCGAGGAGCCATCGAAGAAGAGTGTCCAGTGGGGTTCGGTGAAGACCGGAGCTTGGTGCTCCGGTACTCCGCCCCCATGGCCCCCTGGGTCAGTCTCCGTTGGTGTCCACTCCGCCACAAAGTCAGCCAGTGCTTGGCTCTTGACTGCATGGCGTGGGAGGAAGTCCAGCTCAAACTCCGCCAGCTCCGCCGCCCATTTAGCAACGTTGCCAGTCGCATGGGGGCTGTGAAGAATTGTCTTCAGCGTATACGAGGTGACTACCGAGACCCGGTGGGCCTGGAAGTAATGGCGGAGCTTTCTGGAGGCCACGAGCACCGCATACAGCAGCTTGTGGACTTCCAGGTACCTTGTCTTGGCATCATGAAGTACTTCGCTGATGTAGTAGACAGGCCTCTGGACGGCTCGAACCCTCTTTCTCAGGCCTGGGAGGTCCTCGTCCATTGGCCCTGGCCCGCTGGAGGTGGACTGATTGCGGGGCTTCTGTTGAACCGGCCGGGCGTCGGGGAAGACTTTCAAGTGGTGCTCGATCACCTTCCTGGGGATCCCCGGCATCTGTGATGGCTGCCATGCAAACACGTCAACGTTGTGCCGGAGGAAGGTGATGAGCGCGCCTTCCTATTTACTATCCAGGCCCCCGGCTACCCGGGTGGTCTGGGTAGCTTCGGCGCCGACTTGGACGACCTTCAAGGGAACGCAGCCCTCGTCGAGAGGTTGCACCCGGGGTGCTGTGGTGGAAGCACGGTGACGTGCGCTCGGGCGGAGCTGGTCCGGCTCCGTATTGCCGGGGGCTGATGCCCCAGCTGTTGCGAGTGCTTGGAGCTTCTCCAGGGCCGACACTGCAGCAGTGCGGTCCCCACGAATCCTAAGAACACCTGTCGGTGTTGGCATCTTCAGGACAAGGTAGCTGTAATGGGCTACAGCCATGAACCGGTACAGGGCTGGCCTGCCGATTATGGCGTTGAAGGGGAGGTCTATCTCCGCTACGTCGAACAGAATGTACTCTGTTCGATAGCTGTCCGGAGCCCCGAAGGTCACCAGGAGACTAATGTTGCCGTAGGGGATAACCTGTCCCGGCCCTACCCCTGAGAACGGACTCGACGGGGTGAGCTTGGCCATCGGGATCTGCAGCTTCTGGAAAGCTGCACGGCTGATGAGGTTCAGCCCAGCCCCTCCATCCACCAAAACGTGGTACATTCTCACGTTGGCGATGGTAGGGGCCACCAGGAGCGGTAGTTGGCCGGCCCCAGCCATGTTCCAGGGGCAGTCGGTGGCATCAAAGCTGATGGGGGTCCCCATCTACTTTTGGTGCGGTGCAGCACTTGGGAGTGGCGCCACCGACGCTACTGCTCGGCGCAGAGTCTTGACTGCGCTTCGGGACGAGGGGTCGGCGGACCCGCCGTATATGACGTAGAGCTTCTTCCGACGCTCATCATCGCTGGAGCCAGAATCCTCATGATTGCGTGGCGCCTTCACGACACGCTGAGGCTCCTGGATCTCCTCTGGGTGGTCGATGTTGTCTGGAACATCCACCCCCTGCTCATCTTCCTTTGGATGGAAGGGCAGGGCATCAGCCCGCTGCCGCTTCTCCTTGCGGAAGCGCTCTGCGAGCCTTCGGATCTCCCGGCACTCGGCAGCAGTGTGGCCACAGCTGTCGTGCACCGGGCACATATTGTCTTCATCACCTTCTGGGATTGGTGATCTTCGCTGCTTCTTGTCGGGGCGCGGCCCCCGAGCCCCACCGAGCGTCGCTGCAGTGACGACTGGGGCTGCGGTCGGTGACTCTATCTTGCTTCTGCCTCGGTTCTTGGCCTTCCTGCTGCCTCCACAGGGAGTAGGACTAGATCCGGGCAGTCCCCCTGACTCGGAGGATTGCAGCGAGTGCCAGTTCCGTCCTTCGGCTGCTCTGGCGCATTTGTCTGCCAAAC
The DNA here is from genome assembly GCA_030760725.1 of Neostapfia colusana. Classification (NCBI taxonomy): domain Eukaryota; kingdom Viridiplantae; phylum Streptophyta; class Magnoliopsida; order Poales; family Poaceae; genus Neostapfia; species Neostapfia colusana. The sequence goes on from JASWHV010000004.1 coordinate 74,508,462, forward strand.
TGAAGAGCTCTGAGACGTCGCGGACCTCCCTGGTCGCGAGCTTCTCGAGCATCTTCCTGTCCCGGACGCCTTGCCGGAACGCCACCACCACAGAAGCATTTTGAATGTGTGGGATGGTGTTCCGCACCTGGGAGAACCGCTGGATGAAAGAGCGCAGCGACTCCCCAGGTTGCTGCTGGACGGCGTGGAGGTCGAGCTCCGTGCCAGGCCGGGTGTAGGAGCTGCCGAAGTTGGCTACGAATTGTCGGCAAAGCTCTCCCCAGGAGGTGACGGAACCCTGGGGGAGGTTCATGAGCCAAGACCGGGCTGGACCGGTCAAGGCGACAGGGAAGTAATTGGCCATGACGGCTTCATTCCCTCCTGCGGTAAGTACGGCGGTGGAGTAGATCTGGAGGAACTCCGCCGGGTTGACGCTGCCGTCGTACTTCTCGGGCAGGTGTGGCCGAAACTTGCGCGGCCACTTCGCGAAGCGAAGATGGGGCGCGAGGGCTGCACACCCTGCTTCTGTCACCGCAGGTTCTGGTGCCGCGAACGCTGGGTTTGCACTGGGCACAGTGTACCCCGGTACGGGCAAGGCTGCACCATAGGCCGGGGGCGCCATCTGCAGTACATATGACTGTGGCATATTCTGCACGGCGCAGGCCTGGGGCAGAGATCGCATGGCGAAGGTCTGCTCTTCAGGCTAGGTCGAGGCCGACGTCATGCTGTCGTCAGCCTCTTGGTAGCGACGCCTTTCTCGGTGTTGCTTGAGGTATACCCGGGCATCTTGACCCGAGCGACACCACTCCAGCTCTGTCCTCAGATCCATCGATTGAGGGCTGACAGAGCTGGAGTCTGCCGTCTGTTCGTCAACCATCGGCGTGCGTATCAGCGACACGGCCGGTTGGTCAGAGTGTCGTCTCCGCCGGAGTCGCGGGCTTGCGGCAGCGACGACAAGACGGTCTACCTCGAGAATCCCCCGCTGGGTCGCTGCCTGAGGCGCGTCCCCACCGGGCGGATTGTGCAGTAGCGCTCTTGCTGCAGCTAGCGCACCCCCTCCGGGTACGCCCGGCGCTACTGAAGATCTGACGCTGGTTGGAGCCTGCATTGCCGGGGTCGGCGCTGCCAGAGCCGGTTGCTGGCTCCCAGCTTGTACTGACACACTCCGTCCCGAGTGTGTTGACTTGTACCCCCCCTGGTCGCGGTCCACCGTGGAGGCGGGGGATGTGAGCTTGCCGCCGAAGGGAGCTTGGTCATCTTCGTCGGCGGAAACTCGTCGCGCTAGGGGAAAAGCCCCCTACCTGGCGCGCCAAATGTCGAAGTGTTCGGTCGACACTTCCCCCGGGCCTGCACTGGGCAGCCCGCGGAGGTTCTTTTTTTGGAGGGGCTAGTTCCTAGCGGAGAGCTTGCGCAGATGGACGAGTAAGTGAGAGCTTGACACGGCGATTTTTTACGTGGTTCAGGCCGCCGGAGCGTAAAACCCTACGTCCACGGCGAGCTATGGAGCTCGCTGTATCGCTTGCTGCTCAGGGCCGGGGGCCTGAGCTTGGGGGTGAGTTACAGCTTGAGAGTGTATGGCTAGCGTATGAGTTGCAAAATGCGAACCCTTGCTATCGACGCCTACCCAAGCCTTTTATAGTCCAAGATTCGGGTGGCTTACAAGGGGAGCCGGGACCCGACAGGTGGTCCCGGGAAGATTGTCTATTATCTACCGTATCTTCAGTTATGCCGGTAGCTGTCTCTGGTCGAAGGCTTCTGAGTCTTCATATTGCCGGCCTGCCCATGCCGCATGCTAGTCGTAGTGGTTGATGATGGCGCAGGCGGCATGGGATGTCTTGTCGCGGCGTTTATTAGCTGGCTGGTTCTGACACCGCGCGCCTGTCTGTGATGCGACTGGGCGCAACGGCACCTGACAGACACGTGCTCCGTGTTTCCGCATCTTGGGAAGACGCGGGCCTTGAATACCTTGTACGGGCAAGGTGTGGGGCGCCTTTACGCCCGCTGCCTACCGCTCGGGGGCAGGCAGCACCGTTCTTCTGACCACGTGGCGGGTCCGGAGCCCTTCTCTGAGGCGAGAAGGGTCCGGCCTGCGGGGTACGTGGAGCCTCCGGACCACTCCCCGCGGAGGGGGAGGTCCAGCTTCTGTATGCCACGTGGCGGGCCCGGAGCTCTCCTCTGCGAAGAGGGAGGTCCGGCCCCGCTGGACTCGTGGCGCCTTCGGACCTCTCTCCCACGGAGGGGGAGGTCCGGCTTCTGTATGCCACGTGGCGGGCCCGGAGCTCTCCTCTGAGGAGAGGGAGGTCCGGCCCTGCCGGACGCGTGGCGCCTTCGGTGCTCTCCCTGCGGAGAAGGGTGAGTACCTTAGGCATTTTCCCTGTGCGCGGGGGTACACAATATCTCAGGTACCGACAACCTCCACGCCATCAAACAACAACCTGGGGAATCACTGCGCTCCTTCATCCAGCGGTTCTCCCAGGTACGCGACACCATCCCCCACATCCCGAATGCATCAGCAGTGGTCGCATTCTGACAAGGTGTGACGGACAAGAAGATGCTCGAGAAGTTAGCCACCAGGGAGGTGCAAGACATCTCGGGGCTCTTCAGCCTGGCGGACAAGTGCGCCAGAGCAGCCGAAGGGCGGAATTGGCACTCAGTGCCAGCTTCCGAAGCCGGAAGACAGCCCGAAGACGACGGAGTTCAAGCTGAGCTCCCGACCACGTCAGACAGCCAAGAGCCAAGCACTGGCTGACTTCGTGGCTGAGTGGACGCCAATGAAGGCTGACCCAGGGGGCCGTGAAGACGATGAACCAAAGTACCGAGCTCCGGTCTTCACCGGGCCTCACTGGATGCTCTTCTTTGACGGCTCCTCATGAAAGGAGGGGGCCGATTCCGGCGTACTGCTTCTCATGCCATCGGGGGACCAGTCTGGGTACATGGTGCGTCTCAATTCCAAGGCAACCAACACAACTTGGCAGAGTATGAAGCACTCATCTTTGGCCTATAAGACAGTCCTGTCTCTGGGCGCTCGCCAGTTGTTGGCGCAGGGCGACTCCCAGCTAGTTATCAGGCAAGTTAAGGGTGAATGCCCCTGCAATGACCCACAGCTAGCTGCTTATCTGCTCCACGTGCGGATGTTGGAGAAAGACATCCTCGCCTTGGACCTGCGCCATGTACCGCGCGCTGGCAAGAACGCATCTGACGACCTCTCAATGAAGGCCTACATCGGAGCCCCTGCGCCCGAAGGAGTCTTCGAGAGGACGTTGCTGCGGTCTACAGCCTGGCCCGCCCAGCCGGGCGAAGGGGGCTGAACCAGTGCCTCGAAGCTAGGCAGTCCCGGCGGCCCTGCAGCCATGGATGCCGCCAAAGGATCGTAAGCGACACTGGGGACTCCGTGCAACCCAGCGCTCAAGATCCAGAAGCTCAAGTAGTCCTGATGCATGGACCACGGAGGTCCGGGACTCCTTGAAAGACATCCTTCCTGATGAACGTGCATTCACTGAACGGGTGGTGCGGATGGCTAAGTGCTACGCGCTGGTATCTTTACTGGCGTGGTGCCACGACACCCTATTGCGGTGCATAACCCAGGAGGAAGGCTGCGACTAGCTCGCAGTAGTCCAAGGAGGCGAGTGCTGGGAACGCTCATCGTCCCGCACGCTGGTCGGTTAAGCCACCCGGCATGGCTCCTACTGACCGAGAGCCACCTGGACGCCGTCAAACCGGTTAGGGATGCAATGCGTGCCAGGTCCACGCCAAGCAGACTCACACAACCGGTGCAGACGCGCACCCAGAGCCGTCGGGGGATACCGGCTCCTCCATGTTGAGGGCCAGCCGGACTTCCCAGGGCCGGGTCACGGGAACTACCCTTCCAAAAGGTATGTGGGGCCGAAGCCATGCTTCCCCCTGAGATCGTCATGGGGGTCCCCCTGTGTCCGGCGTACGACGAAGCCACGCATGACCGGCTCTGTGTGAAGACAGGCGCTCTGACGCTACGCCAGTAAGTTCACCATGCTTACTTAGGTGTTTATTTAAATTACGCATTAATTTATATGAACACCTCCCCACGCTCTAGACAGTGTGCGTCCATTGTACACTCGGTTCCTCATTCCTGCTCTCATGCATAGTCGATATTTGCCGTCCTGCCGAAGGCGGTAGTGATTAGGGTACCTGCCAGAGGCCCGGTGGCCTTTTGGATCTCCCCCTGTAAAGGTACTGTACCGCCAGTTGGTCTCCTCCGAGAAAAGACCTACGCTAGACCGGGGGGTCAGGAGCCTTGCTTTGCCCGGTCATGCACCCAAAGCATGCGCACTCTGCCCCCCGGTGCTACTGTCTGAGTACCAGGGGGCCGGACGGTTACACCCTGACTGGGGCTGGGGCCAGACCTCCGGGACCAAGTGCACTGGATTACCCAAGCCTCGTATTCCGGCCTGGGACAGTAAGCCAAATGAGACTAAGGGACAGGAAAGGGGGGACCACTGAGCAGTGCCGGACTCCGCCTCCACAGCCAGGCCGAGCTCCGAGGCCAGCCCTCGCCCTCCTTTCAGAGGCGAGCGCTGATGCCGGACCTCACGCCCTTCGATGGCCTGAGCTCCGATGACATCTGGACCTCACGCCCTTCGCTGGCCTGAGCTCCGATGACTTCCGGACCTCCGCCCCTACAGCTGGGCCGAGCTCCGAGGCCAGCCCTCGCCCTCCTTTCAGAGGCGAGCACTGATGCTGGACTTCACGCCCTTCGCTGGCCTGAGCTCCGATGACTTCCGGACCTCCGCCCCCACAGCTGGGCCGAGCCCCGAGGCCAGCCCTCGCCCTGTTTTGAGAGGCGAGCGCTGATGCCGGTCCTCACGCCCTTCTCTGGCCTGAGCTCCGATGACTTCCGGACCTCCGCCCCCACAGCTGGGCCGAGCTCCGAGGCCAGCCCTCGCCCTCCTTTCAGAGACGAGCGCTGATGCTGGACCTCACGCCCTTCACTGGCCAGAGCTCCGATGACTTCCTGACCTCCGCCCCACACAGCTGGGCCGAGCTCCGAGGCCAGCCCTCGCCCTCCTTTCAGAGGCGAGCGCTGATGCCGGACCTCACACCCTTCGCTGGCCTGAGCTCCGACGACTTCCGGACCTCCGCCGCCCACAGATGGACCGAGGTCCGAGGCCAGCCCTAGCCCTCCTTTCAGAGGCGAGCGCTGATGCCGGACCTCACACCCTTCACTGGACTGAGCTCCGATGACCTCCGGACCTCACGCCCTTCGCTGGCCTGAGCTCCGATGACTTCCGGACCTCCGTCCCCACAGCTGGGCCGAGCTCCGACGCCAGCCCTCGCCCTCCTTTCAGAGGCGAGCCCTGATGCCGGACCTCACGCCCTTCGTGGGCCTGAGCTCCGATGACTTCCGGACCTCCGCCCCCAAGCTGGGCCGAGCTCCGACGCCAGCCCTCGCCCTCCTTTCAGAGGTGAGCCCTAATGCCGGACCTCACGCCCTTCATGGGCCTGAGCTCCGATGACTTCCCGGACCACCCCTCTTCTCAGAGGCGAGCTCCGAGGCCGGACCTCCCCCTTTCACAAGGGCAGAGCTCCGATGCCAGGCTTCACCCTCTCCTCAGAGGCTGAACTCCGAACCTGTCAAGACCCTACCAGCACAGGGAGTACTCAATACAAGAAAGTGCGCAGGTAGGAGAAGGCCCCACCTCGGGCTCGTTACCTCCCCCGAGGTGAGACCGGGGGCCACTGTCGGTACCCTCAATACCGAGTACCCCCGCACACAGCGTAAAACTTCCTAAGGACCTCGCTCGCTCTGCAGGGGCGAGGTTTGAAGGTGCCCTGTGTCCAGCGGGGCTGGACCTCCCTCTCCTCAGAGGAGAGCTCCGGGCCCGCCACGTGGCCAACAACAGCCAGACCTCTCCTCCGTGGGGAAGGCTCTGAAGGCGCCGCGTGTCCCGCGGGGCCGGACCTCCCCCTCCTCAGAGGAGAGCTCCGGGCCCGCCACGTGGCCGACAGAAGCCGGACCTCCCCCCTCCGCGGGGAGAGGTCCGAAGGCTCCACGTGTCTGCGGGGTCGGACCTCCCTCTCCTCAGAGGAGAGCTCCGGGCCTGCCACGTGTCCAGCAGAACAGCGCTGCCTGCCCCCCGGGCGGTAGGCAGCGGGCGTAAAGACGCACCATACCTTGCCCGTACAAGGTATTCAAGGCCCGCGACTTCCCAAGACGCGGAGACGCAGAGCACGCCTCTGTCAGGTGCCGTTGCGCACAGTTGCATCACAGACTGGCGCGCGGTGTCAGAATCTGCCAGCCAATAAACACAGCGAAAAGACATCCCCTGCCGCCCCCGCCGTCATCAACCACTACGACTAGCATGCGGCATGGGCAGGGCGGCAAGACGAAGATTCGGAAGCCTTCGTCGGAGACAACTACCGACATAACTGCGGATACGATTGTCGGCAGGAAATCTCCCCGGGACCACCTGTCGGGTCCCGGGCGCCCCTTGTAAGCCACACGAGCCTTGGACTATAAAAGGCTCGGGTAGGCAACGTTAGCAAGGGTTCACACTCCAGCAACTCACACCCTTGGCATACTCACCCTCAAGCTCAGGACTCCGGTTCTGAGCAACAAGCAATACAGCGAGCACCTCTGCTCACCGTGGACGTAGGGTTTTACGCTCCGGCGGCCCGAACCACGTAAAACTCGCCGTGTCAAGCTCCTCCCTCACTCGTCCCTACGCTTAAGCTCTCCACAAGTGTCGAAGTGTTCGGTCGACACTTCCCTCGGGCCTGAACTGGGCAGCCCGCGGAGGTTCTTTTTTCGGTGGGGCTAGTCCCTTGCGGAGAGCTTGCGCGGATGGACGAGTTAGTAAGAGCTTGACACGGTGAGTTTCACGTGGTTCAGGCCGCCGGAGCGTAAAAACCTACGTCCATGGCGAGCTATGGAGCCCGCTGTATTGCTTGCTGCTCAGGGCCGGAGTCCTGAGCTTGGGGGTGAGTTACAGCTTGGGAGTGTATGGCTAGCGTATGAGTTGCAGAGTGTGAACCCTTGCTATCGTCGCCTACCCGAGCCTTTTATAGTCCAAGACTCGGGCGGCTTACAAGGGGGGCCGGGACCCGACAGGTGGTCCCGGGAAGATCGTGTATCATCTACCGTATCTGCAGTTATGCCGGTAGTTGTCTCCGGTCGAAGGCTTCTGAGTCTTCATCTTGCCGCCCTGCCCATGCCGCATGCTAGTGGTAGTGGTTGATGACGGCGCAGGCGGCATGCGATGTCTTGTCGCGGTGTTTATTGGCTGGCAGGTTCTGACACCGCGCGCCAGTCTGTGATGCGACTGGGCGCAACGGCACCTGACAGAGGCGTGCTCCGCGTCTCCGCGTCTTGGGAAGACGCGGGCCTTGAATACCTTGTACGGGCAAGGTATGGGGCGTCTTTACGCCCGCTGCCTATCTCTCGGGGGCAGGCAGCGCCGTTCTTCTGGCCACGTGGCGGGCCCGGAGCCCTTCTCTGAGGAGGGGGAGGTCCGGCCCCGCTGGACGCGTGGTGCCTTCGGACCTCTCTCCCGCGGAGGGGGAGGTCCGGCTTCTGTATGCCACATGGCGGGCCCGGAGCTCTCCTCTGAGGAGAGGGACGTCCGGCCCCGCCGGACGCGTGGCGCCTGCGTAGCTCTCTCCCGCGGAGAGGGAGGTCCGGCTTCTGTATGCCATGTGGCGGGCCCGGAGCTCTCCTCTGAGGAGAGGGAGGTCCGGCCACGCCGGACGCGTGGCGCCTTCGGAGCTCTCCCTGCGGAGAAGGGCGAGTTCCTTAGGTATTTTACCCTGTGCGCGGGGGTACCCCATATCTCAGGTACCGAAAGTGGCCCCCGGGCCCATCTCGGGGGAGATAGCGAGCCCGAGGTGGGACCTCCGTCTCTTCCGATCCGCGCACTTTCTCTAAGTCCCGAATTGACCACTGCCGGAGCACGAACGGCCGCGGGATCGTGGGAGCGTGCGCTCACTTGATGGTTGCTTTTACTGCGGCGGTTCCCAAGACTTCCACTTCTGCACGTTGCGGCGCTTTCTTTGGGAACCGCCGAAGTGCCTTGCTGGCTTGTCTTCTGGGGCGTCCGACTCCACGACCCACCGCTTCAGTTGGGCGGCTTGGGTCCACCTTTCATCGGCGCCCGGTCTCGGAGCCAACGAGGTCGCCGATGCGATGTTTTCGGAGGTTTTCGAATTACCTCGAACCATCCATGCAAAGTTTTAAAAGGGGATCTCACCCGCATCGCGGCTTCCCTTCGCATTGCGCTCGTACTTCCCTTGAACTCTTGCGCCCCGGCTTTCCTGCCCTTGTGCCCTCTTTCGCCATGGCTTCCAACTTGCTCCCGACGCGCCTCGTTCGTTCTTCCGAGCTCGGGCCAGTGCGCAGGCTTCTGTGCTGGCGCTCAGAAGAACAGAAACATCGGCTTCACCGAGGATCTCTCCCCTTGGTCCTGGAAAAGGGGGAGATAGTCTTCTTCACCGCTTATGCTCTGGCGGGGTTCGTTCCGCCGATTTCTTCCTTCTTTGTCACCCTGCTGGAGACATATGGTCTCCAGCTCCACCACCTTTCCCCCAACTCTTTCGCAATGGCTGCTGTTTTTGTCCACTTCTACGAGATGTTCGTGGGGGTGCATGCTTCCGTGACGCTCTTCCGCCACTTCTTTGTGTTGTGGATGACTGGGCGCGGCTCGAAGACTCAGATGGGGGCATACTATTTCCAGCATCGCTGCAAGGACCCCAAGGTCTCCGGATACCTTCTGCCCTTCAGCGCATCAAAGTGGGAAAACTGGAGGGAGAGCTGGGTGGTAGTGCAGACCGACGAGCACGATCGCCTACAACTCCCAACGCCAGCCCAACCACCGACCGTCGCTTCTGGGAGGAGGTCCCTGAGCTGGAGCAGGAGTACTCCCCGGTCTTGGAGCGGATCCGGTTCTTGGCCAACGAGGGGCTGACGTCTCTAATGGTGCTGATGGACTTTATGTCGCGCCGTATTGCACCCTTGCAGCAGCGTAGCTGCCCAGCGTGGTACTACACCGGCGAGCAGGACTGTACCAGGCTGGAGAGGGGCCCCGGCTCTGACCCTTCCGACGAGGAGCTGAACGAGATGGTGAGCAAGGTGAGCGGTGACTACATTCCCAGTGGCGACCCCGCCCTTCCGCCCTCTGCCACCCCCCTCTTCTTGGAGCCTCAGAGGAGGTCAGAGCTCCTGCGGAAGATGCCGAACCTTGACGACATCGGGATCGCCGTCCGGCAGGTCGGGGATGCCTTCCGGGGTATCACCATTCCAGGAACCGAGCACTCCGTGACACGACCCCATTGGTCCTGTCGAGCCAGGATCACGCTGAGGGGTGCTGCGTTGCACAACACCGTATAACACACGTCAAAGGTGCAAAGCGGAAGCGGAAGTTTTATTACATAAACAAGTTTATGAACATGTTTACATCAAAATAAGTTCAGTCTACACTCGCGGGCGTAGACTAAGCATCAAGTGCACGTTCAGCCCTCGAACGTGTCCTTGCTAGCACACACACACACTAACTCTGCGGCGTGCACGACTCCCACTCGACGGGGTTCCCCTCCTGGGGTTCCGTCTCCTCTTCGGGAGTCCCTTCCTCATAGAACCCTGCAAAAGCTTCGAACACAAGCAGTGAGCACGAAGGCTCAGCAAGTCTGACCCGTCTCACCCAAACATGGAACTTCTACATGAGGGTAATGGGTTGCATGAGGTAAAAATCATTTGCAAGGACTCGCCTAATTAGTAGAACCTTACTTTCAAGTTTTAGCAGCAGGTTGTAGAGAACCTTACGCTAAGGCACATGAGAGAGCCGCAATCAAACAAGAAACGCATTTCTCTCATGTACTTTGCCCAAAGTTGAAAAGAACTTTAGTTAGCACTAAGCTACAGCATATCATTAACAATCCATGTCCAGCTTTCAATCAGCAACATTTTAACATGTAACTAGCCTGTTCTTTCTACGTCACGGTACAGTGAACAAGTGGTACTCACTGACCGCGAGGGACGGCGATTATAATCGATTTACACCTGCAGGGTTACCCGAACAACCCGTCACGTACGCCCGTACTCGATGTTGCCTACAACAACCATCACGGACGCCGTACGCGACTACCTTTCACCCGTTAGCCAAATATTGAACCGGTCCCATCGTCCCGAGCAAGAGGTCCCTGCACGCGCATCTCTGTGCCGCCAGCTGATTTACACCTCGAGCTCTCAACCTACCCTCTGAACGACGGGCAATGCCTCAATACCCAGCTACCCGAGTTACATCAGTTTCCCGGTTCCCATATAGCCGGTAGGTCTTCGGTACTGTTCTAGCTTGTTCAACAGGCCCGCACACGGCTCGGTCCTCAATCGACACAAGCGGAGCTACAGCACACAGGCCCCAAAGTCCTGCTGCCCTTACTCTCCGCTCGGTCTCATTTTCTTGCCATGTGTATCATGTGCTATCTCTACCCGAGCAATGTGCCTCTAGCCTATTCTCGCATGTAGTTCCAACTACTCGACTTGTACCGAATCCTACTCTATCCTAGCAATGCAGTGGCTAACGAGGTTTTCAATCCTAAACCCAACCCATGGTTTTCTTGGCTATGCAGTTGGGTTTCCAATCAAGACTCTAATGCAAAGAACAATATTCAAAGATGTGCTCAAAACAATAAACATTTGTAAAAAGGTTAATGCAAACCGGGGCTTGCCTTGCTGCTCTTGGTCGTAGGCTAGCTGTTCCTCCGGAGTAACGAAGTCTAGGACTTCGGGTTCCTCCTCGACCTTAGCGACTACATGATGAGAGCAATATGTATCAATTTAAATGCATTTGTATTAGCTTTGAAGTTGTGAAGTCTATAACCTTTGCTAGACAGACCTAATGACTGTGAAACTTTTACTGTGGCTTGGTTACAACCTAAACAGAGACTTGGTCAAGTTTTAGTTGCAGCCAAGCTCATTTGAGCCCTCCACAAATAATTATGTCCTTGACCTTAATTGGAACTCTTAGGGTGTTCTAGGAATTTTCATGAGACAAACTATGACTTTCTGAAAACTAGATTTTCAGAGGGTTCTAATGGAGTTGGTCTCACTTAATTTGGAAGTCTCTAACTAAAGATATGAGCTAAACAATTTCAGAGAAAATTCTGAAAATGTTTCTGAACATTTTCTATTTTCTCTGGAACAGTTTTACTAATCACACCATTAGGTGGACTAAATGAGCTCAAATGGATCTGAAATTTTTATGGTAGTTCAAGGATATTTTGATGAACATCTCAGCGAAATTTCAGGATTTTCCTCCAAAGGATTCTCCAGTTAAAATTCCTAACAGTTTAAACTTTAAGGAATTAATCCTGGAGAATTAAGGAATTTCATGAAGTAAAACTTGATTTTCTGGGAAGTACTCAGAGAGCTGAATCCAGCAAAATTTGGTTCACTCAATTTGGAGCTATCTAGCCAAAGTTATAAGTATTTGAAGTTTGAAGGAAATCTGAAAATCGGGGAAAAGTTTAAACTCGCGCGTGGGCCCAGGGGACACGCGTCGCACGCCTAGGCGATGGCACATCGCGGCCCACAAGGATTTTGCGCGCCAGCACACCCGATCCCGGCCGCAGCCGGATCCCGATTCAAAATATCGGCCGCTGACAGCTGGGGTCCACCCCCTTCTTCAACCTCGCGACACCCGCGCCCCGCCGCCGAGGGACCTCGCCGGAGAGCTCGCCGCCGGCTGCTGTACAGCTCCAAACTTCTTGATTCTGGCCGCCCCTGCCTACTTTTACATGGGGAACAAGATTCGAGGGTCAGCTCCCCATGACAACGGCCGGAGCATGGTCGGCGACGAGCCGCCATATCGGAATGACTTCGGCCATGTCGGCTGACTCTCCTAGTACCTCAGCTACTTGGGAAATCGGTCGGGGAGCATCAGTGGACCTCAGAGAAGGTCGATATGAGATCGAGGCAGCTCGGGGAAGGCCCGAAATAGGTCCTCACCATGCGCCCGATACCCCCCGTTCGTTCCGCCATTAGTAGACCTTAAATTACGCCGGGCACAGAGGTTTTCCGGCCCAGAATTGTGAAGGCAACTTGTGCGTTACCGTGTCTAGCTCGTGTGGGAGTGGCCTGAGGCCCTCTAATCCTTTCTAGAGCACGAATTAAACAGAATCGTACCCGAAGGTCGTTCTGCACACAGAAAGGGGAAAAGTGGAAATTCGCCGCCGGTGAGCAACCACTCGAGCTGTGGCTCGGGGATGAGCAGCACCGGTCACCCGCGCGTCCAAGGGTGCCTTGGCTCGGGCGTGACAACGCCCTGGTTGGGCTGTCCACGAGAGCCCGAGGTGCGGCGGTTTCCAGTTCCGAGTTTGATCTTTCGGCACAGCCGATATCACTCGGTTTCAATCGACTTCTAGCAATGGGGAGGATGGAGGAAGGTCTCTAGTACCTTGCTGGGACCCTGGAGTGGAAGGAGGGAGCTGCGATCGGCTTGATCAAGCGGGAGCTCGAGCGGCGGCGATGGCAGTGGAAAAACAAGTCGTGTACGTCGGCAGCTCGGGGAATGGCGACTGAAGCACGCCGGGGAGGAAATAAATAGCCCGTCGGCTGGCCTCCGGCTTGGGGCGCGCAGCAGGAGCTGGCGCCGGCTGCCCCCCTTCGGTGGCGCGCGCACACAGCAGCCGGGAACCGACTGAACTGTGTTTCAGTTGGTTTGCTTTGAGGCAGAGGCTGACATGTGGGTCCCATCCCTCTTTTAACCTCTGAAATTTACTCCTAACAGCTGTGGTAAACAGTGAACCCTATTCTGCCCTTGGCAATTCAAATTATTCACCCAAGAGCCATTTGAATTGATCAAAGTTCAAATGAGGTGTGGTTTGAATGAATTTCAGCACAAGTTCAGTTTGAAATTCAAATAAAGTTTGAATTTCTCCCCCTTAGCTCATGTCAAGATCAACCCCAAATGGAGTGAAAATTGGTGTGTGAGCTCACAAAAATGTGCTGAGCAAGAATATGCCTTCCACTTTCAAATTCATGGTATAAAAACAGTTTGAATTTGAATATGTTTTCAAACTGCCCCCCTCCCATCTATACCCAAAGTGACCTCAAAAGGGTTTTGAATTTGGGGTGAAACTTGGCATGGACATCCTTAGCAAAGTGTAGGAGTTTTCATATGCCCAGCCCATCCATATCACATGTGTGAAATACCACTTTTGCAATGTGTGAGTTTGTTCTCTAATGAGCATGTTGATAATTGTTACTTGCTCTTCATTTGTGTTCATCATTCTTGCTCAAATGAGGTGTGTGGTGTGGTGATGAACACTGCAAATGGTTGTTAAAACTGAGGCCCTTACATTCCTCCCCCCTTAAAAGAATCTCGTCCCGAGATTATAAGGTGAGAATGAGAGAGAGGACGGTGGAAAATTACCGGATATGCGACGTGCAAAAAGTCGGGGTAATTAGTGCGAAGGAATTCTTCGCTCTCCCATGTCGCTTCGTCCATGGAGTGATTATTCCATAGAACCTTGTAGAACCACAACGTACGGTTGCATGTGGTTCGGGCCTTTTCATCAATAATCTGCACCGGTTCCTCCCGATAGGTGAAATCCTGTTGCAGTTCTTCAATGTCTTCCAGCTGAACGGTAGTTGATAGCTTGAGACACTTCCTCAGTTGGGAGATGTGAAAGACGTTGTGCACACCGGAAAGTGCTTCTGGTAATTTCAGCCGGTATGCTACTGATCCACATCTTTCGGTAATCTGGAATGGACCGACGAATCGGGGTGCCAACTTTCCTCTCACCCCAAATCTGTTTACACCCTTCATTGGAGACACCCGTAGATATACGTGATCTCCAACTTCGAATTGTAATGGGCGCCTTCTCCGGTCCGCATAGTTTTTTTGACGGGATTGAGCAGCTCTTAGGTTCGCTTGAATCAGTCGAACCTTTTCTTCCGCGTTGTTGACAAGGTCAATCCCGAAGGTAACCCTTTCGCCAGACTCACACCAGTTCAATGGTGTGCGGCATTTTCTTCCGTATAGCGCCTCGTAGGGCGCCATCTTGATGCTGGCTTGGTACCCATTGTTGTACGAGAACTCGGCTAACGGCAAGTGATCATCCCAATTCTTGCCGTGTTCGATAGCGCAAGCTCGTAGCATGTCTTCTAGGATTTGATTTACCCGCTCGGTTTGTCCATCCGTCTGCGGGTGGTAGGCTGAACTACGGATCAGCTTCGTCCCCAAGGCAGCGTGCAGCTGCTCCCAAAAACGGGACACAAATAAAGTGCCTCGGTCCGAGATGATGGTACGGGGTACGCCGTATAAGCATAGGATCCGTGAGATGTACAGTTCAGCGTACTTCTTGGCGTTGTAGTTGGTGTTGACCGGGATGAAATGGGCGACTTTGGTGAGCCGATCGATGATCACCCACACCGAATCATGTTTCTGTAAAGTGGTGGGTAAACCGACGATGAAGTCCATGCTCATGTCCTCCCACTTCCAGGCAGGAACGCCCAGTGGTTGCAGCAGTCCCGGTTTCCGCATGTGGTCTGCCTTCACCCTTCGACATGTATCACACTCGGACACGTATTTTGCAGTCTCTCGCTTCATCCGTGTCCACCAAAACTTTCTTCTGAGTTCTTGATACATTTTGTTGCTGCCGGGGTGAATAGAAAACTTTGATAAGTGAGCCTCATCAAAGATTTTCTTCCGTAACTCCGGGTTTCGGGGTACGACGATCCGGTTTTTGAACCATAGGATGCCGTCTCCGTCCTTCCGGAAACATTTCAACTCCCCACTGTCTACACGTCTCCGCAAATGTGACATGCCCTTGTCATTCTTCTGGGCTGCCGCTATCTCTTCACGGATGGTGGGGATCAAAGCTAGGTTGTAGAGAGCTCCGTGTGGAATCACATGTAGTGGTGGTTCGCTCTCTTCCAACGGTGTGATGGTCAGATTATTGACGTGTGACTTGCGGCTTAGCGCGTCCGCCACAACGTTTGCCTTGCCCGGATGATAATGGATCTCTATCTCGTAATCCTTTATCAGTTCTAACCATCTTCGTTGCCTCATGTTCAGCTCCTTTTGAGTGAATATGTACTTGAGGCTCTTGTGGTCGGTATATAAATGTACGAGGTTACCGAGTAGGTAGTGCCTCCACATCTTCAGTGCAAGTACCACGGCAGCGAGCTCCAAGTCGTGAGTTGGATAATTTTGCTCATGATTCCTAAGCTGCCGTGATCCATACGCGACCACTCTTCAGTCTTGCATCAGCACACATCCGAGCCCAATGCCGGATGCATCGCAGTACACATCGAACGGTTTTGTTGTGTCTGGCTGCGCCAAAACCGGTGCTGATGTCAGGTGCTTGACTAAAGCCTTGAATGCTGCTTCACATGCTGGACTCCAAACATAATTGGTAGCCTTCTTCAGCAGCTCTGTCATTGGCTTGGAAATCTTCGAGAAGTTCGGAATGAACCTCCGATAATATCCCGCGAGTCCGAGGAAACTCCGTACCTCATGAACAGTTCTCGGGGATTTCCAATTCAGCACTTGCGTGATCTTGCTCGGGTCCACAGCGATACCCTCCGCTGAGATGGTATGCCCGAGGAAAGGCACTTGCGATATCCAAAACTCGCATTTGCTGAACTTTGCGTATAACTTGTGATCCCGCAGCCGTTGCAAGACTATACGCAGATGTTTCTTGTGATCTTCCTCCGACTTGGAATATACCAGGATGTCGTCGGTGAAGACCACGACAAACTTGTCCAGCTCCGGCATGAACACCGAGTTCATTAAGTACATGAAGTGAGCCGGAGCATTGGTGAGGCCAAAAGACATGACCAGGTACTCATAAAGTCCGTACCTTGTCGAGAACGCTGTCTTTGGAATGTCCTCCGCCCTTATCTTAATCTGATGGTACCCGGATCTTAAATCCATCTTGGAAAAGATCTTCGCTTCGACCAACTGATCAAACAACATGTCGATCCGTGGCAACGGGTACTTGTTCTTGATGGTTACGGCATTTAATGGACGGTAGTCCACGCAAAGCCGCAACGTTTCATCCTTCTTTTTGACAAATAATGCCGAACAGCCCCATGGCGAGGAGCTCGGCCTAATAAAACCCTTCTCCAGGAGGTCCGTGAGCTGAGTCTTCAGTTCAGCCAACTCCTTGGGCGCCATCTTGTATGGCATTCGGGATATTGGCATGGTCCCTGGTGCAAGTTCAATCTTGAACTCCACCTCTCTATCGGGTGGCATCCCTGGCAAATCGTCCGGGAATACATCAGGGAACTCTCGGACCACTGGAATGTCTTCCAATCTGATGGTTGTGGCTTGATAGACACTTGGAAGTTTTATTTCTGGACTGTCCAGAAATAATGAGTGAGAACCGTGCACTTCTGAGTTTAAGTGCACGACTCGAAGGACGGTGTCTAAAACAGCGCCGTGGCGGGTTAACCACGACATCCCTAGGATGACATCGACCTTCTGCCCCTCTAAGATAATGAGAGACGTGGGGTACACTCTACCCGCTAAGCATAATGGTGCTTTGGAGACCATTACGCTTGCTGAAATCTTCCCTCCCGTTGAACAAATTAAATATGGACTATCGGTGGGTAGTATTGGCAAGCTGTGTTTAGCAATGAAAGCTTGGCTAATAAAATTATGCGTGGCGCCTGAATCGAATAGTACTATAGCGGGATGCTGGTGGAGTTGGAACATACCCGCAAGGATTGGCTCGCCCTCCGGCACGTCCTCAATGGCAAGTTGGTGGACAGTACCGGGCCTAGGGTTTGCCCGCCGCGCATTAGTAGGGTTCCGGGGTTGATTCCTCCCCGGAAGCTGTGGTGCCACTCCGCCGCCTTGCCTCTCCGGGCAACTGCTCGCGAAGTGTCCTGGACGACCACACTTGTAACATGTGGCCGCTGCTGGTGGAGTACTCGGGGGACGAAAGCCAGGCATGCGTTGCGGAGGTGCAAACGCACGCGGTATGGCCCGCTGCTGCTGCTGTTGTTGCGGTGGTGCTGGCAGTGCCGGCCGGAATGCCGGTGAAGAGTACGGCCGACTGCGGAACGGCATCGACCGCTGTGGTGGCTGCCAGCGTGCACCTGATGGTGGGCGATTCACCATCCGAAACTTCTGAGAAGGACCGCCTCCTTCTCCGCTGCTCTGCGGCGCGCTTCGCTTTCACTCCGCCGCCGCCAACTCCTTGCCGGAGTCTTCCTGAACAATCGCAGCATCAATGATGTCGTTGAGGCTGCCGCGATTGAACATCGCCAGCTTGTCCTTCAGGAGCGGGTTAAGCCCCTGGTAGAAATGGTCCCGCCGCTTCTCGTCGGTATCAGCATGATACGACGCATATAGCGCGAGATTGTTAAACGCCCGGGAGTATTCCAGCGTGTTTCGGCTCCCTTGTTGCAGGTGTAGGAATTCCTGCGTCTTCCTCTTCATCAAACCGGGCGGTATATGATAGGCCCTGAAGGCCGTCCGGAACTCTGCCCAGGTCATCACTCGGTCGGTGGGTTGTGAAGCACAAAAGTTGGCCCACCACGCGCTCGCGGATCCTTGGAGCTGCTGGACCGCGAACTGAGTCTTGCGCTGCTCGCTGATTTGGAGCAGCCCGAATTTCATCTCTATGGCGCGGAGCCAGTTGTCCGCGTCAAGTGGTTCATCCGCCCTTGAGAATACAGGGGGATGAGTCGCCAGGAAGTCGGAGTAGGAGCTCTGTTGGCGCTCCTCACGATCTTGACGTCTCTCTGGGCGAGACGTATTCGCAATTAACGTTTGCAGCAGCTCTGTGTGCTGCTGATGTGAACCCGCCATTGCCGCGACAATGTCGGCCAATGTAACCGTTGGCAGTGGCGGTGGCGGTGTTTGCTGTT
Organism: Neostapfia colusana; assembly: GCA_030760725.1. NCBI lineage: Eukaryota > Viridiplantae > Streptophyta > Magnoliopsida > Poales > Poaceae > Neostapfia > Neostapfia colusana. The sequence goes on from JASWHV010000004.1 coordinate 74,526,289, forward strand.
GCTGTTGCTGCTGCTGTCCCGAGGAGTCCTCGGGAGGTGGTTGGGAGGTCTCTCCCCCTTGACTGGTACCCCCAACATCAGGGTTGGCACGAGTACGCGTCATTCTGAAATTCAACACAGCAGCAATTAGCACATGTCTTACTCAAAATTCCATAAACAGCAGTAGTATTGAAGCGACGCATGATTATCTTGCCCAACATTCACATATATTGATAAAGCATAAACTTTATACAAGATACATTATTCTCGGATCTCCGAGAAGTCGTGCTCATGTCGTCACTACCTATACATACGCTACTGTCTACACGACATGTCACCGATTACAAAAGTTGGGTTACGCTACCCTAGCTGCCCTACTTGGCAACCGTAACCCCCTACTCGGAGTAGAACTCGACCTCCTGTGGGTCGTCCTCCTCCGGTACCTCTGCTGGTGGCTCGGGGTCTACCACCTCTTCTCCCATTCCAGGTTCTCCCATGGCTGGAAGACCCAAGACTACCGGTACGCCCAATACCGGGGGCACGAGGTCCTGCAATGCATGCACCTCGTCCATAGCCTGGTTGTAGTCCTCTTACCAGCCTTGTCCTTCTTCAATAGCGTCGTCCCGCTCTTGAGCAAGGTCCTCATTCTGCTGGGTTAGGGTCTGCACCAGCTCTTGCAACGCCGCGATGTCAACACGGCTCTTCTTCTTTGCCTTCTTCAGACGACGCAACTGATTGTGTTGTTCATTCAGTTGCTTGATCGTCGGAAGGAGCACATTGCGGAGTGCACTGTGAGCACTCTCGAAACGATCTCCACGGCTTGTGCTCTCCTTGAGCTTGGTGGCGAGATGCTCCGTATGAACAGCTTGGCTGTCCATCACAGTGTTTCCCGCCCTCATTTGGAGGCTGAGGTTCGCCTCCGCGGGGTTGTACCTTGGGCAAGTCGGGTTCGTTGCCTCCCGGTACCTCTCTTCCCACACGTGCTGAGCTCGTCCCTCCACCGGAACGAGTGCGTATGGTGTGCCCTCCATAGCCTGCACGTGTAGTTGGCAGAAACGTGACATAGTGTCACGGGCTGCCACTTGCCACATCCCTTCCGGTTGTCTTCCTCTCACCGTGACGGTGAATGGCACCCAACCGGGTGGCGTAGGTCCTGCGGAAACCTCGACATGGATCGTCCACGTCTTGTTCCCCTCTTCGCCTTCTTCCTTGGCGAAGTATTGCGGCATCTGGTTGTACCCGAAATATTGGAGCATTTGCCACAATGCTTCCGGGTAGCCGCTACGGTCAGAGCAGTGGGAAACTACCCACCCGTTTTCCAACCGTTTATCTGCTGCCATCTGTAAAAATATATTTGAGAAATGTCAAATATTTATTTGAACAGTAAACCATTGAGTTATAACATAAGATATGTCATTGAACCCATAACACTTGGAAACATAGTTCAAATTTTTAAACAAATTTGACTGCTGATCTGCTGTTCCCCTGACAGCCCTGACCAGTTTCCATATCAATCTGATTTAGGCCAGGTTAAAAGCAAAACCAGTCCTGGAGCTCAACATCAAAGTTAAAGTTAACTTCAATAGCTTTCCAGAAAGTATTTTCTTGGCCTATGATCTGTCCTGGTTCAAAAGTTATGAGATGTCAAAGTTAACAGAATTTCTGGGAACAATTGGACAGCACCTCCCTGCCTTAGGTACTAATTTGATCCAACAATCTCAGTTACTTCTGTTCCTAATCTGACAAAACTTTATGTCACAAAGTTGTAACCCATCTCATAAGCTTTCCAGAACTACTTCATTTTCTATTTTTGGATTTTTATGCAGGAATTTATGCTTAATTTACAGAGAGTCTACAGAGAGTCTTTGCTCCGTCCTGTTTTCTGGACAATTTCAACTCTACTGCATTTTTCGAGTGGTTAAGGGATGAAACACCTCTGGAACTCAACAGAAAAGTTGTAAAGCTCCTCCAAAGCTTTCGAGAAATGTATCATACGACCCCAACCTCGAAAGAACTCAACCTCTAACCTCTGATTAACTCCAGCCTTAATTTAGCTGAAAACAGAGTGCTCTGTCCTTAACATCCTATAAGTTGAAAACTTGTTTAACTTTGAATATCCTGTTCAAGGGAAGGAGTTACATCAAGTTTTACTACTTTGGATTAAAACCTTCCAGTTTTTACAATGGAGTTGTTTATTTAGTTGGGTGTGACGTCGATGCGTCACCAGATTTTGTCGGTACTACGTCCTCACAAAGGAAAAACCTATACCGGACTTAGCCGGCTTCGTTAGTTCAGTGGCACTAAACGTCACTCGCACACGCATGCTACACGTCTACCGTTTCGTGGTCAAGCTACCTGCAGAAACTCAAACAATCATCAGACTCGGCTGCACACCGAGCCCGGAATCCATACAGTTTGTACACCCGGCCGTCATCACTCGCCCGGATGTTCTCAAGCCAAACACGCCTTGAGTTACGTGTTCACGTTTCAGACCACGTGACGGGGTCTCCCATGTTGCACCACGCACGCCAGGGACAGACGTTGCTCGAATACCCCAAACGACATGAAGAGTCGTAGAGGATACTAAAGCGGATCGGGTTACCTGCCACCCGTGGGGCTCCACCCTTCAGCTTGTGCGCACTGGTGGACAGCGCTCACGTGCACCCCCCAAGACATGAACGTCCCGAGATGCACGATTTTCCGACATAACAAATAGGTTAATATGCCACTTTCTATATGCTAATAACATCCTTATACGGGCTACTAACTCGTTCCTCACTAGATTTTTGAAAAAGAAGACCTTTGTACTGTGTTAACCTCAAGCGAGCTCTGATACCACGCTGACACGACCCCATTGGTCCTGTCGAGCCAGGATCACGCTGAGGGGTGCTGCGTTGCACAACACCGTATAACACACGTCAAAGGTGCAAAGCGGAAGCGGAAGTTTTATTACATAAACAAGTTTATGAACATGTTTACATCAAAATAAGTTCAGTCTACACTCGCGGGCGTAGACTAAGCATCAAGTGCACGTTCAGCCCTCGAACGTGTCCTTGCTAGCACACACACACACTAACTCTGCGGCGTGCACGGCTCCCACTCGACGGGGTTCCCCTCCTGGGGTTCCGTCTCCTCTTCGGGAGTCCCTTCCTCATAGAACCCTGCAAAAGCTTCGAACACAAGCAGTGAGCACGAAGGCTCAGCAAGTCTGACCCGTCTCACCCAAACATGGAACTTCTACATGAGGGTAATGGGTTGCATGAGGTAAAAATCATTTGCAAGGACTCGCCTAATTAGTAGAACCTTACTTTCAAGTTTTAGCAGCAGGTTGTGGAGAACCTTACGCTAAGGCACATGAGAGAGCCGCAATCAAACAAGAAACGCATTTCTCTCATGTACTTTGCCCAAAGTTGAAAAGAACTTTAGTTAGCACTAAGCTACAGCATATCATTAACAATCCATGTCCAGCTTTCAATCAGCAACATTTTAACATGTAACTAGCCTGTTCTTTCTACGTCACGGTACAGTGAACAAGTGGTACTCACTGACCGCGAGGGACGGCGATTATAATCGATTTACACCTGCAGGGTTACCCGAACAACCCGTCACGTACGCCCGTACTCGATGTTGCCTACAACAACCATCACGGACGCCGTACGCGACTACCTTTCACCCGTTAGCCAAATATTGAACCGGTCCCATCGTCCCGAGCAAGAGGTCCCTGCACGCGCATCTCTGTGCCGCCAGCTGATTTACACCTCGAGCTCTCAACCTACCCTCTGAACGACGGGCAATGCCTCAATACCCAGCTACCCGAGTTACATCAGTTTCCCGGTTCCCATATAGCCGGTAGGTCTTCGGTACTGTTCTAGCTTGTTCAACAGGCCCGCACATGGCTCGGTCCTCAATCGACACAAGCGGAGCTACAGCACACAGGCCCCAAAGTCCTGCTGCCCTTACTCTCCGCTCGGTCTCATTTTCTTGCCATGTGTATCATGTGCTATCTCTACCCGAGCAATGTGCCTCTAGCCTATTCTCGCGAGTAGTTCCAACTACTCGACTTGTACCGAATCCTACTCTATCCTAGCAATGCAGTGGCTAACGAGGTTTTCAATCCTAAACCCAACCCATGGTTTTCTTGGCTATGCAGTTCGGTTTCCAATCAAGACTCTAATGCAAAGAACAATATTCAAAGATGTGCTCAAAACAATAAACATTTGTAAAAAGGTTAATGCAAACCGGGGCTTGCCTTGCTGCTCTTGGTCGTAGGCTAGCTGTTCCTCCGGAGTAACGAAGTCTAGGACTTCGGGTTCCTCCTCGACCTTAGCGACTACATGATGAGAGCAATATGTATCAATTTAAATGCATTTGTATTAGCTTTGAAGTTGTGAAGTCTATAACCTTTGCTAGACAGACCTAATGACTGTGAAACTTTTACTGTGGCTTGGTTACAACCTAAACAGAGACTTGGTCAAGTTTTAGTTGCAGCCAAGCTCATTTGAGCCCTCCACAAATACTTATGTCCTTGACCTTAATTGGAACTCTTAGGGTGTTCAAGGAATTTTCATGAGACAAACTATGACTTTCTGAAAACTAGATTTTCAAAGGGTTCTAATGGAGTTGGTCTCACTTAATTTGGAAGACTCTAACTAAAGATATGAGCTAAACAATTTCAGAGAAAATTCTGAAAATGTTTCTGAACATTTTCTATTTTCTCTGGAACAGTTTTACTAATCACACCATTAGGTGGACTAAATGAGCTCAAATGGATCTGAAATTTTTATGGTAGTTCAAGGATATTTTGATGAACATCTCAGCAAAATTTCAGGATTTTCCTCCAAAGGATTCTCCAGTTAAAATTCCTAACAGTTTAAACTTTAAGGAATTAATCCTGGAGAATTAAGGAATTTCATGAAGTGAAACTTGATTTTCTGGAAAGTACTCAGAGAGCTGAATCCAGCAAAATTTGGTTCACTCAATTTGGAGCTTTCTAGCCAAAGTTATAAGGATTTGAAGTTTGAAGGAAATCTGAAAATCGGGGAAAAGTTTAAACTCGCGCGTGGGCCCAGGGGACACGCGTCGCACGCCTAGGCGATGGCACATCGCGGCCCACAAGGATTTTGCGCGCCAGCACACCCGATCCCGGCCGCAACCGGATCCCGATTCAAAATATCGGCCGCTGACAGCTGGGGTCCACCCCCTTCTTCAACCTCGCGACACCCGCGCCCCGCCGCCGAGGGACCTCGCCGGAGAGCTCGCCGCCGGCTGCTGTACAGCTCCAAACTTCTTGATTCTGGCCGCCCCTGCCTACTTTTACTTGGGGAACAAGATTCGAGGGTCAGCTCCCCATGACAACGGCCGGAGCATGGCCGGCGACGAGCCGCCATATCGGAATGACTTCGGCCATGTCGGCTGACTCTCCTAGTACCTCAGCTACTTGGGAAATCGGTCGGGGAGCATCAGTGGACCTCAGAGAAGGTCGACATGAGATCGAGGCAGCTCGGGGAAGGCCCGAAATAGCTCCTCACCGTGCGCCCGATACCCCCCATTCGTTCCGCCATTAGTAGACCTTAAATTACGCCGGGCACAGAGGTTTTCCGGCCCAGAGTTGTGAAGGCAACTTGTGCGTTACCGTGTCTAGCTCGTGTGGGAGTGGCCTGAGGCCCTCTAATCCTTTCTAGAGCACGAATTAAACAGAATCGTACCCGAAGGTCGTTCTGCACACAGAAAGGGGAAAAGTGGAAATTCGCCGCCGGTGAGCAACCACTCGAGCTGTGGCTCGGGGATGAGCAGCACCGGTCACCCGCGCGTCCAAGGGTGCCTTGGCTCGGGCGTGACAACGCCGTGGTTGGGCTGTCCACGAGAGCCCGAGGTGCGGCGGTTTCCAGTTCCGAGTTTGATCTTTCGGCACAGCCGATATCACTCGGTTTCAATCGACTTCTAGCAATGGGGAGGATGGAGGAAGGTCTCTAGTACCTTGCTGGGACCCTGGAGTGGAAGGAGGGAGCTGCGATCGGCTTGATCAAGCGGGAGCACGAGCGGCGGCGATGGCAGTGGAAAAACAAGTCGTGTACGTCGGCAGCTCGGGGAATGGCGACTGAAGCACGCCGGGGAGGAAATAAATAGCCCGTCGGCTGGCCTCCGGCTTGGGGCGCGCAGCAGGAGCTGGCGCCGGCTGCCCCCCTTCGGTGGCGCGCGCACACAGCAGCCGGGAACCGACTGAACTGTGTTTCAGTCGGTTTGCTTTGAGGCAGAGGCTGACATGTGGGTCCCATCCCTCTTTTAACCTCTGAAATTTACTCCTAACAGCTGTGGTAAACAGTGAACCCTATTCTGCCCTTGGCAATTCAAATTATTCACCCAAGAGCCATTTGAATTGATCAAAGTTCAAATAAGGTGTGGTTTGAATGAATTTCAGCACAAGTTCAGTTTGAAATTCAAATAAAGTTTGAATTTCTCCCCCTTAGCTCATGTCAAGATCAACCCCAAATGGAGTGAAAATTGGTGTGTGAGCTCACAAAAATGTGCTGAGCAAGAATATGCCTTCCACTTTCAAATTCATGGTATAAAAACAGTTTGAATTTGAATATGTTTTCAAACTGCCCCCCTCCCATCTATACCCAAAGTGACCTCAAAAGGGTTTTGAATTTGGGGTGAAACTTGGCATGGACATCCTTAGCAAAGTGTAGGAGTTTTCATATGCCCAGCCCATCCATATCACATGTGTGAAATACCACTTTTGCAATGTGTGAGTTTGTTCTCTAATGAGCATGTTGATAATTGTTACTTGCTCTTCATTTGTGTTCATCATTCTTGCTCAAATGAGGTGTGTGGTGTGGTGATGAACACTGCAAATGGTTGTTAAAACTGAGGCCCTTACACTCCGGGTCAGGGCATGAGGCATCCGCTGCTGTCAAACCCTCCCCCAGAGCCGACGGAACCCAAGCCGCTGACAAAGGGAAAGGAAAGGAGCCGGCCCCCGGGCATCTAGAGAAGAAACGCGCCCGGTCTCCTGCAAGGGCGCCGCCTGCGCCGAGTCAGGGTGCCGGAGCTACTTTGCTCCCATCTCCTGGGGGTGCTGGTCCATCGGGTGGCGACCCGAAGAGGCCCCGAGTTTCCCTCCCCGGCGGGTCTCTCCCCAGACAGTGGCCGTCCGAATCAGCCCAAGTACCTCGCCATCCTTCCTCAAGCGGAGGTGTCGAAGTGTGCGGTCGACACTTCCCCCGGGCCTGCACTGGGCAGCCCGCAGAGGTCCTTTTTTCGGAGGGGCTAGTTCCTAGCGGAGAGCTTGCGTGGATGGAACTAGTTAGTAAGAGCTTGACACGGCGAGTTTTACGTGGTTCAGGCCGCCGGAGCGTAAAACCCTACGTCCACGGCGAGCTATGGAGCTCGCTGTATTGCTTGCTGCTCAGGGCCGGAGGCCTGAGCTTGGGGGTGAGTTACAGCTTGAGAGTGTATGGCTAGCGTATGAGTTACAAAATGTGAACCCACGGTGCAGATGGCTAGAGTGCGAACCCCTGCTAACGTCACCTACCCGAGCCTTTTATAGTCCAAGACTCAGGTGGCTTACAAGGGGGGCCGGGACCCGACAGGTGGTCCCGGAGAGATTGACTGATATCTACCGTACCTGCAGTTATGCCGGTAGTTGTCTCTGCTGAAGGCTTCTGAGTCTTCGTCTTGTAGCTCTGCCCATGCCGCATGCTAGTCGTAGTGGATGATGACGGCGGGGGCGGCATGGGATGTCTTGTCACTGCGTTTATTGGCTGGCAGCCTCCGACACTGCGCGCCAGTCTGTGATGCGACTGGGCGCAACGGCACCTGACAGAGGCGTGCTCCGCGTCTCCGCGTCTTGGGAAGGCGCGGGCCTTGAATACCTTGTACGGGCAAGGTATGGGGCGCATTTACGCCCGCTTCCTACCGCTCGGGGCAGGCAGCGCCGTTCTTCTGCCACGTGGCGGGCCCGGAGCCCTTCTCAGAGGAGAGGAGGGTCAGCCCCGCGGGGCACGTGGAGCCTCCGGGCCTCTCCCCGCGGAGGGGGAGGCTTGGCTTCTGTTGGCCACGTGGCTGGCCCGGAGCTCTCCTCTGAGCAGAGGGAGGTCCGGCCCTGCTGGACACGTGGCGCCTTCGGACCTCTCTCCCGCGGAGGGGGAGGTCCGGCTTCTGTATGCCACGTGGCGGACCCGGAGCTCTCCTCTGAGGAGAGGGAGGTCCGGCCCCGCCGGACGCGTGGCGCCTTCGGAGCTCTCACTGCGGAGAAGGGCGAGATCCTTAGGCATTTTCCCCTGTGCGCGGGGGTACCCCATATCGAGGGTACCGACAGTGGCCCCCGCGCCCATCTCGGGGGAGATAGCGAGCCCGAGGTGGGACCTTCGTCTCTTCTGATCCGCGCACTTTCTTGTCTTGAGTACTCCCTGTGCTGGCAGGGTCTTGATGGCTTCGGTGTTCAGCCTCTTAGGAGAGGGTGAAGCCTGGCATCGGAGCTCGGCCTGGCTGCGGGGTCGGAGGTCCTGAAGTCATCGGAGCTCAGGCCAGCGAAGGGCGTGAGGTCCAGTCATCAGCGCTCGCCTCTGAAAGGAGGGCGAGGGCTGGCCTCGGAGCTCGGTCTGGCTGTGGAGGCGGAGTCTGGAAGTCATCGGAGCTCAGGCCAGCGAAGGGCGTGAGGTCCGGCGTCAGCGCTCGCCTCTGAAAGGTGGTCGAGGGCTGGCCTCGGAGCTCGGCCCAGCTATGGGGGCGGAGTCCGGAAGTCATCGGAGCTCAGGCCAGCGAAGGGCTAGGGTCCGGCATCAGCGCTCGCCTCTGAAAGGAGGGCGAGGGCTGGCCTCGGAGCTCTGACTGGCTGTGGAGGCGGAGTCCGGAAGTCATCGGAGCTCAGGCCAGCGAAGGGCGTGAGGTCCGGCATCAGCGCTCGCCTCTGAAAGGAGGGCGAGGGCTGGCGTCGGAGCTCGGCCTGGCTGTGGAGGCAGAGTCCAGAAGTCATCGGAGCTCAGGCCAGCAAGGGCGTGAGGTCCGGCATCAGCGCTCGCCTCTGAAAGGAGGGCGAGGGCTGGCCTCGGAGCTCGGCCCAGCTGTGGGGGCGGAGGTCCGGAACTGCTCAGTGGTCCTCCCTTTCCTATCCCTTAGTCTCATTTGGCTTACTGTCCCAGGCCGGAATACGGGGCTTGGGTAATCCAGTGCACTTGGTCCCGGAGGTCTGGCCCCAACCCCCGTCAGGGTGTAAACGCCCGGCCCCCTGGTACTCAGACCGTAGCGCCGGGAGGCAGAGTGCGCATGGTTTGGGTGCAAGACCGGGCAAAGCAAGGCTCCTGACCCCCCGTTCTAGCGTAGGTCTTTTCTCGGAGGAGACCAACTGGCGGTGCAGTACCCTTATAGGGGGAGATCCAAAAGGCCGCCGGGCCTCTGGCAGGTACCCCAAGCACTACCGCCTTCGGCAGGACGGAAAATATCGACTATTCATGAGAGCCGGAAAGAGGAGCCGAGTGTACAATGGACACACACTGTCTAGAGCGTGGGGAGGTGTTCATATAAATTAATGGGTAATTTAAATAAACACCTAAGTAAGCATGGTGAACTTACTGGGTAGCGTCAGAGCGCCTGTCTTCACACAGAGCGGGTCATGCGTGGCTTCATCGTACGCCGGACACGGGGGGACCCCCATGGCTATATCAGGGGGAAGCATGGCTTCGGCCCCGCATAACATGTGGAAGGGTAGTTCCCGTGAACCGGCCCTGGGAAGTCCGGCTGGCCCTCTACATGGAGGAGCCGGTATCCCCCGACGGCTCTGGATGCGCGTCTGCACCGGTTGTGTGGGTCTTCTTGGCGTGGACCTGGCACGCATTGCATCCCTAACCGGTTTGACGGCGTCCAGGTGGCTCTCGGTCAGTAGGAGCCATGCCGGGTGGCTTAACCGACCAACGTGCGGGACGATGAGCGTTCCCAGCACTCGCCTCCTTGGACTACTGCGAGCTAATCGCAGCCTTCCTCCTAGGTTATGCACCGCAATAGGATGTCGTGGCGCCACGCCAGTAAAGATACCAGCGCGTAGCACTTAGCCATCCGCACCACCCGTTCAGCGGATGCACGTTCATCAGGAAGGATGTCCTTCAAGGAGTCCCGGACCTCCGTGGTCCATGCATCGGGACTACTTGAGCTTCTGGATCTTGAGCGCTGGGTTGCACAGAGTCCCCAGTGACTCTTACGATCCTTTGGTGGCATCCAGGGCCGCCGGGACTGCCTAGCTTCGAGGCACTGGTTCAGCCCCCTTCACCCGGCTCGGCGGGCCGGGCTGTGGACCGCAGCAACATCCTCTCGAAGACTCCTTCATGCGCAGGGGCTCCGATGGAGGCTTTCGTTGAGAGGTCGTCAGCTGCGGCCGTGCAAGCGCGCGGTACATGGCGCAGGTCCAAGGCGAGGAATTCTTTCTCCAACATCCGCACGTGAAGCAGATAAGCAGCTAGCTGTGGGTCATTGCAGGGGCATTCACCCTTAACTTGCTTGATAACTAGCTGGGAGTCGCCCTGCGCCAACAACTGGCGAGCGCCCAGAGACAGGACTGTCTTTTAGGCCAAAGATGAGTGCTTCATACTCTGCCAAGTTGTTGGTTGCCTTGGAATTGAGACGCACCATGTACCCAGACTGCTCCCCCGATGGCATGAGAAGCAGTACGCCGGCACCGGCCCCCTGCTTTCGCGAGGAGCCGTCGAAGAAGAGCGTCCAGTGAGGCCCGGTGAAGACCGGAGCTCGTTACTTTGGTTCACCGTCTTCACGGCCCCCTGGGTCAGCCTTCGTTGGCGTCCACTCAGCCACGAAGTCAGCCAGTGCTTGGCTCTTGGCTGTCTGACGTGGTCGGGAGCTCAGCTTGAACTCCGCTTCCTTCGGGCTGTCTTCCGGCTTCGGAAGCTGGCAGTGAGTGCCAGCTCCGCCCTCTGGCTGCTCTGGCGCACTTGTCCGCCAGGCTGAAGGGCTCGGAGGCATCGCAGACCTCTCTGGTTGCAAGCCTCCCAAGCATCTTCTTGTCCTGGACACTGTCGAAGTGCCGCCACCACAGAAGCACTTTAATATGCGGAATGGTGTTGCGTACCTGGGAGAACCGCTGGATGAAGGAGCGCAGCGACTCCCCAGGTTGTTGCTTGATGGCTTGGAGGTCAAGCTCCGTGCCGGGACGGGTGTAGGAGCTGCCGAAGTTGGCGATGAACTGCCGGCAGAGCTCTCCCCAGGAAGTTATGGAACCCTGAGGGAGGTTCATTAGCCAAGACCGGGCTGGGCCGGTCAAGGCGACGGGGAAGTAGCTTGGCCATGACGGCCTCATCCCCTCCTGCGGCAAGTACGGCGGTGGAGTAGATCTGGAGGAACCCCGCCGGGTTGACGCTGCCGTCGTACTTCTCGGGCAGGTGCGGCCAAAACTTGCGCGGCCACCTCGTGAAGCGGAGGTGGGGCTCCAGGGCCGTACATCCTGCCCCTGTTGCTGCAGGTGTTGGTGCCGCGAACGCTTGGTTTGCCGCTGGCACAGTGTACCCCGGTATGGGCAAGGCTGCGCCATAGACCGGGGGCACCGTTTGCAGGACATATGGCTGTGGCATATGCTGCCTTGCGTATGTTTGGGGCAGAGTTCGCATGGCGAAAGTCTGCACCTCAGGCAGGATTGAGGCAGTCGTCATGCTGATGCCGGCCTCTTGGCTGCGACGCCTTTCTCGTCGCCGCTCGAGGAACATTCGGGCGTCTTGGCCCAGGTGGCATCGTTCCAGCTCAGTCCTCAGGTCCGTCGACGGAAGCCTGGTGGAGCTGGAATCCGCTGTCTGTCCGTCAACCGTTGGCGTGCGCGTCAGCGACACAGCCGGTTGGCCGGAGCGTCGTCCCCGCCGAAGTCAAGGGTTTGCGGCGGCGACGACAAGACGGTCTACCCCGGGAATCCACTGCTGTGTCGCTGCCTGAGGCGCGTCCCTAGCAGGCGGATTGTGCAGTAGCGCTCTTGTTGCGTCTAGCGCACCACGCCGGGTACGCCCAGCGCTACTGAAGACCTGACGCTGGTTGGAGCCTGCATTGCCGGGGTCGGCGCTGCCAGAGCCGGTTGCTGGCTCCCAGTGCAGGTACTGGTGCCGCGAACGCTTGGTTGCGCCTGGCACAGTGTACCCCGGTATGGGCAAGGTTGCGCCATAGGCCGGGGACGCCGCTTGCAGAGCACATGGTTGTGGCTTATGATGTGCGGCGTACGCCTGGGGCAGAGCTCGCGTAGCGAAGGTCTGCCATCCAGGCTGGGTCGAGACCGACGTCATGTTGTCGCCAGCCTCTTGAGTGCGACGCCTTTCTCGACGTCGCTCGAGGAACACTCGGGCAACTTGGCCCAAGTGGCACCGTTCCAGCTCTGTCCTCAGGTCCGTCGACGGAAGTTTGGTGCTGGAACCCGCCGTCTGCCCGTCAACCGTTGGCGTGCGTGTCAGCGACACAGCCGGTTGGCCGGAGCGTCGTCCCCGCCGAAGTCAATGGTTTGCAGCGGCGACGACAAGACGGTCTACCTCGCGAATCCACTGCTGGGTCGCTGCCTGAGGCGCGTCCCCAGCAGGCGGATTGTGCAGTAGCGCCGTTGCTGCTGCTAGCGCACCCCCACCGGGTACGCCCGGCGCTACTGAAGGCCTGACGCTGGTTGGAGCCTGCATTTCCGGGGTCGGCGCTACCAGAGCCGGTTGCTGGCTCCCAGCTTGCCCTGACACACTCCGTCCTGAGTGTGTCATCATGTAGTCTCCCCTGACACACTCCCAGCTGAAGGAAGCTTGGTCATCTTCGTCGGCAGAAACTCGTCGCGCAATGGGAAAAGAGCCCCCCCTACCTGGCGCGCCAAATGTCAAAGTGTGCGGTCGACACTTCCCCCGGGCCTGCACTGGGCAGCCCACGGAGGTTCTTTTTTCGGAGGGGCTAGTTCCTAGCGGAGAGCTTGTGCGGATGGAACGAGTTAGTAAGAGCTTGACACGGCGATTTTTACGTGGTTCAGGCCGCCGGAGCGTAAAACCCTACGTCCACGGCGAGCTATGGAGCTCGCTGTATTGCTTGCTGCTCAGGGCCGGAGGCCTGAGCTTGGGGGTGAGTTACAGCTTGAGAGTGTATGGCTAGCGTATGAGTTGCAAAATGCGAACCCTGGAGTTCGCACTTTGCAACTCATACGCTAGCCATACACTCTCAAGCTGTAACTCACCCCTACACTCTCAAGCTGTAACTCACCCCCAAGCTCAGGACTCCGGCCCTGAGCAGCAAGCAATACAGCGATCTCCATAGCTCGCCGTGGACGTAGGGTTTTACGCTCCGGCGGCCTGAACCACGTAAAACTCGCCGTGTCAAGCTCTTACTAACTCGTCCATCTGCGCAAGCTCTCCGCTAGGAACTAGCCCCACCGAAAAAAGAACCTCCGCGGGCTGCCCAGTGCAGGCCCGGGGGAAGTGTCGACCGAACACTTCGACATTTGGTGCGCCAGGTAGGGGGCTTTTCTCCTAGCGCGACGAGTTTCCGCCGACGAAGATGACCAAGCTTCCTTCAGCGCCAAACTCTCCCCCCTGTGTCCGCGGCAAACCGTGACCAGGGGAGAGTACATGATGACTGTCGGTACCTGAGATATGGGGTACCCCCGCACACAGGGTAAAATGCCTAAGGAACTCGCCCTTCTCCGCAGGGAGAGCTCCGAAGGCGCCACGCGTCCCGCGGGGCCAGACCTCCCTCTCCTCAGAGGAGAGCTCCGGGCCTGCCACATGGCATACAGAATCCGGACCTCGCCCTCCGCGGGAGAAAGGTCCGAAGGCGCCACGCGTCCGACGGGGCCGGACCTCCCTCTCCTCAGAGGAGAGCTCCGGGCCCACCACGTGGCCAGCAGAAGCCGGACCTCCCCCTCCACGGGAGAGAGGTCCGAAGGCGCCACGTGCCCCGCGGGACTGACCCTTCCCTTCTCTGAGAAGGGCTCCGGGCCCGCCACGTGGCAGCAGAGCGACGCCGCCTGCCCCGAGTGATAGGCAGCGGGCGTAAATACGCCCCATACCTTGCCCGTACAAGGTATTCAAGGCCCGCGTCTTCCCAAGACGAGGAAACGCGGAGCACGCGTCTGTCAGGTGCCGTTGTGCCCAGTCGCATCACAGACTGGCGCGCGGTGTCAGAACCTGTCAGCCAATAAACACCGCGACAAGACAACCCATGCCGCCTGCGCCGTCATCAACCGCTACGACTGGCATGTGGCATGGACAGGCCGGCAATATGAAGACTCAGAAGCCTTCGGCCAGAGACAACTACCGGCATAACTGCAGATACGGTAGATAATAGACAATCTTCCCGGGACCACCTGTCGGGTCCCGACTCCCCTTGTAAGCCGCCCGAGTCTTGGACTATAAAAGGCTCGGGTAGGCGTCGATAGCAAGGGTTTGCATTTTGCAACTCATACGCTAGCCATTTACTCTCAAGCTGTAACTCACCCCCAAGCTCAGGCCCCCGGCCCTGAGCAGCAAGCAATACAGCGAGCTCCATAGCTCGCCGTGGACGTAGGGTTTTACGCTCCGGCGGCCTGAACCACGTAAAACTCGCCGTGTCAAGCTCTAACTAACTCGTTCCATCTGCGCAAGCTCTCCGCTAGGAACTAGCCCCTCCGAAAAAAGAACCTCCGCGGGCTGCCCAGTGCAGGTCCGGGGGAAGTGTCAACCGCACACTTCGACATTTGGCGCGCCACTACTTCCAGGCCCACCGGATCTCAGTAGTCACCTCGTATCCGCTGAAGACAATTCTTCGCAGCCCCCATGCGACTGGCAACGTTGCTAAATGGGCGGCGGAGCTGGCGGAGTTTGAGCTGGACTTCCTCCCACGTCATGCAGTTAAGAGTCAAGCACTGGCTGACTTTGTGGCGGAGTGGACACCAACGAAGACTGACCCAGGGGGCCATGAAGGCGGAGAGCTAGAGCCTAAAGCTCCGGTCTTCACCGAACCCCACTGGACACTCTTCTTCGACGGCTCCTCGCGAAAGCAGGGGGCCGGTGCCGGCGTACTGCTCCTCATGCCATCGGGGGAACAGTTTGGGTATATGGTGCGTCTCAATTTCAAGGCAACCAACAACATGGCGGAGTATGAGGCACTCATCTTTGGCCTGCAGACAGCCCTGTCTTTAGGCGCTTGCCAGTTGTTGGCACAGGGCGACTCCCAGCTGGTCATCAAGCAAGTCAAGGGTGAGTGCTCCTGCAACGACCCACAGCTAGCTGCGTATCTGCTTCACGTGCAGATGTTGGAGAAAGAATTCCTCGCCTTGGACCTGCACCACGTACCGCGCGCTGGTAATGCCGCAGCCGACAACCTTTCAACAAAAGCTTCCACCGGAGCCCCTGCGCCTGAGGGAGTTTTTGAGAGGACGTTGCTGCGGCCCACAGCCCGGCCCGCCGAGCCGGGCGAAGGGGGCTTGACCAGCACCTCGAAGCTGGCGGTCCCGGTGGCCCTGCAGCCATGGATGCCGCCAAGGATCATAAGCGTCACTGGGGACTCCGTGCAACCCAGCGCTCAAGATCCAGAAGCTCAAGTCAGACCCGATGCATGGATCACGGAGATCCGGGACTACTTGAAAGACAATATCCTCCCTGATGAACATGCAACCGCTGAACGGATTGTGCGTATGGCTAAGAGGTACGCGCTGGTAGAGGGGGATCTCTACCGGCGTGGTGCCAACCACATCCTATTGCGGTGCATAACCCAGGGGGAAGGCTGCGACTTGCTCGCTGAGATCCATGGAGGCGAATGTGGAAGTCATTCTTCCTCAGGCACGCTTGTCGGTAAAGCCTTCCGGCATGGCTTCTACTGGCCAACAGCACTCCAGGATGCCGTCAAGCTGGTCGAGAGCTGCAAGGCGTGCCAGTTCCACGCCAAACAGATCCATACACCGGCTCAGGCGGTACAGATGATCCCGCCCTCGTGGCCGTTTGCCGTATGGGGGCTGGACATCCTGGGACCATTCCCCAGAACCGTCGGGGGATTCCGGTACCTCTATGTCGCTATCGACAAGTTCACCAAGTGGCTGGAAGCTACACCAGTTGTCACCATCAACAAACAATCCACAGTAAATTTCATCAAGTCCATTGTCTGCCGGTTCGGTGTCCCAAACAGGATCATCACCGACAAGGGACCCAGTTCACCAGCGCAGCGTTCCAAGACTACTGCGAGGACCTTGGTATTCAGGTATGCTATGCCTCTGTCGCCCACCCGAGGAGCAATGGGCAAGTTGAGAGGGACAACGCGGAGATTCTCCGGGGCCTTAAGACTCGCACCTTCGCCAGCCTGAAGAAACATGGTGCCAATTGGGTAGATGAGCTTCCGAGCACACTATGGGCCAACCGGACATCCCAGAGCCGGGCCACCGGGGAGACACCCTTCTTCATGGTGTACGGGGCTGAAGCTGTACTTCCCCCAGAAATCACCATGAAGTCTCACCGTGTCCGGGCTTACGACGAAGCCATGCAGGACAACCTCCGGCGTGGAGAAATCGACCTCGTCGACGAGGTCCGATTACATGCGGCACTCCGTAATGCGCGGTACAGACAAGCGCTTCGGCGCTACCACCAAAGGTCTGTGCGTGCCCGGGAGCTGCAGGAAGGTGATCTGGTGTTGCGGCGCATACTTTCTCGCGAAGGGACCCACAAACTCTCCCCTAGTTGGGAAGGCCCCTTCCGAGTAGCAAAAGTATGCCGCCCCGGGTGTGTGCGCCTTTCCACCGAGTATGGGGACCTGCTCCCGAACCCTTGGAACATAGAGCACCTCCGTAAGTTCTACCCCTAGAGCAAAAATAGGACAGTACTTTCTTTTCGTAATAAACTCCATAGTGTCCAGGAGCAGCGCTCGGAGCAGCTAAACCCCAGGGGACGGTCCAGGACTACGTTCAGCTTTGCCTGGTTCCGACTCCAAGCGCGTAGAGTCTTGCTTCCCCTCTTAATGGGGTGGGTCGTGGCCTCCATGTTTAGCCTGCCTTCCTCCTACGGAAAGTTGTGCGAAAAGAAATCTGCTCTACTTTGCTCTTTCCTTGTACTCATTTAAATTGTGAATTGAGTTTTTTAATCACCCTTGCAGTGCATGGTTGCCATGCGCTCGGCACCCCCTCTTTACAAGTCCCCAAACACCAAACACATGGTTAGGGGCTGTAAGTCAAATAAGACTATGAGATAAGGGAGGGGGAGCCCCCAAGGAGAATTGCGTTTCCTCTGCATGTGTGCAGGACCTCCAGGTTACGGCAACAGGGACTGCATGAAGCGGGGGGAAAGGAGCTACCAGATACTCCGGCCTGGGACTGGAAGGACCGAGACCTGCCCCTCCAGCAGGGGCGGGACCCGGGGGTCCCACGTGTCGAGCGGGCCCGGAACTCTCTCCTCCCTTGAGGAGGGCTCCGGGCTCGTCACGTGGTGGGCGGAAGCCGGACCTCCCCCTCGGTGGGAGGGCTCCGAAAGCCCTACGTGTCCAACATGGCCGGAGCTCCAGCCTCTTAGGAAGGAGCTCCGGACCCGCCACGTGGCAGGAAGATCTGGAGCTCCCCATAGGGCGAGATCCGGAAGACCTCCGGGGGCCCCTTACAGGGTTAGGACCCGGGGAGGGTGTCTGTGCAAGGCTCCGAGATTGGAAATGGCCTCTGAGTACCTTGCGGAGCTAAGGACTCAGTCAGGCAAAGCCAAGAAGGAGAGGAAAAGCATCAGAGACACAAATATCCAAGAGAGTCAAATTAAGCAAGGCTCCATGAGCTGAACTACAGACTCGATAAGAAGAAAGAAACAAGCCCCAAGGGTCTCCCGACACGACCAGAATCCAGAAGTGGCAGTCTTGGGAACCGCCGCAGTAAAAGCATCCATCAAGTGAGCGCACGCTCCCACGATCCCATGGATGTTCGTGCTCCGGCAGCGGTCAATTCGGGACTTAGAGAAAGTGCGCGGACCAGAAGAGACGGAGGTCCCACCTCGGGCTCGCTATCTCCCCCGAGATGGGCCCGGGGGCCACTGTCGGTACCTGAGATATGGGGTACCCCCGCGCACAGGATAAAATGCCTAAGGAACTCGCCCTTCTCCGCAGGGAGAGCTCCGAAGGCGCCACGCGTCCGGCGGGGCCGGACCTCCCTCTCCTCAGAGGAGAGCTCCGGGCCTGCCACGTGGCATACAGAAGCCGGACCTCCCCCTCCGCGGGAGAGAGGTCCGAAGGCGCCACGCGTCCGTCGGGGCCGGACCTCCCTCTCCTCAGAGGAGAGCTCCGGGCCCGCCACGTGGCCAGCAGAAGCCGGACCTCCCCCTCCGCGGGAGAGAGGTCCGAAGGCGCCACGTGCCCCGCGGGACTGACCCTTCCCTTCTCTGAGAAGGGCTCCGAGCCCGCCACGTGGCAGCAGAGCGACGCCGCCTTCCCCGAGTGATAGGCAGCGGGCGTAAATACGCCCCATACCTTGCCCGTACAAGGTATTCAAGGCCCGCGTCTTCCAAAGACGCGGAAACGCGGAGCACGCGTCTGTCAGGTGCCGTTGCGCCCAGTCGCATCACAGACTGGCGCGCGGTGTCAGAACCTGTCAGCCAATAAACACCGCGACAAGACAACCCATGCCGCCTGCGCCGTCATCAACCGCTACGACTGGCATGCGGCATGGGCAGGGCGGCAAGATGAAGACTCAGAAGCCTTCGGCCAGAGACAACTACCGGCATAACTGCAGATACGGTAGATAATAGACAATCTTCCCGGGACCACCTGTCGGGTCCCGACTCCCCTTATAAGCCGCCCGAGTCTTGGACTATAAAAGGCTCAGGTAGGCGTCGATAGCAAGGGTTCGCATTTTGCAACTCATACGCTAGCCATACACTCTCAAGCTGTAACTCACCCCCAAGCTCAGGCCCCCGGCCCTGAGCAGCAAGCAATACAGCGAGCTCCATGGCTCGCCGTGGACGTAGGGTTTTATGCTCCGGCGGCCTGAACCACGTAAAACTCGCCGTGTCAAGCTCTTACTAACTCGTTCCATCCGCGCAAGCTCTCCGCTAGGAACTAGCCCCTCCGAAAAAAGAACCTCCGCGGGCTGCCCAGTGCAGGCCCGGGGGAAGTGTCGACCGCACACTTCGACAATGACACACTCAGGACGGAGTGTGTCAGGGCAAGATGGGAGCCATTAACCGGCTCTGGCAGAGCCGACCCCGGCAATGCAGGCTCTAACCAGCGTCAGGCCTTCAGTAGCGCCTGGCGTACCCGGTGGGGGTGCGCTAGCAGCAGCAAGGGCGCTACTGCACAATCCGCCTGCTGGGGACGCGCCTCAGGCAGCGACCCAGCAGTGGATTCGCGAGGTAGACCGTCTTGTCGTCGCCGCCGCAAACCATTGACTTCGGCGGGGACGACGCTCCGGCCAACCGGCTGTGTCGCTGACGCGCACGCCAACGGTTGACGGGCAGACGGCGGGTTCCAGCTCCACCAAACTTCCGTCGACGGACCTGAGGACAGAGCTGGAACGGTGCCACTTGGGCCAAGATGCCCGAGTGTTCCTCGAGCGACGTCGAGAAAGGCGTCGCACTCAAAAGGCTGGCGACAACATGACGTCGGCCTCGACCCAGCCTGGAGGGCAGACCTTCGCTACGCGAGCTCTGCCCGAGGCGTACACCACACAGCATAAGCCACAACCATGTGCTCTGCAAGCGGCGTCCCCGGCCTATGGCGCAACCTTGCCCATACGGGGGTACACTGTGCCAGGCGCAACCAAGCGTTCGCGGCACCAGTACCTGCACTGGGAGCCAGGAACCGGTTCTGGCAGCGCCGACCCCAGCAATGCAGGCTCCAACCAGCGTCAGGTCTTCAGTAGCGCTGGGCGTACCGGGCGGGGGTGCCCTAGCCGCAACAAGAGCGCTACTTCACAATCCGCCTGCTGGGGATGCGCCTCAGGCAGCGACCCAGCAGTGGATTCGCGAGGTAGACCGTCTTGTCGTCGCCGCCGCAAACCCTTGACTTCGGCGGGGACGACACTCCGACCAACCGGCTGTGTTGCTGACGCGCACGCCAACGGTTGACTGACAGACGGCGGATTCCTGCTCCACCAGGCTTCCGTCGACGGACCTGAGGACTGAGCTGGAACGATGCCACCTGGGCCAAGACGCCCGAATGTTCCTCGAGCGGCGACGAGAGAGGCGTCGCAGCCAAGAGGCCGGCGTCAGCATGACGACTGCCTCAACCCTGCCTGAGGCGCAGACTTTCGCCACGCGAACTCTGCCCCAGACATACGCCACGCAGCATATGCCACAGCCATATGTCCTGCAAACGGCGCCCCCGGTCTATGGCGCAGCCTTGCCCATACCGGGGTACACTGTGCCAGCGGCGAACCAAGCGTTCGCGGCACCAACACCTGCAGCAACAGGGGCAGGATGTATGGCCCTGGAGCCCCACCTCCGCTTCACGAGGTGGCCGCGCAAGTTTCAGCCGCACCTGCCCGAGAAGTACGACGGCAGCGTCAACCCGGCGGGGTTCATCCAGATCTATTCCACCGCCATACTTGCCGCAGGAGGGGATGAGGCCGTCATGGCCAAACTACTTCCCCGTCGCCTTGACCGGCCCAGCACGGTCTTGGCTAATGAACCTCCCTCAGGGTTCCATAACTTCCTGGGGAGAGCTCTGCCGGCAGTTCATCGCCAACTTCGGCAGCTCCTACACCCGTCCCGGCATGGAGCTTGACCTCCAAGCCATCAAGCAACAACCTGGGGAGTCGCTGCGCTCCTTCATCCAGCGGTTCTCCCAGGTGCGCAACACCATTCCGCATATTCAAAGTGCTTCTGTGGTGGCGGCACTTCGACAGTGTCCAGGACAAGAAGATGCTTGGGAGGCTTGCAACCAGAGAGGTCTGCGATGCCTCCGAGCCCTTCAGCCTGGCGGACAAGTGCACCAGAGCAGCCGGAGGGTGGATCTGGCACTCACTGCCAGCTTCCGAAGCCGGAAGACAGCCCGAAGATGGCGGAGTTCAAGCTGAGCTCCCGACCACGTCAGACAGCCAAGAGCCAAGCACTGGCTGACTTCGTGGCTTAGTGGACGCCAACGAAGGCTGACCCAGGGGGCCGCGAAGACGGTGAACCAAAGTACCGAGCTCCGGTCTTCACTGGGCCTCACTGGATGCTCTTCTTCGACGGCTCCTCGCGAAAGCAGGGGGCCGGTGCCGGCGTACTGCTTCTCATGCCATCGGGGGAGCAGTCTGGGTACATGGTGCGTCTCAATTCCAAGGCAACCAACAACTTGGCAGAGTATGAAGCACTCATCTTTTGCCTAAAAGACAGTCCTGTCTCTGGGCGCTCGCCAGTTGTTGGCGCAGGGCGACTCCCAGCTAGTTACCAAGCAAGTTAAGGGTGAGTGCCCCTGCAATGACCCACAGCTAGCTGCTTATCTGCTTCACGTGCGGATGTTGGAGAAAGAATTCCTCGCCTTGGACCTGCGCCATGTACCGCGCGCTTGCACGGCCGCAACTGATGACCTCTCAACGAAAGCCTCCATCGGAGCCCCTGCACAAGAAGGAGTCTTCGAGAGGACGTTGCTGCGGTCCACAGCCCGGCCCGCCGAGCCGGGCGAAGGGGGCTGAACCAGTGCCTTGAAGCTAGGCAGTCCCGGTGGCCCTGGATGCCGCCAAAGGATCGTAAGAGTCACTGAGGACTCCGTGCAACCCAGCGCTCAAGATCCAGAAGCTCAAGTAGTCCCGATGCATGGACCACGGAGGTCCGGGACTCCTTGAAGGACATCCTTCCTGATGAACGTACATCCGCTTAACGGGTGGTGCAGATGGCTAAGTGCTACGCGCTGGTATCTTTACTGGCGTGGCGCCACGACATCCTATTGCGGTGCATAACCCAGGAGGAAGGCTGCGATTAGCTCGCAGTAGTCCAAGGAGGCGAGTGCTGGGAACGCTCGTCGTCCCTCAAGTTGGTCGGTTAAGCCACTCGGCATGGCTCCTACTGACCGAGAGCCACCTGGACGCCGTCAAACCGGTTAGGGATGCAATGCGTGCCAGGTCCACGCCAAGCAGACCCACACAACCGGTGCAGACGCGCACCCAGAGCTGTCGGGGGATACTGGCTCCTCCATGTCAAGGGCCAGCCGGACTTCCCAGGGCCGGGTCAAAGGAACTACCCTTCCACATGGTATGCGGGGCCGAAGCCATGCTTCCCCCTGATATAGCCATGGGGGTCCCCCCGTGTCCGGCATACGACGAAGCCACGCATGACCCGCTCTGCGTGAAGACAGGCGCTCCGACTCTACCGAGTAAGTTCACCATGCTTAATTAGGTGTTTATTTAAATTACGCATTAATTTATATGAACACCTCCCCACGCTCTAGACAGTGTGCGTCCATTGTACACTCGGCTCCTCTTTCCAGCTCTCATGCATAGTCGATAATTGCCGTCCTGCCGAAGGCGGTAGTGCTTGGGGTACCTGCCAGAGGCCCGGTGGCCTTTTGGATCTCCCCCTATAAGGGTACTGCACCGCCAGTTGGTCTCCTCCGAGAAAAGACCTACGCTAGAACGGGGGGTCAGGAGCCTTGCTTTGCCCGGTCTTGCACCCAAAGCATACTGTCGAAGTGTTCAGTCGACACTTCCCCCGGGCCTGCACTGGGCAGCCCGCGGAGGTTCTTTTTTCGGTGGGGCTAGTCTCTAGCGGAGAGCTTGCGCAGATGGACGAGTTAGTAAGAGCTTGACACGGCGAGTTTTACGTGGTTCAGGCCGCCGGAGCGTAAAACCCTACGTCCACGGCGAGCTATGGAGCTCGCTGTATTGCTTGCTGCTCAGGACCGGAGGCCTGAGCTCGGGGGTGAGTTACAGCTTCAGAGTGTATGGATAGCGTATTAGTTGCAAAGTGCGAACCCTTGCTATCGACGCCTACCCGAGCCTTTTATAGTCCAAGACTCGGGGGGCTTACAAGGGGAGCCGGGACCCGACAGGTGGCCCCGGGAAGATTGTCTATTATCTACCGTATCTGCAGTTATGCCAGTAGTTGTCTCTGGCGAAGGCTTCCGAGTCTTCATCTTGCCGTCCTGCCCATGCCGCATGCTAGTCGTAGTGGTTGATGACGGCGCAGGCGGCATGGGATGTCTTGTCGTGGTGTTTATTGGCTGGCAGGTTCTGAAACCGCGCGCCAGTCTGTGATGCGACTGGGCACAACGGCACCTGACAGAAGCGTGCTCCGTGTCTCCGCGTCTTGGGAAGACGCGGCCCAAGACGTGGGCCTTGAATACCTTGTACGGGCAAGGTATGGGGCGCCTTTACGCCCGCTGCCTACGGCTCGGGGCAGGCAGCGCCGTTCTGCTGCCACGTGGCGGGCCCGGAGCCCTTCTCAGAGGAAAGGAGGGTCAGCCCCGCGGGGCACGTGGAGCCTCCGGACCTCTCACCGCGGAGGGGGAGGCTCGGCTTCTGTTCGCCACGTGGCGGGCCCGGAGCTCTCCTCTGAGGAGAGGGAGGTTCGGCCCCGCTGGACACGCGGCGCCTTCGGACCACTCTCCCGCGGAGGGGGAGGTCCGGCTTCTGTATGCCACGTGGCGGACCCGGAGCTCTCCTCTGAGGAGAGGGAGGTCCGGCCCCGCCGGACGCGTGGCGCCTTCGGAGCTCTCCCTGCGGAGAAGGGCGAGTTCCTTAGGTATTTTACCCTGTGCGCGGGGGTACCCCATATCTCAGGTACCGACAGTGGCCCCCGAGCCCATCTCGGGGGAGCTAGCGAGCCCGAGGTGGGACCTCCGTCTCTTCCGATCCGCGCACTTTCTCTAAGTCCCGAATTGACCGCTGCCGGAGCACGAATGGCCACGGGATCGTGGGAGCGTGCGCTCACTTGATGGTTGCTTTTACTGCAGCGGTTCCCAAGACTGCCACTTCTGCACGTTGCGGCGCTTTCTTCGGGAACCGCCGAAGTGCCTTGCCGGTTCATCTTCTCAGGAGACTGACTCCTTGACCCCACCGCTTTAGCTAGGCGGCTTGGGCCCAACCGTCATCGGCGCTCGGTCTAGGAACCGAAGCGGTCGCCGACGTGGGGTATCCGAAGAGTTCCGAATCACTTGGGATTGCATCCGGGAAGGTGTGAAATGAAACCCCCATTTGGGTACACTCCCCTTATAAGGCTTGCAGCCCCTGCACCTCCCTCGAATCTCTGCAGTCTTGTCTTCTCCCATGGCTCTTAACCCGCCTTATGGGGGGAGAATCGCTCTCGGTTCCTTCCAGCGATGGCGTCTGTCTGTACCCGCGATATGGGGTACCCCCGCGCACAGGGGAAAATGCATAAGGATCTCGCCCTTCTCCGCAGGGAGAGCTCCGAAGGCGCCACGCATCTGGCGGGGCCGGACCTCCCTCTCCTCAGAGGAAAGCTCCGGGCCCGCCACGTGGCATACATTAGCCGGACCTCCCCCCTCCGCGGGAGAGAGGTCCGAGGGTGTCGCGTGTCCAGCAGGGCGGACCTCCCTCTCCTCAGAGCAGAGCTCCGGGCTTGCCATGTGGCCAACGGAAGCCGGACCTCCCCTTCCGCGGGGAGAGGTCCGAAGGCTCCACGTGTCCTGCGGGGCCAGACCCCCCTCTCCTCTGAGGAGGGCTCCGGGCCCGCCACGAGGCTAGCAGAAGAGCGCTGCCTGCTCCCGAGCGGTAGGCGGCGGGCGTAAAGACGCCCCATACCTTGCCCGTACAAGGTATTCAAGGCCCGTGTATTCCCAAGACGCGGAGACGCGGAGCACGCCTCTGTCAGGTACCGTTGCGCCCAGTCGCATCACAGACTGGCGCGCGGTGTCAGAACCTGCCAGCCAATAAGCGCAGCGCACGCCTGTCAGGAGGCGCTGTGACCAGTCACAGCCAGGACAGGCGTACAGTGTCTGAAGCTGCAGGCCATTGAAGGCAGCGACAAGACCGGACAAGACACGCCCTGCCGCCCTAGCCATCGCCAACGACTACACGCTACACTTAGCCTGCGGCATGGGTAGGGCGGCAGGACGAGGACTTCGACGCCAGCGCCAAGACATAATAGCTGGTAGGAAATCACCCCGGGTCCCGGGCCCCCCTTGTAAGCCACTCGAGTCTTGGACTATAAAAGGCTCGGGTAGGCGACGTTAGCAGGGGGTCAGACTCTAGCCATCCGCACCCCTGGGTTCACATTTTGCAACTCATACGCTAGCCATACACTCTCAAGCTGTAACTCAACCCCAAGCTCAGGCCTCCGGCCCTGAGCAGCAAGCAATACTGCGAGCTCCATAGCTCGCCGTGGACGTAGGGTTTTACGCTCCGGCGGCCTGAACCACGTAAAACTCGCCGTGTCAAGCTCTTACTAACTCGTTCCATCCGCGCAAGCTCTCCGCTAGGAACTAGCCCCTCCGAAAAAAGAACCTCCGCGGGCTGCCCAGTGCAGGCCCGGGGGAAGTGTCGACCGCACACTTCGACATTTGGCGCGCCAGGTAGGGGGCTTTTCTCCTAGCGCAACGAGTTTCCACAGACGAAGATGACCAAGCTTCCTTCAGCGGCAAACTCTCCCCCCTGCGCCCGTGGCAAACCGTGACCAGGGGAGAGTACATGATGACACACTCAGGACGGAGTGTGTCAGGGCAAGCTGGGAGCCAGCAACCGGCTCTGGCAGCGCCGACCCCCGCAATGCAGGCTCCATCTAGCGTCAGGCCTTCAGTAGCGCCGGGCGTACCCGGTGGGGGTGCGCTAGCCGCAGCAAGGGCGCTACTGCACAATCCGCCTGCTGGGGACGCGCCTCAGGCAGCGACCCAGCAGTGGATTCACGAGGTACACTGTCTTGTCGTCGCCGCCGCAAACCATTGACTTCGGCGGGGACGACGCTCCGACCAACCGGCTGTGTCGCTGACGCGCACGCCAACGGTTGACGGGCAGACGGCGGTTTCCAGCTCCACCAAGCTTCGGTCGACGGACCTGAGGATAGAGCTGGAACGGTGCCACTTGGGCCAAGATGCCCGAGTGTTCCTCGAGCGACGTCGAGAAAGGCGTCGCACTCAAGAGGCTGGCGACAACATGACGTCGGCCTCGACCCAGCCTGGAGGGCAGACCTTCGCTACGTGAGCTCTGCCCCAGGCGTACGCCGCACAGCATAAGCCACAACCATGTGCTCTGCAAGCGGCGTCCCCGGCCTGTGGCGCAACCTTGCCCATACCGGGGTACACTGTGTCAGGCGCAACCAAGCGTTCGCGACACCAGTACCTGCACTGGGAGCCAGCAACCGGCTTTGGCAGCGCCGACCCCGGCAATGCAGGCTCCAACCAGCGTCAGGTCTTCAGTAGCGCTGGGCGTACCCGGCGGGGGTGCGCCAGCCGCAGCAAGAGCGCTACTGCACAATCTTCCTGCTGGGGACGCGCCTCAGGCAGCGACCCAGCAGTGGATTCGAGAGATAGACCGTCTCGTCGTCGCCGCCGCAAACCCTCGACTTCGGCGGGGACGACGCTCCGGCCAACCGGCTGTGCCGCTGACGTGCACGCCAATGGTTGGCGAGCAGACGGCGGACTCCGGCTCCACCAGGCTTCCGTCGACGGACCTGGGGGCAGAGCCGGAGCGATGCCACTTGGGCCAAGATGCCCGAGTGTTCTTCGAGCGACGTCGAGAAAGGCGTCGCATGTAAGAGGCTGGCGACAGTATGACGTCGGCCTCGACCCAGCCTGAAGGGCAGATCTTCGCCACGCGAGCTCTGCCCCAGGCATACGCCGCGCAGCATATGCCACAACCATATGCCCCGCAAACGGCGTCCCCGGTCTATGGAGCAGCCTTGCCCATACCGGGGCACACTGTGCCAGCGGCGAACCAACCGTTCGTGGCACCAATACCTGCACTGGGAGCCAGCAACCGGCTTTGGCAGCGCCGACCCCGGCAAAGCAGGCTCCGACCAGCGTCAGGTCTTCAGTAGCGCTGGGTGTACCCGGCGGGGGTGCGCTAGCCGCAGCAAGAGCGCTGCTACTCAATCCGCCTGCTGGGGACGCGCCTCAGGCAGCGACCCAGCAGCGGATTCGCGAGGTAGACCGTTTCGTTGTCACCGCCACAAACCCTCGACTTCGGCGGAGACAACGCTCCGGCCAACCGGCCGTGTTGCTGATGCGCACGCCAATGGTTGGTGAACACACGGCAGATTCCAGCTAGACCAGGCTCCAGTTTTGGCCGCACCTGCCCGAAAAGTTCGACAGTAGTGTCAACCCGGCGGAGTTCCTTCAGATCTACTCCACCGCCATACTTGCTGCAGGAGGGGATGAGGCCGTCATGGCCAACTACTTCCCCGTCGCCTTGACCGGCCCGACCCGGTCTTGGCTCATGAACCTCCCTTGGGGTTCCATGACTTCCTGGGGAGAACTCTGCCGGCAGTTCATCGCCAACTTCGGCAGCTCCTACAACCGTCCCGGCACGGAGCTTGACCTCCAAGCCATCAAGTAACAACCTGGGGAGTCGCTGCGCTCCTTCATCCAGCGGTTCTCCCAGGTACGCAACACCATCCCGCATATTCAAAGTGCTTCTATAGTGGTGGCACTTTGACAGTGTCCGAGACGAGAAGATGCTTGAGAAGCTTGCGACCAAAGAGGTCTGCGATGCCTCTGAGCACTTCAGCCTGGCGGACAAGTGCGCCAGAGCAGCCGGTGGGCGGAGCTGGCACTCACTGGCAGCTTCCGAAGCCGGAAGACAGCCCGAAGACGGCGGAGTTCAAGCTGAGCTCCCGACCACGTCAGACAGCCAAGAGCCAAGCACTGGCTGACTTCGTGGCTGAGTGGACGCCAACGAAGGCTGACCCAGGGGGCCGCGAAGACGGTGAACCAAAGTACTGAGCTCCGGTCTTCACCGGGCCTCACTGGACGCTCTTCTTCGACGGCTCCTCGCGAAAGCAGGGGGCCGGTGCCGGTGTACTGCTTCTCATGCCATCGGGGGAGCAGTCTGGGTACATGGTGCGTTTCAATTGCAAGGCAACCAACAACTTGGCAGAGTATGAAGCACTCATCTTTGGCCTAAAAGACAGTCCTGTCTTTGGGCGCTCGCCAGTTGTTGGCACAGGGAGACTCCCAGCTAGTTATCAAGCAAGTTAAGGGTGAATGCCCTTGCAATGACCCACAGCTAGCTGCTTATCTGCTTCACGTGCGGATGTTGGAGAAAGAATTCCTCGCCTTGGACCTGCGCCATGAACCGCGCGCTGGCACGGCCGCAGCTGACAACTTCTCAACGAAGACCTCCATTGGAGCCCCCGTGCACGATGGAGTCTTCGAGAGGACGTTGCTGCAGTCCACAGCCCGGCCCGCCGAGCCGGGCGAAGGGGGCTGAACCAGTGCCACGAAGCTAGGCAGTCCCGGCGGCCCTGGATGCCGCCAAAGGATCGTAAGAGTCACTGGGGACTCCGTGCAACCCAGCGCTCAAGATCCAGAAGCTCAAGTAGTCCCGATGCATGGACCACGGAGGTCCGGGACTCCTTGAAGGACATCCTTCCTGATGAACGTGCTACGCGCTGGTATCTTTACTGGCGTGGCGCCTCGACATCCTATTGCGGTGCATAACCCAGGAGGAAGGCTGCGACTAGCTCGCAGTATTCCAAGGAGGCGAGTGCTGGGAACGCTCATTGTCCCGCGCGTTGGTCAGATAAGCCACCCGGCATTGCTCCTACTGACCGAGAGCCACCTGGACGCCGTCAAACCGGTTAGGGATGCAATGCGTGCCAAGTCCACGCCAAGCAGACCCACACAACCGGTGCAGACGCGCACTCAGAGCCGTCGGGGGATACCAGCTCCTCCATGTCGAGGGCCAGCCGGACATCCCAGGGCCGGGTCACGGGAACTACCCTTCCACATGGTATGCAGGGCCGAAGCCATACTTTCCCCTGATATAGCCATGGGGGCCCCCCGTGTCCGGCGTACGACGAAGCCACGCATGACCCGCTCTGCGTGAAGACAGGCGCTTCGACGCCACCCCAGTAAGTTCACCATGCTTACTTAGGTGTTTATTTAAATTATGCATTAATTTATATGAACATCTCCCCACGCTCTAGATAGTGTGCGTCCATTGTAGACTCGGTTCCTCTTTCCTGCTCTCATGCATAGTCGATATTTGCCGTCCTGCCGAAGGCGGTAGTGCTTGGGGTACCTGCCAGAGGCCCGGTGGCTGTCGGTACCTGAGATATGGGGTACCCCCGCGCACAGGGTAAAATGCCTAAGGAACTCGCCCTTCTCCGCAGGGAGAGCTCCGAAGGCGCGACGCATCCGGCGGGGCCGGATCTCCCTCTCCTCAGAGGAGAGCTCCGGGCCCGCCGCGTGGCATACAGAAGCCGGACCTCCCCCTCCGCGGGAGAGAGGTCCGAAGGCGCCGCGTGTCCAGCGGGGCCGGACCTCCCTCTCCTTAAAGGAGAGCTCCGGGCCCGCCACGTGGCCAGCAGAAGCCGAGCCTCTCCCTCCGCGGAGAGAGGACCGGAGGCTCCACGTGCCCCGCGGGACTGACCCTTCTCTTCTCTGAGAAGGGCTCCGGGCCCGCCACGTGGCAGCAGAGCGACGCTGCCTGCCCCGAGTGATAGGCAGCGGGCTTAAATACGCCCCATACCTTGCCCGTACAAGGTATTCAAGGCCCGCGTCTTCCCAAGACGCGGAAACGCGGAGCACGCGTCTGTCAGGTGCCGTTGCGCCCAGTCGCATCACAGACTGGCGCGCGGTGTCATAACCTGTCAGCCAATAAACACTGCGACAAGACAACCCATGTCCCCTGCGCCGTCATCAACCGCTACGACTAGCATGCGGCATGGGCAGGACGGCAAGATGAAGACTCAGAAGCCTTCGGCCAGAGACAACTACCGGCATAACTGCAGATACGGTAGATAGTAGACAATCTTCCCGGGACCACCTGTCGGGTCCCGGCTCCCCTTGTAAGCCGCCCGAGTCTTGGACTATAAAAGGCTCAGGTAGGCGTCGATAGCAAGGGTTCGCATTTTGCAACTCATACGCTAGCCATACACTCTCAAGCTGTAACTCACCCCCAAGCTCAGGCCTCCGGCCCTGAGCAGCAAGCAATACGGCGAGCTCCATAGCTCGCCGTGGACATAGGGTTTTACGCTCCAGCGGCCTGAACCACGTAAAACTCGCCGTGCCAAGCTCTTACTAACTCGTTCCATCCGCGCAAGCTCTCCGCTAGGAATTAGCCCCTCCGAAAAAAGAACCTCCGCGGGCTGCCCAGTGGAGGCCCGGGGGAAGTGTCGACCGCACACTTCGACATTTGGCACGCCAGGTAGGGGTCTTTTCTCCTAGCGCGACGAGTTTCCTCCGACGAAGATGACCAAGCTTCCTTCAGCGGCAAACTCTCCCCCTCCGCGTTCACGGCGAACTGTGACCACTGGGGAGTACATGTCGACACACTCAGGACGGAGTGTGTCGGCACAAGCTGGTAGCCAACAGCCGACTCCGGCAACTCCGACTCCGGCTATGCAGGCCCAGACCAGTGTGAGATCTTCTGCAGCGCTGAGCGTACACCATGGAGGTGCGCTAGCTGCAGCAAGAGCGCTGCTGCGCAACCCACCTGCGGGGGATGCGCCCCATTCAGCGACCCAGCAATGGGTCCGTGAGGTGGACCGCCTCGTCTTCGCCGCCGCGAACCCTCGGTTTTGGCGAGGACGGCACCCAGGACAACCGGCTGTGTCGCTGACGCGCACACCAATGGTTGACGGGCTAACGGCGGATTCCAGCTCCTCCAGGCTCCTGTCGACGGACCTGCGAAGGAAACTGGAACGGTGCCACTTGGGCCCGGATGCCCGGGTGTACCTCGAGCGACGCTGAGAGAGGCGTCGCAGCCATGAGGCAGGCGACAGCATGTCGTCGGCCTCGACACAACCAGAAGAGCAGGCCTTCACCACGCTAGCCCTGCCTCAGGCATATGCTGCGCAGCATATGCCACAGCTATATGCGCCGCAAGTAGCGGCCCCGGCCTATGGTGCAGCCTTGCCCATGCCGGGATACGCAGTGCCAGGTGCGAACCAAACGTTCGCAGCGCCAGTACCTGCAGCAGCAGGTGCAGGATGTGCGGCCCTTGCACCCCACCTTCGCTTCGCAAGGTGGCCATGCAAGTTTCGCCCGCATCTGCCCGAGAAGTACGACGGTAGCGTCAACCCAGCGGAGTTCCTCCAGATCTACTCCACCGCCGTACTTGCTGCAAGAGGGGACGAGGCTGTCATGGCCAACTACTTCCCCAGCGCCTTGACCGGCCCAGCTCGGTCTTGGCTCATGAATCTACCTCAGGGGTCCATAACCTCCTGGGGTGAGCTCTGCCGGCAGTTCGTCGCCAACTTCGGCAGCTCTTACACCCGTCCCGGCACGGAGCTTGACCTCCACGCCGTCAAGCAACAACCTGGGGAGCCGCTGCGCTCTTTCATCCAGCGGTTCTCTCAGGTACGCAACACCATCCCGCATATCCAAAGTGCCTCAGTGGTGGTGGCGTTCCGACAGGGTGTCCGGGACGAGAAAATGCTTGAGAAGCTCGTGACCAGAGAGGTCCGCGACGTCTCGGAGCTCTTCAGCCTGGCGGACAAGTGCGCCAGAGCAGCTGAAGGGTGGAACTGGCACGCTCTGCTGACCTCCGAGTCAGGAGGACAGCCCGGGTCCGGTGCTGCTGCCTATGGGGGTGGCAAGAAGACCAAGAACCGGCGGGGTGGCAAGATGAAGTCACCATTCACAGCCCCCGTCGCCGCAGCAGCGACGACCGGTGGAGCTCGGGGGCCACGCCCCGACAAAAGGCAGCAGCAATCACCGGCCCCAGACAGTGGCCAAGGCGGGCTATGCCCCATACATGGCACCTGCAACCATACTGCTGCCGAGTTCTGGGAGATCCAGAGGCTCGCAGAGCGCTTCCGCAAAGGGAGACAGCAGAGGGCTGAAGCGCCGCCCTACCCTCAGAGGGATGGCAAACAGAAGGTCGATGCCCCAGTCACTGCTACCCACCAGGTGGGGTTCCAGGAGCCTCAGCGTGTCATAAAGACAGTGCATGACGGTGAGGACTCCAGTTCCGACGGTGACAGGCCAGGGCGTTAGCCAACTGCGGCACGCCTCCGTGCCTCGAACATACCTCTCGGGGGCCGCCTAAGGTCTGTCAACCTCTTGAAGGCCTTGCCAGAAGGGGAAGACGCCTTAGGTCATCCAAGACGAGCCCGGGCCTACCTACCCCTTGAAGGCCTTAGCCAGAAGGGGAGAACTCCCCGGGGGCCCCCAGGAGAAGCCGCGCAGGACCTGATCCAGCGCGAAGATTACAACCTCATCGACAAGACTCGGCTGCAGCGAACACCCCGCAACGCACGGTCTTGGCTAAAGCTGTAAGCACTACCGCCAAAGAACCAAACGCGTCGGGGGCCTGCAGGAGGGCAACCTTGTGAAGTGGCACACTCTATTCCAAGAAGGACCCATAAGCTCTCCCCCAGCAGGGAAGGTCCCTTCCGAATCACGAAAGCTGCCGCCCCAGGTACACATGCCTTTCAACCGAGAGTGGGATCCGCTCCCAATAATCCTTGCCATGGAGCAACACTGTAAGTCCTACTTCCTGAGCATCAGTAGGACAGGGTTATTCCCTTCTGTAAAAGATCCCATAGAATTTAGGAACAGCGCTTGGGGCAGCTAAGTCTCAAGGGACGGTACAGGACTACGTCCAGTTTAGCCTGGTTCCGACCCTAAGCGCGTAGAGTCTTGCTTCCCTTGAAGACAAGGCGGAACATTGCCTCCCTGTACAGCCAGAATTCCACCTATGGGTACGAATACAGAGCCCTTTTCTACTTAGCTCTCTCTCATGCGCTCATTTAAATTATGCATTAATTTTTATGATCGCACTATCTCTGTATGTTCATCGTACATCTAGCTCCCCCTCTCCTGCGCTCATCCATAGTCGGCATTTGCTATCCTACCGAAGGCGGCTGCGCTTGAGGCACCTGCCGATGGCCGAGTGAGTCTCTCGGGCCTCCCCCAGTCAGGTGTTGCGGTGCCAGTTAGTTAGCTCCAGGAAAGGCCAGCGTTGTGCATGGGGGGTCCAGGGTGCGTATCAAGCTTAGCCGGCCCAGAGCCCAAAGCATGCGCATCCTGCCCTCCGGAGGTCCAGGGGAGTACGTCCGCTTTGCCTGGTCATGAACCCAAAGCGCGTGCACTCTGCTTCTGACACGACCCCATTGGTCCTGTCGAGCCAGGATCACGCTGAGGGGTGCTGCGTTGCACAGCACCGTATAACACACGTCAAAGGTACAAAGCGGAAGCAGAAGTTTTATTACATAAACCAGTTTATGAACATGTTTACATCAAAATAAGTTTAGTCTACACTCGCGGGCGTAGACTAAGCATCAAGTGCACGTTCAGCCCTCGAACGTGTCCTTGCTAGCACACACGCACACTAACTCTGCGGCGTGCACGACTCCCACTCGACGGGGTTCCCCTCCTGGGGTTCCGTCTCCTCTTCGGGAGTCCCTTCCTCATAGAACCCTGCAAAAGCTTCAAACACAAGCAGTGAGCACGAAGGCTCAGCAAGTCTGACCCGTCTCACCTAAACATGGAACTTCTACATGAGGGTAATGGGTTGCATGAGGTAAAAATCATTTGCAAGGACTCGCCTAATTAGTGGAACCTTACTTTCAAGTTTTAGCAGCAGATTGTGGAAAACCTTACGCTAAGGCACATGAGAGAGCCGCAATCAAACAAGAAACGCATTTCTCTCATGTACTTTGCCCAAAGTTGAAAAGAACATTAATTAGCTCTAAGCTACAGCATATCATTAACAATCAATGTCCAGCTTTCAATCAGCAATATTTTAACATGTAACTAGCCTGTTCTTTCTACGTCACGGTACAGTGAACAAGTGGTACTCACTGACCGCGAGGGACGGCGATTATAATCGATTTACACCTGCAGGGTTACCCGAACAACCCGTCACGTACGCCCGTACTCGATGTTGCCTACAACAACCATCACGGACGCCGTACGCGACTACCTTTCACCCGTTAGCCAACTATTGAACCGGTCCCATCGTCCCGAGCAAGAGGTCTCTGCACGCGCATCTCCGTGCTGCCAGCCAATTTACACCTCGAGCTCTCAACCTACCCTCTGAACGACGGGCAATGCCTCAATACCCAGCTACCCGAGTTACATCAGTTTCCCGGTTCCCATATAGCCGGTAGGTCTTCGGTACTGTTCTAGCTTGTTCAACAGGCCCGCACACGGCTCGGTCCTCAATCGACACAAGCGGAGCTACAGCACACAGGCCCCAAAGTCCGGCTGCCCTTACTCTCTGCTCGGTCTCATTTTCTTGCCATGTGTATCATGTGCTATCTCTACCCGAGCAATGTGCCTCTAGCCTATTCTCGCGAGTAGTTCCAACTACTCGACTTGTACCGAATCCTACTCTATCCTAGCAATGCAGTGGCTAACGAGGTTTTGGATCCTAAACCCAACCCATGGTTTTCTTGGCTGTGCAGTTGGGTTTCCAATCAAGACTCTAATGCAAAGAACAATATTCAAAGATGTGCTCAAAACAATAAACATTTGTAAAGAGGTTAATGCAAACCGGGGCTTGCCTTGCTGCTCTTGGTCGTAGGCTAGCTGTTCCTCCGGAGTAACGAAGTCTAGGACTTCGGGTTCCTCCTCGACCTTAGCGACTACATGATATAAGAAACATATGTATGTATTAATTTAAATGCATTTGTATTATCTTTGAAGTTGTGAAGTCGATAACCTTTGCTAGATAGACCTAATGACTGTGAAACTTTTACTGTGGCTTGGTTACAACCTAAACAGGGACTTGGTCAAGTTTTAGTTGCAGCAAAGCTCATTTGAGCCCTCCACAAATAATTATGTCCTTGACCTTAATTGGAAATCTTAGGGTGTTCTAGGAATTTACATGAGACAAACTATGACTTTCTGAAAACTAGATTTTCAGAGGGTTCTAATGGAGTTGGTCTTACTTAATTTGGAAGTCTCTAACTACAGATATGAGCTAAACAATTTCAGAGAAAATTCTGAAAATGTTTCTGAACATTTTCTATTTTCTCTGGAACAGTTTCACTAATCACACCATTAGGTGGATTAAATGAGCTCAAATGGATCTGAAATTTTTATGGTAGTTCAGGGATATTTTGGTTAATATCCCAGCAAAATTTCAGGATTTTCCTCCACAGGATTCTCCAGTTAAAATTCCTAACAGTTTAAACTTTGAGGAATTAATTCTGGAAAATTAAGGTTTTTCATGAAGTGAAACTTGAATTGATGGAAAGTACTCGGAGAGCTGAATCCAGCAAAATTTGGTTCACTCAATTTGGAGCTTTCTAGCCAAAGTTATAAGGATTTGAAGTTTGAACTGAAACTGAAATTCGGGGGAAAAAGTTTAAACTCTGGCTTGTGGGCCACGCACACAGTGCGTCGTCTCCCTCCTCGCGCCAACTGCGCGGCGGCGGCGTTCTCCGGCGACCTTCGCCGGAACTGAGTTCCCGGCCACCCCCCGGCCTGAAACTTGCCGCCTGCCCCTTTACTTACCCCCTGGACTCGATGGTGGGGTCGCCGGCCGCCGGCGATGACCGGAAACCCGTGCGCACCGATGACAGCACCTGCTAGGGTTCCGGTGAGGTCGGTCCCGCTCTCCCGTGCACCAAATCGACCGGAAATCGGTCGGAGAGCATCGGTAGAGCATGGGAAACCCGAACCAGTGCTGGGTGGAAGCTAGAAACGCCGGCAACTAGGCTCTCGACGGTGAGCCGAGGTGTTCAGCCATGGCGGCGGGGAAAACAGCCATATCATGGCCGATTCTTGATGGTTTTCTCTAATTCCAGTTCGAGCATGGGCGCTATCGTGCGTAGAAGCTACTCGGTAACGAGCTCGTCCAACCCTCGTGCATAGAGCACGAATTTCACCCGAAGGTGAGCTCGGTCCTTATGAACTGATCAAGAGTAAATTTGGAAATTCTCGGCCGAGGGTTGATCAATCGCCAAACGGCTTTCGGCTACGCCATCTACATACAATCACGCACCTTTCTTGTGTAGAGAAGAGGACGTGACAACGGTCATGCCGTGCTGTCCACGGGAGCCCGATCGGCGGCGATGTTCGGTTCGCCGGAGAAATGGCTCGTACAGCTCGAGGAAGCTTGCTCACTGGCCAACACGGAGTCTGGGAGGTTGCTCACGATCTCTTGGTGCCGTTTTGCTGTGGAGGAGGCTGTGATCGCGAGTGATCGGCTTGATCAAGCGTGAGCTCGAGCGGCGGCGATGGCAGTGGAAGAACAGGTCGTGCACGTCGGCAGCTCGGGGAATGGCGACTGAAGCACGCCGGGGAGGGAATAAATAGCCCGGCGGCTGGTCTCCGGCTTGGGGCGCGCAGCAGGAGCTGGTGCCGGCTGCCCCCCCCTCGGTGGCGCGCGCACACTGCACCCGGGAACCGACTGAACTGTGTTTCAGTCGGTTTGTGTTGAGGTAGAGGCTGACATGTGGGTCCCACTCCCCATTTTAACCTCTGAAATTTACTCCTAATCACTGTTGTAAACAGTGAACCCCATACTACCCTTGGCAATTCAAATTATTCACCCATGAGCCATTTGAATTGATCAAAGTTCAAATGAGGTTTGGTTTGAATGAATTTCAGCACAAGTTCAGTTTGAAATTCAAATAAAGTTTGAATTTCTCCCACTTAGCTCATGTCAAGACCAACTCCAAATGGAGTGAAAATTGGTGTGTGAGCTCACAAAAATGTGCTGAGTAAGAATATGCCTTCCACTTTTAAATTCATGGGATAAACACAGTTTGAATTTGAATATGTTTTCAAACTGCCCTCTTCCTATCTATACCCAAGATGACCTCAAAAAGGTTTTTAATTTGGGTGAAACTTGGCATGGACATCCTTAGCAATGTGTAGGAGTTTTTCCTATGTCCATCCCATCTATATCACATGTGGGAAATACCACTTTTGCAATGTGTAAGTTTGTTCTCTAATGAGCATGTTGATAATTGTTACTTGCTCTTCATTTGTGTTCATCAGTCTTCCTCAAATGAGGTGTGTGGTGTGGTGATGAACACTGCAAATGGGTGTCAAAAACTGAGGCCCTTACATTCCTCCCCCCTTAAAAGAATCTCGTCCCGAGATTATAAGGTGAAAATGAGATTGAGGACGGTGGAAAATTACCGGATATGCGACGTGAAAAAGTCGGGGTGGTTAGTGCGAAGGAATTCTTCGCTCTCCCACGTCGCTTCGTCCATGGAGTGATTACTCCATAGAACCTTGTAGAACCACAACGTACGGTTGCGTGTGGTTCGAGCCTTTTCATCAATAATCTGCACCGGTTCCTCCCGATAGGTGAGATCCGGTTGCAGTTCTTCAATGTCTTCCAGCTGAACGGTAGTTGATAGCTTGAGACACTTCCTCAGCTGGGAAATGTGAAAGACGTCGTGCACACCGGAAAGTGCTTCTGGTAATTTCAGCCGGTATGCCACCGATCCACATCTTTCGGTAATCTGGAATGGACCGTAGAATCGGGGTGCCAACTTTCCTCTCACCCCAAATCTGTTTACGCCCTTCATTGGAGACACCCGTAGATATACGTGATCTCCAACTTCGAATTGTAACGGGCGCCTTCTCCGATCCGCATACTGTTTCTGTCGGGATTGAGCGGCTTTTAGGTTCGCTTGAATCAATCGAACCCTTTCTTCCGCGTTGTTGACAAGGTCAATCCCGAAGGTAACCCTTTCGCCAGACTCACACCAGTTCAAGGGTGTGCGGCATTTTCTTCCGTATAGCGCCTCGTAGGGCGCCATCTTGATGCTGGCTTGGCACCCATTGTTGTACGAGAACTCGGCTAACGGCAAGTGATCATCCCAATTCTTGCCGTGGTTGATAGCGCAAGCTCGTAGCATGTCTTCTAGGATTTGATTTACCCGCTCGGTTTGCCCATCCGTCTGCGGGTGGTAGGCTGAACTACGGATCAGCTTCGTCCCCAAGGCAGCGTGTAGCTGCTCCCAAAAACGGGACACAAATAAAGTGCCCCGGTCCGATATGATGGTACGGGGTACGCCATATAAGCATAGAATCCGTGAGATGTACAGTTCAGCGTACTTCTTGGCGTTGTAGTTGGTGTTGACCAGGATGAAATGGGCAACTTTGGTGAGCCGATCAACGATCACCCACACCGAATCATGTTTCTGTAAGGTGGTGGGTAAACCGACGACAAAATCCATGCTCACGTCCTCCCACTTCCAGGCAGGAATGCCCAGTGGTTGCAGCAGTCCCGGTTTCCGCATGTGGTCTGCCTTCACCCTTCGACATGTATCACACTCGGACACGTATTTTGCAGTCTCTCGCTTCATCCGTGTCCACCAAAATCTTCTTCTAAGTTCTTGATACATTTTGTTGCTGCCGGGGTGAATAGAAAATTTTGATAAGTGAGCCTCATCAAATATTTTCTTCCGTAACTCCGGGTTTCGGGGTACGACGATCCGGTCCTTGAACCATAGGACGCCGTCTCCGTCCTTCCAGAAACATTTCAACTCCCCACTGTCTACACGTCTCCGCAAATGTGACATGCCCTTGTCATTCTTCTGGGCTGCCGCTATCTCTTCATGGATGGTGGGGATCAAAGCTAGGTTGTAGAGAGCTCCGTGTGGAATCACATGTAATGGTGGTTCACTCTCTTCCAACGGTGTGATGGTCAGATTATTGACGTGTGACTTGCGGCTCAGCGCATCTGCCACAACGTTTGCCTTGCCCGGATGATAATGGATCTCTATCTCGTAATCCTTTATCAGTTCTAACCATCTTCGTTGCCTCATATTCAGCTGCTTCTGAGTGAATATGTACTTGAGGCTTATGTGGTCGGTATATAAATGTACGAGGTTACCGAGTAGGTAGTGCCTCCACATCTTCAGTGCAAGTACCACGGCAGCGAGCTCCAAGTCGTGAGTTGGATAATTTTGCTCATGGTTCCTAAGCTGCCGTGATCCATACGCGACCACTCTTCGGTCTTGCATCAGCACACATCCGAGCCCAATGCCGGATGCATCGCAGTACACATCGAACGGTTTTGTTGTGTCTGGCTGCGCCAAAACCGGTGCTGATGTCAGGTGCTTGACTAAAGCCTTGAATGCCGCTTCACATGCTGGACTCCAAACATATTTGGTAGCCTTCTTCAGCAGCTCTGTCATTGGCTTGGCAATCTTTGAGAAGCTCGGAATGAACCTCAGATAATATCCCGCGAGTCCGAGGAAACTCCGTACCTCATGAACAGTTCTCGGGGATTTCTAATTCAGCACTTGCGTGATCTTGCTCGGGTCCACAGCGATACCCTCCGCTGAGATGATATGCCCGAGGAAAGGCACTTGTGATATCCAAAACTCGCATTTGCTGAATTTTGCGTATAACTTGTGATCCTGCAGCCGTTGCAAGACTATATGCAGATGTTTCTTGTGATCTTCCTCCGACTTGGAGTATACCAGAATGTCGTCGATGAAGACCACGACAAACTTGTCCAGCTCCGGCATGAACACCGAGTTCATTAAGTACATGAAGTGAGCTGGAGCATTGGTGAGGCCAAAGGAC
This sequence comes from Neostapfia colusana, assembly GCA_030760725.1. Classification (NCBI taxonomy): domain Eukaryota; kingdom Viridiplantae; phylum Streptophyta; class Magnoliopsida; order Poales; family Poaceae; genus Neostapfia; species Neostapfia colusana. The sequence continues at coordinate 74,565,751 of JASWHV010000004.1, forward strand.
ATGACCAGGTACTCATAAAGTCCGTACCTTGTCGAGAAAGCTGTCTTTGGAATGTCCTCCGCCCTTATCTTAATCTGATGGTACCCGGATCTTAAATCCATCTTGGAAAAGATCTTTGCTTCGACCAACTGATCAAACAACATGTCGATCCGTGGCAACGTGTACTTGTTCTTGATGGTTACGGCATTTAATGGACGGTAGTCCACGCAAAGCCGCAGCGTCTCATCCTTCTTCTTGACAAATAATGCCGAACAACCCCATGGCGAGGAGCTCGGCCTAATAAAACCCTTCTCCAGAAGGTCCGTGAGCTGAGTCTTCAGTTCAGCCAACTCCTTGGGCGCCATCTTGTACGGCCTTCGGGATATTGGCATGGTTCCCGGTGCGAGTTCAATCTTGAACTCCACCTCTCTATCGGGTGGCATCCCCGGCAAATCGTCCGGGAATACATCAGGGAACTCTCGGACCACTGGAATGTCTTCCAATCTGATGGTTGTGGCTTGATAGACACTTGGAAGTTTTATTTCTGGACTGTCCAGAAATAATGAGTGAGAACCGTGCACCTCTGAGTTTAAGTGCACGACTCGAAGGACGGTGTCTAAAACAGCGCCGTGGCGGGTTAACCACGACATCCCTAGGATGACATCGACCTTCTGCCCCTCTAAGATAATGAGAGACGTGGGGTACACTCTACCCGCTAAGCATAATGGTGCTTTGGAGACCATTACGCTTGCTGAAATCTTCCCACCCGGTGAACAAATTAAATATGGACTATCGGTGGGTAGTATTGGCAAGCTGTGTTTAGCAATGAAAGCTTGGCTAATAAAATTATGCGTGGCGCCTGAATCAAATAGTACTATAGCGGGATGCTGGTGGAGTTGGAACATACCCGCAAGGATTGGCTCGCCCTCCGGCACGTCCTCAATGGCAAGCTGGTGGACAGTGCCGGGCCTAGGGTTTGCCCGCCGCGCATTAGTAGGGTTCCGGGGTTGATTCCTCCCCGGAAACTGTGGTGCCACTCCGCCGCCTTGCCTCTCCGGGCAACTGCTCGCGAAGTGTCCTGGACGACCACACTTGTAACATGTGGCCGCTGCTGGTGGAGTACTTGGTGTACGGAAGCCCGGCATGCGTTGCGGAGGTGCAAACGCACGCGGCATCGCCCGCTGCTGCTGTTGTTGTTGCGGTGGTACTGGCAGTGCCGGCCGGAATGCCGGTGAAGAGTACGGCCGACTGCAGAACGGCATCGACCGCTGTGGTGGCTGCCAGCGTGGGCCTGATGGTGGGCGATTCACCATCCGAAACTTCTGAGAAGGACCGCCTCCTTCTCCGCTGCTCTGCGGCGCGCTTCGCTTTCGCTCTGCCGCCGCCAACTCCTTGCCGGAGTCCTCCTGAACAATCGCAGCATCAATGATGTCGTTGAGGCTGCCGCGATTGAACATCGCCAACTTGTCCCTCAGGAGCGGGTTAAGCCCCTGGTAAAAGTGGTCCCGCCGCTTCTCGTCCGTATCTGCGTGATACGACGCGTAGAGCGCGAGATCGTTGAACGCCCTGGAATATTCCAGCGCGTTCCGGCTCCCTTGTTGCAGGTGTAGGAACTCCTGCGTCTTCCTCTTCATCAAACCGGGCGGTATATGATAGGCCCTGAAGGCCGTCCGGAACTCCGCCCAGGTCATCACTCGGTCGGTGGGCTGTGAAGCACAGAAGTTGGCCCACCACGCGCTCGCGGATCCTTGGAGCTGCTGGACCGCGAACTGAGTCTTGCGCTGCTCGCTGATTTGGAGCAGCCCGAACTTCATCTCTATGGCGCGGAGCCAGTTGTCCGCGTCAAGTGGTTCATCCGCCCTTGAGAATACAGGGGGATGAGTCGCCAGGAAGTCGGAGTAGGAGCTCTGTTGGCGCTCCTCACGATCTTGACGTCTCTCTGGGCGAGACGTATTGGCGATGAGAGTCTGCAGCAACTCTGTGTGCTGCTGATGCGAGCCCGCCATTGCCGCGACAATGTCGGCCAATGTCACCGTTGGCAGTGGCGGTTGCGGTGTTTGCTGTTGCTGTTGCTGCTGCTGTCCCGATGAGTCCTCGGGAGGTGGTTGGGAGGCCTCTCCCCCTTGGCTAGTACCTCCAACATCAGGGTTTGCACGAGTACGCGTCATTCTGAAATTCAACACAGCAGCAATTAGCACATGTCTCACTCAAAATTCCATAAACAGCAGTAGGTATTGAAGCGACGCATGACTAACTTGCACAACATTCACATATATTGATAAAGCATAAACTTTATACAAGATACATTATTCTCGGATCTCCGAGAAGTCGTGCTCATGTCGTCACTACCTATACATACGCTACTGTCTACGACATGTCACCGATTACAAAAGTTGGGTTACGCTACCCTAGCTTCCCTACTTGGCAACCGTAACCCCCTACTCGGAGTAGAACTCGACCTCCTGTGGGTCGTCCTCCTCCGGTACCTCGGCTGGTGGCTCGGGGTCTACCACCTCTTCTCCCATTCCGGGTTCTCCCATGGCTGGAAGACCCAAGACTACTGGTACGCCCAATACCGGGGGCACGAGGTCCTGCAAGGCATGCACCTCGTCCATAGCTTGGTTGTAGTCCTCTTCCCAGCCTTGGCCTTCCTCGATAGCGTCGTCCCGCTCCTGAGCAAGGTCCTCATTCTGCTGGGTTAGGGTCTGCACCAGCTCTTGCAACGCCGCGATGTCAACACGGCTCTTCTTCTTTGCCTTCTTCAGACGACGCAACTGATTGTGTTGTTCATTCAGTCGCTTGATCGTCGGAAGGAGCACATTAAGGAGTGCGCTGTGAGCACACTCGAATTGATCTCCACGGCTTGTGCTCTCCTTGAGCTTGGTGGCGAGATGTTCCGTATGAACAGCTTGGCTGTCCATCACAGCGTTTCCCGCCCTCATTTGGAGGCTGAGGTTTGCCTCCGCGGGGTTGTACCTTAGGCAATTCGGGTCTGTTGCCTCCAGGTACCTCTCTTCCCACACATGCTGAGCTCGTCCCTCCACCGGAACGAGTGCGTATGGAGTTCCCTCCATAGCCTGCACGTGTAGTTGGCAGAAACGTGACATAGTGTCACGGGCTGCCACTTGCCACATCCCTTCCGGTTGTCTTCCTCTCACCGTGACGGTGAATGGCACCCAACCGGGTGGCATAGGTCCTGCGGGAACCTCGACATGGATCGTCCACGCCTTGTTCCCCTCTTCACCCTCTTCCTTGGCGATGTATTGCGGCACCTGGTTGTACCCGAAATATTGGAGCATTTGCGACAATGCTTCCGGGTAGCCGCTACGGTCAGAACAGTGGGAAGCCACCCACCCGTTCTCCAACTGTTTATCTGCTGTCATCTGTAAAAATATATTTGAGAAATGTCAAATATTTATTTAAACAGTAAACTTCTGAGTTATAACATAAAACATGTCATTGAACCCATAAAACTTGGAAACATAGTTCAAACTTTAAACAAATTTGACTGCTGGTCTGCTGTTCCCATGACAGCCTTGACCAGTTTCCATATCAACCTGATTTAGGCCATGTTAAAGGCAAACCAATTCTGGAGCTCAACATCAAAGTTAAAGTTAACTTCAATAGCTTTCCAGCCAGTATTTGCTTGGCCTAAGACCTGTCCTGGTTCAAAGGTTATAAGATGTCAAAGTTAACAGAATTTCTGGAAACAATTGGACAGCACCTCCCTGCTTTAGGTACTGAATTGATCCAAGAATCCCAGTTAATTCTGTTCCCAATCTGACAAAACTTTCTGTTACAAAGTCGTAACCCATCTCATAAGATTTCCAGAAGTACCTCATTTCCTATTTTTGGATTTTTAAGCAGGAAGTTATGCTTAATTTACAGAGAGTTTACAGAGAGTCTTTGCTCTGTCCTGTTTTCTGGACAGTTTCAACTCTACTGCATTTTTCGAGTGGTTAAGGGGTGAAACACCTCTGGACCTCAACAGAAGAGTTGTAAAGCACTTCCAACGCTTTCCAGAAATGTATCATACGACCCCAAACTCGAAAGAACTCAACCTCTAACCTCTGATTAACTTCAGCCTTGATTCAGCTGAAAACAGAGTGCTCTGTCCTTAACATGCTATAAGTTGAAAGCTTGTTAACTTTGAATATCCTGTTCAAGGGAAGGAGTTACATCAAGTTTTACTACTTTGGATTAAAACCTTCCAATTTTTACAATAAAGTTGTTTATTTAGTTGGGTGTGACGTCGATGCGTCACCAAATTTTGTCGGTACTACGTCTTCACAAAGAAAAACCTATACCGGACTTAGCCGGCTTCGTTAGTTCAGTGGCACTACTCGTCACTCGCACACGGATGCTACACGTATACCGTTTCGTGGTAAGGCTACCTGCAGAAACTCAAACAATCATCAGACTCGGCTGCACACCGAGCCCGGAATCCATACGGTTCGTACACCCGGCCGTCATCACTCGCCCGGATGTTCTCAAGCCAAACACGCCTTGAGTTACGTGTTCACGTTTCAGACCACGTGACGGGGTCTCCCATGTTGCACCACGCACGCCAGGGACAGACGTTGCTCGAATACCCCAAACGACATGAAGAGTCGTAGAGGATACTAAAGCGGGTCGGGTTACCTGCCACCCGTGGGGCTCCACCCTTCAGCTTGTGCGCACTGGTGGACAGCGCTTACGTACACCCCCCAAGACATGAACGTCCCGAGATGCACGATTTTCCGACATAACAAATAAGTTAATAAGCCACTTTCTATATACTAATAACCTCCTTATACGGGCTACGAACTCGTTCCTCACTGGATTTTTGAAAAAGAAGACCTTTGTACTTTGTTAAACCTCAAGCGAGCTCTGATACCACGCTGACACGACCCCATTGGTCCTGTCGAGCCAGGATCACGCTGAGGGGTGCTGCGTTGCACAGCACCGTATAACACACGTCAAAGGTACAAAGCGGAAGCGGAAGTTTTATTACATAAACCAGTTTATGAACATGTTTACGTCAAAATAAGTTTAGTCTACACTCGCGGGCGTAGACTAAGCATCAAGTGCACGTTCAGCCCTCGAACGTGTCCTTGCTAGCACACACGCACACTAACTCTGCGGCGTGCACGACTCCCACTCGACGGGGTTCCCCTCCTGGGGTTCCGTCTCCTCTTCGGGAGTCCCTTCCTCATAGAACCCTGCAAAAGCTTCAAACACAAGCAGTGAGCACGAAGGCTCAGCAAGTCTGACCCGTCTCACCTAAACATGGAACTTCTACATGAGGGTAATGGGTTGCATGAGGTAAAAATCATTTGCAAGGACTCGCCTAATTAGTGGAACCTTACTTTCAAGTTTTAGCAGCAGATTGTGGAAAACCTTACGCTAAGGCACATGAGAGAGCCGCAATCAAACAAGAAACGCATTTCTCTCATGTACTTTGCCCAAAGTTGAAAAGAACTTTAATTAGCTCTAAGCTACAGCATATCATTAACAATCAATGTCCAGCTTTCAATCAGCAATATTTTAACATGTAACTAGCCTGTTCTTTCTACGTCACGGTACAGTGAACAAGTGGTACTCACTGACCGCGAGGGACGGCGATTATAATCGATTTACACCTGCAGGGTTACCCGAACAACCCGTCACGTACACCCGTACTCGATGTTGCCTACAACAACCATCACGGACGCCGTACGCGACTACCTTTCACCCGTTAGACAACTATTGAACCGGTCCCATCGTCCCGAGCAAGAGGTCTCTGCACGCGCATCTCTGTGCCGCCAGCCGATTTACACCTCGAGCTCTCAACCTACCCTCTGAACGACGGGCAATGCCTCAATACCCAGCTACCCGAGTTACATCAGTTTCCCGGTTCCCATATAGCCGGTAGGTCTTCGGTACTGTTCTAGCTTGTTCAACAGGCCCGCACACGGCTCAGTCCTCAATCGACACAAGCGGAGCTACAGCACACAGGCCCCAAAGTCCTGCTGCCCTTACTCTCCGCTCGGTCTCATTTTCTTGCCATGTGTATCATGTGCTATCTCTACCCGAGCAATGTGCCTCTAGCCTATTCTCGCGAGTAGTTCCAACTACTCGACTTGTACCGAATCCTACTCTATCCTAGCAATGCAGTGGCTAACGAGGTTTTGGATCCTAAACCCAACCCATGGTTTTCTTGGCTGTGCAGTTGGGTTTCCAATCAAGACTCTAATGCAAAGAACAATATTCAAAGATGTGCTCAAAACAATAAACATTTGTAAAGAGGTTAATGCAAACCGGGGCTTTCCTTGCTGCTCTTGGTCGTAGGCTAGCTGTTCCTCCGGAGTAACGAAGTCTAGGACTTCGGGTTCCTCCTCGACCTTAGCGACTACATGATATAAGAAACATATGTATGTATTAATTTAAATGCATTTGTATTATCTTTGAAGTTGTGAAGTTGATAACCTTTGCTAGATAGACCTAATGACTGTGAAACTTTTACTGTGGCTTGGTTACAACCTAAACAGGGACTTGGTCAAGTTCTAGTTGCAGCAAAGCTCATTTGAGCCCTCCACAAATAATTATGTCCTTGACATTAATTGGAACTCTTAGGGTGTTCTAGGAATTTTCATGAGACAAACTATGACTTTCTGAAAACTAGATTTTCAGAGGGTTCTAATGGAGTTGGTCTTACTTAATTTGGAAGTCTCTAACTACAGATATGAGCTAAACAATTTCAGAGAAAATTCTGAAAATGTTTCTGAACATTTTCTATTTTCTCTGGAACAGTTTCACTAATCACAACATTAGGTGGATTAAATGAGCTCAAATGGATCTGAAATTTTTATGGTAGTTCAGGGATATTTTGGTCAATATCCCAGAAAAATTTCAGGATTTTCCTCCACAGGATTCTCCAGTTAAAATTCCTAACATTTTAAACTTTGAGGAATTAATTCTGGAAAATTAAGGTTTTTCATGAAGTGAAACTTGATTTGCTGGAAAGTACTCGGAGAGCTGAATCCAGCAAAATTTGGTTCACTCAATTTGGAGCTTTCTAGCCAAAGTTATAAGGATTTGAAGTTTGAACTGAAACTGAAATTCGGGGGAAAAAGTTTAAACTCTGGCTTGTGGGCCCCGCACACAGTGCGTCATCTCCCTCCTCGCGCCAACTGCGCGGCGGCGGCGTTCTCTGGCGACCTTCGCCGGAACTGAGTTCCCGGCCACTCCCCGGCCCGAAACTTGCCGCCTGCCCCATTACTGACCCCCTGGACTCGATGGTGGGGTCGCCGGCCGCCTGCGATGACCGGAAACCCGTGCGCACCGATGACAGCACCTGCTAGGGTTCCGGTGAGGTCGGTCCCGTTCTCCCGTGCACCAAATCGACCGGAAATCGGTCGGAGAGCATCAGTAGAGCATGGGAAACCCGAACCAGTGCTGGGTGGAAGCTAGAAACGCCGGCAACTAGGCTCTCGACGGTGAGCCGAGGTGTTCAGCCATGGCGGCGGGGAAAACAGCCATATCATGGCCGATTCTCGATGGTTTTCTCTAATTCCAGTTCGAGCGTGGGCGCTATCGTGCGTAGAAGCTACTCGGTAACGAGCTCGTCCAACCCTCGTGCATAGAGCACGAATTTCACCCGAAGGTGAGCTCGGTCCTTATGAACTGATCAAGAGTAAATTTGGAAATTCTCGGCCGAGGGTTGATCAATCGCCAAACGGCTTTCGGCTACGCCATCTACATACAATCACGCACCTTTCTTGTGTAGAGAAGAGGACGTGACAACGGTCGTGCCGTGCTGTCCACGGGAGCCCGATCGGCGGCGATGTTCGGCTCGCCGGAGAAATGGCTCGTACAGCTCGAGGAAGCTTGCTCACTGGCCAACACGGAGTCTGGGAGGTTGCTCATGATCTCTTGGTGCCGTTTTGCTGTGGAGGAGGCTGTGCTCGCGAGTGATCGGCTTGATCAAGCGTGAGCTCGAGCGGCGGCGATGGCAGTGGAAGAACAGGTCGTGCACGTCGGCAGCTCGGGGAATGGCGACTGAAGCACGCCGGGGAGGGAATAAATAGCCCGGCGGCTGGTCTCCGGCTTGGGGCGCGCAGCAGGAGCTGGCGCCGGCTGCCCCCCCTCGGTGGCGCGCGCACACTGCACCCGGGAACCGACTGAACTGTGTTTCAGTCGGTTTGTGTTGAGGTAGAGGCTGACATGTGGGTCCCACTCCCCATTTTAACCTCTGAAATTTACTCCTAATCACTGTTGTAAACAGTGAACCCCATACTACCCTTGGCAATTCAAATTATTCACCAATGAGCCATTTGAATTGATCAAAGTTCAAATGAGGTTTGGTTTGAATGAATTTCAGCACAAGTTCAGTTTGAAATTCAAATAAAGTTTGAATTTCTCCCACTTAGCTCATGTCAAGATCAACTCCAAATGGAGTGAAAATTGGTGTGTGAGCTCACAAAAATGTGCTGAGTAAGAATATGCCTTCCACTTTTAAATTCATGGGATAAACACAGTTTGAATTTGAATATGTTTTCAAACTGCCCTCTTCCTATCTATACCCAAGATGACCTCAAAAAGGTTTTTAATTTGGGTGAAACTTGGCATGGACATCCTTAGCAATGTGTAGGAGTTTTTCCTATGTCCAGCCCATCTATATCACATGTGGGAAATACCACTTTTGCAATGTGTAAGTTTGTTCTCTAATGAGCATGTTGATAATTGTTACTTGCTCTTCATTTGTGTTCATCATTCTTCCTCAAATGAGGTGTGTGGTGTGGTGATGAACACTGCAAATGGGTGTCAAAAACTGAGGCCCTTACAGCTTCCCCAGCGCATGGCCCGGTACTAGAGATCGGACGGCCGTACCCGGACCTCGGAGGGAGCCGGAGCTCCGGCGCCTCGTGCACAGAATTGCCCAGGCCCCGTATAGCGGATCAGGGTCGTAAGACGGATAAGACTAGGAGATGGGATGGGAGGACCCCCCGAGGAGAATTACGTTTCCTCTGCCTGTGTGCAGGACCTCCAGGTTACGGCAACAGGGACTGCATGAAGCGGGTGGAAAGGAGCTACCAGCTACTCCGGCCTGGGACTGGAAGGACCGGGACCTGCCCCTCCAGCAAGGGCGGGACCCGGGGGCCCCACGTGTCCAGCGGGCCCAGAGCTCCCGCCTCTTAGGAAGGAGCTCCGGACCCGCCACGTGGCAGGCAGATCTGAAGCTCCCCATAGGGCGAGATCCGGAGACCTCCGGGGGCCCCTAACACGGTTAGGACCCGGGGAAGGTGTCTGTGCAAGGCTCCGAGATTGGAAATGGCCTCTGAGTACCTTGCGGAGCTAAGGACTCAGCCAGGCAAAGCCAAGAAGGAGAGAAAAAGCATCACAGACACAAGTATCCAAGAGAGTCAAATTAAGCAAGGCTCCATGAGCTGGACTACAGACTCGATAAAAAGGGAGAAACAAGTCCTAAGGACCTCCCGGCTCTCGCCGGAACCTTGCGGCTACAAGGGCGGCCACATCCTCGACTTCAGCCCTAACAGCTTCCTCCCGCTACGCGGCTGAGCCCTCTCTTGCTGGCTCTAGCGAAAAAGAGGGATCGCGGCTCTTGAAGCATGCCAGCACATGCGAGGCGACCTCTAAAGCTAAGCCACGGCCCTCGGCCTCAAGCTCGCTGGCGACCACCGAGTCGAGTCTGTCCAGCTTGGCGCCGATCGACTCCAACGCAGGGATCACCTCCGCCACCTTCAATGCGGGAGTCGCGGCCCTCACCGGACTGAAGCCAAGAGGGATCAGGGCGGACCCCGCTCGATCCACGAAGCTTGAGACCGCAAGAGCCTCGGAGGACCGCAAGGCTGAGAGCTCCTCCACCTCGCGGCGGGCCGCCTGCAGAGCCTCCAGGTTCCTCTCGGAGAATTCCTTCTCCTTGGCCGCCAGGGAGCTCTCCCGAAGGTGGAGAGTCTTGGCGAGCCGCTCCAACTCAGCGGCCTTGAAGTCGGCGGTCAGCTCCCGGTCCAAGACCGCCCGGCGATCACGGGAGACCTGTTCCTCCCTCAAGTAAAGGTCTGCTTTCAGGATCTCCAGCTCCTCCATCTGAGCTCGAAGGTCATCCTCGCCCGCAGCCAGCTGCGCGGCGACCCTCTCCGCCTCAGCTGCCATGGAACGCTCCCGTTCCTCAACGGCGAGTTCACGGCGCTCCAACCGGTGCCGTATCTCCACAGCAGCAGAGAGGCTCTCTTCGGCCCGGGCGTGTGCCTCCAGGGCCTCCCTGTTGATCCGCCGCGATTGGGTGTCCATGCGGTCGACAGCCAGCTTCATCCGGTCGACGAGCGCTTCCCTGAAGTCGAGCAACTCCCGCCTGGAGTCGAGCTCACTCTTAACCTTCGCGGTCCTCTCCCGCAAAAGGTTCCCCCAGATGAGGAGGCGGTCCCGTTCAACAGTATACTCCTCCCGCTCGCGCCCTAGTGCAGCCAAGACCTGCCGGACGCTCGACTCGGCAAGCGCGAAGGCGTCCGCCAGAGGCAATGGAGCAACAGAGGCTGGGGCAGTCCCCCCGACCTCCTCCATTACCTCGTCCTCAGGAAGAGCCGACGCACCAGCAGCCGAGACGAGACGCCGATCAGGAGAAGCTGGCTCCGCGGCTCTGGCAGCCAGGCCAGCCGGGCTCTCTTCAGCTTCTGGCTCCTTGACCTGAGGAGAGGGACGAGCTGGGGAAGGCGGTGCTGGAGAAGAGGCCAGGCCGCCTAGCGCAGGGTCAACCTGCGCTGGCTCGGGGGCCGCGGTGGCCGTCTCGGCAGGAAGAGACGACGCCGCCGCGGAATCCGGGCACACCGGAACAGGAGAAGTTCGCGCTGGCCTGGGGGCCACGGCAGCTGCCCCTGGCTCCGAGCGCAGCGGTACAGATTCCCCGCAAGACGGGGAAAGCCGGGAAGCGCGGACACTCCAGCGGGCTCTGAACCCCGACTTTCGAGCCGGGGTAGGACTTCCAGAGCCCGCTACCGTCGCCGACGGCCGCTCCGCAGTCGCTTGGACTGGCGGAACAGGGGACGCCCCAGAGGCTTCCCCCAGCGCATCAACCCGGGGTCTCTTCGAGTCGCCACCGGAGGGAGTGTCAGGCACCCCAGAATCCCGACTTGGCACCGACGCCGTTGCTGGAGGAGATTGAGCGTGTTTCTTCTCTAGCAGCGGGTTGGAAGCCATGGCAAGGGAGAACTCAAAGGCAAGAGAGCAAAAGCACAAGAGTCCGAGAAGAAACGCTGAGAAATGCGAAGGGAAGCTGCAATGTGGGTGAGACCCCCTCTAAAAAGCTTCCCGGTGCAATTCCAAGCGATTCGGAACTCTTCGAATATCCCGCACCGGCAACCGCTTCGGTTCCTAGACCGAATGCCGATGACGGGTGGGCCCAAGCCGCCTAACTGAAGCGGTGGGGGCAAGGAGTCAGTCTCGTAAGAAGATGAGCCGGCAAGGCACTTCGGCGGTTCCCGAAGAAAGCGCCGCAACGTGCAGAAGTGGCAGTCTTGGGAACCGCCGCAGTAAAAGCGACCATCAAGTGAGCGCACGCTCCCACGATCCCGTGGCTGTTCGTGCTCCGGCAGCGGTCAATTCAGGACTTAGAGAAAGTGCGAGGACCCGAAGAGACGGAGGTCCCACCTCGGGCTCGCTATCTCCCCCGAGATGGGCCCGGGGGCCACTGTCGGTACCTGAGATATGGGGTACCCCCGCGCACAGGGTAAAATGCCTAAGGAACTCCCCCTTCTCCGCAGGGAGAGCTCCGAAGGCGCCACGCGTCCGGCGGGGCCGGATCTCCCTCTCCTCAGAGGAGAGCTCCGGGCCCGCCGCGTGGCATACAGAAGCCGGACCTCCCCCTCCGTGGGAGAGAGGTCCGAAGGCGCCGCGTGTCCAGCGGGGCCGGACCTCCCTCTCCTTAGAGGAGAGCTCCGGGCCCGCCACATGGCCAGCAGAAGCCGAGCGTCTCCCTCCGCGGAGAGGGGACCGGAGGCTCCACGTGCCCCGCGGGACTGACCCTTCTCTTCTCTGAGAAGGGCTCCGGGCCCGCCACATGGCAGCAGAGCGACGCTGCCTGCCCCGAGTGATAGGCAGCGGGCGTAAATACGCCCCATACCTTGCCCGTACAAGGTATTCAAGGCCCGCGTCTTCCCAAGACGCGGAAACGCGGAGCACGCGTCTGTCAGGTGCCGTTGCGCCCAGTCGCATCACAGACTGGCGCGTGGTGTCAGAACCTGTCAGCCAATAAACACTGCGACAAGACAACCCATGCCGCCTGCGCCGTCATCAACCGCTACGACTGGCATGCGGCATGGGCAGGGTGGCAAGATGAAGACTCAGAAGCCTTCGGCCAGAGACAACTACCGGCATAACTGCAGATACCGTAGATATTAGACAATCTTCCCGGGACCACCTGTCGGGTCCCGCCTCCCCTTGCAAGCCGCCCGAGTCTTGGACTATAAAAGGCTCGGGTAGACGTCGATAGCAAGGGTTCGCATTTTGCAACTCATACGCTAGCCATACACTCTCAAGCTGTAACTCACCCCCAAGCTCAGGCCTCTGGCCCTGAGCAGCAAGCAATACAGCGAGCTCCATAGCTCGCCGTGGACGTAGGTTTTTACGCTCCAGCGGCGTGAACCAAGTAAAACTCGCCGTGCCAAGCTCTTACTAACTCGTTCCATCCGTGCAAGCTCTCCGCTAGGAACTAGCCCCTCCGAAAAAAGAACCTCCGCGGGCTGCCCAGTGCAGGCCCGGGGGAAGTGTCGACCGCACACTTCGACATTTGGCGCGCCAGGTAGGGGCTCCGGGCCCGCCACATGGCAGCAGAGCGACGCTGCCTGCCCCGTGTGATAGGCAGCGGGCCTAAATACGCCCCATACCTTGCCCGTACAAGGTATGCAAGGCCCGCGTCTTCCCAAGTCGCAGAAACGCGGAGCACGCGTCTGTCAGGTGCCGTTGCGCCCAGTCGCATCACAGACTGGCGCGCGGTGTCAGAAACTGTCAGCCAATAAACACTGCGACAAGACAACCCATGCCGCCTGCGCCGTCATCAACCGCTACGACTGGCATGCGGCATGGGCAGGGCGGCAAGATGAAGACTCAGAAGCCTTCGGACAGAGACAACTACCGGCATAACTGCAGATACGGTAGATAGTAGACAATCTTCCCGGGACCACCTGTCGGGTCCCGGCTCCCCTTGTAAGCCGCCCGAGTCTTGGACTATAAAAGGCTCGGGTAGGCGTCGATAGCAAGGGTTCGCATTTTGCAACTCATACGCTAGCTATACACTCTCAAGCTGTAACTCACCCCCAAGCTCAGGCCTCCGGCCCTGAGCAGCAAGCAATACAGCGAGCTCCATAGCTCGCCGTGGACGTAGGGTTTTACGCTCCGGCGGCCTGAACCACGTAAAACTCGCCGTGCCAAGCTCTTACTAACTCGTTCCATCTGTGCAAGCTCTCGGCTAGGAACTAGCCCCTCCGAAAAAAGAACCTCCGCGGGCTGCCCAGTGCAGGCCCGGGGGAAGTGTCGACCGCACACTTCGACAGTGGCCTTTTGGATCTCCCTCTATAAGGTTACTGCACCGCCAGTTGGTCTCCTCCGAGAAAATACCTACGCTAGAACGGGGGTCAGGAGCCTTGCTTTGCCCGGTCTTGCACCGAAAGCATGCGCACTCTGCCTCCCGGCGCTACGGTCTGAGTACCAGGGGGCCGGGCGGTTACACCCTGACTGGGGCTGCGGCCAGACCTCCGGGACCAAGTGCACTGGATTACCCGAGCCCCATATTCCGGCCTGGGACAGTAAGCCAAATGAGACTAAGGGATAGGAAAGGGGGGACCACTGAGCAGTTCCGGACCTCCGCCCCCACAGCTGGGCCGAGCTCCGAGGCCAGCCCTCGCCCTCCTTTCAGAGGCGAGCGCTGATGCCGGACCTCACGCCCTTCGCTGGCCTGAGCTCCGATGACTTTCGGACTCCGCCTCCATAGCAAGGCCGAGCTCCGAGGCCAGCCCTCGCCCTCCTTTCAGAGGCGAGCGCTGATGCCGGACCTCACGCCCTTCGCTGGCCTGAGCTCCGATGACCTCCGGACCTCACGCCCTTCGCTGGCCTGAGCCCCGATGACTTCCGGACTCCGCCCCCATAGCTGGGCTGAGCTCCGAGGCCAGCCCTCGCCCTCCTTTCAGAGGCGAGCGCTGACGCCGGACCTCAGGCCCTTCGCTGGCCTGAGCTCTGATGACTTCCGGACTCCGCCTCCGCAGCCAGACGGAGCTCCGAGGCCAGCCCTCGCCCTCCATTCAGAGGCGAGCGTTGATGCCGGACCTCACTCCCTTCGCTGGCCTGAGCTCCGATGACTTCCGGACCTCCGCCCCCACAGCCGGGCCGAGCTCCGATGCCAGGCTTCACCCTCTCCTAAGTGGCGTCCCCGGCTGACTCTCGGCTGAGGCTAGGTCGCCGCGGTGGTGATCGTTTTCGGGAAAAGGAGGTCGGAGCTCAGGGTTTCTGGTGTTGGGGAGGTGAAGTGTGACCTCAGGTGGCTGTCTAGCAGCTCAGGGACGAAGGAGGAGATGGTTTTGCTGGTTTTCCCGATTGAGCAGAGAGCTGCAGCGAGAGACAATGCCGCTGCTCGGGTTTGCCCGCGAGAAGATAAAGCCGGCCGACTCCTGCTCGGCTGAGGCGGTGCCGGTCGCATGGCGGCGCGAGCAAGCCGCCCTGGGTGCCAGCGCGCGAGAGGGAAGCAGCTGGTGGCGCTGGTAGCTGCTCGGTGGCACAGCCGACAGCTGCTCGGTGGGATTTCCCACCGAGACTCTGACTTTGGGTGCAAGCTTCTCCTTCTTTCCTCTATGACATGTGGGTCCCACCCGTGGTTTTAACCTCTGAAATTTACTCCCAATCACTGTTATAAACAGTGAGCCCCATAATACCCTTGGTGATTCAAATTATTCACCCCTGAGCCATTTGAATTGAATAGGATTCAAATTGGGTTTGGTTTGAGTGAATTTCAGCACAAGTTCAGTTTTGAATTCAAATAAAGTTTGAATTTCCCCCACTTAGCTCATGTCAAGATCAACTCCAAATGGAGTGAAAATTGGTGTGTGAGCTCACAAAAATGTGCTGAGTAAGAATATGCCTCCCACTTTTAAATTCATGGGATAAAAACAGTTTGAATTTGAATATGGTTTCAAACTGCCCTCTTTCTAACTATACCCAAAATGACCTCAAAAGGTTTTGAATTTGGGTGAAACTTGGCATGGACATCTTTAGCAAAGTGTAGGAGTTTTCATATGTCCAGCCCACCTATATCACATGTGGGAAATACCACTTTTGCAATATGATAGTTTGTTCTCTAATGAACATGTTGATGGTGGTTACTTGCTCTTCATTTGTGTTCATCAACTTTCCTCAAATGAGGTGTGTGGCGTGGTGATGAACATTTCAAATATGTGTCAAAAACTGAGGCCCTTACATTCCCCCCCCCCTTAAAAGAATCTCGTCCCGAGATTATAAGGTGAAAATGGGAGAGAGGACGGTGGAAAATTACCGGATATGCGACGTGAAAAAGTCGGGGTAGTTAGCAGGAAGAAATTCTTCGCTCTCCCATGTCGCTTCATCCATGGAGTGATTACTCCATAGAACCTTGTAGAACCACAACGTACGGTTGCGTGTGGTTCGGGCCTTTTCATCAATAATCTGCACCGGTTCCTCTCGATAGGTGCGATCCGGTTGCAGTTCTTCAATGTCTTCCAGCTGAACGGTAGTTAATAGCTAGAGACACTTCCTCAGCTGGGAAATGTGAAAGACGTCATGCACAACGGAAAGTGCTTCTGGTAATTTCAGCCGGTATGCCACTGATCCACATCTTTTGGTAATCTGGAATGGACTGATGAATCGGGGTGCCAACTTTCCTCTCACCCCAAATCTATTTACGCCCTTCATTGGAGACACCCGTAGGTATACGTGATCTCCAACTTTGAATTGTAAGGGGCGCCTTCTCCGGTCCGCATACTGTTTCTGACAGGATTGAGCGGCTTTTAGGTTCGCTTGAATTAGTCGAACCTTTTCTTCCGCGTTGTTGACAAGGTCAATCCCTAAGGTAACTGTCGAAGTGTTCGGTCGACACTTCCCCCGGGCCTGCACTGGGCAGCCCGCGGAGGTTCTTTTTTCGGTGGGGCTAGTCCCTTGCGGAGAGCTTGCGCGTGTGGACGAGTTAGTAAGAGCTTGACACGGTGAGTTTTACGTGGTTCAGGCCGCCGGAGCGTAAAACCCTACGTCCACGGCGAGCTATGGAGCTCGCTGTATTGCTTGCTGCTCAGAACCGGAGTCCTGAGCTTGGGGGTGAGTTACAGCTTGGGTGTGAATGGCTAGCGTATGAGTTGCAGAGGTGCGAACCAACAGGGTTCGAACCCTTGCTAACGCTGCCTACCCGAGCCTTTTATAGTCCAAGACTCGGGTGGCTTACAAGGGGGGCGCGGAACCCGACAGATGGTCCCGGGGAGATTGTCTATTATCTACAGTATCTGCAGTTATGCCGGTAGTTGTCTCTGGCAAAGGCTTCTGAGTCTTCGTCTTGCAGCTCTGCCCATGCCGCATGCTAGACATAGTGGTTGATGACGGCGGGAGCGGCATATGATGTCTTGTCGCTGCGTTTATTGGCTGGCAGGCTCTGACACCGCGCGCCAGTCTGTGATGCGACTGGGCGCAACGGCACCTGACAGAGGCGTGCTCCGCGTCTCCGCGTCCGTGGAAGGCAGCGCTGTTCGTTGATAACCAGGCTGGGAGTCGCCCTGAGCCAACGACTAGCGAGATGGATGAGCGCTTCATACTCTGCTATGTTGTTGGTTGCCTTGGAATTGAAACGCACCACATACCCAGACTGCCCCCCGATGGCGTGAGGAACAGTACGCTAGCACCGGCCCCCTGCTTTCGCAAGGAGCCGTCGACGAGCAGCATTCAGTAAGGCCTGGTGAAGGCCAGGGCTCAGGGTCCTGGTTCACCGTCTCCGTGGCCCCCTGAGTCAGCCTGCGTTGGCGTCTACTTCAGCCACGAAGGCAGCTAGTGCTCGGCTGATGTCTGCATGACGGGGAAGGAAGCCTAGCTCAAACTCCAGTAGCTCCGCCGCCCATTTGGCGGCATTGTCCGTCGCGTGGGGGCTGTGGAGGATAGCTTTTAGCCTGGGGAGACCGCCGGGTGCTTGATACTCGGAGGTCCCCCAGGCTGTCTTGGACCTTCCGGGAAGCTCCGCTGATGTCCTGGGAGCTCCGGGGGGTCCCGTTGGACGTCCGGGAGGTTCTGATGGGCCTCCGGGGGGGGGGGGGGGTCCCGTTGCACCTCTGGGAGGTCCTGCTGGTCCTCCGGGAGGTTGTGTCGGGGATCCGGGGTCCGGTTTGGGCCTCCGGGGTTTTTTGGTACTTGTTTCTTGACAGCGAAACAGGTTCAGGTGGTATGGGGTCCAGCCACTCTGCAGTGAGGACCACACTCACTTCTGCAGCCATCGCCGCGATGCAGAGCAGGAGATGCTCTTCGGGCTCGGGGGCTCTTATTACGGGCGGGGCCGGATTTATGTAGGAGCTTTAGAGAAGCTTCGCTTTGCTAACCCCGGCATAAACCGACTCAGCACAGCTAGGGATCCCGCGAATTTCTGGTCTTCGCGCCAATGGCTTTGACCCTCTCTGGGTTAGCCTCTGCTCCTCGGCGTGAGGCCAGGTATTCTAAGGGTTTTCCAGAGGGTATACCAAGCTCACATTTGTCGGACGGACGAACACTAAGGCCAGGTTATCTAGTAGGGACGAACCCTGTCTGATCTTGACAATCAATGCCTTCGACACACACCCCAACTGAGTCTCCCATTAGCTCTCCTAAGGTCTCGTGCATTGCACGTACGAAGGTAGGGAGAGCGTTCCTTAGGTCATAAGGCATAGAGGCATAACAGTACAGGCCGACTACTGTGGTAAAGGGTGCCCTTCAACTCCTCCAGACACAGGGGTCTGGTGGAAACCCGAGTAAGCATTTAAGAAGCACAGCATATCGCAGCCTGGCATCGAGTCTACTATTTGATCTATCATAGGGAGAGAAAATAGGTCTTTAGGACATGCCTTATTGAGGCTGGTGTAGTCGATGCGCTTCCGGAGCTTCTCTCCGGCCTTCGGGACAACAACATGGTTCGCTAAGCACCGGGGGTGGCGGACTTTCTGTCCTGTCGGACTGGCCGGACGTCGGGAAAGACCTTTAAATAGTGCTCAATCACTTCCTAGGGATCTCTGGCCTCCGCGATGGCTGTCATGCAGCACATCGACATTGTGCCGGAGGGGGGCAACGAGCGCACCTTCCTATTTGCTATCCAGGCCCCCGGCTACCCGGGTGGTCTGGGTGGCATCGGCGCTGATTCGGACGAGCCTTGTGGGGACGTCGTCCTCGTCGAGAGGTTGCACGCGGGGTGCTGTGGTAGAGGCACGCTGGCGTGCACTTGGGTGGAGCTGGTTTGGTTCTGCACTGCCTAGGGTTGGCGCTCTAGTTGCTGTAAGAGCCTGAAGCTTTTCCATGGCTAACACTGCGGCAGCACGGTCTCCACAAACCTTGAGGACGTCTGTTGGTGTAGGCATCTTCAAGACAAGGTAGCCGTAGTGGGCTACTGCCATGAATCGGTACAGGGCTGGCCTGCCGATTATGGCGTTGAAGGGGAGGTCAATCTCGGCCACGTCGAACAGAATGTACTCTGTCCGGTAGCTGTCCGGTGCCCCAAAGGTCACCGGGAGGCTGATGTGGCCGTAGGGAACGACCTGTCCCGGCCCTACCCCTGAGAACGGGCTCGATGGGGCGAGCTTGGCCCTCGGGATCTGCAGCTTCTGGAAGGCTGCGTGACTGATGAGGTTCAGTCCAGCCCTGCCATCCACCAAAACGTGGTACATCTTCACGTTGGCGATGGTGGGGGCCACCATGAGCGGTAGTTGGCCGGCCCCAGCCATGTTCCTGGGGCAGTCGGTGTCATCGAAGCTGATGGGGGTTCCCATCCACCTGAGGTGCGGTGCTGCACCTGGGAGGGGAGCCACCGACGCTACCGCTCGGTGCAAGGCATTAGCCGCGCTTCGGGACGGGGGGTCAGCGGACCCGCCGAAGATGACATAGAGCATCTTCCGGTGCTCGTCATCACTGGAGCTGGAGCTCCCATGATTGCACACTGCCTTTATGGCGCGCTGAAGCTCCTGGAACTCCACCTGGCGGTCGACGCTGTCTAGGGCTTCGACCTTCTGCTTGCCCTCCCTTTGACTGTAGGGTGGGGCATCAGTTAGGGGCTGCTTCCCTTTCCGGAAGCGCTCCGCGAGCTTGTGGATTTCCCGGCATTCGGCAGCGGTATGATAACTGGTGCCATGCACGGGGCATAATTCATCCTGGCCCCCGTCTGGGGCCGGTGATTGTCGCGGCCTCTTGTCGGGGCGCGGCCCCCGAGCTCCACTGGGCGCCGCCGTTGTGGCAACGGGGACCGCGGCTGATGACTTTATCTTGCTTCCGCCTCCGTTCTTGATCTTCCTGCCACTTCCGTATGAAGCATCGCTGGATCCCGGCTGACCCCCTGGCTTGGGGGCCGGCAGAGAGTGCCAGTTCCGCCCTTCGGGTGCTCTGGCACACTTGTCCGCCAGGCTGAAGAGTTCTGAGACATCGCGGACCTCCCTGGTCGCGAGCTTCTCGAGCATCTTCATGTCCCGAACGCCTTTCCTGAACGCCACAACCACAGAAGCGTTCTGGATGTGTCGGATGGTGTTCCACACCTGGGAGAACCGCTGGATGAACGAGCGCAGCGACTCCCATGGTTGTTGTTGGATGGCGTGGAGGTCGAGCTCCGTGCCAGGCCGGGTATAGGAACTGCCGAAGTTGGAGACAAACTGCCGGCAGAGCTCTCCCCAGGAGGTTATGGAATCCTGGGGTAGGTTCATGAGCCAAGACCGGGCAGGGCCGGTTAAGGCGACGGGGAAATAGTTGGCCATGACAGCCTCATCCCCCCCTGCGGCGAGTACGGCGGTGGAGTAGATCTGGAGGAACTCCACCGGGTTGACGCTACCGTCATACTTCTCGGGCAGGTGCGGCCGGAACTTGCGCGGCCACCTCACGAAGCAAAGGTGGGGTGCAAGGGCCGCACATCCTGCACCTGCTGCTGCAGGTACTGGCGCTGCGAACGCTTGGTTCGCACTTGGCACCGCGTATCCCGGCATGGGCAAGGCTGCACCATAGACCGGGGGCGCTGCTTGCGGCGCATATGGTTGTGGCATATGCTGCGTAGCATATGCCTGAGGCAGGGCTCGTGTGGCGAAGACCTGCCCTCCAGGTTGTGTCGAGGCCGACGTCATGCTGTCGCCAGCCTCATGGTTGCGACGCCTTTCTCGACGTCGCTCGAGGTACACCCGGGCATCCTGGCCCAAGTGGCACTGTTCCAGCTCCCTTCTCAGGTCCGTCGACAGGAGCCTGAGGAGCTGGAATCCGCCGTTTGCCCGTCAACCGTGGGCATGCGCGTCAGCGACACAGCCGGTTGTCCGGGGCGCCGTCCTCACCGAAACCGAGGGTTCGCGGCGGCGACGACGAGGCGGTCCACCTCGCGGGCCCATTGCTGGGTCGCTGAATGGGGCGCATACCCAGCAGGTGGGTTGCGCAGCAGTGCTCTTGCTGCAGCTAGCGCACGCCCATGGTGTACGCTCAGCGCTGCAGAAGATCTCACACTGGTCGGAGCCTGCATCGCCGGAGTCGGCATTGCCGGAGTCGGCTGCTGGCTACCAGCTTGTGCCGACATACTCCGTCCTGAGTGTGTCGACATGTACTCCCCATTGGTCACGGTTCGCTGTGAACGCGGAGGGGGAGAGTTTCCACCGACGAAGATGCTTTTCCCCTTCCTGGCGCGCCAAATGTCGAAGTGTTCGGTCGACACTTCCCCCGGGCCTGCACTGGGCAGCCCGCGGAGGTTTTTTTTCGGTGGGTATCAAAGTGTTCGGTCGACACTTCCCCCGGGCCTGCACTGGGCAGCCCGCGGAGGTTCTTTTTTCGGTGGGGCTAGTCCCTTGCGGAGAGCTTGCGCGGATGGACGAGTTAGTAAGAGCTTGACGCGGTGAGTTTTACGTGGTTCAGGCCGCCGGAGCGTAAAACCCTACGTCCACGGCGAGCTATGGAGCTCGCTGTATTGCTTGCTGCTCAGGGCCGGAGTCCTGAGCTTGGGGGTGAGTTACAGCTTGGGAGTGTATGGCTAGCGTATGAGTTGCAGAGTGCGAACCCAGGGTGCGAATGGCTAGAGTGCGAACCCTTGCTATCGTCGCCTACCCGAGCCTTTTATAGTCCAAGACTCGGGTGGCTTACAAGGGGGCCCGGGACCCGACAGGTGGTCCCGGGGAGATTGTCTATCATCTACCGTATCTGCAGTTATGCCGGTAGAGTTCTCTGGTGAAGGCTTCTCAGTCTCCGTCTTGCAGCCCTGCCCATGCCGCATGCTAGTCGTAGTGGTTGATGACGGCACGGGCGGCATGGGATGTCTTGTCGCTGCATTTATTAGCTGGCATGCTCTGACACTGTGCGCCAGTCTGTGATGCGACTGGGCGCAACGGCATCTGACAGAGGCGTGCTCTGTGTCTTCGCGTCTTGGGAATACGCGGGCCTTGAATACCTTGTACGGGCAAGGTATGGGGCGTCTTTACGCCTGCTGCCTACCGCCCGGGGGCAAGCAGCGCTGTCTGCTGGACACGTGGCGGGCCCGGAGCTCTCCTCTGAGGAGTGGGAGGTCCGGCCCCGTAGGACACGTGGAGCCTTCGGACCTCTCCCCCGCGGAGGGGGGAGGTCCGGCTTCTGTCGGCCACGTGGCGGGTCCGGAGCTCTCCTCTAAGGAGGGGGAGGTCCAGCCCCGCGGGACATGCGGCACCTTCGGAGCTCTCCCCACGGAGGGGGGAGGTCTCGCTGCTGTAGGCCACGTGGCGAGCCCGGAGCTCTCCTCTGTGGGGAGGGAGGTCCGGCCCCACTGGACACGTGGCGCCTTCGGAGCTTTCCCTGCGGAGAAGGCGAGATCCTTAGGCATTTTCCCCTGTGCGCGGGGCTACCCCATATCATGGGTACCGACAGTGGCCCCCGGGCTCTCCTCGGGGGAGGTAACGAGCCCGAGGTGAGGCCTTCTCCTACGCGCGCACTTTCTTGTCTTGAGTACTCCCTGTGCTGGCAGGGTCTTGACGGCTTCGGAGTTCAGCCTCTTAGGAGAGGATGAAGCCTGGCATCGGAGCTCGGCCCGGCTGTGGGGGCGGAGGTCCGGAAGTCATCGGAGCTCAGGCCAGCGAAGGGCGAGAGGTCCGGCATCAGCGCTCGCCTCTGAAAGGAGGGCGAGGGCTGGCCTCGAAGCTCCACTTGGCTGTGGAGGTGGAGTCCGGAAGTCATCGGAGCTCAGGCCAACGAAGGGCGTGAGGTCCGGCATCAGCGCTCGCCTCTGAAAGGAGGGCGAGGGCTGGCCTCGGAGCTCGGCCTAGCTGTGGGGGCTGAGGTCCGGAGCTGCTCAGTGGTCCCCCCTTTCCCGTCCCTTAGTCTCATTTGGCTTACTGTCCCAGGCCGGAATGCGGGGCTTGGGCAATCCAGTGCACTTGCTCCCGGAGGTCTGGCCCCAGCCCCAGTCAGGGTGTAACCGTCCGGCCCCCTGGTACTCAGACCGTAGCGCCGGGAGGCAGAGTGCGCATGCTTTGGGTGCAAGACCGGGCAAAGCAAGGCTCCTGTCGGTACCTAAGATATGGGGTAACCCCGCGCACAGGGTAAAATGTCTAAGGAACTCGCCCTTCTCCGCAGGGAGAGCTCCGAAGGCGCCACGCGTCCGGCGGGGCCGGACCTCCCTCTCCTCAGAGGAGAGCTCCGGGCCCGCCACGTGGCATACAGAAGCCTGACCTCCCCCTCCGCAGGAGAGTGGTCCGAAGACGCCGCGTGTCCAGCGGGGCCGGACCTCCCTCTCCTCAGAGGAGAGCTCCGGGCCCGCCACGTGGCCAACAGAAGCCGAGTCTCCCCCTCCGCGGGGAGAGGTCCGGAGGCTCCACGTGCCCCGCGGAGCTGACCCTCCTCTCCTCTAAGAAGGGCCCCGGGCCTGCCACATGGCAGCAGAACGGCGCTGCCTGCCCCGAGCGGTAGGCAGCGGGCGTAAAGACACCCCATACCTTGCCCGTACAAGGTATTCAAGGCCCGCATCTTCCCGAGACGCGGAGACGCGGAGCACGCATCTTTCAGGTGCCATTGCGCCCAGTCGCATCACGGACTGGCGCGCGGTGTCAGAACCTGCCAGCCAATAAACACCGCGACAAGACATCTCATGCCGCCTGTGCTGTCATCAACCACTATGACTAGCATGCGGCATGGGCAGGGCGGCAAGATGAAGACTCAGAAGCCTTCGACCAGAGGCAACTACCAGCATAACTGCGGATACGGTAGATGATAGACAATCTTCCCGGGACCACCTGTCGGGTCCTGGCCCCCCTTGTAAGCTGCCCGAGCCTTGGACTATAAAAGGCTCGGGTAGGCGTCGATAGCAAGGGTTCGCACTTTGCAACTCATACGCTAGCCATACACTCTCAAGCTGTAACTCACCCCCAAGCTCAGGCCTCCGGTCCTGAGCAGCAAGCAATACAGCGAGCTCCATAGCTCGCCGTGGACGTAGGGTTTTACGCTCTGGCGGCCTGAACCACGTAAAACTCACCGTGTCAAGCTCTTACTAACTCGTCCATCTGCGCAAGCTCTCCGTTAGAGACTAGCCCCACCGAAAAAAGAACCTCCGCTGGCTGCCCAGTGCAGGCCCGGGGGAAGTGTCGACTGAACACTTCGACATTTGGCGCGCCAGGTAGGGGGCTTTTCTCCTAGCGCGACGAGTTTCCGCCGACGAAGATGACCAAGCTTCCTTCAGCGGCAAACTCTCCCCCTCCTCGTTCACGGCGAACCGTGACCACTGGGGAGTACATGTCGACACACTCAGGACGGAGTGTGTCGGCACAAGCTGGTAGCCAGCAGCCGACTCCGGCAACGCCGACTCCGGCTATGCAGGCTCCGACCAGTGTGAGATCTTCTGCAGCGCTGAGCGTACACCATGGAGGTGCGCTAGCTGCAGAAAGAGCGCTGCTGCGCAACCCACCTGCGGGGGATGCGCCCCATTCAGCGACCCAGCAATGGGTCCGCGAGGTGGACCGCCTCGTCGTCGCCGCCGCGAACCCTCGGTTTCGGCAAGGACGACGACCAGGACAACCGGCTGTGTCGCTGACGCGCACACCCACGGTTGACGGGCTAACAGCGGATTCCAGCTCGTCCAGGCTCCTGTCGACGGACCTGCGAAGGGAACTGGAACGGTGCCACTTGGGCCTGGACGCCCGGGTGTACCTCGAGCGACGCCGAGAAAGGCGTCGCAACCATGAGGCTGGCGACAGCATGTCGTCGGCCTCGACACAACCTGAAGGGCAGGTCTTCGCCACGCGATCCCTGCCTCAGGCATATGCTGCGCAGCATATGCCACAACCATATGCGCCGCAAGCAGCGGCCCCGGTCTATGGTGCAGCCTTGCCCATGCCGGGATACGCGGTGCCAAGTGCGAACCAAGCATTCGCAGCGCCAGTACCTGTAGCAGCAGGTGCAGGATGTGCGGCCCTTGCACCCCACCTTCGCTTCGCGAGGTGGCCGCGCAAGTTCCGGCCGCACCTGCCCGAAAAGTACGATGGTAGCGTCAACCCGGCGGAGTTCCTCCAGATCTACTCCACTGCCGTACTTGCCGCAGGAGGGGACAAGGCTGTCATGGCCAACTACTTCCCCGTCGCCTTGACCGGCCCAGCCCGGTCTTGGCTCATGAATCTACCTCAGGGGTCCATAACCTCCTGGGGAGAGCACTGCCTGCAGTTCGTAGCCAACTTCGGCAGCTCCTACACCCGTCCCGGCACGGAGCTTGACCACCACGCCGTCAAGCAACAACCTGGGGAGTCGCTGCGCTCTTTCATCCAGCGGTTCTCTCAGGTACGCAACACCATCCCACATATCCAAAGTGCTTCTGTGGTAGTGGCGTTCCGACAGGGTGTCAGGGACGAGAAAATGCTCGAGAAGCTCGCGACCAGAGAGGTCCGCGACGTCTCGGAGCTCTTCAGCCTGGCGGACAAGTGCGCCAGAGCAGCTGAAGGGCGGAACTGGCACGCTCTGCCGACCTCCGAGTCAGGAGGACAGCCCGGGTCCGGTGCTGCTGCCTATGGGGGTGGCAAGAAGGCCAAGAACCGGGGGAGTGGCAAGATGAAGTCACCATTCACGGCCCCCGTAGCCGCAGCTGCGACGACTAGTGGAGCTCGGGGGCCACGCCCCGACAAAAGGCAGCGGCAATCACCGGTCCCAGACAGTGACCAGGGCGGGCTATGCCCCGTGCATGGCGCCGGCAACCATACTGCTGCCGAGTGCTGGGAGATCCAGAGGCTTGCAGAGCGCTTCCGCAAAGGAAGACAGCAGAGGGCTGAAGCACCGCCCTACCCTCAGAGGGATGGCAAACAGAAGGTCGATGCCCCAGTCACCGCTGCTCATCAGGTGGGGTTCCAGGAGCCTCAGCGTGTCATAAAGACAGTGCATGATGGTGAGGACTCCAGTTCCGACGGTGACGGGCCAGGGCGTTAGCCAACTGCGGCGCGCCTCCGTGCCTCGAACATACCTCTCGGGAACCGCCTAAGGTCTGTCAACCCCTTGAAGGCCTCGCCAGAAGGGGAAGACGCCTTAGGTCATCCAAGATGAGCCCGGGCCTACCTACCCCTTGAAGGCTTTAGCCAGCAGGGGAGAACTACCCGGGGCCCCCCAGGAGAAGCCGCACAGGACCTGATCCAGCGCGAAGATAACAACCTCGTCGACAAGACTCAGCTGCAGGGAACACCCCACAACGCGCGGTCTCGGCTAATGCTCTAAGCACTACCGCCAAAGAACCAAACGCGTCGGGGGCCTGCAGGAGGGCAACCTGGTGTAGCGGCACGCTCTATTACAAGAAGGACCCATAAGTTCTCCCCCAGCAGGGAAGGTCCCTTCCGAATCATGAAAGCTGCCGCCCCAAGTACACATGCCTTTCAACCGAGAGTGGGATCCATTCCCAAAAATCCTTGCCATGAAGCAACACTGTAAGTCCTACTTCCTGAGCATCAGTAGAACAGGGTTATCCCCTTCTGTAATGGATCCCATAGAATTTAGGAACAGAGCTTGGGGCAGCTAAGTCTCAAGGGACGGTACAGGACTACGGCCAGTTTAGCCTGGTTCCAACCCTAAGTGCGTAGAGTCTTGCTTCCCTTGTGGACGAGGCGGAACATTGCCTCCATGTACAGCCAGAATTCCATCTATGGGCACGAATACAGAGACCTGTTCTACTTAGCTCTCTCTCATGCGCTCATTTAAATTATGCATTAATTTTTATGATTGCACTATCTCTGTATGTTCATCGTACATCTAGCTCCCCCTCTCCTGTGCTCATCCATAGTCGGCATTCGCTATCCTACCGAAGGCGGCTGCGCTTGAGGCACCTGCCGATGGCCGAGTGAGTCTCTCGGGCCTCCCCCAGTCAGGTGTTGCGGTGCCAGTTGGTTACCTCCAGGAAAGGCCTGCGTTGTGCATGGGGGGTCCAGGGTGCGTATCCAGCTTAGCCGGCCATGAGCCCAAAGCATGCGCATCCTGCCCTCTAGAGTTACAGGGGAGTACAACCGCTTTGCCTGGTCATGAACCCAAAGCACGTGCACTCTGCTTTCCCAGCGCATGGCCCGGTACTAGGAATCGGACTGCCGTACCCGGACCTCGGAGGGAGCCGGAGCTCCGGCGCCTCGTGCACAGAATTGCCCAAGCCCCGTATAGCGAATCAGGATCGTAAGACGGATAACACTAGGAGACGGGAGGGGAGGACCCCCCGAGGAGAATTACGTTTCCTCTGCCTGTGTGCAGGACCTCCAGGTTACGGCAACATGGACTGCATGAAGCAGGGGGGAAGGAGCTACCAACTACTCCGGCCTAGGACTGGAAGGACCGGGACCTTTCCCTCCAGCAGGGGCGGGACCCAAGGGCCCCACGTGTCCAGCAGGCCCGGAACACTCACCTCCCTTGAGGAGTGCTCCGGGCTCGCCACGTGGCGGGCAGAAACCGGACCTCCCCCCCCCCCCCCCCCCCCCCCCCCCCCCCCCCCCGCTGGGTGGGCTCCGAAAGCCCTACGTGTCCAGCATGGACGGAGCTCCAGCCTCTTAAGGAGGGGCTCCGGACCCGCCACGTGGCAGGCAGACTTGGAGCTCCCCATGGGGCGAGATCCGGAGACCCCCGGGGGCCCCTAACACGGTTAGGACCCGGGGAAGGTGTCTATGCGGAGCTCCGA
The DNA here is from genome assembly GCA_030760725.1 of Neostapfia colusana. Lineage (NCBI taxonomy): Eukaryota > Viridiplantae > Streptophyta > Magnoliopsida > Poales > Poaceae > Neostapfia > Neostapfia colusana. Next base: position 74,593,040 of record JASWHV010000004.1, read on the forward strand.
GATTAGAGATGGCCTCTGAGTACCTTGTGGAGCTAAGGACTCAGTCAGGCAAAGCCAAGAAGGAGAGAAAAAACATCACAGACACAGATATCTAAAAGAGTCGAACTAAGCGAGGCTCCATGAGCTGAACTACAGACTCGATAAAAAGGGAGAAACAAGTCCTAAGGACCCTCCCGGCTCCCGCCGGAACCTTGCGGCTACAAGGGCGGCCACATCCTCGACTTCTGCCCTGGCAGCTTGCTCCCGCTCTGCGGCTGGGCCCTCTCTCGCTGGTTCTAGCGAAAAAGAGGGGTCGCGGCTCTTAAAGCATGCCAGCACATGTTAGGCGACCTCTAAGGCTAGGCCGCGCCCCTCGGCCTCAATCTCGCTGGCGACCACCGAGTCTAGCCTGTCCACCTTGGCGCCGATCGACTCTAGCGCGGGGATCACATCCAACGCAGGGGCCGCGGCCCTCACCGGACTGAAGCCAAGAGGGATCAGGGCGGACCCCGCTCGATCCACGAAGCTCGAGACCGCAAGAGCCTCGGAGGACCGCAAGGCCGAAAGCTCCTCCACCTCACGGCAGGCCGCCTGCAGAGCCTCCAGGTTCCTCTTGGAGAATTCCTTCTCCTTGGCCGCCAGGGAGCTCTCCCGAAGGTGGAGAGTCTTGGCGAGCCGCTCCAACTCAGCGGCCTTGAAGTCGGCGGTCAACTCCCGGTCCAAGACCGCCCGGCGATCACGGGAGACCTGTTCCTCCCTCAAGTCGAGGTCTGCCTTCAGGGTCTCCAGCTCCTCGATCCGAGCACGAAGGTCATCCTCGCCCGCCGCCAGCTGCGCGGCGACCCTCTCCGCCTCAGCTGCCATGGAACGCTCCCGTTCCTCAACGGCGAGTTCACAGCGCTCCAACCGCTGGCGTATCTCCACAGCAGCAGAGAGGCTCTCTTCGGCCCGGGCGTGTGCCTCCAGAGCCTCCCTGTTGATCCGCCGCGATTGGGTGTCCATGCGGTCGACAGCCCGCTTCATCCGGTCGAGGAGCGCTTCCCTGAAGTCGAGCAGCTCCCGCCTGGAGTCGAGCCCGCTCTTAACCTTCGCGGTCCTCTCCCGCAAAAGGTTCCCCCAGGTGAGGAGGCGATCTCGTTCAACCGTATACTCCTCCCGCTCGCAACCTAGTGCAGCCAAGACCTGCCGAATGCTCGCCTCGGCAAGCGTGAAGGCATCCGCCAGGGGCAATGGAGCGACAGAGGCCGGGGCAGTCCCCCCGACCTCCTCCATTACCTCATCCTCAAGAGGAGTCGACATACCAGCAACCGATACGAGACCCCGATCAGGAGAAATTGGCTCCGAGGCCCCGGCAGCCAGGCTCTCTTCAGCTTCTGGCTCCTTGATCTGAGGAGAAGGGCGAGCCGGGGAAGGCGGTGCTGGAGAAAAGGCCAGGCCGCCTAGTGCAGGGTCGACCTGTGCTGGCTTGGGGGCCGCGGTGGCAGTCTCGACAGGAAGAGACGACGCAGCCGCGGAGTCCGGGCACACCGGAACAGGAGAAGTTTGCGCTGGCCTAGGGGCCGCGGCAGTTGACCCTGGCTCCGAGCGCAGCGGCACAGATTCCCCGCAAGTCGGGGATGGCCGGGAAGCGCGGACACTCCAGCAGGCTCTGAACCCCGACTTCTGAGCCGGGGTAGGACTCCCAGAGCCCGCTACCGTCACTGACGGCCGCTCCGCGGTCGCTTGAACTGGCGGAACAGGGGACGCCCCAGAAGCTCCCCCCAGCGCATCAGCCCGGGGCCTCTTCGAGTCACCACCGGAGGGAGTGTCAGGCACCCCAGAATCCCGACTTGGCATAGACGCCGCTGCTGGAGGAGATCGAGCGCGCTTCTTCTCGGGTGGCGGGTTGGAAGCCATGGCGAGGGAGAACAAAAGCACAAGAGTCCGAGAAGAAACGCAGAGAAGTGCGAAGGGAAGCTGCAATGTGGGTAAGACACCCTCTAAAAACTTCCCGGGTGCAATTCCAAGCGATTCAGAACTCTTCGGATACCCCGCATCGGCAACCGCTTCGGTTCCTAGACCGAGTGCCGATGACGGGTGGACCCAAGCCGCCTAACTGAAGCGGTGGGGTCAAGGAGTCAGACGCCCCAGAAGGCAAGCCGTCAAGGCACTTCGGCAGTTCCCAAAGAAAGAGCCGCAACGTGCAGAAGTGGTGGTCTTGGGAACCGCCGCAGTAAAAGCAACCATCAATTGGGCGCACGCTCCCACGATCCCGTGGCCGTTCGTGCTCCGGCAGCGGTGAATTTGGGGCTTAGAGAAAGTGCACGGATCGGAAGAGACGGAGGTCCCACCTCGGGCTCGCTATCTCCCCCGAGATGGGCCCGGGGGCCACTGTCGGTACCTGAGATATGGGGTACCCCCGCGCATAGGGTAAAATGCCTAAGGAACTCGCCCTTCTCCGCAGGGAGAGCTCCGAAGGCGCCACGCGTCCAGCGGGGCCGGACCTCCCTCTCCTCAGAGGACAGCTCCGGGCCCGCCACGTGACATACAGAAGCCGGACCTCCCCCTCCACGGGAGAGAGGTCCGAAGACGCCGCGTGTCCAGCGGGGCCGGACCTCCCTCTCCTCAGAGGAGAGCTCCGGGCCCGCCACGTGGCCAACAGAAGCCGAGTCTTCCCCTACGCGGGGAGAGGTCCGGAGGCTCCATGTGCCCCGCGGAGCTGACCCTCCTCTCCTCTGAGAAAGGCCCCGGGCCCGCCACGTGGCAGCAGAACGGCGCTGCCTGCCCCGAGCGGTAGGCAGCGGGCGTAAAGACACCCCATACCTTGCCCGTACAAAGGTATTCAAGGCCCGCGTCTTCCCGAGACGCGGAGACGCGGAGCACGCGTCTGTCAGGTGCCGTTGCGCCTAGTCGCATCACAGACTGGCACGCGGTGTCAGAACCTGCAAGCCAATAAACACCGTGACAAGACATCTCATGCCGCCTGCGCCGTCATCAACCACTACGACTAGCATGCGGCATGGGCAGGGCGGCAAGATGAAGACTCAGAAGCCTTCGACCAGAGGCAACTACCGGCATAACTGCGGATACGGTAGATGATAGACAATCTTCCCGGGACCACCTGTCGGGTCCCGGCCCCCCTTGTAAGCTGCCCGAGCCTTGGACTATAAAAGGCTCGGGTAGGCGACGATAGCAAGGGTTTGCACTTTGCAACTCATACGCTAGCCATACACTCTCAAGCTGTAACTCACCCCCAAGCTCAGGCCTCCGGTCCTGAGCAGCAAGCAATACAGCGAGCTCCATAGCTCGCCGTGGATGTAGGGTTTTACGCTCCGGCGGCCTGAACCACGTAAAACTCGCCGTGTCACGCTCTTACTAACTCGTCCATCTGCGCAAGCTCTCCGCTAGAGACTAGCCCCACCGAAAAAAGAACCTCCGCGGGCTGCCCAGTGCAGGCCCGGGGGAAGTGTCGACTGAACACATCGACAGCTCCTGACCCCCCGGTCTAGCGTAGGTCTTTTCTCGGAGGAGACCAACTGGCGGTACAGTACCCTTATAGGGCTAGATCCAAAAGGCCACCGGGCCTCTGGCAGGTACCCCAAGCACTACCGCCTTTGGCAGGACGGCAAATATCGACTATGCATGAGAGCCGGAAAGAGGAGCCGAGTGTACAATGGACGCACACTGTCTAGAGCGTGGGGAGGTGTTCATATAAATTAATGTGTAATTTAAATAAACACCTAAGTAAGCATGGTGAACTTACTGGGTAGCGTCGGAGCGCCTATCTTCACGCAGAGCGGGTCATGCGTGGCTTCGTCGTACGCCGGACACGGGGGGACCCCCATGGCTATATCAGGGGGAAGCATGGCTTCGGCCCCGCATACCATGTGGAAGGGTAGTTCCCGTGACCCGGCCCTGGGAAGTCCGGCTGGCCCTCGACATGGAGGAGCTGGTATCCCCCGACGGCTCTGGTTGCGCGTATGCACCGGTTGTGTGGGTCTGCTTGGCGTGGACCTGGCACGCATTGCATCCCTAACCGGTTTGACGGCGTCCAGGTGGCACTCGGTCAGTAGGAGCCATGCCGGGTGGCTTAACCAACCAACGTGCGGGACGATAAGCGTTCCCAGCACTCGCCTCCTTGGACTACTGCGAGCTAATCGCAGCCTTCCTCCTGGGTTATGCACCGCAATAGGATGTCGTGGCGCCACGCCAGTAAAGATACCAGCGCGTAAAACTTAGCCATCCGCACCACCCGTTCAGCGGATGCACGTTCATCAGGAAGGATGTCCTTCAAGGAGTCCCGGACCTCCGTGGTCCATGCATTGGGACTACTTGAGCTTCTGGATCTTGAGCGCTGGGTTGCACGGAGTCCCCAGTGACTCTTACGATCCTTTGGCGGCATACAGGGCCGCCGGGACTGCCTAGCTTCAAGGCACTGGTTCAGCCCCCTTCGCCCGGCTCAGCAGGCCGGGCTGTGGACCGCAGCAACGTCCTCTCGAAGACTCCTTCGTGCGCAGGGGCTCTGATGGAGGCTTTCATTGAGAGGTCGTCAGCTGCGGCCGTGCCAGCACGCGGTACATGGCGCAGGTCCAAGGCGAGGAAGTCTTTCTCCAACATCTGCACGTGGAGCAGATAAGCAGCTAGCTGTGGGTCATTGCAGGGGCATTCACCCTTAACTTGCTTGATAACTAGCTGGGAGTCGCCCTGCGCCAACAACTGGCAAGCGCCCAGAGACAGAACTGTCTTTTAGGCCAAAGATGAGTGCTTCATACTCTGCCAAGTTGTTGGTTGCCTTGGAATTGAGACGCACCATGTACCCAGACTGCTCCCCCCGATGGCATGAGGAGCAGTACGCCGGCACCGGCCCCCTGCTTTGGCGAGGAGCCGTCGAAGAAGGGCGTCCAGTGAGGCCCAGTGAAGACCGGAGCTCGGTACTTTGGTTCACCGTCTTCGCGGCCCCCTGGGTCAGCCTTCGTTGGCGTCCACTAAGCCACGAAGTCAGCCAGTGCTTGGCTCTTGGCTGTCTGACGTGGTCGGGAGCTCAGCTTGAACTCCGCCGTCTTCGGGCTGTCTTCCAGCTTCGGAAGCTGGCAGTGAGTGCCAACTCCGCCCTCCGGCTGCTCTGGCGCACTTGTCCGCCAGGCTGAAGATCTCGGAGGCATCGCAGACCTCTCTGGTTGCAAGCCTCTCAAGCATCTTCTTGTCCCGGACACTGTCGAAGTGCCGCCACCACAGAGGCACTTTGAATATGCGGAATGGTGTTGCGTACCTGGGAGAACCACTGAATGAAGGAGCGCAGCGACTCCCCAGGTTGTTGCTTGATGGCGTGGAGGTCAGGCTCCGTGCTGGGACGGGTGTAGGAGCTGCCGAAGTTGGCGATGAACTGCCGGCAGAGCTCTCCCCAGGAAGTTATGGAACCCTGAGGGAGGTTCATTAGCCAAGACCGGGCTGGGCCGGTCAAGGCGATGGGGAAGTAGTTTGGCCATGACGGCCTCATCCCCTCCTGCGGCAAGCACGGCGGTGGAGTAGATCTGGAGGAACCACACCGGGTTGACGCTGCGGTCGTACTTCTCGGGCAGGTGCGGCCGAAACTTGTGCGGCCACCTCGTGAAGCGGAGGTGGGGCTCCAGGGCCGTACATCCTGCCCCTGTTGCTGCAGGCGTTGGTGCCGCGAATGCTTGGTTTGCCGCCGGCACAGTGTACCCCGGTATGGACAAGGCTGCGCCATAGACCGGGGGCGCCGTTTGCAGGACATATGGCTGTGGCATATGCTGCGTGGCGTATGTCTGGGGCAGAGTTCGCATGGCGAAAGTCTGCGCCTCAGGCAGGGTTGAGGCAGTCATCATGCTGACGCCGGCCTCTTGGCTGCGACGCCTTTCTCGTCACCGCTCGAGGAACACTCGGGCGTCTTGGCCCAGGTGGCATCGTTCCAGCTCAGTCCTCAGGTCCGTCGACAGAAGCCTGGTGGAGCTGGAGTCCGCCGTCTGCCCGCCAACCATTGGCGTGCGCATCAGCGACACAGCGGGTTGGCCGGAGCGTCGTCCCCGCCGAAGTCGAGGGTTTGCGGAGACGACGACGAGACGGTCTATCTCGTGAATCCACTGCTGGGTCGCTGCCTGAGGCGCGTCCCCAACAGGCGGATTGTGCGGTAGCGCTCTTGCTGCGGCTGGCGCACCCCCGCCGGGTACGCCCAGCGCTACTGAAGACCTGACGCTGGATGGAGCCTGCATTGCCGGGGTCGGCGCTGCCAGAGCCGGTTGCTGGCTCCCAGTGCAGGTACTGGTGCCGTGAACGCTTGGTTGCGCCTGACACAGTGTACCCCGGTATGGGCAAGGTTGCGCCATAGGCCAGGGACGCCGCTTGCAGAGCACATGGTTGTGGCTTATGTTGCGCGGCGTACGCCTGGGGCAGAGCTCGCGTGGCGAAGGTCCGCCCTTCAGGCTGGGTCGAGGCCGACGTCATGTTGTCGCCAGCCTCTTAAGTGCGACGCCTTTCTCGATGTCGCTCGAGGTACCCCCGGGCATCCTGGCCCAAGTGGCACCGTTCCAGCTCCCTTCTCAGGTCCGTCGACGGGAGCCTGGAGGAGCTGGAATCCGTCGTTTGCCCGTCAACCGTGGGCGTGCACGTCAGTGACACAGCCGGTTGACCGGGGCGTCGCCCTCGCTGAAACCGAGGGTTCGCGGCAGCGGGTCGCTGCCTGAGACGCGTCCCCAGCAGGCGGATTGTGCAGTAGCGCTCTTGCTGCGGCTAGCGCACCCCCACTGGGTACGCCTAGCGCTACTGAAGACCTGATGCTGGTTGGAGCCTGCATTGCCGGGGTCGGCTGCCAGAGAAGTTTGCTGGCTCCCAGCTTGTTTCGACACACTCCGTCCTGAGCGTGTCGACATGTACCCCCCCCCTGGTCGCGGTTCGCCGTGAACGCGGAGGGGGAGAGTTTGCAGCTGAGGGAAGCTTGGTCATTTTCGTCGGCGGAAACTCGTCGCGCAAGGGGAAAAGCCCCCTACCTGGCGCGCCAAATGTCGAAGTGTTCGGTCGACACTTCCCCCGGGCCTGCACTGGGCAGCCCGCGGAGGTTCTTTTTTCGGTGGGGCTAGTCCCTTGCGAAGAGCTTGCACGGATGGACGGGTTAGTAAGAGCATGACGCGGTGAGTTTTACGTGGTTCAGGCCGCCGGAGCATAAAACCCTACGTCCACGGTGAGCTATGGAGCTCGCTGTATTGCTTGCTGCTCAGGGCCGGAGTCCTGAGCTTGGGGGTTAGTTACAGCTTGGGAGTGTATGGCTAGCATATGAGTTGCAGAGTGCGAACCCATGGTGCGAATGGCTAGAGTGCGAACCCTTGCTATCGTCGCCTACCCGAGCCTTTTATAGTCCAAGACTCGGGTGGCTTACAAGGGGGCCTGGGACCCGACAGGTGGTCCCGGGGAGATTGTCTATCATCTACCGTATCTGCAGTGTCGAAGTGTTCAGTCGACACTTCCCCCGGGCCTGCACTGGGCAGCCCGCGGAGGTTCTTTTTTTCGGTGGGGCTAGTCTCTAGCGGAGAGCTTGCGCAGATGGACGAGTTTGTAAGAGCTTGACACGGCGAGTTTTACGTGGTTCAGGCCGCCGGAGCGTAAAACCCTACGTCCATGGCGAGCTATGGAGCTCGCTGTATTGCTTGCTGCCCAGGACCGGAGGCCTGAGCTCGGGGGTGAGTTACAGCTTTAGAGTGTATGGCTAGCGTATGAGTTGCAAAGTGCGAACCCTTGCTATCGACGCCTACCCGAGCCTTTTATAGTCCAAGGCTCGGGCAGCTTACAAGGGGGGTCGGGACCCGACAGGTGGTCCCGGGAAGATTGTCTACCATCTACCGTATCTGCAGTTATGCCGGTAGGTGCCTCTGGTCGAAGGCTTCTGAGTCTTCATCTTGCCGCCCTGCCCATGCCGCATGCTATTCGTAGTGGTTGATGACGGCGCAGGCAGCATGGGATGTCTTGTCGCGGTGTTTATTGGCTGGCAGGTTCTGACACCGCGCGCCAGTCTGTGATGCGACTGGACACAACGGCACCTGACAGAAGCGTGCTCCGCGTCTCTGCGTCTCGGGAAGACGCGGGCCTTGAATACCTTGTACGGGCAAGGTATGGGGTGTCTTTACGCCCGCTGCCTATCGTTCGGGGCAGGCAGCGTTGTTCTGCTGCCACGTGGCGGACCCGGAGCCCTTCTCAGAGGGGAGAAGGGTCAGTCCCGCGGGGCACGTGGAGCCTCCGGACCTCTCCCCGCAGAGGGAGAGGCTCGGCTTCTGTTGGCCATGTGGCGGGCCTGGAGCTCTCCTCTGAGGAGAGGGAGGTCCGGCCCCGCTGGACACGCGGCGCCTTCGGACCTCTCTCCCGTGGGGGGGGAGGTCCGGCTTCTGTATGCCACGTGGCGGGCCCGGAGCTCTCCTCTAAGGAGAGGGAGGTCCGGCCCCGCAGGACGCGTGGCGCCTTCGGAGCTCTCCCTGCGGAGAAGGGCGAGTTCCTTAGGCATTTTACCCTGTGCACGGGGGTACCCCATATCTCAGGTACCGACAGTGGCCCCCAGGCCCATCTCGGGGGAGATAGTGACCCGAGGTGGGACCTCCGTCTCTTCCGATCCGCGCACTTCCTCTAAGTCCCGAATTGACCGCTGCCGGAGGACGAACGGCCACGGGATTGTGGGAGCGTGCGCTCAATTGATGGTTGCTTTTACTGCGGCGGTTCCCAAGACCACCACTTCTGCATGTTGCGGCTCTTTCTTCGGGAACTGCCGAAGTGCCTTGCCGGCTTGCCTTCTGGGGCGTCTGACTCCTTGACCCACCGCTTCAGTTGGGCGGCTTGGGTCCACCTTTAATCGGCGCCCGGTCTCGGAGCCAACGAGGTTGCCGATGCGATGTTTCCGGAGGTTTTCGAATTACCTCGAACCATCCCTGGAAAGTTTTAAAAGGGGATCTCACCCGCATCGCGGCTTCCCTTCGCATTGCACTCGTACTTCCCTTGAACTCTTGCGCCCCGGCTCTCCTGCCCTTGCGCCCTCTTTCGCCATGGCTTCCAACTTGCTCCCGACGCGCCTCGTTCGCTCTTCCGAGCTCGGGCCAGTGCGCAGGCTGCTGGGCTGGCGCTCAGAAGAGCAGAAACATCGGCTTCGCCGAGGATCTCTCCCCCTGGTCCTGGAAAAGGGGGAGATAGTCTTCTTCACCGCTTATGCTCTGGCGGGGTTCGTTCCGCCAATTTCTTCCTTCTTTGTCACCCTGCTGGAGACATACGGTCTCCAGCTCCACCATATTTCCCCCAATTCCTTCGCAATGGCTGCTGTTTTTGTCCACTTCTGCGAGATGTTCGTGGGGGTGCACGCCTCCGTGACGCTCTTCCGCCACTTCTTTATGCTGCGAACGACTGGGCACGGCTCAAAGACTCAGATGGGGGCATACTACTTCCAGCATCGCTGCAAAGACCCCAAGGTCTCCGGATACCTCCTGCCCTTCAGCGCATCATGATGGGAGAACTGAAGGGAGAGCTGGGTGGTAGTGTAGACCGACGAGCACGATCGCCTACAACTCCCAACCGCCAGCCCAACCACCGATCGCCGCTTCTGGGAGGAGATCCCTGAGCTGGAGCAGGAGTACACCCCGGTCTTGGAGCGGATCCGGTTCTTGGCCAACGAGGGGCTGACGTCTCTAATGGTGCTGATGGACTTTGTGTCGCGCCGTATTGCTCCCTTGCAGCAGCGTAGCCGCCCAGCGTGGTACTACACCGGCGAGCAGGACTGTACCAGGCTGGAGAGAGGCCCCGGCTCTGACCCTTCCGAGGAGGAGCTGAACGAGATGGTGAGCAAGGTGAGCGGTGACTACATTCCCAGTGGCGACCCCGCCCTTTCGCCCTCTGCCACCCCCCTCTTCTTGGAGCCTCAGAGGAGGTCAGAGCTCCTTCGGAAGATGCCGAACCTTGATGATATCGGGATCGCCGTCCGGCAGGTCGGGGATGCCTTCCGGGGTATCACCATTCCACGAACCGAGCACCCCGGGTCTGGGCATGAGGCATCCGTTGCTGTCAAACCCTCCCCCAGAGCCGACGGAACCCAAGCCGTCGACAAAGGGAAAGGAAAAGAGCCGGCCCCCGGGCATCTAGAGAAGAAACGCGCCCGGTCTCCTCCGAGGGTGCCGCCTGTGCCGAGTCAGGGTGCCGGAGCTACTCTGCTCGCATATCCCAGAGGTGCTGGTCCATCGGGTGGCGACCCGAAGAGGTCTCGAGTGTCCCTCCCCGGCGGGTCTCTCCACAGACAGCAGCCGTCCGAATCAGCCCAAGTACCTCGCCATCCTTCCTCAAGCGGAGGGGCTCCCAGGACGGATGTTGGTGGGGCGGCGCCAGCGAGTGCGCCGGGGATCCAGGCGTCCCATTCCGCGACCGTTCCAGCCGCTGGTCCTGGCGGTCCAGCTACAGCCCAGAGGCCAGTGCTGCAAGCTCGCTGGAGCGCTCATGCCACCCAGTAAGTGTTATTCTTTCTGGCTTATAGGAGCAGAGCTCTTGCCTCTTCTCTTATTCTGAGGGCTTCTTCTTCTTTGCAGGGTCCGACCGGCTGCCAGGGGCGGGCCTCTAATCAAGCCGCCTTCAACCAGCGGAAGCTCCGCGCCTCAGCACCTGGGGACCGTGGCGGCTCCCATGGCTCCCAAATTGACGGGGGCACCCTCTGCACCAGCGGGTTCATTTTCCGCGGTGGCCGCATCTGCTCCTACCCGCCCTCCTTCACCAGTCCAGAAGCCAGGTCTTGAGACCGGGAGGGCTGCTGTATGTGCGCCTGCTGGCCCCCTGGCCTGCTTAGGACAGTGCCCCACCTTGGCTGCTGAGGCGCCGGCGCCCCCGCCAGTCTTAGACTCATCAGGGGGGTCCAGCGGCGCAACTCCTATCCCCCCTGCTCTGGCGCCCGTGTGGGACACCCTGGGGCGTGTCCAGACCAGCGCCCGGCAGCTCCAATCTGCCTTTGAGCAGGAGCGGAAGGCATTGGCCGGCGAGAGGGAACGCCTTCTCAGCTGGCAGCAGCGGGCCCGGGCGGATCTTGACTCAAGGCAGTCAAGGCTTGAGGCCATGAGTGCTCTGCTTGGCACTCAGAAGAAGGCCATTAGCCGCTTGGTGTCAGAGGCCCAGCGGGTTCGTGCCACCTACCGCGAGGCTCTGGCCCAAGCTGAAGCCAAAGCCAAGGAGTGTTCCGCCGCCGCGGAGGAGTTGCAGCTGCAGGTAGCCCGTCGGGAGCACGCCGTCGCTGATCGGGAACGCGCCGCTGCGGCCGAGGAGGAGAAGACCACCGCCCGGCTGAGGGCCAAGGTGGAGGAGCTAAGGGCTCGGTCCGAGGAGCTGGGGCTCCATGAGTCGGCTGTCGCCGCGAGGGAGCAGTTCTCCAAGGAGCGTCAGGCGGCGATGGATCGCGAGCTAGCGGCTCGCCAAGAGGTAGAGAGGCTCCAGTCCTTGCGGACTGCCGAGGCCCAGGCGGTCTGGTGCTTCATTGCCAAGGCGGGATCCGCCTTGGCTCCTCTTAGTTTCAGCCCTGTGCAGGTGGAGACCCCAGCGCGGCTGATGTCCGAAGCGGCCCCGGCCCTTGAGTCTCTCGGCGACGAGCTAGGTCGGCTCGAATCAGTGATTGCCGACGAGCTGGAAGCGGAAGGTCGGGGCCTTGCGAAGGAGGTTGCTATGCACGTTCTGTCGTGCTTCGTTAGCCGAGACCCTTCCTTTTCTATGGGGCTGGTTCGTCTAGGACCCGTCGCCGATCGGGAGGAAGCTGCCCGGGCCGAAGTCGAGGACTTAGCTGCCCTCGTGGCCTCTAGGTTTCATCGGGAGTCCGGGGACTCCTAGGCATCTGCCCTCGTGTCCACAAGGCCCTGTACTTCCTTTTTTATTTTTGTTGAGTCTGTAGCCTAGCTCGTGGAGCCTTCGTATGGACAGACTCCTGTTTCTTTCTGTGTCTGCATGTCCTAGTCTTCTTCTTGGCTTTTCCTGACTGAGTCCTTAGCTCCGAAAGGACTCGGAGGCCTTGACCAATCTCGAAGCTCTGCATAGACACCTTCTCCGGGTCCTCACTGTATACTAAGGGTTCCGGAGGTCTCCAGGACCCGCCTCACGAGATCGGAGGGGGGTCCGGGCCTGTTGGTCATGTGGCGGGCCCGGAGCTGCCGCCTGAGGGAAGGTCCGGGCTTGCAGGGCACGTGGAGTCCTTGGGCCTCTCCCCGCAGAGGGGGGAGGTCCAACTTCTGTAGACCGCACGGCGGTCCCGGAGCTCCCCTCAAGGAGGTGGGAGGTCAGGCCCTGCTGGACACGTGGGGCCTTCGGGCCTCGTCCCTGTGAGGTCTAGCTCTTTGATCTTACCTTGGGGTTTTTGGCCTTGTGCGATCCCGTAGCGGCCCCCTGGTAGGTGCGTTGTATTGGATGGATGCGCCTACCATACTCCTGCGGGGAGCTGAGGCTGAGAGGTCCTGCACACAAGTAAGGAAAAAGTAATTCTCCTTGGGGGCTCCCCCCCTCTATCTCTTAGTCTTATCTGGCTTACGGTTCCCGTCCACTTATATGGTGCTTGGGAACTACCGTGCGCGAAGTGCCGGGGGCTTGGGGCCCCCTGGCTTTCGGCCGGTACCTCCCGCGCAACCGCCTTTGGCAGGGCAGCAAATTCCGACTAAAGATGAGAATGAGAAGAGGGAGTTGAATGCACAGTGAGCACGCGTTAGTAGGGTAATCATAAAAATTTAATAAGTAAATTAAATGAGTACCAAAGAAGAGCAACATAGGGCAGGTTTCTTTTCATATAAATTTCCATATGGGGGAAGGCGGGCCGAATATGTAGGCCACGACCCACCTCAAGGGAAGCAAGACTCTACGCGCTTGGGGTCGGAACCAGGCGAAGCTGAACGTAGTCCTGGACCGTCCCCTGAGGCTTAGCTGCTCCAAGCCCTGTTCTTGGACTTTTTATGGAATTTATTATAAAAAGAAGGGTCTGTCCTATTGTTGCTCTAGGAGTACAACTTACAGTGGTGTTCCGTGTTCCGAAGGTTCGGGAGCGGGTCCCCATCCTCGGTTCTGGGGAATGGTCCCAGGCCCGGGATGTCCAGCCCCAGTATGGCAAATGGCCATGTGGGCTGGATCATCTGTACCGTCCAAGCCGGTGTATGGATCTGCTTGGCGTGGAACAGGCACGCCTAGCAGCTCTCGACCAGCTCGATGGCATCCTGGAGTGTTGCCGGCTAGTAGAAGCCATGCCGAAAGGCTTTACCGACAAGCGTGCGTGAGGAAGAGTGACTCCCACATTCGCCTCCATGGATCTCAGCGAACAAGTCGCAGCCTTCCCCCTGGGTTATGCACCGCAATAGGATGTGGTCGGCGCCACGTCAGTAGAGATCCCCCTCTACCACCATGTGTCTCTTAGCCATACGCACAATCCGTTCAGCGGATACACGTTCATCAGGGAGGATATTGTCTTTCAAGTAGTCCCGGACCTCCGTGATCCATGCATCAGGTCTGACTTGAGCATCTGGATCTTGAGCGCTGGGTTGCACGGAGTCCCAAGTGACGCTTGTGATCCTTGGCGGCGTCCATTGCCGCCGGGACCGCCAGCTTCGAGGTGCTGGTCTAGCCCCCTTCGTCCGGCTCGGCGGGCCGGGCTGTGGGCCGCGGCAACGTCCTCTCGAGGCCCCCTTCAGGCACAGTGGCTCTGGTGGCAGTGGGGGCCCTCGTTGAAAGGTCGTCAGCTGCGGCCTTGCTAGCGCGCGGTACGTGGTGCAGGTCCAAGGCGAGGGGGTCTGTCTCCGCCGTCTTGGTTGATAACCAGACTGGGTATTGCCCTGAGCCAACGACTAACGAGAAGGATGAGCACTCCATACTTTGCTATGTTCTTGGCTGCCTTGGAATTGAAACGCGCCACATACCCAGACTGCTCCCCCGATGGCGTGAGGAACAGTACGCTAGCATCGGCCCCCTGCTTTCGCGAGGAGCCGTCGACGAACATCATTTGATAAGGCCTTGTGAAGGTCAGGGCCCAGTGTAGTGGATGCGCTTTCGGAGCTTCTCGCTACCCTGGGCCCTGACCTTCACAAGGCCTTATCAAATGATGTTCGTCGACGGCTCCTCGCGAAAGCAGGGGGCCGATGCTAGCGTACTATTCCTCACGCCATCGCGGGAGCAGTCTGGGTATGTGGCGCGTTTCAATTCCAAGGCAGCCAAGAACATAGCAAAGTATGGAGTGCTCATCCTTCTCGTTAGTCGTTGGCTCAGGGCAATACCCAGTCTGGTTATCAACCAAGACGGCGGAGACAGACCCCCTCGCCTTGGACCTGCACCACGTACCGAGCGCTAGCAAGGCCGCAGCTGACGACCTTTCAATGAGGGCCCCCACTGCCACCAGAGCCACTGTGCCTGAAGGGGGCCTCGAGAGGACGTTGCCGCGACCCACAGCCCGGCCCGCCGAGCCGGGCGAAGGGGGCTAGACCAGCACCTCGAAGCTGGCGGTCCCGGCGGCCATGAGCGCCGCCAAGAATCATAAGCGTCACTGGGGACTCCGTGCAACCCAGCGCTCAAGATCCAGATGCTCAAGTCAGACCCGATGCATGGATCACGGAGGTCCGGGACTACTTGAAAGACAATATCCTCCCTGATGAACGTGTATCCGCTGAACGGATTGCGCGTATGGCTAAGAGACACATGGCGGTAGAGGGGGATCTCTACCGACGTGGCGCCAACCACATCCTATTGCGGTGCATAACCCAGGGGGAAGGCTGCGACTTGTTCGCTGAGATCCATGGAGGCGAATGTGGGAGTCATTCTTCCTCACGCACGCTTGTCGGTAAAGCCTTTCGGCATGGCTTCTACTAGCCGGCAACACTCCAGGATGCCGTCGAGCTGGTCGAGAGCTGCTAGGCGTACCTGTTCCACGCCTAGCAGATCCATACAATGGCTTGGACAGTACAGATGATCCAGCCCGCATGGCCATTTGCCGTACTGGGGCTGGACATCCCGGGCCTGGGACCATTCCCCAGAACCGATGACAGGGACCCGCTCCCGAACCTTCGGAACACGGAACACCGCTGTAAGTTCTACCCCTAGAGCAACAATAGGGCAGGCCTTTCTTTTTGTAGTAATTTTCATAAAAGTCCGTGAACGGGGCTTGGAGCAACTAAGCCTCAGGGGACGGTCCAGGACTACGTTCAGCTTCGCCTGGTTCCGACCCCAAGCGCGTAGAGTCTTGCTTCCCTTGAGGTGGGTCGTGGCCTACATATGCGGCCCACCTTCCCCCGTATGGAAATTTATATGAAAAGAAACCTACCCTACGTTGCTCTTCTTTGGTACTCATTTAATTTACTTATTAAATTTTTATGATTACCCTACTAACGCGTGCTCACTATGCGTTCAACTCACTCTTCTCATTTTCATCTTTAGTCGGAATTTGCTGCAGATACAACTAAGGAATAGAGGGGGGAGCCCCCAAGGAGAATTACTTTTTCCTTACTTGTGTGCAGGACTTCTCAGCCTCAGCTCCCCGCAGGAGTATGGTAGGCGCATCCACCCAATAGAACGCACCTACCAGGGGGCCGCTACGGGATCGCGGTAGGCCAAAAACCCTAAGGTAAGATCAAAGGGCTAGCCCTCATAGGGGCGATGTCCGAAGGCCCCACGTGTCCAGTAGGGCCGGACCTCCCACCTCTTTGAGGGGAGCTCCGGGACCGCCGCGTGGTCTACAGAAGTCGGACCCCTCCCCTCTGCGGGGAGAGGCCCGGGCCTCCATTTGCCCTGCGAGCCCGGACCTCCTCTCAGGCGGGAGCTCCGGGCCCGCCACGTGACCAACAGGCTCGGACCCCCCTCCGATCTCGTGAGGCAGGTCCTGGAGACCTCCGGAACCCTTAGTATACAGTGGGGACCCGGACAAGGTGTCTATGAAGAGCTTTGAGATTGGTCAAGGCCTCCGAGTCCTTGCGGAGCTAAGGGCTCGGTCAGGAAAGGCCAAGAAGAAGACTAGGGCATGCAGACACAGAAAGAAACAGGAGTCTGTCCATACAAAGGCTCCACGACCTGGGCTACAGACTCAACAAAAATAAAAAAGGAAGTACAGGGCCTTGTGGAAACGAGGGCGGATGCCTAGGGGTCCCCGGACTCTCGATGAAACCTAGAGGCCACGAGGGCAGCTAAGTCCTCGACTTCGGCCCTGGCAGCTTCCTCCTGGTTGGCGATGGGTCCTAAACGGACCGGCCCCAGGGAAAAGGAAGGGTCTCGGCTAACGAAGCACGACAGAACGTGCATCGCAACCTCCTTCGCAAGGCCCCGACCTTCCGCTTCCAGCTCGTCGGCGATCACTGATTCGAGCCGACCTAGCTCGTCGCCAAGAGACTCAAGGGCTGGGGCCGCTTCGGACACCGGCCGTGCTGGGGTCTCCACCTGCACAGGGCTAAAACCAAGAGGAGCCAAGGCGGATCCCGCCTTAGCAATGAAGCACCAGACCGCCTGGGCCTCGGCAGTCCGCAGGGACTGGAGCCTCTCTACCTCTTGGCAGGCCGCTAGCTCGCGATCCATCGCCACCTGAAGCTCCTTGGAAGACTGCTCCTCCCTCGCGGTGACAGCCGACTCACGGAGCTCCAACTCCTCAGTCCGAGCCCTTAGCTCCTCCACCTTGGCCCTCAGCCGAGCGGTGGTCTTCTCCTCCTCGGCCGCAGCAGCGCGTTCCTGATCAGCGACGGCGTGCTCCCGACGGGCTACCTGCAGCTGCAACTCCTCCGCGGCGGTGGAACACTCCTTGGCTTTGGCTTCAGCTTTGGCCAGAGCCTCGCGGTAGGTGGCACGAACCCGCTGGGCCTCTAACTCCAAGCGGCTAATGGCCTTCTTCTGGGTGCTAAGCAGAGCACTCATGGCCTCAAGCCTTGACTGTATTGAGTCGAGGTCCGCCCGGGCCCGCTGCTGCCAGCTGAGAAGGCGTTCCCTCTCGCCGGCAAATGCCTTCCGCTCCTGCTCAAAGGCAGATTGGAGCTCCGGGTGCTGGTCTGGGCACGCTCCAGGGTGTCCCACACGGGCACCAGAGCAGGGGGAGCAGGAGTCGCGCCGCTGGACCCCCCGGACGAGTCCAAGACCGGCGGGAGCGCCGGCGCCTCAGCAGCTACGGGGGGGGGGGGGGGCGCTGTCCTAAGCAGGCCAGGGGGCCAGCAGGCACACCTACAGAAGCCCTCCCGGTCTCAAGAACTGGCTTCTGGGCTGGTGAAGGAGGGCGGGTAGGAGCAGATGCGGCCACTGCGGCCACTGCCCCCGTCGATTTGGGAGCTATGGGGGCCGCCGCGGTCCCCAGGTGCCGAGGCGCGGAGCCCCCGCTGGTTGAAGGCGGCCGGATAAGAGGCCCGCCCCTGGCAGCCGGTCGGTCCCTGCAAAGAAGAAGAAGCCCTCAGAATAAAAGAAGAGGCAGGAGCTCTGCTCCTATAAGTCAGAAAGAATAACACTTACTGGGCGGCATGAGCGCTCCAGCGAGCTTGCAGCACTGGCCTCTGGGCTGTAGCTGAACTGCCAGGACCAGCGGCTGGAACGGTCGCGGAATGGGACGCCTGGACCTCCGGCGCGCTCGCCGGCGTCGCCCCACCAACATCCGTCCTGGGAGCCCCGCCGCTCGAGGGAGGATGGCGAGATACTTGGGCTGCTTCGGACAGCTGCTGTATGGGGAGAGACCCGCCGGGGAGGGACACTCAGGACCTCTTCGGGTCGCCACCCGATGGACCAGCACCTCGGGGAGATGGAAGCAAAGTAGCTCCGGCACCCTGGCTTGGCACAGGTAGCACCCTCGGAGGAGACCGAGCGCGTTTTTTCTCTAGATGCCCGGGGGCCGGCTCTTTTCCTTTCCCTTTATCGGCGGCTTGGGTTCCGTCGGTTCTGGGGGAGGGTTTGGCAGCAGCGGATGCCTCATGCCCTGATCCGGGGTGCTCGGCTCCTTGAATGGTGATACCCCGGAGGGCATCCCCGACCTGACGAACGGCAATCCCGATATCATCAAGGTTCGGCATCTTCCGCAGGAGCTCCGACCTCCTCTGAAGCTCCAAGAAGAGGGGGGTGGCAGAAGGTGGAAGGGCGGGGTCGCCGCTGGGAATGTAGTCACCGCTCACCTTGCTCACCATCTCCTCCAGCTCTTCGTCGGAAGGGACAGAGCCGGGGCCTCTCTCCAGCCTGGTACAGTCCTGCTTACCGGTGTAGTACCACGCTGGACGGCTGCGTTGCTGCAAGGGAGCAATGCGGCGTGACACAAAGTCCATCAGCACCATTAGAGACGTCAGCCCCTCGTTGGCCAAGAACCGGATCCGCTCCAAGACTGGAGTGTACTCCTGCTCCAGCTCAGGGATCTCCTCCCAGAAGCGGCGATCGGTGGTTGGGCTGGCGGTTGGGAGTTGTAGGCGATCGTGCTCGTCGGTCTGCACTACCACCCAGCTCTCCCTCCAGTTCTCCCACCTTGATGCGCTGAAGGGCAGGAGGTATCCGGAGACCTTGGGGTCTTTGCAGCGATGCTGGAAGTAATATGCCCCCATCTGAGTCTTTGAGCCGCGTCCAGTCGTCCGCAGCACAAAGAAGTCGCGGAAGAGCGTCACGGAGGCGTGCACCCCCACGAACATCTCGCAGAAGTGGACAAAAACTGCCGCCATTGCGAAGGAGTTGGGGGAGAGATGGTGGAGCTGGAGACCGTATGTCTCCAGCAGGGTGACAAAGAAGGAAGAAATCGGCGGAACGAACCCCGCAAGAGCATAAGCGGTGAAGAAGACTATCTCCCCCTTTTCCAGGACCAGGGGGAGAGGTCCTCGGCGGAGCCGATGCTTCTGCTCTTCCGAGCGCCAGCCCAGCAGCCTGCGCACTGGCCCGAGCTCGGAGGAGCGAACGAGGCGCGTCGGAAGCAAGTTGGAAGCCATAGCGAAAGAAGGCGCAAGGGCAGGAGAGCCGGGCGCAAGAGTTCAAGGGAAGTACGAGCGCAATGCGAAGGGAAGCCGCGATGCGGGTGAGATCCCCTTTTAAAACTTTCCAGGGATGGTTCGAGGTAATTTGAAAACCTCCGGAAACATCACATCGGTGATCTCGTCGGCTCTGAGACTGGGCGCCGATGAAAGCTGGGCCCAAGCCGCTTAACTAAAGCGGTGGGGTCAAGGAGTCAGTCTCCTGAGAAGATGAGCCGGCAAGGCACTTCGGCGGTTCCCGAAGAAAGCGCCGCAACGTGCAGAAGTGGCAGCCTTGGGAACCGCCGCAGAAAAAGCAATCATCAAGTGGGCGCACGCTCTCACGACCCCGCGGCCGTTCGTGCTCCGGCAGCGGTCAATTCGGGACTTAGAAAAAGTGCGCGGATCAGAAGAGACGGAGGTCCCACCTCGGGCTCGCTATCTCCCGCGAGATGGGCCCGGGGGCCACTGTCGGTACCTGAGATATGGGGTACCCCCGCGCACAGGGTAAAATGCCTAAGGTGCTCGCCCTTCTCCGCAGGGAGATCTCCGAAGGTGCCACGCGTCCGGCGGGGCCGGACCTCCCTCTCCTCAGAGGAGAGCTCCGGGCCCGCCACGTGGCATACAGAAGCCGGACCTCCACCTCCGCGGGAGAGATGTCCGAAGACGCAACGCGTCCAGCGGGGCCGGACCTCCCTCTCCACAGAGGAGAGCTCCGGGCCCGCCACGTGGCATACAGAAGCCGGACCTCCCCCTCCGCGGGGAGAGGTCCGGAGGCTCCATGTGCCCCGCAGGCCGGACCCTTCTCTCCTCAGAGAAGGGCTCCGGACCCGCCACGTGGCCAGAAGAACGGTGCTGCCCGCCCCCGAGCGGTAGGCAGCGGGCGTAAAGGCGCCCCACACCTTGCCCGTACAAGGTATTCAAGGCCCGCGTCTTCCCAAGATGCGGAAACGCGGAGCACGCGTCTGTCAGGTGCCGTTGCGCCCAGTCGCATCACAGACTGGCGCGCGGTGTCAGAACCTGCCAGCTAATAAACGCTGCGACAAGACATCCCATGCCGCCTACGCCGTCATCAACCACTACGACTAGCGTGCGGCATGGGCAGGGCGGCAAGATGAAGACTCAGAAGCCTTCGACTAGAGGCAACGACCGGCGTAACTACAGATACGGTAGATAATAGACAATCTTCCCGGGACCACCTGTCGGGTCCCGGCTCCCCTTGTAAGCCACCCGAGTCTTGGACTATAAAAGGCTCGGGTGGGCGTCGATAGCAAGGGTTCGCATTTTGCAACTCATACGCTAGCCATACACTCTCAAGCTGTAACTCACCCCCAAGCTCAGGCCCCCGGCCCTGAGCAGCAAGCAATACAGCGAGCTCCATAGCTCGCCGTGGACGTAGGGTTTTACGCTCCGGCGGCCTGAACCACGTAAAACTCGCCGTGTCAAGCTCTCCCTAACTCGTCCATCTGCGCAAGCTTTCCGCTAGGAGTCTAGCCCCGCCGAAAAAAGAACCTCCGCGGGCTGCCCAGTGCAGGCCCGGGGGAAGTGTCGACCGAACACTTCGACAGTATTCAAGGCCCGCGTCTTCCCAAGACGAGGAGACGCGGAGCACGCTTCTGTCAGGTGCCGTTGCGCCCAGTCGAATCACAGACTGGCGCGCGGTGTCAGAACCTGTCAGCCAATAAACACCACGACAAGACATCCCATGCCACCTGCGCCGTAATGAACCACTACGACTAGCATGCGGCATGGGCAGGGCGGCAAGATGAAGACTCAGAAGCCTTCAACCAGAGACAACTACCGGCATAACTGCAGATACGGTAGATAATAGACAATCTTCCCGGGACCACCTGTCGGGTCCCGGCTCCCCTTGTAAGCCGCCCGAGTCTTGGACTATAAAAGGCTCGGGTAGGCGTCGATAGCAATGGTTCGCACTTTGCAACTCATACGCTAGCCATACACTCTCAAGCTGTAGCTCACCCCCAAGCTCAGGCCCCCGGTCCTGAGCAGCAAGCAATACAGCGAGCTCCATAGCTCGCCGTGGACGTAGGGTTTTACACTCCGGCGGCCTGAACCACGTAAAACTCGCCGTGTCAAGCTCTTACTAACTCGTCCATCTGCGCAAGCTCTCCGCTAGAGACTAGCCCCACCAGAAAAAGAACCTCCGCGGGCTGCCCAGTGCAGGCCCGGGGGAAGTGTCGACCGAACACTTCGACATTTGGCGCGCCAGGTAGGGGGCTTTTCTACTAGCGAGACGAGTTTCCGCCAACGAAGATGACCAAGCTTCCTTCAGCGGCAAACTCTCCCCCTCCGCGTTCACGGCGAACCGTGACCACTGGGGAGTACATGTCGACACACTCAGGACGGAGTGTGTCGCAAGCTGGTAGCCAGCAGCCGACTCCGGCAACGCCGACTCCGGCTATGCGGGCCCCGACCAGTGTGAGATCTTCTGCAGCGCTGAGCGTACACCACGGAGGTGCGCTAGCTGCAGCAAGAGCGCTGCTGCGCAACCCACCTGCGGGGGATGCGCCCCATTCAGCGACCCAGCAATGGGTCCGCGAGGTGGACCGCCTCGTCGTCGCCGCCGTGAACCCTCGGTTTCGGCGAGGACGGCGCCCAGGACAACCGGCTGTGTTGCTGACACGCACACCCATGGTTGACGGGCTAGCGGCGGATTCCAGCTCCTCCAGGCTGCTGTCGACGGACCTGCGAAGGAAACTGGAACGGTGTCACTTGGGCCAGGATGCCCGGGTGTACCTCGAGCGACGCCGAGAAAGGCGTCGCAACCATGAGGCTGGCGACAGCATGTCGTCGGCCTCGACCCAACCAGAAGGGCAGGCCTTCGCCACGCGGGCCCTGCCTCAGGCATATGCTGCGCAGCATATGCCACAACTATATGCGCCACAAGCAGCGGCCCCGGTCTATGGTTAAGCCTTGCCCATGCCGGGATACGCGGTGCCAAGTGCGAACCAAGCGTTCGCAGCGCCAGTACCTGCAGCAGCAGGTGCAGGATGTGCGGCCCTTGCACCCCACCTTCGCTTCGCAAGGTGGCCACGCAAGTTTCGCCTGCACCTGCCCGAGAAGTACGACGGCAGCGTCAACCCAGCAGAGTTCCTCCAGATCTACTCCACCGCCGTCCTTGCCGCAGGAGGGGACGAGTCTGTCATGGCCAACTACTTCCCCGTCGCCTTGACCGGCCCAGCTCGGTCTTGGCTCATGAACCTACCTCAGGGGTCCATAACCTCCTGGGGAGAGCTCTGCCGCCAGTTCGTCGCCAACTTCGGCAGCTCCTACAACCGTCCCGGCACGGAGCTTGACCTCCACGCCGTCAAGCAACAACCTGGGGAGTCGCTGCGCTCTTTCATCCAGCGGTTCTCTCAGGTACGCAACACCATCCCACATATCCAAAGTGCCTCTGTGGTGGTGGCGTTCCGACAGGGTATCCGGGACGAGAAAATGCTTGAGAAGCTCACGACCAGAGAGGTCCGCGACGTCTCGGAGCTCTTCAGCCTGGCGGACAAGTGCGCCAGAGCAGCTGAAAGGCGGAACTGGCACGCTCTGCCGACCTCCGAGTCAGGAGGACAGCCCGGGTCCGGTGCTGCTGCCTATGGGGGTGGCAAGAAGACCAAGAACCGGGGGATTGGAAAGATGAAGTCACCATTCACGGCCCCCGTCCCCGCAGCTGCAACGACCAGTGGAGCTCGGGGGCCACGCCCCGACAAAAGGCAGTGGCAATCACTGAACCCAGACAGTGACCAAGGCGGGCTATGCCCCGTGCATGGCACCTGCAACCATACTGCTGCCGAGTGCTGGAAGATCCAGAGGCTCACAGAGCGCTTCCGCAAAGGAAGACAGCAGAGGGCTGAAGCACCGCCCTACCCTCAGAGGGATGGCAAACAGAAGGTCGATGCCCCAGTCACTGCTGCCCACCAGGTTGGGTTCCAGGAGCCTCAGCGTGTCATAAAGACAGTGCATGACGGTGAGGACTCCAGTTCCGACGGTGACAGGCCAGGGCGTTAGCCAACTGCGGCGCGCCTCCGGGCCTCGAACATACCTCCCGGGGGCCGCCTAAGGTCTGTCAACCCCTTGAAGGCCTTGCCAGAAGGGGAAGACGCCTTAGGTCATCCAAGACGAGCCCGGGCCTACCTACCCCTTGAAGGCCTTAGCCAGAAGGGGAGAACTCCCCGGGGGCCCCCAGGAGAAGCCGTGCAGGACCTGATCCAGCACGAAGATAACAACCTCGTCGACAAGACTCGGCTGCAGGGAACACCCCGCAACGCACGGTCTCGGCTAATGCTCTAAGCACTACCGCCAAAGAACCAAACGCGTCGGGGGCCTGCAGGAGGGCAACCTGGTGAAGCGGCACGCTCTATTCCAAGAAGGACCCATAAGCTCTCCCCCAGCAGGGAAGGTCCCTTCCGAATCATGAAAGCTGCCGCCCCAGGTACACATGCCTTTCAACCGAGAGTGGGATCTATTCCCAAAAATCCTTGCCATGAAGCAACACTGTAAGTCCTACTTCCTGAGCATCAGTAGAACAGGGTTATTCCCTTCTGTAATAGATCCCATAGAATTTAGGAACAGCGCTTGGGGCAGCTAAGTCTCAAGGGACGGTACAGGACTACGTCCAGTTTAGCCTGGTTCCGACCCTAAGCGTAGAGTCTTGCTTCCCTTGAAGACAAGGCGGAACATTGCCTCCCTGTACAGCCAGAATTCCACCTATGGGTACGAATACAGAGACCTGTTCTACTTAGCTCTCTCTCATGCGCTCATTTAAATTATGCATTAATTTTTATGATCGCACTATCTCTGTATGTTCATCGTACATCTAGCTCCCCCTCTCCTGCGCTCATCCATAGTCGGCATTTGCTATCCTACCGAAGGTGGCTGCGCTTGAGGCACCTGCCGATGGCCGAGTGAGTCTCTCGGGCCTCCCCCAGTCAGGTGTTGCGGTGCCAGTTGGTTACCTCCAGGAAAGGCCTGTGTTGTGCATGGGGGGTCCAGGGTGCGTATCCAGCTTAGCTGGCCCAGAGCCCAAAGCATGCGCATCCTGCCCTCCAAAGGTACAGGGGAGTACGTCCGCTTTGCCTGGTCATGAACCCAAAGCGCGTGCACTCTGCTTCCCCAGCGCATGGCCCGGTACTAGGGATCGGACGGCCGTACCCGGACCTCGGAGGGAGCCGGAGCTCTGCCGCCTCGTGCTCAAAATTGCCCAAGCCCCGTATAACGAATCAGGATCGTAAGACGGATAAGACTAGGAGACGGGAGGGGAGGACCCCCCAAGGAGAATTACTTTTCCTCTGCCTGTGTGCAGGACCTCCAGGTTACGGCAACAGGGGCTGCATGAAGCAGGGGGAAAGGAGCCACCAGCTACTTCGGCCTAGGACTGGAAGGACCGGGACCTGCCCCTCCGGCAGGGGCGGGACCCGGGGGCCCCACGTGTCCAGCGGGCCTGGAACTCTCTCCTCCCTTGAGGAGGGCTCCGGGCTCGCCACGTGGCAGGCGGAAACCGGGCCTCCCTCCTCGGTGGGAGGGCTCCGAAAGCCCTACGTGTCCAACATGGCCGGAGCTCCCGCCTCTTAGGGAGGAGCTCCGGACCCGCCACGTGGCAGGCAGATCTGGAGCTCCCCATAGGGCGAGATCCGGAGATCTCCGGGGGCCCCTAACACGGTTAGGACCCGGGGAGGGTGTCTGTGCAAAGCTCCGAGATTGGAAATGGCCTCTGAGTACCTTGCGGAGCTAAGGACTCAGTCAGGCAAAGCCAAGAAGGAGAGAAAAAGCATCACAGACACAAGTATCCAAAAGAGTCAAATTAAGCGAGGCTCCATGAGCTGGACTACAGACTCGATAAAAAGGGAGAAACAAGTCCTAAGGACCTCCCGGCTCCCGCCGGAACCTTGCGGCTATAAGGGCGGCCACATCCTCGACTTCTGCCCTGGCAGCTTGCTCCCGCTCTGCGGCTGGGCCCTCTCTCGCTGGTTCTAGCGAAAAAGAGGGGTCGCGGCTCTTAAAGCATGCCAGCACATGTGAAGCGACCTCTAAGGCTAGGCCGCGCCCCTCGGCCTCAAGCTCGCTGGCGACCACCGAGTCTAGCCTGTCCAGCTTAGCGCCAATCGACTCCAGCGCGGGGATCACCTCCAACGCAGGGGCCGCGGTCCTCACCGGGCTGAGGCCAAGAGGGATCAGGGCGGACCCCGCTCGATCCACGAAGCTCCAGACTGCAAGAGCCTCGGAGGACCGCAAGGCCGAAAGCTCCTCCACCTCGTGGCGGGCCGCCTGCAGAGCCTCCAGGTTCCTCTCGGAGAATTCCTTCTCCTTGGCCGCCAGGGAGCTCTCCCGAAGGTGGAGAGCCTTGGCGAGCCGCTCCAACTCAGCGGCCTTGAAGTCGGCGGTCAACTCCCGGTCCAAGACCGCCTGGCGATCACGGGAGACCTGTTCCTCCCTCAAGTCGAGGTCTGCCTTCAGGATCTCCAGCTCCTCCATCCGAGCTCGAAGGTCATCCTCACCCGCAGCCAGCTGCGCGGCGACCCTCTCTGCCTCAGCTGCCATGCAACGTTCCCGTTCCTCAACGGCGAGTTCACGGCGCTCCAACCGCTGCCGTATCTCCACAGCAGCAGAGAGGCTCTCCTCGGCATGGGCGTGTGCCTCCAGGGTCTCCCTGTTGATCCGCCACGATTCGGTGTCCATGCGGTCGACAGCCCGCTTCATCCGGTCGAGGAGCGCTTCCCTGAAATCGAGCAACTCCCGCCTGGAGTCGAGCTCACTCTTAACCTTCGCGGTCCTCTCCCGCAAAAGGTTCCCCCCAGGTGAGGAGGCGGTCCCGTTCAACCGTATACTCCTCCCGCTCACGCCCTAGTGCAGCCAAGACCTGCCGGACGCTCGTCTCGAAAAGCGCGAAGGCATCCACCAGAGGCAATGGAGCAACAGAGGCCGGGTCAGCCCCCCCCGACCTCCTCCATTACCTCGTCCTCAGGAAGAGCCGACACGCCAGCAACCGAGACGAGACGCCGATCAGGAGAAGCTGGCTCCGAGGCTCTGGCAGCCAGGCCAGCCGGGCTCTCTTCAGCTTCTGGCTTCTTGACCTGAGGAGAGGGGCAAGCCGGGGAACGTGGTGCTGGAGAAGAGGCCAGGCCGCCTAGTGCAGGGACAGCCTGCATTGACTTGGGGGCCGCGGTGGCCGCCTCGGCAGGAAGAGACGACGCCGCCGCGGAGTCCGGGCACACCGGAACAGGAGAAGTTCGCGCTGGCCTGGGGGCCGCGGCAGTTGCCCCTGGCTCCGAGTGCAGCGGCACAGATTCCCCGCAAGTCGGGGAAGGCCGGGAAGCGTGGACACTCCAGCGGGCCCTGAACCCCAACTTCCGAGCCGGGGTAGGGCTCCCAGAGCCCACTACCGTCACTGACGGCCGCTCCGCAGTCGCTTGGACTGGCGGAACAGGGGATGCCCCAGAAGCTTCCCCCAGCGCATCAACCCGGGGCCTCTTCGAGTCGCCACCGGAGGGAGTGTCAGGCACCCCAGAATCCCGACATGGAACAGACGCCGCTGCTGGAGGAGATCGAGCGTGCTTCTTCTCTGGCGGCGGGTTGGAAGCCATGGCAAGGGAGAACTCAAAGGCAAGAGAGCAAAAGCACAAGAGTCCGAGGAGAAACACCGAGAAGTGCGAAGGGAAGCTGCAATGTGGGTGAGACCCCCTCTAAAAAACTTCCCGGGTACAATTCCAAGCGATTCGGAACTCTTTGAGTACCCCGCACCGGCAACCGCTTCGGTTCCTAGACCGAGTGCTGATGACGGGTGGGTCCTAGCCGCCCAACTGAAGCGGTGGGTCAAGGAGTCAGTCTCCTGAGAAGATGAGCCGGCAAGGCACTTCGGTGGTTCCCGAAGAAAGCGCCGCAACGTGCAGAAGTGGCAGTCTTGGGAACCGCCGCAGTAAAAGCAACCATCAATTGAGCGCACGCTCCCACGATCCCGTGGCCGTTCATGCTCCGGCAGCGGTCAATTCAAGACTTAGAGAAAGTGCGCGGATCGGAAGAGACGGAGGTCCCACCTCGGGCTCGCTATCTCCCCCGAGATGGGCCCGGGGGCCACTGTCGGTACCTGGGATATGGGGTACCCCCGCGCACAGGGTAAAATGCCTAAGGAACTCGCCCTTCTCCGCAGGGAGAGCTCCGAAGGCGCCACTCGTCAGGCGGGGTCGGACCTCCCTCTCCTCAGAAGAGAGCTCTGGGCGAGCCACGTGGCATACAGAAGCCGGACCTCCCCCTCCGCGGGAGAGAGGTCCGAAGGCGCCGCGTGTCCAGCGGGGCCGGACCTCCCTCTCCTCAGAGGAGAGCTCCGGGCCCGCCACGTGGCCAGCAGAAGCCGAGCCTCTCCCTCCGCGGAGAGAGGTCCGGAGGCTCCACGTGCCCCGCAGGACTGACCCTTCTCTTCTCTGAGAAGGGCTCCGGGCCCACCACGTGGCAGCAGAGCGACGCTGCCTGCCCCGAGCGAAATGCAGCGGGCGTAAATACGCTCCATACCTTGGCCGTACAAGGTATTCAAGGCCCGCGTCTTCCCAAGACGCGGAGACGCGGAGCACGATTCTGTCAGGTGCCGTTGCGCCCAGTCACATCACAGACTGGCGCGCGGTGTCAGAACCTGTCAGCCAATAAACACCGCGACAAGACATCCCATGCCTCCTGCAGCGTCATCAACCACTACGACTAGCATGCGGCATGGGCAGGGCGGCAAGATGAAGACTCAGAAGCCTTCAACCAGTGACAACTATCGGCACAACTGCAGATACGGTAGATAATAGACAATCTTCCCGGGACCACCTGTCGGGTCCCGGCTCCCCTTGTAAGCCGCCCGAGTCTTGGACTATCAAAGGCTCTGGTAGGCGTCGATAGCAAGGGTTCGCACTTTGCAACTCATACGCTAGCCATACACTCTCAAGCTGTAACTCACCACCAAGCTCAGGCCCCCGGTCCTGAGCAGCAAGCAATACAGCGAGCTCCATAGCTCGCCGTGGACGTAGGGTTTTACGCTCCGGCGGCCTGAACCACGTAAAACTCGCCGTGTCAAGTTCTTACTAACTCATCCATCTGCGCAAGCTCTCCGCTAGAGACTAGCCCCACCGAAAAAAGAACCTCCACGGGCTGCCCAGTGCAGGCCCGGGGGAAGTGTCGACCGAACACTTCGACAGTGACGAATTGCCGGCAGAGCTCTCCCCAGGAGGTTATGGACCCCTGAGGTAGATTCATGAGCCAAGACCGAGCTGGGCCGGTCAAGGCGACGGGGAAGTAGTTGGCCATGACAGCCTCGTCCCCTCCTGCTGCAAGTACGGCGGTGGAGTAGATCTGGAGGAACTCCGCCGGGTTGACGCTACCGTCGTACTTTTCGGGCAGGTGCGGCTGGAACTTGCGCGGCCACCTCGCGAAGCGAAGGTGGGGTGAAAGGGCCGCACACCCTGCACCTTCTGCTGCAGGTACCGGCGCTGCGAACGCTTGGTTCGCACTTGGCACCGCGTATCCCGGCATGGGCAAGGCTGCACCATAGACCGGGGCCGCTGCTTGCGGCGCATATAGTTGTGGCATATGCTGCGCAGCATATGCCTGAGGCAGGGCTCGCGTGGCGAAGGCCTGCCCTTCAGGTTGTGTCGAGGCCGACGACATGCTGTCGCCAGCCTCATGGTTGTGATGCCTTTCTCGACGTCGCTCGAGGTACACCCGGGCGTCCTGGCCCAAGTGGCACCGTTCCAGTTCCCTTCGCAGGTCCGTCGACAGGAGCCTGGAGGAGCTGGAATCCGCCATTAGCCCGTCAACCGTGGGTGTGTGCGTCAGCGACACAGCCGGTTGTCCTGGGTGCCGTCCTCGCCGAAACCGAGGGTTCGCGGCGGCGACGACGAGGCGGTCCACCTTGCGGACCCATTGCTGGGTCGCTCAATGGGGCGCATCCCCCACAGGTGGGTTGCGCAGCAGCGCTCTTGCTGCAGCTAGCGCACCTCCATGGTGTACGCTCAGCGCTGCAGAAGAGCTCACACTGGTCGGGGCCTGCATAGCCGGAGTCGGCGTTGCCGGAGTTGGCTGTTGGCTACCAGCTTGTGCCGACACACTCCGTCCTGAGTGTGTCGACATGTACTCCCCAGTGGTCACGGTTCGCCGTGAACGCGGAGGGGGAGAGTTTGCCGCTGAAGGAAGCTTGGTCATCTTCGTTGGCGGAAACTCGTCGCGCTAGGAGAAAAGCCCCCTACCTGGCGCGCCAAATGTCGAAGTGTTCAGTCGACACTTCCCCCGGGCCTGCACTGGGCAGCCCGCGGAGTTTCTTTTTTTTCGGTGGGGCTAGTCTCTAGCGGAGAGCTTGCGCAGATGGACGAATTTGTAAGAGCTTGACACGGCGAGTTTTACGTGGTTCAGGCCGCCGGAGCATAAAACCCTATGTCCACGGCGAGCTATGGAGCTCGCTGTATTGCTTGCTGCCCAGGACCGGAGGCCTGAGCTCAGGGGTGAGTTACAGCTTGAGAGTGTATGGCTAGCGTATGAGTTGCAAAGTGCGAACCCTTGCTATCGACGCCTACCCGAGCCTTTTATAGTCCAAGGCTCGGGCAGCTTACAAGGGGGGCCGGGACCCGACAGGTGGTCCCAGGAGGATCGTCTACCATCTACCGTATCTGCAGTTATGCCGGTAGTTGTCCCCGGTCGAAGGCTTCTGAGTCTTCATCTTGCCGCTCTGCCCATGCCGAATGCTAGTCGTAGTGGTTGATGACGGCGCAGGCGGAATGGGATGTCTTGTCGCGGTGTTTATTGGTTGGCAGGTTCTGACACCGCGCGCCAGTCTGTGATGCGATAGGCGCAACGGCACCTGACAGAGGCGTGCTCCGCTTCTCCGCGTCTTCGGAAGACGCGGGCCTTGAATACCTTGTACGGGCAAGGTATGGGGCGTCTTTACGCCCGCTGCCTATCTCTCGGGGGCAGGCAGTGCCGTTCTTCTGGCCACGTGGCGGGCCCGGAGCCCTTCTCTGAGGAGGGGGAGGTCCGGCCCCGCCGGACGCGTGGCGCCTTCGGACCTCTCTCCCGCGGAGGGGGAGGTCCGGCTTCTGTATGCCACGTGGCGGGCCCGGAGCTCTCCTCTGAGGAGAGGGACTTCCGGCCCCGCCGGACACGTGGCGCCTTCGGAGCTATCTCCCACGGAGGGGGAGGTCCGGCTTCTGTATGCCACGTGGCGGGCCCGGAGCTATCCTCTGAGGAGAGGGAGGTCCGGCCCCGCCGGATGCGTGGCGCCTTCGGAGCTCTCCCTGCGGAGAAGGGCGAGTTCCTTAGGCATTTTCCCCTGTGCGCGGGGGTACCCCATATCTCAGGTACCGACAGCAACCGACTAGCCCCTCCGAAAAAGAACCTCCGCGGGCAGCCCAGAGCAGGCCCGGGAGAAGTGTCGACCACACACTTCGACAGACCCAAAGGTCTCTGGGTACCTTCTGCCTTTCAGTGCGTCGAGGTGGGAAAACTGGAGGGAGAGCTGGGTGGTCATGCAGACCGATGAGCACGATCGCCTACAGCTCCCGACCGCTGGCCCAACCACAGAGCGTCGCTTCTGGGAGGAGGTCCCAGAGTTGGAGCAGGAGTACGCACCGGTCTTAGAGCGGATCCGGTTCTTGGCCAACGAGGGGCTAACGTCCCTGATGGTGCTGATGGACTTCATGTCACGCCGTATTGCGCCCTTGCAGCAGCGCAGTCGCCCAGCGTGGTACTACACTGGCGAGCAGGACTGTACCAGGATGGAGAGGGGTCCCGGCTCTGATCCTTCCGACGAGGAGCTGCACGAGATGGTGGGCAAGGTGCGCAGTGACTTCATTCCCAGTGGCGACCCCGCCCTTCCGTCCTCTGCCACTCCTCTCTTCTTAGAGCCGCAGAGGAGGTCAGAGCTACTGCGTAAGATGCCGAACCTCGATGACATTGGGATCGCCGTCCGGCAGGTTGGGGATGCCTTCCGGGGCATCTCGATCCCGGGAACCGAGCGCTCCGGATCGGGGCGCGAGGCGTCTGTCGCTGCCCAACCCGTCCCAAGAGCCGGCCTCCGGGCATCCAGAGAAGAAACGCGCCCGGTCTCCTCCGAGGGCGCCGCCTGCGCCGAGTCAGGGAGCCGGAGCACCGTTGCACCCACCTCCCGGGGGCGCTGGTCCATCGAGTGGCGACCCGAAGAGGCCCCGGGTGTCCCACCCCAGCGGGTCTCTTCCCAGACAGCGGCAGTCCAAAGAACCCCAAGCGCCTCGTCATCCTCCCTCAGGCGGAGGGGCTTCTAGGATGGACGCTGGTGGGGCGACGCCGGGGAGTGTGCCGGGGGTCCAGACGCCACAGCCCACGACTGTTCCAGCCGCAGGTCCTGGCGGTTCAAGTACGGCCCAGAGGCCGGAGCTACAAGCCCGTTGGAGCACTCATGTCGCCCAGTAAGTGTTGCTCCCTCTGGCTTGTAGGAGCAGCGTTCTCGTCCCCTCTCTTAGCCTGAGAGCTTTCTTTTCTTGCAGGGATCGACCGGCTGCCGGGGGCGGGCCTCTTACCCGGCCATCTCCAATTGGCGGAGGCTCCGCGCCACAACATCTGGGAACCGCGGTGGTTCCCATGGCCCCCAAGTCGGCGGGGGCTTCCACTGTGCCGGCGAGTTCACCCTCCGCGGTGGCCGCAGCCGCACCTGTCCGCCCTCCTTCACAAGCCCGGAAGTCTGGTCCTGAGACTGGAAGGGCCGCTGTAGGTGCACCTGCTGGCTCCTGGCTCCCTCAGGACAGCGTCTCGCTCCGGTTGCTGAGGCACCAGCACCTCCGCCGGTCTTAGACGCGACAGGGGGGGTCAGGGGCGCAACTCCTGTCCTCTCTGTCCCGGCGCCCATGTGGGATGCCCTGGGGCGCGTCCAGACCAGCGCCAGACAGTTCCAGGCCGCCTTCGAGTGGGAGCGGGGGGCGCTGGCCGGAGAGAGGGAACGCCTTCTTAGCTGGGAGCACCTCCTGCAGCAGCGGACCCAGGAGGCTAGGGCGGAGCTTGACTCGAGGCAGTCAAGACTTGATGCCCTGAGTGCTCTGCTTGACACTCAGAAGAAAGCCATCAGCCGCCTGGAGTCAGAGACCCGGCGACTTCGCGCTTCCTACCGCGAGGCCCTGGCCCATGTTGAAGCCAAGGCCGAGGCGCGCTCTGCCGCCGCAGAGGAGTTGCGGCTGCAGGTAGCTCGTCGAGAGTGCGCCGTCGCCGATCGGGAATGTGCTGCAGCGGCCGAGGAGGAGAAGACCGCCGCACAGCTGAAGGCCAAAGAGGGCGAGCTGAGGGCTCGGACCGAGGAGCTGGAGCTCCGTTAGTCGGCTGCTGCTGCGAGGGAGGAGCAATTCTCCCAGGAGTGCCAGGCGGCGTTGGATCGCGAGCTGGCGGCTCGCCAAGAGGTAGAGAAGCTCCAGTCTTCGCGGTCTACTGAGGCCCAGGCTGTCTGGGGCTTTATTGCCGAGGCGGGGTCCACCTTGGCTCCTCTTGGTTTCAGCCCGGTGCGGATGGAGGCTCCGGCGCAGATGTCCGAGGCAATCCCGGCACTTAAGTCCATCGGCAGCAAGCTGGGCCAGCTCGAAGCGGTGATCGCCGACGAGCTTGAGGTGGAATGACGGGGCCTGGTGAAGGAGGTCGCTACGCACGTACTGGCATGCTTCCGGAGCCAAGACTCTTCCTTCTCTCTGGAGCCACTCCGTCTAGGACCCGTTGCCGAGCGGGAGGAAGCTGCCAGGGCTGAGGTCGAGGACGTGGCCGCAATTGTGGCCTCTAGGTTCCAACGGGAGTCCGGGGACTCTTAGGCATCTGCCCCCGTGGCCACAAGGCCCTGTACCTCCTTTTTTATTTTTGTTGAGTCTGTAGCCCAGCTCATGGAGCCTTGTATGAACAGACTCTTGTTTTCTTCTGTGTCTGCGTGCTTTAGTCTTCTTCTTGGTTTTACCTGGCCGAGTCCTGAGCTCCGAAAGGTACTCAGAGGCCTTGACCAATCTCAAAGCTCTGCAAAGACACCTTCCCTGGGTCCTTACTGTATTAAGGGCCCCGGAGGTCTCCAGGACCCGCCCCATGAGAATGGGGGGGGGGGGGGTCCGGGCCTGCTAGCCACGTGGCGAGCCCGGAGTTCTCCTCTGAGGAGAGAGAGGTCCGGCCTCGCGGGACACGTGGAGCCTTCGGGCCTCTCCCCGCGGAGGGGGGAGGTCCGGCTTCTGTAGGCCACGTGGCGGGCCCGGTGCTCCCCCCTGAGGAGAGGGAGGTCCGGCTCCACTGGACACGTGGGACCTTCGGGTCTTGCCCCTGCGGGGGTGGCGAGGTCTGGGTTCTTCGGTCTTACCTTGGAGTTTCGGTCTTGCGCGATCCCGTAGCGGCCCCCTGGTAGGTGTGTCCCATTGGTTGGATGTACCTACCATACTCCTGCGGGGAGCTGAGGCCGAGAGGTCCTGCACACAAGTAAGGGAAACGTAATTCTCCTTGGGGGCTCCCCCTCCTCTATCTCATAGTCTTATTTGGCTTACGGTCCCTGTCGAAGTGTTCGGTCGACACTTCCCCCGGGCCTGCACTGGGCAGCCCGCGGAGGTTCTTTTTTCGGTGGGGCTAGTCACTTGCAGAGATCTTGAGCGTAAAACCATACGTCCACGGCGAGCTATGGAGCTCGCTGTATTGCTTGTTGCTCAGAACCGGAGTCCTGAGCTTGGGGATGACTGATGTCTACCGTATGAGTTGCTGGAGTGCGAACCCTCGCTAACGTCGCCTACCCGAGCCTTTTATAGTCTAATACTCGGGTGGCTTACAAGGGGGGCCCGGGACGCGACAGGTGGTCCCGGGGAGATTGACTGTTATCTACCATATCTGCAGTTATGCCGGTAGTTGTCTCTGGTGAAGGCTTCTGAGTCTTCGTCTTGCCGCCCTGCCCATGCCGCATGCTAGCCGTAGTGGTTGATGGCGGCGGGAGTGGCATGGGATGTCTTGTTGCTGCGTTTATTGGCTGGCAGGCTCTGACACCACGCGCCAGTCTGTGAGGTGACTAGGCACAACGGCACCTGACAGAGGCGTGCTCCGCGTCTCCGCGTCTTGGGAAGGCGCGGGCCTTGAATACCTTGTACGGCCAAGGTATGGGGCGACTTTACGCCCGCTGCCTACCGCTTGGGGGCAGGCGGCGTTCTTCTGCTAGACACGTGCCGGGCCCGGAGCCCTCCTCAGAGGAGAGGGGGGTCCGGCCCCGCATGACACGTGGAGCCTCCGGACCTCTCCCCGCGGAGGGGGAGGTCCGGCTTCTGTCGGCCACGTGGCAAGCTCGGAGCTCTCCTCTGAGAAGAGGGAGGTCCGGCCCTGCTGGACACATGGCGCCTTCGGACCTCTCTCCCGCGGAGGGGGGAGGTCCGGCTTCTGTATGCCACATGGCAGGCCTGGAGCTTTCCTTTGAGGAGAGGGAGGTCCGGCCCCGCCGGACGCGTGGTGCCTTCGGAGCTCTCCCTGTGGAGAAGGGCGAGTTCCTTAGGTATTTTCCCCTGTGCACCGGGGTACCCCATATCGCGGGTACCGACAGTGGCCCCCGGGCCCATCTCGGGGGAGATAGCGAGCCCGAGGTGGGACCTCCGTCTCTTCTGATCCGTGCACTTTTTCTAAGTCCCGCATTGACCGCTGCTGGAGCACGATCAGTCGCGGGATTGTGGGAGCATGCGCCCACTTGATGGTTGCTTTTACTGCGGCGGTTCCCAAGACTGCCGCTTCTGCACGTTGCGGCGCTTTCTTCGGGAACCACCGGAGTGCCTTGCCGGCTCGTCTTCTGGGGAGACTGACTCCTTGACCCCACCGCTTCAGTTAGGCGGCTTGGGCCGACCTGTCATCGGCACTCGGTCTAGGAACCAAAGCGGTTGCCGATGCGGGGTATTCGAAGAGTTCCGAATTGCTTGGGTTTGCACCCGGGAAGGTGTGAAATGAAACCCCCATGTGGGTACGTTCCCCTTATAAGGCTTCCAGCCCCTGCGCCTCCCTCGGGTCTCTGCAGTCTTGTCTTCTTCCATGGCTCTTAACCCGCCTTATGGGGGGAGAATTGCTCTCGGTTCCCTCCAGCGGTTGCGTCTGCACCAAGCCTGGGACTCAGGGAGCCTGCCTGCCCTGCCTCTGAGGGTGGCGCCGCCAAGGGGTCTCTGGTTTGTCCTCCCGACGAAGCCCTTCCTTGGTGACAGCAGGCAGAAAGCTCCTTGGCGTTGTGTCCCTTCCCAGGTGGTGGAGTCTTCAAAGGAACCGCTGAAGCACCGAGGAGAATCCCAGGCGGCAGAGTCTCAGAGAAGACCGCTGAATACTGCAGAGGGGGCCTCAGGAGCACCCTTGATGACTCCAGCTTTTGCACAGGTGATGAGGGATGGGGGCTCCAGGGGCACCCTTGACGACACCGGCTTTTGCGCTGATGATGAGGGAACTTCAGGAGAAGGAAACCGCCGATGCACCATGGAGGATCCTAGACGGCAGAGTCTCCAGGAAGACCGCTGAATACTGCGAAGGGGGCCTCAGGAGCTCCCGTGGTGTCACTGGTTTTTGCGCCGGTGATGAGGGAGGCGATTCCTGCGCTCTGGTCATAGAGCGAGAGAGTTCCGCCAGGGCTGAAGCCTGGTGATGCGGCCGTTCTTGCAACTTCTGGATTCTGGTCGTGTCGGGAGACCCTTGGGACTTGTTTCTTTCTTTTTATCGAGTCTGTAGTCTAGCTCATGGAGCCTCGCATAGTTTGACTCTTTTAAGATATTTGTGATCGTGATGCTCCTTCTCGGTTTTACCTGACTGAGTCCTTAGCTCCGCAAGGTACTTCAGAGGCCATCTCCAATCTCGGAGCTCTGCATAGTCACCCTCCCCGGGTCCTAACCGCGTTAGGGGCCCCTAGGGGTCTCCGGACCTCGCCCTTTGGGGAGCTCCAAATCTGCCTGCCACGTGGTGGGTCCGGACCCCCTCCTCCAGAGGCGGGAGCTCCGGCCATGTTGGAAATGTAGGGATTTCGGAGCCCTCCCACCGAGAGGGGGGGGGTCCGGTTTCTGCCTGCCTCGTGGCGAGCCCGGAGCCCTCCTCGTGGCGAGCCCGGAGCCCGGAGCCCTCCTGTCATCGGCGCCCGGTCTTGGAGCCAATGCGGTCGGCGATGCGATGTATTCGAAGATTTTCGAATCACCTCGAATCGTTACTGGAAAGTTTTAAAAGGGGATCTCAACCGCATCGCGGCTTCCCTTCGCATTTCCTAGCGCTCGTTCTTCCCTTGAACTCTTGCGCCTCGGCTTTCCTGTCCTTGTGCTCTCTTTCGCCATGGCTTCCAACTTGCTCCCGACATGCCTTGTTCGTTCCTCCGAGCTTGGGCCAGTGCGCAGGCTGCTGGGCTGGCGCAAGGAAGAACAGAAACGCCGACTACGCCGGGGACCTCTCCCCCTGATCCTGGAAAAGGGGGACATGGTCTTCTTCACAGCTTATGCTCTGGCGGGGTTCGTCCCGCCAATTTCTTCCTCCTTTGACGCACTACTGGAGACATATGGGCTCCAGCTCCACCATCTCTCCCCCAACTCCTTCGCAATGGCTGCTGTCTTCGTCCACTTCTGCGAGATGTTTGTGGGGGTGCACGCTTCTGTGACGCTCTTCCGCTACTTCTTTGTGTTGCGGACGACTGGGCGCGGCTCGAATACCCAGATGGGGGCATACTACTTCCAGCATCACTGCAAGGACCAAAAGGTCTCTGGGTACCTTCTGCCCTTCAGCGCATCAAGGTGGGAAAACTGGAGGGAGAGCTGGGTGGTAGTGCAGACCGACGAGCACGATCGCCTACAACTCCCGACCGCCAGGCCAACCACCGATCGTCACTTCTGGGAGGAGATCCCTGAGCTGGAGCAGGAGTACACCCGGGTCTTGGAGCGGATCCGGTTCTTGGCCAACGAGGGGCTGACATTGCTGATGGTGCTGATGGACTTCATGTCGCGTCGTATTGCGGCCTTGCAGCAGCGCAGTCGCCCAGCGTGGTACTATACTGGCGAGCAGGACTGTACCAGGCTGGAGAGGGGCCCAGGCTCTGACCCTTCCGACGAGGAGCTGTACGAGATGGTGGGCCAGGTGAGCGGCGACTACAATCCCAGTGGCGACCCCGCCCTTCTGCCCTCTGCCACCCCCCTCTTCTTGGAGCCACAGAGGAGGTCAGAGCTCTTGCGGAAGAAGCCGAACCTCGACGACATCGGGATCGCCGCCCGGCAGGTCGGGGATGCCTTCCGAGGTATTACGATTTCAGGAACCGAGCGCTCCGGATCAGGGCACGAGGCATCTGCTGCTGCCCAACCCTTCCCAAGAGCCGACGGAACTCAAGCCGCTGACAAGGGGAAGGGTAAGGAGCCGGCCCCCGGGCATCCAGAGAAGAAACGCGCCCGGTCTCCTCCGAGGGCGCCGCCTGCGCCGAGTCAGGGTGCCGGAGCACCCTTGCACCCATCTCCCGGGGGTGCTGGTCCATCAGGAGACGACCCGAAGAGGCCCCGGGTGTCCCTCCCCAGCGGGTCTCTCTCCGGACAGCGGCAGTCCGAAGTAACCCAAGCACCTCGTCATCCTCCCTCAAGCGGAGGGGCTTCTAGGATGGATGCTGGTGGGGCGACGCCGGCGAGTGTGCCGGGGATCCAGGCGTCACGTCCCGCGACGATTCCAACCGCAGGTCCTGGCGGTTCAGTTACAGCCAAGAGGCCGGTGCTGCAAGCCCGTTGGAGCGCTCATGTCGCCCAGTAAGTGTTGCTCCTTCTGGCTTGTAGGAGCAGCGTTCTCGTCTCCTCTCTTAGCCTGAGATCTTTCTTTTCTTGCAGGGTCCGACCAGCTGCCGGGGGCGGGCCTCTTACCCGACCGCCTTCAACCGACGGAGGCTCCGCGCCTCAGCGTCTGGGAACCGTGGTGGCTCCCATGGTCCCCAAATCGACGGAGGCTTCCTCTGTGCCGGCGAGTTCACCCTCCACGGCGGCCGCATCCGCTCCTATCCGCCCTCCTTCACCAGCCCAGAAACCCGGTCCTGAGACTGAGAGGGCCGCTGTAGGCGCGCCTGCTGGCCCCCTGGCTTCCTTAGGACAGAGCCCTACTCTGGTTGCTGAGGCACCGGCGCCTCCGCCGGTCTTAGACTCGACGGGGGGGGGGTGTCAGGGGCGTGACTCCTGTCCCCTCTGTCCCGGCGCCCGTGTGGGATGCCCTGGGGCGTGTCCAGACCAGCGCCCGGCAGCTCCAGTCCGCCTTCAAGCAGGAGCGGGGGGCGCTGGCCAGCGAGAGGGAACACCTTCTCAGCTGGCAGCAGCGGGCCCAGGAGGCTAAGGCGGACCTTGACTCGAGGCAGTCAAGACTTTAGGCCATGAGTGCTCTGCTTGACACTCAGCAGAAGGCCATTATCCGCTTGGAGTCAGAGACCCGGCGGCTCCGTGCCTCCTACCGCGAGGCCCTGGCTCATGTGGAAGCCAAAGCCGAGGAGCATTCCGCCGCCGCGGAGGAGTTGCGGCTGCAGGTAGCTCGTCGAGAGTGCGCCATCGCCGATCGGGAACGCGCTGCAGCGGCCGAGGAGGAGAAGACCACCGCCCGGCTGAGAGCTAAAGTGGGGGAGCTAAGGGCTCGGCACGAGGAGCTGGAGCTCCGTGAGTCGGCTGTTTCCGTGAGGGAGGAGCAGTTCTCCCAGGAGCGCCAAACGGCGAAGGATAGCTAGCTGGCGGCTCGCCAAGAGGTAGAGAAGCTCCAGTCCTTGCGGTCTGCCGAGGCCCAGGCAGTCTGGGGCTTTATTGCCAAGGCAGGGTCCGCCTTGGCTCCTCTTGGTTTCAGCCCTGTGCGGATGGAGGCTCCGGCGCGGCAGATGCCCGAAGCGATCCCGGCACTTGAGTCCATCGGCGACAAGCTGGGTCGGCTCGAAGCGGTGATCGCCGACGAACTTGAAGTGGAAGGTCGGGGCCTTGCGAAGGAGGTCGCTATGCACGTACTGGCGTGCTTCCGGAGCCAAGACCCTTCCTTTTCTCTGGGGCCAGTCTGTCTCGGACCCATTGCCGAGCGGGAGGAAGCTGCCAGGGCCGAGGTCGAGGACGTGGCTGCCCTCGTGGCCTCTAGGTTTCATCGGGAGTCCGGGGACTCTTAGGCATCTGCCCCCGTGGCCACAAGGCCCTGTACTTCCTTTTTTTTATTTTTGTTGAGTCTGTAGCCCAGCTCATGGAGCTTTGTATGAACAGACTCCTGTTTCCTTCTGTATCTGCATGTCCTGATCTTCTTCCTGGTTTTTCCTGGCCGAATCCTTAGCTCTGCAAGGTACTCGGAGGCCTTGACCAATCTCGAAGTTTCTGCATAGACACCTTCTCCGGGTCCTTACTGTATATTAAGGGCCCCGGAGGTCTCCAGGACCCGCCTCACGAGAATGGGGGGTCCGGGCCTGTTGGCCACGTGGCGGGCCCGGAGCTCCACCTCCAGGAGGTGGATGGTCTGGCCCCGCTGGACACGTGGGACCTTCGGGCCTCGCCCCTGCGGAAGCGGTGAGGTCTAGGTTCTTTGATCTTACCTTGGGGTTTCGGTCTTGCGCGATCCCGTAGCGGCCCCCTGGTAGGTGCGTTCCACTGGATGGATGTGCCTACCATACTCCTGCGGGGAGCTGAGGCCGAGAGACCCTGCACACAAGTAAGGGAAACATAGTTCTCCTTGGGAGCTCTCCCTCCTCTATCTCATAGTCTTATTTGGCTTACGGTCCCCGTCCACTTATACGGTGCTTGGGGACTACCGTGCGTGAAGTGCCGGGGCCTCGGGGCCCCACTGGCTATCGGCCGGTACCTCCAACGTAACCGCCTTTGGTAGGGCAGCAAATGCCGACTAAAGGTGAGAATGAGAAGGGGGGGCTGAGCGCATGGTAAGCACGCGCTAGTAGTGCAGTCATAAAAATTTAATAAGTAAATTAAATGAGCACCAAAGAAGAGCAACGTAGGACAGGTTTCTTTTCATATAAATTTCCATAGGAGGAAGGCAGGCTAAGTATGGAGGCCACGACCCGCCTCAAGGGAAGCAAGACTCTACGCGCTTGGGGTCGGAACCAGGCGAAGCTGAACGTAGTCCTGGACCGTCCCCTGAGGCTTAGCTGCTCCGAGCACTGTTGCTGGACTTTTATGGAATTTATTATAAAAAGAAGAGTCTGTCCTATTGTTGATCTAGGGGTAGATCTTACGGAGGTGTTCTGTGTTCCGAGGGTTCTGGAGCGGGTCCCCATCCTCGGTTCTGGGGAATGGTCCCAGGTCCCAGGATGTCCAGCCCCCGTACGGCAAATGGCCATGTGGGCTGGATCATCTGTACCGTCCAAGCCGGTGTATGGATCTGCTTGGCATGGAACAGGCACGCCTTGCAGTTCTCGACCAGCTTGACGGCATCATGGAGTGTTGTCGGCTAGTAGAAGCCATGCCGGAAGGCTTTACCGACAAGCGTGCGTGAGGAAGAGTGACTCCGACATTCGCCTCCATGGATCTCAGCGAGCAAGTCGCAGCCTTCCCTCTGGGTTATGCACCGCAATAGGACGCGGTTGGCGCCGCGTCGGTAGAGATCCCCTTCTACCATCACGTGTCTCTTAGCCATACGCACGATCCGTTCAGAGGATACACGTTCATCAGGGAGGATATTGTCTTTCAAGTAGTCCCGGATCTCCGTGATCCATGCATCGGGCCTGACTTGAGCGTCTGGATCTTGAGCGCTGGGTTGCACGGAGTCCCCAGTGACGCTTACGATCCATGGCGGCGTCCAAGGCCGCCGGGACCGCCAGCTTCGAGGTGCTGGCCTAGCCCCCTTCGCCCGGCTCGGTGGGCCGGGCTGTGGGCCGCGGCAACGTCCTCTCGAAGCCCCCTTCAGGAACAGGGGCTCCGGTGGGGGTCTTCGTTGAGAGGTCGTCAGCTGCGGCCTTGCCAGCGTGCGGTACGTGACGCAGGTCCAAGGCGAGGAAGTCTTTCTCCACCATCTTGCTTGATAACTAGCTGGGAGTCGCCCTGTGCCAACAACTGGCGAGCGCCTAGAGACAGGGCTGTCTTTAGGCCATGGATGAGTGCTTCATACTCTGCCATGTTGTTGGTTGCCTTGGAATTGAGACGCACCATATACCCAGACTGCTCCCCCGATGGCATGAGGAACAGTACGCTAGCACCGGCCCCCTGCTTCTGGAAGGAGCCGTCGAAGAAGAGCGTCCAGTAAGGCCCGGTGAAGGCCAGAGCTCGGGGTCCTGGGTCACCGTCTTCATGGCCCTCTGGGTCAACCTGCGTTGGCGTCCACTTCAGCCACGAAGTCAGCTAGTGCTTGGCTGTTGCCTGCGTGACGAGGAAGGAAGCCTAGCTCAAACTCCAGTAGCTCCGCTGCCCATTTGGCGGCATCGCCCGTCGCGTGGGGGCTGTGGAGGATACCCTTCACCTGGTAGGAGGTGGCCACTGAGGCCCGGTGTGTTTGGC
Source organism: Neostapfia colusana (assembly GCA_030760725.1). NCBI lineage: Eukaryota > Viridiplantae > Streptophyta > Magnoliopsida > Poales > Poaceae > Neostapfia > Neostapfia colusana. Next base: position 74,634,324 of record JASWHV010000004.1, read on the forward strand.
AGCAGTGGCGGAGATTCCTGGACGCCATGAGCACTGCATACAGCAGCTTATGTACCTCCAGGTACCTTGTCTTGGCGTCATGGGTGACCTCGCTGATGAAGTAGACAGAACCTCCCGCGGGCCCGGGGAGGCCGCCGGGAGCTGATACTCGGAGGTCCCCAGGCTGTCTTAGACCTCCGGGAGGTCCCACTGATTTCCCGGGAGCTCCGGGGGGTGCCGTTGGACGTCCGGGAGGTTCTGTTGGGCCTCCGGGGGGGGGGGGTCCCGTTGCACCTCCGGGAGGTCCTGCTGGTCCTCCGGGAGGTTGTGTCGGGTGTCCGGGGTCCATTTTGGACCACCGGGGTGTTGCCTCGGAGAGCCGGGGGGTCGTCTCGGACCTCCGGGGTTTCCTGGCTCTTGTTTCCCGATACCGGAGCAGGTTGCTGCGATGAGGGGTCCGGCCGCTCTGCGGCGAGGACCATTGTCGAAGTGTTCTGTCGACACTTCCCCCGGGCCTGCACTGGGCAGCCCGCGGAGGTTCTTTTTTCGGTGGGGCTAGTTCCTAGCGGAGAGCTTGCGCAGATGGACGAGTTAGTAAGAGCTTGACACGGCGAGTTTTACGTGGTTCAGGCCGCCGGAGCGTAAAATCCTACGTCCACGGCGAGCTATGGGACTCTCTGTATTGCTTGCTGCTCAGGGCCGGAGCCCTGAGCTTGGGGGTGAGTTACAGCTTGAGGGTGTATGGCTAGCGTATGAGTTGCAAAGTGCGAACCAACAGGGTTCGAACCCTTCCTAACGTTGCCTACCCGAGCCTTTTATAGTCCAAGACTCGGGTGGCTTACAAGGGGGGCCCGGGACCCGACAGGTGGTCCCGGGGAGATTGTCTATTATCTACCGTATCTGCAGTTATGCCGGTAGTTGTCTCTGGCGAAGGCTTCTGAGTCTTCATCTTGCAGCCCTGCCCATGCCGCATGCTAGTAGTAGTGGTTGATGACGGCGGGGGCGGCATGGGATGTCTTGTCGCTGTGTTTATTGGCTGGCAGGCCCTGACACCGCGCGCCAGTCTGTGATGCGACTGGGCGCAACGGCACCTGACAGAGGTGTGCTCCGCGTCTTGGGAAGGCGTGGGCCTTGAATACCTTGTACGGGCAAGGTATGGGGCGTCTTTACGCCCGCTGCCTACCGCTCGGGGGCAGGCAGCGCTGTTCTGCTGGACACATGGCGGGCCCGAAGCTCTCCTCTGAGGAGGGGGAGGTCCGGCCCCGCAGGACACGTGGAGCCTTCGGACCTCTACCCCGCGGAGGGGGGAGGTCCGGCTTCTGTCGGCCACGTGGCGGGTCCGGAGCTCTCCTCTAAGGAGGGGGAGGTCCGGCCCCGCGGGTCATGTGGCACCTTCGGAGCTCTGCCCACGGAGGGGGGAGGTCTGGCTGCTGTATGCCACGTGGCGAGCCCAGAGCTCTCCTCTGAGGGGAGGGAGGTCCGGCCCCACTGGACACGTGGCGCCTTCGGAGCTTTCCCTGCGGAGAAGGGCGAGTACCTTAGGCATTTTCCCCTGTGCGCGGGGGTACCCCATATCGCGGGTACCGACAGTGGCCCCCGGGCTCACCTCGGGGGAGGTAACGAGCCCGAGGTGAGGCCTTCTCCTACCCGCGCACTTTCTTGTCTTGAGTACTCTCTGTGCTGGCAGGGTCTTGACGGCTTCGGAGTTCAGCCTCTTAGGAGAGGGTGAAGCCTGGCATCGGAGCTCGGCCCGGCTGTGGGGGCGGAGGTCCGGGAGTCATCGGAGCACAGGTCCATGAAGGGCGTGAGGTCCGGCATCAGGGCTCGCCTCTGAAAGGTGGGAAAGGGCTGGCATCGGAGCTCGGCCCAGCTGTGGGTGCGGAGGTCCGGAAGTCGTCGGAGCTCAGGCCAGCGAGGGGCGTGAGGTACGGAGGTCATCGAAGCTCAGGCCAGCGAAGTGCGTGCGGTCCGGCATCAGCGCTCGCCTCTGAAAGGAGGGCGAGGGCTGGCCTCAGAACTTGGCCCAGCCGTGGGGGCGAAGGTCCGGAAGTCATCGGAGCTCAGGCCAGCGAAGGGCGTGAGGTCCGGCATCAGCGCTCGCCTCTGAAAGGAGGGCGAGGGCTGGCCTCGGAGCTCGGCCTGGCTGTGGAGGCGGAGTCCGGAAGTCATTAGAGCTCAGGCCAACGAACGGCGTGAGGTCCGGCATCAGCTCTCGCCTCTGAAAGGAGGGCGAGGGCTGACCTCGGAGCTCGGCCCAGCTGCGGGGGCGGAGGTCCGGAAGTCATTGGAGCTCGTGCCAGCGAAGGGCATGAGTTCCGGCATCAGCGCTCGCCTCTGAAAGGAGGGCGAGGGTTGGCCTCGGAGCTCGGCCTGGCTGTGGAGGCGGAGTACGGAAGTCATCGGAGCTCAGGCCAGCGAAGGGCGTGAGGTCCGGCATCAGCGCTCGCCTCTGAAAGGAGGGCGAGGGCTGGCCTCGGAGATCTGCCTGGCTGTGGAGGCGGAGTCCAAAATTCATCGGAACTCAGGCCAGCGAATGGCGTGAGGCCTGACATCAGCGCTCGCCTCTGAGAGGAGGGCGAATGCTGGCATCAGAGCTCGGCCCATCTGTGGGGGCGAAGTCCGGCACTGCTCAGTGGTCCCCCTTTCCTATCCCTTAGTCTCATTTGGCTTACTGTCCCAGGCCGGAATACGGGGCTCGGGTAATCCAATGCACTTGGTCCCGGACGTCTGGCCCCAGCCCCAGTCAGGGTGTAACCGTCCGGCCCCCTGGTACTCAGACCGTAGCGCTGGGGGGCAGAGTGCGCATGCTTTGGGTGCAAGACCGGGCAAAGCAAGGCTCCTGACCCCCCGGTCTAGCGTAGGACTTTTCTCGGAGGAGACCAACTGGCGGTACAGTACCCTCACAGGGGGAGATCCAAAAGGCCACCGGACCTTTGGCAGGTACCCCAAGCACTACCATTTTCTGCAGGACGGCAAATATCGACTATGCATGAGAGAAGGAAAGAGGAACCAAGTGTACAATGGACGCACACTTTCTAGAGCGTGGGGAGGTGTTCATATAAATTAATGCGTAATTTAAATGAACACCTAAGTAAGCATGGTGAACTTATTGGGGTAGCGTCGGAGCGCCTGCCTTCACGCAGAGCGGGTCATGCGTGGCTTCGTCGTACGCCGGACACGGGGGGACCCCCATGGCGATCTCAGGGGGAAGCATGGCTTCGGCCCCGCATACCATGTGGAAGGGTAGTTCCCGTGACCCGGCCCTGGGAAGTCCGGCTGGCCCTCGACATGGAGGAGCCGGTATCCCCCGACGGCTCTGGGTGCGTGTCGGTACCTGAGATATGGGGTACCCCCGCGCACAGGGTAAAATGCCTAAGGAACTCGCCCTTCTCCGCAGGGAGAGCTCCGAAGGCGCCACGCGTCCGGCGGGGCCGGACGTCCCTCTCCTCAGAGGAGAGCTCCGGGCCCGCCACGTGGCATACAGAAGCCGGACCTCCCCCTCCGCGGGAGAGAGGTCCGAAGGCGCCACGCGTCCAGCGGGGCCGGACCTCCCTCTCCTCAGAGGAGAGCTCCGGGCCTGCCACGTGGCCAACAGAAGCCGAGCCTCCCCCTCCGCGGGGAGAGGTCCGGAGGCTCCACGTGCCCCGCGGAACGGACCCTCGCTGCCTGCCCCCGAGCGATAGGCGGAGACGCGGAGCCCCATACCTTGCCCGTACAAGGTATTCAAGACGCCCCATAACTTGCCCGTACAAGGTATTCAAGGCCCGCGTCTTCCAGAGACGCGGAGACGCGGAGCACGCTTCTGTCAGGTGCCGTTGCGCCCAGTCGCATCACAGACTGGCGCGCGGTGTCAGAACCTGCGAGCCAATAAACACCGCGACAAGACATCCCATGCCGCCTGCGCCGTCATCAACCACTACGACTAGCATGCGGCATGGGCAGGGCGGCAAGATGAAGACTCAGAAGCCTTCGACCAGAGGCAACTACCGGCATAACTGCAGATACGGTAGATGATAGACAATCTTCCTGGGACCACCTGTCGGGTCCCGGCCCCCCTTGTAAGCTGCCCGAGTCTTGGACTATAAAAGGCTCGGGTAGGCGACGATAGCAAGGGTTCGCACTCTGCAACTCATACGCTAGCCATACACTCTCAAGATGTAACTCACCCCCAAGCTCAGGACTCCGGCCCTGAGCAGCAAGCAATACAGCGAGTTCCATAGCTCGCCGTGGACGTAGGGTTTTACGCTCTGGCGGCCTGAACCACGTAAAACTCGCCGTGTCAAGCTCTTACTAACTCGTCCATCTGCGCAAGCTCTCCGCTAGGAACTAGCCCCACCGAAAAAAGAACCTCCGTGGGCTGCCCAGTGCAGGCCCGGGGGAAGTGTCGACTGAACACTTCGACATTTGGCGCGCCAGGTAGGGGGCTTTTCTCCTAGCGCGACAAGTTTCCGCCGATGTAGATGACCAAGCTTCCTTCAGCGGCAAACTCTCCCCCTCCGCGTTCACGGCAAACCATGACCACTGGGGAGTACATGTCGACACACTCAGGACGGAGTGTGTCGGCACAAGCTGGTAGCCAGCAGCCGACTCCGGCAACGCCGACTCCGGCGATGCAGGCTCCGACCAGTGTGAGATCTTCTGCAGCGCTGAGCGTACACCATGGGGGTGCGCTAGCTGCAGCAAGAGCGCTGCTGCGCAACCCACCTGCGGGGGATGCGCCCCATTCAGCGACCCAGCAATGGGTCCGCGAGGTGGACCGCCTCGTCGTCGCCACCGCAAACCCTCGGTTTCGGCGAGGACGGCGCCCAGGACAACCGGCTGTGTCTCTGATGCGCACGCCCACGGTTGACGGGCTAACGGCGTATTCCAGCTCCTCCAGGCTCCTGTCGACGGACCTGAGAAGGGAGCTGGAACGGTGCCACTTGGGCCAGGACGCCCGGGTGTACCTCGAGCGACGTCGAGAAAGGCGTCGCAACCATGAGGCTGGCGACAGCATGTCATCGGCCTCGACACAACCTGGAGGGCAGGTCTTCGCCACGCGAGCCCTGCCTCAGGCATATGCCGCGCAGCATATGCCACAACCATATGCGCCGCAAGCAGCGCCCCCGGTCTATGGTGCAGCCTTACCCATGCCGGGGTAAGCGGTGCCAAATGCGAATCAAGCGTTCGCAGCGCCGATACCTGCAGCAGCAGGTGCAGGATGTGCGGCCCTTGCACCCCACCTTCGCTTCGTGAGGTGGCCACGCAAGTTCCGGCCGCACCTGCCCGAGAAGTACGACGGTAGCGTCAACCCGGCGGAGTTCCTCCAGATCTACTCCACCGCCGTACTTGCCGCAGGAGGGGACGAGGCTGTCATGGCCACCTACTTCCCCGTCGCCTTGACCGGCCCAGCTCGGTCTTGGCTCATGAATCTACCTCAGGGGTCCATAACCTCCTGGGGAGAGCTCTGCCGGCAGTTCGTTGCCAACTTAGGCAGCTCATACACCCGCCCTGGCACGGAGCTCGACCTCCACGCCATCCAACAACAACCAGGGGAGTCGCTGCGCTCGTTCATCCAGCGGTTCTCCCAGGTGCGGAACACCATCCCACACATCCAGAACGCTTCTGTGGTGGTGGCGTTCCGGCAAGGCGTTCGGGACAGGAAGATGCTCAAGAAGCCCGCGATCAGGGAGGTCCGCAATGTCTCAGAACTCTTCAGCCTGGCGGACAAGTGTGCCAGAGCAGCCAAAGGGCGGAACTGGCACTCTCTGGCGGCCCCCAAGCCAGGGGGTCAGCCGGGATCCGGCGACGCTTCGTATGGAGGCGGCAGGAAGATCAAGAGCGGAGGCGGAAGCAAGATAAAGTCATCAGCCGCGGTCGCCGTTGCCACAACGGCGGCGCCCAGTGGAGCTCGGGGGCCGCGCCCTGACAAGAGGCCGCGACAATCACCGGCCCCAGACGGGGGCCAGGATGAATTATGCCCTGTGCATGGCACCAGTTATCATACCGCTGCCGAATGCCGGGAAATCCAGAAGCTCGTGGAGTGCTTCCGGAAAGGGAAGCAGCCCCTAACTGATGCCCCACCCTACAATCAAAGGGAGGGCAAGCAGAAGGTCGAGGCCCGAGAAGGCGTCGACCGCCAGGTGGAGTTCCAGGAGCTTCAGCACGCCGTAAAGGCAGTGCGCAATCATGGGAGCTCCAGCTCCAGTGATGACGAGCACCGGAAGATGCTTTATGTCATCTTCGGCGGGTCCGCTGACCCTCCATCCCGGAGCACGGCTAAGGCCTTGCGTCGAGCGGTAGCGTCGGTGGCTCCCCTCCCAGGTGCAGCACCGCACCTCAGGTGGATGGGAACCCCCATCAGCTTCGATGACACCGACTGCCCCAGGAACATGGCTGGGGCCGGCCAACTGCCGCTCGTGGTGACCCCCACCATCGCCAACGTGAAGATGTACCACGTTTTGGTGGATGGCGGGGCTGGACTGAACCTCATCAGTCGAGCAGCCTTCCAGAAGCTGCAGATCCCGATGGCCAAGCTCACCCCATCGAGCCCGTTCTCAGGGGTATGGCCAGGACAGGTCGTTCCCTACGGCCACATCAGCCTCCCGGTGACCTTTGGGGTACCGGACAGGTACCGGACAGAGTACGTTCTGTTCGACGTGGCCGAGATTGACCTCCCCTTCAACGCCATAATCGGCAGGCCAGCCCTGTACCGATTCATGGCAGTAGCCCACTACGGCTACCTTGTCTTGAAGATGCCTACACCAACAGGCATCCTCAAGGTTTGTGGAGACCGTGCTGCCGCAGTGTTAGCTTTGGAAAAGCTTCAGGCGCTTACAGCAACTAGAGCGCCAACCCTCGGCAGTGCAGAACCAAACCAGCTCCACCCAAGTGCACGCCACCGTGCCTCTACCACAGCACCCCGCGTGCAATCCCTCGATGAGGACGACGTCCCCACAAGGCTCGTCCGAATCAGCGCCTATGCCACCCAGACCACCCGGGTAGACGGGGGCCTGGATAGCAAATAGGAAGGCGCGCTCGTTGCCCCCCTCCGGCACAATGTCGATGTGCTGCATGACAGCCGTCGCGGAGGCCAGAGATCCCTAGGGAGGTGATTGAGCACTACTTAAAGGTCTTTCCCGATGTCAAGCCAGTCCGACAGGACGGAAAGTCCGCCGCCCCCGGTGCTTGGCGAACCATGTTGTCGTCCCGAAGGCCGGCGAGAAGCTCCGGAAGCGCATCGACTACACCAGCCTCAATAAGGCATGCTCTAAAGACCTATTTTCTCTTCCTATGATAGACTAAATAGTAGACTCGATGCCAGGCTGTGATATGCTGTGCTTCCTAAATGCTTACTAGGGTTCCCACCAGACCCTGTGTCTGGGGAAGTTGAAGGGCACCCTTTACCACAATAGTCGCCCTGTACTGTTATGCCCCTATGCCTTATGACCTAAGGAATGCTCTCCCTACCTTCGTACGTGCAATGCACAAGACCTTAGGAGAGCTAATGGGAGACTCAGTCGGGGTGTGTGTCAAAGGCATTGATTGTCAAGATCAGACAAGGTTCGTCCCTACTAGATAACCTGGCCTTAGTCTTCGTCCGTCCGACAAATGTGAGCTTAGTATACCCTCTGGAAAACCCTTAGAATACCTAGCCTCTCGCCGAGGAGCTGAGGCTAACCCAGAGAGGGTCAAAGCCATTGGCTTGAAGACCAGAAATTTGCGGGACCCCTAGCTGCGCCGAGTCGGTTTATGCCGGGGTTAGCAAAGCGAAGCTTCTCTAAAGCCCCTACGTAAATTTTGCCAGGAGCCCCCGAGCCCGAAGAGCATCTCCTGCTCTGCATCACGGCGATGGCTGCAGAAGTGAGTGTGGTCCTCACCGCAGAGTTGCTGGACCCCATACCACCGTAACCTGTTTCGCTGCCAAGAAACAAGTACCAAGAAACCCCGGAGGCCCAAACCGGACCTCGGATCCCCGACACAACCTCCCGGAGGACCAGCAGGACCTCCCGGAGGTGCAACGGGACCCCCCCCCCCCGGAGGCCCAACAGGACCTCCCGGACTCCCAACGGGACCCCCCGGAGCTCCCGGGAAATCAGCGGAGCTTCCCGGAAGGTCCAAAGCAGCCTGGGGACGTCTGAGTATCGAGCACCCGGCGGTCTCCCCAGGCTGGAAGCTATCCTCCACAGCCCCCACGCGACGGACAATGCCGCCAAATGGGCGGCGGAGCTACTGAAGTTTGACCTAGGCTCCCTTTCCCGTCATGCAGACATCAGCCGAGCACTAGCTGACTTGTGGCTGAAGTAGACGCATGCTCAGGGGGCCACGAAGACGGTGAACCAGGACCCTGAGCCCTGACCTTCACCAGGCCTTATTGAATGCTGCTCGTTGACGGCTCCTTGCTAAAGCAGGGGGCCGGTGCTAGCATACTGTTCCTCACGCCATCAGGGGGGGCAGTCTGGGTATGTGGTGCGTTTCAATTCCAAGGCAGCCAACAACATAGCAAAGTATGAAGTGCTCATCCTTCTTGCTAGTCGTTGGCTCAGGGCAACTCCCAGTCTGGTTATCAACAAAGATGGTGGCGACAGACCTCCTCGCCTTGGACCTGCACCACGTACCGCGCGCTAGCAAGGCCGCAGCTGACGACCTTTCAACGAAGACCCCCACCGGAGCCACTGTGCCTGAAGGGGGCTTTGAGAGGACGTTGCCGCGGCCCACATTCTGGCCCGCCGAGCCGGACGAAGGGGGCTAGACCAGCACCTCGAAGCTGGCGGTCCCGGCGGCCATGGACGCCGCCAAGGATCATAAGCGTCACTGGGGACTCCGTGCAACCCAGCGCTCAAGATCCAGATGCTCAAGTCAGACCCGATGCATGGATCACGGAGGTCCGGGACTACTTGAAAGACAATATCCTCCCTGATGAACGTGTATCCGCTGAACGGATTGTGCGTTTGGCTAAGAGACACATGGTGGTAGAGGGGGATCTCTACCGACATGGCGCCAACCACATCCTATTGCGGTGCATAACCCAGGGGGAAGGCTGCGACTTGTTCGCTGAGATCCATGGAGGCGAATGTGGGAGTCACTCTTCCTCACGCACGCTTGTCGGTAAAGCCTTTCGGCATGGCTTCTACTAGCCGGCAACACTCCAGGATGCCATCGAGCTGGTCGAGAGCTGCCAGGCGTGCCTGTTCCACGCCAAGCAGATCCATACACCGGCTTGGACGGTACAGATGATCCAGCCCACATGGCCATTTGCCATACTGGGGCTGGACATCCTGGGCCTGGGACCATTCCCCAGAACCGAGGATGGGGACCCGCTCCCGAACCTTCGGAACACAGAACACCACTGTAAGTTCTACCCCTAGAGCAACAATAGGACAAACCCTTCTTTTTATCATAAATTCCATAAAAGTCCAGGAACAGTGCTTGGAGCAGCAAAGCCTCAGGGGATGGTCCAGGACTACGTTCAGCTTTGCCTGGTTCCGACCCCAAGCGCGTAGAGTCTTGCTTCCCTTGAGGCGGGTCGTGGCCTACATATTCAGCCCGCCTTCCACATATGGAAATTTATATGAAAAGAAACCTGTCCTACGTTGCTCTTCTTTGGTACTCATTTAATTTACTTATTAAATTTTTATGATTACCCTACTAACGCATGCTCACTATGCATTCAACTCCCTCTTCTCATTCTCATCTTTAGTCGGCATTTGCTGCTCTGCCAAAGGCGGTTGCATGGGAGGTACCGGCCGAAAGCCAGGGGGGCCCCAAGCCCCGGCACTTCGCGCATGGTAGTTCCCAAGCACCGTATAAGTGGACGGGGACCGTAAGCCAAATAAGACTAAGAGATAGAGGGGGGGCCCCAAGGAGAATTACGTTTTCCTTACTTGTGTGCAGGACCTCTCGGCCTCAGCTCCCCGCAGGAGTATGGTAGGCACATCCATCCAATAGAACGCACCTACCAGGGGGCCGCTACGGGATCGCGCAAGACCGAAACCCCAAGGTAAGATCAAAGAACTAGACCTCACAGGGGCGAGGCCCGAAGGTCCCACGTGTCCAGCATGGCCAGACCTTCCACCTCCTTGAGGGGAGCTCCGGGCCCACCGCGTGGTCTACAGGAGTCGGACCTCCCCCCTCTGCGGGGAGAGGCCCGAGGACTCCATGTGCCCCGCAAGCCCAGACCTCCCCTCAGGCGGGAGCTCCAGGCCCGCCACGTGACCAACAGGCCCGGACCCCCCTCCGATCTCGTGAGGCGGGTCCTGGAGACCTCCGGAACCCTTAGTATACAGTGAGGACCCGGATAAAGGTGTCTATGCAGAGCTTCGAGATTGGTCAAGGCCTCCGAGTCCTTGCGGAGCTAAGGACTCGGTCAGGAAAAGCCAAGAAGAAGACTAGGACATGCAGACACAGAAAGAAACAGGAGTCTGTCCATACGAAGGCTCCACGAGCTGGGCTACAGACTCAACAAAAATAAAAAAGGAAGTACAGGGCCTTGTGGCCACGGGGGCAGATGCCTAAGAGTCCCCGGACTCCCGATGAAACCTAGAGGCCACGAGGGCAGCTAAGTCCTCGACTTCGGCCCTGGCAGCTTCCTCCCGATCGGCGACGGGTCCTAGACGAACCGGCCCCAGAGAAAAGGAAGAGTCTCGGCTAAGGAAGCACGACAGAACGTGCATAGCAACCTCCTTCGCAAGGCCCCGACCTTCCGCTTCCAGCTCGTCGGCGATCACTGATTCGAGCCGACCTAGCTCGTCGCCGAGAGACTCAAGGGCCGGGATCGCTTCGGACATCGGCCGCGCCGGAGCCTCCACCTGCACAGGGCTGAAACCAAGAGGAGCCAAGGCGGACCCCGCCTTGGCAATGAAGCACCAGACTGCCTGGGCCTCGGCAGTCCGCAAGGACTGGAGCCTCTCTACCTCTTGGCGAGCCGCCAGCTCGCGATCCATCGCCGCCTGACGCTCCTTGGAGAACTGCTCCTCCCTCGCGGCGACAGCCGACTCACGGAGCTCCAGCTCCTCGGACCGAGCCCTTAGCTCCTCCACCTTGGCCCTCAGCCGGGCGGTGGTCTTCTCCTCCTTGGCCGCAGCGGCGCGTTCCCGATCAGCGACGGCGCGCTCCAGACGGGCTACCTGCAGCTGCAACTCCTCCGCGGCGGCGGAACGCTCCTTGGCTTTGGCTTCAGCTTGGGCCAGAGCCTCGCGGTAGGTGGCACGAACCCGCTGGGCCTCTGACTCCAAGCGGCTAATGGCCTTCTTCTGAGTGCCAAGCAGAGCACTCATGGCCTCAAGCCTTGACTGCCTTGAGTCAAGGTCCGCCTTAGCCTCCCGGGCCCTCTGCTGCCAGCTGAGAAGGCGTTCCCTCTCGCCGGCCAATGCCTTCCGCTCCTGCTCAAAGGCAGATTGGAGCTGCCGGGCGCTGGTCTGGACACGCCCCAGGGCGTCCCACACGGGCGCCGGAGCAGGGGGGACAGGAGTTGCACCGCTGGACCCCCTGACGAGTCTAAGACCGGCGGAGGCGCCGGCGCCTCAACAACCAGGGTGGGGCGCTGTCCTAAGGAGGCCAGGGGGCCAGCAGGCGCACCTACAGCAGCCGTCCCGGTCTCAAGACCGGACTTCTGTACTGGTGAAGGAGGGCGGGTAGGAGCAGATGCGGCCACCGCGGAGAATGAACCCGCTGGCGCAGAGGGTGCCCCCGTCGATTTGGGGGCCATGGGAGCCACCACGGTCCCCAGGTGCTGAGGCGCGGAGCTTCCGTCGGTTGAAGGCGGCCGGATAAGAGGCCCGCCCCCAGCAGCTGGTCGGTCCCTGCAAGAAGAGGAAGCCCTCAGAATAAGAGAAGAGACAAGAGCTCTGCTCCTACAAGCCAGAAAGAGCAACACTTACTGGGCAGCATGAGCGCTGCAACGGGCTTGCAGCACTAGCCTCTGGGCTATAGCTGAACCGCCGGGACCAGCGGCTGGAACGGTCGCGGAATGGGACGCCTGGATCCCCGGCACACTCGCTGGTGTCGCCCCACAAACATCCGTCCTGGGAGCCCCTCCGCTTGAGGAAGGATGGCGAGGTACTTGGGCTGATTCGGACGGCCGCTGTCTGGGGAGAGACCCGCCGGGGAGGGACACTCGGGGCCTCTTCGGGTCGCCACCCGATGGACCAGCACCCCCGGGAGATGGGAGCAAAGTAGCTCCGGCACCCTGACTCGGCACAGGCGGCACCCTCGGAAGAGACCGGGCGCGTTTCTTCTCTAGATGCCCGGGGGCCGGCTCCTTTCCTTTCCCTTTGTCGGCGGCTTGGGTTCCGTCGGCTCTGGGGAGTGTTTGACAGCAGCGGATGCCTCATGCCCTGACCCGGGGTGCTCGGTTCCTGGAATGGTGATACCCCGGAAGGCATCCCCGACCTGCCGGACGGCGATCCCGATGTCGTCAAGGTTCGGAATCTTCTGCAGGTGCTCTGACCTCCTCTGAGGCTCCACCAGAAGAGGGGGGTGGCAGAGGGCGGAAGGGCGGGGTCGCCACTGGGAATGTAGTCACCGCTCACCTTGCTCACCATCTCGTTCAGCTCCTAGTCGGAAGGGTCAGAGCCGGGGCCCCTCTCCAGCCTGGTACAGTCCTGCTCGCTGGTGTAGTACCACGCTGGGCGGCTACGCTGCGGCAAGGGAGCAATACGGCGCGACATAAAGTCCATCAGCACCATTAGAGACGTCAGCCCCTCGTTGGCCAAGAACCGGATCCGCTCCAAGACCGGGGAGTACTCCTGCTCCAGCTCAGGGATCTCCTCCCAGAAGCGGCGATCGGTGGTTGGACTGGCGGTTGGGAGTTGTAGGCGATCGTGCTCGTCGGTCTGCACTACCACCCAGCTCTCCCTCCAGTTTTCCCACCTTGATGCGCTTAAGGGTAGAAGGTATCCGGAGACCTTGGGGTCTTTGCAGCAATGCTGGAAGTAGTATGCCCCCATCTGAGTCTTAGAGTCGCGCCCAGTCGTCCGCAGCACAATGAAGTGGCGGAAGAGCGTCACGGAGGCGTGCACCCCCACGAACATCTCGCAGAAGTGGACAAAAACAGCAGCCATTGCGAAGGATTTGGGGGAAAGATGGTGGAGCTGGAGACCATATGTCTCCAGCAGGGTGACAAAGAAGGAAAAAATCGGCGGAACGAACCCCGCCAGAGAATAAGCGGTGAAGAAGACTATATCCCCCTTTTCCAGGACCAGGGGGAGAGATCCTCGGCGAAGCCGATGTTTCTGCTCTTCTGAGCGCCAGCCCAGCAGCCTGCGCACTGGCCCGAGCTCGGAAGAACGAACGAGGCGCGTCGGGAGCAAGTTGGAAGCCATGGCGAAAGAGGGCGCAAGGGCAGGAAAGCCGGGGCGCAAGAGTTCAAGGGAAGTACGAGCGCAATGCGAAGGGAAGCCGCGATGCGGGTGAGATCCCCTTTTAAAACTTTCCAGGGATGGTTCGAGGTAATTCAAAAACCTCCGGAAACATCGCATCGGCGACCTCGTTGGCTCCGAGACCGGGCGCCGATGAAAGGTGGACCCAAGCCACCCAACTGAAGCGATGGGTCAAGGAGTCAGACGCCCCAGAAGACAAGCCGGCAAGGCACTTCGGCGGTTCCCGAAGAAAGAGCCGCAACGTGCAGAAGTGGTAGTCTTGGGAACCGCCGCAGTAAAAGCAACCATCAATTGAGCGCACGCTCCCACGATCCCGCGGCCGTTCGTGCTCCGGCAGCGGACAATTCGGGACTTAGAGAAAGTGCGCGGATCGAAAGAGACGGAGGTCCCACCTCGGGCTCGCTATCTCCCCCGAGATGGGCCCGGGGGCCACTGTCGGTACCTGAGATATGGGGTACCCCGCGCACAGGGTAAAATGCCTAAGGAACTCGCCCTTCTCCGCAGGGAGAGCTCCGAAGGCGCCACGCGTCCGGCGGGGCCGGACCTCCCTCTCCTCAGAGGAGAGCTCCAGGCCCGCCACGTGGAATACAGAAGCCGGACCTCCCCCTCCGCGGGAGAGAGGTCCGAAGACGCCACGCGTCCAGCGGGGCCGGACCTCCCTCTCCTCAGAGGAGAGCTCCAGGCCCGCCACGTGGCCAACAGAAGCCGAGCCTACCCCTCCGCAGGGAGAGGTCCGGAGGCTCCACGTGACCCGCGGAACGGGCCCTCCTCTCCTATGAGAAGGGCTCCGGGCCCACCACGTGGCAGCAGAACGGCGCTGCCTGCCCCCGAGCGATAGGCAGCGGGCGTAAACACGCCCCATACCTTGCCCGTACAAGGTATTCAAGGCCCGCGTCTTCCCGAGACGCGGAGACGCGGAGCACGCTTCTGTCAGGTGCCGTTGCGCCCAGTCGCATCACAGACTGGCGCGCGGTGTCAGAACCTGCCAGCCAATAAACACCGCGACAAGACACCCCATGCCGCCTGCACCGTCATCAACCACTACGACTAGCATGCGGCATGGGCAGGGCGGCAAGATGAAGACTCAGAAGCCTTCGACCAGAGGCAACTACCGGCATAACTGCAGATACGGTAGATGATAGACAATCTTCCCGGGACACCTGTCAGGTCCCGGCCCCCCTTGTAAGCTGCCAGAGTCTTGGACTATAAAAGGCTCGGGTAGGCGACGATAGCAAGGGTTCGCACTCTGCAACTCATACGCTAGCCATACACTCTCAAGGTGTAACTCACTACAAAGCTCAGGACTCCGGCCCTGAGCAGCAAGCAATACAGCGAGCTCCATAGCTCGCCGTGGACGTAGGGTTTTACGCTCCGGCGGCCTGAACCACGTAAAACTCGCCGTGTCAAGCTCTTACTAACTCGTCCATCTGCGCAAGCTCTCCGCTAGGAACTAGCCCCACCGAAAAAAGAACCTCCGCAGGCTGCCCAGTGCAGGCACAGGGGAAGTGTCGACTGAACACTTCGACAATGCGCGTCTGCACCGGTTGTGTGGGTCTGCTTGGCGTGGACTTGGCACGCATTGCATCCCTAACCGGTTTGACGGCGTCCAGGTGGCTCTCGGTCAGTAGGAGCCATGCCGGGTGGCTTAACTGACCAACGTGCGGGATGATGAGCGTTCCCAGCACTCGCCTCCTTGGACTACTGCGAGCTAATCGCAGCCTTCCTCCTGGGTTATGCACCGCAATAGGATGTCATGGCGCCACGCCAATAAAGATACCAGCGCGTAGCACTTAGCCATCCGCACCACCCGTTCAGCGGATGCACGTTCATCAGGAAGGATATCCTTCAAGGAGTCCCAGACCTCCGTGGTCCATGCATCGGGACTACTTGAGCTTCTGGATCTTGAGCGCTGGGTTGCACGGACTCCCCAGTGACTCTTACAATCCTTTGGCAGCATCCAGGGCCGCCGAGACTGCCTAGCTTCGAGGCACTGGTTCAGCCCCCTTCGCCCGGCTCGGCGGGCCGGGCTGTGGACCGCAGCAACGTCCTCTCGAAGACTCCTTCGTGCGCAGGGGCTCCGATGGAGGCTTTCGTTGAGAGGTCGTCAGCTGCGGCCGTGCAAGCGCGCGGTACATGGCGCAGGTCCAAGGCGAGGAGTTCTTTCTCCAACATCCGCACGTGAAGCAGATAAGCAGCTAGCTGTGGGTCATTGCAGGGGCATTCACCCTTAACTTGCTTGATAACTAGCTGGGAGTCACCCTGCGCCAACAACTGGCGAGCGCCCAGAGACAGGACTGTCTTTTAGGCCAAAGATGAGTGCTTCATACTCTGCCAAGTTGTGGGTTGCCTTGGAATTGAGACGCACCATGTACCCAGACTGCTCCCCCTATGGCATGAGAAGCAGTACGCTGGCACCGGCCCCCTGCTTTCGCAAGGAGTCGTCGAAGAAGAGCGTCCAGTGAGGCCCAGTGAAGACCGGAGCTCGGTACTTTTGTTCACCATCTTCGCGGCCCCCTGGGTCAGCCTTCGTTGGCGTCCACTCAGCCACGAAGTCAGCCAGTGCTTGGCTCTTGGCTGTCTGACGTGGTCGGGAGCTCAGCTTGAACTCCGCCGTCTTCCGGCTTCGGAAGCTGGCAGTGAGTGCCAGCTCCGCCCTCCTGCTGCTCTGGCGCACTTGTCCGCCAGGCTGAAGGGCTTGGAGGCATCGCAGACCTCTCTGGTTGCAAGCCTCTCAAGCATCTTCTTGACCTGGACACTGTCAAAGTGCCGCCACCACAGAAGCACTTTGAATATGTGGAATGGTGTTGCGTACCTGGGAGAACCGCTGGATGAAGGAGCGCAGCGACTCCCCAGGTTGTTGCTTGATGGCTTGGAGGTCAAGCTCTGTGCCGGGACGGGTGTAGGAGCTGCCGAAGTTGGCGATGAACTGTCGGCAGAGCTCTCCCCAGGAAGTTATAGAACCCCGAGGGAGGTTCATTAGCCAAGACCGGGCAAGGCCGGTCAAGGCGACGGGGAAGTAGTTTGGCCATGACGGCCTCATCCCCTCCTGCGGCAAGTACGGCGGTGGAGTAGATCTGGAGGAACCCCGCCGTATTGACGCTGCCGTCGTACTTCTCGGGCAGGTGCGGCCGAAACTTGCACGGCCACCTCATGAAGCGGAGGTGGGGCTCCAGGGCCGTACATCCTGCCCCCATTGCTGCAGATGTTGGTGCCGCGAATGCTTGGTTCGCCGCTGGCACAGTGTAACCCGGTATGGGCAAGGTTGCGCCATAGACCGGGGGCGCCGTTTGGAGGACATATGGCTGTGGCATATGCTGCGTGGCGTATGTCTGGGGCAGAGTTCGCGTGGCGAAAGTCTGTGCCTCAGGCATGGTTGAGGCAATCGTCATGCTGACGCCGGCCTCTTGGCTGCGACGCCTTTCTCGTCGCCGCTCGAGGAACATTCGGGCGTCTTGGCCCAGGTGGCATCGTTCCAGCTCAGTCCTCAGCCTGGTGGAGCTGGAATCTGCCGTTTGTCCATCAACTGTTGGCGTGCGCGTCAGCGACACAGCCGGTTGGCCGGAGCGTCGTCCCCGCCGAAGTCAAGTGTTTGCAGCGGCGACGACAAGACGGTCTACCTCGCGAATCCACTGCTGGGTCGCTGCCTGAGGCGCGTCCCCAGCAGGCGGATTGTGCAGTAGCGCTCTTGTTGCGGCTAGCGCACCCCCGCCGGGTACGCCCAGCGCTACTGAAGACCTGACGCTGGTTGGAGCCTGCATTGCCGGGCTCGGCGCTGCCAGAGCCGGTTGCTGGCTCCCAGTGCAGGTACTGGTGCCGCGAACACTTGGTTGCGCCTGGCACAGTGTACCCCGGTATGGGCAAGGTTGCGCCATAGGCCGGGGATGCCGCTTGCAGAGCACATGGTTGTGGCTTATGCTGTGCGGCGTACGCCAGGGGCAGAGCTCGCATAGCGAAGGTCTGCCCTCCAGGCTGGGTCGTGGCCGACGTCATGTTGTCGCCAGCCTCTTGAGTGCGACGCCTTTCTCGACGTCGCTTGAGGAACACTCGGGCATCTTGGCCCAAGTGACACCGTTCCAGCTCTGTCCTCAGGTCCGTCGACGGAAGTTTGGTGGAGCTGGAACCCGCCGTCTCCCTGTCAACCGTTGGCGTGCGCGTCAGCGACACAGCCGGTTGGCCGGAGTGTCGTCCCCGCCAAAGTCGAGGGTTTGCGGCGGCGACGACGAGACGGTCTACCTCGTGAATCCACTGCTGGGTTGCTGCCTGAGGCGCGTCCCCAGCAGGCGGATTGTGCAGTAGCGCCCTTGCTGCTGCTAGCGCACCCCCACCGGGTACGCCCGGCGCTACTGAAGGCCTGACGCTGGTTGGAGCCTGCATTGCCGGGGTCGGCGCTGCCACAGCCGGTTGCTGGCTCCCAGCTTGCCCTGACACAATCCGTCCTGAGTGTGTCATCATGTACTCTCCCCTGGTCACGGTTTGCCGCGGACGCAGGGGGGGAGAGTTTGCCGCTGAAGGAAGCTTGGTCATATTCGTCGGCGGAAACTCGTCGCGCAAGGGGAAAACCCCCTTCCTGGCGCGCCAAATGTCGAAGTGTTCTGTCGACACTTCCCCCGGGCCTGCACTGGGCAGCCCGCGGAGGTTCTTTTTTTGGTGGGGCTAGTTCCTAGCGGAGAGCTTGCGCAGATGGACGAGTTAGTAAGAGCTTGACACGGCGAGTTTTACGTGGTTTAGGCCGCCGGAGCGTAAAACCCTACGTCCACGCCGAGCTATGGAGCTCGCTGTATTGCTTGCTGCTCAGGGCCGGACCCCTGAGCTTGGGGGTGAGTTACAGCTTGAGAGTGTATGGCTAGCGTATGAGTTGCAAAGTGCGAACCAACAGGGTTGGAACCCTTGCTAACGTTGCCTACCCGAGCCTTTTATAGTCCAAGACTCGGGTGGCTTACAAGGGGGGCCCGGGACCCGACAGGTGGTCCCGGGGAGATTGTCTATTATCTACCGTATCTGCAGTTATGCCGGTAGTTGTCTCTGGCGAAGGCTTCTGAGTCTTCGTCTTGCAGCCCTGCCCATGTCGCATGCTAGTCGTAGTGGTTGATGACGGCGGGGGCGGCATGGGATGTCTTGTCGCTGTGTTTATTGGCTGGCAGGCCCTGACACCACGCGCCAGTCTGTGATGCGACTGGGCGCAACGGCACCTGACAGAGGTGTGCTCCGCTTCTCCGCGTCTTGGGAAGGCGAGGGCCTTGAATACCTTGTACGGGCAAGGTATGGGGCGTCTTTATGCCCGCTGCCTACCGCTCGGGGGCAGGCAGCGCTGTTCTGCTGGACACGTGGCGGGCCCAAAGCTCTCCTCTGAGGACGGGGAGGTCCGGCCCCGCAGGACACGTGGAGCCTTGTGACCTCTACCCCGCGGAGGGGGGAGGTCCGGCTTCTGTCGGCCACGTGGCCGGTCCGGAGCTCTCCTCTAAGGAGGGGGAGGTCCGGCCCTGCGGGACATGTGGCACCTTCGGAGCTCTCCCCACGGAGGGGGGAGGTCTGGCTGCTGTAGGCCACGTGGCGAGCCCGGAGCTCTCCTCTGAGGGGAGGGAGGTCAGGCCCCACTGGACACGTGGCGCCTTCGGAGCTTTACCTGCGGAGAAGGGCGAGACCCTTAGGCATTTTCCCCCGTGCGTGGGGGTACCCCATATCACGGGTACCGACAACAATACTCCCCACTGCATCTGTTGCCGCGATGTAGAGCAACAGATGCTCTTCGGGCTCAGGGGCTACCATTACGGGTAGGGTCATCAGGAGCTGGTTCAGCTCCTGTGGAGCTTCCTCCACTTCGTCGGTCCAAGCGAATGGGCCGGATTTGCGCAGGAGCTTAGAGAAGTGGAGCGTTCGCTTTGCTAACCTTGGTATAAACCGACTCAGCGCAGCTAGGCATCCCGCGAATTTCTGGACTTTTTTTATGCGGGCGGGGGGCCGCCTCGAGCCAATGGCTTTGATCTTCTCTGTGCTAGCCTCAGTTCCTCGGCGTGAGGCCAGGAATTCTAAGGGTTTTCCAGAGGGTACACCGATCTCACACTTGTCGGAAGGACGAAGACTAAGGCCAGGTTATCTAGTAGGGATGAACTCTGCCTGACCTTAACAACAATGTCTTCGACACACACCTCAGCTGAGTCTCTCATTAGCTCTCCTAAGGTCTTGTGCATTGCACGTACGAAGGTAGGGAGAGCGTTCCTTCGGCCATAAGGCATAGAGGCCTAACAGTACAGACCGACTACTGTGATGAAGGAGGTGTGCTCTTCATCTTCTCTAGACATAGGGGTCTGGTGGAAACCCGAGTAAGCATCTAGGAAGCACAGCATATCGCAGCCTGACGTCGGGTCTACTATTTGATATATCATAGGGAGAGAAAATAGATCTTTAGGACATGCCTTATTGAGACTGGTGTAGTCGATGCACTTCCGGAGCTTCCCGCCGGCCTTTCGGACAACAACATGGTTCGCCAAGCACCGGGGGTGGCGGACTTTCCGTATTGAGCCAGCGCCCAGCAGCTTCTTGGTTTCTTCGCGGATGGGGCTTTACTGCTCGATGGACTGCTTGAGGGGCTTCTGTCGGACTGGCCGGGCATCGGGGAAGACCTTTAGATAGTGCCCAATCACCTCCCTAGGGATCTCTGGCATCTGCGATGGCTGTCATGCAACACATCGACACTGTGCTGGAGGGAGGTAACGAGCGCGCCTTCCTATTTGCTATCCAGGCCCCCGGCTACCCGGGTGGTCTGGGTGGCATCGGCGCTGATTCGGACGAGCCTCAAGGGGACGTCGTCCTCGTCGAGGGGTTGTACATGGGGTGCTGTGGTAGAGGCACGGTGGCGTGCACTTGGGTGGAGCCGGTTTGGTTCTGCACTGCCTGGGGTTGGTGCTCTAGCTGCTGTAAGCGCCTGGAGCTTTTCCAAGGCTAACACTGCGGCAGTACGGTCTCCACAAACCTTGAGGACGCCTGTTGGTGTAGGCATCTTCAAGACAAGGAAGCCGTAGTGGGCTACTGCCATGAATCGGTACAGGGCTGGCCTGCCAATTATGGCGTTTGTCGGTACCCGCGATATGGGGTACCCCCGCGCACAGAGGAAAATGCCTAAGGAAGGAGAGCTCTGAAGGCGCCACGCTGTAAGGGCCTCAGTTTTTGACACATATTTGAAATGTTCATCACCACGCCACACACCTCATTTGAGGAAAGTTGATGAACACAAATGAAGAGCAAGTAACCACCATCAACATGTTCATTAGAGAACAAACTATCATATTGCAAAAGTGGTATTTCCCACATGTGATATAGGTGGGCTGGACATATGAAAACTCCTACACTTTGCTAAGGATGTCCATGCCAAGTTTCACCCAAATTCAAAACCTTTTGAGGTCATCTTGGGTATAGTTAGAAATAGGGCAGTTTGAAACCATATTCAAATTCAAACTGTTTTTATCCCATGAATTTAAAAGTGGGAGGCATATTATAACTCAGCACATTTTTGTGAGCTCACACACCAATTTTCACTCCATTTGGAGTTGATCTTGACATGAGCTAAGTGGGGGAAATTCAAACTTTATTTGAATTCAAAACTGAACTTAACTGAACTTGTGCTGAAATTCACTCAAACCAAACTGTTGAAGTGTTCGGTCGACACTTCCCCCGGGACGGCACTGGGCAGCCCGCGGAGGTTCTTTTTCCGGTGGGGCTAGTCCCTTGCGGAGAGCTTGCGCGGATGGACGAGTTAGTAATAGCTTGACACGGTGAGTTTTACGTGGTTCAGGCCGCCGGAGCTTAAAACCCTACGTCCACGGCGAGCTATGTAGCTCGCTGTATTGCTTGCTGCTCAGAACCGGATTCCTGAGCTTGGGGGTGAGTTACAGCTTGGGTGTGAATGGCTAGCGTATGAGTTGCAGAGGTGCGAACCCTTGCTATCGTCGCCTACCCGAGTCCTTTATAGTCCAAGACTCGAGTGGCTTACAAGGGGGGCCCGGGACCCGACAGGTGGTCCCGGGGAGATTGTCTGTCATCTACCGTATCTGCAATTATGCCGGTAGTTGTCTCGGGCGAAGGCTTCTGAGTCTTTGTCTTGCAGCCCTGCCCATGCCGCATGCTAGTCGTAGTGGATGATGACGGCGGGGCGGAATGGGATGTCTTGTCGCTGCGTTTATTGGCTGGCAGGCTCTGACACCGCGCGCCAGTCTGTGATGCGACTGGGCGCAACAGCACCTGACAGAGGCGTGCTCCGTGTCTCCTCGTCTTGGGAAGACGCGGGCCATGAATACCTTGTACGGGCAAGGTATGGGGCGTCTTTACGCCCGCTGCCTATCGCTCGGGGGCCGGCAGCGCCGTTCTGCTGGCCACGTGGCGGGTCCGGAGCCCCCCTCAGAGGAGAGGGGGGTCTGGCCCCGTGGGACACGTGGAGCCTTCAGACCTCTCCCCGCGGAGGGGGAGGTTCGGCTTCTGCCGGCCACGTGTCGGGCCCGGAGCTCCTCTCTGAGGAGAGGGAGGTCCGACCCCGCCGGATACGTGGCACCTTCGGACCTCTCTCCCGCGGAGGGGGAGGTCCGGCTTCTGTATGCCATGCGGCGGGCCCGGAGCTCTCCTCTGAGGAGAGGGAGGTCCGGCCCTGCCGGACACATGGCGCCTTCGGAGCTCTCCCTGTGGAGAAGGGCGAGTTCCTTAGGCATTTTCCCCTGTGCGCGGGGGTACCCCATATCGCGGGTACCGACAGTGGCCCCCAGGCCCATCTCGGGGGAGATAGCGAGCCCAAGGTGGGACCTCCGTCTCTTCTGATCCGCGCACTTTCTTTAAGTCCCGCATTGACCGCTGCCGGAGCACGAACAGCCGCGGGATTGTGGGAGCGTGCGCCCACTTGATGGTTGCTTTTACTGCGGCGGTTCCCAAGGCTGCCACTTCTGCACGTTGCGGCGCTTTCTTCGGGAACCGCCGAAGTGCCTTGTCGGCTCATCTTCTCGGGAGACTGACTCCTTGGCCCACCGCTTTAGTTGGGCGGCTTGGGTCCACCTGTCATCGGCGCTCGGTCTCGGAGCCGAAGCGGTTGCCGATGTGGTGTGTTCGAAGAGTTTCGAATTGCTTTGACTCGTACCTGGAAGGTGTGAAAAGAAACCGCCACGTGGGTACACTCCCCTTATAAGTCTTCTAGCCCTTGCGCCTCCCTAGAGTCTTTGCGGTCTTGTCTTCTTCCACGGCTCCTAACCCGCCTTTCGGGGGGAGAATCGCTCTTGATTTCCTCCAGCGACGGTGTCTGCACCAAGTCTGGGACCCAGGGAGCCTGCCTGCCTTGCCTCTGGCGGTGGCGCCTCCAAGGGGTCTCTGGTTTGTCCTCCCGACCGGGCCCTTCCTTGGTGACGGCAGGCAGAAAGCTCCCTGGCGTTGCGTCCCTTCTCAGATGGTGGAGCCTTCAAAGAAACCGTTGAAGCGCCAAAGAGAATTCCAGGCAGCAGAGTCTCCGAGAAGACCGCTGAAGCTGCGGAGGGGGCCTCAGGAGCACCCTTGATGGCACCGGCTTTTGCGCCGGTGATGAGGGAACTTCAGGAGAAGGGAACCGTTGATGCACCAAGGAGGATCCCAGGCAGCAGAGTCTCCAAGAAGACCGCTGAAGCTGCGGAGGGGGCCTCAGGAGCACCCTTGATGACACCGGCATTTGCGCTGGTGATGAGGGAGGCGATTCCTGCGCTCGGGTCACGGAGCGGGAGAGCGCCGCCAGGGCTGAAGCCTGGTGAGGCGACCGTTCTTGCAACTTCTAGACTCTGATCGTGTCAGGGGGACCTTGGGGCTTGTTTCTTTCTTTTTCATCGAGTTTGTAGCCCAGCTCATGGAGCCATGAATACATGAACTCTTATGACCCTTCGTGCCTGCGATGTTTTCCGTCTTCTTCTTGGTTTTGCCTGACCGAGCCCTTAGCTCCGCAAGGTGCTCAGAGGCCTTCACCAATCCCGACGTTCTGCTCCGGCACCTTCCCCGGGTCCTTATTATATTAAGGGCCCCGGAGGTCCTCGGGCCCCGCCTCATGAGGATGGGGAGGCTCGGATCAGCCGGCCACGTGGCGGATCCGGAGCACTCCTCTGAGGAGAGGGAGGTCCGGGCCCACGGTACACATGGGGTCTCCGGGCCCCTCCCCTCAGAGGGGGGGGGGTCCGGTCCCGCTGGAGCAGTGGATCCTTCGGTCTTGCGTGATCCCGTAGTGGCCCCCTGGCAGGGGCGTCCCATTGGTCAGGTGCTCCTGCCACATTCCTGTAGGGATCCGAGGCCGAGAGGTCCTGCACACAAGTAGGGAAAAAGTAATTCTCCTTGGGAGCTCCCCCTCCCTTATCTCATAGTCTTATTCGACTTATGGCCCCTAACCATATGCTCGGTGCTTGGGGACTGTAGTGCGCGAAGCGTTCGGGGGCTCAGGGCCCCCTCGACTATCGGCAGGTACCTCTGATGCAACCGCCTCTGGTAGGGCAGCGAATGCCGACTAGTGGTGAGAATGAGAAGGGGGAGCTGAGCACATGGCAGCCATGCACCGCAAGGGTAGTCATAAAAAACTTAGTACACAATTTAAATGAATACGAGGAAAGAGCAAAGTAGAACAGGTTTCTTTTCGTATAACTTTCCACAGGAGGAAGGCAGGCTAAACATGGAGGCCACGACGCGCCTCATTAAGAGGGGAAGCAAGACTCTACGCGCTTGGAGTCGGAACCAGGCAAAGCTGAACGTAGTCCTGTACCGTCCCCTAGGGCTTAGCTGCTCCGATCGCTGTTCCTGGACTCTATGGAGTTTATTACGAAAAGAAAGTACTCTCCTATCTTTGCTCTAGGGGTAGAACTTACGGAGGTGTTCTATGTTCCAAGGGTTTGGGAGCAGGTCCTCATCCTCGGTGGAAAGGCGCACACACCCGGGGCGGCATACTTTCGCGACTCGGAAGGGACCTTCCCAACTAGGGGAGAGTTTGTGGGCCCCTTCGCGAGAAAGTATGCGTCGCAGCACCAGGTCACCTTCCTGCAGCTCCCGGGCACGCACAGATCTCTGGTGGTAGCACCGAAGCGCTTGTCTGTACCGCGCGTTACGGAGTGCTGCATGCAATCGGACCTCGTCAACGAGGTCGATTTCTCCACGCCGGAGGTTGTCCTGCGCGGCTTCGTCGTAAGCACGGACACGGTGAGACTTCATGGTGATTTTTGGGGGAAGTACATCTTAGGCCCCATACACCATGAAGAAGGGTGTCTCTCCGGTGGCCCGGCTCTGGGATGTCTGATTAGCCCATGGTGTGCTCGGAAGCTCATCTACCCAATTGGTACCATGTTTCTTTAGAATGGCGTGGGTGCGAGTCTTAAGGCCCCAGAGAATCTCCGCGTTTGCCCTCTCGACTTGCCCATTGCTCTTTGGGTGGGCGACAGAGGCATAGCACACCTGAATGCCGAGGTCTTCACAGTAGTCTTGGAAGGCTGCGCTGGTGAACTGGGTCCCGTTGTCGGTGATGATTCTGTTCGGGACCCCGAACCGGCAGACAATAGACTTGATGAATCTTACTGCAGATTGTTTGTTGATGGTGACAACTGGTGTAGCTTCTGGCCACTTGGTGAACTTGTCGATGGCGACATAGAGGTACCAGAATCCCCCGACGGTTCTGGGAAATGGTCCCAAGATGTCCAGCCCCCATACGGCAAATGGCCACAAGGGCGGGATCATCTGTACCGCCTGAGCCGGTGTATGGATCTGCTTGGCGTGGAACTGGCACGCCTTGCAGCTCTCGACCAGCTTGACGGCATCCTAGAGTGCTGTCGGCCAGTAGAAGCCATGCCGGAAGGCTTTACCGACAAGCGTGCGTGAGGAAGAGTGACTTCCACATTCGCCTCCATGGATCTCAGCGAGCAAGTCGCAGCCTTCCCCCGGGGTTATGCACAGCAATAGGATGTGGTTGGCGCCACCCCGGTAGAGATCCCCATCTACCAGTGCGTATCTCTTAGCCATACGCACAATCCGTTCAGCGGTTGCATGTTCATCAGGGAGGATGTTGTCCTTCAAGTAGTCCCGGATCTCCGTGATCCATGCATCGGGTCTGACTTGAGCTTATGGATCTTGAGCGCTGGGTTGCACGGAGTCCCCAGTGACGCTTACGATCCTTGGCGACATCCATGGATGTAGGGCCGCCGGGACCGCCAGCATCGAGGTGCTGGTCAAGCCCCCTTCGCGCGGCTCGGCGGGCCGGGCTGTGGGCCGCAGCAACGTCCTCTCGAAAACTCCTTCGGGCGCAGGGGCTCCGATGGAAGCCTTCGTTGAAAGGTTGTCAGCTGCGGCATTGCCAACGCGCGGTACGTGGCGCAGGTCCAAGGCGAGGAATTCTTTCTCCAACAACTGCACGTGAAGCAGATACGCAGCTAGCTGTGGGTCATTGCAGGAGCATTCGCCCTTGACTTGTTTGATGACCAGCTGGGAGTCGCCCTGTGCCAACAACTGGCGAGCGCCTAAAGACAGGGCTGTCTGCAGGCCAAAGATGAGTGCTTCATACTCTGCCATGTTGTTGGTTGCCTTGAAATTGAGACGCACCATGTACCCAAACTGTTCCCCCGATGGCATGAGGAGCAGTACGCCGGCACCGGCCCCCTGATTTCGCGAGGAGCCGTCAAAGAAAAGTGTCCAGTGGGGCTCGGTGAAGACCGGAGCTTGGTGCTCTGGTTCACCGTCTTCATGGCCCCTTGGGTCAGTCTTCGTTGGTGTCCACTCTGCCACAAAGTCAGCCAGTGCTTGGCTCTTGACTGCATGGCGTGGGAGGAAGTCCAGCTCAAACTCCGCCAGCTCCGCCGCCCATTTAGCAACGTTGCCAGTCGCATGGGGGCTGTGAAGAATTGTCTTCAGCTGATACGATGTGACTACCGAGACCCGGTGGGCCTGGAAGTAATGGCGGAGCTTCCTGGAGGCCACGAGCACCCATACAGCAGCTTGTGGACTTCTAGGTACCTTGTCTTGGCATCATGAAGTACTTCGCTGATGTAGTAGACAGGCCTTTGGATGGTTCGAACCCTCTCTCTTAGGCCTGGGAGGTCCTCGTCCATTGGCCCTGGCCCGCTAGAGGTGAGTGGACCCACGGGGGCCTCCGGGAGCTGGGACCCTGAATGTGGCCTAGAGGGGGGGTGAATAGGCCTTTAAAGAATTCCTGCACACTTAATAAAGTTATCAGAAACTTGACTGACCGGACTAGTCCGGTTGTGTGGGCTGACTAGTCCGGTGTGCTGAATTATTTGAGTTAATTAAGTGTGTCTCACAAATTTAATCTTATAGCAGCGGAATGAGAATAACTGTTTTTATAAATTAAATTTATCGTATGGATGCACGTGCAAACTTGTAAGGAACTCAAACGATGACTAGCAAATTAGTGATCTAATGTGTCAAGATGTAAAACAGATGAGAGACAAAAGACACGAATTTTTACCGAGGTTCGATCTCACCAAGAGATCTACGTCCTCGTTGAGGAAGCTCACACAGAGCCGGGTTCCCACCCCTTTCTCTCTTCAAGTCACCACAAAGGCCGACTTGACTCCACTATCACGGGTAATCACCGAGTTTGTGGGGCAACCTCACACGTTGAGGGCTCCCACAAGAATTACAGTGAGAAGGTGATCAAATACACTCAAAAAGATTACAATGCAGAATATGAGTGTAGAGAAATCAAACCCCAAGAGCTCACAACGAAAGAACGATGATCTCTCAATCCCAAATCCAAGTATTTGATTGATCTTGGCCTTTTTGCACCTTAGATGTATGGAGAGATGTGTTTTCGGGCTCTTGGGTCAGGTGGCGGCGCTAGAGTTCAAGCTTTTGACAATATGTGTCGTGTCTACTTTGGGAAAAGACGAAGGACCTCTTTTTATAGGCTTTCCCAAAGAGTTACCGTTGTTAAACCTACTACCGGACTAGTCCGGTATATGATCGGACTTGTCCGGTCTACTTCCAGTGGGTTAACTGGACTAGTCCGGTCCACAAACCGGACTTGTCCGGTGCTATGTGAAATGGGGTTTCAGAAACTTCAGCGGACTAGTCCTGTCGCTTGGATGGACTACTCCGCAGTCCTCTAAAGAGGACAACAGAGACAGGACCGGACTAGTCTGGTCTAAAACCGGACTTGTCCGGTTGCATTCCAGTGAGCTGATCGGACTAGTCCGGTTCACAAATCGGACTAGTCCGGTGCACTATGTTTGCGTCTTCCAGAAAGTTAAACGGACTAGTCCGGTCCATGAACGGACTAGTCCGGTTTTCAGTGGATTTTAGTTGATTTTTAAACCGCTTACCCTTACGCAAAGTCATGAGCTCTTGGGATGTGTCTCTCTCACACACAATCTATACATTTATATCTAC
Organism: Neostapfia colusana; assembly: GCA_030760725.1. Classification (NCBI taxonomy): domain Eukaryota; kingdom Viridiplantae; phylum Streptophyta; class Magnoliopsida; order Poales; family Poaceae; genus Neostapfia; species Neostapfia colusana. The sequence goes on from JASWHV010000004.1 coordinate 74,662,028, forward strand.
TTTGCTCTTCTAAATTCCACTAACGTCTTCCTTTTCGGGCACCACTCTATTTTTCACCTTTTTGTGTGTGCCGAGCCAGTTCACTTTGTTTATCCTGCAATCATCTTAATAGTTTCATTAGGATCTCATATGTTCGTCATCAATTAGCCAAAACCCACAAGGGATATCCTAGATGCACTTACAATCTCCCCCTTTTTGGTGATTGATGACAACTATTTGAGATATCACAATTGAGAATAAAAAGTTGATTTTCATAAAGTGTGCACATATGAGAATAATAAAGAATTCAAGAAAAAGCTTCTCACATATGCACACACCTTATGGTGCGGTGCCTCACAGGTGTGTGATAAACAAAATGTGATAAATTAAAGACAAACAGTAGTGAACATGTAAGTGGGTATTAGAGCATAGTACATCACACATAAGAAAAGAAATAGTGCATTACAAGATTTTAAAAATAGGTACATGTCCTTGATCACAAAAGATCTTAATAACTAATACTAGATAGAAATAGTCCAAGTCTAATCTCAATCTTCCCTAATCTCAATCTCTCCCCCTTTGGCATCAAGGCACCAAAAAGGGAAAAATTGAGGGGAATCACTCATCGCTGCCTCCTCCGTCAGCCTCAGTCTGATCTTCATCTTCAGCATCCACGGGAGCAGGATCTTCCTCTGAGTCCTCGGAGGCGGGCGGTGATCCAACGGGCTCAATCTCAAGCTTTGCACAGATAGACTTGATATTGGCATTGACGTACTGTTGATGTTTCTTCCTTGCAAGCTTTTCTTTGCGTTGCTTGTCTTCGATCTTATGGCAGCAGGCAAAGATGGAGGAGAGCATCTTGAGGATGCCGCTAGATGATTCTTGGGCAGGTGGAGAACCAGGAGGAGCAGCTGCAGACCTAGTGTCATCATGAGTTTGCTTTGATCTCCTCTCCACTGGTGGAGAGGACAGGGCAGTTGGAGCCGGAGGGAGAGTGTACTCGGTGGGTTTTTGCGGCTTCAACCCCGTATGCTTGACATCCTTGACAAACTCGAGTCCCGTCACTTTCTCAATCATGTACATGATATACGGTGCGTATCCACAGGACCTATTGGGGGTAATTGAGATGTTCACAATGTCGTTGTAGATATACACAAAGACATTGAATGGTCTCCTCCCACTAATGACCTTCATGAGAGTCCTCAAGGTTCCTTGTATACTTCCTGCATCTCCATCCTTCGGAGCTATCGTCTTTCTCAAGACTCTATTTAGGACCACAAAGAAGGGCTTTAGATATTTGATGGTGGGAGGAACATATGGCATCCTTGTGTCATAGAGAAATTCAAGTTCCTCCTTATCCAGGGGTTTCAGATTATGAATGACCAGTTCATGATCCAAAGTGTTTTGGAGGTGAAGAATCCTAGCAAATTCATCATACGTGACACTATACCTTGAACCATGAGTCATCCAAGTAAGACTGTCTCCATCATCCCGAGCAAAGTAGAGAGTGGAGTAAAACTGGGTAATTACTTCATTGTTCCAGTCATACTCAAAGGATAGCAGGTCCGTCAGACTGTGCCTCTCTAACGCTTCCACCATCTCACGAAAGGCAGGATACCTCTTTGACTTCAGATATTCAACATTTAGCCATTGACTCTCTACTACAGGGTTCTTCATCTTCATGTACACATGCTCGTAGTAGTCTGCATGGAAGTTGCTCCAGAACCTCGGGTCAGAGCATTGCTTAGGTCGGTCATACACTTGAATCTTCCTGAAATTATCAGCTAGCTCACTTCCTTTTCCAGTGAAATCCTCACTTGAAGGCTGCCTGTTGCGGTGAATAGGGTTTTTCATCTTCAAGGGCCCAAGGGGACCACTAGCAGGTCCCTTCTCTTTATTGAGAATTCTTTTTGGCCCTGACGAGCCCTCAGCAGCATCTTTCCTTAGAGGCCTTTTGCCAATGACTTTCCTCTTCTTAGGTTGATTGTCGTCGGAGGGTGGAGAGTGGACATTGACATCATGTCTCTTCTTCATAACTCTCTCCTTGGTCCTCCTCACTTTCTCGCGTTGAACGTCTTCATCAATGTGGAAGGAGCTGTCATCTGAGCCTGAAGACATGATGCCTGATAGGGAGTTCAAGGATTAGATGCAAATGGACTCATTATCGACTTCAAATGGGAACGTAGGGGTTCAACTGTCAGAGACCGGACTTGTCCGGTTTCAAAGAGCGGACTTGTCCGGTGGACCGGACTTGTCCGCCTCTGTGCGCCGGACTAGTCCGGCCTGGCATAAGAACCCTAATGTTTCATTTGAATCAAATCTCCTATCTAAGGGCATAAAGGTAGGAACATGGTAGGAATACATCTATTGAGGCAATGTACATCCTTTTGAAATCAAAGAAAACTAGCTAGAACTAGAAAAGTTGAGATTTTGGTTTAAAAGGGGAAATTTACCAAGATTTGTAGATTTGCGTCGAAGAAGTGGAAATCAGTCCGGATGAGTCCGGAGTAGGGGGACCACTCGTCAAGGGGAGTCTTTTTCGCGGAGAAAAACTTGATTTTGAGGGTTCAACCAGAAAATCACTTTGGGGGCTAGGGTTTGGAAGAGGAGAGGGAGAGCAAGCCTAATGAGGAGTGAGGGAGAGATCTGGGCCGGCCAAGTGCTTCTATATACGACTGACCGGACTAGTACGGTCATGGTAGCGGACTAGTACGGTACGCCTGAGTTAACCTAGTTGTTGTCAGTCCGGACTAGTTGTAACACCCCAAATTTTGATTCAAAACTCTAAACCAAGTTCAGAGGGGAATTTAAAAATTTTTGGACGTGTTGCATGTTTTGCAAAAATTCAAATTCAAACTGGAATTCAAATTATACTCAAAACAGAAAAGAAATGGAAAAAGAAAAAAGAGAAACGGGAAAAAAACCGGCCAGTGGGCCGAAACCCGCCAACCGGCCCAATTTCCCCCGCGCCAGCCCGCCCCGCGCGCGCCCGCGCTCTCTCACACAGACAGGTGGGACCCACCTGTCATCCCTAACCCTGAGCCCCCGCGACCCCGGACTTTTCCCCCCGAGCGCGCGCGATCTTAACCGCCCAGAAACCGCGTCCTGCCGCCCGAATTCTGGTCCCAGAGGACTCCAACTCGATCACAACAGACCCACCGCCCTCCCCCGGCTATAAAAACCCCAGCTCCGATCAGTTTTTCCCACGCGATCGCCGATTTTTACTCCGGTGAGCACCGAGACTTCGCCGGTGAATTCTGGCTGATCTAAGCTCGGAAACTCTGATCTAACTCGCTGGTCTTGATCCACCGCCTCCGGGGAACTTTGCAGGTGCAGAAAACCCGAAGACTTACGGTGTAAACCCAGTGCCGACGAGCTTCGCCGTGGTTTTGCCTCGGACCTCGCCGCCGATCACTTTCCAGGACCCCCGAGCTCGAGAAAACCCCCGAGGTGAGATCCCTGACCTCCCCTCTACCGATCTATGCCATAAGATCACAGTTTTAGGCAGAATTCTCGAGGATCCGAAACTTTCCGGCGAGATCGCCGCTTCCCGCCGCCGTGCGCCACCGGCAGCGCCGCCCGCGCTCGATCTGAGCGACGTGGCCGCTTGTGCGCCGTTTATTTTAAATCGCATGGTAGACTTTAAAACCCCGCGTACCGGTTCGATGTTATAATCTCAGCCGTCGGTTTAAAATCGGACGGTCCACGTCAGCCCCGCGTTATAAAGACTGGAATTCTTACGTGCTACCCCCTGGGGTTCTCTTGAATTGAGAGCTAGCCCCGGAAACTTCAGATCTAGCCCCTGGAACTCCAGAAAATCATGTAAATTCATTTAAAAATCAGTTTTAGCCCCTGGACTTAATAAAAATTAGGAAAAACACCTCTGATAAGTGTAGCTAGACCCCTGGAAATTATGAAAATAATGTTATAGACCCTGTAATGGGGTGAGTTTATTATTTTAACCCTGTTTAGTAATTAATTTAGAAAATTGAATATGTAACTAGTGTTTAAAAATTAAAAAGTGGGACAAACATAATTGTCAAAATTAATTTAAAACTTTCTCAGTACTTAGAAAACTTTGGAGTGAGATAAAAATATATTTTTGGGCTGAAATGAATCTATTTCATTTATTATTCACATTTATTAGTATAGGGACACATTTTTAAGTAAAGAATAGTTATAGAAAAATAGGGGAAATAATTATGAAATAGTTTACATCAGAGGCCAAGGTTAAAATATGTTATTAAATTATTTAGGACCAGAACCTATACTGTTTAGATGATGTGTGTTACTAATTTCATAATAAAATACACAATTATGCATAGGAATATAAATCTGAGAATATAGCAACTAGTAAATGATAAATGGAGTTTTTAAAAATCCAAAGAGTTCAGTTTAGGGTTGGTAGAAATTCTGAAGGCACATATGGAGAAGAAAAATACTTTTCATACATACTTGGTAGTGAAAAGGTGTAGTAGTTTAATATAAGGAATTTATTTAAAACTGAAACACACACACACACACATATATATATATATATAGTATGTAAGTATAAATATGAACACCAAAGTAGGAATCATATACATATAAATAAAAGTGTATGCAAGCCACAGATCAACACACACAGAGTAACCACAACACATATAATGGTGAATGAATTTCATAAATATGAATGTGTGGTTTGTATGAAGTGCAAGTGTGAACTATGTCTTATGATTGTTGTTTTTCTTTTGCTATGTGTGATGGTATGAAGTAGAACCTGTTCAAGAGCAAGTTATTCCTTTCCAAGATCAGGACTACCAATTTCAAGAGCAGCAAGAAGGAGGCAAGTGTCCTTGACCACTTTGATCCTATGCTAGGATGTGTAGATAGAATTATTTGCATTGTCAAATGAAATATGAAACCCATGCTAGGAAGTTTCCCTAGAAATTGCATTACCTTGTTTCCTTGTAGCTTGGGTTGGGATTTATTTTGTCATGTCATTTATTTCCATGCATATGCTTAGCCATGCTTAGAATGGGATATTTGGGACATGAGATCATCAGTTTATTATACCATACTCTTGAATGAGCTATTGTGAGTTATGTAGAGGTAGGGATCAAGGCAAGTTGGATGTTTTGGTTGTGTGCTGGGTGCACGAGATTTGGGTTTGTGTATTGTACTTGCCTGGATCCTAAGGACCGGTTCATGGAGCATGTAACCCGGCTTTACAGTGCCAACCACATGCTGAGATGGGGCAGCTTGGCCAATTAATTAGGTGTATCCCCGGCGTAGTATGGGTGTGTTGGATGGTGCGGGGAATAGGTGTCAGCTGGACTACCATATGAACCGCAAGGCTCAAGAGGGGGCCACTGCAGCGGGGTTGGAGCCTCTTGTATGCTGTTAGGGGTGAAACCTCAGTGGGCCCACGCTCGTCGGGAATCCCTTTGTAAAGGCTTCGTAGTGATCTACTGGCCGCACACCTCGGAAGTGTGAATGTGGAACGTAGCCACTGGCATAATGGAGGTTCTTTTAGTCCACCCGGCAACGGGGGATGAAATCACTACTTGTGGGTACAGTGGTACAAACTCTGCAGAGTTAAAACTGTCTTGACAGCCGTGCTCATGGTTAAGAGCGGCCTGGACTTATTCATGATTAGAGGATTGATGGTTTTGGAAGTTAAGCGGGGAGCTTAACATTGGTAATGATGTTATGATTATTGGATTATAATGATGGGATGGGAGATTGGGACCATTTCAGCTGTGTGGTAATGTAGGTGCTTAATAAGCTAAGGTGATAGGTATTAATTGCGTAGTGCTTTAACCATGAGTTCAACCTCTCCTTGTTCTAGCCATGCATGATATAATTTTCCCACACTTGCTGAGTACCCTTGGTACTCAACCTTGCATATTTGTTGGTTTATATTTCTGCTCAGGTCAAGATAATGAGGTGGTGTATAATGACCAAGATTTTGGACCCGAGGAAGGTTTTTAGGTTCATGAAGACCCCCGGGCAACGCCTGTGATGGAGCCCTAAAGAATAATATTCCGCTGCTAGTTTATTTACTTGTGATGAAGCATTAGTGTCTATTGAGACATTTGCGATGTAAGACTTATTTATATTCGACACCTGGCTTGTAATAAATGATGCTTCACTATTTGTCATCACATGTATGAGAAAATGATCCTGGCATACATGTGATATTCACTTGGTTGTTTCTTCGGAAAAACCGGGTGTGACAGAGGTGGTATCAGAGCCAAGGTTGCCCGTAGGAACGTGGACCTAGGTAGAAATGGACGTATTTAAGGGCCCTATTTTCTTAAAAACTATTTTCCAAGGTGTGGGTGGAAAAGTGTTATTAAAGGAGTCTATTTCTTCATCTTACCCCAACTTTCATTCAAAATAGGATTTTTGTTTAAAAAGTTTATCTAACCTAAGTTTTAATTCTTTTTGTTTTAGATGGTTCGCATGATTCGCACCGCTCGTAAGTCCACAGGAGGGAGAGTTCCCGTAGTTGCCCTTGCCGAAAGAGAGGAGAGTCGTCCAGTGACATACCTTTCCTATGGATTGGCAGTAGGAGATTTGTTGCGCCGTCTTCGACGTATGCTCGAAGCCGCAGGCAATACGGGCAAGCTAATCATCCACTATAACTCCACCAGGACCATCCGTGAGAAGAGGGAAGAATGGAGTTCGGAGATGAGGATTATACACGAGAATCAGCTGCTTAAGATTCACCACTCTCCAGCTTGTCGAGCAACACAAGTTGACGCGGAGAAAGATGTCACTTGGGAGGCCATCACCTGCCAGAGTCACATCTATCGTCGCCACTTGGACAAAACTGAGTACATGTATGTCCTCCAACGTGAGAGTGGTACCACGGAGTACAAGTACCCACCGGTGCAGCAAGGGACTTCCCATGAGCACATGGACTTGTGCTTGGAGGATGCTGCTATGCTTAGCACTCGACTGCAGGAGTGTCAACAAGAGCTTCAGGATGTCCGAGACACCCTGAAGGAAACGGAGGCGTTGCTGCGAGCCTGCTTAAAGGCGAGAGAAAGAGGAGATGGGAATGAACTGTGTGTCACCGTGAGTGATCCATGGACTCCTGACTCCCCGGATCGCCGAGCAATCAGGCGTCGTCGCACTTCTCCACCAGCAGCCTCCCCACCCAAAGCAGAGTCAGAAGGTAGCCGAAATGAGGAGGAAGATCCCGAGGAGCCAGCTCAAGAGGACGAGTAGTGTAGAGTCTTTCCCCTAGCTAGCAAGAGGTCGAGTAGTCGAGTCGTTACGTAGTTAATGGTGTGATAATGCTTGGTGTGTGACGTGAGTTGTGGAAGCCATGAGCAATTGTCCACAGCCTCGTCTTCAGATTGTTTTGCTTTGGTGTGTGAACCCACAGGAAATAATAGTGCATTTATTTGGTGTGAGATATAAACCCTCGTAAAATTTTAACAAAGCCTCAACACCTTAAAGTACCAACAAATGAAAGTAGTAAGATGATACTAAATGATATCAAATTAACATATGTTGATTCTGCCAGATGGCCGGAAGAGGAAAAGGACGTGCTGCCAACCCCGCCAACAACAATGATGAGGCATGCAACCCTCATCTTTCTGGAGGCCAGGACAGGGGTGGTCGCCGTGAAGAAGTTGATCCTCTCCACCAAATGCTGGAGAATCAAAATCAGCTTATCCAGAACTTGACTCAAGTGGTGGCCAACTTGCATCAAGTTCCATCTCCACAAGCTGCACCACGCCAACCAAGGTTGAGTGGGTTTCTACGAACTCAACCCCCAAAGTTTGCAAGTGCTGCTGAACCTCTGGAGGCAGATGATTGGCTGAAGACCATTGAAAGTAAGATGAGGATAATACAATGCCAAGGGTATGAGAGGGTGCTGTTTGCCTCTCATCAATTGCATGGACCTGCTGCTGATTGGTGGACCGCCTACGTGGCCGCCCATCATGACCCTGAGAACATCACTTGGGACGAGTTCAAGCGTAGCTTCCGCAACCACTACATCCCAAGAGGTGAAATCAAAAACAAGAGGAAGGAATTTTTGGGACTGCAGCAGGGAAACATGACGGTGAGGGAATACCTCACTAAGTTTACTCAACTATCCCGTTATGCTCCACGAGACATAGAGACTGATGAGCAGAAACAAGATTGTTTCGTGGAAGGACTTACCGCAGAGATGCAGTGTGCCATGTCCTCCAATGAGTATGAAGGTTTTCAAAAGATGGTGGACAGAGCGTTTGTGGTGGAAAGGAAGCTAAAGGCCCTGGAAAATGAGAATAAGAGAAAGGCGGGGTGGTCACATCAGGCCTCAGGGAGCAACACCCGCCCACGTATGATGCAGCAACCTACGGGGCAGACGAGCCGTGCTGCGGTACCCTATTCAGCACCAAGAGGGTACAACCCAAACTACAGGCCTCCCGCAGCACCAGCACAGACTCAACGTCAGTTTGTGCAACAGCCTCGCCCCGCATATCCACCTCGACCAGCAGTGCAAGGACCCCCGAACCAACCCCAAGACAACAAAGGCCAAGCACCTAAGGTTGGGGTGCAATGTTTTAGCTGTGGTGAAGTGGGGCACTATGCCCATAAGTGCCCAAAGAAGAAGCCCACGCAGCCACAACAGCAGAATGTAATGAGAGGACGGGTGAACCACGTCACTATGGAGGAAGCACAAGAGGCACCCGACGTGGTAGTTGGTAAGTTTCCTACCAATTTACACCTTGTAACTCTGCTGTTTGATTCTGGTGCTACCCACTCGTTCATTGCTCAAGGGTTTGTTAAGAAGTATGACCTAGCAACCACACAAATGAACCATATGCTAGCCGTAAACTCTCCAGGTGGAGAAATAAGGACAAGACAAGTGTGTCCCAAAGTGAGCCTAGACATTAATGGGGTAGTATTTACTGCTAACCTCATAGTGATAGATTCACAAGGGATAGATATTATTTTAGGTATGGATTGGTTGACCAAACATAAAGGAATCATCCATTGTTCGACCAGAACGGTGGAACTAACTCACCCCAATGGCACAAGAGTAAAGTTCATAACGATACACGAGCCTAGGAGGGACATTAAATTAAATCAAGTGGAGGTGAAAGTTGAGGAAATCAGGACTATCAGGGAATATCCAGATGTTTTTCCGGAGGAATTGCCAGGTATGCCTCCCAACCGTGACGTGGAATTCGCAATTGAGCTAGTACCGGGAACAGCCCCGATATACAAGAGACCTTATTGAATGGACTCCAAGCAGCTAGAAGAGCTCAAGGATCATTTGAGAGAATTGACGGAGAAGGGGTATATTCGCCCTAGTTCCTCACCATGGGGAGCTCCGGTGATATTTGTGCCCAAGAAAGACGGAACCCAAAGGTTATGCGTGGATTACCGTGCCTTGAATGAGGTAACCATCAAAAACAAGTACCCATTACCCCGCATTGAAGACTTGTTTGATCAGTTGAGGGGAGCTTGTGTATTCTCGAAAATTGATCTCAGGTCGGGGTACCACCAACTCAAGATAAGGCAATCAGATATTCCCAAGACAGCTTTCGTATCTCGGTACGGACTGTATGAATACACTGTCATGCCTTTTGGGCTAACCAATGCCCCGGCATATTTCATGTACCTCATGAACAAGGTATTCATGGAATACCTGGACAAATTTGTGGTGGTTTTCATAGATGATATTCTCGTCTTCTCCAAAAATGAAGAAGAACATGAGAAACATCTAAGGTTGGTGTTACAGAGGCTGAGAGAACACCAACTATATGCCAAGTTGAGCAAGTGTGAGTTTTGGCTGAAGAGAGTTCCCTTTTTAGGACATATAATCTCGGAGGGAGGAATCTCCGTAGATCCCGCCAAAATCGAAGATATCCAGAAGTGGAAGACCCCTGAAAATGTCGGGGAAGTTCGAAGCTTTTTGGGATTGGCTGGATACTATCGACGGTTTATTGAGGGATTCTCTAAGATCTCGAGACCTCTCACCAAACTGTTGGAAAAGGGAATCACATTCACCTGGACGCCACAGTGCGAGACGAGCTTTTAAGAGCTAAAGAAGAGATTAACAACAGCCCCAGTGCTGGTTATGCCAGATATGCAGAAGAATTTCACAGTGTACTGCGATGCCTCTAGAAATGGGTTGGGATGTGTTCTCATGCAAGAAGGACATGTCGTGGCATATGCATCCCGGCAGCTTCGGAAGCACGAGAAGAACTATCCTACACATGATCTAGAACTAGCTGCAGTGGTACACGCGTTGAAAATTTGGCGGCACTATTTGATGGGGAAGAGGACAGAAATATATACGGATCATAAGAGTTTGAAGTACATATTCACACAGCCAGATCTCAACCTCAGACAAAGGAGATGGTTAGAGCTAATCAATGACTTTGATGTGGGCATCAACTATCATCCCGGGAAAGCAAACGTGGTGGCTGATGCTTTGAGTTGGAAAGTGCAGGTCAATAAGTTGAGCTTGAAGGACATGCCTGCAGAATTGAAGGACGAGGTTATAAGGCTCAATCTATGTCTAGTAAATAGTGGTGAAGCCATCGCCATGGAAGTGGACTCCACACTCGAGCGAGACATACGCGAGGGCCAAAAGAATGATGAGAAGATACAAGAGATCAGACAGCTCATCAAGGAAAATAAAGCTCCTGGTTTTAGAGAGGATGAACAAGGAACGGTGTGGCACGGGAAAAGGATCTGTGTGCCAGAAGTAAAGGAGATCCGTGAATTAATTTTGAAGGAGGCTCACGATTCCGACTATTCCATTCATCCTGGGAGTACGAAGATGTACCAGGACCTCAAAGGCAGGTATTGGTGGTATGGCATGAAGCGGGATGTCGCGGAACATGTTGCCCTATGTGACACATGTCAGTTGGTGAAAGCAGAACATCAACGACCCGCGGGATTATTGCAACCACTCAAAGTGCCTGAATGGAAATGGGAAGAAATCAGCATGGATTTTGTTGTGGGATTGCCTAGGACCCAATCCGGGTATGATTCAATATGGGTCATTATTGATAGGCTAACCAAGGTAGCTCATTTCATCCCCGTGAAAGAAAGCTACAGCGGATCCAAATTGGCAGAATTGTACATGTCAAGGATCGTGTGTTACCATGGAGTACCAAAGAAGATTGTGTCAGATCGAGGGACACAGTTCACCTCAAGATTTTGGCAGAAGTTGCATGAAACCATGGGAACCCATCTGAACTTTAGTTCTGCCTATCATCCCCAAACGGACGGGCAGACGGAGAGAACCAATCAGATCCTTGAAGATATGTTAAGGGCATGTGCACTCAAAAACAATAGGAGTTGGGACAAGAACTTACCGTGTGCGGAGTTTTCCTATAACAACAGCTATCAAGCTAGTATGAAGATGTCACCGTTTGAAGCTTTGTATGGAAGAAAGTGCAGAACTCCCCTATTTTGGAACCAAACAGGAGAAAGCAAAGTGTTTGGTCCAGAAGTGCTACAAGAAGCCGAAGCGAAGGTGAGGGAGATTCGCAACAACTTGAGGATAGCACAAACACGCCAGAAGAGTTATGCTGATGTACGAAGAAGAGAACTCGTTTTCAACGTGGGAGACTATGTTTATCTCAAGGTGTCCCCTATCAGAGGACTTCGTCGGTTCAAGGTAAAAGGGAAGTTGTCACCTCGATACATCGGACCCTTTCAAGTTTTGGAAAGAAAAGGCGAAGTGGCGTACCAACTAGAGTTACCAGTTCATCTATCGGACGTGCACGATGTATTTCATGTGTCACAACTCAAGAAATGTTTGAGGAAGCCTGAAGAGGTGTTACCCATGAATGAAGTGGATGTAGCTGAAGATTTGTCTTATGCCGAGCAACCATGCAAGATTTTGGAGACGATGGAACGCCTCACCAGAAATAAGAGAATCCGGATGTGCAAGGTGCAGTGGAAGCATCACTCAGAAGAGGAAGCTACCTGGGAACGGGAACATGAGCTCAAGGCACAATTTCCGGAATTGTTTTCTTAGAAACACCAATCTCGAGGACGAGATTTTTTTTAAGGGGGGTAGAGCTGTAACACCCCAAATTTTGATTCAAAACTCTAAACCAAGTTCAGAGGGGAATTTAAAATTTTTTGGACGTGTTGCATGTTTTGCAAAAATTCAAATTCAAACTGGAATTCAAATTATACTCAAAACAGAAAAGAAATGAAAAAGAAAAAAGAGAAACAGGAAAAAACCGGCCAGTGGGCCGAAACCCGCCAACCGGCCCAATTTCCCCCGCGCCAGCCCGCCCCGCGCGCGCCCGCGCTCTCTCACACAGACAGGTGGGACCCACCTGTCATCCCTAACCCTGAGCCCCCGCGACCCCGGACTTTTCCCCCCGAGCGCGCGCGATCTTAACCGCCCGGAAACCGCGTCCTGCCGCCCGAATTCTGGTCCCAGAGGACTCCAACTCGATCACAACAGACCCACCGCCCTCCCCCGGCTATAAAAACCCCAGCTCCGATCAGTTTTTCCCACGCGATCGCCGATTTTTACTCCGGTGAGCACCGAGACTTCGCCGGTGAATTCTGGCTGATCTAAGCTCGGAAACTCTGATCTAACTCGCTGGTCTTGATCCACCGCCTCCGGGGAACTTTGTAGGTGCAGAAAACCCGAAGACTTACGGTGTAAACCCAGCGCCGACGAGCTTCGCCGTGGTTTTGCCTCGGACCTCGCCGCCGATCACTTTCCAGGACCCCCGAGCTCGAGAAAACCCCCGAGGTGAGATCCCTGACCTCCCCTCTACCGATCTATGCCATAAGATCACAGTTTTAGACAGAATTCTCGAGGATCCGAAACTTTCCGGCGAGATCGCCGCTTCCCGCCGCCGTGCGCCGCCGGCAGCGCCGCCCGCGCTCGATCGGAGCGACGTGGCCGCTTGTGCGCCGTTTATTTTAAATCGCACGGTAGACTTTAAAACCCCGCGTACCGGTTCGATGTTATAATCTCAGCCGTCGGTTTAAAATCGGACGGTCCACGTCAGCCCCGCGTTATAAAGACTGGAATTCTTACGTGCTACCCCCTGGGGTTCTCTGGAATTGAGAGCTAGCCCCGGAAACTTCAGATCTAGCCCCTGGAACTCCAGAAAATCATGTAAATTCATTTAAAAATCAGTTTTAGCCCCTGGACTTAATAAAAATTAGGAAAACACCTCTGATAAGTGTAGCTAGACCCCTGGAAATTATGAAAATAATCTTATAGACCCTGTAATGGGGTGAGTTTATTATTTTAACCCTGTTTAGTAATTAATTTAGAAAATTGAATATGTAACTAGTGTTTAAAAATTAAAAAGTGGGACAAACATAATTGTCAAAATTAATTAAAAACTTTCTCAGTACTTAGAAAACTTTGGAGTGAGATAAAAATATATTTTTGGGCTGAAATGAATCTATTTCATTTATTATTCACATTTATTAGTATAGGGACACATTTTTAAGTAAAGAATAGTTATAGAAAAATAGGGGAAATAATTATGAAATAGTTTACATCAGAGGCCAAGGTTAAAATATGTTATTAAATTATTTAGGACCAGAACCTATACTGTTTAGATGATGTGTGTTACTAATTTCATAATAAAATACACAATTATGCATAGGAATATAAATCTGAGAATATAGCAACTAGTAAATGATAAATGGAGTTTTTAAAAATCCAAAGAGTTCAGTTTAGGGTTGGTAGAAATTCTGAAGGCACATATGGAGAAGAAAAATACTTTTCATACATACTTGGTAGTGAAAAGGTGTAGTAGTTTAATATAAGGAATTTATTTAAAACTGAAACACACACACACACACACATATATATATATATATATAGTATGTAAGTATAAATATGAACACCAAAGTAGGAATCATATACATATAAATAAAAGTGTATGCAAGCCACATATCAACACACACAGAGTAACCACAACACATATAATGGTGAATGAATTTCATAAATATGAATGTGTGGTTTGTATGAAGTGTAAGTGTGAACTATGTCTTATGATTGTTGTTTTTCTTTTGCTATGTGTGATGGTATGAAGTAGAACCTGTTCAAGAGCAAGTTCCTTTCCAAGATCAGGACTACCAATTTCAAGAGCAGCAAGAAGGAGGCAAGTGTCCTTGACCACTTTGATCCTATGCTAGGATGTGTAGATAGAACTATTTGCATTGTCAAATGAAATATGAAACCCATGCTAGGAAGTTTCCCTAGAAATTGCATTACCTTGTTTCCTTGTAGCTTGGGTTGGGATTTATTTTGTCATGTCATTTATTTCCATGCATATGCTTAGCCATGCTTAGAATGGGATATTTGGGACATGAGATCATCAGTTTATTATACCATACTCTTGAATGAGCTACTGTGAGTTATGTAGAGGTAGGGATCAAGGCAAGTTGGATGTTTTGGTTGTGTGCTGGGTGCACGAGATTTGGGTTTGTGTATTGTACTTGCCTGGATCCTAAGGACCGGTTCATTGATCATGTAACCCGGCTTTACAGTGCCAACCACATGCTGAGATGGGGCAGCTTGGCCAATTAATTAGGTGTATCCCCGGCGTAGTATGGGTGTGTTGGATGGTGCGGGGAATAGGTGTCAGCTGGACTACCATATGAACCGCAAGGCTCAAGAGGGGGCCACTGCAGCGGGGTTGGAGCCTCTTGTATGCTGTTAGGGGTGAAACCTCAGTGGGCCCACGCTCGTCGGGAATCCCTTTGTAAAGGCTTCGTAGTGATCTCCTGGCCGCACACCTGGGAAGTGTGAATGTGGAACGTAGCCACTGGCATAATGGAGGTTCTTTTAGTCCACCCGGCAACGGGGGATGAAATCACTACTTGTGGGTACAGTGGTACAAACTCTGCAGAGTTAAAACTGTCTTGACAGCCGTGCTCACGGTTTAGAGCGGCCTGGACTTATTCATGATTAGAGGATTGATGGTTTTGGAAGTTAAGCGGGGAGCTTAACATTGGTAATGATGTTATGGTTATTGGATTATAATGATGGGATGGGAGATTGGGACCATTTCACCTGTGTGGTAATGTAGGTGCTTAATAAGCTAAGGTGATAGGTATTAATTGCGTAGTGCTTTAACCATGAGTTCAACCTCTCCTTGTTCTAGCCATGCATGATATAATTTTCCCACACTTGCTGAGTACCCTTGGTACTCAACCTTGCATATTTGTTGGTTTATATTGCTGCTCAGGTCAAGATAATGAGGTGGTGTATAATGACAAAGATTTTGGACCCGAGGAAGGTTTTTAGGTTCATGAAGACCCCCAGGCAACGCCTGTGATGGAGCCCTAAAGAATAATATTCCGCTGCTAGTTTATTTACTTGTGATGAAGCATTAGTGTCTATTGAGACATTTGCGATGTAAGACTTATTTATATTCGACACCTGGCTTGTAATAAATGATGCTTTACTATTTGTCATCACATGTATGAGAAAATGATCCTGGCATACATGTGATATTCACTTGGTTGTTTCTTCGGAAAAACCGAGTGTGACACTAGTCCGGTTGGAAATCGGACTAGTCCGTTTCCAACAGACTTGATACATATATAGATAATTAATAGTGATTCAAGGACAATAATTTTGCAAGTAGTCTTGGTGATTACGACCAGTAGGCAATCAGCAATCCACAAGATTTCTTCATTAAAAATAGTTTTCTGAGTAGAAAGGAGAGGAGGAGTATTTTTGACAATACGGAGGAACAATTTAAGTTGCAACCAGGTATGCAATGTTTCAAGCCACATTTTGAGAGTCAAGAATGTTTAGCTCATTTCTTAGTTCACAGAACCTTTTCTCATCTAATGGTTTGGTAAAAATATCTGCAAGTTGTTTTTCAGTCCTAACATGTGAAATAGCTATGTCACCTTTTAATGAATGATCTCTAAGAAAGTGATGACGGATGTCTATGTGCTTAGTTCTTGAGTGCTCTACAGGGTTGTGTGCAATCTTTATAGCACTTTCATTATCGCATAGAAGCGGGATATGACTTAGATTGTAGCCGTAGTCCCTAAGAGTTTGTTGCATCCAAAGCAGTTGCGCACAGCAACTACCGGCTGCAACATACTCTGCTTCCGCTGTGGAAAGAGCAATGGAGTTTTGCTTTTTAGATGACCAAGAAACTAGGGACCTACCAAGAAATTGACAAGTCCCTGACATGCTCTTTCTATCGACTTTGCATCCTGCATAGTCGGCGTCGGAATACCCTATCAAGTTAAACTTGGATCCTTTGGGATACCAAAGGCCCAAGTTGGGTGTGTGCACAAGTACCTTAGGATTCTTTTTACAGCAATTAAGTGACACTCTTTAGGTGCGGCTTAAAATCTTGCACACATGCAAACACTAAGGATAATATCTGGCCTAGATGCACATAAGTATAGTAAGGAGCCAATCATGGACCGATATACCTTTTGGTCCACATTTGGACCGTCTTCATTGAGGTCGAGATGTCCGTTGATGGCCATGGGTGTCTTGATGGGCTTGGCTTTGTCCATATTGAATTTCTTGAGAATGTCTTGTGTATATTTAGTTTGGCTTATAAATGTACCTTCTCTCAGTTGCTTTACTTGAAATCCCAGGAAGAACTTCAATTCACCCATTATTGACATCTCGAACCTGTCTGTCATTATTTTGCTAAATTCTTCACAGAAGGACTCGTTAGTGGATCCAAAGATAATGTCATCAACATAAATTTGACATACGAATAAATGATCATCAAAATGTTTAGTAAAGAGTGTATAGTCAGCTTTACCAATTTTGAAACCATTTTGAATCAGAAAATCTCTAAGGCACTCATACCAGGCTCGAGGAGCCTGTTTGAGGCCATAGAGAGCCTTACGAAGTTTATAGACATGGTTGGGATACTCCTGATCTTCGAACCCTGGTGGCTGCTCCACATAGACTTCCTCCTTTATCGGACCATTGAGAAAGGCACTCTTCCACTTGAGAATAACCTTTGGCCACCAACCTCGCTTTATTTCTTGTCACTACTCCATGTTCATCTTGGTTGTTCCGAAAGACCCATTTGGTTCCAAAGATGTTCGCCCTTGGTCTTTCCACCAGCTCCCACACTTCATTTATTTTGAAGTTGTTCAGCTCCTCTTGCATCGCAATCACCCAGTCTGGATCCCTTAAGGCTTCTTCTACCCTGTATGGCTCTAGAAAAGACACAAAAGAATAGTGTTCACAAAAATTTGCAATTTGAGATCTAGTAGTTACTCCCTTAGCAATATCTCCAATGATATTGTTGACAGGATGGTCCCTTTGCACACACTGATGTACTCTTGGGTGTGGAATTTGTATAGTTGCTTGTTCTTCGTTGTCTTCATGTGTCATCTCTCCCCCTGGATCATTGCTTCCATGATCATCTTGATTTTCTTGATCTTCCTCAACCTGATCTTGTGTAGGAGCTCCCCCTTGATCATTGCTTCCTTGTTGAAATTCATCTTGTGTCTCCTCTCGTGGTAGGATATCACCAAGTGCCATTTTCTTCAGTGCTTCACATGGAGCTTCCTCCTTATCTAGCATAGACTCATCGACTTGCTCCACTTGTGAGCCGTTAGTTTCATCGAATACTACGTCACGCGCTACTTCAACAAGGTCGGACACCTTGTTGAAGACATGATAGGCGTAGGCATTCGATTCATATCCGAGCAAGAATCCTTCATCGGACTTCGAAGCAAACTTCGAGGCCCTTGTTTTCTTGTTCAGAATAAAACATTTGCAACCAAAAACTTTGAAGTAGGAAACGTTAGGCTTTTTACCCGTGAGAAGCTCATATGGAGTTTTCTTCAGTAGTCGATGAAGGTACAACCGATTTGTGGCATGACAAGCGGTGTTCGCCGCTTCTGCCCAAAATCGGTCTGACGTCTTGTATTCATCCAACATTGTTCTCGCCATTTCGATCAATGTTCTGTTCTTCCTTTCAGCCACCCCGTTTTGTTGAGGAGAGTAGGGTTCCGAGAATTCATGCTTTATACCTTCTTCATTGAGCTATTCTTCAACTTGGGTGTTCTTGAATTCAGTCCCATTGTCACTTCTGATATTCTTTACGGTTGATGAGAATTCATTTTGAGCTCTTTTCAAGAACTTATTGAGGATTCCCTGAGTTTCTGATTTATCATACAAGAAAAATACCCAGGTAAATCTTGAAAAATCATCAACAATTACTAAACCGTATTTGTTACCGCCGATGCTGATGTACGCAATTGGACCAAAGAGATCCATGTGGAGAAGTTCCAGCGGTCTTGCGGTGGTCATCACATTCTTGGCGGGGTGTGGTGCTCCAACCTGTTTTCCTGCTTGACAAGCGCTGCACGGCCTGTCTTTTTCAAAAAACCACATCCTTAAGACCACGGATGTGACCACCTTTTAGAAGTTTCTGTAGATTTCTCATTCCAACATGGGCTAGCCGTCTATGCCACAGCCATCCCATGTTGGTCTTAGCAACCAAGCAAGTGTTGAGTTCGGCTTTATCTTTGTTAAAGTCAACAAGATAAAGCTTTCCCTTCAACAATCCCTTGAATGCAATCGAGCCATCGCTTCTTCTAAAGACGGTCACATCCTCATTAGTGAATAAACAGTTGTAACCTTTGTCGCATAGTTGATATGTTGATAGAAGATTATAATCTAGAGAGTCTACATGTAAAACATTAGATAAGGTGTGTTGAGAGGATATTTTAATGTTACTACTACCAAGGACCTTTCCTTGGCTGTTGTCTCCAAAGTGTATACCTTCACTTGGATCCTTGTTGCACTCGTATTCCACAAACATACCTCTCTCTCCGGTCATATGATTTGTGCATCCGCTATCTAGCACCCACTTAGATCCACCGGAGGAGTAAGCCTGCAAAATAGAATTATTTCTTGGTTTTAGGTACCCAAGCTTGCTTGGGTCCTCTCAGGTTAGTCACAAGAGTCTTGGGCACCCACACACAAGTTTTTAAGTTCTTGTGGCGTAGCCCTGTATATTTAGCAATGACTTTTCCATACTTGTTTTTCATGAGAACATAAGAAGCATCAAATGTATGGAACAGTGTTTGTAACTCAGATTCATGGGATTTTTCTTTAACAAAAATGATTCTATTCTTAGCATGATTAGGAGTAGACATTTGTCTGTTCCTGTCAAAGCCAAGACCATCTTTGACATTGGGAGGTCTAGTGATCATATATGCACTTCGTGCATATTTGATCTTCTCCTTATCAAAGATGCCGTTTTGAGAAGAATACATGTCATGAGAGGTTGAAGCATTAGAAATTACATTCTTCTTACTAGAGCAAGTCCAGGCTCTTATTGTTGTCGAGCTCATATCTTTGGAGGAAGAGCTCTTGGAGGAAGAGGAGTCACTTTGTTTGAGCGACTCAACTTGCATCTCAAGGATTTTGTTAACTTTTGACAAGTTAGCAAGTTCTTCATTGATTGCAATGTGCGAGTCCTCTAACTTTTAGTAGGTTTCCTTACTCAAGGCTAGCTCTAACTCAAGTGACTCATTCTTCTCTCTTTCAAGCTCAAGAAGCTTTTCAACTTCTTGATATCTCTTCCTCTCACGGATGAGCATATCTTCTTGTCGGTTGACAAGTTCTTCCTTTTCAAAGATTCCGTTCGACAACATTTCCATTTTATTTAAAGCACTTTTACTTAGCCCTCTAAATAATTCTTCATTATCACTAGAGCTATCAAAGTCATCAATGGAGGAATTTAGTATAGCAGGAGTAAGTCTAACCTTTTTCTTGCCTTCCTTAGCCATAAGACAAGTGTGGTTGTTCATGTCCCGTCCTCCCATGTTCGGAAAGAGTGTGGCTCTCATAGTTGGTTTCTTGACTGCGATAGTGGCCATCTCTTCTTCTTCATCGGAGGAGGACTCGTCGTTTGAGTCCCACTCCATCCCAATGTGAGCTTGATGGGCTTGTCTTCTTTTTCTGAAATTTTTATTTTCTTGAGATCTTGTTTCCTTCTTCTTTTTTGTTTTCTTCATAAGTACAGTCCACCATGAAGTGACCGTACTCTCCGCAGTTGTAGCAAGTACGTTGAGCCTTGGATTTTCCTTTATCCTTGATTTTGCCTTCATGTGAATTGTTGCCGTGTCTTCTCTCCATCATGCGTTTGATCTTTTTGATGAAGAGTACCATTTCTTCGTCATCAAGATAGGTGCTTTCGTCGCTTGTATCTCCATCGTCTTGGTCTTCACGAGTTTCTTTGAGTTTGGGTCTGCACGTTGCTTTGAGAGCAACTTCTTTCTTTTTAGAAGAGGTGAGCTCGGCTAAGTCTTTGACGTATTGAGCCTCTTTCTCCATCATTTCATGATTTATGATCTTTCCCAATAACTCATCGGGAGTCATTTTGTGAAACCCGGGGCTTTCTCTAATCATTGAGCAAAGTGTGACGTTTCTTGGCATGAAGGCTCTTATCATCCTTTTGACTACCTCGTGATCAGTCCATTTCTTACTTCCATAGGCACGGATTTTGTTGATGAGTGCCTTCATCCGATTGTACATGTCTTGAGGTGATTCGCCTTCTTCAATAGCAAATCTCCCCAACTCTCCTTCTAGCATCTCAATTTTGGCTTCACGTACATACCTATTTCCTTCATGAGCAGTTTTGAGTGTATCCCAGATTTCTTTTGCACTTTCTAGTCCATTGATCTTAGTGAATTCTTCTCTGTTTAGTGACGATGTGATCACTGCAACGGCTTGTGCATTTCTATGAATCTCTTGTTCTTGTTCCGGAGTGAGTTCTTCATCCGTGTCTGGGATATCTATTCCTGTGCAGACAATATGCCAAAGGCAGGGATTCAAGGATATTAGATGCATTTTCATGTTGTACTTCCACATGGTGTAGTCACTTCCATCAAACTGTGGGGGCCTTCCCATAGGAATAGAGAGATAATGATTATTTGAATTCAGACGGTTGTAGTTGTAAGGATACCGGGAGTAGTCGTGATGACCACTCCCCATCGTCTTTTCTTCCTCTTTTCCCTTTTGTGCCAGCAGTTTCTTTCTCAGGAGTGCTTTTAGCTGCCTCACTTCTTCATCGTCATGTGGACTTTCTTTCAGCACATCGAAGGCTTTGGCTTCTTGCTCCTCATCGTTGTTGCTCGTCTTCGGGATATTGTTGTTCTTCTCAGAGGCCATTGATCTCTCCGAGATGTGAGTCTCGTTGATGGAGAACTTGGCTCTGATACCAATTGAATGTAGCCTAGAGGAGGGTGAATAGGCCTTTAAAGAATTCCTGCACACTTAATAAAGTTATCAGAAACTTGACTGACCGGACTAGTCCGGTTGTGTGGGCGGACTAGTCCGGTGTGCTGAATTATTTGAGTTAATTAAGTGTGTCTCACAAATTTAATCTTATAGCAGCGGAATGAGAACAACAGTTTTTATAAAGTAAATTTATTGTATGGATGCACGTGCAAACTTGTAAGGAACTCAAACGATGACTAGCAAACTAGTGATCTAATGTGTCAAGATGTAAAACAGATGAGAGACAAAAGACACGAATTTTTACCGAGGTTCGATCTCACCAAGAGATCTACGTCCTCGTTGAGGAAGCTCACACAGAGCCGGGTTCCCAACCCTTTCCCTCTTCAAGTCACCACAAAGGCCGACTTGACTCCACTATCACGGGTAATCACCGAGTTTGTGGGGCAACCTCACACGTTGAGGGCTCCCACAAGAATTACAGTGAGAAGGTGATCAAATACACTCAAAAAGATTACAATGCAGAATATGAGTGTAGAGAAATCAAACCCCAAGAGCTCACAACGAAAGAACGATGATCTCTCAATCCCAAATCCAAGTATTTGATTGATCTTGGCCTTTTTGCACCTTAGATGTATGGAGAGATGTGTTTTTGGGCTCTTGGGTCAGGTGGCGGCGCTAGGGTTCAAGCTTTTGACAATATGTGTCGTGTCTACTTTGGGAAAAGACGAAGGACCACTTTTTATAGGCTTTCCCAAAGAGTTACCGTTGTTAAACCTACTACCGGACTAGTCCGGTATATGATCGGACTTGTCCGGTCTACTTCCAGTGGGTTAACCGGACTAGTCCGGTCCACAAACCGGACTTGTCCGGTGCTATGTGAAATGGGGTTTCAGAAACTTCAGCGGACTAGTCCTGTCGCTTGGATGGACTAGTCCGCAGTCCTCTAAAGAGGACAACAGAGACATGACCGGACTAGTCCGGTCTAAAACCGGACTTGTCCGATTGCATTCCAGTGAGCTGACCGGACTAGTCCGGTTCACAAATCGGACTAGTCCGGTGCACTATGTTTGCGTCTTCCAGAAAGTTAAACGGACTAGTCCGGTCCATGAACGGACTAGTCCAGTTTTCAGTGGATTTTAGTTGATTTTTAAACCGCTTACCCTTACGCAAAGTCATGAGCTCTTGGGATGTGTCTCTCTCACACACAACCTATACATTTATATCTACTTTGCTCTTCTAAATTCCACTAACGTCTTCCTTTTCGGGCACCACTCTATTTTTCACCTTTTTGTGTGTCCCGAGCCAGTTCACTTTGTTTATCCTGCAATCATCTTAATAGTTTCATTAGGATCTCATATGTTCGTCATCAATTAGCCAAAACCCACAAGGGATATCCTAGATGCACTTACAATATCCCCCTTTTTGGTGATTGATGACAACTATTTGAGATATCACAATTGAGAATAAAAAGTTGATTTTCATAAAGTGTGCACATATGAGAATAATAAAGAATTCAAGAAAAAGCTTCTCACATATGCACACACCTTATGGTGGGGTGCCTCACAGGTGTGTGATAAACAAAATGTGATAAATTAAAGACAAACAGTAGTGAACATGTAAGTGGGCATTAGAGCATAGTACATCACACATAAGAAAAGAAATAGTGCATTACAAGATTTTAAAAATAGGTACATGTCCTTGATCACAAAAGATCTTAATAACTAATACTAGATAGAAATAGTCCAAGTCTAATCTCAATCTTCCCTAATCTCAATCTCTCCCCCTTTGGCATCAAGGCACCAAAAAGGGAAAAATTGAGGGGAATCACTCATCGCTGCCTCCTCCGTCAGCCTCAGTCTGATCTTCATCTTCAGCATCCACGGGAGCAGGATCTTCCTCTGAGTCCTCGGAGGCGGGCGGTGATCCAACGGGCTCAATCTCAAGCTTTGCACAGATAGACTTGATATTGGCATTGACGTACTATTGATGTTTCTTCCTTGCAAGATTTTCTTTGCGTTGCCTGTCTTCGATCTTACGGCAGCAGGCAAAGATGGAGGAGAGCATCTTGAGGATGCCGCTAGATGATTCTTGGGCAGGTGGAGAACCAGGAGGAGCAGCTGCAGACCTAGTGTCATCATGAGTTGGATTTGATCTCCTCTCCACTGGTGGAGAGGACGGGGCAGTTGGAGCCGGAGGGAGAGTGTACTCGGTGGGTTTTTGCGGCTTCAACCCCGTATGCTTGACATCCTTGACATCCTTGACTAGTCCGCAGTCCTCTAAAGAGGACAACAGAGACATGACCGGACTAGTCCGGTCTAAAACCGGACTTGTCCGGTTGCATTCCAGTGAGCTGACCGGACTAGTCCGGTTCACAAATCGGACTAGTCCGGTGCACTATGTTTGCGTCTTCCAGAAAGTTAAACGGACTAGTCCGGTCCATGAACGGACTAGTCCGGTTTTCAGTGGATTTTAGTTGATTTTTAGACCCCTTACCCTTACGCAAAGTCATGAGCTCTTGGGATGTGTCTCTCTCACACACAACCTATACATTTATATCTACTTTGCTCTTCTAAATTCCACTAACGTCTTCCTTTTTGGGCAACACTCTATTTTTCACCTTTTTGTGTGTGCCGAGCCAGTTCACTTTGTTTATCCTGCAATCATCTTAATAGTTTCATTAGGATCTCATATGTTCGTCATCAATTAGCCAAAACCCACAAGGGATATCCTAAATGCACTTACAGACCCGGAGGCTCTTAAGCTATCTTGATTATCCGGGAGCTCCGGGAGGTCCCATTTGGCTCCCGGGGGGTCCCGCAGGACCCCCGAGGGTTTATCTTAGGGGTTCGGGAGACCGCCCTAGACCTCCGGGAGGCCGACCTGGACCTCCGGGAGGTTGCCTTGGAAGTCCGGGAGACCGCCTTGGTCCTGCGGGGCCTCCTGGCGTCTGTCTTCTGCTACCGGAGCAGGTTGTTAAGATGAGGGGTCCGGCCGCTCTGCGACGAGGACCATACTCACCACTTCAGTTGTCGCCGCGATGTAGAGCAGCAGGTGCTCTCCGGGCTCAGGGGATACCATGATAGGTAGGGTCGTCAGGAGTCGCTTCAACTCCTGGAAAGCCTCTTCTGCTTCGTCAGTCCAGGCAAAAGGGCCTGACTTGCACAGGAGCTTAAAGAAAGGGAGTGCCCGCTCTGCTAGCCTCGGTATAAACCGACTCAGCGCGGCTAGACATCACGTGAGTTTCTGAACATCCTTGACGCGGGCAGGGGGACGCATCAAGTCGATGGCCTTGATTTTCTCTGGGTTGGCCTCAATCCCTCGGTGCGAGACCAGGAATCCTAAGAGCTTCCCAGAGGACACACCGAACACACATTTATCGGGGTTCAGCTTGGTGCGCGTAGAGCGCAACTTGTCAAAAACTAAGGCTAGGTTATCTAACAAAGATGAACCCTGCTTGACCTTGACAACTATGTCATCTACGTACACCTCAACTAGGTCTCTTATTAACTCCGCAAAGGTTTTGTGCGTTGCTCGCACAAAGGTGGGGAGTGCATTATTTAGGCCGTAAGGCATAGATACATAACAATAAAGGTCGTCTACTGTGATGAAGGAGGTGTGCTCCTCATCCTCCCTAGACATGGGGATCTGATGGAAACCCGAGTAGGCGTCTAGGAAGCATAGCATATCACAGCCTGATGTTGAGTCTACTATTTGATCTATTCTAGGGAGAGGGAATGGATCTTTGGGACATGCCTTATTGAGACTGGTGTAGTCGATGCACATCCGGAGCTTCCCGCCGGCCTTCGGGACAACGACGGGGTTCGCCAACCACCGGGGGTGGTGGACCTCCCGTATGAAGCCAGCGTCCAGCAGCTTCTTGACTTCTTCACGAATGAAGTTTTGCCGCTCAATGGACTGCTTGCGGGGCTTCTGTTGAACCGGCCGGGCGTCGGGGAAGACTTTTAAGTGGTGCTCGATCACCTCCCTGGGGATCCCCGGCATCTGTGATGGCTGCCATGCAAACACGTCGACGTTGTGCCGGAGGAAGGTGACGAGCGCGCCTTCCTATTTGCTATCCAGGCCCCCGGCTACCCGGGTGGTCTGGGTGGCTTTGGCGCCGACTTGGATGACCTTTAAGGGGACGCCGCCCTCGTCGAGAGGTTGCACCCGGGGTGCTGTGGCGGAGGCACGGTGGCGTGCGCTCGGGCGGAGCTAGTCCAGCTCTGCACTGCCGGGGGCTGATGCCCCAGCTGTTGCGAGCGCTTGGAGTTTCTCTAAGGCCGACACTGCAGCAGTGCGGTCTCCACGAATCCTGAGGACGCCCGTCGGTGTTGGTATCTTCAGGATGAGGTAGACGTAGTGGGCTACTGCCATGAATCGATACAGGGCTGGCCTGCCGATTATGACGTTGAAGGGGAGGTCTATCTCCGCTACGTCGAACAGGATGTACTCTGTCCGATAGCTGTCCGGAGCCACGAAGGTCACCGGGAGGCTAATGTTGCCGTAGGGAATGACCTGTCCCGGCCCTACCCCTGAGAACGGGCTCGACGGGGTGAGCTTGGCCATCGGGATCTGCAGCTTCTGGAAAGCTGCACGGCTGATGAGGTTCAGCCCAGCTCCACCATCTACCAAAACGTGGTACATTCTCACGTTGGCGATGGTCGGAGCTACCAAGAGCGGCAGTTGGCCGGCCCCAGCCATGTTCCTGGGGCAGTCGGTGGCGTCAAAGCTGATGGGGGTCCCCATCCACTTAAGGTGCGGTGCGGCTCTTGGGAGTGGCGCCACCGACGCTATCGCTCGGCGCAGAGTCTTGACTGCGCTTCGGGACGAAGGGTCGGCGGACCCGCCGTATTTGACGTAGAGCTTCTTTCGATGCTCATCGTCGCTGGAGCTGGAGTCCTCATGATTGCGTGCCGCCTTCACGGTGCGCTGAGGCTCCTGGATCTCCTCTGGGTGGTCGATGCTGTCTGGGACATCCACCCTCTGTTTGCCCTCCTTTGGACGGAAGGGTGGGGCATCAGCCCGCTGCTGCTTCCCTTTGCGGAAGTGCTCTGCGAGCTTTCGGATCTCCCGGCACTCGGCAGTAGTGTGGCGACAGCTGCCGTGCACGGGGCATATATTGTCTTGATCACCTTCTTGGATTCGTGATCTTCGCTGCCTCTTGTCGGGGCGCGGCCCCCGAGCCCCACTGAGCGTCGCTGCAGTGACGACTGGAGCTGCGGTCGGTGATTCTATCTTGCCTCTGCCTCGGTTCTTGGCCTTCCTGCTGCCTCCACAGGGAGTAGGACCAGATCCGGGCTGTCCTCCTGACTCGGAGGACGGCAGTGAGTGCCAGTTTCGCCCTTCGGCTGCCCTGGCGCACTTGTCTGCCAGGCTGAAGAGCTCTGAGACATCGCGGACCTCCCTGGTCGCGAGCTTCTCGAGCATCTTCTTGTCCCGGATGCCTTGCCGGAACGCCACCACCACAGAAGCATTCTGAATGTGTGGGATGGTGTTCCGCACCTGGGAGAACCGCTGGATGAAAGAGCGCAGCGACTCCCCAGGTTGTTGCTGGATGGCGTGGATGTCGAGCTCCGTGCCAGGCCGGGTGTAGGAACTGCCGAAGTTGGCGATGAACTGCCGGCAGAGCTCTCCCTAGGAAGTTACGGAACCCTGGGGGAGGTTCATGATCCAAGACCGGGCTGGACCGGTCAAGGGGATAGGGAAGTAATTGGCCATGACGGCTTCATTCCCTCCTGCGGCAAGTACGGCGGTGGAGTAGATCTGGAGGAACTCCACCGGGTTGACGCTGCCGTCGTACTTCTCGGGCAGGTGCGGCCAAAACTTGCGCGGCCACTTCGCGAAGCGAAGGTTGGGCGCGAGGGCCGCACACCCTGCTTCTGTCGCCGCAGGTTCTGGTGCCGCGAACGCTCGGTTCGCACTGGGCACAGTGTACCCCGGTACGGGCAAGGCTGCGCCATAGGCCGGGGGTGCCATCTGCAGGACATATGACTGTGGCATATTCTGCACGGCGCAGGCCTGGGGCAGAGATCGCGTGGCGAAGGTCTGCTCTTCAGGCTGGGTTGAGGCCGACGTCATTCTGCCGTCAGCCTCTTGGTAGCGACGCCTTTCTCGGTGTTGCTCGAGGTATACCCGGGCATCTTGACCCAAGAGACACCGCTCCAGCTCTGTCCTCTGATCCGTCGATTGGAGCCTGGTAGAGCTGGAATCTGCCGTCTGCTCGTCAACCATTGGCGTGCGCATCAGCGACACGGCCGGTTGGCCAGAGTGTCGTCCCCGCCGAAGTCGAGGGTTTGCGGCGGTGACGACGAGACGGTCTACCTTGCGAATCCACTGCTGGGTCGCTGCCTGAGGCACGTCCCCAGCGGGCGGATTGTGCAGTAGCGCTCTTGCTGCAGCTAGCGCACTCCCACCGGGTACGCCCAGCGCTACTGAAGACCTGACGCTGGTTGGAGCCTGCATTGCTGGGGTCGGCGCTGCCAGAGCCGGTTGCTGGCTCCCAGCTTGTACCGACACACTCCGTCCCGAGTGTGTTGACATGTACTCCCCTTTGGTCGCTGTTCGCCGCGGAGGCGGGGGAGGAGAGTTTGCCGCTGAAGGGAGCTTGGTCATCTTCGTCGGCGGAAACTCGTCGCGCAAGGGGAAAATCCCCCTACCTGGCGTGCCAAATGTCGAAGTGTTCGGTCGACACTTCCCCCGGGCCGGCACTGGGCAGCCTGTGGAGGTTCTTTTTTTGGTGGGGCTAGTCCCTTGCGGAGAGATTGCGCGGATGGACGAGTTAGTAAGAGCATGACACGGTGAGTTTTACGTGGTTCAGGCCCCCGGAGCGTAAAACCCTACGTCCACGGCGAGCTATGGAGCTCGCTGTATTGCTTGCTGCTCAGAACCGGAGTCCTGAGCTTGGGGGTGAGTTACAGCTTGGGTGTGAATGGCTAGCGTATGAGTTGCAGAGGTGCGAACCCTTGCTATCGTCGCCTACCCGAGTCTTTTATAGTCCAAGACTCGAGTGGCTTACAAGGGGGGGCCCGGGACCCGACAGGTGGTCCCGGGGAGATTGTCTGTCATCTACCGTAGCTGCAGTTGTGCCGGTAGTCTGTCTCTGGCGAAGGCTTCTGAGTCTTTGTCTTGCAGCCCTGCCCATGCCGCATGCTAGTCGTAGTGGATGATGACGGCGGGGCGGCATGGGATGTCTTGTCGCTGTGTTTATTGGCTGGCAGGCTCTGACACCGCGCGCCAGTATGTGATGCGACTGGGCGCAACGGCACCTGACAGTGGCGTGCTCCGTGTCTCCGCGTCTTGGGAAGACGCGGGCCTTGAATACCTTGTACGGGCAAGGTATGGGGCGTCTTTACGCCTGCTGCCTATCGCTCGGGGGCAAGCAGCGCCGTTCTGCTGGCCACGTGGCGAGCCCGGAGCCCCCCTCAGAGGAGAGGGGGGTCCGGCCCCGCAGGACACGTGGATCCTTCGGACCTCTCCCCGCGGAGGGGGAGGTTCGGCTTCTGTCGGCCACGTGGCGGGCCCGGAGCTCCTCTCTGAGGAGAGGGAGGTCCGGCCCCGCCAGATACGTGGCACCTTCGGACCTCTCTCCCGCGGAGGGGGAGGTCCGGCTTCTGTATGCCACGCGGCGTGCCTGGAGCTCTCCTCTGAGGAGAGGGAGGTCCGGCCCCGCCGGACGCGTGGCGCCTTCGGAGTTCTCCCTGCGGAGAAGGGCGAGTTCCTTAGGCATTTTCCCCTGTGCGCGGGGGTACCTCATATCGCGGGTACCGACACAAACCCAATTTGAATCCTATTCAATTCAAATGGCTCAGGGGTGAATAATTTGAATCACCAAGGGTATTATGGGGCCCACTGTTTACAACAGTGATTGGGAGTAAATTTCAGAGGTTAAAACCCCGGGTGCGACCCACATGTCATAGAGGGAAGAAGGAGAAGCTTGCACCCAACGTCAGAGTCTCGGTGGGAAATCCCACCGAGCAGCTGTCGGCTGTGCCACCGAGCAGCTACCGGCGACACCAGCTGCTTCCCTCTCCGCGCGCTGGCGCCCAGGGCGGCTTGCTCGCGCCCCCATGCGACCGGCACCGCCTCAGCCGAGCAGGAGTCGGCCGGCTTTATCTTCTCGCGGGCAAACCCGAGCAGCTGCATTGTCTCTCGCCGCAGCTCTCTGCTCAATCCGGAAAACCAGCAAAACCATCTCCTCCTTTGTCCCTGAGCTTCTAGACAGCCACCTGAGGTCGCACTTCACCTCCCCAACACCAGAAACCCCGAGCTCCGACCTCCTTTTCCCGAAAACGATCGCCACCGCGGCGACCTAGCCTCAGCCGAGAGTCAGGCGCCCATGGACAGCGTTCCACCGGCGTTTTCACGGTCCAGCAAGAGAGGCAACAGGAGCACGCGACCACCGTGCTGCTCTCCTCCAAGTTTGGAAGCAAACCATGAAGAATCCACAGAGAATTTCCAGTTTTTGCTCCGGCGACCGTAAACCGAGCTTCCGGTACGGTTTATTTAAATTCTCGCTCTATGATCTTTAGGAGGTCATCAAATCCTGCACATAGACGCTGGACTAGCCACCAATCAATTTCTTTTCTGCATCCGTAGCGTGAAACTGTCCAGGAGTGATGAATTTCGAGCTCGATCAAGGGCGGTCATGGCGAGCACGATCGGTCACACGGTGCCGACCAACTTGCCGTCATCCCTGAACCCTTTTGACACCTTGTCGAGCTACCTAGAGGTACACTGATGCTGTAGGACCGTTTGTTCGAGGTGTTGGCGGGTTTAGAAACCATGGTCGATGGTGCCGAACCTCAACCGAGGCCGCAGCACGTCGCCGAGCTATTTCCGGTCACCCCCAGTCCGACCTAACACCGCCGACGTGTTCCTCGACGTCGACAACCCCCTGGCGGCGAGTTTCAGACCATGGGAGGTCCGGCAGCGACGAGCCGGCGAGCCCCGAAGTCTGCTCCGGCGAGGTCGGCGGCGCAGGCGCGAGAGAACGGTGGGAGGAAGACGAAGCCGGCTGGCCCACGTGTCAGCGGCTGAAGAATTTAAATCGGGATCGGGTGTGGCCGGTGATCGGCTGTGCTGGAGCGCAAATACCCTGTGAGCTTCGGTGTGCCGTGTGCCGGACACCTCCGCGCTCGACACGTGTGGTATCTCCGGTGTGCCGGACACCTCCGCGCTCGACACGTGTCCCCGCGGGCCCCCGAGGGTTTAAACTTTTCCCCGATTTTCAGAATTCTTCCGAACTTCAAATCCTCATAACTTTGGCTAGAAAGCTCCAAATTGAGTGAACCAAAATTTGCTGGATTCAGCTCTCTGAGTACTTTCCAACAAATCAAGTTTCACTTCATGAAATTCCTTAATTCTCCAGAATTAATTCCTCAAAATTTAAACTGTTTGGAATTTTAACTGCAGAATCCTTTGGAGGAAAATCCTGAAATTTTGCTGGTATGTTCAGCAAACTATCGCTGAACTACCATAAAAATTTCAGATCCATTGGAGCTAATTTGATCCACCTAATGGTGTGATTAGTGAAACTGTTCCAGAGAAAATAGAAAATGTTCAGAAACATTTTCAGAATTTTCTCTGAAATTGTTTAGCTCATATCTTTAGTTAGGAACTTCCAAATTAAGTGAGACCAACTCCATTAGAACCCTCTGAAAATCTAGTTTTCAGAAAGTCATAGTTTGTTTCATGAAAATCCCTAGAACACCCTAAGAGTTCCAATTAAGGTCAAGGACATAATTAATTGTGGAGGGCTCAAATGAGCTTTACTGCAACTAAAACTTGACCAAATCTCTGTTTAGGTTGTAACCAAGCCCCAGTAAAAGTTTCACAGTCATTGGGTCTGTCTAGCAAGGATTATAGACTTCACAACTTCAAACTTAATACAAATGCATTTAAATTGATACATGTATTCCTTCCATCATGTAGTCGCTAAGGTCGAGGAGGAACCCGAAGTCCTAGACTTCGTAACTCCGGAGGAGCAGCTAGCCTACGACCAAGAGCAGCAAGGCAAGCTCCGGTTTGCATTAACCTTTTACAAATTTTTATTGTTTTGAGCACATACATGAATACTATTGTTCCTTGCATTAGAGTCTTGTTTGGAAACCCAAGTGCATAGCCAAGAAAGCCATGGGTTGGGATTAGGATTGAAAACCTCGTTAGCCACTGCATTGCTAAGATAGAGTAGGATTCGGTAAAGTCGAGTAGTTGGAACTACTCACGAGCATAGGCTAGAGGCACTCGACTCGGGTAGAGATAGTACATGAAACACATGGCAAGAAAATGAGACCAAGCGGAGAGTAAGGGCAGCAGGACTTTGGGGCCTGTGTGCTATAGTTCCGCTTGTGTCGATTGAGGACCGAGCCGTGTGCGGGCCTGTTGAACAAGCTAGAACAGTACCGAAGACCTACCGGCTATATGGGAACCGGGAAACTGATGTAACTCGGGTAGCTGGGTGTTGAGGCATAGCTGGTCGTTCAGAGGGTACGTTGAGAGCTCAAGGTGTAAATCGGCTGGCGGCAATGAGATGCGCGTGCAGAGACCTCTTGCTCGGGGCGATTGGACCGGTTCAACATTTGGCTAACGGGTGAAAGGTAGTCGCGTACGGCGTCCATGATGGTTGTTGTAGGCAACATCGAGTACGGGCATACGTGACGGGTTGTTCGGGTAACCCTGCAGGTGTAAATCGATTATAATCGCCGTCCCTCGCGGTCAGTGAGTACCACTTGTTCACTGTACCGTGACGTAGAAAGAATAGGCTAGACACATGTTAAAATGCTTCTGATTGAATAATGGACATTGATTGCTAATGATATGCTGTAGTTTAGAGCTAACTAAAGTTCTTTTCAAACTTTAGGCAAAGTACATGAGAGAAATGTGTTTCTTGTTTGATTGCGGCTCTCTCATGTGCCTTAGCGTAAGGTTCTCCACAACCTGCTGCTAAAACTTGAAAGTAAGGTTCCACTAATTAGGCGAGTCCTTTGCAAATGATTTTACCTCATGTACCCACCATCCCCTCATGTAGAAGTTCCATGTTTAGGTGAGACGGGTCAGACTTGCTGAGCCTTCGTGCTCACTGCTTGTGTTTGAAGCTTTTGCAGGGTTCTATGAGGAAGGGACTCCCGAAGAGGAGACGGAACCCCAGGAGGGGAACTCCGTCGAGTGGGAGTCGTGCACGCCGCAGAGTTAGTGTGCGTGTGTTCTAGCAAGGACACGTTCAAGGGCTGAACGTGGACTTGATGCGTAGTCTACGCCCGTGAGTGTAGACTGGACTTATTTTGATGTAAACATGGTCATAAACTTGTTTATGTAATAAAATTTTGCTTCCGCTTTGTACCTTTGACGTGTGTTATCCGGTGCTGTGCAACGCAGCACCCCTCAGCGTGATCCTGGCTCGACAGGACCGTGGGGTCGTGTCAGTGCTGTTATCAGAGCTCGCTTGAGGTTTAACGCACTACAATGGTCATCTTTTTCAAAAATCCAGTGAGGAACGAGTTAGTAGCCCGTACAAGGATGTTATTAGCATATAGAAAGTGGCATATTAACTTATTTGATTATGTCGGAAAATCGTGCATCTCGGGACGTTTATGTCTTGGGGGGTGCACATAAGCGCTGTCCACCAGTGCGCACAAGCTGAAGGGTGGAGCCCCACGGGTGGCAGGTAACCCGACCCGCTTTGATATCCTCCACGACTCTTCATGTCGTTTGGGGTATTCGAGCAACGTCTGTCCCTGGCGTGCGTGGTGCAACTTGGGAGACCCCGTCACATGGTCTGAAACGTGAACACGTAATTCAAGGCGTGTTTGGCTTGAGAACATCCGGGCGAGTGATGACGGCCGGTTGTACTAACTGTATGGATTCCGGGCTCGGTGTGCAGCCGAGTCTGACAATTGTTTGAGTTTTTGCAGGTGGCCTGACCACGAAACGGTAGACGTGTAGCATCCGTGTGCGAGTGACGTTTAGTGCCACTGAATTAACGAAGCCGGCTAAGTCCGGTATAGGTTTTTCTTTGTGAAGACGTAGTACCGACATAATCTGGTGACGCATCGACGTCACACCCCACTAAATTAACAATTTCATTGAAGGTTTTGATCCAAAGCAGTAAAACTTGATGTAACTCCTTCCCTTGAACAAGATATTCAAAGTTAACAAGTTTTCAACTTATAGGTTGTTAAGGACAGAGCACTCTGTTTTGGGCTGAATCAAGGCTGAAGTTAATCAGAGGTTAGAGGTTGAGTTCTTTCGAGTTTGGGGTCATATGATAATTTATGAAAAGCTTTGGAAGATCTTTACAACTTTTCTGTTGAGGTCCAGAGGTTTTTCATCCCTTAACCAATCGAAAAATGCAGTAGAGTTGAAACTGTCCAGAAAACAGGGCAGAGCAAAGACTCTCTGTAAACTCTCTATAAATTAAGCACAACGTCCTGCTTAAAAATCCAAAAAAATAGAAAATGAGATATTTCTGGAAATCTTATGAGATAGGTTACAACTTTGTAACATAAAGTTTTGTCAGATTAGGGACAGAATTAACTGGAATTCTTGGATCAAAGCAGTACCTAAAGCAGGGAGGTGCTGCCCAATTGTTTCCAGAAATTCTGTTAACTTTGACATCTCATAACTTTTTAACCAGGACAGATCTTAGGCCAAGCATATACTTTGTGAAAAGCTATTGAAGTTAGCTTTAACTTTGTTGTTGAGCTCCAGAATTTGTTTTGCCTTCAACATGGCCTAAATCAGGTTGAGATGGAAACTGGTCAAGGCTGTCATGGGAACAGCAGATCAGCAGTCAAATTTGTTTAAAATTTGAACTATGTTTCCAAGTTTTATGGGTTCAATGACATGTCTTATGTTATAACTCAATGGTTTACTGTTTAAATAAATATTTGACATTTCTCAAATATATTTTTACAGATGACAGCAGATAAGAAGTTGGAGAACGGGTGGGTGATGTCCCACTGTTCTCACCGTAGCGGCTACCCGGAAGCATTGTGGCAAATGCTCCAATATTTCGGGTACAATCAGATGCCGCAATACTTCGCCAAAGAAGAAGGCGAAGAGGGGAAAAAGACGTGGACGATCGATGTCGAAGTCCCTGCAGGACCTACACCACCCGGTTGGGTGCCGTTCACCGTCACGTTTCTGCCAACTACACGTGCAGGCTATGGAGGCCACTCCATACGTGCTCGTTCCGGTGGAGGGACGGGCTCACCATGTATGGGAAGAGAGGTACCTGGAGGCAACGGACCCGACTTGCCCAAGGTACAACCCCACGGAGGCAAATCTCAGCCTCCAGATGAGGGCGGGAAACGCCATGATGGACAGCCAAGCTGTTCATACGGAGCATCTCGCCACGAAGCTCAAGGAGAGCACGAGCCGTGGAGACCATTTCGAGAGTGCTCACAGCGCACTCCGCAATGTGCTCCTTCCGACGATCAAGCGACTGAATGAACAACATAATCAGTTGCATCGTCTGAAGAAGGCAAAGAGGAAAAGCCGTGTCGACATCGCGGCGTTGCAAGAACTGGTGCACAATCTGACCCAGCAGAACGAGGAACTTACTCAAGAGCGGGACGACGCTATTGAGGAAGGGCAAGGCTGGGAAGAAGATTATAACCAAGCCATGGACGAGGTGCATGCATTTCAGGACCTCGTACCTCCGGTGTTAGGTGTACCGGTGGTCTTGGGTCTTCCAGCAATGGGAGAACCCGGGATGGGGGAAGAGGTGGTAGATCCAGAGCCACCAGCAGAGGTACCGGAGGAGGACGACCCACAGGAGGTCGAGTTCTACTCCGAGTAGAGGGTTACAGTTGCCATGTAGGGCAGCCAGGGTAGTGTAGCCCAAATTTTGTAATCAGTGACATGTCGTGTAGACAGTAGCGTATGTATAGGTAGTGACGACATGAGCACGACTTCTCGGAGACCCTAGAATAATGTATCTTGTATAAAGTTTATGCTTTATCAATATATGTGAATGCTGTGCAAATTAATCATGTGTCGCTTCAATACCTACTGTTGCTTATGGAAATTTTAAGTAAGACCTGTGCTAATCGCTGCTGTTTTGAATTTCAGAATGACGCGTACTCGTGCCAACCCTGATGTTGGGGGTACTAGCCAAGGGGGAGAGACTTCCAAACAGCCTCCCGAGGACTCCTCGGGACAGCAGAAGCAACAGCAAACACCGCCACCGCCACTGCCAATGGTTACATTGGCCGACATCGTCGCGGAAATGGCGGGCTCGCATCAGCAGCACACAGAGTTGCTGCAGACTCTCATCGCCAATACGTCTCGCCCAGAGAGACGTCAATACCGGGAGGAGCGTCAACAGAGCTCCTACTCCGACTTCCTGGCTACTCATCCCCCAGTATTCTCAAGGGCGGATGAACCACTTGACGCGGACAACTGGCTCCGCGCCATAGAGATGAAGTTCGGGCTGCTCCAGATCAGCGAGCAGCGCAAGACTCAGTTCGCGGTCCAGCAGCTCCAAGGATACGCGAGCGCGTGGTGGGCCAACTTCTGTGCTTCATAGCCCACCGACCAAGTGATGACCTGGACGGAGTTCCGGACGGCCTTCAGGGCCTATCATATACCGCCAGGTCTGATGAAGAGGAAGACGCGGGAGTTCCTGCACCTGCAGCAAGGGAGCCGGAAAGCGCTGGAATATTCCAGGGCGTTCAACGATCTCGCGCTTTACGCGTCATATCACGCAGATACTGACGAGAAGCGGCGGGACCACTTTTACCAGGGGCTTAACCCGCTCCTGAAGGACAAGTTGCCGATGTTCAATCGCGGCAGCCTCAACGATATCATTGATGCTGCGATTGTTCAGGGGGACTCCGGCAAGGAGTTGGCGGCGGCAGAGTGAAAGCGAAGCGCGCCGCAAAGCAGCGGAGAAGGAAGCGGTCCTTCTCAGAAGTTTCGGATGGTGAATCGCCCACCATCAGGTCCACGCTGGCAGCCACCACAGCGGTCGATGCCGTTCCGCAGTCGGCCGTACTCTTCACCAGCATTCAGGCCAGCACTGCCAGTACCACCGCAACAACAACAGCAGCAGCGGGCGATGCCGCGTGCGTTTGCACCTCGACAACGCATGCCGGGCTTTCGTCCACCGAGCACTCCACCAGCAGCGGCCACATGTTACATGTGTGGTCGTCCAGGACACTGCGCGAGCAGTTGCCCAGAGAGGCAAGGCGGCGGAGTGGCACCACAGTTTCCGGGGAGGAATCAACCCCGTAACCCTACTAATGCGCGGCGGGCAAACCCTAAGCCCGGCACCGTCCACCAGCTTGCCATTGAGGACGTGCCGGAAGGCGAGCCAATCCTTGCGGGTATGTTCCAGCTCCACCAGCATCCCGCCATAATATTATTTGATTCAGGCGCACCGCATAGCTTCATTAGCCAAGCTTTCATTGATAAGTATAGCTTGCAAATACTACCCACCGATAGTCCTTATGTGATCTGTTCACCGGGTGGGAAAATTTCAGCAAACATGATGATCCCAAAAGCGCCATTGTGCTTAGAGGGTAGAGTTTACCCTACGTCTCTCATAATCTTAGAGGGACAGAAGGTCGATGTCATCCTAGGGATGTCGTGGTTAACCCGCCACTGCGCTGTTTTAGACACCGTCCTCCGAGTCGTGCACCTGAACTCAGAAATGCACGAGTCTCACTCATTATTTCTGGACAGTCCAGAAATAAAACTTCCAAGTGTCTATCAAGCCACAACCATCAGATTGGAGGATATTCCAGTGGTCCGAGAGTTCCCTGATGTATTTCCGGACGATTTGCCGGGGATGCCACCCGATAGAGAGGTGGAGTTCAAGATTGAACTTGCACCGGGAACTATGCCAATATCCCGAAGGCCATACAAGATGGCGCCCAAGGAGTTGGCTGAACTGAAGACTCAGCTCACGGACCTTATGGAGAAGGGTTTTATTAGGCCGAGCTCCTCACCATGGGGATGTTCGGCATTATTTGTCAAGAAAAAGGATGAGACGTTGCGGCTTTGCGTGGACTATCGTCCATTAAATGCTGTAACCATCAAGAACAAGTACCCGTTGCCACGGATCGACGTGTTGTTCGATCAGTTGGTCGAAGCAAAGATCTTCTCCAAGATGGACTTAAGATCCGGGTACCATCAGATTAAGATAAGGGTGGAGGACATTCCAAAGACAGCTTTCTCGACAAGGTACGGACTTTATGAGTACCTGGTCATGTCCTTCGGCCTCACCAATGCTCCAGCTCACTTCATGTACTTGATGAACTCGGTATTCATGCCGGAGCTGGACAAGTTTGTCGTGGTCTTCATCGACGACATCCTGGTATATTCCAAGTCGGAGGAAGATCACAAGAAACATCTGCGTATAGTCTTACAACGGCTGCGGGATCACAAGTTATACGCAAAATTCAGCAAATGCGAGTTTTGGATATCGCAAGTGCCTTTCCTCGGGCATATCATCTCAGCGGAGGGTATCGCTGTGGACCCGAGCAAGATCACTCAAGTGCTTAATTGGAAATCCCCGAGAACTGTTCACGAGGTACGGAGTTTCCTCGGACTCGCGGGATATTATCGGAGGTTCATTCCGAACTTCTCAAAGATTGCCAAGCCAATGACAGAGCTGCTGAAGAAGGCTACCAAATATGTTTGGAGTCCAACATGTGAAGCAGCATTCAAGGCTTTAGTCAAGCACCTGACATCAGCACCGGTTTTGGCGCAGCCAGACACAACAAAACCGTTCGATGTGTACTGCGATGCATCCGGCATTGGGCTCGGTTGTGTGCTGATGCAAGACCGAAGAGTGGTCGCGTATGGATCACGGCAGCTTAGGAACCATGAGAAGAATTATCCAACTCACGACTTGGAGCTCGCTGCCGTGGTACTTGCACTGAAGATGTGGAAGCATTACCTACTCGGTAACCTCGTACATTTATATACCGACCACAAAAGCCTCAAGTACATATTCACTCAGAAGGAGCTGAACATGAGGCAACGAAGATGGTTAGAATTGATAAAGGATTACGAAATAGAGATCCATTATCATCCGGGCAAAGCAAACGTAGTGGCAGATGCGCTGAGCCAAAAGTCACACGTCAACAATCTGGCCATCACACCGTTGGAAGAGAGCGAACCACCACTACATGTGATTCCACAACTTAGCTTTGATCCCCACCATCCGTGAAGAGATAGCGGCAGCCCAGAAGAATGACAAGGGCATGTCACATTTGCGGAGACATGTAGACAGTGGGGAACTGAAGTGTTTCCGGAAGGACGGAGACGGCGTCTTGTGGTTCAATGACCGGATCGTCGTACCCCGTAACCCGGAATTACGGAAGAAAATCTTTGATGAGGCTCACTTATCAAAGTTTTCTATTCACCCCGGCAGCAAAAAAATGTATCAAGAACTCAAAAGCAAGTTTTGGTGGACACGGATGAAGCGAGAAACTGCAAAATACGTGTCCGAGTGTGATACCTGTCCAAGGGTGAAGGCAGACCACATGCGGAAACCGGGACTGCTACAACCACTGGGCGTTCCTGCCTGGAAGTGGGAGGACGTGAGCATGGATTTCATCGTCGGTTTACCCACCACCTTGCAGAAACATGATTCTGTGTGGGTGATCGTCGATCGGCTCACCAAAGTTGCCCATTTCATCCCGGTCAACACCAACTACAATGCCAAGAAGTACGCTGAACTGTACATCTCACGGATCCTATGCTTATACGGCGTACCCCATACTATCATATCGGATCGGGGCACTTTATTTGTGTCCCGTTTTTGGGAGCAGCTGCACGCTGCCTTGGGGACGAAGCTGATCTGTAGTTCAGCCTACCACCCGCAGACGGACGGGCAAACAGAGCGGGTAAATCAAATCTTAGAAGACATGCTACGATCTTGCGCTATCAACCACGGCAAAAATTGGGATGATCACTTGCCATTAGCCGAGTTCTCGTACAATAATGGGTACCAAGCCAGCATCAAGATGGCACCTTACAAGGCGCTATACGGTAGGAAATGCCGCACACCATTGAATTGGTGTGAGTCTGGCGAAAGGGTTACTGTCGGTACCCGCGATATGGGGTACCCCCGCGCACAGGGGAAAATGCCTAAGGATCTCGCCCTTCTCTGCAGGGAAAGCTCCGGAGGTGCCACGTGTCCAGTGGGGCCGGACCTCCCTCTCCTCAGAGGAGAACTCTTGGCTCGCCACGTGGCCTACAGCAGCCAGACCTCCCCCCTACGAGGGGAGAGCTCCGAAGGTGCCACGTGTCCCGCGGGGCCGGACCTCCCTCTCCTCAGAGGAGAGCTCCGGGCCTGCCACGTGGCCGGGAGAAGCCGGACCTCCCCCTCCGCGGGGAGAGGTCCGAAGGCTCCACGTGTCCTGCGGGGCCGGTCCTCCCTCTCCACTGGGGAGGGCTCCGGGCCCGCCACGTGTCCAGCAAAACAGCGCTGCCTGCCCCCGAGCGGTAGGCAGCGGGCGTAAAGACGCCCCATACCTTGCCCGTACAAGGTATTCAAGGCCCGCACCTTCTCAAGATGCGGAGACGCGGAGCACGCCTCTGTCAGGTGCCGTTGCACCCAGTCGCATCACAGACTGGCGCGCGGTGTCAGAGACTGCCAGTCAATAAACACAGCGACAAGACATCCCATGCCGCCCCCACCGTCATCAACCACTACGACTAGAATGCGGCATGGGCAGAGCTGCAAGACGAAGACTCAGAAACCTTCGCCAGAGACAACTACCGGCATAACTGCAGATACGGTAGGTAATAGACAATCTCCCCGGGACCACCTGTCGGGTTCCGGGCCCCCCTTGTAAGCCACCCGAGTCTTGGACTATAAAAGGCTCGGGTACGCAACGTTAACAAGGGTTTGAACCCTGTTGGTTTGCACCTCTGCAACTCATACGCTAGCCATTCACACCCAAGCTGTAACTCACCCCCAAGCTCAGGACTCCGGTTCTGAGCAGCAAGCAATACAGCGAGCTCCATAGCTCGCCGTGGACGTAGGGTTTTACGCTCCGGCGGCCTGAACCACGTAAAACTCACCGTGTCAAGCTCTTACTAACTCGTCCACACGCGCAAGCTCTCCGCAAGGGACTAGCCCCACCGAAAAAAGAACCTCCGCGGGCTGCCCAGTGCAGGCCCGGGGGAAGTGTCGACCGAACACTTCGACATTTGGCGCGCCAGGAAGGGGGCTTTTCCCCTTGCGCGACAAGTTTCCGCCGATGAAGATGACCAAGCTTCCTTCACCGGCAAACTCTCCTCCCCCGCGTCCGCGGCGAGCCGCGACCAGGGGGAGTACATGTCGACACACTCAAGACGGAGTGTGTCG
Organism: Neostapfia colusana; assembly: GCA_030760725.1. Classification (NCBI taxonomy): domain Eukaryota; kingdom Viridiplantae; phylum Streptophyta; class Magnoliopsida; order Poales; family Poaceae; genus Neostapfia; species Neostapfia colusana. The sequence goes on from JASWHV010000004.1 coordinate 74,702,527, forward strand.
GTACAAGCTGGGAGCCAGCAACCGGCTCTGGCAGCGCCGACCCCGGCAACGCAGGCTCCAACCAGCGTCAGGTCTTCAGTAGCGCTGGGCGTACCTGGTGGGGGTGCGCTAGCTGCAGCAAGAGCGCTACTGCACAATCCACCTGTTGGGGACGCGCCTCAGGCAGCGACCCATCTGTGGATTCGCGAGGTAGACCATCTCATCGTCGCCGCCGCAAACCCTCGACCTCAGCGGGGACGACGCTCCGGCCAACCGGCTGTGTCGCTGATGCGCACGTCAATGGTTGACGAGCAGATGGCAGATTCCAGCTCCACCAAGCTCCAGTCGACGGATCTGAGGACAGAGCTGGAACGGTGTCACTTGGGTCAAGATGCCCGGGTATACCTCGAGCAACACCGAGAAAGGTGTCGCAACCAAGAGGCTCGCGACAAACTTTCCTCCCCCGCGTTCGCGGCGAACCGTCACCAGGGGGGAGTACATGTCGACACACTCAGGACGGAGTGTGTCGGCGCAAGCTGGGAGCCAGCAGCCGGCTCTGGCAGCGCCGACCCCGGCAATGCAGGCTCCGACCAGCATGAGATCTTCTGCAGCGATAAGCGAACCCCACAGGCGTGCGCTAGCTGCAGCAAGAGCGCTACTGCACAACCCACCTGCTGGGGATGCACCTCATTCAGTAACCCAGCAGTGGATACGCGAGGTAGACCGCCTCGTCGTCGCCACTGCAAACCCTCGACTTCGGCGGGGACGACGCTCCGGTCAACCGGCTGAGTCGCTGACGCGCACGCCAACGGTTGACGGGCAGACGGCGGAATCCAGCTCCACCAGGTTTCCGTCGACGGATCTGAGGGCAGAGCTGGAGCGGTGCCACTTGGGCCAAGATGCCCGAGTGTTCCTCGAGCGACGTCGAGAAAGGCGTCGCATCCAAGAGGCTGGCGACAGCATGACGTCGGCCTCGACCCAGCCTGAAGGGCAGATCTTCGCCACGCGAGCTCTGCCCCAGGCGTACGCCACGCAGCATATGCCACAATCATATGCCCTACAAACGGCGCCCTCGGTCTATGGAGCAGCCTTGCCCATATCGGGGTACACCGTGCCAGCGGCTAACCAAGCGTTCGCGGCGCCAACACCTGCAGCAACAGGAGCAGGATGTGCGGCCCTGGCGCCCCACCTTCGCTTCACGAGGTGGCCGCGCAAGTTTCGGCCGCACCTGCCCGAAAAGTTCGACAGCAGAGTCAACCCGGCGGAGTTCCTCCGGATCTACACCACCGCCGTACTTGCCGCAGGAGGGGATGAGGCCGTCATGGCCAACTACTTCCCCGTCGCCTTGACCGGCCCGGCCCGGTCTTGGCTCATGAACCTCCCTCAGGGTTCCATAACTTCCTGGGGAGAGCTCTGCCGGCAGTTCATCGCCAACTTCGGCAGCTCCTACACCCGTCCCGGCGCGGAGCTTGACCTCCACGCCATCGAGCAACAACCTGGGGAATAACTGTGCTCCTTCATCCAGCGGTTCTCCCAGGTACGCAACACCATCCCCCACATCCCGAATGCATCAGCAGTGGTCGCATTCCGACAAGGTGTGAGGGACGAGAAGATGCTTGAGAAGCTTGCGACCAGAGAGGTCTGCGATGCCTCTGAGCTCTTCAGCCTGGCGGACAAGTGCGCCAGAGCAGCCGAAGGGCGGAATTGGCACTCACTGCCAGCTTCCGAAGCCGGAAGACAGCCCGAAGACGGCGGAGTTCAAGCTGAGCTCCAGACCACGCCAGACAGCCAAGAGCCAAGCACTGGCTGACTTCGTGGCTGAGTGGACGCCAACGAAGGCTGACCCAGGGGGCCGCGAAGACGGTGAACCAATGTACCGAGCTCCGGTCTTCACCGGGCCTCACTGGACGCTCCTCTTCGACGGCTCCTCGCGAAAGCAGGGGGCCAGTGCCGGTGTACTGCTTCTCATGCCATCGGGGGAGCAGTCTGGGTACATGGTGCGTCTCAATTCCAAGGCAACCAACAACTTGGCAGAGTATGAAGCACTCATCTTTGGCCTAAAAGACAGTCCTGTCTCTGGGCACTCGCCAGTTGTTGGCGCAGGGCGACTCCCAGCTAGTTATCAAGCAAGTTAAGGGTGAATGCCCCTGCAATGACCCACAGCTAGCTGCTTATCTGCTCCACGTGCGGATGCTGGAGAAAGACTTCCTCGCCTTGGACCTGCGCCATGTACCGCGCGCTGGCAAGGCCGCAGCTGACGACCTCTCAACGAAGGCCTCCATCGGAGCCCCTGCGCCTGAAGGAGTCTTCGAGAGGACGTTGCTGCGGTCCACAGCCCGGCCCGCCGAGCCGGGCGTGGGGGGCTGAACCAGTGCCTCGAAGCTAGGCAGTCCCGGCAGCCATGGATGCCGCCAAAGGATCGTAAGGGCGACTGGGGACTCCGTGCAACCCAGGGCTCAAGATCCAGAAGCTCAAGTAGTCCCGATGCATGGACGACGGAGGTCCAGGACTCCTTGAAGGACATTGTCGGTACCCGCGATATGGGGTACCCCCGCGCACAGGGGAAAATGCCTAAGGGTCTCGCCATTCTCCGCAGGGAAAGCTCCGAAGGCGCCACGTGTCCAGTGGGGCCGGACCTCCCTCCCTTCAGAGGAGAGCTCCGGGCTCGCCACGTGGCCTACAGCAGCCAGACCACCCCCCTCTGTGGGGAGGGCTCCGAAGGTGCCACATGTCCCGCGGTGTCGGACCTCCCCCTCCTTAGAGGAGAGCTCCGGGCCCGCCACGTGTCCAGCAGAACAGCGCTGCCTGCCCCCGAGCGGTAGGCAGCGGGCGTAAAGACGCCCCATACCTTGCCCGTACAAGGTATTCAAGGCCCGCGCCTTCCCAAGATGCGGAGACGCAGAGCACACCTCTGTCAGGTGCCGTTGCGCCCAGTCGCATCACAGACTGGCACGCGGTGTCAGGGCCTGCCAGCCAATAAACACAGCGACAAGACATCCCATGCCGCCCCCGCCGTCATCAACCACTACGACTAGCATGCGGCATGGGCAGGGCTGCAAGACGAAGACTCAGAAGCCTTCACCAGAGACAACTACCGGCATAACTGCAGATACGGTAGATAATAGACAATCTCCCCGGGACCACCTGTCGGGTCCCTGGCCCCCCTTGTAAGCCACCCGAGTCTTGGACTATAAAAGGCTCGGGTAGGCAACGTTAGCAGGGGTTTAAACCCTGTTGGTTCGCACTTTGCAACTCATACGCTAGCCATACACTCTCAAGCTGTAACTCACCCCCGAGCTCAGGCCTCCGGTCCTGAGCAGCAAACAATACAGCGAGCTCCATAGCTTGCCATGGACGTAGGGTTTTACGCTCTGGCGGCCTGAACCACGTAAAACTCGCCGTGTCAAGCTCTTACTAACTCGTCCATCTGCGCAAGCTCTCCGCTAGAGACTAGCCCCACCAAAAAAAGAACCTCCGCGGGCTGCCCATTGCAGGCCCGGGGGAAGTGTCGACTGAACACTTTGACATTTGGCGCGCCAGGTAGGGGGCTTTTCCCCTTTGCGCGACGAGTTTCCGCCGACGAAGATGACCAAGCTTCCTTCAGCGGCAAACTCTCCCCCCCTGCGTCCACGGCAAACCTTGACCAGGGGAGAGTACATGATGACACACTCAGGACGGAGTGTGTCAGGGCAAGCTGGGAGCCAGCAAATGGCTCTGGCAGCGCCGACCCCGGCAATGCAGGCTCCAACCAGCGTCAGGCCTTCAGTAGCGCCGGGCGTACCCGGTGGGGGTGCGCTAGCAGCAGCAAGGGCGCTACTGCACAATCCGCCTGCTGGGGACGCGCCTCAGGAAGCAACCCAGCAGTGGATTCGCGAGGTAGACCGCCTAGTCGTCGCCGCCGCAAACCCTCGACTTCGGCGGGGACGACACTTCGGCCAACCGGCTGTGTCGCTGACGCGCACGCCAACGGTTGACGGGCAGACGGCGGGTTCCAGCTCCACCAAACTTCCGTCGACGGACCTGAGGACAGAGCTGGAACGGTGCCACTTGGGCCAAGATGCCCGAGTGTTCCTCGGCGACGTCGAGAAAGGCGTCGCACTCAAGAGGCTGGCGACAACATGACGTCGGCCTCGACCCAGCCTGGAAGGCAGACCTTCGCTACACGAGCTCTGCCCCAGGCGTACGCCGCACAGCATAAGCCACAACCATGTGCTCTGCAAGCGGCGTCCCCGGCCTATGGCACAACCTTGCTCATAACGGGGTACACTGTGCCAGGCGCAACCAAGCGTTCGCGGCACCAGTACCTGCACTGGGAGCCAGCAACCGGCTCTGGCAGCGCCGACCCCGGCAATGCAGGCTCCAACCAGCGTCAGGTCTTCAGTAGCGCTGGGCGTACCTGGCGGGGGTGCGCTAGCCGCAACAAGAGCGCTACTGCACAATCCGCCTGCTGGGGACGCGCCTCAGGCAGCGACCCAGCAGTGGATTCGCGAGGTAGACCGTCTTGTCGTCGCCGCTGCAAACCCTTGACTTCGGCGGGGACGACGCTCCGGTCAACCGGCTGTGTCGCTGACGCGCACGCCAACGGTTGACGGACAGACGGCGTATTCCAGCTCCACCAGGCTTCCGTCTACGGAACTGAGGACTGAGCTGGAACGATGCCACCTGGGCCAAGACGCCCGAATGTTCCTCTAGCGGCGACGAGAAAGGCGTCGCAGCCAAGAGGCCGGCGTCAGCATGACGATTGTCTCAACCCTGCCTGAGGCGCAGAATTTTACCACGCGAACTCTGCCCCAGACATACGCCACGCAGCATATGCCACAGCCATATGTCCTCCAAACGGCGCCCCCGGTCTATGGCGCAACCTTGCCCATACCGGGGTACACTGTGCCAGCGGCGAACCAAGCGTTCGCGGGCAGGATGTACGGCCCTGGAGCCCCACCTCCACTTCACGAGGTGGCCGCGCAAGTTTTGGCCGCACCTGCCCGAGAAGTACGACGGCAGCGTCAATCCGGCGGGGTTGCTCCAGATCTACTCCACTGCCGTACTTGCCGCAGGAGGGGATGAGGCCGTCATGGCCAAACTACTTCCCCGTCGCCTTGACCGGCCCTGCCCGGTCTTGGCTAATGAACCACCCTCGGGGTTCCATAACTTCCTGGGGAGAGCTCTGCCGCCAGTTCATCGCCAACTTCGGCAGCTCCTACACCCGTCCCGGCACGGAGCTTGACGTCCAAGCCATCAAGCAACAACCTGGGGAGTCGATGCGCTCCTTCATCCAGCGGTTCTCCCAGGCACGCAACACCATTCCACATATTCAAAGTGCTTTTGTGGTGGCGGCACTTCAACAGTGTCCAGGACAAGAAGATGCTTGAGAGGCTTGCAACCAGAGAGGTCTGCGATGCCTCTGAGCCCTTCAGCCTGGCGGACAAGTGCGCTAGAGCAGCCGGAGGGCGGAGCTGGCACTCACTGCCAGCTTCCAAAGCCGGAAGACAGCCCGAAGACGGCGGAGTTCAAGCTGAGCTCCCGACCAAGTCAGACAGCCAATAGCCAAGCACTGGCTGACTTCGTGGCTGAGTGGACGCCAACGAAGGCTGATCCAAGGGGCCGCGAAGACGGTGAACCAAAGTACCGAGCTCCGGTCTACACCGGGCCTCACTGGACGCTCTTTTTCGACAGCTCCTCGCGAAAGCAGGGGGCCGGTGCCGGCGTACTGCTTCTCATGCCATCGGGGGAGCAGTCTGGGTACATGGTGCGTCTCAATTCCAAGGCAACCAACAACTTGGCAGAGTATGAAACACTCATCATTGGCCTAAAAGACAGTCCTGTCTCTGGGCGCTCGCCAGTTGTTGGAGCAGGGCGACTCCCAGCTAGTTATCAAGCAAGTTAAGGGTGAATGCCCCTGCAATGACCCACAGCTAGCTGCTTATCTGCTTCACGTGTGGATGTTGGAGAAAGAATTCCTCGCCTTGGACCTGCGCCATGTACCGCGCGCTTGCCCGGCCGCAGCTGATGACCTCTCAACGAAGGCCTCCATCGGAGCCCCTGCGCACGAAGGAGTCTTCGAGAGGACGTTGCTGCGGTCCACAGCCCGGCCCGCCGAGCCGGGCGAAGGGGCTGAACCAGTGCCTCGAAGCTAGGCAGTCCCGGCGGCCCTGGATGCCGCCAAAGGATCGTAAGAGTCACTGGGGACTCCGTGCAACCCAGCGCTCAAGATCCAGAAGCTCAAGTAGTCCCGATGCATGGACCACGGAGGTCCGGGACTCCTTGAAGGACATCCTTCCTGATGAACGTGCATCCGCTGAACGGGTGGTGCGGATGGCTAAGTGCTACGCGCTGGTATCTTTACTGGCGTGGCGCCACGACATCCTATTGCGGTGCATAACCCAGGAGGAAGGCTGCGATTAGCTCGCAGTAGTCCAAGGAGGCGAGTGCTGGGAACGCTCATCGTCCCGCACGTTGGTCAGTTAAGCCACCCGGCATGGCTCCTACTGACCGAGAGCCACCTGGACGCCGTCAAACCGGTTAGGGATGCAATGCATGCCAGGTCCACGCCAAGCAGACCCACACAACCGGTGCAGACGCGCACCCAGAGCCGTCGGGGGATACCGGCTCCTCCATGTCGAGGGCCAGCCGGACTTCCCAGGGCCGGGTCACGGGAACTACCCTTCCACATGGTATGCGGGGGCCGAAGCCATGCTTCCCCCTGAGATCACCATGGGGTCCCCCCCGTGTCCGGCGTACGACGAAGCCACGCATGACCCGCTCTGCGTGAAGACAGGCGCCCCGACGCTACCCCAGTAAGTTCACCATGCTTACTTAGGTGTTCATTTAAATTACGCATTAATTTATATGAACACCTCCCCACGCTCTAGAAAGTGTGCGTCCATTGTACACTTGGTTCCTCTTTCTTGCTCTCATGCATAGTCGATATTTGCCGTCCTGCCGAAAACGGTAGTGCTTGGGGTACCTGCTAAAGGCCAGGTGGCCTTTTGGATCTCCCCCTGTGAGGGTACTGTACCGCCAGTTGGTCTCCTTCGAGAAAAGACCTACGCTAGACCGGGGGGTCAGGAGCCTTTCTTTGCCCGGTTTTGCACCCAAAGCATGCGCACTCTGCCCCCCAGCGCCACGGTCTGAGTACCAGTGGGCCGGACGGTTACACCCTGACTAGGGCTGGGACTAGACCTCCGGGACCAAGTGCATTGGATTACCCGAGCCCCGTATTCCGGCCTGGGACAGTAAGCCAAATGAGACTAAGGGACAGGAAAGGGGGACCACTGAGCAGTGCCGGACTTCGCCCCCACAGCTGGGCCGAGCTGTGATGCCAGCATTCGCCCTCCTTTCAGAGGCGAGCGCTGATGCCGGGCCTCACGCCCTTCGCTGGCCTGAGTTCCGATGACTTTCGGACTCCGCCTCCACAGCCAGGCAGAGCTCCGAGGCCAGCCCTTGCCCTCCTTTCAGAGGCGAGCGCTGATGCCGGACCTCACACCCTTCGCTGGCCTGAGCTCCGATGACTTCCGGACTCCGCCTCCACAGCCAGGCCGAGCTCCGAGGCCAACCCTCGCCCTCCTTTCAGAGGCGAGCGCTGATGCCGGACCTCACGCCCTTCGCTGGCACGAGCTCCGATGACTTCCGGACCTCCACCCCCGCAGCTGGGCCGAGCTCCGAGGTCAGCCCTTGCCCTCCTTTCAGAGGCGAGCGCTGATGCCGGACCTCACGCCCTTCGTTGGCCTGAGCTCCGATGAATTCTGGACTCCGCCTCCACAGCCAGGCCGAGCTCCGAGGCCAGCCGTCGCCCTCCTTTCAGAGGAGAGCGCTGATGCCGGACCTAACGCCCTTCGCTGGCCTGAGCTCCGATGAATTCCGGACCTTCGCCCCCACGGCTGGGCCATGTTCCGAGGCCAGCCCTCGCCCTCCTTTCAGAGGGGAGCGCTGATGCCGGACCTCACGCACTTCGCTGGCCTGAGCTCCGATGACCTCCGGACCTCACGCCCCTCGCTGGCCTGAGCTCCGACGACTTCCGGACCTCCGCCCCGCAGCTAGGCCGACCTCCGGTGCCAGCCCTTGCCCTCCTTTCAGAGGCGAGCCCTGATGCCGGACCTCACGCCCTTCATGGACCTGTGCTCCGATGACTTCTGGACCTCCGCCCTCACAGCCGGGCCGAGCTCCGATGCCAGGCTTCACCCTCTCCTAAGAGGCTGAACTCCGAAGCCGTCAAGACCCCGCCAGCACAGGGAGTACTCAAGACAAGAAAGTGCGCGGGTAGGAGAAGGTCTCACCTCGGGCTCGTTACCTCACCCGAGGTGAGCCCAGGGGCCACTGTCGGTACCCACGATATGGGGTACCCCCGCGCACAGGGGAAAATGCCTAAGGGTCTCGCCCTTCTCCGCAGGGAAAGCTCCGAAGGCGCCACGTGTCCAGTGGGGCCGGACCTCCCTCCCCTCAGAGGAGAGCTCCGGGCTCGCCATGTGGCCTACAGCAGCCAGACCTCCCCCCTCCGTGGGGAGAGCTCCGAAGGTGCCACATGTCCCGCGGGGCCGGACCTCCCCCTCCTTAGAGGAGAGCTCCGGGCCCGCCATGTGTCCAGCAGAACAGCGCTGCCTGCCCCCGAGCGGTAGGCAGCGGGCGTAAAGACGCCCCATACCTTGCACGTACATGGTATTCAAGGCCCGCGCCTTCCCAAGACGCGGAGACACGGAGCACACCTCTGTCAGGTGCCGTTGCGCCCAGTCGCATCACAGACTGGCGCGCGGTGTCAGGGCCTGCCAGCCAATAAACACAGCGACAAGACATCCCATGCCGCCGCCGCCGTCATCAACCACTACGACTAGCATGCGGCATGGGCAGGGCTGCAAGTCGAAGACTCAGAAGCCTTCGCCAGAGACAACTACCGGCATAACTGCAGATACGGTAGATAATAGACAATCTCCCCGGGACCACCTGTCTGGTCCCGGGCCCCCCTTGTAAGCCACCCGAGTCTTGGACTATAAAAGGCTCGGGTAGGCAACGTTAGCAGGGGTTCAAACCCTGTTGGTTCGCACTTTGCAACTCATACGCTAGCCATACACTCTCAAGCTGTAACTCACCCCCGAGCTCAGGCCTCCGGTCCTGAACAGCAAGCAATACAGCGAGCTCCATAGCTCGCCATGGACGTATTGTTTTACGCACCGGCGGCCTGAACCACGTAAAACTCGCCGTGTCAAGCTCTTACTAACTCGTCCATCTGCGCAAGCTCTCCGCTAGAGACTAGCCCCACCGAAAAAAGAACCTCAGTGGGCTGCCTAGTGCAGGCCCGGGGGAAGTGTCGACTGAACACTTCGACAGACATCCTTGCTGACGAACGTGCATTCGCTGAACGGGTGGTGCGGATGGCTAAGTGCTACGCGCTGGTATCTTTACTGGCGTGACGCCACGACATCCTATTGCGGTGCATAACCCATGAGGAAGGCTGCGAATAGCTCGCAGTAGTCCAAGGTGGCGAGTGCTGGGAACGCTCATCGTCCCGCACGCTGGTCGGTTAAGCCACCCGGCATGGCTCCTAATGACCGAGAGCCACCTGGACGCCGTCAAACCGGTTATGGATGCAATGCGTGCCAGGTCCACGCCAAGCAGACCCACACAACCGGTGCAGACGCGCACCCAGAGCCGTCGGGGGATACCGGTTCCTCCATGTCGAGGGCCAGCCGGACTTCCCAGGGCCGGGTCACGGGAACTACCATTCCGCATGGTATGCGGGGCCGAAGCCATGCTTCCCCCTGATATAGCCATGGGGGTCCCCCTGTGTCCGGCGTACGACGAAGCCATGCATGACCCACTCTGCGTGAAGACAGGCGCTCCGACGCCACCGCAGTATGTTCACCATGCTTACTTAGGTGTTTATTTAAATTACACATTAATTTATATGAACACCTCCCCACGCTCTAGACACTGTGCATCCATTGCACACTCGGTTCCTCTTTCCTGATCTCATGCATAGTCGATATTTGCCGTCCTGCCGAAGGCGGTAGTGCTTGGGGTACCTGCCAGAGACCCGGTGGCCTTCTGGATCTCCCCCTGTAAGGGTACTGTACCGCCAGTTGGTCTCCTCCGAGAAAAGACCTACGCTAGACCGGGAGGTCAGGAGCCTTGCTTTGCCCGGTCTTGCTACCAAAGCATGCGCACTCTGCGCCGCGGCGCTACGGTCTGAGTACCAGGGGGCCGAACGGTTACACCCTGACTGGGGCTGGGGCCAGACCTCCGGGACCAAGTGCACTGGATTACCCAAGCCCCGTATTCCGGCCTGGGACAGTAAGCCAAATGAGACTAAGGGACAGGAAAGGGGGGACCACTGAGCAGTTCCGCACCTCCGCCCCCAAAGCTGGGCCGAGCTCCGAGGCCAGCCCTCGCCCTCTTTTCAGAGGCGAGCGCTGATGCCGGACCCAACGCCCTTCGCTGGCCTGAGCTCCGATGACTTCCGGACCTTCGCCCCCACGGCTGGGCCAAGTTCCGAGGCCAGCCCTCGCCCTTATTTCAGAGGCGAGCGCTGATGCCGGACCTCACGCCCTTCGCTGGCCTGAGCTCCGATGACCTCCGGACCTCACGCCCTTCGCTGGCCTGAGCTCCGATGACTTCCGGACCTCCGCCCCCGCAGCTGGGCCGAGCTCCGATGCCAGCCCTCGCCCTCCTTTCAGAGGCGAGCCCTGATGCCAGACCTCACACCCTTCGTGGACCTGTGCTCCGATGACTTCCGGACCTCCGCCCCCACAGCCGGGCCGAGCTCCAATGCCAGGCTTCACCCTCTCCTAAGAGGCTGAACTCCGAAGCCGTCAATACCCTGCCAGCACAGGGAGTAGTGAAGACAAGAAAGTGCGCGGGTAGGAGAAGGCCTCACCTCGGGCTCGTTACCTCCCCCGAGGAGAGCCTGGGGGCCACTGTCGGTACCCGCGATATGGGGTACCCCCGCGCACAAGGGAAAAAGCCTAAGGATCTCGCCCTTCTCCGCAGGGAAAGCTCCGGAGGTGCCACGTGTCCTGTGGGGCCGGACCTCCCTCTCCTTAGACGAGAGCTCCGGGCTCACCACGTGGCCTACAGCAGCCAGACCTCCCCCCTCCGAGGGGAGAGCTCCGAAGGTGCCACGTGTCCCGCGGGGCCGGACCTCCCTCTCCTCAGAGGAGAGCTCCGGGCCCGCCAGGTGGCCGGGAGAAGCCGGACCTCCCCCTCCGCGGGGAGAGGTCTGAAGCTCTACGTGTCCTGCGGGGCCGGACCTCCCTCTCCACTGGGCTGTAGGCAGCGGGCGTAAAGACGTCCCATACCTTGCCCGTACAAGGTATTCAAGGCCCGTGCCTTTCCAAGACGCGGAGACGCGGAGCACGCCTCTGTCAGGTGCCGTTGCACCCAGTCGCATCACAGACTGACGTGCGGTGTCAGAGCCTGCCAGCCAATAAACGCAGCGACAAGACATCCCATGCCGCTCCCGCCGTCATCAACCACTATGACTAGCATGCGGCATGGGCAGAGCTGCAAGACGAAGACTCAGAAGCCTTCGCCAGAGACAACTACCGGCATAACTGCAGATACGGTAGATAATAGACAATCTCCCCGGGACCACCTGTCGGGTTCCGGGCCCCCCTTGTAAGCCACCCGAGTCTTGGACTATAAAAAGCTCGGGTAGGCAGCGTTAGCAAGGGTTCGAACCCTGTTGGTTCGCACCTCTGCAACTCATACGCTAGCCATTCACACCCAAGCTGTAACTCACCCCCAAGCTCAGGACTCCGGTTCTGAGCAGCAAGCAATACAGCGAGCTCCATAGCTCGCCGTGGACGTAGGGTTTTACGCTCCGGCGGCCTGAACCACGTAAAACTCACCGTGTCAAGCTCTTACTAACTCGTCCACACGTGCAAGCTCTCCACAAGGGACTAGCCCCACCAAAAAAAGAACCTCCGCGGGCTGCCCAGTGCAGGCCCGGGGGAAGTGTCAACCGAACACTTCGACAGTTACCTTCGGGATTGACCTTGTCAACAACGCGGAAGAAAAGGTTTGACTAATTCAAGCGAACCTAAAAGCCGCTCAATCCTGTCAGAAACAGTATGCGGACCGGAGAAGGCGCCCCTTACAATTCGAAGTTGGAGATCACGTATACCTACGGGTGTCTCCAATGAAGGGCGTAAATAGATTTGGGGTGAGAGGAAAGTTGGCACCCCGATTCATTGGTCCATTCCAGATTACCGAAAGATGTGGATCAGTGGCATACCGGCTGAAATTACCAGAAGCACTTTTGGTGTGCACGGCGTCTTTCACATTTCCCAGCTGAGGAAGTGTCTCAAGCTATTAACTACCGTTCAGCTAGAAGACATTGAAGAACTGCAACCGGATCTCACCTATCGAGAGGAACCGGTGCAGATTATTGATGATAAGGCCCGAACCACACGCAACCATACGTTGTGGTTCTACAAGGTTCTATGGAGTAATCACTCCATGGATGAAGCGACATGGGAGAGCGAAGAATTTCTTCCTGCTAACTACCCCGACTTTTTCACGTCGCATATCCGGTAATTTTCCACCGTCCTCTCTCCCATTTTCACCTTATAATCTCGGGACGAGATTCTTTTAAGGGGGGAGGAATGTAAGGGCCTCAGTTTTTGACACATATTTGAAATGTCCATAACCACGACACACACCTCATTTGAGGAAAGTTGATGAACACAAATGAAGAGCAAGTGACCACCATCAACATGTTCATTAGAGAACAAACTATCATATTGCAAAAGTGGTATTTCCCACATGTGATATAGGTGGGCTGGACATATGAAAACTCCTACACTTTGCTAAGGATGTCCATGCCAAGTTTCACCCAAATTCAAAACCTTTTGAGGTCATTTTGGGTATAGTTAGAAAGAGGGCAGTTTGGAACCATATTCAAATTCAAACTGTTTTTATCCCATGAATTTAAAAATGGGAGGCATATTCTTACTCAGCACATTTTTGTGAGCTCTCACACCAATTTTCACTCCATTTGGAGTTGATCTTGACATGAGCTAAGTGGGGGAAATTCAAACTTTATCTGAATTCAAAACTGAACTTGTGCTGAAATTCACTCAAACCAAACCCAATTTGAATCCTATTCAATTCAAATGGCTCAGGGGTGAATAATTTGAATCACCAAGGGTATTATGGGGCTCACTGTTTACAACAGTGATTGGGAGTAAATTTCAGAGGTTAAAACCCCGGGTGGGACCCACATGTCATAGAGGGAAGAAGGAGAAGCTTGCACCCAAAGTCAGAGTCTCGGTGGGAAATCCCACCGAGCAGCTGTCGGCTGTGCCACCGAGCAGCTACCGGCGCCACCAGCTGCTTCCCTATCCGCGCGCTGGCGCCCAGGGCGGCTTGCTCGCGCCGCCATGCGACCGGCACCGCCTCAGCCGAGCAGGAGTCGGCCAGCTTTATCTTCTCGCGGGCAAACCCGAGCAGCGGCATTGTCTCTCCCCGCAGCTCTCTGCTCAATCGGGAAAACCAGCAAAACCATCTCCTCCTTCGTCCCTGAGCTGCTAGACAGCAACCTGAGGTCACACTTCACCTCCCCAACACCAGAAACCCTGAGCTCCGACCTCCTTTTCCCGAAAACGATCGCCACCGCGGCGACCTAGCCTCAGCCGAGAGTCAGGCGCCCGTGGACAGCGTTCCAGCGGTGTTTTCACGGTCCAGCAAGAGAGGCAACAGGAGCGCGCGACCACCGTGCTGCTCTCCTCCAAGTTTGGAAGCAAACCGTGAAGAATCCACAGAGAATTTCCTGTTTTTGCTCCGGCGACCATAAACCGAGCTTCCGGTACGGTTTCTTTAAATTCTCGCTCTATGATCTTTCGGAGGTCATCAAATCCTGCACATAGACGCTGGACTAGCCAGCAATCAAGTTCTTTTCTGCATCCGTAGTGTGAAACTGTCCAGGAGGGACGAATTTCGAGCTCGATCAAGGGCGGTCATGGCGAGCACGATCGGTCACACGGTGCCGACCAACTTGCTGTCATCCCTGAACCCTTTTGACACCTTGTCGAGCTTCCTAGAGGTACACTGATGCTATAGGACCGTTTGTTCGAGGTGTTGGCGGGTTTAGAAACCACGATCGACGGTGCCGAACCTCAACCGAGGCCGCGGCACGTCGCCGAGTTATTTCCGGTCACCGCCAGCCCGACCTGACACCACCGACGTGTTCCTCGACGTCGACAACCCCCTAGCTGCGAGTTTCAGACCATGGGAGGTCCGGCAGCGACGAGCCGGCAAGCCCCAAAGTCTGCTCCGGCGAGGTCGGCGGCACGGGCGCGAGAGAACGGCGGGAGGAAGACGAAGCCGGCTGGCCCACGTGTCAGCGGCTGAAGAATTTAAATCGGGATCGGGTGTGGCCGGGGATCGGCTGTGCTGGCATGCAAATACCCTGTGAGCTCCGGTGTGCCGGACACCTCCGCGCTCGACACGTGTGGTATCTCCGGTGTGCCGGACACCTCCGCGCTCGACACGTGTCCCCGCGGGCCCCCGAGGGTTTAAACTTTTCCCTGATTTTCAGAAGTCTTCCGAACTTCAAATCCTCATAACTTTGGCTAGAAAGCTCCAAATTGAGTGAACCAAATTTTGCTGGATTCAGCTCTCTGAGTACTTTCCAGCAAATAAAGTTTCACTTCATGAAATTCCTAAATTCTCCATAATTAATTCCTCAAAGTTTAAATATTTTGGAATTTTAACTGGAGAATCCTTTGGTGGAAAATCCTGAAATTTTGCTGGGATGTTCACCAAAATATCCCTGAACTACCAAAAAATTTCAGATCCATTGTAGCTCATTTGATCCACCTAATGGTGTGATTAGTGAAACTGTTCCAGAGAAAATAGAAAATGTTCAGAAACATTTTCAGAATTTTCTCTGAAATTGTTTAGCTCATATCTTTAGTTAGGAACTTCCAAATTAAGTGAGATCAACTCCATTAGAACCCTCTGAAAATCTAGTTTTCAGAAAGTCATAGCTTGTTTCATGAAAATCCCTAGAACACCCTAAGAGTTCCAATTAAGGTCAAGGACATAATTAATTGTGGAGGGCTCAAATGAGCTTTACTGCAACTAAAACTTGACCAAATCTCTGTTTAGGTTGTAACCAGGCCCCAGTAAAAGTTTCACAGTCATTGGGTCTGTATAGCAAGGATTATAGACTTCACAACTTCAAACTTAATACAAATGCATTTAAATTGATACATGTATTCCTTGCATCATGTAGTCGCTAAGGTTGAGGAGGAACCCGAAGTCCTAGACTTCGTAACTCCGGAGGAGCAGCTAGCCTACGACCAAGAGCAGCAAGGCAAGCTCCGGTTGGCATTAACCTTTTACAAATTTTTATTGTTTTGAGCACATACATGAACACTATTGTTCCTTGCATTAGAGTCTTGTTTGGAAACCCAAGTGCATAGCCAAGAAAGCCATGGGTTGGGATTAGGATTGAAAACCTCGTTAGCCACTGCATTGCTAAGATAGAGTAGGATTCGGTACAAGTCGAGTAGTTGGAACTACTCACGAGCATAGGCTATAGGCACTCGACTCGGGTAGAGATAGCACATGAAACACATGGCAAGAAAATGAGACCAAGCGGAGAGTAAGGGCAGCAGGACTTTGGGGCCTGTGTGCTATAGCTCCGCTTGTGTTGATTGAGGACTGAGCCGTGTGCGGGCCTGTTGAACAAGCTAGAACAGTACCGAAGACCTACCGGCTATATGGGAACCGGGAAACTGATGTAACTCGGGTAGCTGGGTGTTGAGGCATAGCTGGTCGTTCAGAGGGTAGGTTGAGAGCTCGAGGTGTAAATCGGCTGGCGGCACTGAGATGCGCGTGCAGAGACCTCTTGCTCGGGACGATTGGACCGGTTCAACATTTGGCTAACGGGTGAAAGGTAGTCGCGTACGGCGTCCGTGATTGTTGTTGTAGGCAACATCGAGTACGGGCGTACGTGACGGGTTGTTCGGGTAACCCTGCAGGTGTAAATCGATTATAATCGCCGTCCCTCACGGTCAGTGAGTACCACTTGTTCACTGTACCGTGACTTAGAAAGAATAGGCTAGACACATGTTAAAATGCTGCTGATTGAACAATGGACATTGATTGCTAATGATATGATGTAGTTTAGAGCTAACTAAAGTTCTTTTCAAACTTTAGGCAAAGTACATGAGAGAAATGTGTTTCTTGTTTGATTGCGGCTCTCTCATGTGCCTTAGCGTAAGGTTCTCCACAACCTGCTGCTAAAACTTGAAAGTAAGGTTCCACTAATTATGCGAGTCCTTTGCAAATGATTTTACCTCATGTACCCACCATCCCCTCATGTAGAAGTTCCATGTTTAGGTGAGACGGGTCAGACTTGCTGAGCCTTTGTGCTCACTGCTTGTGTTTGAAGCTTTTGCAGGGTTCTATGAGGAAGGGACTCCCGAAGAGGAGACGGAACCCCAGGAGTGGAATTCCGTCGAGTGGGAGTCGTGCACGCCGCAGAGTTAGTGTGCGTGTGTGCTAGCAAGGACACGTTCAAGGGCTGAACGTGGACTTGATGCGTAGTCTACGCCCGTGAGTGTAGACTAGACTTATTTTGATGTAAACATGGTCATAAACTTGTTTATGTAATAAAATTTCGCTTCCGCTTTGTACCTTTGACGTGTGTTATCCGGTGCTGTGCAACGCAGCACCCCTCAGCGTGATCCTGGCTCGACAGGACCGTGGGGTCGTGTCACACGCGTCCGGTGCGGCCGGACCTCCCTCTCCTCAGAGGAGAGCTCTGGACCCGCCACGTGGCATACAGAAGCCGGAACTTCCCCTCCGCGGGAGAGAGGTCCGAAGGTGCCACGTATCAAGCAGGGCCGGGCCTCCCTCTCCTCAGAGAGGAGCTCCGGGCCCGCACGTGGCCGACGGAAGCCAAACCTCCCCCTCCGAGGGGAGAGGTCCGAAGGCTCCACGTGTCCCGCGGGGCCGGACCCCCCCTCTCCTCTGAGGAGGGCTCCGGGCCCGCCACGTGGCCAGCAGAATGGCGCTGCCTGCCCACGAGCGATAGGCAGCGGACGTAAAGACGCCCCATACCTTGCCCGTACAAGGTATTCAAGGCCCGCGTCTTCCCAAGACACGGAGACGCGGAGCACGCCTCTGTCAGGGGCCGTTGCGCCCAGTCGCATCACAGACTGGCGCGCAGTGTCAGAGCCTGCCAGCCAATAAACGCAGCGACAAGACATCCCATGCCGCCCGCTCCGTCATCAACAACTACGACTAGCATGCGGCATGGGAAGGGCTGCAAGACGAAGACTCAGAAGCCTTCGCCAGAGACAACTACCGGCATAACTGCAGATACGGTAGATCACAGTCAATCTCCCCGGGACCACCTGTCGGGTCCCGGGCCTCCCTTGTAAGCCACCCGAGTCTTGGACTATAAAAGACTCGGATAGGCGACGATAGCAAGGGTTCGCACTTCCGCAACTCATACGCTAGCCATTCACCCCAAGCTGTAACTCATCCTCAAGCTCAGGACTCCGGTTCTGAGCAGCAAGCAATACAGCGAGCTCCAAAGCTCGCCGTGGACGTAGGGTTTTACGCTCCGGCGGCCTGAACCACGTAAAACTCGCCGTGTCAAGCTCTTACTAACTCGTCCATACGCTCAAGCTCTCCGCAAGGGACTAGCCCCACCGAAAAAAGAACCTCCGCGGGCTGCCCAGTGCAGGCCCGGGGGAAGTGTCGACCGAACACTTCGACATTATCGCGCCAGGTAGGGGGATTTTTCACTTGCGCGACGAGTTTCCGCCGACGGAGATGACCAAGCTTCCTTCAGCGGCAAACTATCCTCCTCCCCGTTCACTGCGAACTGTGACCAGCGAGGAGTACATGTCGACGCACTCAGGACGGAGTGTGTCGGCACAAGCTGGTAGCCAGCAGCCGACTCCGGCAACGCCGACTCCGGCAGTCCAGGCTACGACCAGTGTGAGATCTTCTGCAGCGCTGAGCGTACACCATGGGGGTGCGCTAGCTGCAGCAAGAGCACTACTGCACAACCCACCTGTTGGGGATGCGCCCCATTCAGCGACCCAACAGTGGGTCCGCAAGGTGGACCGCCTCATCGTCGCCGCCGTGAACCCTTGGTTTCGGCGAGGGCGACGCCCCGACCAACCGGCTGTGTCGCTGACGTGCACGCCAACGGTTGACGGGCAGACGGCGGATTTAAGCTCCTCCAGGCTCCCGTCGACGGACCTAAGAAGGGAGCTGGAACGGTGCCACATGGGCCAGGATGCCCGGGTGTACCTCGAGCGACGTCGAGAAAGGCGTTGCAACCAGGAGGTTGGCGACAGCATGACGTCGGCCTCGACCCAGCCTGGAGGGCATATCTTCGCCACGCGAGCCCTGCCCCAGGCATACGACGCGCAGCATATGCCACAACCATATGCACTGCAAGCGGCGCCCCCGGTCTATGGTGCAGCCTTGCCCATGCCGGGGTACACGGTGCCAAGTGTGAACCAAGCGTTCGCAGCGCCAATACCTGCGGCAACAGGAGCAGGATGTGCGGCCCTTGCACCCCACCTTCGCTTCGCGAGGTGGCCGCGCAAGTTTCGGCCGCACCTGCCCGAGAAGTACGACGGTAGCGTCAACCCGGCGGAGTTCCTCCAGATCTACTCCGCCACCGTACTTGCCGCAGGAGGGGATGAGGCTGTCATGGCCAACTACTTCCCCGTCGCCTTGACCGGCCCAGCTCGGTCTTGGCTCATGAATCTCCCACAGGGGTCCATAACATCCTGGGGAGAGCTCTGCCGGCAGTTCGTCGCCAACTTCGGCAGCTCCTACACCCGTCCTGGCACGGAGCTTGACCTCCACGCCGTCAAGCAACAACCTGGGGAGTCGCTGCGCTCTTTCATCCAGCGGTTCTCCCAGGTACGCAACACCATCCCGCATATTCAAAGTGCTTCTGTGGTGGTGGCGTTCCTGCAGGGTGTCCGGTACGAGAAAATGCTTGAGAAGCTCGTGACCAGAGAGGTACGCGACGTCTCTAAGCTCTTCAGCCTGGCGGACAAATGCGCCAGAGCAGCTGAAGGGCGGAACTGGCACTCTCTGCCGACCTCCGAGTCAGGAGGACAGCCCGGGTCCGACGCTGCTGCCTATGGGGGTGGCACGAAGGCCAAGAACCGGAGGAGTGGCAAGATGAAGTCATCATTCACGGCTCCCGTCACCGCAGCAGCGACTACTAGTGGAGCTCGGAGGCCACGCCCCGACAAAAGGCAGCGGCAGTCACCGGCCCCAGATAGTGACCAGGGCGGGCTATGCCCCATGCATGGCGCCGGCAACCATACTGCCGCCGAGTGCTGGGATATCCAGAGGCTCGCAGAGCGCTTCCGCAAAGGAAGACAGCAGAGAGCTGAAGCACCGCCCTACCCTCAGAGAGATGGCAAGCAGAAGGTCGACGCTCCAGTCAGCGCCGCCCACCAGGTGGGGTTTCAGGAGCCTCAGCGTGTCATAAATACAGTGCATAACGGTGAGGACTCCAGCTCCGATGGTGGCGGACCGGGGCGGTAGCCGACTGTGGCTGCCGTCCCAGGTCAGTGGAGGCTGCACTGCTGCGGCGTCAACCTTGGAGAAGCCCCAAGTAGTCGCAGCAGCCCAAGCACCGATCACAAAGGTGTAAGGTCGGGCCAGCCTCACCCGAGAGCACGCCTCCGTGCCTCGGACATACCTCCCGGGGGCCGCCCAAGGTTTGTCAACCCCTTGAAGGCCTTGCCAGAAGGGGAAGACGCCTTAGGTCTTCCAAGACGAGCCCGGGTCCACCTACCCCTTGAAGGCCTAAGCCAGAAGGGGAGAATTCCCCGGGGGCCCCCAGGAGAAGCCGCGCAGGACCTGATACAGCGTGAAGATGACAACCTCGTCAACGAGACTCGGCTGCAGGTAACACCCCACAACGCACGGTCTCGGCTGATGCTCTAAGCACTACCGCCAAAGAACCAAGTGCGTCAGGGACTTGCAGAAGGGCAACCTGGTGTCGCGGCACACACTTTCCCGAGAAGGACCTATAAACACTCCCCCAGCAGGGAAGGTCCCTTCCGAATCACGAAAGCTGCCGCCCCAGGTACACATGCCTTTCAACCGAGTGTAGGATCCGTTCCCAAAACCCTTGGCATGGAGCAACACTGTAAGTCCTACTCCCCGAGCATTAGTAGAACAGGGTCATTCCCTTCTGTAATGAATCCCATAGAATTTAGGAACAGAGCTTGGGGCAGCTAAGTCTCAAGGGACGGTACAGGACTATGTCCAGTTTAGCCTGGTTCCGACCCTAAGCGTGTAGAGTCTTGCTTCCCTTTTAGACGAGGCAGATCATTGCCTCCATGTACAGCCAGAATTCCACTTATGGGCATGAACACAGAAACTTGTTCTACTTAGGTCTCTCTCATGCGCTCATTTAAATTATGCATTAATTTTTATGATCGCACTATCTATGTATGTTCATCGTACATCTAGCTCCCTCTCTCCCGCGCTCATCCATAGTCAGCATTCGCTATCCTACCGAGGGCGGCCGCGCTTGAGGCACCTGCCGATGGCCGAGTGAGTCTCTCGGGCCTCCCCCAGTCAGGTGTTGCGGTGCCAGTTGGTCACCTCCAGGAAAGGCCTGCGTTGTGCATGGGGGGTCCAGGGTGCGTATCCCGCTTAGCAGGCCCCGAGCCCAAAGCGTGCGCATCCTGCCCTCCGGAGGTACAGGGGAGTACAACCGCTTTGCCTGGTCATGAACCCAAAGCACGTGCACTCTGCTTCCCCAGCGCACGGCCCGGTACTAGGGATCGGACGACCGTACCCGGACCTCGGAGGGAGCCGGAGCTCCGGCGCCTCGAGCACAGAATTGCCCAAGCCCCGTATAACGGATCAGGATCGTAAGCCGAATAATACTAGGAGACGGGAGGGGAGGACCCCCCAAGGAGAATTACGTTTCAGCTGCCTGTGTGCAGGACCTCCAGGTTACGGCAATGGGAACTGCATGAAGCGGGGGGGAAGGAGCTACCAACTACTCCGGCCTAGGACTGGAAGGACCGGGTCCCGCCCCTTCAGCAGGGGCGAGGCCCGAAGGCCCCACGTGTCCGGTGGGCCCAGGGCTCCCGCCTCCCCTGAGGGGGCTCCGGACTCGCCACGTGGCAGGCGGAAACCGGACCTCCCCCTCGGTGGGAGGGCTCCGAAATCCCAACGTGTCCAGCAGGGCCAGAGCTCCCGCCTCCTGAGGAGGAGCTCCGGACCCGCCACGTGGCAGGCAGATCTGGAGCTCCCCATAGGGCGAGATCCGGAGACCCCCGGGGGCCCCTAACACAGTTAGGACCCGGGGAAGGTGTCTGTGCAGAGCTCCGAGATTGGGGAAGGCCTCTGAGTACCTTGCGGAGCTAAGGACTCTGTCGAAGTGTTCAGTCGACACTTCCCCCGGGCCTGCACTGGGCAGGCCGTGGAGGTTCTTTTTTCGGTGGGGCTAGTCTCTAGCGGAGAGCTTGCGCAGATGGACGAGTTAGTAAGAGCTTGACACGGCGAGTTTTACGTGGTTCAGGCCGCCGGAGCGTAAAACCCTACGTCCACGGCGAGCTATGGAGCTCGCTGTATTGCTTGCTGCTCAGGGCCGGAGTCCTGAGCTTGGGGGTGAGTTACAGCTTGAGAGTGTATGGCTAGCGTTTTAGTTGCAAAGTGCGAACCCTTGCTATCGTCGCCTACCCGAGCCTTTTATAGTCCAAGACTCGGGCAGCTTACAAGGGGGGCCGGGACCCGACAGGTGGTCCCGGGAAGATTGTCTATATCTACCATATCGGCAGTTATGCCGGTAGTTGCCTCTGGTCGAAGGCTTCTGAGTCTTCATCTTGCCGCCCTGCCCATGCCGCATGCTAGTAGTAGTGGTTGATGACGGCGCAGGCGGCATGGGATGTCTTGTCGCGGTGTTTATTGGCTGGCAGGTTCTGACACCGCGCGCCAGTCTGTGATGCGACTGGGCGCAACGGCACCTGACAGAAGCGTGCAACGCGTCTCCGCATCTCAGGAAGACGCGGACCTTGAATATCTTGTACGGGCAAGGTATGGGGCGTCTTTACGCCCACTGCCTATCGCTCGGGGGCAGGCGGCGCCGTTCTGCTGCCACGTGGCGGGCCTGGAGCCTTTCTCAGAGGAGAGGAGGGTCCGTTCCACGGGGCACGTGGAGCCTCCGGACCTCTCCCTGCGGAGGGAGAGGCTCGGCTTCTGTTGGCCACGTGGCAGGCCCGGAGCTCTCCTCTGAGGAGAGGGAGGTCCGGCCCCGCTGGATGCGTGGCGCCTTCGGACATCTCTCCCGCGGAGGGGGAGGTCCGGCTTCTGTATGCCACGTGGCGGGCCCGGAGCTCTCCTCTGAGGAGAGGGAGGTCCGGCCCCGCCGGACGCGTGGCGCCTTCGGAGCTCTCCCTGCGGAGAAGGGCGAGTTCCTTAGGCATTTTACCCTGTGCACGGGGGTACCCCATATCTCAGGTACCGACAGTGGCCCCGGGCCCATCTCGGGGGAGATAGCGAGCCCGATGTGGGACCTCCATCCCTTTCGATCCGTGCACTTTCCCTAAGTCCCGAATTGACCGCTGCCGGAGCACGAACGGCCGCGGGATCGTGGGAGCGTGCGCTCACTTGATGGTTGCTTTTACTGTGGCGGTTCCCAAGACTGCCACTTCTGCACGTTGCAGCGCTTTCTTCGGGAACCGCCAAAGTGCCTTGCTGGCTCATCTTCTCAGGAGACTGACTCCTTGACCCCACCGCTTCAGTTAGGCGGCTTGGGCCGACCTGTCATCGGCACTCGGTCTAGGAACCAAAGCGGTTGCCGATGCGGGTATTCGAAGAGTTCCGAATTGCTTGGGTTTGCACCCGGGAAGGTGTGAAATGAAACCCCCATGTGGGTACGTTCCCCTTATAAGGCTTCCAGCCCCTGCGCCTCCCTCGGGTCTCTGCAGTCTTGTCTTCTTCCATGGCTCTTAACCCGCCTTATGGGGGGAGAATTGCTCTCGGTTCCCTCCAGCGGTTGCGTCTGCACCAAGCCTGGGACTCAGGGAGCCTGCCTGCCCTGCCTCTGAGGGTGGCGCCGCCAAGGGGTCTCTGGTTTGTCCTCCCGACGAAGCCCTTCCTTGGTGACAGCAGGCAGAAAGCTCCTTGGCTTTGTGTCCCTTCCCAGGTGGTGGAGTCTTCAAAGGAACCGCTGAAGCACCGAGGAGAATCCCAGGCGGCAGAGTCTCAGAGAAGACCGCTGAATACTGCAGAGGGGGCCTCAGGAGCACCCTTGATGACTCCAGCTTTTGCACAGGTGATGAGGGATGGGGGCTCCAGGGGCACCCTTGACGACACCGGCTTTTGCGCTGATGATGAGGGAACTTCAGGAGAAGGAAACCGCCGATGCACCATGGAGGATCCTAGACGGCAGAGTCTCCCGGAAGACCGCTGAATACTGCGAAGGGGGCCTCAGGAGCTCCCGTGGTGTCACTGGTTTTTGCGCCGGTGATGAGGGAGGCGATTCCTGCGCTCTGGTCATAGAGCGAGAGAGTTCCGCCAGGGCTGAAGCCTGGTGATGCGGCCGTTCTTGCAACTTCTGGATTCTGGTCGTGTCGGGAGACCCTTGGGACTTGTTTCTTTCTTTTTATCGAGTCTGTAGTCTAGCTCATGGAGCCTCGCATAGTTTGACTCTTTTAAGATATTTGTGATCGTGATGCTCCTTCTCGGTTTTGCCTGACTGAGTCCTTAGCTCCGCAAGGTACTTCAGAGGCCATCTCCAATCTCGGAGCTCTGCATAGTCACCCTCCCCGGGTCCTAACCGCGTTAGGGGCCCCCAGGGGTCTCCGGACCTCGCCCTTTGGGGAGCTCCAAATCTGCCTGCCACGTGGCGGGTCCGGACCCCCTCCTCCAGAGGCGGGAGCTCCGGCCATGTTGGAAATGTAGGGATTTCGGAGCCCTCCCACCGAGAGGGGGGGGGGGTCCGGTTTCTGCCTGCCTCGTGGCGAGCCCGGAGCCCTCCTCAGAGAGTGCTCCGGGCCTGCTGGACACGTGGGGCCTTCGGGCCTCGCCCCTGCCGAAGGGGCGGGGCCCGGTCCTTCCAGTCCTGGGCCGGTGCTGCTGACGGCTCCTTTCCCCCCGCTTTATGTAGTCCCTGTCGCCATAGCCTGGAAGCCCTGCACACAGGTAGAGGAAACGTAATTCTCCTTGGGGGCTCCCCCTCCCTTATCCCATAGTCTTATTTGACTTATAGCCCCTAACCATATGCTTGGTGCTTGGGGGACTGTAGAGAGGGGGAGCTGAGCACATGGCAACCATGCACTGCATGGGTGGTTAAAAAACTCAATACACAATTTAAATGAGTACGAGGAAAGAGCAAAGTAGAGCATATTTATTTTCGCACAACTTTCCACAGGAGGAAGGCAGGCTAAACATGGAGGCCACGACCCGCCCCATTAAGAGGGGAAGCAAGACTCTACGCGCTTGGAGTCGGAACCAGGCAAAGCTGAACGTAGTCCTGTACCGTCCCCTAGGGCTTAGCTGCTCCTGGACTCTATGGAGTTTATTACGAAAAGAAAGTACTGTCCTATTTTTTCTCTAGGGGTAGAACTTACGGAGGTGTTCTATGTTCCAAGGGTTCGGGAGCAGGTACCCATCCTCGGTGGAAAGGCGCACACACCCGGGGCGGCATACTTTCGCGACTCTTAAGGGGCCTTCCCAACTAGGGGAGAGTTTGTGGGCCCCTTCGCGAGAAAGTATGCGGCGCAACACCAGGTCACCTTCCTGCAGCTCCCGGGCACGCACAGACCTCTGGTGGTAGCGCCGAAGCGCTTGTCTGTACCGCGCGTTACGGAGTGCCGCATGTAATCGAACCTCGTCGACGAGGTCGATTTCTCCACGCCGGAGGTTGTCCTGCGTGGCTTCGTCGTAAGCCCGGACACGGTGAGACTTCATGGTGATTTATGGGGGAAGTACAGCTTCAGCCCCATACACCATGAACAAGGGTGTCTCCCCGGTGGCCCGGCTCTGGGATGTCCGGTTAGCACATAGTGTGCTCGGAAGCTCATCTACCCAATTGGCACCATGTTTCTTCAGGCTGGCGAAGGTGCGAGTCTTAAGGCCCTGGAGAATCTCCGCGTTGGCTCTCTCAACTTGCCCATTGCTCCTCGGGTGAGCGACAGAGGCATAGCACACCTGAATACCAAGGTCCTTGCAGTAGTCTTGGAATGCTGCGCTGGTGAACTGGGTCCCGTTGTCGGTGATGATTCTGTTTGGGACCCCGAACTAGCAGACAATAGACTAGATGAACTTTACTGCGGATTGTTTGTTGATGGTGACAACTGGTGTAGCTTCCGGCCACTTGGTGAACTTGTCGATGGCGACATAGAGGTACCGGAATCCCCCGACGGTTCTGGGAAATGGTCCCAGGATGTCCAGCCCCCATACGGCAAATGGCCACGAGGGCGGGATCATCTGTACCGCCTGAGCCGGTGTATGGATCTGCTTGGCATGGAACTGGCACGCCTTGCAGCTCTCGACCAGCTTGACGGCATCTTGGAGTGCTGTCGGCCAGTAGAAGCCATGCCGGAAGGCTTTACCGACAAGCGTGCGTGAGGAAGAATGACTTCCACATTCGCCTCCATGGATCTCAGCGAGCAAGTCGCAGCCTTCCCCCTGGGTTATGCACCGCAATAGGATGTGGTTGGCACCATGCCGGTAGAGATCCCCCTCTACCAGCACATACCTCTTAGCCATACGCACAATCCGTTCAGCGGTTGCATGTTCATCGGGGAGGATATTGTCCTTCAAGTAGTCCTGGATCTCCGTGATCCATGCATCGGGTCTGACTTGAGCTTCTGGATCTTGAGCGCTGGGTTGCACGGAGTCCCCAGTGACTCTTACGATCCTTGGCGGCATCCATGGCTGTAGGGCCGCCGGGACCGCCAGCTTCGAGGTGCTGGTCAAGCCCCCTTCGCCTGGCTCGGCGGGCCAGGCTGTAGGCCGCAGCAACGTCCTCTCGATAACTCCTTCGGGCGCGGGGGCTCCGGTGGAAGCCTTCGTTGAAAGGTT
This sequence comes from Neostapfia colusana, assembly GCA_030760725.1. Taxonomy (NCBI): domain Eukaryota; kingdom Viridiplantae; phylum Streptophyta; class Magnoliopsida; order Poales; family Poaceae; genus Neostapfia; species Neostapfia colusana. Next base: position 74,728,543 of record JASWHV010000004.1, read on the forward strand.
GTCAGCTGCGGCATTACCAGCGCGCGGTACGTGATGCAGGTCCAAGGCGAGGAATTCTTTCTCCAACATCTGCACGTGAAGCAGATACGCAGCTAGCTGCGGGTCATTGCAGGAGCATTCGCCCTTGACTTGCTTGATGACCAGTTGGGAGTCGCCCTATGCCAACAACTGGCGAGCGCCTAAAGACAGGGCTGTCTGCAGGCCAAAGATGAGTGCTTCATACTCCGCAATGTTGTTGGTTGCCTTGAAATTTAGATGCACCATATACCCAAACTGTTCCCCCGATGGCATGAGGAGCAGTATGCCGGCACCGGCCCCCTGCTTTCGCGAGGAGCCATCGGAGAAAAGTGTCCAGTGGGGTTCGGTGAAGACCGGAGCTTGGTTCTCTGGCTCACCGCCTTCATGGCCCCCTGGGTCAGTCTTCGTTGGTGTCCACTCCGCCACAAAGTCAGCCAGTGCTTGGCTCTTGACTGCATGGCGTGGGAGGAAGTCCAGCTAAACTCCGCCAGCTCCGCCGCCCATTTAGCAACGTTGCTAGTTGCATGGGGGCTGTGAAGAATTGTCTTCAGCGGATACGAGGTGACTACCGAGACCCGGTGGGCCTGGAAGTAATGGCGGAGCTTCCTGGAGGCCACGAGCACCGCATACAGCAGCTTGTGGACTTCTAAGTACCTTGTCTTTGCATCATGAAGTACTTCGCTGATGTAGTAGACAGGCCTCTGTATGGTTCGAACCCTCTCTCTTAGGCTTGGGACGTCCTCGTCCATTGGCCCCAGCCCGCTGGAGGTGAGTGGACCCACGGGGGCCTCCGGGAACTGGGACCCGGAGGCCCTTAAGCTATCTTGATTATCCGGGAGCTCCGGGGGGTCTTGAGGGACCTCCGGGAGATCCCAATTGGCCCCTGGAGATTTATCTTGGGGTCCGGGAGACCGTCCTGGGCCTCAGGGAGGTCGACCTGGACCTCCGAGGGGTCCGGGAGACCGTCTTGGCTCTGCGGGGCCTCCTGGCGTCTGTCTTCTGCTACCGGAGCAGGTTGCAAGGGTGAGGGGTCTGGCCGCTCCGCGACAAGGACCATACTCACCACTTCTGTTGTCGCCGCAATGTAGAGCAGCAAGTGCTCCCCAGGCTCAGGGGCTACCATGATAGGTAGGGTCGTCAGGAGTCGCTTCAACTCCTGGAAAGCCTCTTCTGCTTCATCAGTCCAGGCAAAAGGGCCTGACTTGCGCAGGAGCTTAAAGAAAGGGAGTGCCCGCTCTGCTAGCCTCGTTATAAACCGACTCAGCGCGGCTAGACATCCCGTGAGTCTCTGAACATCCTTGACGCGGGCAGGGGGCCGCATCAAGTAGATGGCCTTGATCTTCTCTGGGTTGGCCTCAATCCCTCGGTGTGAGACCAGGAACCCTAAGAGCTTCCCAGAGGACACGCCGAACACACATTTGTCTGGGTTCAGCTTGGTGCGCGTAGAGCGCAACTTGTCAAAGACTAAAGCTAGGTTATCTAGTAAGGATGAACCCTGCTTGACCTTGACAACTATGTCATCGACGTACACCTCAACTAGGTCTCTTATTAACTCCCCAAAGGTTTTGTGCATCGCCCGCACAAATGTGGGGAGTGCATTCTTTAGGCCGTAAGGCATAGACACATAGCAATAAAGGCCGTTGTCGGTACCTGAGATATGGGGTACCCCCACGCACAGGGTGAAATGCCTAAGGTGCTCGCCCTTCTCCGCAGGGAGAGCTCCGAAGGCGCCACGCGTCTGGCGGGGCCGAACCTCCCTCTCCTCAGAGGGGAGCTCCGGGCCCGCCACGTGGCATACAGAAGCCGGACCTCCCCCTCCGCGGGAGAGAGGTCCGAAGGCACCACGCGTCTGGCGGGGCCGGACCTCCCTCTCCTCAGAGGAGAGCTCCGGGCCCGCCACGTGGCATGCAGAAGCCGGACCCCCCCTCCACGGGAGAGAGGTCCGGAGACGCCACGCACCCAGCGGGGCCGGACCTCCCTCTCCTCAGAGAAGAGCTCCGGACCCGCCACGTGGCATGCAGAAGCCAGACCTCCCCCTCCGCGGGAGAGAGGTCCGGAGACGCCACGCGTCCAGCGGGGCCGGACCTCCCTGTCCTCAGAGAAGATCTCCGGACCCGCCACGTGGCTGGAAGAACGGTGCTGCCTGCCCCCGGCGGTAGGCAGCGGGCGTAAAGGCGCCCCTCACCTTGCCCGTACAAGGTATTCAAGGCCCGCGTCTTCCCAAGACGCGGAAACACGGAGCACGCGCCTGTCAGGTGCTGTTGCGTCCAGTCGCATCACAGACTGGCGCGCGGTGTCAGAACCTGACAGGTAATAAACGCCGCGACAAGACATCCCATGCCGCCTGCGCCGCCATCAACCACTACGACTGGCGCACGGCATGGGCAGGGCGGCAAAAGGAAGACTCAGAAGCATTCGACCGGAGGCAACCACCGGCATAACTACAGATACGGTAGATAATAAACAATCCTCCCGGGACCACCTGTCAGGTCCCGGCTTCCCTTGTAAGCCGCCCGAGCCTTGGACTATAAAAGGCTCGGGTAGGCGTCGATAGCAGGGGTTCGCATTCTGCAACTCATATGCTAGCCATACACTCGCAAGCTGTAACTCACCCCCAAGCTCAGGCCCCCGGCCCTGAGCAGCAAGCAATACAGCGAGCTCCATAGCTCGCCGTGGACATAGGGTTTTACGCTCCGGCGGCCTGAACCACGTAAAACTTCCTGTGTCAAGCTCTCACCAACTCGTCCATACGCGCAAGCTTTCTGCTAGGAACTAGCCCCTCCGAAAAAAGAACCTCCGCGGGCTGCCCAGTGCAGGCCCGGGGGAAGTGTCGATCGCACACTTCGACATTTGGCGCGCTAGGAAGGGGGCTTTTCCCCTAGCGCGACGAGTTTCCACCAACGAAGAGGACCAAGCTTCCTTCAGCGGCGAACTCTCCCTCTCCGTGGTCACGGCGAACCGTGACCACAGGGGAGAGTACATGGTGACACACTCAGAACGGAGTGTGACGAGGCAAGCTGGGAGCCAGCAACCGGCTCTGGCAGCGCCGACCCCGGCAATGCAGGCTCCATCCAGCGTCAGGCCTCCAGTAGCGCCGGGCGTACCCGGTGGGGGTGCGCTAGCCTCAGCAAGGGCGCTACTGCGCAAGCCGCCTGCTGGGGACGCGCCTCAGGCAGCTACCCAGCAGTGGATTCGCGAGGTAAACCGTCTTGTCGTCGCCGTCGCAAACCATTGACTTCGGCGGGGATGACGCTCCGACCAACCAGCTGCGTCGCTGACGCGCACACCAACGGTTGACGAACAGACGGGGAAGTTCCAGCTCCACTAAGCTTCCGTCGAAGGACCTGGGGACAGAGCTGGAACAGTGTCGCTTAGGCCAAGATGCCCGAGTGTTCCTCGAGCGACGTCAAGAAAGGCGTCGCGCTCAGGAGGCTGGCGACAATATGACGTCGGCCTCCCCTCAGCCTGAAGGGCAGATCTTCGCTACGCGGGCTCTGCCTCAGGCATACGTCGCGCAGTATATGTCACAACCATATACCCTGCAAACGGCGCCGATACCTGCACTGGGAGCCAGTAACCGGCTCTGGCAGCGCCGACCCCGGCAATGCGGGCTCCGACAAGTGTCAGGTTTTCAGTAGCGCTGGGTGTACCTAGTGAGGGTGCGCTAGCTGCAGCGAAGAGCACTGCTACTCAATATGCCGCCGGAAGCATGCGATGCTCGGCGCGAACCAAGCATTCGCGGCATCAGAACATGCGGCAACAGAAGCGGGGTGTGCGGCCCTCGCGCCCCGCCTCCGCTTCACAAAATGGCCGTGTAAGTTTCGGCCACTCTCACCTGAGAAGTACGACGGCAGCATCAACCTGGCGGAACTCCTCCAGAGGCCGGGAAGTCCAGAAGCTCGCGGGGCGCTTCAGGAAGGGGAAGCAGCCCCTAGCTGACACCCCATCCTATAGTAAAGGAGGGCAACCGGAAGGTCGAGGACCGAGACGGCGACGACCGCCAGGTGGATTTCCAGGAGCTCCGGCGCGCCACAAAGGCAGCGCGCAATCATGGAAGCTCCATCTCCAGTGATGACGAGCACTGGAAGATGCCCTGTGACGTCTTCGGCGGGTCCGCTGACCCCCCTGTCCAGAAGCATGGCTAAGACCTGCGACGAGCGGTAGCGTCGGTGGGTGGGAACCCCCATCTGCTCCAATGACACCGACTGCCCCAGGAACATGGCTGGGGCCTGCCAACTACCGCTCATGGTGGCCCTTACCGTCGACAACATGAAAATGTACCACGTTTTGGTGGATGGTGGGGCTGGACTGAACCTCATCAGTCACGCAGCCTCCCAGAAGCTGCAGATCCCGATGGCCAAGCTCGCCCCATCAAGCCCGTTCTCAGGGGTAGGGGTAGGGCCGGGACAGGTCGTTTCCTGCGGCCGCATCAGCCTCCCGGTGACCTTTGGGGCACCGGGCAGCTACCGGACGGAGTACATTCTGGTCGACGCGGCCGAGACTGACCTCCCCTTCAATGCCATGATCGGTAAGCCAGCCCTGTACCGATTCATGGCAATAACCCATTACGGCTACCTTGTCTTGAAGATGCCTACACCGACAGGCGTCCCCAAGGTTTGTGGAGACCGTGTGGCCGCAGTATTAGCCTTGGAAGGGCTTTGGGCGCTTACAGCAACTAGAGCGCCAGCCCTCGGCAGTACAGGACCAAACCAGCTCCACCCAAGTGCACGCCACCATGCCTCTACCGCCGCACCCCACGTGCAACCCCTTGTTGAGGACGACGCCCCCACAAGGCTCATCCGAATCAGCGCCGGTGCCACCCAGACCACCCGGGTAGCCGGGGGCCAGGGTAGCATATAGGAAGGCGCGCTCGTTGCCCCCCTCCAGCATGAGGTCGATGTGCTGCATGACAGCCATCACCGAGGCCAGAGATCCCCAGGGAGGTGATGGAGCATTACTTAAAGGTCTTTCCCGACGACCAGCCGTCTGACGAGACGGAGGGTCCCCCGCTCCCGGCGCTTGGCAAACCGTGTTATTATCCCGAGGGCCGGCGAGAAGCTCCGGAAGCGCATCCACTGCACCAGTCTCAATAAGGCATGTCCTAAAGACCTATTTTCTCTTTGGTTGATAGAGCAAATAGTAGACTCGATACCAGGCCGTGATATGCTGCGCTTCCCAAATGCATGCTAGGGCTCCCATCAGACCCCTGAGTCTGAAGTAGTTGAAGGGCGCCCCCTACCTACTAATCTCGGCGTAAGCCGATTCGGCATAGCTAGGGGTCCCGCGAATTTTTGGTTTTCGCGCAATAGCTTTAACCCCATACCACAGTAACCTGTCCCGCTACCAAGAAGCAAGCACCAGGAGACCAGACCTCGGATCCCTGATACGACCTCCCGGAGCCCCCGGACGACAGCGGAGCTTCCCGCAAGGTCCAAAGCAGACTGAGGACCCCCGAGCGTCGGTCACCCGGCGATCTCCCCAGACTTAGAGCTATCCCTCACAGCTCCATGCGACGGGCAATGCCGCCAAATGGGCGGTGGAGCTACTGAAGTTTGATCTAGGTTCCCTTTCCCGCCATACAGACATTAACCGAGCATTAGTTCACTTGTGGCTGAAGTAGACGCACGCCCAGGGGGCCATGAAGACGATGAAACAGGACCATGAGCCTTGACCTTCATCAGGACCCATCAAATGATGTTCGTCCACGGCTCCCCGCGAAAGCAGGGGGCCGATGCTAGCGTACTGTTCCTCATGCCATCGGGGGAGCAGTCTGGGTATATGGCGCGTTTCAATTCCAAGGCAGCCAACACCATAGCAGAGTATGGAGTGCTTATCCTTCTCGCTAGTCGCTGGCTCAGGGCAATCCCCAGTCTGGTTATCAACCAAGACGGCGGTAACAGACCCCCCCCTTGGACCTGCACCACGTACCGCACGCTAGCAAGGCCGCAGCTGACGACCTTTCAACGAGGGCCCCCACTGCCACCGGAGCCCCTGTGCTTGAAGGGGGCCTCGAGAGGACGATGCCGCGACCCACAGCCCGGCCCGCCGAGCCGGGTGAAGGGGGCTAGACCAGCACCTCGAAGCTGGCGGTCCCGGCGGCCATGAGCGCAGACAAGGATCATAAGCGACACTGGGAACTCCGTGCAACCCAGCGCTCAAGATCCAAATGCTCAAGTCATACCCGATGCATGGATCACGGAGGTCCGGGACTACTTGAAAGACAATATCCTCCCTGATGAACGTGTATCCGCTGAACGGATAGCACGTGTGGCTAAGAGACACATGGCGGTAAAGGGGGATCTCTACCGACGTGGCGCCAACCACATCCTATTGCGGTGCATAACCCAGGGAGAAGGCTGCGACTTGTTCGCTGAGATCCATGGAGGCGAATGTGGGAGTCATTCTTCCTCACGCACTCTTGTCGGTAAAGCCTTTCGGCATGGCTTCTACTAGCCGGCAACACTCCAGGATGCCGTCGAGCTGGTCGAGAGCTGCTAGGCATGCCTGTTCCATGCCAAGCAGATCCATACACCGGCTTGGGCGGTACGGATGATCCAGTCCGCATGGCCATTTGCCGTACTAGGGCTGGACATCCCGTGCCTGGGACCATTTCCCAGAACCGAAGACAGGGACCCGCTCCCGAACCTTCGGAACACGGAACACCGCTGTAAGTTCTACCCCTAGAGCAACAATAGGGCAGGCCCTTCTTTTCGTAGTAATTTCCATAAAAGCCCGTGAACCGGGCTTGGAGCAACTAAGCCTCAGGGGACGGTCCAGGACTACGTTCAGCTTCGCCTGGTTCCGACCCCAAGCGCGTAGAGTCTTGCTTCCCTTGAGGTAGGTCGTGGCCTACATATGCGGCCCCCTTCCCCCGTATGGAAATTTATATGAAAAGAAGCCCACCCTACGTTGCTCTTCTTTGGTACTCATTTAATTTACTTGTTAAATTTCTATGATTACCCTACTAACGCGTGCTCACTATGCGTCCAACTTCCTCTTCTCATTTTCATCTTTAGTCGGAATTTGCTGCAGATATGACTAAGGAACAGAGGGGGGAGCCCCCAAGGAGAATTACTTTTTCCTTATGTGCAGGATTTTTCAGCCTCAGCTCCCCGCAGGAGTATGGTAGGCGCATCCACCCAATGGAACGCACCTACCAGGGGGCCGCTACGGGATCGCGGTAGGCCAAAAACCCTAAGGAAAGATGAAAGGGCTAGCCCTCACAGGGGTAGGGTCCGAAGGCCCCACGTGTCCAGCAGGGCCGGAGCTCCCACAGCCGGACCTCCCACCTCGGACCTCCCACCTCTTCGGGGGAGCTCCGGGACCGCCGCGTGGTCTACAGGAGTCGGACCTCCCCCCCTCCCTCTGCGGGGAGAGGCCCGGGACCTCCACGTGCCTTGCGAGCCTGGACCTCCTCCCAGGCAGGAGCTCCGGGCCTGCCACGTGACCAACAAGCTCGGGCCCCCCCTCCGATCTCGTGAGGCGGGTCCTGGAGACCTCCGGAACACTTGGTATACAGTGGGGACCCGGACAAGGTGTCCATGCAGAGCTTCGAGATTGGTCAAGGCCTCCGAGCCCTTGCGGAGCTAAGGGCTCGGTCAGGAAAGGCCAAGAAGAAGTCTAGGGCATGCAGACACAAAGAAACAGGAGTCTGTCCATACAAAGGCTCCACGAGCTGGGCAACAGACTCAACAAAAATAAAGAAAGGAAGTACAGGGCCTTGTGGACATAAGGGCGGGTGCCTAGGGGTCCCCGGACTCCCGATGAAACCTAGAGGCCACGAGGGCAGCTAAGTCCTCGACTTCGGCCCGAGCAGCTTCCTCCTGGTCGGCGATGGGTCCTAAACGGACCGGCCCCAGGGAAAAGGAAGGATCTCGGCTAACAAAGCACGACAGAACGTGCATTGCAACCTCCTTCGCAAGACCCCGACCTTCTGCTTCCAGCTCGTCGGCGATCACTGATTCGAGCCGACCTAGCTCGTCGCCGAGAGACTCAAGGGCTGGGGCTGCTTCGGACACCGGCCGTGCTGGGGTCTCCACCTGCACAGGGCTAAAACCAAGGGAGCCAAGGCGGATCCCGCCTTAGCAATGAAGCACCAGACCGCCTGGGCCTCGGCAGTCCGCAGGGACTGGAGCCTCTCTACCTCTTGACGGACCGCTAGCTTGCGATCCATCGCCGCCTGAAGCACCTTGGAAGATTGATCCTCCCTCGCGGCGACAGCCGACTCACGGAGCTCCAACTCCTCAGTCCGAGCCCTTAGCTCCTCCACCTTGGCCCTCAGCCGAGCGGTGGTCTTCTCCTCCTCGTCCGCAGCAGCGCGTTCCCGATCAGCGACGGCATGCTCCCGACGGGCTACCTGCAGCTGCAACTCCTCCGCGGCGGCGGAACACTCCTTGGCTTTGGCTTCAGCTTTGGCCAGTGCCTCGCGGTAGGTGGCACGAACTCGCTGGGCCTCTAGCTCCAAGCGGCTAATGGCCTTCTTCTGGGCGCCAAGAAGAGCACTCATGGCCTCAAGCCTTGACTGCCTTGAGTCGAGGTCCGCCCGGGCCCGCTGCTGCCAGCTGAGAAGGCGGTCCCTCTCGCCGGCCAATGCCTTCCGCTCCTGCTCAAAGGCAGATTGGAGCTGCCGGGAGCTGGTCTGGGCACGCTCCATGGCGTCCCACACGGGTACCGGAGCAGGAGGAGCGGGAGTCGCGCCGCCGGACCCCCCGGACGAGTCCAAGACCGGCGGGAGCGCCGGCGCCTCGACAGCTACAGGGGGGCGCTGTCCTGAGCAGGCCAGGGGGCCAGCAGGCACACCTACAGCGGCCCTCCCGGTCTCAAGACCTGGCTTCTGGGCTGGTGAAGGAGGACGGGGAGGAGCAGATGCGACCACTGAGGCCACTGCCCCCGTCGATTTGGGAGCTATGGGGGCTGCCGCGGCCCCCAAGTGCCGAGGCGCGGAGGCCCCGCTGGTTGAAGGCGGCCGGATAAGAGGCCCGCCCCTGGCAGCCGGTCGGTCCCTGCAAAGAAGAAGAGGCACTCAGAATAAGAGAAGAGGCAGGAGCTCTACTCCTATAAGTCAGAAAGAATAACACTTACTGAGCGGCATGAGCGCTCCAGCGAGCTTGCTGCACTGGCCTCTGGGCTGTAGCTGAACTACAAGGACCAGCGGCTGGAACGGTCGCGGAATGGGACGCCTGGACCTCCGGCGCGCTCGCCGGCGTCGCCCCACCAACATCCATCCTGGGAGCCCCGCCGCTTGAGAGAGGATGGCGAGATACTTGGGCTGATTTGGACGGCTGCTGTCTAGGGAGAGACCCGCCGGGGAGGCACACTCGGGACCTCTTTGGGTCGCCACCCGATGGACCAGCACCTCCGGGAGATGGAAGCAAGGTAGCTCCGGCACCCTGGGTTGGCACAGGCGGCACCCTTGGAGGGGACCGAGCGCGTTTTTTCTCTAGATGCCCGGGGGCCGGCTCTTTACCTTTCCCTTTATCGGCGGCTTGGGTTCCGTCGACTCTGGGGGAAGGTTTGGCAACAGTGGATGCCTCATGCCCTGATTCGGGGGGCTCGGTTCCTGGAATGGTGATACCCCGGAAGGCATCCCCAACCTGACGAACGGCAATCCCGATATCATCAAGGTTCGGCATCTTCCGCAGGAGCTCCGACCTCCTCTGAGGCTCCAAGTAGAGGGGAGTGGCAGAAGGCGGAAGGACGGGGACACCGCTGGGGATATAGTCACCGCTCACCTTGCTCACCATCTCCTCCAGGTCCTCGTTGGAAGGGACAGAGTCAGGGCCTCTCTCCAGCCTGGTACAGTCCTGTTCACCGGTGTAGTACCACGCTGGGCGGCTGCGTTGCTGCAAGGGAGCGATGCGGCGTGACATGAAGTCCATCAGCACCATCAGAGATGTCAGCCCCTCGTTGGCCAAGAACCGGATCCGCTCCAAGACCGGAGTGTACTCCTGCTCCAGCTCAGGGATCTCCTCCCAGAAGCGGCGATCGGTGCTCGGGCTGGCGGTTGGGAGTTCTAGGCGATCGTGCTCATCGGCCTGCACTACCACCCAGCTCTCCCTCCAGTTCTCCCACCTTGATGCGCTGAAGGGCAGAAGGTATCCGGAGACCTTGGGGTCTTTGCAGCGATGCTGGAAGTAATACGCCCCCATCTGAGTCTTTGAGCCGCGTTCGGTCGTACACAGCACAAAGAAGTGGCGGAAGAGCGTCACGGAGGCGTGCACCCCCACGAACATCTCGCAGAAGTGGACAAAAACTGCCGCCATTGCGAGGGAGTTGGGGGAGAGATGGTGGAGTTGGAGACCGTATGTCTCCAGCAGGGTGACGAAGAAGGAAGAAATCGGCGGAACGAACCCCGCCAGAGCATAAGCGGTAAAAAAGACCATCTCCCCCTTTCCCAGGACCAGGGGGAGAGATCCTCGGCGGAGCCGATGCTTCTGCTCTTCCGAGCGCCAGCCCAGCAGCCTGCGCACTGGCCCGAGCTCGGAGGAACGAACGAGGCACGTCGGAAGCAAGTTGGAAGCCATAGCGAAAGAGGGCGCAAGAGTTCAAGGGAAGTACGAGCGCAATGCGAAGGGAAGCCACGATGCGGGTGAGATCACCTTTTAAAACTTTCCAGGGATGGTGCGAGTTAATTCGAAAACATCCGGAAACATCGCATCGGCGACCTCGCCGGCTCCGAGACTGGGCGCCAATGAAAGCTGGGCCCAAGCCGCTTAGCTAAAGCGGTAGGGTCAAAGAGTCGGTCTCCTAAGAAGATGAGCCGGCAAGGCCCTTAGGCGGTTCCCGAAGAAAGCGCCGCAACGTGCAGAAGTGGCAGCCTTCGGAACCACCGCAGTAAAAGCAATCATCAAGTGGGCGCACGCTCTCACGACCCCGCGGCCGTTCGTGCTCCAGCAGCGGTCAGGTCGGGACTTAGAGAAAGTGCGCGGATCGGAAGAGACGGAGGTCCCACATCGGGCTCGCTATCTCCCCCGAGATGGGCCCAGGGGCCACTGTCGGTACCTGAGATATTGGGTACCCCCGCGCACAGGGTGAAATGCCTAAGGTGCTCGCCCTTCTCCGCAGGGAGAGCTCCGAAGGCACCACGCGTCTGGCGGGGCCGAACCTCCCTATCCTCAGAGGGGGGCTCCGGGCCCGCCACGTGGCATACAGAAGCCGGACCTCCCCCTCCGCGGGAGAGAGGTCCGAAGGCGCCACGCGTCTGGCGGGGCCGGACCTCCCTCTCCTCAGAGGAGAGCTCCGGGCCCGCCACGTGGCATGCAGAAGCCGGACCCCCCCCCCTCCGCGGGAGAGAGGTCTGGAGACGCCACGCGTCCAGCGGGGCCAGACCTCCCTCTCCTCAGAGAAGATCTCCGGACCCGCCACGTGGCATGCAGAAGCCGGACCTCCCCCTCCGCGGGAGAGAGGTCCGGAGACGCCACGCGTCCAGCGGGGCCGGACCTCCCTCTCCTCAGAGAAGAGCTCCGGACCCGCCACGTGGCTGGAAGAACGGTGCTGTCTGCCCCCGGGCGGTAGGCAGCGGGCGTAAAGGCGCCCCTCACCTTGCCCGTACAAGTTATTCAAGGCCCACGTCTTCCCAAGACACGGAAACACGGAGCACGCGCCTGTCAGGTGCCGTTGCGTCCAGTCGCATCACAGACTGGCGCGCGGTGTCAGAACCTGACAGGTAATAAACGCCGCGACAAGACATCCCATGCCGCCTGCGCCGCCATCAACCACTACGACTGGCGCACGGCATGGGCAGGGCGGCAAAAGGAAGACTCAGAAGCATTCGACTGGAGGCAACCACCGGCATAACTACAGATACGGTAGATAATAAACAATCCTCCCGGGACCACCTGTCGGGTCCCGGCTTCCCTTGTAAGCCGCCCGAGCCTTGGACTATAAAAGGCTCGGGTAGGCGTCGATAGCAGGGGTTCGCATTCTGCAACTCATACGCTAGCCATACACTCGCAAGCTGTAACTCACCCCCAAGCTCAGGCCCCCGGCCCTGAGCAGCAAGCAATACAGCGAGCTCCATAGCTCGCCGTGGACGTAGGGTTTAAGCTCCGGCGGCCTGAACCACGTAAAACATCCTGTGTCAAGCTCTCACCAACTCGTCCATACGCGCAAGCTCTCCGCTAGGAACTAGCCCATCCGAAAAAAAAACCTCCGCGGGCTGCCCAGTGCAGGCCCGGGGGAAGTGTCGATCGCACACTTCGACAGCCGTCTACTGTGATGAAGGAGGTGTGCTCCTCGTCCTCCCTAGACATGGGGATATGATGGAAACCCGAGTAGGCATCTAGGAAGCACAGCATATCACAGCTTGACGTTGAGTCTACTATTTGATCTATTCTAGGGATAGGGAATGGATCTTTGGGACATGCCTTATTGAGACTGGTGTTGTCGGTACCTGAGATATGGGGTACTCCCGCGCACAGGGTAAAATGCCTAAGGTGCTCACCCTTCTCCGCAGGGAGAGCTCCGAAGGCGCCACGCGTCTGGCGGGGCCGGACCTCCCTCTCCTCAGAGGAGAGCTCCGGGCCCGCCACGTGGCATACAGAAGCCGGACCTCCCCCTCCGCGGGAGAGAGGCCCGAAGACGCCACGCGTCCAGCAAGGCCGGACCTCCCTCCCCTCAGAGGTGAGCTCCGGGCCCGCCACGTGGCATACAGAAGTCGGACCTCCCCCTCCGCGGGAGAGAGGTCCGAAGGCGCCACGCGTCCAGCGGGGCCAGCCCTCCCTCTCCTCAGAGAAGAGCTCCGGACCCGCCACGTGGCTGGAAGAACGGTGCTGCCTGCCCCCGAGCGGTAGGCAGCGGGCGTAAAGGCGCCCCTCACCTTGCCCGTACAAGGTATTCAAGGCCCGCGCCTTCCCAAGACGCGGAGACGCGGAGCACGTGTCTGTCAGGTGCCGTTGTGCCCAGTCGCATCACAGACTGGCGCGCGGTGTCAGAACCTGCCAGGTAATAAACGCCGCGACAAGACATCCCATGACGCCTGCGCCGTCATCAACCACTACGACTAGTGCACGGCATGGGCAGGGCGGCAAAAGGAAGACTCAGAAGCATTCGACCGGAGGCAACCACCGGTATAACTACAGATACGGTAGATAATAGACGATCTTCCCGGGACCACCTGTCGGGTCCCGGCTTCCCTTGTAAGCCGCCCGAGCCTTGGACTATAAAAGGCTCGGGTAGGCGTCGATAGCAAGGGTTCGCATTCTGCAACTCATACGCTAGCCATACACTCTCAAGCTGTAACTCACCCCAAAGCTCAGGCCCCCGGCCCTGAGCAGCAAGCAATACAGCGAGCTCCATAGCTCGCCGTGGACGTAGGGTTTTACGCTCCGGCGGCCTGAACCACGTAAAACTTCCCGTGTCAAGCTCTCGCTAACTCGTCCATTCGCGCAAGCTCTCCGCTAGGAACTAGCCCCTCCGAAAAAAGAACCTCCGCGGGCAGCCCAGTGCAGGCCCGGGGGAAGTGTCGATCACACACTTCGACATTTGGCGCGCCAGGAAGGGGGGCACTTTTCCCATAGCGCGACGAGTTTCCGCCAACAAAGATGACCAAGCTCCCTTCGGCGGCAAGCTCACCTCCCCCGCCTCCGCGACAAGCCGCGGATAGGGGGGAGTACAAGCCAACACACTCAGGACGGAGTGTGTCAGTACAAGCTGGGAGCCAGCAACCGGCTCTGGCAGCGCCGACCCCGGCAATGCAGGCTCCAACCAGCGTCATATCTCCAGTAGCGCCGGGCGTACCCGGAAGGGGCGCGCTAGCTGCAGCAAGAGCGCTACTGCACAATCTGCCCGCTGGAGACGCGCCTCAGGCAGCGACCCAGCGGTGGATTCTCGAGGTAGACCGTCTTGTCGTCGCTGCCGCAAGCCCACGACTCCGGCGGAGACGACACTCCAACCAGTCGGCCGTGTCGCTGATACGCACGCCGATGGCTGATGAACAGACGGCAGATTCCAGCTCTGCCAGCCCTCAATCGATGGATCTGAGGACAGAGCTGGAGCGGTGTCGCTCAGGTCAAGATGCCCGGGTATACCTCGAGCAATGCCGAGAAAGGCGTCGCTACCAAGGAGCTGACGACAGCATGACGTCGGCCTCGACCCAGACTGGAGAGCAGACCTTCGCCATGCGACCTCTGCCCCAGGCCTGCACTGTGCAGAATATGCCACAGTCGTATGTACTGCAGACGGCGCCCCCGGCCTACGGTGCAGCTTTGCCCGTACCGGGGTACACTGTGCCTGGTGCGAACACAGCGTTCGCGGCACCAGAACCTGCGGTGACGGAAGCAGGATGTGCAGCCCTCGCGCCCCATCTTCGCTTTGCGAAGTGGCCGCGCAAGTTTCGGCCACACCTGCCCGAGAAGTACGACGGCAGCGTCAACCCGGCGGAGTTTCTCCAGATCTACTCCACCGCCGTACTTGCCGCAGAAGGGAATGAAGCCATCATGGCCAATTACTTCCCTGTCGCCTTGACCAGTCCAGCCCGGTCTTGGCTCATGAACCTCCCCCAAGGTTCCGTCACCTCCTGGGGAGAGCTTTGCCGACAGTTCATAGCCATCTTCGGCAGCTCCTACACCCGGCCTGGCACGGAGCTCGACCTCCACGCCGTCCAGCAGCAGCATGGGGAGTCGCTGCGCTCTTTCATCCAGCGGCTCTCCCAGGTGCGGAACACCATCCCACACATTCAAAATGCTTCTGTGGTGGTGGCGTTCTGGCAAGGCGTCCGGGACAAGAAGATGCTCGAGAAGCTCGCGACCAGTGAGGTCCGTGACGTCTCAGAGCTCTTCAGCTTGGCGGACAAATGCGCCAGAGCTGCCGAAGGACGGAACTCGCACTCGCTGCCATCCTCCGAGTCAGGGGGACTGCCCGGATCCAGTCCTACTCCCTGTGGAAGCAGCAGGAAGGCCAAGGGCCGAGGCAGAAGCAAGATAGAGTCACCGACCGCAGTCCCAGTCGTCACTGCAGCGACGCTCGGTGGGGCTCAGGGGCCGCGCCCCGACAAGAAGCAGCGAAGGTCACCAATTCCAGAAGGTGATAAAGGCAGTATGTGCCCCGTGCACGGCAGCTGTCGCCACACTGCTGCCAAGTGCCGGGAGATCCGAAGGCTCGCAGAGCGTTTCCGCAAGGAGAAGCGGCAGCGAGCTGATGACATGCCCTTCCGTCCAAAGGAAGGTGAGCAGAGGGTGGATGTTCCAGATAACATCGACCACCCAGAGGAGATCCGGGAGCCTCCGCGTGTCGTGAAGGCGGCACGCAATCACAAGGATTCCGACTCCAGCGGCGATGAGCGTCGGAAGAAGCTCTACGTCATATACGGCGGGTCCGCCGACCCCTCGTCCCGAAGCGCAGTCAAGACTCTGCGCCGAGCGGTAGCGTCGGTGGCGCCACTCCCAAGTGCGGCACCGCACCTAAAGTGGATGGGGACCCCCATCAGCTTTGATGCCACCGACTGCCCCAGGAACATGGCTGGGGCCGGCCAGCTGCCGCTCCTGGTGGCCCCTACCATCGCCAACGTGAGAATGTACCACGTTTTGGTGGATGGAGGGGCTGGGCTGAACCTCATCAGCCGTGCAGCTTTCCAGAAGCTGGAGATCCCGATGGCCAAGCTCACCCCGTCGAGTCCGTTCTCAGGGGTAGGGCCGGGACAGGTTATCCCCTACGGCAGCATTAGTCTCCCGGTGACCTTCGGGGCTCCGGACAGCTATCGAACAGAGTACATCCAGTTCGACGTAGCGGAGATAGACCTCCCCTTCAACGCCATAATCGGCAGGCCAGCCCTGTACCAGTTCATGGCTGTAGCCCATTATGGCTACCTTGTCCTGAAGATGCCAACGCCGACAGGTGTTCTCAGGATTCGTGGGGACCGCACTGCTGCAGTGTCGGCCCTGGAGAAGCTCCAAGCACTCGCGACAGCTGGGACCTCAGCCCCTGGCAATACGGAACCGGACCAGCTCCGCCCGTGTGCACGTCACCGTGCTTCCACCACAGCACCCCGGGTGCAACCTCTCGACGAGGGCGGCGTCCCCTTAAAGGTCGTCCAAGTCGGCGCCGAAGCTACCCAGACCACCCGGGTGGCCGGGGGCCTGGATAGTAAATAGGAAGGCGCGCTCGTCACCTTCCTCCGGCACAACGTCGACGTGTTTGCATGGCAGCCGTCACAGATGCCGGGGATCCCCAGGAAGGTGATCGAGCACCACTTGAAAGTCTTCCCCGACGCCCGACAGGTTCAACAGAAGCCCCGCAAGCAGTCCATTGAGCGGCAGAACTTCATCCGTGAGGAAGTCATGAAGCTGCTGGACGCTGGCTTCATACGGGAGGTCCACCACCCACGATGGTTGGCGAACCCCGTCGTTGTCCCGAAGGCCGGCGGGAAGCTCCGGATGTGCATCGACTACACCAGTCTCAATAAGGCATGTCCTAAAGATCCATTCCCTCTCCCTAGAATAGACCAAATAGTAGACTCAACGTCAGGCTGTGATATGCTGTGCTTCCTAGACGCCTATTCGTGTTTCCATCAGATCCCCATGTCTAGGGAGGACGAGGAGCACACCTCCTTCATCACAGTAGACGGCCTTTATTGCTATGTGTCTATGCCTTACAACCTAAAGAATGCACTCCCCACCTTTGTGCGGGCAATGCACAAAACCTTTGGGGAGTTAATAAGAGACCTGGTTGAGGTGTATGTCGATGACATAGTTGTCAAGGTCAAGCAGGGTCCGTCCCTGCTAGATAACCTAGCCCTAGTTTTTGACAAGTTGCGCTCTACACGCACCAAGCTGAACCCAGATAAATGTGTGTTCGGCGTGTCCTCTGGGAAGCTCTTAGGGTTCCTGGTCTCGCACCGGGGGATTGAGGCCAACCCAGAGAAGAGCAAGGCCATCGACTTGATGCGGCCCCCAGCCCGCGTCAAAGATGTCCAGAAACTCACAGGATGTCTAGCCGCGCTGAGTCGGTTTATACCGAGGCTAGCAGAGCGGGCACTCCCTTTCTTTAAGCTCCTGCGCAAGTCGGGCCCCTTTGCCTGGACTGACGAAGCGGAAGAGGCTTTCCAGGAGTTGAAGCGATTCCTGACGACCCTACCAGTCATGGTAGCCCCTGAGCCCGGAGAGCACCTGTTGCTCTACATCGCGGCAACAACTGAAGTAGTGAGTATGGTCCTCGTCGCAGAGCGGCCGGACCACTCATCTTCACAACCTGCTCCGGTAGCAGAAGACAGATGCCAGGAGGCCCGCAGGACCAAGACGGTCTCCCGGGCCTCCAAGGCAACCTCCCGGAGGTCCAGGTCGGCCTCCCGGAGGTCCCGGGCAGTCTCCCGGACCTCCAAGATAAACCCCCGGGGGCCCCGCAGGACCCCCCGGGGGCCAAATGGGACCTCCCAGAGGTCCCCCAAGACCCCCCGGAGCTCCCGAACAATCAAGATAGCCTAAGGGCCTCCGGGTCCCAGCTCCCGGAGGTCCCCGTGGGTCCGCCCACCTCCAGAGGGCCAATGGACGAGGACCCCCCAGACCTGAGAAAGAGGGTTCAAACCGTACAGAGGCCTGTCTACTACGTCAGTGAAGTGCTCCATGATGCCAAGACAAGGTACCTGGAAGTCCACAAGCTGCTGTATGCGGTGCTCGTTGCCTCCAGGAAGCTCCGCCATTACTTCCAGGCCCACCGGGTCTCGGTAGTCACCTCGTATCCACTGAAGACAATTCTTCACAGCCCCCATGCGACGGGCAATGTTGCTAAATGGGCGGCGGAGCTAGCGGAGTTTGAGCTGGACTTCCTCCCACGCCATGCAGTCAAGAGCCAAGCACTGGCTGACTTTGTGGCGGAGTGGACACCAACGGAGTCTGACCCAGGGGGCCATGGGGGCGGAGAACCGGAGCACCAAGCTCCGGTCTTCACCGAACCCCACTGGACACTCTTCTTCAACGGCTCCTCGCGAAAGCAGGGGGCCGGTGCCGGCGTACTGCTCCTCATGCCATCGGGGGAACAGTTTGGGTATATGGTGCGTCTCAATTTCAAGGCAACCAACAACATGGCGGAGTATGAAGCACTCATCTTTGGCTTGCAGACAGCCCTGTCTTTAGGCGCTCGCCAGTTGTTGGCACAGGGCGACTCCCAGCTGGTCATCAAGCATGTCAAGGGCGAATGCTCCTGCAATGACCCCCAGCGAGCTGCATATCTGCTTCACGTACAGATGTTGGAGAAAGAATTCCTTGCCTTGGTCCTGCACCACGTACCGCGCGCCGGTAATACCGCAGCCGACGACCTTTCAACGAAGGCTTCCAACGGAGCCCCTGCGCCCGAAGGAGTCTTTGAGAGGACATTGCTGTGGCCCACAGCCCGGCCCGCCGAACCGGGCGAAGGGGCTTGACCAGCACCTCGAAGCTGGCGGTCCCGGTGGCCCTACAACCGTGGGCGCCGCCAAGGATTGTAAGCGTCACTGGGGACTCCGTGCAACCCAGCGCTCAAGATCCAGAAGCTCAAGTCAGACCCGATGCATGGATCACGGAGATCCGGGACTACTTGAAGGACAATATCCTCCCTGATGAACATGCAACCGCTGAACGGATTGTGCGTATGGCTAAGAGGTACGCGCTGGTAGAGGGGGATCTCTACCGGCGTGGCGCCAACCACATCCTATTGTGGTGTATAACCCAGGGGGAAGGCTGCGACTTGCTCGCTGAGATCCATGGAGGCGAATGTGGAAGTCATTCTTCCTCACGCACGCTTGTCGGTAAAGCCTTCCGGCATGGCTTCTACTGGCCGACAGCACTCCAGGATGCCGTCAAGCTGGTCGAGAGCTGCAAGGCGTGCCAGTTCCACGCCAAGCAGATCCATACACCGTCTCAGGCGGTACAGATGATCCCGCCCTCGTGGCCGTTTGCCGTGTGGGGGCTGGACATCCTGGGGCCATTCCCCAGAACCGTCGGGGGGTTCCGGTACCTCTATGTCGCCATCGACAAGTTCACCAAGTGGCCGGAAGCTACACCAGTTGTCACCATTAATAAACAATCAGCAGTAAAATTCATCAGATCCATTGTCTGCCGGTTCGGGGTCCCAAACAGGATCATCACTGACAATGGGACCCAGTTCACCAGCGCAGCATTTCAAGACTACTGCGAGGACCTTGGCGTTCAGGTATGCTATGCCTCGGTCGCTCACCCGAAGAGCAATGGGCAAGTCGAGAGGGCCAATGCGGAGATTCTCCGGGGCCTCAAGACTCGTACCTTCGCCAGCCTGAAGAAACATGGTGCCAATTGTGTAGATGAACTTCCGAGCACACTATGGGCTAACCGGACATCCCAGAGCCGGGCCACCGGGGAGACACCCTTCTTCATGGTGTACGGGGTCGAAGCTGTACTTCCTCCAGAAATCACCATGAAGTCTCACCGTGTCCGGGCTTACGACGAAGCCGCGCAGGACAACCTCCGGCGTGGAGAAATCGACATCGTCGACGAGGTCCGATTACATGCGGCACTCCGTAATGCGCGGTACAGACAGGCGCTTCGGCGCTACCACCAGAGGTCTGTGCGTGCCCGGGAGCTGCAGGAAGGTGACCTGGTGTTGCGGCGCATATTTCTCACGAAGGGGCCCACAAACTCTCCCCTAATTGGGAAGGCCCCTTCCGAGTCACGAAAGTATGCCGCCCCGGGTGTGTGCGCCTTTCCACCGAGGATGGGGACCTGCTCCCGAATCCTTGGAACATAGAACACCTCCGTAAGTTCTACACCTAAGAGCAAAAATAGGTCAGTACTTTCTTTTCGTAATGAACCCCATAGAGTCCAGGAGCAGCACTCGGAGCAGCTAAACCCCAGGGGACGGTCCAGGACTACGTTCAGCTTTGCCTGGTTCCGACTCCAAGCGCGTAGAGTCTTGCTTCCCCTCTTAATGGGGTGGGTCGTGGCCTCCATGTTTAGCCTGCCTTCCTCCTATGGGAGGTTGTGCGAAAAGAAGTCTGCCCTACTTTGCTCTTTCCTTGTACTCATTTGAATTGTGAATTGAGATACTTTTTTATCACCCTTGCAGTACATGCTGCCGTGTGCTCAGCTCCCCCTCTCTACAAACCCCCAAGCATCAAGCGTATGGTTGGGGGCTGTAAGTCAAATAAGACTGTAAAACAAGGGAGGGGGAGCCCCCAAGGAGAATTGCGTTTCCTCTACCTATGTGCAGGACTTCCTGGATTGCGGCAACGGGGACTGCGTGAGACAGGGGGAAAGGAGCTACCAACTACTTCGACCCAGGGCTAGAAGGGGCGGGACCCAGGGGTCCCACGAGTCCAGCAGGCCCGGAAAGCTCCCCTTCCTTGAGAGGGGCTCCGGGCTCGCCACGTGGCAGACGGAAGCCGGAACTCCCCCCGCGGTGGAAGAGCTCCGAAAGCCCTGCATGCTCAACATGGCCGGGGCTCCCATCCCCGTAGTAAGAGCAATCATCAAGTGGGAGCACGCTCTCACGACCCGGCGGCCGTTCGTGCTTCGGCAGCGGTCAAGTCGGGACTTAGAGAAAGTGCGCGGATCGGAAGAGACGGAGGTCCCACCTCGGGCTCGCTATCTCCCCCGAGATGGGCCCGGGGGCCACTGTCGGTACCTGAGATATGGGGTACCCCCGCGCACAGGGTAAAATGCCTAAGGTGCTCGCCCTTCTCCGCAGGGAGAGCTCCGAAGGCACCACGCGTCTGGCGGGGCCGAACCTCCCTCTCCTCACAGGAGAGCTCCGGGCCCGCCATGTGGCATACAGAAGCCGGACCTCCCCCTCCGCGGGAGAGAGGCCCGAAGACGCCACGCGTCCAGCGAGGCCGGACCTCCCTCCCCTCAGAGGTGAGCTCCGGGCCCGCCACGTGGCATGCAGAAGTCGGACCTCCCCCTCCGCGGGAGAGAGGTCCGAAGGCGCCACGCGTCCAGCGGGGCCGGACCTCCCTCTCCTCAGAGAAGAGCTCCGGACCCGCCACGTGGCTGGAAGAACGGCGCTGCCTGCCCCCGAGCGGTAGGCAGCGGGCGTAAAGGCTCCTCTCACCTTGCCCGTACAAGGTATTCAAGGCCCGCGCCTTCCCAAGACGCGGAGACGCGGAGCACACGTCTGTCAGGTGCCGTTGCGCCCAGTCGCATCACAGACTGGCGCGCGGAGTCAGAACCTGCCAGGTAATAAACGCCGCGACAAGACATCCCATGCCGCCTGCGCCGTCATCAACCACTACGACTAGCGCACGGCATGGGCAGGGCGGCAAAAGGAAGACTCAGAAGCATTCGACCGGAGGCAACCACCGGTATAACTACAGATACGGTAGATAATAGACGATCTTCCCGGGACCACCTGTCGGGTCCCGGCTTCACTTGTAAGCCGCCCGAGCCTTGGACTATAAAAGGCTCGGGTAGGCATCGATAGCAAGGGTTCGCATTCTGCAACTCATACGCTAGCCATACACTCTCAAGCTGTAACTCACCCCCAAGCTCAGGCCCCCGGCCCTGAGCAGCAAGCAATACAGCGAGCTCCATAGCTCGCCGTGGACGTATGGTTTTACGCTCCGGCGGCCTGAACCACGTAAAACTTCCCATGTCAATCTCTCGCTAACTCGTCCATTCGCGCAAGCTCTCCGCTAGGAACTAGCCCCTCCGAAAAAAGAACCTCCGCGGGCTGCCCAGTGCAGGCCCGGGGGAAGTGTCGATCGCACACTTCGACAGGTGTAGTCGATGCACATACGGAGCTTCCCGCCGGCCTTCGGGACAACGACGGGGTTCGCCAACCATCGGGGGTGGTGGACCTCCCGTATGAAGCCAGCGTCCAGCAGCTTCTTGACTTCTTCACGGATGAAGTTTTGCCGCTCGATGGACTGCTTGCGGGGCTTCTGTTGAACCGGCTGGGCGTCGGGGAAGACTTTCAAGTGGTGCTCGATCACCTCCCTGGGGATCCCCGGCATCTGTGATGGCTGCCATGCAAACACGTCGACGTTGTGCCGGAGGAAGGTGACGAGTGCGCCTTCCTATTTGCTATCCAGGCTCCCGGCTACCCGGGTGGTCTGGGTAGCTTCGGCGCCGACTTGGACGACGTTTAAGGGGACGCCGCCCTCGTCGAGAGGTTGCACCCGGGGTGCTGGGGCGGAAGCACGGTGACGTGCGCTCGGGCGGAG
This sequence comes from Neostapfia colusana, assembly GCA_030760725.1. NCBI lineage: Eukaryota > Viridiplantae > Streptophyta > Magnoliopsida > Poales > Poaceae > Neostapfia > Neostapfia colusana. The sequence goes on from JASWHV010000004.1 coordinate 74,750,663, forward strand.
CTGGTCCGGCTCCGTATTGCCGGGGGCTGATGCCCCAGCTGTTGCGAGCGCTTGGAGCTTCTCCAGGGCCGACACTGCAGCAGTGCGGTCCCCACGAATCCTGAGAACGCCCGTCGGTGTTGGCATCTTCAGGACGAGGTAGCCGTAGTGTGCTACAGCCATGAACCGGTACAGGGATGGCCTGCCGATTATGGCGTTGAAGGGGAGGTCTATCTCCGCTACGTCGAACAGAATGTACTCTGTTCGATAGCTGTCCGGAGCCCCGAAGGTCACCGGGAGACTAATGTTGCCGTAGGGGATAACCTGTCCCGGCCCTACCCCTGAGAACGGGCTCGACGGGGTGAGCTTGGCCATCGGGACCTGCAGCTTCTGGAAAGCTGCATGGCTGATGAGGTTCAGCCCAGCTCCTCCATCTACCAAAACGTGGTACATTCTCACGTTGGCGATGGTAGGGGCTACCAGGAGCGGCAGTTGGCCGGCCCCAGCCATGTTCCTGGGGCAGTCGGTGGCGTCAAAGCTGATGGGGGTCCCCATCCACTTAAGGTGCGGTGCAGCACTTGGTAGTGGCGCCACCGACGCTACCGCTCGGCGCAGAGTCTTGACTGCGCTTCGGGACGAGGGGTCGGCGGACCCGCCGTATATGACGTAGAGCTTCTTCCGACGCTCATCGTCACTGGCGCTGGAGTCCTCATGATTGCGTGCCGCCTTCACGACACGCTGAGGCTCCTGGATCTCCTCTGGGTGGTTGTCGAAGTGTTCAGTCGACACTTCCCCCGGGCCTGCACTGGGCAGCCCGCGGAGGTTCTTTTTTCGGTGGGGCTATTCTCTAGCGGAGAGCTTGCGCAGATGGACGAGTTAGTAAGAGCTTGACACGGTGAGTTTTACGTGGTTCAGGCTGCCGGAGCGTAAAACCCTACATCCACGGCGAGCTATGGAGCTCGCTGTATTGCTTGCTGCTCAGGACCAGAGGCCTGAGCTTGGGGGTGAGTTACAGCTTGAGAGTGTATGGCTAGCGTATGAGTTGCAAAGTGCGAACCCTTGCTATCGACGCCTACCCGAGCCTTTTATAGTCCAAGGCTCGGGCAGCTTACAAGGGGGGCCGGGACCCGACAGGTGCTCCCGGGAAGATTGTCTATTATCTACCGTATCTGCAGTTATGCCGGTAGTTGTCTCTGGCGAAGGCTTCCGAGCCTTCATCTTGCCGTCCTGCCCATGCCGCATGCTAGTCGTAGTGGTTGATGACGGCGCAGGCGGCATGTGATGTCTTGTCGCGGAGTTTATTGGCTGGCAGGTTCTGACACCGCGCGCCAGTCTGTGATGCGACTGGGCGCAACGGCACCTGACAGAAGCGTGCTCCGCGTCTTGGGAAGACGCGGGCCTTGAATACCTTGTACGGGCAAGGTATGTGGCGTCTTTACGCCCGCTGCCTATCGCTCGGGGCAGGCAGCGTCGTTCTGCTGCCACGTGGCGGGCCCGGAGCCCTTCTCAGAGGAGAGAAGGGTCAGTCCCACGGGGCACGTGGAGCCTCCGGACCTCTCCCCACGGAGGGAGAGGCTCGGCTTCTGTTGGCTACGTGGCGGGCCCGGAGCTCTCCTCTGAGGAGAGGGTGGTCCGGCCCCGCTCGACATGCGGCGCCTTCGGACCTCTCTCCCGCGGAGGGGGAGGTCCGGCTTCTGTATGCCACGTGGCGGGCCCGGAGCTCTCCTCTGAGGAGAGGGAGGTCCGGCCCCGCCCGACGCGTGGCGCCTTCGGAGCTCTCCCTGCGTAGAAGGGCGAGTTCCTTAGGCATTTTACCCTGTGCACGGGGGTACCCCATATCTCAGGTACCGACAGTGGCCCCCGGGCCCATCTTGGGGGAGATAGCGAGCCCGAGGTGGAACCTCCGTCTCTTCTGATCCGCGCACCTCCTCTAAGTCCTGAATTGACCGCTGCCGGAGCACGAACGGCCACGGGATCGTGGGAGCGTGCGCTCAATTGATGGTTGCTTTTACTGCGGCGGTTCCCAAGACCACCACTTCTGCATGTTGCGGCTCTTTCTTCGGGAACTGCCGAAGTGCCTTGCCGGCTTGCCTTCTCAGGAGACTGACTCCTTGACCCCACCGCTTTAGTTAGGCGACTTGGGCCCACCCATCATCGGCACTCGGTCTAGAAACCGAAGCGGTTGCCGGTGCGGGGTATTCGAAGAGTTCTGAATCGCTTGGAATTGCACCCGGGAAGTTTTTAGAGGGGGTTGTCGGTACCTGAGATATGGGGTACCCCCACGCACAGGGTAAAATGCCTAAGGAACTCGCCCTTCTCCGCAGGGAGAGCTCCGAAGGCGCCACGCGTCCGGCGGGGCCGGACATCCCTCTCCTCAGAGGAGAGCTCCGGGCCCGCCACGTGGCATACAGAAGTCGGACCTCCCCCTCCGCGGGAGAGAGGTCCGAAGACGCCACGTGTCTAGCGGGGCCGTACCTCCCTCTCCTCAGAGGAGAGCTCCGGGCCCGCCACGTGGCATACAGAAGCCGGACCTCCCCCTCCGCGAGGAGAGGTCCGGAGGCTCCACGTGCCCGCAGGCCGGACCCTTCTCTCCTCAGAGAAGGGCTCCGGACCCGCCACGTGGCCAGAAGAACGGTGTTGCCTCCCCCCGAGCGGTAGGCAGCGGGCGTAAAGGCGACCCACACCTTGCCCGTACAAGGTATTCAAGGCCCGCGTCTTCCCAAGACGCGGAAACGCGGAGCACGCGTATGTCAGGTGCCGTTGCGCCCAGTCGCATCACAGACTGGCGCGCGGTGTCAGAACCTGCCAGCCACTAAATGACGCGACAAGACATCCCATGCCGCCTGCGCCGTCATCAACCACTACGACTAGCATGCGGCATGGGCAGGGCGGCAAGATGAAGACTCAGAAGCCTTCGACCAGAGACAGCTACCGGCATAACTGCAGATACGGTAGATAATAGACAATCTTCCCGGGACCACCTGTCGGGTCCCGGCTCCCCTTGTAAGCCGCCCGAGTCTTGGACCATAAAAGGCTCGGGTAGGCGTCGATAGCAAGGGTTTGCACTTTGCAACTCATACGCTAGCCATACACTTTCAAGCTGTAACTCACCCCCAAGCTCAGGCCTCCGGCCCTGAGCAGCAAGCAATACAGCGAGCTCCATAGCTCGCCGTGGACGTAGGGTTTTACGCTCCGGCGGCCTGAACCACGTAAAACTCGCCGTGTCAAGCTCTTACTAACTCGTTCCACCTGCGCAAGCTCTCCGCTAGGAACTAGCCCCACCGAAAAAAGAACCTCCGCGGGCTGCCCAGTGCAGGCCCGGGGGAAGTGTCGACCGAACACTTCGACATTTGGCGCGCCAGGTAGGGGGCTTTTCTCCTAGCGCGACGAGATTCCGCCGACGAAGATGACCAAGCTTCCTTCAGCGGCAAACTCTCCCCCTTCGCCTCTGCGGCAGACTGCGACCAGGGGGGACTACATGTCGACACACTCGGGACGGAGTGTGTCGGTACCAGCTGGGAGCCAGCAACCGGTTCTGGCAGCGCCGACCCCGGCAATGCAGGCTCCAACCAGCTTCAAGTCTCCAGTAGCGCTCGGCGTGCCCAGTGGGGGTGCGTTAGCTGTGACGAGAGTGCTACTGTACAATCCGCCCGCTGGGGACGCGCCTCAGGCAGCGACCCGGCAGTGGATCCGAGAAGTAGACCGTCTCGTCGTCGCCGCCGCAAGCCCTCGACCTCGGCGGGGACGACGCTCTGGCCAATCGGTCGTGTCGCTGATGCGCGCACCATTGGATGGCGAGCAGACGGCAGACTCCAGCTCTACCAGCCCCCAGTCAACAGATCTGAGGACAGAGCTGGAACGGTGTCACCTGGGTCAAGATGCCCGAGTATACCTCGAGCGGCGCCGAGAAAGGCGTCGCCACCAAGAGGCTGATGACAGCATGACGTCGGCCTCGACCCAGCCAGAAGAGCAGACCGTCGCCACGCGATCTCTGCCCCAGGCCTGTGCCGTGCAGAATATGCCACAGCCGTATGTCCTGCATATGGCGCCCCCGGCCTATGGTGCAGCCTTGCCCATGCCGGGGCATGCGGTGCTCAGTGCGAACCAAGCGTTTGCGGCATCAGAACCTGCGGCGACAGAAGCAGGGTGTGCGGCCCTCGCGCCCCACCTTCGCTTCGCGAAATGGCCGCACAAGTTTCGGCCGCTCCTGCCCGAGAAGTACGACGGCAGTGTCAACCCGGCGGAATTCCTCCAGATCTATTCCACCGCCGTGCTTGCCGCAGGAGGGAATGAAGCTGTCATGGCCAATTACTTCCCTGTCGCCTTGACTGGCCCTGCTCGGTCTTGGCTCATGAAACTCCCCCAGTGTTCTGTAACTTCCTGGGGAGAGCTTTGCCGACAGTTCATAGCCAACTTCGGCAGTTCCTACACCCGGCCTAGCATGGAGCTTGACCTCCACGCCATCCAACAACAACCTGGGGAGTCGCTGCGCTCTTTCATCCAGCGGTTCTCCCATGTGCGGAACACCATCCCGCACATTCAAAATGCTTCTGTGGTGGTGGCGTTCCGACAAGGCGTCCGAGACAAGAAGATGCTTGAGAAACTCGCGACCAGGGAGGTCCGCGATGCCTCTGAGCTCTTCAGTCTGGCGGACAAGTGCGCCAGGGCAGCCGAGGGACGGAACTGGCACTCACAGCCATCCTCCGAGTCAGGAGGGCTGCCCGGGCCTGGTCCTACTCCCTATGGAGGCAGCAGGAAGACCAAGAGCCGGGGCAGAAGCAAGATAAGACCGCCGGCCGTGACCCAAGTTGTCACTGCGGTGACGCTCAGTGGGGCTCGGGGGCCGCGCCCTGACAAGAGGCAGCGAAAGTCACCGACCCCGTAAGATAGCCAGGACAACATGTGCCCCGTGCATGGCAGCTGTCGCCACACTACTGCCGAGTGCCGGGAGATCCGAAGGCTCGCAGAGCGCTTCCGCAAGGGGAAGCGGCAGCGGGCTGATGCCCTGCCCTTCCGTCCAAAGGAAGATGAGCAGGGGGTGGATGTTCCAGACAACATCGACTACCCAGAGGAGATCCAGGAGCCTCAGCGTGTCGTGAAGGCGGCATGCAATTGTGAGGACTCCGGCTCCAGCGACGACGAGCGTCGGAAGAAGCTCTACGTCATATACGGCGGGTCCGCCGACCCCTCGTCCCGAAGCGCAGTCAAGACTCTGCGCCGAGCGGTAGCGTCGGTGGCGCCACTCCCGAGTGCTGCACCGCACCTTAAGTGGATGGGGACCCCCATCAGCTTTGACGCCACCGACTGCCCCAGGAACATGGCTGGGGCCGGCCAACTACCGCTCCTGGTGGCCCCTACCATCGCCAACGTGAGAATGTACCACGTTTTGGTAGATGGAGGGGCTGGGCTGAACCTCATTAGCCGTGCAGCTTTCCAGAAGCTGCAGGTCCCGATGGCCAAGCTCACCCCGTCGAGCCCGTTCTCAGGGGTAGGGCTGGGACAGGTTATCCCCTATGGCAACATTAGTCTCCTGGTGACCTTCGGGGCTCCGGACAGCTATCGAACAGAGTACATTCTGTTCGACGTAGCGGAGATAGACCTCCCCTTCAACGCCATAATCGGCAGGCCAGCCCTGTATCGGTTCATGGCTGTAGCCCACTACGGCTACCTCGTCCTGAAGATGCCAACTCCGACAGGTGTTCTCAGGATTCGTGGGGACCGCACTGCTGCAGTGTCGGCCCTGGAGAAGCTCCAAGCACTCGCAACAGCTGGGGCATCAGCCCCCGGCAATACGGAGTCGGACCAGCTCCGCCCGAGCGCACGCCACCGTGCTTCCACCACAGCACCCCGAGTGCAACCTCTCGACGAGGGCGGCGTCCCCTTAAAGGTCGTCCAAGTCGGCGCCGAAGCTACCCAGACCAACCGGGTAGCCGGGGGCCTGGATAGCAAATAGGAAGGCGCGCTCGTCACCTTCCTCCGGCACAACGTCGACGTGTTTGCATGGCAGCCGTCAGAGATGCCGGGGATCCCCAGGGAGGTGATCGAGCACCACTTGAAAGTCTTCCTCGACGCCCAGCCGGTTCAACAGAAACCCCGCAAGCAGTCTGTCGAAGTGTGCGATCGACACTTCCCCCGGGCCTGCACTGGGCAGCCCGCGGAGGTTCTTTTTTCGGAGGGGCTAGTTCCTAGCGGAGAGCTTGCGCGGATGGAACGAGTTAGTAAGAGCTTGACACGGCGAGTTTTACGTGGTTCAGGCCGCCGGAGCATAAAACCCTACGTCCACGGCGAGCTATGGGGCTCGCTGTATTGCTTGCTGCTCAGGGCCGCAGGCCTGAGCTTGGGGGTGAGTTACAGCTTGAGAGTGTATGGCTAGCGTATGAGTTGCAAAATGCGAACCCTTGCTATCGACGCCTACCCGAGCCTTTTATAGTCCAAGACTCGGGCGGCTTACAAGGGGAGCCGGGGCCCGACAGGTGGCCCCGGGAAGATTGTCTATTATCTACCGTATCTGCAGTTATGCCGGTAGTTGTCTCTGGTCGAAGGCTTCTGAGTCTTCATCTTGCCGCCCTGCCCATGCCGCATGCTAGTCGTAGCGGTTGATGACGGCGCAGGCGGCATGGGTTGTCTTGTCGCGGTGTTTATTGGCTGACAGGTTCTGACACCACGCGCCAGTCTGTGATGCGACTGGGCGCAACGGCACCTGACAGACGCGTGCTCCGCATTTCCGCGTCTTGGGAAGACGCGGGCCTTGAATACCTTGTACGGGCAAGGTATGGGGCGTATTTACGCCCGCTGCCTATCACTCGGGGCAGGCAGCGTTGCTCTGCTGCCACATGGCGGGCCCGGAGCCCTTCTCAGAGAAGAGAAGGGTCAGTCCCGCGGGGCACGTGGAGCCTCCGGACCCCTCTCCGCGGAGGGAGAGGCTCGGCTTCTGTATGCCACGTGGCGGGCCCGGAGCTCTCCTCTGAGGAGAGGGAGGTCCGGTCCCGCTGGACACGTGGCGTCTTCAGACCTCTCTCCTGCGGAGGGGGAGGTCCGGCTTCTGTATGCCACGTGGCAGGCCCGGAGCTCTCCTCCGAGGAGAGGGAGGTCCGGCCCTGCCGGACGCGTGGCGCCTTCGGAGCTCTCCCTGCGGAGCAGGGCGAGTTCCTTAGGCATTTTACCCTGTGCGCGGGGGTACCCCATATCTCAGGTACCGACAGTGGCCCCCGGGCCCATCTCGGGGGAGATAGCGAGCCCGAGGTGGGACCTCCGTCTCTTCCGGTCCGCGCACTTTCTCTAAGTCCCGAATTGACCGCTGCCGGAGCACGAACAGCCACGGGATCGTGGGAGCGTGCGCTCACTTGATGGTTTCTTTTACTGCGGCGGTTCCCAAGACTGCCACTTCTGCACGTTGCGGCGCTTTCTTCGGGAACCGCCGAAGTGCCTTGCCGGCTCATCTTCTTAGGAGACTGACTCCTTGCCCCCACCGCTTCAGTTAGGCGGCTTGGGCCCACCCGTCATCGGCATTCGGTCTAGGAACCGAAGCGGTTGCCGGTGCGGGATATTCGAAGAGTTCCGAATCGCTTGGAATTGCACCGGGAAGCTTTTTAGAGGGGGTCTTACCCACATTGCAGCTTCCCTTCGCACTTCTCAGCGTTTCTTCTCGGATTCTTGTGCTTTTGCTCTCTTGCCTTTGAGTTCTCCCTTGCCATGGCTTCCAACCCACTGCCAGAGAAGAAACGCGCTCGATCTCCTCCTGCAACGGCGTCGGTGCCAAGTCGGGATTCTGGGGTGCCTGACACTCCCTCCGGTGGCGACTCGAAGAGGCCCCGGGTTGATGCGCTGGGGGAAGCCTCTGGGGCGTCCCCTGTTCCTCCAGTCCAAGCGACAGCGGAGCGGCCGTCAGCGATGGTAGCGGGCTCTGGAAGTCCTACCCCGGCTCGGAAGTCGGGGTTCCGAGCCCGCTGGAGTGTCCGCGCTTCCCGGCCTTCCCCGTCTTGCGGGGAACCTGTGCCGCTGCGCTCGGAGCCAGGGGTAACTGCCGCGGCCCCCAGGCCAGCGCGAACTTCTCCTGTTCCGGTGTGCCCGGACTCCGTGGCGGCGTCGTCTCTTCCTGCCGAGACGGCCACCGCGGCCCCCGAGCCAGCGCAGGTTGACCCTGCACTAGGCGGCCCGGCCTCTTCTCCAGCACCGCCTTCCCCGGCTTGCCCTTCTCCTCAGGTCAAGGAGCCAGAAGCTGTAGAGAGCCCGACTGGCCTGGCTGCCAGAGCCTCGGAGCCAGCTTCTCCTAATCGGCGTCTCGTCTCGGTTGCTGGTGCGTCGGCTCTTCCTGAGGACGAGGTAATGGAGGAGGTCGGGGGGACTGCCCCGGCCTCTGCTGCTCCATTGCCTCTGGCGGACGCCTTCACGCTTGCCGAGTCGAGCGTCCGGCAGGTCTTAGCTGTACTAGGGCGCGAGCGGGAGGAGTACACGGTTGAACGGGACCGCCTCCTCATCTGGGGGTACCTTTTGCGGGAGAGGACCGTGAAGGTTAAGAGTGAGCTCGACTCCAGGCAGGAGTTTCTCGACTTCAGGGAAGCGCTCGTCGACCGGATGAAGCGGGCTGTCGACCGCATGGACACCCAATCGCGGCGGATCAACAGGGAGGCCCTGGAGGCACACGCCCGGGCCGAAGAGAGCCTCTCTGCTGCCGTGGAGATACGGCAGCGGTTGGCGCGCCGTGAACTCGCCGTTGAGGAACGGGAGTGTTCCATGGCAGCTGAGGCGGAGAGGGTCGCCGCGCAGCTGGCTGCGGGCGAGGATGACCTTCGAGCTCGGATGGAGGAGCTGGAGATCCTGAAAGCAGACCTTGACTTGAGGGAGCAACAGGTCTCCCGTGATCGCCAGGTGGTCTTGGACCGGGAGCTGACCGCCGACTTCAAGGCCGCTGAGTTGAAGCGGCTCGCCAAGACTCTCCACCTTCGGGAGAGCTCCCTGGCGGCCAAGGAGAAGGAATTCTCCGAGAGGAACCTGGAGGCTCTGCAGGCGACCCGCCGCGAGGTGGAGGAGCTCTCAGCCTTGCGGTCCTCCGAGGCTCTTGCGGTCTCAAGCTTCGTGGATCGAGCAGGGTCCGCCCTGATCCCTCTTGGCTTCAGTCTGGTGAGGGCCGCGACTCCCGCATTGAAGGTGGAGGAGGTGATCCCTGCGTTGGAGTCGATCGGCGCCAAGCTGGACACACTCGACTCGGTGGTCACCAGCGAGCTTGAGGCCGAGGACCGCGGCTTAGCTTTAGAGGTCGCTTCGCATGTGCTGGCATGCTTCAAGAGCCGCGATCCCTCTTTTTCGCTAGAGCCAGCGAGAGAGGGCCCAGCCGGGGAGCTGGAGGAAGCTGCCAGGGCTGAAGTCGAGGATGTGGCCGCCCTTGTAGCCGCAAGGTTCCGGCGAGAGCCGGGAGGTCCTTAGAACTTGTTTATCCCTTTTTATCGAGTCTGTAGTTGTCGGTACCTGAGATATGGGGTACCCCCGCGCACAGGGTAAAATGCCTAAGGAACTCGCCCTTCTCCGCAGGGAGAGCTCCGAAGGCGCCACGCGTCCGGCGGGGCCGGACCTCCCTCTCCTCAGAGGAGAGCACCGGGCCCGCCACGTGGCCAGCAGAAGCCCGACCTCCCCCTCCGCGGGAGAGAAGTCCGAAGGCGCCACGTGCCCCGCGGGACTGACCATTCTCTTCTCTGAGAAGGGCTCCTGGCCGGCCACGTGGCAGCAGGGCGACGCTGCCTGCCCCGAATAGTAGGCAGCAGGCGTAAATACGCCCCATACCTTGCCCGTACAAGGTATTCAAGGCCCGCGTCTTCCCAAGACGCGGAAACGCGGAGCACGCGTCTGTCAGGTGCCGTTGCGCCCAGTCGCATCCCAGACTGGCGCGCGGTGTCAGAACCTGTCAGCCAATAAACACTGCGACAAGACAACCCATGCCGCCTGCGCCATCATCAACCGCTACGACTGGCATGCGGCATGGGAAGGGCGGCAAGATGAAGACTCAGAAGCCTTCGGCCAGAGACAACAACCGGCATAACTGCAGATACGGTAGATAATAGACAATCTTCCTGGGACCACCTGTCGGGTCCCGGCTCCCCTTGTAAGCCGCCCGAGTCTTGGACTATAAAAGGCTTGGGTAGGCGTCGATAGCAAGGGTTCGCATTTTGCAACTCATACGCTAGCCATACACTCTCAAGCTGTAACTCACCCCAAAGCTCAGGCCTCCGGCCCTGAGCAGCAAGCAATACAGCGAGCTCCATAGCTCACCGTGGACGTAGGGTTTTACGCTCTGCCGGCCTGAACCACGTAAAACTCGCCGTGTCAAGCTCTTACTAACTCGTTCCATCCGCACAAGCTCTCCGCTAGGAACTAGCCCCTCCGAAAAAAGAACCTCCGCGGGCTGCCCAGTGCAGGCCCGGGGGAAGTGTCGACCGCACACTTCAACATTTGGCGCGCCAGGTAGGGGGCTTTTCCCCTAGCGCGACGAGTTTCCGCCGATGAAGATGACCAAGCTTCCTTCAGCGGAAAACTCTCCCCCCTCGCCTCTGCGGCAGACCGCGACCATGGGGGAGTACATGTCGACACACTCGGGACGGAGTGTGTCAGTACGAGCTGGGAGCCAGCAACCGGCTCTGGCAGCGCCGACCCCGGCAATGCAGGCTCCAACCAGCTTCAAGTCTCCAGTAGCGCTCGGCGTGCCCAGTGGGGGCGCGCTAGCTGCGGCGAGAGCGCTACTGTACAATCCGCCCGCTGTGGGACGCGCCTCTGGCAGCGACCCGGCAGTGGATCCGAGAGGTAGACCGTCTCGTCGTCGCTGCCGCAAGCCCTCGACCTTGGCGGGGATGACGCTCTGGCCAATCGGTCGTGTCACTGATGTGCGCACCGTTGGATGGCGAGCAGACAGCAGACTCCAGCTCTACCAGCCCCCAGTCAACAGATCTGAGGACAGAGCTGGAACGGTGTCACCTGGGTCAAGATGCCCGGGTATACCTCGAGCGGCGCCGAGAAAGGCGTCGCCACCAAGAGGCTGACGACAGCATGACGTCGGCCTCGACACAGTCTGAAGAGCAGACCGTCGCCACGCGACCTCTGCCCCAGGCCTGTGCCGTGCAGAATATGCCACAGCCGTACGTCCTGCATATGGCGCCCCCGGCCTATGGTGCAGCCTTGCCCATGCCGGGGCATGCGGTGCACAGTGCGAACCAAGCGTTCGCGGCATCAGAACCTGCGGCGACAGAAGCAGGGTGTGCGGCCCTCGCGCCCCACCTTCGCTTCGCGAATTGGCCGCGCAAGTTTCGGCCGCTCCTGCCCGAGAAGTACGACGACAGTGTCAACCCGGTGGAATTCCTCCAGATCTATTCCACCGCCGTGCTTGCCGCAGGAGGGAATGAAGCCGTCATGGCCAATTACTTCCCTGTCGCCTTGACTGGCCCAGCTCGGTCTTGGCTCATGAACCTCCCCCAGGGTTCCGTAACTTCCTTGGGAGAACTTTGCCGACAGTTCATAGCCAACTTCGGCAGTTCCTACACCCGGCCTGGCACGGAGCTTGACCTCCACGCCATCCAACAACAACCTGGGGAGTCGCTGCGCTCTTTCATCCAGCGGTTCTCCCAGGTGCGGAACACCATCCCACACATTCAAAATGCTTCTGTGGTGGTGGCGTTCCGACAAGGCGTCCGAGACAAGAAGATGCTTGAGAAACTCGCGACCAGGGAGGTCCGCGATGCCTCTGAGCTCTTCAGCCTGGCGGACAAGTGCGCCAGGGCAGCCGAGGGACTGAACTGGCACTCACAGCCATCCTCCGAGTCAGGAGGGCTGCCCGGATCTGGTCCTACTCCCTATGGAGGCAGCAAGAAGACCAAGAGCCGGGGCAGAAGCAAGATAAGACCGCCGGCCGTGACCCAAGCTGTCACTGCGGCGACGCTCAGTGGGGCTCGGGGGCCGCGCCCTGACAAGAGGCAGCGAAAGTCACCGACCCCGGAAGATAGCCAGGACAACATGTGCCCCGTGCATGGCAGCTGTCGCCACACTACTGCCGAGTGCCGGGAGATCCGGAGGCTCGCAGAGCGCTTCCGCTAGGGGAAGCGGCAGCGGGCTGATGCCCTGCCCTTCCGCCCAAAGGAAAATGGGCAGGGGGTGGATGTTCCAGACAACATCGACCACCCAGAGGAGATCCAGGAGCCTCAGCGTGTCGTGAATGCGGCATGCAATCGTGAGGACTCCGGCTCCAGCGACGACGAGCGTCGGAAGAAGCTCTACGTCATATACGGCGGGTCCGCCGACCCCTCATCCCAAAGCGCAGTCAAGACTCTGCGCCGAGCGGTAGCGTCGGTGGCGCAACTCCCGAGTGCTGCACCGCACCTTAAGTTGATGGGCACCCCCATCAGCTTTGACACCACCGACTGCCCCAGGAACATGGCTGGGGCCGGCCAACTACCGCTCCTGGTGGCCCCTACCATCGCCAACGTGAGAATGTACCACGTTTTGGTAGATGGTGGGGCTGGGCTGAACCTCATCAGCCGTGCAGCTTTCCAAAAGCTGCAGGTCCCGATGGCCAAGCTCACCCCGTCGAGCCCGTTCTCAGCGGTAGGGCCGGGACAGGTTATCCCCTACGGCAACATTAGTCTCCCGGTGACCTTCGGGGCTCCGGACAGCTATCGAGCAGAGTACATTCTGTTCGACGTAGCGGAGATAGACCTCCCCTTCAACGCCATAATCGGCAGGCCAGCCCTGTATCGGTTCATGGCTGTAGCCCACTACGGCTACCTCGTCCTGAAGATGCCAACTCCGATGGGCGTTCTCAGGATTCGTGGGGACCGCACTGCTGCAGTGTCGGGCCTGGAGAAGCTCCAAGCACTCGCAACAGCTGGGGCATCAGCCCCCGGCAATACGGAGCCGGACCAGCTCCGCCCGAGTGCACGTCTCCGTGCTTCCACCACAGCACCCCGAGTGCAACCTCTCGACGAGGGCGGCGTCCCCTTAAAGGTCATCCAAGTCGGCGCCGAAGCTACCCAGACCACCCGGGTAGCCGGGGGCCTGGATAGCAAATAGGAAGGCGCGCTCGTCACCTTCCTCCGGCACAACGTTGACGTGTTTGCATGGCAGCCGTCACAGATGCCGGGGATCCCCAGGGAGGTGATCGAGCACCACTTGAAAGTCTTCCCCGATGCCTGGCCGGTTCAGCAGAAGCCCCGCAAGCAGTCCATCGAGCGGCAGAACTTCATACGTGAAGAAGTCAAGAAGCTGCTGAACGCTGGCTTCATACGGGAGGTCCACCACCCTCGATGGTTGGCTAACCCCGTCGTTGTCCCGAAGGCCGGCGGGAAGCTCCGGATGTGCATCGACTACACCAGTCTCAATAAGGCATGTCCTAAAGATCCATTCCCTCTCCCCATAATAGATCAAATAGTAGACTCAATGTCAGGCTGTGATATGCTGTGCTTCCTAGACGCCTACTCGGGTTTCCATCAGATCCCCATGTCTAGGGAGGACGAGGAGCACACCTCCTTCATCACAGTAGACGGCCTTTATTGCTATGTGTCTATCCCTTACGGCCTAAAGAATGCACTCCCGACCTTTGTGCGGGCAATGCACAAAACCTTTGGGGAGTTAATAAGAGACCTAGTTGAGGTGTACGTCGATGACATAGTTGTCAAGGTCAAGCAGGGTTCATCTTTGCTAGATAACCTAGCCTTAGTCTTTGACAAGTTGCGCTCTACGCGTACCAAGCTGAACCCGGATAAATGTGTGTTCGGCGTGTCCTCTGGGAAGCTCTTAGGGTTCCTGGTCTCGCACCGAGGGATTGAGGCCAACCCAGAGAAGATCAAGGCCATCGACTTGATGCGGCCCCCTGCCCACATCAAGGATGTCCAGAAACTCATGGGATGTCTAGCCACACTGAGTCGGTTTATAGCGAGGCTAGCAGAGCGGGCACTCCCTTTCTTTAAGCTCCTGCGCAAGTCAGGCCCCTTTCCCTGGACTGACGAAGCAGAAGAGGCTTTCCAGGAGTTGAAGCGACTCCTGACAACCCTGCCTATCATGGTAGCTCCTGAGCCCGGAGAGCACCTGCTGCTCTACATCGCGGCGACAACTGAAGTGGTGAGTATGGTCCTCGTCGCAGAGCGGCCAGACCTCTCACCCTCGCAACCTGCTCCGGTAGCAGAAGACAGACACCAGGGGGGCCCACAGGGCCAAGACGGTCTCCTGGACCCCCTGAAGGTCCAAGACGACCTCCCGGAGGCCCAGGACGGCCTCCCGGACCCCCGAGATAAATCTCCAGGGTCCAATTGGGATCTCCCGGAGGTCCCTCGAGACCCCCCGGAGCTCCCGGATGATCAAGAAAGTTTGAGGGCCTCCGGGTCCCAGTTCCGGAGGCCCCCGTGGGTCCACCCACCTCCAGCGAGCCGAGGCCAATGGACGAGGAGCTCCCAAGCCTAAGGGAGAGGGTCCGAACCATACAGAGGCCTGTCTATTACATCAGTGAAGTACTTCATGAGGCCAAGACAAGGTACCTAGAAGTCCACAAGCTGCTGTATGCGGCGCTCGTGGCCTCCAGGAAGCTCTGCCACTACTTCCATGCCCACCGGGTCTCAGTAGTCACCTCATATCCGTTGAAGACAATTCTTCACAGCCCCCATGCGACTGGCAACGTTGCTAAATGGGCGGCGGAGCTGGCGGAGTTTGAGCTGGACTTCCTCCCACGTCATGCAGTTAAGAGCCAAGCACTGGCTGACTTTGTGGCGGAGTGGACACCAACGAAGACTGACCCAGGGGGCCATGAAGGCGGAGAGCTAGAGCCTAAAGCCCCGGTCTTCACCGAACCCCACTGGACACTCTTCTTCGACGGCTCCTCGCGAAAGCAGGGGGCCGGTGCCGGCGTACTGCTCCTCATGCCATCGGGGGAACAGTTTGGGTATATGGTGCGTCTCAATTTCAACGCAACCAACAACATGGCGGAGTATGAGGCACTCATCTTTGGCCTGCAGACAGCCCTGTCTTTAGGCGCTCGCCAGTTGTTGGCACGGGGCGACTCCCAGCTGGTCATCAAGCAAGTCAAGGGCGAATGTTCCTGCAACGACCCACAGCTAGCTGCGTATCTGCTTCACGTGCAGATGTTGGAGAAAGAACTCCTCGCCTTGGACCTGCACCACGTACCGCGCGCTGGTAATGCCGCAGCCGACAACCTTTCAACGAAAGCTTCCACCGGAGCCCCTGCGCCTGAGGGAGTTTTCGAGAGGACGTTGCTGCGGCCCACAGCCCGGCCCGCCGAGCCGGGCGAAGGGGGGCTTGACCAGCACCTCGAAGCTGGCAGTTCCGGCGGCCCTGCAGCCATGGATGCCGCCAAGGATCGTAAGCGTCACTGGGGACTCCGTGCAACCCAGCGCTCAAGATCCAGAAGCTCAAGTCAGACCCGATGCATGGATCTCGGAGATCCGGGACAGCTTGAAAGACAATATCCTCCCTGATGAACATGCAACCGCTGAACGGATTGTGCGTATGGCTAAGAGGTACGCGCTGGTAGAGGGGGATCTCTACCGGCATGGCGCCAACCACATCCTATTGCGGTGCATAACCCAGGGGGAAGGCTACGACTTGCTCGCTGAGATCCATGGAGGCGAATGTGGAAGTCATTCTTCCTCACGCACGCTTGTCGGTAAAGCCTTCCGGCATGGCTTCTACTGGCCGACAGCACTCCAGGATGCCATCAAGCTGGTCGAGAGCTGCAAGGCGTGCCAGTTCCACGCCAAGCAGATCCATACACCGGCTCAGGCGGTACAGATGATCCCGCCCTCGTGGCCGTTTGCCGTATGGGGGCTGGACATCCTGGGACCATTCCCCAGAACCGTCGGGGGATTCCGGTACCTCTATGTCGCTATCGACAAGTTCACCAAGTGGCCAGAAGCTACACCAGTTGTCACCATCAACAAACAATCTGCAGTAAAATTCATCAAGTCCATTGTCTGCCGGTTCGGGGTCCCAAACAGGATCATCACCGACAACGGGACCCAGTTCACCAGCGCAGCGTTCCAAGACTACTGCGAGGACCTTGGTATTCAGGTATGCTATGCCTCTGTCGCCCACCCGAGGAGAAATGGGCAAGTTGAGAGGGCCAACGCGGAGATTCTCCGGGGCCTTAAGACTCGCACCTTCGCCAGCCTGAAGAAACATGGTGCCAATTGGGTAGATGAGCTTCCGAGCACACTATGGGCCAACCGGACATCCCAGAGCCGGGCCAACGGGGAGACACCCTTCTTCATGGTGTACGGGGCTGAAGCTGTACTTCCCCCAGAAATCACCATGAAGTCTCACCGTGTCCGGGCTTACGACGAAGCCACGCAGGACAACCTCCGGCGTGGAGAAATCGACCTCGTCGACGAGGTCCGATTACATGCGGCACTCCGTAATGCGCGGTACAGACAAGCGCTTCGGCGCTACCACCAAAGGTCTGTGCGTGCCCGGGAGCTGCAGGAAGGTGACCTGGTGTTGCGGTGCATACTTTCTCGCGAAGGGACCCACAAACTCTCCCCTAGTTGGGAAGGCCCCTTCCGAGTAGCAAAAGTATGCCGCCCCGGTTGTGTGCGCCTTTCCACCGAGGATGGGGACCTGCTCCCGAACCCTTGGAACATAGAGCACCTCCGTATGTTCTACCCCTAGAGGAAAAATAGGACAGTACTTTCTTTTCGTAATAAACTCCATAGTGTCCAGGAGCAGCGCTCGGAGCAGCTAAACGCCAGGGGACGGTCCAGGACTACGTTCAGCTTTGCCAGGTTCCGACTCCAAGCGCGTAGAGTCTTGCTTCCCCTCTTAATGGGGTGGGTCGTGGCCTCCATGTTTAGCCTGCCTTCCTCCTATGGAAAGTTGTGCGAAAAGAAATCTGCTCTACTTTGCTCTTTCCTTGTACTCGTTTAAATTGTGAATTGAGGTTTTTAATCACCCTTGCAGTGCATGGTTGCCATGCGCTCAGATCCCCCTCTTTACAAGTCCCCAAACACCAAACACATGGTTAGGGGCTGCAAGTCAAATAAGACTATGAGATAAGGGAAGGGGAGCCCCCAAGGAGAATTACGTTTCCTCTGCCTGTGTGCAGGACCTCCAGGTTACGGCAACAGGGACTGCATGAAGCGGGGGGAAAGGAGCTACCAGCTACTCCGACCTAGGACTGGAAGGACCGGGACCTGCCCCTTCAGCAGGGGCGGGACCCGGGGGCCCCACGTGTCCAGCGGGCCCGGAACTCTCTCCTTCCTTGAGGAGGGCTCCGGGCTCGCCATGTGGTGGGCGGAAGCTGGACCTCCCCCTCGGTGGGAGGGCTCCGAAAGCCCTACGTGTCCAACATGGCCGGAGCTCCCGCCTCTTAGGAAGGAGCTCCGGACCCGCCACGTGGCAGGCAGATCTGGAGCTCCCCATAGGGCGAGATCCGGAGACCTCCGGGGGCCCCTAACACGGTTAGGACCCGGGGAGGGTGTCTGTGCAAGGCTCCGAGATTGGAAATGGCCTCTGAGTACCTCGCGGAGCTAAGGACTCAGTCAGGCAAAGCCAAGAAGGAGAGGAAAAGCATCACAGACACAAATATCCAAGAGAGTCAAATTAAGCAAGGATCCATGAGCTGAACTACAGACTCGATAAGAAGAAAGAAACAAGCCCCAAGGGTCTCCCGACACGACCAGAATCCAGAAGTTGCAACAACGGCCGCGTCGCCAGGCTTCAGCCCTGGCGGAACTCTCTCGCTCTATGACCAGAGCGCAGGAATCGCCTCCCTCATCACCGGCGCAAAAACCAGTGACACCACGGGAGCTCCTGAGGCCCCCTCCGCGGTATTCAGCGGTCTTCTTGGAGACTCTACCACCTGGGATTCTCCACGGTGCATCGACGGTTTCCTTTTCCTGAAGTTCCCTCATCAGCCGCGCAAAGGCCGGTGTCGTCAAGGGTGCTCCTGGAGCCCCCAACCCTCATCACCTGCGCAAAAGCTGGAGTCGTCAAGGGTGCTCCTGAGGCCCTCTCCTCAGCATTCAGCGGTGTTCTTGGAGACCCTGCCGCCTGGGATTCTCTTCGATGCTTCAGCGGTTCCTTTGAGGACTCCACCACCCTCCAGGGTAGGGCAGGCAGGCTCCCAGAGTCCCAGGCTTGGCGCAGACACAACCACTGGAGGGAGCTGAGAGCAATTCTTCCCCCAATAAGGCGGGTTAAGAGCCATGGAAGAAGACAAGACTGCAGGACCTGAGGGAAGCGCAGGGGCAGGAAGCCTTATAAGAGGAATGTACCCACATGGAGGTTTCATTTAGCACCTTCCCGGGTGCAATCCCAAGCGATTCGGAACTCTTCGGATACCCCGCGTCGGCTTCGGTTCCTAAACCGAGTGCCGATGAAAGGTGGGCCCAAGCCGCTTAACTAAAGCGGTGGGGTCAAGGAGTCAGTCTCCTGAGAAGATGAGCCAGCAAGGCACTTCGGCGGTTCCTGAAGAAAGCGCCGCAACGTGCAGAAGTGGCAGTCTTGGGAACCGCAGCAGTAAAAGCAACCATCAAGTGAGCGCACGCTCCCACGATCCCGTGGCTGTTCGTGCTTCGGCAGCGGTCAATTCGGGACTTAGAGAAAGTGCGTGGATCGGAAGAGACGGAGGTCCCACCTCGGGCTCGCTATCTCCCCCGAGATGGGCCCGGGGGCCACTGTCGGTACCTGAGATATGGGGTACCCCCGCGCACAGGGTAAAATGCCTAAGGAACTCGCCCTTCTCCGCAGGGAGAGCTCCGAAAGCGCCACGCGTCCGGCGGGGCCAGACCTCCCTCTCCTCAGAGGAGAGCTCCGGGCCCGCCACGTGGCATACAGAAGCCGGACCTCCCCCTCCGCGGGAGAGAGGTCCGAAGACGCCATGTGTCCAGCGGGGCCGGACCTCCCTCTCCTCAGAGGAGAGCTCCGGTCCCGCCACATGGCATACAGAAGCCGGACCTCCCCCTCCGTGAGGAGAGGTCCGGAGGCTCCACGTGCCCCGCATGCCGGACCCTTCTCTCCTCAGAGAAGGGCTCCGGACCCGCCACGTGGCCAGAAGAACGGTGTTGCCTCCCCCCGAGCGGTAGGCAGCGGGCGTAAAGGAGCCCAACACCTTGCCCGTACAAGGTATTCAAGGCCCGTGTCTTCCCAAGACGCGCAAACGCGGAGCACGCGTCTGTCAGGTGCCGTTGCGCCCAGTCGCATCACAGACTGGCGCGCGGTGTCAGAACCTGACAGCCACTAAATGCCGCGACAAGACATCCCATGCCGCCTGCACCGTCATCAACCACTATGACTAGCATGCGGCATGGGCAGGGCGGCAAGATGAAGACTCAGAAGCCTTCGACCAGAGAGAGCTACCGGCATAACTGCAGACACGGTAGATAATAGACAATCTTCCCGGGACCACCTGTCGGGTCCCGGCTCCCCTTGTAAGCCGCCCGAGTCTTGGACTATAAAAGGCTCGGGTAGGCGTCGATAGCAAGGGTTCGCACTTTGCAACTCATACGCTAGCCATACACTCTCAAGCTGCAACTCACCCCCAAGCTCAGGCCTCCGGCCCTTAGCAGCAAGCAATACAGCGAGCTCCATAGCTCGCCGTGGACGTAGGGTTTTACGCTCCGGCGGCCTGAACCACGTAAAACTTGCCGTGTCAAGCTCTTACTAACTCGTTCCATCTGCGCAAGCTCTCCGCTAGGAACTAGCCCCACCGAAAAAAGAACCTCCGCGGGCTGCCCAGTGCAGGCCCGGGGGAAGTGTCGACCGAACACTTCGACAGGGGCCTTACCCACATTGCAGCTTCCCTTCGCACTTCTCTGCGTTTCTTCTCGGACTCTTGTGCTTTTTCTCTCTTGCCCTTGAGTTCTCCCTTGCAATGGCTTCCAACCCGCCACCAGAGAAGAAGCGCGGTCGATCTCTTCCTGCAGCGGCGTCTGTGCCAAGCTGGGATTCTGGGCTGCCTGGCCCTCCCTCCGGTGGCGACTCGAAGAGGCCCCGGGCTGATGCGCTGGGGGAAGCTTCTGGGGCGTCCCCTGTTCCTCAAGTTCAAGCGACTGCGGAGCGGCCGTCAGTGACGGTAGCGGGCTCTGGGAGTCCTACCCCGGCTCGGAAGTCGGGGATCAGAGCCCGCTGGAGTGTCCGCGCTTCCCGGCCTTCCCGGACTTGCGGGGAATCTGTGCCGCTGCGCTCGGAGCCAGGGGCAACTGCCGTGGCCCCCAGGCCAGCGTGAACTTCTCCTGTTCCGGTGTGCCCGGACTCCGCGGCGTCGTCGTCTCTTCATGCCGAGACGGCCGCCGCGGCCCCCAAGCCAGCGCAGGTTGACCCTGCACTAGGCGGCCCAGCCTTTTCTCCAGCACCGCCTTCCCCGGCTCGCCCCTCTCCTCAGATCAAGGAGCCAGAAGCTGAAGAGAGCCCGGCAGGCCTGGCTGCCAGAGCCTCTGAGCCAGCTTCTCCTGATCGGCGTCTCGTCTCGGTCGCTGGTGCGTCGGCTCTTCCTGAGGACGAGGTAATGGAGGAGGTAGGGGGGACTGCCCCGGCCTCTGTTCCTCCATTGCCCCTGGCGGATGCCTTCGCGCTTGCCGAGTCGAGCATTCGGCAGGTCTTGGCTGCACTAGGGCGCGAGCGGGAGGAGCATACGGTTGAACGGGATCGCCTCCTCACCTGGGGGAACCTTTTGCGGGAGAGGACCGCGAAGGTTAAGAGTGAGCTCGACTCCAGGCGGGAGTTGCTCGACTTCAGGGAAGCGCTCCTCGACCGGATGAAGCGGGCTGTCGACCGCATGGACACCCAATCGTGGCGGATCAACAGGGAGGCCCTGGAGGCACACGCCTGGGCCGAGGAGAGCCTCTCTGCTGCTGTAGAGATACAGCAGCAGTTGGAGCGCCGTAAACTCGCCGTTGAGGAACGGGAATGTTCCACGGCAGCTGAGGCGGAGAGGGTCGCCGCGCAGCTGGTGGTGGGCGAGGATGACCTTCGAGCCCGGACCGAGGAGCTGGAGATCCTGAAGGCAGACCTTTACATGAGGGAGGAACAGGTCTCCCGTGATCGCCGGGCGGTCTTGGACCGGGAGTTGGCCGCCGACTTCAAGGCTGCTGAGTTGGAGCGGCTCACCCAGACTTTCCATCTTCGGGAGAGTTCCCTGGCAGCCAAATAGAAGGAATTCTCCGAGAGGAACCTGGAGGCTCTGGAGGCAGCCCGCCGCGAGGTGGAGGAGCTCTCAGCCTTGCGGTCCTCCGAGGCTCTTGCGGTCTCAAGATTCGTGGATCGAGCGGGGTCCGCCCTGATCCCTCTTGGCTTCAGTCCGGTGAGGGCCGCGGCCCCTGCGTTGGAGGTGATCCCCGCGCTGGAGTCGATCGGCGCCAAGCTGGACAGGCTAGACTCGGTGGTCGCCAGCGAGCTTGAGGCCGAGAGGCGCGGCCTAGCCTTAGAGGTCGCCTCACATGTGCTGGCATGCTTTAAGAGCCGCGACCCCTCTTTTTCGCTAGAACTAGCGAGAGAGGGCGCAGCCGCAGAGCGGGAGAAAGCTGCCAAGGAAGAAGTCGAGGATGTGGCCGCCCTTATAGCCGCAAGGTTCTGGCAGGAGCCGGGAGGTCCTTAGGACTTGTTTGTCCCTTTTTATCGAGTCTGTAGTCCAGCTCATGGAGCCTCGCATAAATAGACCCTCTTGAATGTTTGTGTTTGTGAGGCCTTTTCTCTCCTTCTTGGCTTTGCCTGACTGAGTCCTTAGTTCTGCAAGGTACTCAGAGGCCTTCACCAATCTTGGAGCTCTGCACAGACACCTTCCCCGGGTCCTAACTGTATTAGGGGCCCCCCGGGGTCTCCGGATCTCGCCCTATGGGGAGGTCCAGATCTGCCGGCCACGTGGCGGGTCCGGAGCCCCTCCTGAGGAGGCGGGGGCCCTGGCCCTGCTGGACACGTGGGGCTTTCGGAGCTCCCTCCTCCGCTGAGGGGGAGGTCCAGTTTCCGCCTGCCACGTGGCGAGTCCGGAGCCCCCCTCAGGGGAGGCGGGAGCTCCGGGCCCGCTGGACACGTGGGGCCTCCGGGCCTCGCCCCTGCTTCGTGCAGTCCCCCCGCTTCGTGCAGTCCCCATTGCTGTAACCTGGAGGTCCTGCACACAGGCAGAGGAAGCGTAATTCTCCTCGGGGGGTCCTCCCCTCCCGTCTCCTAGTCTTATTCGGCTTATGATCCTGATCCGTTATATGGGGCTTGGGCAATTCTGTGCTCAAGGCGCCGGAGCTCCGGCTCCCTCCGAGGTCCGGGTACGGTCGTCCGATCCCTAGTACCGGGCCGTGCGCTGGGGAAGCAGAGTGCACGTGCTTTGGGTTCATGACCAGGCAAAGCGGTTGTACTCCCCTGTACCTCCGGAGGGCAGGATGCGCACACTTTGGGCACAGAGCCGGCTAAGCGGGATACGCACCCTGGACCCCCCATGCACAACGCAGGCCTTTCCTGGAGGTGACCAACTGGCACCGCAACACCTGACTGGGGGAGGCCCGAGAGACTCACTCGGCCATCGGCAGGTGCCTCAAGCGCGACCGCCCTCGGTAGGATAGCGAATGCCGACTATGGATGAGCGCGGGAGAGAGGGAGCTAGATGTACGACGAACATACATAGATAGTGCGATCATAAAAATTAATGCATAATTTAAATGAGCGCATGTGAGAGAGCTAAGTAGAACAGGTCTCTGTATTCGTGCCCATAGATGGAATTCTGGCTGTACATGGAGGCAATGTTCCGCCTCGCCTACAAGGGATGCAAGACTCTACGCGCTTAGGGTCGGAACCAGGCTAAACTGGATGTAGTCCTGTACTGTACCTTGAGACTTAGCTGCCCCAAGCTCTGTTCCTAAACTCTATGGGATCCATTACAGAAGGGAATTACCCTGTTCTACTGATGCTCGGGAAGTAGGACTTACAGTGATGCTCCATGGCAATGATTTTTGGGAATGGATCCCACCCTCGGTTAAAAGGCATGTGTACCTGGGGCGGCAGCTTTCATGATTCGGAAGGGACCTTCCCTGCTGGGGGAGTGCTTATGGGTCCTTCTTGGAATAGAGCGTGCCGCTACACCAGGTTGCCCTCCTGCAGGCCCCCGACGTGTTCAGTTCTTTGGCGGTAGTGCTTAGAGCATCAGCCGAGACCGCGCGTTGTGGGGTGTTCCCTACAGCCGAGTCTTGTTGACAAGGTTGTTATCTTCGCGCTGGATCAGGTCCGGCGCGGCTTCTCCTGGGGGCCCCCGGGGAGTTCTCCCCTGCTGGCTAAGGCCTTCAAGGGGTAGGTAGGCCCGGGCTCGTCTTGGATGACCTAAGGCGTCTTCCCCTTCTGGCGAGGCCTTCAAGGGGTTGACAGACCTTAGGCGGCTCCCGAAAGGTATGTTCGAGGCACGGAGGCACGCCGCAGTTGGCTAACACCCTGGCCCGTCACCGTCGGAACTGGAGTCCTCACCGTCATGCACTGTCTTTATGACACGCTGAGGCTCCTGGAAACCCACCTGATGGGCAGCGGTGACTGGGGCATCAACCTTCTGTTTCCCATCCCTCTGAGGGTGGGGCGGTGCTTCAGCCCTCTGCTGTCTTCCTTTGCGGAAGCGCTCTGCAAGCTTCTGGATCTCCCAGCACTCGGCAGCAGTATGGTTGCCGGTGCCATGCACGGGGCATAGCCCGCCCTGGCTACTGTCTGGGACCGGTGACTGCCGCTGCCTTTTGTCAGGGCGTGGCCCCCGAGCTCCACTAGTCGCCGCAGCTGCGGCAACGGGGGCCGTGAATGGTGACTTCATCTTGCCACTCCCCCGGTTCTTGGCCTTCTTGCCACCTCCATAGGCAGCAGCACTGGACCCGGGCTGTCCTCCTGACTCGGAGGTCGGCAGAGCGTACCAGTTCCGCCCTTCAGCTGCTCTGGCGCACTTGTCCGCCAGGCTGAAGAGCTCCGAGACGTCGCGGACCTCTCTGGTCGGGAGATTCTCGAGCATTTTCTCGTCCCGGACACCCTGTCGGAACGCCACCACCACAGAAGCACTTTGGATATGTGGGATGGTGTTGCGTACCTGGGAGAACCGCTGGATGAAAGAGCGCAGCGACTCCCCAGGTTGTTGCTTGACGGCGTGGAGGTCAAGCTCCGTGGCGGGACGGGTGTAGGAGCTGCCAAAGTTGGCAACGAACTGCCGGCAGAGCTCTCCCCAGAAAGTTATGGACCCCTGAGGTAGATTCATGGGCCAAGACCGAGCTGGGCCGGTCAAGGCGACGGGGAAGTAGTTGTCCATGACAGCCTCGTCCCCTCCTGCGGCAAGTACGGCGGTGGAGTAGATCTGGAGGAACTCCGCCGGGTTGACGCTGCCGTTGTACTTCTCGGGCAGGTGCGGGCGAAACTTGCGTGGCCACCTCGCGAAGCGAAGGTGGGGTGCAAGAGCTGCACATCCTGCTCCTGCTGCCGCAGGCATTGGCAGTGCGAACGCTTGGTTCGCACTTGGCACCATGTATCCCGGCATGGGCAAGGCTGCACCATAGACCGGGGGCGCTGCTTGCGGCGCACATGGTTGTGGCATATGCAGCGCGGCATATGCCTGAGGCAGGGCTCGCGTGGCGAAGACCTGCCCTTCAGGTTGTGTCGAGGCCGACGACATGCTGTCGCCAGCCTCATGGTTGCGACGCCTTTCTCGGCGTCGCTCGAGGTACACCCGGGCGTCCTGGCCCAAGTGGCACCGTTCCAGCTCCCTTCTCAGGTCCGTCGACAGGAGCCTGGAGGAGCTGGAATCCGCCGTTAGCCCGTCAACCGTGGGTGTGCGCGTCAGCGACACAGCCGGTTGTCCTGGGCGCCGTCCTCGCTGAAACCGAGGGTTCGCGGCGGCGACGACGAGGCGGTCCACCTCGCGGACCCATTGCTGGGCTGCTGAATGGGCCGCATCCCCCGCAGGTGGGTTGGGCAGCAGCACTCTTGCTGCAGCTAGCGCACCTCCATGGTGTACGCTCAGCGCTGCAGAAGATCTCACACTGGTCGGGGCCTGCATAGCCGGAGTCGGCGTTGCCGGAGTCGGCTGCTGGCTACCAGCTTGTGCCGACACACTCCGTCCTGAGTGTGTCGACATGTACTCCCCAGTGGTCACGGTTCGCCGTGAACGCGGTGGGGGAGAGTTTGCCGCTGAAGGAAGCTTGGTCATCTTCGCCGGCGGAAACTCGTCGCGCTAGGAGAAAAGCCCCTACCTGGCGCGCCAAATGTCGAAGTGTTCAGTCGACACTTCCCGCGGGCTGCCCACCCCAGGCCTGCATTGGGCAGCCCACGGAGGTTCTTTTTTCGGTGCGGCTAGTCTCTAGCGGAGAGCTTGCGCAGATGGACGAGTTAGTAAGAGCTTGACACGGCGAGTTTTACGTGGTTCAGGCCGCCGGAGCGTAAAACCCTACGTCCACGGCGAGCTATGGAGCTCGCTGTATTGCTTGCTGCTCAGGGCCGGGGGCCTGAGCTTGGGGGTGAGTTACAGCTTGAGAGTGTATGGCTAGCGTATGAGTTGCAGAATGCGAACCCTTGCTATCGACGCCTACCCGAGCCTTTTATAGTCCAAGGCTCGGGCGGCTTACAAGGGAAGCCGGGACCCGACAGGTGGTCCCGGGAAGATTGTCTATTATCTACCGTATCTGTAGTTACGGCGGTGGTTGCCTCTGGTCGAAGGATTCTGAGTCTTCATTTTGCCGCCCTGCCCATGCCGTGCACTAGTCATAGTGGTTGATGACGGCGCAGGCGGCATGGGATGTCTTGTCGCCGCGTTTATTACCTGGCAGGTTCTGACACCGCGTGCCAGTCTGTGATGCGACTGGACGCAACGGCACCTGACAGGCGCGTGCTCCGCGTTTCCGTGTCTTGGGAAGACGCGGGCCTTGAATACCTTGTACGGGCAAGGTTAGGAGCGCTTTTACGCCCGCTGCCTACCGCTCGGGGGCAGGCAGCACCGTTCTTCTAGCCACGTGGCGGGTCCGGAGCTCTTCTCTGAGGAGAGGGAGGTCCGGCCCCGCTGGACGCGTGGCGCCTTCGGACCTCTCTCCCGCGAAGGGGTAGGTCCGTCTTCTGCATGCCACGTGGCGGGCCCGGAGCTCACCTCTGAGGAGAGGGAGGTCCGGCCCCGCTGGACGCCTGGCGTCTTCGGACCTCTCTCCCGCGGAGGGGGAGGTCCGACTTCTGTAGCCACGTGGCGGGCCCGGAGCTCTCCTCTGAGGAGAGGGAGGTCCGGCCCCGCCAGACGCGTGGCGCCTTCGGAGCTCTCCCTGCGGAGAAGGGCGAGCACCTTAGGCATTTTACCCTGTGCGCGGGGGTACCCCATATCTCAGGTACCGACAGTACCCCACAGGGGTGCGCTTTCTGCAGCAAGAGCGCTACTGCGCAATCCACCTGCTGGGGACACACCTCATTCAGCGACCCAGCAATGGATACGCGAGGTAGACCGCCTCATCGTCGCCGCCGCAAACCCTCGACTTCGGCAGAGACGACACTCCGGTCAACCGGCTGTGTCGCTGATGCGCACACCAACGGTTGACGGGCAGACGGCGGATTCCAGCTCCACCCGGCCTCCGTCGACGGACCTGAGGACAGAGCTGGAACGGTGCCACTTGGGCCAGGATGCCCGGGTGTACCTCGAGCGACGTCGGGAAAGGCGTTGCAACCAAGAGGCTGGCGGCAGCATGACGTCGGCCTCGACCCAGCCTTAGATGCAGACCTTCGCCACAGCCATATGCCCTGCAAACGGCGCCCCCGGTCTATGGCGCAGCCTTGCCCATACAGGAGTACACTGTGCCAATGGCGAACCAAGCGTTCGCGGCACCAACGCCTGCAGCAGCAGAGGCAGGGTGTGCGGCCCTGGCGCCCCACCTTCGCTTCGCAAGGTGGCCGCGCAAGTTTCGGCCGCACCTGCCCGAGAAGTACGACGGCAGCATCAACCCGGTGGAGTCCTCCAGATCTACTCCACCACCGTACTTGCCGCAGGAGGGGATGAGGCTGTCATGGCCAACTACTTCCCCGTCGCCTTGACCGGCCCAGCCAGGTCTTGGCTCATGAATCTCCCTAAGGGTTCCATAACTTCCTGGGGAGAGCTCTGCCGGCAGTTCATCGCCAACTTCGGCAGCTCCTACACCCGTCCCGGCACGGAGCTTGACCTCCACGCCATCAAGCAACAACCTGGGGAGTCGCTGCGCTCCTTCATCCAGCGGTTCTCCCAGGTACGCAACACCATCCCACATATTGAAAGTGCTTCGGAGGTGGTGGCACTTCGACAGTGTCCGGGACGAGAAGATGCTTGAGAATCTTGCGACCAGAGAGGTTTGTGATGCCTCTGAGCTCTTCAGCCTGGCGGACAAGTGCGCCAGAGCAGCCGAAGGGTGGAATTGGCACTCACTGCCAGCTTCCAAAGCCGGAAGACAGCCCGAAGACGGCGGAGTTCAAGCTGAGCTCCCGACCACGTCAGATAGCTAAGAGCCAAGCACTGGCTGACTTCGTGGCTGAGTGGACGCCAACGAAGGCTGACCCAGGGGGCCGCGAAGACGGTGAACCAAAGTACCGAGCTTCGGTCTTCACCGGGCCTCACTGGACGCTCTTCTTCGACGGCTCCTCGCGAAAGCAGGGGGCCGGTGCCGGCGTACTGCTTCTCATGCCATCGGAGGAGCAGTCTGGGTACATGGTGCGTCTCAATTCCAAGGCAACCAACAACTTCGCAGAGTATGAAGCACTCATCTTTGGCCTAAAAGACAGTCCTGTCTCTGGGCGCTCGCCAGATGTTGGCGCAGGGCGACTCCCAGCTAGTTATCAAGCAAGTTAAGGGTGAATGCCCCTGCAATGACCCACAGCTAGCTGCTTATCTGCTCCACGTGCGGATGTTGGAGAAAGACTTCCTCGCCTTGGACCTGCGCCATGTACCGCGCGCTGGCAAGGCCGCAGCTGACGACCTCTCAACGAAGGCCTCCATCGGAGCCCCTGCGCCCGAAGGAGTCTTCGAGAGGACGCTGCTAAGGTCCACAGCCCGGCCCGCCGAGCCGGTCGAAGGGGGCTGAACCAGTGCCTCGAAGCTAGGCAGTCCCGGCGGCCCTGCAGCCATGGATGCCGCCAAAGGATCGTAAGCGTCACTGGGGACTCCGTGCAACCCAGCGCTCAAGATCTAGAAGCTCAAGTAGTCCCGATGCATGGACCACGGAGGTCCGGGACTCTTTGAAGGACATCCTTCCTGACGAACGTGCATTCGCTCAACGGGTGGTGCGGATGGCTAAGTGCTACGTGCTGGTATCTTTACTGGCGTGGCGCCACGACATCCTATTGCGGTGCATAACCCAGGAGGAAGGCTGCGACTAGCTCGCAGTAGTCCACGGAGGCGAGTGCTGGGAACGCTCATCGTCCCGCACGCTGGTCGGTTAAGCCACCCGGCATGACTCCTACTGACCGAGAGCCACCTGGACGCCGTCAAACCGGTTAGGGATGCAATGCGTGTCAGGTCCACGCCAAGCAGACCCACACAACTGGTGCAGACGCGCACCCAGAGCCGTCGGGGGATACCGGCTCCATGTCGAGGGCCAGCCGTACGTCCCAGGGCCGGGTCACGGGAACTACCCTTCCACATGGTATGCGGGGCCGAAGCCATGCTTCCCCCTGAGATCGCCATGGGGGTCCCCCCGTGTCCGGCGTACGACGAAGCCACGCATGACCCA
Source organism: Neostapfia colusana (assembly GCA_030760725.1). Lineage (NCBI taxonomy): Eukaryota > Viridiplantae > Streptophyta > Magnoliopsida > Poales > Poaceae > Neostapfia > Neostapfia colusana. The sequence continues at coordinate 74,779,291 of JASWHV010000004.1, forward strand.
CTCTGCATGAAGACAGGCGCTCCGACGCTACCCCAGTAAGTTCACCATGCGTACTTAGGTGTTTATTTAAATTACGCATTAATTTATATGAACACCTCCCCACACTCTAGACAGTGTGCGTCCATTGTACACTCGGTTCCTCTTTCCTGCTCTCATGCATAGTCGATATTTGCCGTCCTGCCGAAGGCGGTGGTGCTTGGGGTACCTGCCAGAGGCCCGGTGGCCTTTTGGATCTCCCCCTGTAAGGGTACTGTACCGCCAGTTGTCTCCTCCGAGAAAAGACCTACACTAGACGGGGGGTCAGGAGCCTTGCTTTGCCCGGTCTTGCACCCAAAGCATGCGCACTCTGCCCCCCGGCGCTACGGTCTGAGTACCAAGGGGCCGGACGGTTACACCCTGACTGGGGCTGGGGCCAGAACTCCGGGACCAAGTGCACTGGATTACCCAAGCCCCGCATTCCGGCCTGGGACGGTAAGCCAAATGAGACTAAGGGACAGGAAAGGGGGGACCACTGAGCAGTGTCAGACTCTGCCTCCACATCCAAGCCAAGCTCCGTGGCCAGCTCTCGCCCTCCTTTCAGAGGCTAGCGCTGATGCCGTACCTCACGCCCTTCGTTGGCCTGAGCTCCGATCACTGCCGGACTCCGCCTCCACAGCCAGGCCGAGCTCCGAGGCCAGACCTCGCCCTCCTTTCAGAGGCAAGCACTGATGCCGGACCTCATGCCCTTCGTTGGCTTGAGCTCCGATGACTTTCGGACTCCGCCCCCACAGCTGGGCCGAGCTCCGATGCCAGCCCTCGCCCACCTTTCAGAGGCGAGCGCTGATGCCGGACCTCACGCCCTTCGCTGGCCTGAGCTCCGATGACTTACAGACCTCCGCCCCCACAGCTGGGCCGAGCTCCGAGGCCAGCCCTCGCCCTCCTTTCACAGGCAAGCGCTGATGCCGGACCTCACGCCCTTTGCTGGCCTGGGCTCCGATGACTTCCGGAACTCCGCCCCCACAGCTGGGCCGAGCTCCGATGCCAGCCCTCGCCCTCCTTTCAGAGGCGAGCGCTGATGCCGGACCTCACGCCCTTCTCTGGCCTGAGCTCCGATGACCTCCGGACCTCACGCCCTTCGCTGGCCTGAGTTCCGATGACTTTCGGACCTCCGCCCCCGCAGCTGGGCCGAGCTCCGAGGCCAGCCCTCGCCCTCCTTTCAGAGGCGAGCGCTGATGCCGGACCTCACGCCCTTCGCTGGCCTGAGCTCCGATGACTTCCGGACCTCCGCCCTCGCAGCTGGGCCGAGCTCCGAGGCCAGCCCTCGCCCTCCTTTCAGTGGCGAGCGCTGATGCCGGACCTCACGCCCTTCGCTGGCCTGAGCTCCGATGACCTCCGGACCTCACGGCCTTCGCTGGCCTGAGCTCCGATGACTTCCGGATCTCCGCCCCCGCAGCTGGGCCGAGCTCCGCGGCCAGCCCTCGCCCTCCTTTCAGAGGCGAGCGCTGATGCCGGACCTCACGCCCTTCGCTGGCCTGAGCTCCGATGACTTCCGGACCTCCGCCCCCACAGCTGGGCCGAGCTCCGATGCCAGCCCTCGCCCTCCTTTCAGAGGCGAGCCCTGATGCCGGACCTCACGCCCTTCGTGGGCCTGAGCTCCGATGACTTCCCGGACCACCCATCTTCTCAGAGGCGAGCTCCGAAGCCGGACCTCTCCCTTTCACAAGGGCTGAGCTCCGATGCCAGGCTTCACCCTCTCCTCAGAGGCTGAACTACGAATCTGACAAGACCCTGCCAGCACAGGGAGCACTCAACACAAGAAAGTGCGCGGGTAGGAGAAGGCCTCACCTCGGGCTCGTTACCTCCCCTGAGGTGAGCCCGGGGGCCACTGTCGGTACCCTCAATACCGGGTGCCCCCGTGCACAGGGTAAAACTTCCTAAGGACATCGCTCCCTCTGCAGGGGCGAGGTTTGAAGGCCCCACGTGTCCAGCGGCACCGGAGCTCCCCTCCCCACAGAGGATAGCTCCGGGCCTGCCGCGTGGCCCAGGAGGCCGGACCTCGCCCCCTCCGCAAGGGAGAACTCCAAAGGCGCCACACGTCCGGCGAGGCCGGACCTCCCTCTCCTCAGAGGAAAGCTCTGGGCCCGCCACGTGGCCTACAGAAGCCGGACCTCCCCCCCTCCGTGGGGGAGAGGTCCGAAGGCGCCACGTGTCCAGCGGGGCCGGACCTCCCTCTTCTCAGAGGAGAGCTCCGGGCTTGCCACATGGCCGAAAGAAGCCGGACCTCCCCCTCCGTGTGGAGAGATCCGAAGGCTCCACGTGTCCTGCGGGGCCGGACCCCCTCTTCTCTGAGGAGGGCTCCGGGCCCACCACGTGTCCAGCAGAACAGCGCTGCCTGCCCCCGAGCGGTAGGCAGCGGGCGTAAAGACGCCCCATACGTTGCCCGTAAAAGGTATTCGAGGCCCACGCCTTCCCAAGACGCGGAGACGCGGAGCACGCCTCTGTCAGGTGCTGTTGCGCCCAGTCGCATCACAGACTGGTGCGCGGTGTCAGAGCCTGCCAGCCAATAAACGCAGCGGCAAGACATCCCATGCCGCTGCCGCCGTCATCAACCGCTACGACTAGCATGCGGCATGGGCAGGGCGGCAAGACGAAGACTCAGAAGCCTCCGCCAGAGACAAGTACCGACATAACTGCTGATACAATAGTCTGCAGGCAATCTCCCCGGGACCACCTGTCGGGTCCCGGTCCCCCCTTGTAAGTCAACCGAACCTTGGACTATAAAAGGCTCGGGTAGGCAACGTTAGCAAGGGTTCGCACTTTGCAACTCATACGCTAGCCATACTCTCTCAAGCTATAACTCACCCCCAAGCTCAGGACTCCGGCCCTGAGCAGCAAGCAATACAGCGAGCTCCATAGCTCGCCGTGGACGTAGGGTTTTACGCTCCGGCGGCCTGAACCAAGTAAAACTTGCCGTGTCATGCTCTTACTAACTCGTCCACCTGCGCAAGCTCTCCGCTAGGGACTAGCCTGACACGACCCCATTGGTCCTGTCGAGCCAGGATCACGCTGAGGGGTGCTGCGTTGCACAACACCGTATAACACACGTCAAAGGTGCAAAGCGGAAGCGGAAGTTTTATTACATAAACAAGTTTATGAACATGTTTACATCAAAATAAGTTCAGTCTACACTCGCGGGCGTAGACTAAGCATCAAGTGCACGTTCAGACCTCGAACGTGTCCTTGCTAGCACACACACACACTAACTCTGCGGCGTGCACGACTCCCACTCGACGGGGTTCCCCTCCTGGGGTTCCGTCTCCTCTTCGGGAGTCCCTTCCTCATAGAACCCTGCAAAAGCTTCGAACACAAGCAGTGAGCACGAAGGCTCAGCAAGTCTGACCCGTCTCACCCAAACATGGAACTTCTACATGAGGGTAATGGGTTGCATGAGGTAAAAATCATTTGCAAGGACTCGCCTAATTAGTAGAACCTTACTTTCAAGTTTTAGCAGCAGGTTGTGGAGAACCTTACGCTAAGGCACATGAGAGAGCCGCAATCAAACAAGAAACGCATTTCTCTCATGTACTTTGCCCAAAGTTGAAAAGAACTTTAGTTAGCACTAAGCTACAGCATATCATTAACAATCCATGTCCAGCTTTCAATCAGCAACATTTTAACATGTAACTAGCCTGTTCTTTCTACGTCACGGTACAGTGAACAAGTGGTACTCACTGACCGCGAGGGACGGCGATTATAATCGATTTACACCTGCAGGGTTACCCGAACAACCCGTCACGTATGCCCGTACTCGATGTTGCCTACAACAACCATCACGGACGCCGTACGCGACTACCTTTCACCCGTTAGCCAAATATTGAACCGGTCCCATCGTCCCGAGCAAGAGGTCCCTGCACGCGCATCTCTGTGCCGCCAGCTGATTTACACCTCGAGCTCTCAACCTACCCTCTGAACGACGGGCAATGCCTCAATACCCAGCTACCCGAGTTACATCAGTTTCCCGGTTCCCATATAGCCGGTAGGTCTTCGGTACTGTTCTAGCTTGTTCAACAGGCCCGCACACGGCTCGGTCCTCAATCGACACAAGCGGAGCTACAGCACACAGGCCCCAAAGTCCTGCTGCCCTTACTCTCCGCTCGGTCTCATTTTCTTGCCATGTGTATCATGTGCTATCTCTACCCGAGCAATGTGCCTCTAGCCTATTCTCGCGAGTAGTTCCAACTACTCGACTTGTACCGAATCCTACTCTATCCTAGCAATGCAGTGGCTAACGAGGTTTTCAATCCTAAACCCAACCCATGGTTTTCTTGGCTATGCAGTTGGGTTTCCAATCAAGACTCTAATGCAAAGAACAATATTCAAAGATGTGCTCAAAACAATAAACATTTGTAAAAAGGTTAATGCAAACCGGGGCTTGCCTTGCTGCTCTTGGTCGTAGGCTAGCTGTTCCTCCGGAGTAACAAAGTCTAGGACTTCGGGTTCCTCCTCGACCTTAGCGACTACATGATGAGAGCAATATGTATCAATTTAAATGCATTTGTATTAGCTTTGAAGTTGTGAAGTCTATAACCTTTGCTAGACAGACCTAATGACTGTGAAACTTTTACTGTGGCTTGGTTACAACCTAAACAGAGACTTGGTCAAGTTTTAGTTGCAGCCAAGCTCATTTGAGCCCTCCACAAATAATTATGTCCTTGACCTTAATTGGAACTCTTAGGGTGTTCTAGGAATTTTCATGAGACAAACTATGACTTTCTGAAAACTAGATTTTCAGAGGGTTCTAATGGAGTTGGTCTCACTTAATTTGGAAGTCTCTAACTAAAGATATGAGCTAAACAATTTCAGAGAAAATTCTGAAAATGTTTCTGAACATTTTCTATTTTCTCTGGAACAGTTTTACTAATCACACCATTAGGTGGACTAAATGAGCTCAAATGGATCTGAAATTTTTATGGTAGTTCAAGGATATTTTGATGAACATCTCAGCAAAATTTCAGGATTTTCCTCCAAAGGATTCTCCAGTTAAAATTCCTAACAGTTTAAACTTTAAGGAATTAATCCTGGAGAATTAAGGAATTTCATGAAGTGAAACTTGATTTTCTGGAAAGTACTCAGAGAGCTGAATCCAGCAAAATTTGGTTCACTCAATTTGGAGCTTTCTAGCCAAAGTTATAAGGATTTGAAGTTTGAAGGAAATCTGAAAATCGGGGAAAAGTTTAAACTCGCGCGTGGGCCCAGGGGACACGCGTCGCACGCCTAGGCGATGGCACATCGCGGCCCACAAGGATTTTGCGCGCCAGCACACCCGATCCCGGCCGCAGCCGGATCCCGATTCAAAATATCGGCCGCTGACAGCTGGGGCCCACCCCTTCTTCAACCTCGCGACACCCTCGCCCCGCCGCCGAGGGACCTCGCCGGAGAGCTCGCCGCCGGCTGCTGTACAGCTCCAAAATTCTTGATTCTGGCCGCCCCTGCCTACTTTTACTTGGGGAACAAGATTCGAGGGTCAGCTCCCCATGACAACGGCCGGAGCATGGTCGGCGACGAGCCGCCATATCGGAATGACTTCGGCCATGTCGGCTGACTCTCCTAGTACCTCAGCTACTTGGGAAATCGGTCGGGGAGCATCAGTGGACCTCAGAGAAGGTCGACATGAGATCGAGGCAGCTCGGGGAAGGCCCGAAATAGGTCCTCACCGTGCGCCCGATACCCCCCGTTCGTTCCGCCATTAGTAGACCTTAAATTACGCCGGGCACAGAGGTTTTCCGGCCCAGAGTTGTGAAGGCAACTTGTGCGTTACCGTGTCTAGATCGTGTGGGAGTGGCCTGAGGCCCTCTAATCCTTTCTAGAGCACGAATTAAACAGAATCGTACCCGAAGGTCGTTCTGCACACAGAAAGGGGAAAAGTGGAAATTCGCCGCCTGTGAGCAACCACTCGAGCTGTGGCTCGGGGATGAGCAGCACCGGTCACCCGCGCGTCCAAGGGTGCCTTGGCTCGGGCGTGACAACGCCCTGGTTGGGCTGTCCACGAGAGCCCGAGGTGCGGCGGTTTCCAGTTCCGAGTTTGATCTTTCGGCACAGCCGATATCACTCGGTTTCAATCGACTTCTAGCAATGGGGAGGATGGAGGAAGGTCTCTAGTACCTTGCTGGGACCCTGGAGTGGAAGGAGGGAGCTGCGATCGGCTTGATCAAGCGGGAGCTCGAGCGGCGGCGATGGCAGTGGAAAAACAAGTCGTGTACGTCGGCAGCTCAGGGAATGGCGACTGAAGCACGCCGGGGAGGAAATAAATAGCCCGTCGGCTGGCCTCCGGCTTGGGGCGCGCAGCAGGAGCTGGCGCCGGCTGCCCCCCTTCGGTGGCGCGCGCACACAGCAGCCGGGAACCGACTGAACTGTGTTTCAGTCGGTTTGCTTTGAGGCAGAGGCTGACATGTGGGTCCCATCCCTCTTTTAACCTCTGAAATTTACTCCTAACAGCTGTGGTAAACAGTGAACCCTATTCTGCCCTTGGCAATTCAAATTATTCACCCAAGAGCCATTTGAATTGATCAAAGTTCAAATGAGGTGTGGTTTGAATGAATTTCAGCACAAGTTCAGTTTGAAATTCAAATAAAGTTTGAATTTCTCCCCCTTAGCTCATGTCAAGATCAACCCCGAATGGAGTGAAAATTGGTGTGTGAGCTCACAAAAATGTGCTGAGCAAGAATATGCCTTCCACTTTCAAATTCATGGTATAAAAACAGTTTGAATTTGAATATGTTTTCAAACTGCCCCCCTCCCATCTATACCCAAAGTGACCTCAAAAGGGTTTTGAATTTGGGGTGAAACTTGGCATGGACATCCTTAGAAAAGTGTAGGAGTTTTCATATGCCCAGCCCATCCATATCACATGTGTGAAATACCACATTTGCAATGTGTGAGTTTTCTCTCTAATGAGCATGTTGATAATTGTTACTTGCTCTTCATTTGTGTTCATCATTCTTGCTCAAATGAGGTGTGTGGTGTGGTGATGAACACTGCAAATGGTTGTTAAAACTGAGGCCCTTACATTCCTCCCCCCTTAAAAGAATCTCGTCCCGAGATTATAAGGTGAGAATGAGAGAGAGGACGGTGGAAAATTACCGGATATGCGACGTGAAAAAGTCGGGGTAATTAGTGCAAAGGAATTCTTCGCTCTCCCATGTCACTTCGTCCATGGAGTGATTATTCCATAAAACCTTGTAGAACCACAACGTACGGTTGCGTGTGGTTCGGGCCTTTTCATCAATAATCTGCACCGGTTCCTCCCGATAGGTGAAATCCGGTTGCAGTTCTTCAATGTCTTCCAGCTGAACGGTAGTTGATAGCTTGAGACACTTCCTCAGTTGGGAGATGTGAAAGACGTTGTGCACACCGGAAAGTACTTCTGGTAATTTCAGCCGGTATGCTACTGATCCACATCTTTCGGTAATCTGGAATGGACCGACGAATCGGGGTGCCAACTTTCCTCTCACCCCAAATCTGTTTACACCCTTCATTGGAGACACCCGTAGATATACGTGATCTCCAACTTCGAATTGTAATGGGCGCCTTCTCCGGTCCGCATACTGTTTTTGACGGGATTGAGCAGCTCTTAGGTTCGCTTGAATCAGTCGAACCTTTTCTTCCGCGTTGTTGACAAGGTCAATCCCGAAGGTAACCCTTTCGCCAGACTCACACCAGTTCAATGGTGTGCGGCATTTTCTTCCGTATAGCGCCTCGTAGGGCGCCATCTTGATGCTGGCTTGGTACCCATTGTTGTACGAGAACTCGGCTAACGGCAAGTGATCATCCCAATTCTTGCCGTGTTCGATAGCGCAAGCTCGTAGCATGTCTTCTAGGATTTGATTTACCCGCTCGGTTTGTCCATCCGTCTGCGGGTGGTAGGCTGAACTACGGATCAGCTTCGTCCCCAAGGCAGCGTGCAGCTGCTCCCAAAAACGGGACACAAATAAAGTGCCTCGGTCCGAGATGATGGTACGGGGTACGCCGTATAAGCATAGGATCCGTGAGATGTACAGTTCAGCGTACTTCTTGGCGTTGTAGTTGGTGTTGACCGGGATGAAATGGGCGACTTTGGTGAGCCGATCGACGATCACCCACACCGAATCATGTTTCTGTAAAGTGGTGGGTAAACCGACGATGAAGTCCATGCTCACGTCCTCCCACTTCCAGGCAGGAACGCCCAGTGGTTGCAGCAGTCCCGGTTTCCGCATGTGGTCTGCCTTCACCCTTCGACATGTATCACACTCGGACACGTATTTTGCAGTCTCTCGCTTCATCCGTGTCCACCAAAACTTTCTTCTGAGTTCTTGATACATTTTGTTGCTGCCGGGGTGAATAGAAAACTTTGATAAGTGAGCCTCATCAAAGATTTTCTTCCGTAACTCCGGGTTTCGGGATACGACGATCCGGTTTTTGAACCATAGGATGCCGTCTCCGTCCTTCCGGAAACATTTCAACTCCCCACTGTCTACACGTCTCCGCAAATGTGACATGCCCTTGTCATTCTTCTGGGCTGCCGCTATCTCTTCACGGATGGTGGGGATCAAAGCTAGGTTGTAGAGAGCTCCGTGTGGAATCACATGTAGTGGTGGTTCGCTCTCTTCCAATGGTGTGATGGTCAGATTATTGACGTGTGACTTGCGGCTTAGCGCGTCCGCCACAACGTTTGCCTTGCCCGGATGATAATGGATCTCTATCTCGTAATCCTTTATCAGTTCTAACCATCTTCGTTGCCTCATGTTCAGCTCCTTCTGAGTGAATATGTACTTGAGGCTCTTGTGGTCGGTATATAAATGTACGAGGTTACCGAGTAGGTAGTGCCTCCACATCTTCAGTGCAAGTACCACGGCAGCGAGCTCCAAGTCGTGAGTTGGATAATTTTGCTCATGATTCCTAAGCTGCCGTGATCCATACGCGACCACTCTTCGGTCTTGCATCAGCACACATCCGAGCCCAATGCCGGATGCATCGCAGTACACATCGAACGGTTTTGTTGTGTCTGGCTGCGCCAAAACCGGTGCTGATGTCAGGTGCTTGACTAAAGCCTTGAATGCTGCTTCACATGCTGGACTCCAAACATAATTGGTAGCCTTCTTCAGCAGCTCTGTCATTGGCTTGGAAATCTTCGAGAAGTTCGGAATGAACCTCCGATAATATCCCGCGAGTCCGAGGAAACTCCGTACCTCATGAACAGTTCTCGGGGATTTCCAATTCAGCACTTGCGTGATCTTGCTCGGGTCCACAGCGATACCCTCCGCTGAGATGATATGCCCGAGGAAAGGCACTTGCGATATCCAAAACTCGCATTTGCTGAACTTTGCGTATAACTTGTGATTCCGCAGCCGTTGCAAGACTATACGCAGATGTTTCTTGTGATCTTCCTCCGACTTGGAATATACCAGGATGTCGTCGATGAAGACCACGACAAACTTGTCCAGCTCCGGCATGAACACCGAGTTCATTAAGTACATGAAGTGAGCCGGAGCATTGGTGAGGCCAAAAGACATGACCAGGTACTCATAAAGTCCGTACCTTGTCGAGAACGCTGTCTTTGGAATGTCCTCCGCCCTTATCTTAATCTGATGGTACCCGGATCTTAAATCCATCTTGGAAAAGATCTTCGCTTCGACCAACTGATCAAACAACATGTCGATCCGTGGCAACGGGTACTTGTTCTTGATGGTTACGGCATTTAATGGACGGTAGTCCACGCAAAGCCGCAACGTTTCATCCTTCTTTTTGACAAATAATGCCGAACAGCCCCATGGCGAGGAGCTCGGCCTAATAAAACCCTTCTCCAGGAGGTCCGTGAGCTGAGTCTTCAGTTCAGCCAACTCCTTGGGCGCCATCTTGTATGGCCTTCGGGATATTGGCATGGTCCCTGGTGCAAGTTCAATCTTGAACTCCACCTCTCTATCGGGTGGCATCCCTGGCAAATCGTCCGGGAATACATCAGGGAACTCTCGGACCACTGGAATGTCTTCCAATCTGATGGTTGTGGCTTGATAGACACTTGGAAGTTTTATTTCTGGACTGTCCAGAAATAATGAGTGAGAACCGTGCACTTCTGAGTTTAAGTGCACGACTCGAAGGACGGTGTCTAAAACAGCGCCGTGGCGGGTTAACCACGACATCCCTAGGATGACATCGACCTTCTGCCCCTCTAAGATAATGAGAGACGTGGGGTACACTCTACCCGCTAAGCATAATGGTGCTTTGGAGACCATTACGCTTGCTGAAATCTTCCCACCCGGTGAACAAATTAAATATGGACTATCGGTGGGTAGTATTGGCAAGCTGTGTTTAGCAATGAAAGCTTGGCTAATAAAATTATGCGTGGCACCTGAGTCGAATAGTACTATAGCGGGATGCTGGTGGAGTTGGAACATACCCGCAAGGATTGGCTCGCCCTCCGGCACGTCCTCAATGGCAAGTTGGTGGACAGTACCGGGCCTAGGGTTTGCCCGCCGCGCATTAGTAGGGTTCCGGGGTTGATTCCTCCCCGGAAGCTGTGGTGCCACTCCGCCGCCTTGCCTCTCCGGGCAACTGCTCGCGAAGTGTCCTGGACGACCACACTTGTAACATGTGGCCGCTGCTGGTGGAGTACTCGGGGGACGAAAGCCAGGCATGCGTTGCGGAGGTGCAAACGCACGCGGTATCGCCCGCTGCTGCTGCTGTTGTTGCGGTGGTGCTGGCAGTGCCGGCCGGAATGCCGGTGAAGAGTACGGCCGACTGCGGAACGGCATCGACCGCTGTGGTGGCTGCCAGCGTGCACCTGATGGTGGGCGATTCACCATCCGAAACTTCTGAGAAGGACCGCCTCCTTTTCCGCTGCTCTGCGGCGCGCTTCGCTTTCGCTCCGCCGCCGCCAACTCCTTGCCGGAGTCTTCCTGAACAATCGCAGCATCAATGATGTCGTTGAGGCTGCCGCGATTGAACATCGCCAGCTTGTCCTTCAGGAGCGGGTTAAGGCCCTGGTAGAAATGGTCCCGCCGCTTCTCGTCGGTATCAGCATGATACGACGCATATAGCACGAGATCGTTAAACGCCTGGGAGTATTCCAGCGCGTTTCGGCTCCCTTGTTGCAGGTGTAGGAATTCCTGCGTCTTCCTCTTCATCAAACCGGGCGGTATATGATAGGCCCTGAAGGCCGTCCGGAACTCTGCCCAGGTCATCACTCGGTCGGTGGGTTGTGAAGCACAAAAGTTGGCCCACCACGCGCTCGCGGATCCTTGGAGCTGCTGGACCGCGAACTGAGTCTTGCGCTGCTCGCTGATTTGGAGCAGCCCGAATTTCATCTCTATGGCGCGGAGCCAGTTGTCCGCGTCAAGTGGTTCATCCGCCCTTGAGAATACAGGGGGATGAGTCGCCAGGAAGTCGGAGTAGGAGCTCTGTTGGCGCTCCTCACGATCTTGACGTCTCTCTGGGCGAGACGTATTCACAATTAACGTTTGCAGCAGCTCTGTGTGCTGCTGATGTGAACCCGCCATTGCCGCGACAATGTCGGCCAATGTAACCGTTGGCAGTGGCGGTGGCGGTGTTTGCTGTTGCTGTTGCTGCTGCTGTCCCGAGGAGTCCTCGGGAGGTGGTTGGGAGGTCTCTCCCCCTTGACTGGTACCCCCAACGTCAGGGTTGGCACGAGTACGCGTCATTCTGAAATTCAACACAGCAGCAATTAGCACATGTCTTACTCAAAATTCCATAAACAGCAGTAGTATTGAAGTGACGCATGATTATCTTGCCCAACATTCACATATATTGATAAAGCATAAACTTTATACAAGATACATTATTCTCGGATCTCCGAGAAGTCGTGCTCATGTCGTCACTACCTATACATACGCTACTGTCTACACGACATGTCACCGATTACAAAAGTTGGGTTACGCTACCCTAGCTGCCCTACTTGGCAACCGTAACCCCCTACTCGGAGTAGAACTCGACCTCCTGTGGGTCGTCCTCCTCCGGTACCTCTGCTGGTGGCTCGGGGTCTACCACCTCTTCTCCCATTCCTGGTTCTCCCATGGCTGGAAGACCCAAGACTACCGGTACGCCCAATACCGGGGGCACGAGGTCCTGCAATGCATGCACCTCGTCCATAGCCTGGTTGTAGTCCTCTTCCCAGCCTTGTCCTTCCTCAATAGCGTCGTCCCGCTCTTGAGCAAGGTCCTCATTCTGCTGGGTTAGGGTCTGCACCAGCTCTTGCAACGCCGCGATGTCAACACGGCTCTTCTTCTTTGCCTTCTTCAGACGACGCAACTGATTGTGTTGTTCATTCAGTCGCTTGATCGTCGGAAGGAGCACATTGCGGAGTGCACTGTGAGCACTCTCGAAACGATCTCCACGGCTTGTGCTCTCCTTGAGCTTGGTGGCGAGATGCTCCGTATGAACAGCTTGGCTGTCCATCACAGTGTTTCCCGCCCTCATTTGGAGGCTGAGGTTCGCCTCCGCGGGGTTGTACCTTGGGCAAGTCGGGTTCGTTGCCTCCCGGTACCTCTCTTCCCACACGTGCTGAGCTCGTCCCTCCACCGGAACGAGTGCGTATGGTGTGCCCTCCATAGCCTGCACGTGTAGTTGGCAGAAACGTGACATAGTGTCACGGGCTGCCACTTGCCACATCCCTTCCGGTTGTCTTCCTCTCACCGTGACGGTGAATGGCACCCAACCGGGTGGCGTAGGTCCTGCGGAAACCTCGACATGGATCGTCCACGTCTTGTTCCCCTCTTCGCCTTCTTCCTTGGCGAAGTATTGCGGCATCTGGTTGTACCCGAAATATTGGAGCATTTGCCACAATGCTTCCGGGTAGCCGCTACGGTCAGAGCAGTGGGAAACTACCCACCCGTTTTCCAACCGTTTATCTGCTGCCATCTGTAAAAATATATTTGAGAAATGTCAAATATTTATTTGAACAGTAAACCATTGAGTTATAACATAAGATATGTCATTGAACCCATAACACTTGGAAACATAGTTCAAATTTTTAAACAAATTTGACTGCTGATCTGCTGTTCCCCTGACAGCCCTGACCAGTTTCCATATCAATCTGATTTAGGCCAGGTTAAAAGCAAAACCAGTCCTGGAGCTCAACATCAAAGTTAAAGTTAACTTCAATAGCTTTCCAGAAAGTATTTGCTTGGCCTATGATCTGTCCTGGTTCAAAAGTTATGAGATGTCAAAGTTAACAGAATTTATGGGAACAATTGGACAGCACCTCCCTGCCTTAGGTACTTATTTGATCCAACAATCTCAGTTACTTCTGTTCCTAATCTGACAAAACTTTCTGTCACAAAGTTGTAACCCATCTCATAAGCTTTCCAGAACTACTTCATTTTATATTTTTGGATTTTTATGCAGGAAGTTATGCTTAATTTACAGAGAGTCTACAGAGAGTCTTTGCTCCGTCCTGTTTTCTGGACAATTTCAACTCTACTGCATTTTTCGAGTGGTTAAGGTATGAAACACCTCTGGAACTCAACAGAAAAGTTGTAAAGCTCCTCCAAAGCTTTCCAGAAATGTATCATACGACCCCAACCTCGAAAGAACTCAACCTCTAACCTCTGATTAACTCCATCCTTAATTTAGCTGAAAACAGAGTGCTCTGTCCTTAACATCCTATAAGTTGAAAACTTGTTTAACTTTGAATATCCTGTTCAAGGGAAGGAGTTACATCAAGTTTTACTACTTTGGATTAAAACCTTCCAGTTTTTACAATGGAGTTGTTTATTTAGTTGGGTGTGACGTCGATGCGTCACCAGATTTTGTCGGTACTACGTCCTCACAAAGGAAAAACCTATACCGGACTTAGCCGGCTTCGTTAGTTCAGTGGCACTAAACGTCACTCGCACACGCATGCTACACGTCTACCGTTTCGTGGTCAGGCTACCTGCAGAAACTCAAACAATCATCAGACTCGGCTGCACACCGAGCCCGGAATCCATACAGTTTGTACACCCGGCCGTCATCACTCGCCCGGATGTTCTCAAGCCAAACACGCCTTGAGTTACGTGTTCACGTTTCAGACCACGTGACGGGGTCTCCCATGTTGCACCACGCATGCCAGGGACAGACGTTGCTCGAATACCCCAAACAACATGAAGAGTCGTAGAGGATACTAAAGCGGATCGGGTTACCTGCCACCCGTGGGGCTCCACCCTTCAGCTTGTGCGCACTGGTGGACAGCGCTCACGTGCACCCCCCAAGACATGAACGTCCCGAGATGCACGATTTTCCTACATAACAAATAGGTTAATATGCCACTTTCTATATGCTAATAACATCCTTATACGGGCTACTAACTCGTTCCTCACTGGATTTTTGAAAAAGAAGACCTTTGTACTGTGTTAACCTCAAGCGAGCTCTGATACCACGCTGACACGACCCCATTGGTCCTGTCGAGCCAGGATCACGCTGAGGGGTGTTGCGTTGCACAACACCGTATAACACACGTCAAAGGTGCAAAGCGGAAGCGGAAGTTTTATTACATAAACAAGTTTATGAACATGTTTACATCAAAATAAGTTCAGTCTACACTCGCGGGCGTAGACTAAGCATCAAGTGCACGTTCAGCCCTCGAACGTGTCCTTGCTAGCACACACACACACTAACTCTGCGGCGTGCACGACTCCCACTCGACGGGGTTCCCCTCCTGGGGTTCCGTCTCCTCTTCGGGAGTCCCTTCCTCATAGAACCCTGCAAAAGCTTCGAACACAAGCAGTGAGCACGAAGGCTCAGCAAGTCTGACACGTCTCACCCAAACATGGAACTTCTACATGAGGGTAATGGGTTGCATGAGGTAAAAATCATTTGCAAGGACTCGCCTAATTAGTAGAACCTTACTTTCAAGTTTTAGCAGCAGGTTGTGGAGAACCTTACGCTAAGGCACATGAGAGAGCCGCAATCAAACAAGAAACGCATTTCTCTCATGTACTTTGCCCAAAGTTGAAAAGAACTTTAGTTAGCACTAAGCTACAGCATATCATTAACAATCCATGTCCAGCTTTCAATCAGCAACATTTTAACATGTAACTAGCCTGTTCTTTCTACGTCACGGTACAGTGAACAAGTGGTACTCACTGACCGCGAGGGACGGCGATTATAATCGATTTACACCTGCAGGGTTACCCGAACAACCCGTCACGTACGCCCGTACTCGATGTTGCCTACAACAACCATCACGGACGCCGTACGCGACTACCTTTCACCCGTTAGCCAAATATTGAACCGGTCCCATCGTCCCGAGCAAGAGGTCCCTGCACGCGCATCTCTGTGCCGCCAGCTGATTTACACCTCGAGCTCTCAACCTACCCTCTGAACGACGGGCAATGCCTCAATACCCAGCTACCCGAGTTACATCAGTTTCCCGGTTCCCATATAGCCGGTAGGTCTTCGGTACTGTTCTAGCTTGTTCAACAGGCCCGCACACGGCTCGGTCCTCAATCGACACAAGCGGAGCTACAGCACACAGGCCCCAAAGTCCTGCTGCCCTTACTCTCCGCTCGGTCTCATTTTCTTGCCATGTGTATCATGTGCTATCTCTACCCGAGCAATGTGCCTCTAGCCTATTCTCGCGAGTAGTTCCAACTACTCGACTTGTACCGAATCCTACTCTATCCTAGCAATGCAGTGGCTAACGAGGTTTTCAATCCTAAACCCAACCCATGGTTTTCTTGGCTATGCAGTTGGGTTTCCAATCAAGACTCTAATGCAAAGAACAATATTCAAAGATGTGCTCAAAACAATAAACATTTGTAAAAAGGTTAATGCAAACCGGGGCTTGCCTTGCTGCTCTTGGTCGTAGGCTAGCTGTTCCTCCGGAGTAACGAAGTCTAGGACTTCGGGTTCCTCCTCGACCTTAGCGACTACATGATGAGAGCAATATGTATCAATTTAAATGCATTTGTATTAGCTTTGAAGTTGTGAAGTCTATAACCTTTGCTAGACAGACCTAATGACTGTGAAACTTTTACTGTGGCTTGGTTACAACCTAAACAGAGACTTGGTCAAGTTTTAGTTGCAGCCAAGCTCATTTGAGCCCTCCACAAATAATTATGTCCTTGACCTTAATTGGAACTCTTAGGGTGTTCTAGGAATTTTCATGAGACAAACTATGACTTTCTGAAAACTAGATTTTCAGAGGGTTCTAATGGAGTTGGTCTCACTTAATTTGGAAGTCTCTAACTAAAGATATGAGCTAAACAATTTCAGAGAAAATTCTGAAAATGTTTCTGAACATTTTCTATTTTCTCTGGAACAGTTTTACTAATCACACCATTAGGTGGACTAAATGAGCTCAAATGGATCTGAAATTTTTATGGTAGTTCAAGGATATTTTGATGAACATCTCAGCAAAATTTCAGGATTTTCCTCCAAAGGATGCTCCAGTTAAAATTCCTAACAGTTTAAACTTTAAGGAATTAATCCTGGAGAATTAAGGAATTTCATGAAGTGAAACTTGATTTTCTGGAAAGTACTCAGAGAGCTGAATCCAGCAAAATTTGGTTCACTCAATTTGGAGCTTTCTATCCAAAGTTATAAGGATTTGAAGTTTGAAGGAAATCTGAAAATCGGGGAAAAGTTTAAACTCGCGCGTGGGCCCAGGGGACACGCGTCGCACGCCTAGGCGATGGCACATCGCGGCCCACAAGGATTTTGCGCGCCAGCACACCCGATCCCGGCCGCAGCCAGATCCCGATTCAAAATATCGGCCGCTGACAGCTGGGGTCCACCCCCTTCTTCAACCTCGCGACACCCGCGCCCCGCCGCCGAGGGACCTCGCCGGAGAGCTCGCCGCCGGCTGCTGTACAGCTCCAAACTTCTTGATTCTGGGCGCCCCTGCCTACTTTTACTTGGGGAACAAGATTCGAGGGTCAGCTCCCCATGACAACGGCCGGAGCATGGTCGGCGACGAGCCGCCATATCGGAATGACTTCGGCCATGTCGGCTGACTCTCCTAGTATCTCAGCTATTTGGGAAATCGGTCGGGGAGCATCAGTGGACCTCAGAGAAGGTCGACATGAGATCGAGGCAGCTCGGGGAAGGCCCGAAATAGGTCCTCACCGTGCGCCCGATACCCCCCGTTCGTTCCACCATTAGTAGACCTTAAATTACGCCGGGCACAGAGGTTTTCCGGCCCAGAGTTGTGAAGGCAACTTGTGCGTTACCGTGTCTAGCTCGTGTGGGAGTGGCCTGAGGCCCTCTAATCCTTTCTAGAGCACGAATTAAACAGAATCGTACCCGAAGGTCGTTCTGCACACAGAAAGGGGAAAAGTGGAAATTCGCCGCCGGTGAGCAACCACTCGAGCTGTGGCTCGGGGATGAGCAGCACCGGTCACCCGCGCGTCCAAGGGTGCCTTGGCTCGGGCGTGACAACGCCCTGGTTGGGCTGTCCACGAGAGCCCGAGGTGCGGCGGTTTCCAGTTCCGAGTTTGATCTTTCGGCACAGCCGATATCACTCGGTTTCAATCGACTTCTAGCAATGGGGAGGATGGAGGAAGGTCTCTAGTACCTTGCTGGGACCCTGGAGTGGAAGGAGGGAGCTGCGATCGGCTTGATCAAGCGGGAGCTCGAGCGGCGGCGATGGCAGTGGAAAAACAAGTCGTGTACGTCGGCAGCTCGGGGAATGGCGACTGAAGCACGCCGGGGAGGAAATAAATAGCCCGTCGGCTGGCCTCCGGCTTGGGGCGCGCAGCAGGAGCTGGCGCCGGCTGCCCCCCTTCGGTGGCGCGCGCACACAGCAGCCGGGAACCGACTGAACTGTGTTTCAGTCGGTTTGCTTTGAGGCAGAGGCTGACATGTGGGTCCCATCCCTCTTTTAACCTCTGAAATTTACTCCTAACAGCTGTGGTAAACAGTGAACCCTATTCTGCCCTTGGCAATTCAAATTATTCACCCAAGAGCCATTTGAATTGATCAAAGTTCAAATGAGGTGTGGTTTGAATGAATTTCAGCACAAGTTCAGTTTGAAATTCAAATAAAGTTTGAATTTCTCCCCCTTAGCTCATGTCAAGATCAACCCCGAATGGAGTGAAAATTGGTGTGTGAGCTCACAAAAATGTGCTGAGCAAGAATATGCCTTCCACTTTCAAATTCATGGTATAAAAACAGTTTGAATTTGAATATGTTTTCAAACTGCCCCCCCTCCCATCTATACCCAAAGTGACCTCAAAAGGGTTTTGAATTTGGGGTGAAACTTGGCATGGACATCCTTAGCAAAGTGTAGGAGTTTTCATATGCCCAGCCCATCCATATCACATGTGTGAAATACCACTTTTGCAATGTGTGAGTTTGTTCTCTAATGAGCATGTTGATAATTGTTACTTGCTCTTCATTTGTGTTCATCATTCTTGCTCAAATGAGGTGTGTGGTGTGGTGATGAACACTGCAAATGGTTGTTAAAACTGAGGCCCTTACATAGCCCCACCGAAAAAAGAACCTCCACGGGCTGCCCAGTGCAGGCCCGGGGGAAGTGTCGACTGAACACTTTGACAGGTGTCTCTCCGGTGGCCCGGTTCTGGGATGTCCGGTTAGCCCATAGTGTGCTCGGAAGCTCATTCACCCAATTGGCACCATGTTTCTTCAGGCTGGCATATGTGCGAGTCTTGAGGCCCCTAAGAATCTCGGCGTTGGCCCTCTCAACTTGTCCATTGCTCTTTGGGTGAGCAACAGAGGCATAGCACACCTTGATGCTGAGGCCTTCGCAGTAGTCTTGGAATGCTGCGCTGGTGAATTGGGTCCCATTGTCAGTGATGATTCTGTTCGGGACCCCGAACCGGCAGAAATCGACTTGATGAACTTTACAGCGGATTGCTTGTTGATGGTGGCGACTGGTTTGGCTTCCAGCCACTTGGTGAACTTGTCAATGGCGACATAGAGGTACAGGAATCCCCCGACGGCTCTGGGGAATGGTCCCAGGATGTCCAGCCCCCATATGGCAAACGGCCATGAGGGCGGGATCATCTGTACCGCCTGAGCCGGTGTATGGATCTGCTTGGCGTGGAACTGGCATGCCTTGCAGCTCTCGACCAGCTTGACGGCATCCTGGAGTGCTGTCGGCCAGTAGAAGCCATGCCGGAAGGCTTTACCGACAAGCGTGCGTGAGGAAGAGTGACTCCCACATTCGCCTCCATGGATCTCAGCGAGCAAGTCGAAGCCTTCCCCCTGGGTTATGCACCGTAATAGGACTTGGTTGGCGCCACGTCGGTAGAGATCCCCTTCTACCAACACGTATCTCTTAGCCATGCGCACGATCCGTTCAGCGGATACACGTTCATCAGGGAGGATGTTGTCTTTCAAGTAGTCCCGGATCTCCGAGATCCATGCATCGGGTCTGACTTGAGCGTCTAGATCTTGAGTGCAGGGTTGCACGGAGTCCCCAGTGACGCTTACGATCCTTGGTGGCGTCCATGGCTGCAGGGCCGCCGGGACCGCCAGCTTCGAGGTGCTGGTCCAGCCCCCTTCGCCCGTCTCGGCGGGCCGGGCTGTGGGCCGCAGCAACGTCCTCTCGAAGACTCCTTCGGGCACAGGGGCTCCGTTGGAGGCCTTCGTTGAGAGGTCGTCAGCTGCGGCATTGCCAGCACGCGGTACGTGGCGCAGGTCCAAGGCGTGGAAGTCTTTCTCCAACATCTGCACATGGAGCAGATAAGCAGCTAGCTGTGGGTCATTGCAGGAGCATTCACCCTTAACTTGCTTGATAACTAGCTGGGAGTCGCCCTGTGCCAACAACTGGCGAGCGCCCAGAGACAGGGCTGTCTTTAGGCCAAAGATGAGTGCTTCATACTCTGCCATGTTGTTGGTTGCCTTGGAATTGAGACACACCATATACCCAAACTGCTCCCCCGATGGCATGAGAAGCAGTACGCCGGCACCGGCCCCCTGCTTTCGCGAGGAGCCGTCGAAGAAGAGCGTCTGTCGGTACCTGAGATATGGGGTACCCCCACACACAGGATAAAATGCCTAAGGTGCTCGCCCTTCTCCGCAGGGAGAGCTCCGAAGGCGCCACGCGTCTGGCAGGGCCGGGCCTCCCTCTCCTCAGAGGAGAGCTCCGGGCCCGCCACGTGGCATACAGAAGCCGGACCTCCCCCTCTGCGGGAAAGGGGTCCGAAGACGCCACGCGTCCAGCGGGGCCGGACCTCCCTCTCCTCAGAGGTGAGCTCCGGGCCCGCCACGTGGCATGCCGAAGCCGGACCTCCCCTCCGCGGGAGAGAGGTCCGAAGGCGCCACGCGTCCAGCGGGGCCGGACCTCCCTCTCCTCAGAAAAGAGCTCCGGACCTGCCACGTGGCTGGAAGAACGGTGCTGCCTGCCCCCGAGCGGTAGGCAGCGGGCGTAAAGGCGCCCCTCACCTTGCCCGTACAAGGTATTCAAGGCCCGCGTCTTCCCAAGACGCGGAAACGCGGAGCACGTGCCTGTCAGGTGCCGTTGCGCCCAGTCGCATCACAGACTGGCGCGCGGTGTCAGAACCTGCCAGGTAATAAACGCCGTGACAAGACATCCCATGCCGCCTGCGCCGTCATCAACCACTATGACTAGTGCGCGGCATGGGCAGGGCGGCAAAATGAAGACTCAGAAGCCTTCGACCAGAGGCAACCACCGGCGTAACTACAGATACGGTAGATAATAGACAATCTTCCCGGGACCACCTGTCGGGTCCCGGCTTCCCTTGTAAGCCGCCCGAGCCTTGGACTATAAAAGGCTCGGGTAGGCGTCGATAGCAAGGGTTCACATTCTGCAACTCATACGCTAGCCATACACTCTCAAGCTGTAACTCACCCCCAAGCTCAGGCCCCCGGCCCTGAGCAGCAAGCAATACAGCGAGCTCCATAGCTCGCCGTGGACATAGGGTTTTACGCTCCGGCTGCCTGAACCACGTAAAACTTCCCGTGTCAAGCTCTCACTAACTCGTCCATCCGCGCAAGCTCTCCGCTAGGAACTAGCCCCTCCGAAAAAAGAACCTCCGCGGGCTGCCCAGTGCAGGCCCGGGGGAAGTGTCGATCGCACACTTCGACATTTGGTGCGCCAGGTAGGGGGCTTTTCCCCTAGCGCGACGAGTTTCCGCCGACGAAGATGACCAAGCTCCCTTCAGCGGCAAACTCTCCCCCACCGCATTCACGGCGAACCGTGACCAGCGGGGAGTACATGTCGACGCACTCAGGACGGAGTGTGTCGGCACAAGCGGGTAGCCAGCAGCCGACTCCGGCAACGCCGACTCCGGCTATGCAGGCCCCGACCAGCGTGAGGTCTTCTGCAGCGCTGAGCGTACACCATGGAGGTGCGCTAGCTGCAGCAAGAGCGCTGCTGCGCAACCCACCTGCAGGGGATGCGCCCCATTCAGCGACCCAGCAATGGGTCCGCGAGGTGGACCGCTTCGTCGTCGCCGCCGCGGACCCTCGGTTTTGGCGAGGGCGGCGCCCGGGGCAACCGACTGTGTCGCTGACGCGCACACCCACGGTTGACGAGCTAACGGCGGATTCCAGCTCCTCCAGGCTCCTGTCGACGGACCTGCGAAGGGAACTGGAACGGTGCCACTTGGGGCAGGACGCCCGGGTGTACCTCGAGCGACGTCGAGAAAGGCGTCGCAACCATGAGGCAGGCGACAGCATGTCGTCGGCCTCGACGCAACCAGAAGGGCAGGCCTTCGCCATGCGAGCCCCGCCTCGGGCATATGCTGTGCAACATATGCCACCACCATATGCGCCGCAAATAGCGGCCCCGGCCTACGGTGCAGCCTTGCCCATGCCGGGATACATGGTGCCAGGTGCGAACCACCTGTTCGCAGCGCCAGTACCTGCAGCAGCAGGTGCAGGATGTGCGGCCCTTGCACCCCACCTTCGCTTCGCAAGGTGGCCACGCAAGTTTCGCTCGCACTTGCCCGAGAAGTACGACGGAAGCATCAACCCAGCGGAGTTCCTCCAGATCTACTCCACCTCCGTACTTGCTGCAGGAGGCGATGAGGCTGTCATGGCCAACTACTTTCCCGTCGCCTTGACCGGCCCAGCCCGGTCCTGGCTCATGAATCTACCCCAGGGGTCCATAACCTCTTGGGGTGAGCTCTGCCGGCAGTTCGTCGCCAACTTCGGCAGCTCCTACACCCGTCCCGGCACGGAGCTCGACCTCCACGCCGTCAAACAACAACCTGGGGAGTCGCTGCGCTCTTTCATCCAGCGGTTCTCTCAGGTGCGCAACACCATCCCACATATCCAAAGCGCCTCTGTGGTGGTGGCATTCCGACAGGGTGTCCGGGATGAGAAAATGCTCGAGAAGCTCGCGACCAGAGAGGTCAGCGACGTCTCGGAGCTCTTTAGCCTGGCGGAAAAGTGCGTCAGAGCAGCCGAAGGGTGGAACTGGCACGCACTGCCGACCTCCGAGTCAGGAGGGCAGCCCGGGTCCGGTGCTGCTGACTATGGGGGTGGCAAGAAGACCAATAACCGGGGAAATGGGAAGATGAAGTCACCATTCACGGCCCCCGTCGCCGCAGCTGCGACAACCAGTGGAGCTCGGGGGCCGTGCCCCGACAAGAGGCAGCGGCAATCACCGGCCCCAGATAGTGGCCAAGGCGGGCTATGCCCCGTGCATGGCACCTGCAACCATACAGCTGCCGAGTGCTGGGAGATCCAGAGGCTCGCAGAGCGCTTCCGCAATGGAAGACAGCAGAGGGCTGAAGCACCGCCCTACCCTCAGAGGGATGGCAAACAAAAGGCCGATGCCCCAGTCACCGCTACCCACCAGGTGGGGTTCCAGGAGCCTCAGCGTGTCATAAAGACAGTACATGACGCTGAGGACTCCAGTTCCGACGATGACTGGCCAAGGCGTTAGCCAGCTACGGCACGCCTCCGTGCCTCGAACATGCCTCTCGGGGGCTCCCTAGGGTCCGTCAACCCCTTGAAGGCCTTGCCAGAAGTGGGGGACGCCTTAGGTCATCCAAAGCGAGCCCGGGTCCACCTACCCATTGAAGGCCTTAGCCAGAAGGGGAGAACTCCCCGGGGGACCCCGAGAGAAGCCACGCAGGACCTGATCCAGCGTGAAGACAACAACTTCGACAAGACTCGGCTTGCAGGGAACACCCCACAACGCAAGGTCTCGGCTAATGCTCTAAGCACTACCGCCAAAGAACCAAACGCGAAGGGGGCCCGCAAGAGGGCAGCCTGGTGAAGTGGCATGCTATATTCCAAGAAGGACCCATAAGCTCTCCCCCAGCAGGGAAGGTCCCTTCCGAATCATGAAAGCTGCCGCCCCAGGTACACATGCCTTTCAACCGAGAGTGGGATCCATTCCCAAAAATCCTTGCCATGGAGCAACACTGTAAGTCCTACTTACTGAGCATCGGTAGAACAGGGTTATTCACTTCTGTAATAGACCCCATAGAACTTAGGAACAGAGCTTGGGGTAGCTATGTCTCAAGGGACGGTACAGGACTACGTCCAGTTTAGCCTGGTTCCGACCCTAAGCGCGTACAGTCTTGCTTCCCTTGTAGACGAGGCGGAACATTGCCCCCACGAACAGCCAGAATTCCACCTATGGGCGCGAATACAGAGACCTGTTCTACTTAGCTCCTTCTCATGCGCTCATTTAAATTATGCATTAATTTTTATGATCGCACTATCTCTGTATGTTCATCATACGTCTAGCTCCCCCTCTCCTGCGCTCATCCATAGTCGGCATTTGCTATCCTCCCGAAGGCGGCTGCACATGAGGCGCCTGCCGATGGCCGAGTGAGTCTCTCGGGCCTCCCCCAGTCAGGTGTTGCGGTGTCAGTTGGTCACCTCCAGGAAAGGCCAGCGTTGTGCATGGGGGGTCCAGGGTGCGTATCCAGCTTAGCCGGCCCAGAGCCCAAAGCATGCGCATCCTGCTCTCCGGAGGTCCAGGGGAGTACGTCCGCTTTGCCTGGTCATGAACCCAAAGCGCGTGCACTCTGCTTCCCCAGCGCATGGCCTGGTACTAGGGATCGGACGGCCGTACCCAGACCTCGGAGGGAGTCGGAGCTCCGGCGCTTCGTGCACAGAATTGCCCAAGCCCCGTATAGCGGGCCAGGACCATAAGACAGATAAGACTAGGAGACAGGAGGGGAGGACCCCCCGAGGAGAATTACGTTTCCTCTACCTGTGTGCAGGACCTTCAGGTTACGGCAACAGGGATTGCATGAAGCGGGGGGAAAGGAGCTACCAGCTACACCGGCCTGGGACTGGAAGGACCGGGACCCGCCCCTCCAGCTGGGGCGGGGCCCGGGGGCCCCGCGTGTCCAGCAGGCCCGGAACTCTCTCCTTCCTCGAGGAGGGCTCCGGGCTCGCCACGTGGCAGGCAGGAACCGGACCTCCCCCCTCAGCGGGAGGGCTCCGAAAGCCCTACGTGTCCAACATGACCGGAGCTCCCGTCTCTTGAGGAGGAGCTCCGGACCCACCACGTCGCCGGCAGATTTGGAGCCCCCCATAGGACGAGGTTCTGAGACCTCCGGGGGGCCCTAACACAGTTAGGACCCGGGGGGTGTCTGTGCGAAGCTCCGAGATTGGAAATGACCTCTGAGTACCTTGCGGAGCTAAGGACTCAGCCAGGCAAAGCCAAGAAGGAGGGAAAAAGCATCACAGACACAAGTATCCAAGAGAGTCAAATTAAGCAAGGCACCTTGAGCTGGACTACAGACTCGATAAAAAAAAGGGAGAAGCAAGTCCTAAGGACCTCCCGGCTCTCGCCGGAACCTTGCGGCTACAAGGGCGGCCACATCCTCGACTTCAGCCCTGGCAGCTTCCTCCCGCTCCGCGGCTGGGCCCTCTTTTGCTGGCTCCAGTGAGAAAGAGGGGTCACGGCTCTTGAAGCATGCCAGCACATGCGAGGCGACCTCTAAAGCTAAGCCGCGGCCCTCGGCTTCAAGCTCGCTGGCGACCACCGAGTCGAGTCTGTCCAGCTTGGCGCCGATCGACTCCAATGCAGGGATCACCTCTGCAACCTGCAATGCGGGAGTTGCGGCCCTCACCGGACTAAAACCAAGATGGATCAGGGCGGACCCCGCTCGATCCACGAAGCTTGAGACGCAAGGGCCTCGGAGGACCGTAGGGCTGAGAGCTCCTCCACCTCGCGGCGGGCCGCCCGCAGAGCCTCCAGGTTCCTCTCGGAGAATTCCTTCTCCTTGGCCGCCAGGGAACTCTCCCGAAGGCGGAGAGTCTCGGCTAGCCGCTCCAACTCAGCGGCCCTGAAGCCGGCAGTCAACTCCCGGTCCAAGACCGCCCGGCGATCATGGGAGACCTGTTCATCCCTCAAGTCAAGGTCTGCCTTCAGAATCTCCAGCTCCTCCATCCGAGCTCGGAGGTCATCCTCGCCCGCAGCCAGCTGCGCGGCGACTGTCGGTACCTGAGATATGGGGTACCCCCGCGCACAGGGTGAAATGCCTAAGATGCTCGCCCTTCTCTGCAGGGAGAGCTCCGAAGGCGCCACGCGTCTGGCGGGGCCGGACCTCCCTCTCCTCAAAGGAGAGCTCCGGGCCCGCCACGTGGCATACAGAAGCCGGACC
This sequence comes from Neostapfia colusana, assembly GCA_030760725.1. Lineage (NCBI taxonomy): Eukaryota > Viridiplantae > Streptophyta > Magnoliopsida > Poales > Poaceae > Neostapfia > Neostapfia colusana. Next base: position 74,804,805 of record JASWHV010000004.1, read on the forward strand.
TCCCCCTTCGCGGGAGAGGGGTCCGAAGACGCCACGCGTCCAGCGGGGCGGGACCTCCCTCTCCTCAGAGGTGAGCTCCGGGCCCGCCACGTGGCATGCAGAAGCCGGACCTCCCCCTCCGCGGGAGAGAGGTCCGTAGGCGCCACGCGTCCAGCGGGGCCGGACCTCCCTCCCCTCAGAGAAGAGCTCCGGACCCGCCACGTGGCTGGAAGAACGGTGCTGCCCGCCCCCGAGTGGTAGGCAGCGGGCGTAAAGGCGCCCCTCACCTTGCCCGTACAAGGTATTCAAGGCCCGCGTCTTCCCAAGGCGCGGAAACGCGGAGCACGCGCCTATCAGGTGCCGTTGCGCCCAGTCGCATCACAGACTGGCGCGCGGTGTCAGAACCTGCCAGGTAATAAACGCCGCGACAAGACATCCCATGCCGCCTGCGCCGTCATCAACCACTATGACTAGTGCGCGCCATGGGCAGGGCGGCAAAATGAAGACTCAGAAGCCTTCGACCAGAGGCAACCACCGGCATAACTACAGATACGGTAGATAATAGACGATCTTCCCGGGACCACCTGTCGGGTCCCGGCTTCCCTTGTAAGCCGCCCAAGCCTTGGACTATAAAAGGCTCGGGTAGGCGTCAATAGCAAGGGTTCGCATTCTGCAACTCATACGCTAGCCATACACTCTCAAGCTGTAACTCACCCCCAAGCTCAGGCCCCCGGCCTTGAGCAGCAAGCAATACAGCGAGCTCCATAGCTCGCCGTGGACGTAGGGTTTTACGCTCCGGCGGCCTGAACCACGTAAAACTTCCCGTGTAAAGCTCTCACTAACTCGTCCATCCGTGCAAGCTCTCCGCTAGGAACTAGCCCCTCCGAAAAAAGAACCTCCGCGGGCTGCCCAGTGCAGGCCCGGGGGAAGTGTCGATCGCACACTTCGACATTTGGCGCGCCAGGAAGGGGGCTTTTCCCCTAGCGCGACGAGTTTCCGCCGACAAAGATGACCAAGCTCCCTTCGGCGGCAAGGTCACCTCCCCCGCCTCCGCGGCGAGCCGCGGCTAGGGGGGAGTACAAGCCAACACACTCAGGACGGAGTGTGTCAGTACAAGCTGGGAGCCAGCAACCGGCTCTGGCATCGCCGACCCCGGCAATGCAGGCTCCAACCAGCGTCATATCTCCAGTAGAGCCGGGCGTACCCGGAAGGGGCGCGCTAGCTGCAGCAAGAGCGCTACTGCACAATCCGCCCGCTGGAGACGCGCCTCAGGCAGCGACCCAGCGGTGGATTCTCGAGGTAGACCGTCTTGTCGTCGCTGCCGCAAGCCCGCGACTCCGGCGGAGACGACACTCTAACCAGCCGGCCGTGTCGCTGATACGCACGCCGATGGTTGATGAACAGACGGCAGATTCCAGCTCTGCCAGCCCTCAATCGATGGATCTGAGGACAGAGATGGAGCGGTGTCACTCGGGTCAAGATGCCCGGGTATACCTCGAGCAACGCCGAGAAAGGCGTCGCTACCAAGAAGCTGACGACAGCATGACGTCGGCCTCGACCCAGCCTGAAGAGCAGACCTTCGCCATGCGATCTCTGCCCCAGGCCTGCGCCGTGCAGAATATGCCACAGTCATATGTACTGCAGATGGCGCCCCCGTCCTATGGTGCAGCTTTGCCCGTACCGGGGTACACTGTGCCTGGTGCAAACTCAGCGTTCGCGGCACCAGAACTTTGCGAAGTGGCCGTGCAAGTTTCGGCCACACCTGCCCGAGAAGTACGACGGCAGCGTCAACCCGGCGGAGTTTCTCCAGATCTACTCCACCGCCGTACTTGCCGCAGGAGGGAATGAAGCCGTCATGGTCAATTACTTCCCTGTCGCCTTGACCGGTCCAGCCCGGTCTTGGCTCATGAACCTCCCCCAAGGTTCCGTCACCTCCTGGGGAGAGCTTTGCCGACAGTTCGTAGCCAACTTCGGCAGCTCCTACACCCGGCCTGGCACGGAGCTCGACCTCCACACCGTCCAGCAGCAACCTGGGGAGTCGCTGCGCTCTTTCATCCAGCGGTTCTCCCAGGTGTGGAACACCATCCCACACATTCAAAATGCTTCTGTGGTGGTGGCGTTCCAGCAAGGCGTCCGGGACAAGAAGATGCTCGAGAAGCTCGCAACCAGGGAGGTCCGCGACGTCTCAGAGCTCTTCAGCTTGGCAGACAAATGCGCCAGAGCTGCCGAAGGACGGAACTGGCACTCGCTGCCATCCTCCGAGTCAGGGGGACTGCCCGGATCCAGTCCTACTCCCTGTGGAGGCAGCAGGAAGGCCAAGGACCGAGGCAGAAGCAAGATAGAGTCACCGACCGCAGTCCCAGTCGTCACTGCAGCGACGCTCGGTGGGGCTCGGGGCCGCGCCCCGACAAGAAGCAGCGAAGATCACCAATCCCAGAAGGTGATAAAGACAATATGTGCCCCGTGCACGGCAGCTGTCGCCACACTGCTGCCGAGTGCCGGGAGATCCGAAGGCTCGCAGAGCGCTTCCGCAAGGAGAAGCGGCAGCGGGCTGATGACCTGCCTTCTGTCCAAAGGAAGATGAGCAGAGGGTGGATGTTCCAGACAACATCGACCACCCAGAGGAGATCCAGGAGCCTCCGCGTGTCGTGAAGGCGGCACGCAATCACGAAGATTCCGACTCCAGCGGCGATGAGGGTCGGAAGAAGCTCTACGTCATATACGGCGGGTCCGCCGACCCCTCGTCCCGAAGCGCAGTCAAGACTCTGCGCCGAGCGGTAGCATCGGTGGCGCCACTCCCAAGTGCTGCACCGCACCTAAAGTGGATGGGGACCCCCATCAGCTTTGATGCCACCGACTGCCCCAGGAACATGGCTGGGGCCGGCCAACTGCCGCTCCTGGTGGCCCCTACCATCGCCAACGTGAGAATGTACCACGTTTTGGTGGATGGAGGGGCTGGGCTGAACCTCATCATCCGTGCAGCTTTCCAGAAGCTGCAAATCCCGATGGCCAAGCTCACCCCGTCGAGTCCGTTCTCAGGGGTAGGGCCGGGACAGGTTATCCCCTACGGCAGCATTAGTCTCCCTGTGACCTTCGGGGCTCTGGACAGCTATCGAACAGAGTACATCCTGTTCGACGTAGCGGAGATAGACCTCCCCTTCAACGCCATAATCGGCAGGCCAGCCCTGTACCGGTTCATGGCTGTAGCCCATTACGGCTACCTTGTCCTGAAGATGCCAACACCGACAGGTGTTCTCAGGATTCGTGGGGACCACACTGCTGCAGTGTCGGCCCTGGAGAAGCTCCAAGCACTCGCGACAGCTGGGGCCTCAGCCCCCGGCAATACGGAATCGGACCAGCTCCGCCCGTGCGCACGTCACCGTGCTTCCACCACAGCACCCCGGGTGCAACCTCTCGACGAGGGCGGCGTCCCCTTAAAGGTCGTCCAAGTCGGCGCCGAAGCTACCCAGACCACCCGGGTAGCCGGGGGCCTGGATAGTAAATAGGAAGGCGCGCTCGTCACCTTCCTCCGGCACAACGTCGACGTGTTTGCATGGCAGCCGTCACAGATTCCGGGGATCCCCAGGAAGGTGATCGAGCACCACTTGAAACTCTTCCCCGACGCCCGGCCGGTTCAACAGAAGCCCCGCAAGCAGTCCATCGAGCGGCGGAACTTCATCCGTGAAGAAGTCAAGAAGCTGCTGGACGCTGGCTTCATACGGGAGGTCCACCACCCACGATGGTTGGCGAACCCCGTCGTTGTCCCGAAGGCTGGCGGGAAGCTCCGGATGTGCATCGACTACACAAGTCTCAATAAGGCATGTCCTAAAGATCCATTCCCTCTCCCTAGAATAGACCAAATAGTAGACTCAACGTCAGGCTGTGATATGCTGTGCTTCCTAGACGCCTACTCGGGTTTCCATCAGATCCCCATGTCTAGGGAGGACGAGGAGCACACCTCCTTCATCACAGTGGATGGCCTTTATTGCTATGTGTCTATGCCTTACGGCCTAAAGAATGCACTCCCCACCTTTGTGCGGGCAATGCACAAAACCTTTGGGGAGTTAATAAGAGACCTGGTTGAGGTGTATGTCGATGACATAGTTGTCAAGGTCAAGCAGGGTCCGTCCCTGCTAGATAACCTAGCCTTAGTCTTTGACAAATTGCGCTCTACGCGCACCAAGCTGAACCCAGATAAATGTGTGTTCAGCGTGTCCTCTGGGAAGCTCTTAGGGTTCCTGGTCTCGCACCGGGGGATTGAGGCCAACCCAGAGAAGATCAAGGCCATCGACTTGATGCAGCCCCCTGCCCGCGTCAAGGATGTCCAGAAACTCACAGGATGTCTAGCCGCGCTGAGTCGGTTTATACCGAGGCTAGCAGAGCGGGCACTCCCTTTCTTTAAGCTCCTGCGCAAGTCAGGCCCCTTTGCCTGGACTGACGAAGCGGAAGAGGCTTTCCAGGAGTTGAAGCGACTCCTGACGACCCTACCAATCATGGTAGCCCCTGAGCCCGGAGAGCACCTGTTGCTCTACATCGTGGCGACAACTGAAGTAGTGAGTATGGTCCTCATCGCAGAGCGGCCGGACCCCTCATCTTCACAACCTGCTCCGGTAGCAGAAGACAGACACCAAGAGGCCCCGCAGGACCAAGACTGTCTCCCGGGCCTCCAAGGCAACCTCCCGGAGGTCCAGGTCGGCCTCCCGGAGGTCCTGGGCAGTCTCCCGGATCTCCAAGATAAACCCCCGGGGGTCAAATAGGACCTCCCAGAGGTCCCCCAAGACCCCCCGGAGCTCCCGGACAATCAAGATAGCTTAAGGGCCTCCGGGTCCCAGCTCCCGGAGGCCCCCGTGGGTCCGCCCACCTCCAGTGGGCCAATGGACGAGGACCTCCCAGTCCTGAGAAAGAGGGTTCGAACCGTACAGAGGCCTGTCTACTACATCAGCGAAGTACTTCATGATGCCAAGACAAGGTACCAGGAAGTCCACAAGCTGCTGTATGCGGTGCTCGTTGCCTCCAGAAAGCTCCGCCATTACTTCCAGGCCCACCGGGTTTCGGTAGTCACCTCGTATCCAATGAAGACAATTCTTCACAGCCCCCATGCGACTGGCAACGTTGCTAAATGGGCGGCGGAGCTGGCGGAGTTTGAGCTGGACTTCCTCCCACGCCATGCAGTCAAGAGCCAAGCACTGGCTGACTTTGTGGCGGAGTGGACACCAACGGAGGCTGACCCAGGGGGCCATGGGGTCGGAGAACCGGAGCACCAAGCTCCGGTCTTCACCGAACCCCACTGGACACTCTTCTTCGACGGCTCCTCGCGAAAGCAGGGGGCCGGTGCCGGTGTACTGCTCCTCATGCCATCGGGGGAACAGTTTGGGTATATGGTGCGTCTCAATTTCAAGGCAACCAACAACATGGCGGAGTATGAAGCACTCATCTTTGGCCTGCAGACAGCCCTGTCTTTAGGCGCTCGCCAGTTGTTGGCACAGGGCGACTCCCAGCTGGTCATCAAGCAAGTCAAGGGCGAATGCTCCTGCAATGACCCTCAGCTAGCTGCATATCTGCTTCACGTGCAGATGTTGGAGAAAGAATTCCTCGCCTTGGACCTGCACCACGTACCGCGCGCCGGTAATACCGCAGCCGAAGACCTTTCAACGAAGGCTTCCACCGGAGCCCCTGCGCCCGAATGAGTCTTCGAGAGGACGTTGCTGCGGCCCACAGCCCGGCCCGCCGAGCCGGGCGAAGGGGGCTTGACCAGCACCTCGACGCTGGCGGTCCCGGTGGCCCTACAACCGTGGGCGCCGCCAAGGATCGTAAGCGTCACTGGGGACTCCGTGTAACCCAGCGCTCAAGATCCAGAAGCTCAAGTCAGACCCGATGCATGGATCACGGAGATCCGGAACTACTTGAAGGACAATATCCTCCCTGATGAACATGTAACCGCTGAACGGATTGTGCGTATGGCTAAGAGGTACGCGCTGGTAGAGGGGGATCTCTACCAGCGTGGCGCCAACCACATCCTATTGCGGTGTATAACCCAGGGGGAAGGCTGCAACTTGCTCGCTGAGATCCATGGGGGTGAATGTGGAAGTCATTCTTCCTCACGCACGCTTGTCGGTAAAGCCTTCCGGCATGGCTTCTACTGGCCGACAGCACTCCAGGATGCCGTCAAGCTGGTCGAGAGCTGCAAGGCGTGCCAGTTCCACGCCAAGCAGATCCATACACCGGCTCAGGCGGTACAGATGATCCCGCCCTCGTGGCCGTTTGCCGTGTGGGGGCTGGACATCCTGGGACCATTCCCCAGAACCGTCGGGGGGTTCCGGTACCTCTATGTCGCCATCGACAAGTTCACCAAGTGGCCGGAAGCTACACCAGTTGTCACCATCAATAAACAATCAGCAGTAAAATTCATCAGATCCATTGTCTGCCGGTTCGGGGTCCCAAACAGGATCATCACTGACAATGGGACCCAATTCACCAGCGCAGCGTTCCAAGACTACTGCGAGGACCTTGGCATTCAGGTATGCTGCGCCTCTGTCGCTCACCCGAGGAGCAATGGGCAAGTCGAGAGGGCCAATGCGGAGATTCTCCGGGGCCTCAAGACTCGTACCTTCGCCAGCCTGAAGAAACATGGTGCCAATTGGGTAGATGAACTTCCGAGCACGCTATAGGCTAACCGGACATCCCTGAGCCGGGCCACCGGGGAGACACCCTTCTTCATGGTGTACGGGGCCGAAGCTGTACTTCCTCAAGAAGTCACCATGAAGTCTCACCGTGTCCGGGCATACGACGAAGCCACGCAGGACAACCTCCGACGTGGAGAAATCGACCTCATCGACGAGGTCCGATTACATGCGGCACTCCGTAACGCGCGGTACAGACAGGCGCTTCGGCGCTACCACCAGAGGTCTGTGCGTGCCCGGGAGCTGCAGGAAGGTGACCTGGTGTTGCGGCGCATACTTTCTCGTGAATGGGCCCACAAACTCTCCCCTAGTTGGGAAGGCCCCTTCCGAGTCACGAAAGTATGCCGCCCCGGGTGTGTGCGCCTTTCCACCGAGGATGGGGACCTGCTACCGAATCCTTGGAACATAGAACACCTCCGTAAGTTCTACCCCTAAGAGCAAAAATAGGTCAGTACATTCTTTTCGTAATGAACCCCATAGAGTCCAGGAGCAGCGCTCGGAGCAGCTAAACCCCAGGGGACGGTCCAGGACTACGTTCAGCTTTGCCTGGTTCCGACTCCAAGCGCGTAGAGTCTTGCTTCCCCTCTTAATGGGGTGGGTCGTGGCCTCCATGTTTAGCCTGCCTTCCTCCTATGGAAGGTTGTACGAAAAGAAGTCTGCCCTACTTTGCTCTTTCCTTGTACTCATCTGAATTGTGAATTGAGATATTTTTTATCACCCTTGCAGTACATGGCTGCAATGTGCTCAGCTCCCCCTCTCTACAAATCCCCAAGCATCAAGCGTATGGTTGGGGGCTGTAAGTCAAACAAGACTGTGAGACAAGGGAGGGGGAGCCCCCAAGGAGAATTACGTTTCCTCTACCTGTGTGCAGGACTTCCAGGTTGCGGCAATGGGGACTGCGTGAAGTAGGAGGAAAGGAGCTACCAACTACTTCGACCCAGGGCTAGAGGGGGCGGGACCCGGGGGCCCCACGTGTCCAGCAGGCCCGGAACTCTCTCCTTCCTTGAGAGGGGCTCCGGGCTCGCCACGTGGCATACGGAAGCCGGACCTACCCCCGCGGTGGAAGAGCTCCGAAAGCCCTGCGTGCTCAACATGGCCGGGGCTCCCGTCTCCGCAGTAAAAGCAGTCATCAAGTGAGCGCACGCTCTCATGACCCCACGGCCGTTCGTGCTCCAGCAGCGGCCAATTCGGGACTTAGAGAAAGTGCGCGGATCGGAAGAGACGGAGGTCCCACCTCGGGCTCGCTATCTCCCCCGAGATGGGCCCGGGGGCCACTGTCGGTACCTGAGATATGGGGTACCCCCGCGCACAGGGTGAAATGCCTAAGGTGCTCGCCCTTCTCCGCAGGGAGAGCTCCGAAGGCGCCACGCGTCTGGCGGGGCCGGACCTCCCTCTCCTCAGAGGAGAGCTCTGGGCCCGCCACGTGGCATACAGAAGCCGGACCTCCCCCTTCGCGGGAGAGGGGTCCGAAGACGCCACGCGTCCAGCGGGGCCGGACATCCCTCTCCTCAGAGGTGAGCTCCGGTCCCGCCACGTGGAATGCAGAAGCCGGACCTCCCCCTCCACGGGAGAGAGGTCCGTAGGCGCCACGCGTCCAGCGGGGCCGGACCTCCCTCCCCTCAGAGAAGAGCTCCGGACCCGCCACGTGGGCGGGAAGAACGGTGCTGCCCGCCCCCGAGCGGTAGGCAGCGGGCGTAAAGGCGCCCCTCACCTTGCCCGTACAAGGTATTCAAGGCCCGCGTCTTCCCAAGGCGCGGAAACGCGGAGCACGCGCCTGTCAGGTGCCGTTGCGCCTAGTCGCATCACAGACTGGCGCGCGGTGTCAGAACCTGCCATGTAATAAACGCCGCGACAAGATGTCCCATGCCGCCTGCGCCGTCATCAACCACTATGACTAGTGCGCGGCATAGGCAGGGCGGAAAAATGAAGACTCAGAAGCCTTCGACCAGAGGCAACCACCGGCATAACTACAGATACGGTAGATAATAGACGATCTTCCCGGGACCACCTGTCGGGTCCCGGCTTCCCTTGTAAGCCGCCCAAGCCTTGGACTATAAAAGGCTCGGGTAGGCGTCGATAGAAAGGGTTCGCATTCTGCAACTCATACGCTAGCCATACACTCTCAAGCTGTAACTCACCCCCAAGCTCAGGCCCCCGGCCCTGAGCAGCAAGCAATACAGCGAGCTCCACAGCTCGCCGTGGACGTAGGGTTTTACGCTCCGGCGGCCTGAACCACGTAAAAATTCCCGTGTCAAGCTCTCACTAACTCGTCCATCCACGCAAGCTCTCCGCTAGGAACTAGCCCCTCCGAAAAAAGAACCTCCGCGGGCTGCCCAGTGCAGGCCCGGGGGAAGTATCGATCGCACACTTCGACATTTGGCGCGCCAGGAAGGGGGCTTTTACCCTAGCGCGACGAGTTTCCGCCGATGAAGATGACCAAGCTCCCTTCGGCGGCAAGGTCACCTCCCCCGCCTCCGCGGCGAGCCGCGGCTAGGGGGGAGTACAAGCCAACACACTCAGGACGGAGTGTGTCAGTACAAGCTGGGAGCCAGCAACCGGCTCTCGCAGCGCCGACCCCGGCAATGCAGGCTCCAACCAGCGTCATATCTCCAGTAGCGCCGGGCGTACCCGGAAGGGGCACGCTAGCTGCAGCAAGAGCGCTACTGCACAATCTGCCCGCTGGAGACGCGCCTCAGGCAGCGACCCAGCGGTGGATTCTCGAGGTAGACCGTCTTGTCGTCGCTGCCGCAAGCCCGCGACTCCGGCGGAGACGACACTCTAACCAGCCGGCCGTGTCGCTGATACGCACGCTGATGGTTGATGAACAGACGGCAGATTCCAACTCTGCCAGCCCTCAATCGATGGATCTGAGGACAGAGCTGGAGCGGTGTCGCTCGGGTCAAGATGCCCCGGTATACCTCGAGCAACGCCGAGAAAGGCGTCGCTACCAAGAAGCTGACGACAGCATGATGTCGGCCTCGACCCAGCCTGAAGAGCAGACCTTCGTCATGCGATCTCTGCCCCAGGCCTGCGCCGTGCAGAATATGCCACAGTCATATGTACTGCAGATGGCGCCCCCGGCCTATGGTGCAGCTTTGCCCGTACCGGGGTACACTGTGCCTGGTGCGAACTCAGCGTTCGCGGCACCAGAACTTTGCGAAGTGGCCGCGCAAGTTTCGGCCACACCTGCCCGAGAAGTACGACGGCAGCGTCAACCCGGCGGAGTTTCTCCAGATCTACTCCACCGCCGTACTTGCCACAGGAGGGAATGAAGCCGTCATGGCCAATTACTTCCCTGTCGCCTTGACCGGACCAGCCCGGTCTTGGCTCATGAACCTCCCCCAAGGTTCCGTCACCTCCTGGGGAGAGCTTTGCCGACAGTTCATAGCCAACTTCGGCAGCTCCTACACCCGGCCTGGCACGGAGCTCGACCTCCACGCCGTCCAGCAGCAACCTGGGGAGTCGCTGCGCTCTTTCATCCAGCGGTTCTCCCAGGTGCGGAACACCATCCCACACATTCAAAATGCTTCTGTGGTGGTGGCGTTCCAGCAAGGCATCCGGGACAAGAAGATGCTCGAGAAGCTCGTGACCAGGGAGGTCCGCGACGTCTCAGAGCTCTTCAGCTTGGCAGACAAATGCGCCAGAGCTGCCGAAGGACGGAACTGGCACTCGCTGCCATCCTCCGAGTCAGGGGGACTGCCCGGATCCAGTCCTACTCCCTGTGGAGGCAGCAGGAAGGCCAAGGACCGAGGCAGAAGCAAGATAGAGTCACCGACCGCAGCCGCAGTCGTCACTGCAGCGACGCTCGGTGGGGCTCGGGGGCCGCGCCCCGACAAGAAGCAGCGAAGATCACCAATCCCAGAAGGTGATAAAGACAATATGTGCCCTGTGCACGGCAGCTGTCGCCACACTGCTGCCGAGTGCCGGGAGATCCGAAGGCTCGCAGAGCGCTTCCGCAAGGAGAAGCGGCAGCGGGCTGATGACCTGCCCTTCCGTCCAAAGGAAGATGAGCAGAGGGTGGATGTTCCAGACAACATCGACCACCCAGAGGAGATCCAGGAGCCTCCGCGTGTCGTGAAGGCGGCACGCAATCATGAGGATTCCGACTCCAGCGGCGATGAGCGTCAGAAGAAGATCTACGTCATATACGGCGGGTCCGCCGACCCCTCGTCCCGAAGCGCAGTCAAGACTCTGCGCTGAGCGGTAGCGTCGGTGGTGCCACTCCCAAGTGCTGCACCGCACCTAAAGTGGATGGGGACCCCCATCAGCTTTGATGCCACCGACTGCCCCAGGAACATGGCTGGGGCCGGCCAACTGCCGCTCCTGGTGGCCCCTACCATCGCCAACGTGAGAATGTACCATGTTTTGGTGGATGGAGGGGCTGGGCTGAACCTCATCAGCCGTGCAGCTTTCCAGAAGCTGCAAATCCCGATGGCCAAGCTCACCCCGTCGAGTCCGTTCTCAGGGGTAGGGCCGGGACAGGTTATCCCCTGCGGCAGCATTAGTCTCCCGGTGACCTTCGGGGCTCTGGACAGCTATCGAACAGAGTACATCCTGTTCGACGTAGCGGAGATAGACCTCCCCTTCAACGCCATAATCGGCAGGCCAGCCCTGTACTGGTTCATGGCTGTAGCCCATTACGGCTACCTTGTCCTGAAGATGCCAACACCGACAGGTGTTCTCAGGATTCGTGGGGACCGCACTGCTGCAGTGTCGGCCCTGGAGAAGCTCCAAGCACTCGCGACAGCTGGGGCCTCAGCCCCCGGCAATATGGAATCGGACCAGCTCCGCCCGTGCGCACGTCACCGTGCTTCCACCACAGCACCCCGGGTGCAACCTCTCGACGAGGGCAGCGTCCCCTTAAAGGTCGTCCAAGTCGGCGCCGAAGCTACCCAGACCACCCGGGTAGCCGGGGGCCTGGATAGTAAATAGGAAGGCGCGCTCGTCACCTTCCTCCGGCACAACGTCGACGTGTTTGCATGGCAGCCGTCACAGATGCCGGGGATCCCCAGGAAGGTGATCGAGCACCACTTGAAAGTCTTCCCCGACGCCCGGCCGGTTCAACAGAAGCCCCGCAAGCAGTCCATCGAGCGGCAGAACTTCATCCGTGAAGAAGTCAAGAAGCTGCTGGACGCTGGCTTCATACGGGAGGTCCACCACCCACGATGGTTGGCGAACCCCGTCGTTGTCCCGAAGGCTGGCGGGAAGCTCCGGATGTGCATCGACTACACCAGTCTCAATAAGGCATGTCCTAAAGATCCATTCCCTCTCCCTAGAATAGACCAAATAGTAGACTCAACGTCAGGCTGTGATATGCTGTGCTTCCTAGACGCCTACTCGGGTTTCCATCAGATCCCCATGTCTAGGGAGGACGAGGAGCACACCTCCTTCATCACAGTGGACGGCCTTTACTGCTATGTGTCTATGCCTTACGGCCTAAAGAATGCACTCCCCACCTTTGTGCGGGCAATGCACAAAACCTTTGGGGAGTTAATAAGAGACCTGGTTGAGGTGTATGTCGATGACATAGTTGTCAAGGTCAAGCAGGGTCCGTCCCTGCTAGATAACCTAGCCTTAGTCTTTGACAAATTGCGCTCTACGCGCACCAAGCTGAACCCAGATAAATGTGTGTTCGGCGTGTCCTCTGGGAAGCTCTTAAGGTTCCTGGTCTCGCACCGGGGGATTGAGGCCAACCCAAAGAAGATCAAGGCCATCGACTTGATGCGGCCCCCTGCCCGCGTCAAGGATGTCTAGAAACTCACAGGATGTCTAGCCGCGCTGAGTCGGTTTATACCGAGGCTAGCAGAGCGGGCACTCCCTTTCTTTAAGCTCCTGCGCAAGTCAGGCCCCTTTGCCTGGACTGACGAAGCGGAAGAGGCTTTCCAGGAGTTGAAGCGACTCCTGACGACCCTACCAATCATGGTAGCTCCTGAGCCCGGAGAGCACCTGTTGCTCTACATCGCGGCGACAACTGAAGTAGTGAGTATGGTCCTCGTCGCAGAGCGGCTGGACCCCTCATCTTCACAACCTGCTCCGGTAGCAGAAGACAGACGCCAGGAGGCCCCGCAGGACCAAGACGGTCTCCTGGGCCTCCAAGGCAACCTCCCGGAGGTCCAGGTCGGCCTCCCGGAGGTCCTGGGCAGTCTCCCGGACCTCCAAGATAAACCCCCGGGGGCCAAATGGGACCTCCCAGAGGTCCCCCAAGACTCCCCGGAGCTCTCGGACAATCAAGATAGCTTAAGGGCCTCCGGGTCCCAGCTCCCGGAGGCCCCCGTGGGTCTGCCCACCTCCAGTGGGCCAATGGACGAGGACCTCCCAGGCCTGAGAAAGAGGGTTCGAACCGTACAGAGGCCTGTCTACTACATCAGCGAAGTACTTCATGATGCCAAGACAAGGTACCTGGAAGTCCACAAGCTGCTGTATGCATGCTCATTGCCTCCAGAAAGCTCTGCCATTACTTCCAGGCCCACCGGGTCTCGGTAGTCACCTCGTATCCACTGAAGACAATTCTTCACAGCCCCCATGCGACTGGCAATGGGCGGCGGAGCTGGCGGAGTTTGAGCTGGACTTCCTCCCACGCAATGCAGTCAAGAGCCAAGCACTGGCTGACTTTGTGGCGGAGTGGACACCAACGGAGGCTGACCCAGGGGGCCATGGGGGCGGAGAACCGGAGCACCAAGCTCCGGTCTTCACCGAACCCCACTGGACACTCTTCTTCGACGGCTCCTCGCGAAAGCAGGGGGCCGGTGCCGGTGTACTGCTCCTCATGCCATCGGGGGAACAGTTTGGGTATATGGTGCGTCTCAATTTCAAGGCAACCAACAACATGGCGGAGTATGAAGCACTCATCTTTGGCCTGCAGACAGCCCTGTCTTTAGGCGCTCGCCAGTTGTTGGCACAGGGCGACTCCCAGCTGGTCATCAAGCAAGTCAAGGGCGAATGCTCCTGCAATGACACTCAGCTAGCTGCATATCTGCTTCACGTGCAGATGTTGGAGAAAGAATTCCTCGCCTTGGATCTGCACCACGTACCGCGCGCCGGTAATACCGCAGCCGACGACCTTTCAACGAAGGCTTCCACCGGAGCCCCTGCGCCCGAATGAGTCTTCGAGAGGACGTTGCTGCGGCCCACAGCCCGGCCCGCCGAGCCGGGTGAAGGGGGCTTGACCAGCACCTCGAAGCTGGCGGTCCCGGTGGCCCTACAACCGTGGGCGCCGCCAAGGATCGTAAGCGTCACTGGGGACTCTGTGCAACCCAGCGCTCAAGATCCAGAAGCTCAAGTCAGACCCGATGCATGGATCACGGAGATCCGGGACTACTTGAAGGACAATATCCTCCCTGATGAACATGCAACCGCTGAACGGATTGTGCGTATGGCTAAGAGGTACGCGCTGGTAGAGGGGGATCTCTACCGGCGTGGCGCCAACCACATCCTATTGCAGTGTATAACCCAGGGGGAAGGCTGCGACTTGCTCGCTGAGATCCATGGGGGCGAATGTGGAAGTCATTCTTCCTCACGCACGCTTGTCGGTAAAGCCTTCCGGCATGGCTTCTACTGGCCGACAGCACTCCAGGATGCCGTCAAGCTGGTCGAGAGCTGCAAGGCGTGCCAGTTCCACGCCAAGCAGATCCATACACCGGCTCAGGCGGTACAGATGATCCCGCCCTCGTGGCCGTTTGCCGTGTGGGGGCTGGACATCCTGGGACCATTCCCCGGAACCGTCGGGGGGTTCCGGTACCTCTATGTCGCCATCGACAAGTTCACCAAGTGGCCGGAAGCTACACCAGTTGTCACCATCAATAAACAATCAGAAGTAAGATTCATCAGATCCATTGTCTGCCGGTTCGGGGTCCCAAACAGGATCATCACTGACAATGGAACCCAGTTCACCAGCGCAGCGTTCCAAGACTACTGCGAGGACCTTGGCATTCAGGTATGCTACGCCTCTGTCGCTCACCCGAGGAGCAATGGGCAAGTCGAGAGGGCCAATGCGGAGATTCTCCGGGGCCTCAAGACTCGTACCTTCGCCAGCCTGAAGAAACATGGTACCAATTGGGTAGATGAACTTCCGAGCACGCTATGGGCTAACCGGACATCCCAGAGCCGGGCCACCGGGGAGACACCCTTCTTCATGGTGTACGGGGCCGAAGCTGTACTTCCTCTAGAAGTCACCATGAAGTCTCACCGTGTCCGGGCTTACGACGAAGCCACGCAGGACAACCTCCGAAGTGGAGAAATCGACCTCGTCGACGAGGTCCGATTACATGCGGCACTCCGTAACGCGCGGTACAGACAGGCTCTTCGGCGCTACCACTAGAGGTCTGTGCGTGCCCGGGAGCTGCAGGAAGGTGACCTGGTGTTGCGGCGCATACTTTCTCGCGAAGGGGCCCACAAACTCTCCCCTAGTTGGGAAGGCCCCTTCCGAGTCACGAAAGTATGCCGCCCCGGGTGTGTGCGCCTTTCCACCGAGGATGGGGACCTGCTCCCGAATCCTTGGAACATAGAACACCTCCGTAAGTTCTACCCCTAAGAGCAAAAATAGGTCAGTACTTTCTTTTCGTAATGAACCCCATAGAGTCCAGGAGCAGCGCTCGGAGCAGCTAAACCCCAGGGGACGGTCCAGGACTACGTTCAGCTTTGCCTGGTTCCGACTCCAAGCGCGTAGAGTCTTGCTTCCCCTCTTAATGGGGTGGGTCGTGGCCTCCATGTTTAGCCTGCCTTCCTCCTATGGAAGGTTGTACGAAAAGAAGTATGCCCTACTTTGCTCTTTCCTTGTACTCATCTGAATTGTGAATTGAGTTATTTTTTATCACCCTTGCAGTACATGGCTGCCATGTGCTCAGCTCCCCCTCTCTACAAATCCCCAAGCATCAAGCGTATGGTTGGGGCTGTAAGTCAAACAAGACTGTGAGACAAGGGAGGGGGAGCCCCCAAGGAGAATTACGTTTCCTCTACCTGTGTGCAGGACTTCCAGGTTGCGGCAATGGGGACTGCGTGAAGTAGGGGGAAAGGAGCTACCAACTACTTTGACCCAGGGCTAGAGGGGGCGGGACCCGGGGGCCCCACGTGTCCAGCAGGCCCGGAACTCTCTCCTTCCTTGAGAGGGGCTCCGGGCTCGCCACGTGGCAGACGGAAGCCGGACCTCCCCCCACGGTGGAAGAGCTCCGAAAGCCCTGCGTGCTCAACATGGCCGGGGCTCCCGTCTCTGCAGTAAAAGCAGTCATCAAGTGAGCGCACGCTCTCACGACCCTTCGGCCGTTCGTGCTCCAGCAGCGGCCAATTCGGGACTTAGAGAAAGTGCGCGGATCGGAAGAGACGGAGGTCCCACCTCGGGCTCGCTATCTCCCCCGAGATGGGCCCAGGGGCCACTGTCGGTACCTAAGATATGGGGTACCCCCGCGCATAGGGTGAAATGCCTAAGGTGCTCGCCCTTCTCCGCAGGGAGAGCTCCGAAGGCGCCACGCGTCTGGCGGGGCCGGACCTCCCTCTCCTCAGAGGAAAGCTCCGGGCCCGCCACGTGGCATACAGAAGCCGGACCTCCCCCTTCGCGGGAGAGGGATCCGAAGACGCCACGCGTCCAGCGGGGCCGGACCTCCCTCTCCTCAGAGGTGAGATCCGGGCCCGCCACATGGCATGCAGAAGCCGGACCTCCCCCTCCGCGGGAGAGAGGTCCGTAGGCGCCACGCGTCCAGCGGGGCCGGACCTCCCTCCCCCCAGAGAAGAGCTCCGGACCCGCCATGTGGGCTGGAAGAACGGTGCTGCCCGCCCCCGAGCGGTAGGCAGCGGGCGTAAAGGCGCCCCTCACCTTGCCCGTACAAGGTATTCAAGGCCCGCGTCTTCCCAAGGCGCGGAAACGCGGAGCACGCGCCTGTCAGGTGTCGTTGCGCCCAGTCGCATCACAGACTGGCGCGCGGTGTCAGAACCTGCCAGGTAATAAACGCCGCGACAAGACATCCCATGCCGCCTGCGCCGTCATCAACCACTATGACTAGTGCGCGGCATGGGCAGGGCGGCAAAATGAAGACTCAGAAGCCTTCGAATAGAGGCAACCACCGGCATAACTACAGATACGGTAGATAATAGACGATCTTCCCGGGACCACCTGTCGGGTCCAGGCTTCCCTTGTAAGCCGCCCAAGCCTTGGACTATAAAAGGCTCGGGTAGGCGTCGATAGAAAGGGTTCGCATTCTGCAACTCATACGCTAGCCATACACTCTCAAGCTGTAACTCACCCCCAAGCTCAGGCCCCCGGCCCTGAGCAGCAAGCAATACAGCGAGCTCCATAGCTCGCCGTGGACGTAGGGTTTTATGCTCCGGCAGCCTGAACCACGTAAAACTTCCCGTGTCAAGCTCTCACTAACTCGTCCATCCGCGCAAGCTCTCCGCTAGGAACTAGCCCCTCCGAAAAAAGAACCTCCGCGGGCTGCCCAGTGCAGGCCCGGGGGAAGTGTCGATCGCACACTTTGACAGCGACCCTCTCTGCCTCAGCTGCCACGGAACGCTCCCGCTCCTCAACGGCGAGTTCGCGGCGCTCCATCCGCTGCTGTATTTCCACAGCAGCAGAGAGGCTCTCTTCGGCCCGGGCGTGAGCCTCCAGGGCCTCCCTGTTGATCCGCCGCGACTGGGTGTCCATGCGGTCAACAGCCCGCTTCATCCGGTTGACAAGCGTTTCCCTGAAGTCGAGCAACTCCCGCCTGGAGTCGAGCTCGCTCTTAACCTTCGCGGTCCTCTCCTGCAAAAGGTTCCCCCAGGTGAGGAGGCGGTCCCGTTCAACCGTATACTCCTCCCGCTTGCCCCTAGTGCAGCCAAGACCTGCCGGACGCTCGACTCGGCAAGCGCGAAGGCGTCCGCCAGAGGCAATGGAGCAACAGAGGCTGGGGCAGTCCCTCCGACCTCCTCCATTACCTCGTCCTCAGGAAGAGCCGACGCGCCAGCCGCCGAGACGAGACGTCGATCAAGAAAAGCTGGCTCCGCGGCACTGGCAGCCAGGCCAGCCGGGCTCTTTTCAGCTTCTGGCTCCTTGACCTGAGGAGAGGGACGAGCCGGGGAAGACGGAGCTGGAGAAGAAGCCAGGCCGCCTAGTGCAGGATCAACCTGTGCTGGCTCGGGGGCCGCGGTAGCCGTCTCGGCAGGAAGAGACGGCGCCGCCGCAGAGTCCGGGCACACCGGAACAGGAGAAGTCCGCGCTGGCCTGGGGGCCGCAGCAGTTGCCCCTGGCTCCGAGCGCATCGGCACAGATTCCCCGCAAGACGGGGAAGGCCGGGAAGCGCGGACACTCCAGCGGGCTCTAAACCCCGACTTCCGAGCCGGGGTAGGATTTCCAGAGACCGCTACCGTCTCCGACGACCGCTCCGCAGTCGCTTGGACTGGCGGAACAGAAGACGCCACAGAGGCTTCCCCCAGCACATCAGCCCGGGGCCTCTTCGAGTCACCACCGGAGGGAGTGTCAGGCACCCCAGAATCCCGACTTGGCACCGGCGCCGTTGCTGGAGGGGATCGAGCGTGTTTCTTCTCTGGCAGCGGGTTGGAAGCCATGGCAAGGGAGAGCTCAAAGGCAAGAAAGCAAAAGCGCAAGAGTCCAAGAAGAAACGCAGAGAAGTGCGAAGGGAAGCTACAATGTGGGTGAGACCCCCTCTAAAAAGCTTCCCGGTGCAGTTCCAAGCGATTCGGAACTCTTCGAATACCCCGCACCCGCAACCGCTTCGGTTCCAAGACCGAGTGCCGATGACGGGTGGGCCCAAGCCGCTTAACTGGAGCGGTGGGGGCAAGGAGTCAGTCTCCTAAGAAGATGAGCCGGCAAGGCCCTTCGGCGGTTCCCGAAGAAAGTGCCGCAACGTGCAGAAGTGGCAGCCTTGGGAACCACCGCAGTAAAAGCAATCATCAAGTGGGCGCACGCTCTCACGACCCCGCGGCCGTTCGTGCTCCGGCAGCGGACTTAGAGAAAGTGCGCGGATCGGAAGAGACGGAGGTCCCACCTCGGGCTCGCTATCTCACCCGAGATGGGCCCGGGGGCCACTGTCGGTACCTGAGATATGGGGTACCCCCGCGCACAGGGTAAAATGCCTAAGGTGCTCGCCCTTCTCCGCAGGGAGAGCTCCGAAGGCGCCACGCGTCTGGCAGGGCCGGGCCTCCCTCTCCTCAGAGGAGAGCTCCGGGCCCGCCACGTGGCATACAGAAGCCGGACCTCCCCCTCTGCGGGAGAGGGGTCAGAAGACGCCACGCGTCCAGCGGGGCCGGACCTCCCTCTCCTCAGAGGTGAGCTCCGGGCCCGCCACGTGGCATGCAGAAGCTGGACCTCTCCCTCCGCGGGAGAGAGATCCGAAGGCGCCACGCGTCCAGCGGGGCCGGACCTCCCTCTCCTCAGAAAAGAGCTCCGGACCCGCCATGTGGCTGGAACAACGGTGTTGCCTGCCCCCGAGCGATAGGCAGCGGGTAGGCAACGATAGCAAGGGTTTGCATCTCTGCAACTCATACGCTAGCCATTCACACCCAAGCTGTAACTCACCCCCAATCTCAGGACTCCGGCCCTGAGCAGCAAGCAATACAGCGAGCTCCATAGCTCGCCGTGGACGTAGGGTTTTACGCTCCGGCGGCCTGAACCACGTAAAACCTCCCGTGTTAGGCTCTTACTAACTCGTCCATCCGCGCAAGCTCTCCGCAAGGGACTAGCCCCACCGAAAAAAAGAACCTCCGTGGGCTGCCCAGTGCAGGCCCGGGGGAAGTGTCGACCGAACACTTCGACATTTGGCGCGCCAGGTAGGGGGCTTTTCCCCTTGCGCGACGAGTTTCCGCCGACGAAGATGACCAAGCTCCCTTCAGCGGCAAACTCTCCCCCTCTGCATTCACGGCGAACCGTGACCAGCGGGGAGTACATGTCGACGCACTCAGGACGGAGTGTGTCGGCACAAGCTGGTAGCCAGCAGCCGACCCCGCCAATGCCATCTCTGGCAATGCAGGCTCCGACTAGTGTGAGATCTTCTGCAGCGTTGAGCGTACACCATGGGGGTGCGCTAGCTGCAGCAAGAGCACTGCTGCGCAACCCACCTGCTGGAGATGCGCCCCATTCAGCGACCCAACAATGGGTCCGCGAGGTGGACCGCCTCGTCGTCGCCGCTGCGAACCCTCAGTTTCGGCGAGGGCGGCGCCCCGGTCAACCGGCTGTGTCGCTGACGCGCACGCCCACGGTTGATGGGCAAACGGCGGATTCCAGCTCCTCCAGGCTCCCTTCGACGGACCTGAGAAGGGAGCTGGAACGGTGCCACTTGGGCCAGGATGCCCGGGTGTACCTCGATGGACGTCGAGAATGGCGTCGCAACCATGAGGCTGGCGACAGCATGACGTCGGCCTCGACACAACCTGGAGGGCAGGTCTTTTCCACGCGAGTCCTGCCTCAGGCATACGCCGTGCAGCATATGCCACAACCATATGCGCCGCAAGCAGTGCCCCCGGTCTATGGTGCAGCCTTGCCCATACCGGGGTACACGGTGCCAAGTGCGAACCAAGTGTTCGCAGCACCAATACCTGCGGCAGCAGGAGCAGGATGTGCGGCCCTGGCACCCCACCTTCCCTTCGCGAGGTGGCCGCGCAAGTTTCGGCCGCACCTGCCCGAGAAGTACGACGGTAGCGTCAACCTAGCGGAGTTCCTCCAGATCTACTCCACCGCCGTACTTGCCGCAGGAGGGGATGAGGCTGTCATGGCCAACTACTTCCCCGTCGCCTTGACCGGCCCAGCTCGGTCTTGGCTCATGAATCTCCCCCAGAGGTCCATAACCTCCTGGGGAGAGTTCTGCCGGCAGTTCGTCGCCAACTTCGGCAGCTCCTACACCCGTCCCGGCACGGAGCTTGACCTCCACGCCATCAAGCAACAGCCTGGGGAGTCGCTGCGCTCTTTCATCCAGCGGTTCTCTCAGGTACGCAACACCATCCCCCATATTCAAAGTGCTTCCGTGGTGGTGGCGTTCTGACAGGGTGTCCGGGACAAGAAAATGCTTGAGAAGCTCGCGACCAGAGAGGTCCGCGATGTCTCTGAGCTCTTCAGCCTGGCGGACAAATGCGCCAGAGCAGCTGAAGGGCGGAACTGGCACTCTCTGCCAACCTCCGAGTCAGGAGGACAGCCCGGGTCCGGCGCTGCTGCCTATGGGGGTGGCAAGAAGGCCAAGATCAGGGGGAGTGGCAAGATGAAGTCATCATTCGCGGCTCCCGTCGCCGCAGCAGCGACGACTAGTGGAGCACGGGGGCCACGCCCCGACAAAAGGCAGCGGCAGTCACCGACCCCAGATAGTGACCAGGGCGGGCTATGCCCCGTGCATGGCGCCGGCAACCATACTGCTGCCGAGTGCTGGGATATCCAGAGGCTCACAGAGCGCTTCCCCAAAGGAAGACAGCAGAGAGCTGAAGCACCGCACTACCCTCAGAGGGATGGCAAGCAGAAGGTCGATGCCCCAGTCACCGCCGCCCATCAGGTAGGATTTCAGGAGCCTCAGCGTGTCATAAAGACAGTGCATAACGGTGAAGACTCCAGCTCCGATGGTGACGGGCCAGGGCGTTAGCCGGCTGCGGCTGCCGTCCCGGGTCAGTGGAGGCTGCACTGCTGCGGCGTCAACCTTGGAGAAGCCCCAAGTAGTCGCAGCAGCCCTAGTACCGACCACAATGGTGCGAGGTCGGGACAGCCTCACCCGAGAGCACACCTCCGTGCCTCAGACATACCTCCCGGGGGCCGCCCAAGGTCTGTCGACCCCTTGAAGGCCTTGCCAGAAGGGGAAGACGCCTTAGGTCATCTAAGATGAGCCCGGGTCCACCTACCCCTTGAAGGCCTTAGCCAGAAGGGGAGAACTCCCCGGGGGCCCCAGGAGAAGCCGCGCAGGACCTTATCCAGCGTGAAGATAACAACCTCGTCGACGAGACTCAGCTGCAGGTAACACCCCACAACGCAAGGTCTCGGCTGATGCTCTAAGCACTACTGCCAAAGAACCGAACGCGTCAGGGACCTGCAGAAGGGCAACCTGGTGTGGCGGCACACTCTTTCCTGAGAAGGACCCATAAACTCTCCCCCAGCAGGGAAGGTCCCTTCCGAATCATGAAAGCTGCCGCCCCAGGTACACATGCCTTTCAACCGAGTGTGGGATCCGTTCCCAAAATCCTTGGCATGGAGCAACACTGTATGTCCTACTCGCCGAGCATCAGTAGAACAGGGTTATTCCCTTCTGTAATGAATCCCATAGAATTTAGGAACAGAGCATGGGGCAGCTAAGTCTCAAGGGACGGTACAGGACTACGTCCAGTTTAGCCTGGTTCCGACACTAAGCGCGTAGAGTCTTGCTTCCCTTGTAGACGAGGCGGAATATTGCCCCCATGTACAGCCAGAATTCCACCTATGGGCATGAACACAGAAACCTGTTCTACTTAGCTCTCTCTCATGCGTTCATTTAAATTATGCATTAATTTTTATGATCGCACTATCTATGTATGTTCATCGTACATCTAGCTCCCCCTCTCCCGCGCTCATCCATAGTCAGCATTCGCTATCCTACCGAGGGCGGCCGCGCTTGAGGCACCTGCCGATGGCCGAGTGAGTCTCTCGGGCCTCCCCCAGTCAGGTGTTGCGGTGCCAGTTGGTCACCTCCAGGAAAGGCCTGCGTTGTGCATGGGGGGTCCAGGGTGCGTATCCAGCTTAGAAGGCCATGAGCCCAAAGCATGCGCATCCTGCCCTCTGGAGGTACAGGGGAGTACAACCGCTTTGCCTGGTCATGAACCCAAAGCACGTGCACTCTGCTTCCCCAGCGCACGGCCCGGTACTAGGGATCGGACGACCGTACCCGGACCTTGGAGGGAGCCGGAGCTCTGGCGCCTCGAGCACAGAATTGCCCAAGCCCCGTATAACGGATCAGGATCGTAAGACGAATAAGACTAGGAGACGGGAGGGGAGGACCCCCCAAGGAGAATTACGTTTCCTCTACCTGTGTGCAGGACCTCCAGGTTACGGCAATGGGGACTGCATGAAGCGGGGGGAAAGGAGCTATCAACTACTCCGGCCTAGGACTGGAAGGACCCGGTCCTGCCCCTTCAGCAGGGGCGGGGCCTGAGGGCCCCACGTGTCCAGCGGGCCCGGAGCTCTCGCCTCCCCTGAGGGGGGCTCCGGGCTCGCCATGTGGCAGGCGGAAACCGGACCTCACCCCCCCCCCCCGGTGGGAGGGCTCCGAAAGCCCTACGTGTCCAGCAGGGCCGGAGCTCCCGCCTCCTAAGTATGGGCTCCGGACCCGCAACGTGGCAGGCAGATTTGGGGCTCCCCATAGGGCGAGATCCGGAGACCCCCGGGGGCCCCTAACACCATTAGGGCCCGGGGAAGGTGTCTGTGCAGAGCTCCGAGATTGGAGAAGGCCTCTGAGTACCTTGCGGAGCTAAGGACTCAGTCAGGCAAAGCCAAGAAGGAGAGAAAAAGCATCACAGACACAAATATCTAAAAGAGTCAAACTATGCGAGGCTCCATGAGCTGGACTACAGACTCGATAAAAAGGGAGAAACAAGTCCTAAGGACCTCTCGGCTCCCGCCTGAACCTTGCGGCTACAAGGGCGGCCACATCCTCGACTTCAGCCCTGGCAGCTTCCTCCCGTTCCGCGGCTGGGCCCTCTCTCGCTGGTTCTAGCGAGAAAGAGGGGTCACGGCTCTTGAAGCATGCCAGCACATGTGAGGCGACCTCTAGGGCTAGGCCGCGTCCCTCGGCCTCAAGCTCGCTGGCGACCACCGAGTCTAGCCTGTCCAGCTTGGCGCCGATCGACTCCAGCGCGGGGATCACCTCCGCCACCTTCAACGCAGGAGCCGCGGCCAACACCAGACTGAAGCCAGGAGTGATCAGGGCGGACCCCGCTCAATCCACGAAGCTCGAGACAGCAAGAGCCTCGGAGGACCGCAAGGCCAAGAGCTCCTCCACCTCACGGCGGGCTGCCTGCAGGGCCTCCAGGTTTCTCTCGGAGAATTCCTTCTCCTTGGCCGCCATGGAGCTCTCCCGAAGGTGGAGAGTCTTGGCGAGCCGCTCCAACTCAGAAGCCTTGAAGTCGGCGGCCAACACCCGTTCCAAGACCGCGCGACGTTCGCGGGAGACCTGTTCCTCCCTCAGGTCGAGGTCTGCCTTCAGAATCTCTAGCTCCTCGATCCGAGCTCGAATGTCATCCTCGCCCGCCGCCAGCTGCGCGGCGACCCTCTCCGCCTCGGCTGCCGTGGAACGCTCCCGTTCCTCAACGGCGAGTTTACGGCGCTCCATCCGCTGCCGTATCTCCTCAGCGGCAGAGAGGCTCTCCTCGGCCCGGTCGTGAGCCTCCAGGGCCTCCCTGTTGATCCGCCGCGATTCGGCGTCCATACGGTTGACAGCCCGCTTCAGCCGGTCGAGGAGCACTTCCCTGAAGTCAAGCAACTCCCGCCTGGAGTCGAGCTCGCTCCTGACCTTCGCGGTACGCTCCCGCAAAAGGTTCCCCCGGGTGAGGAGGCGATCCCGTTCAACTTTATACTCCTCCCGCTCGTGACCTAGAGCAGCCAAGACCTGCCGGACGCTCGTCTCGGCAAGCGCGAAGGCATCAGCCAGGGGCAATGGAGCAACAGAGGCCGGGGCAGTTCCCCCGACCTCCTCCATCACCTCATCCTCAAGAGGAGTCGATACAACAGCAACCAAGACGAGACGCCGGTCAGGAGAAGCTGGCGACGGGGCTCTGGCAGCCGGACCTGTCGGGCCCTCTTTGGCTTCAGGCTTCTTGACCTGTGGAGAGGGGCTAGCCGGGAAAGGCGGCGCTGGAGTAAAGGCCGGGCCGCCTGGTGCAGGGTCGACCTGCGCTGGCTTGGGGGCCGCGGCGGCCGTCTCGGCAGGAAGAGACGACGCCGCCGTGGAGTCCGGGCACACCGGAACAGGAGAAGTTCGCGCTGACTTGGGGGACGCGGCAGTTGTCCAGGGCTCCGAGCGCAACGGCACAGACTCCCCGCAAGTCGGGGATGGCCGGGAAGCGCGGACACTCCAGCGGGCTCTGAACCCCGACTTCCGAGCCGGGTAGGACTCCCAGAGCCCGCTGCCGTCACTGATGGCCGCTCCGCAGTCGCTTGAACTGGCGGAGCAGGGGACGTCCTAGAAGCTCCCCTCAACGCATCAGCCTGGGGCATCTTCGAGTCGCCACCAGAAGGAGTGCCAGGCACCCCAGATTCCCGACTTGGCACAGACGCCGCCACTGGAGGAGATCGAGCGTGCTTCTTCTCTGGTGGCGGGTTGGAGGCCATGGCGAGGGAGGACTCAAGGGCAAGAGGGCAAAACCACAAGAGTCCGAGAAGAAACGCTGGGAGGTGCGAAGTGAAACCGCAATACGGGTAAGATCCCCTCTAAAAACCTTCCAAGGAGCAATTCCAGGCGATTCGAAACTCTTCGAATACATCGCATCGGCAACCGCTTCGGCTCCTAGACCGAGCGCCGATGACAGGTGGACCCAAGCCACCCGACTGAAGCGGTGGGTCAAGGAGTCAGTCTCCTAAGAAGACAAGCCGGCAAGGCACTTCGGCAGTTCCCGAAGAAAGCGCCGCAACATGCAGAAGTGGCAGTATTGGGAACCGCCGCAGTAAAAGCAACCATCAAGTGGGCGCAGGCTCTCACGATCCTGTGACCGTTCGTGCTCCGGCAGCGGTCAATGCGGGACTTAGAGAAAGTGCGCGGATCAGAGGAGACGGAGGTCCCACCTCGGGCACGCTATCTCCCTCGAGATGGGCCCGGGGGCCACTGTCGGTACCTGAGATATGGGGTACCCCCGCGCACAGGGGAAAATGCCTAAGGAACTCACCCTTCTCCTCAGGGAGAGCTCCGAAGGCGCCATGCGTCCGGCGGGGCCGGACCTCCCTCTCCTCAGAGGAGAGCTCCGGGCCCGCCACGTGGCATACAGAAGCCGGACCTCCCCCTGCGCGGGCGAGGGGTCCGAAGGTGCCACGTATCCGGCGTGGCCGGACCTCCCTCTCCTCAGAGAGGAGCTCCGGGCCCGCCACGTGGCCGACAGAAGCCGATCCTCCCCCTCCGCAGGGAGAGGTCCGGAGGCTCCACGTGCCCCGCGGGCCGGACCCTCCTCTCCTCTGAGAAGGGCTCCGGGCCCGCCACGTGGCCAGAAGAACGGCGCTGCCTGCCCCCGAGCGATAGGGAGCGGGCGTAAAGACACCCCATACCTTGCCCGTACAAGGTATTCAAGGCCCGCGTCTTCCCAAGACGCGGAGACGCGGAGCACGCCTCTATCAGGTGCCGTTGCACCCAGTCGCATCACAGACTGGCGCGCTGTGTCAGAACCTGCCAGCCAATAAACACCACGACAAGACATCCCAGGCCGCCTGCGCCGTCATCAACCACGACGACTAGCATGCGGCATGGGCAGGGCGGAAAGACGGAGACTCGGAAGCCTTCGCCAGAGACAACTACCGGCATAACTGCAGATACGGTAGATAACAGTCAATATCCCCGGGACCACCTGTTGGGTCCCGGGCCCCCCTTGTAAGCCACCCGAGTCTTGGACTATAAAAGGCTCGGGTAGGCGACGATAGCAAGGGTTCGCATCTCTGCAACTCATACGCTAGACATTCAGACCCAAGCTGTAACTCACCCCCAAGCTCAGGACTCCGGCCCTGAGCAGCAAGCAATACAGCGAGCTCCATAGCTCGCCGTGGACGTAGGGTTTTACGCTCCGGCGGCCTGAACCACGTAAAACCTCCCGTGTCAGGATTTTACTAACTCGTCCATCCGCGCAAGCTCTCCGCAAGGGACTAGCCCCACCGAAAAAAGAACCTCCGCGGGCTGCCCAGTGCAGGCACGGGGGAAGTGTCGACCGAACACTTCGACAGTCGACACTTCCCCCGGGCCTGCACTGGGCAGCCCGCGAAGGTTCTTTTTTCGATGGGGCTAGTCTCTAGCGGAGAGCTTGCGCAGATGGACGAGTTAGTAAGAGCTTGACACGGCGAGTTTTACGTGGTTCAGGCCGCCGGAGCGTAAAACCCTACGTCCACGGCGAGCTATGGAGCTCGCTGTATTGCTTGCTGCTCAGGACCGGAGGCCTGAGCTTGGGGGTGAGTTACAGCTTGAGAGTGTGTGGCTAGCGTATGAGTTGCAAAGTGCGAACCCCTGCTATCGACGCCTACCCGAGCCTTTTATAGTCCAAGGCTCGGGCAGCTTACAAGGGGGGCCGGGACCCGACAGGTGGTCCCGGGAAGATTGTCTACCATCTACCGTATCTGCACTTATGCCGGTAGGTGCCTCTGGTCGAAGGCTTCTGATTCTTCATCTTGCCGCCCTCCCCATGCCGCATGCTAGTCGTAGTGGTTGATGATGGCGCAGGCAGCATGGGATGTCTTGTCGTGGTGTTTATTGGCTGGCAGGTTCTGACACCACGCGCCAGTCTGTGATGCGACTGGGCGCAACGGCACCTGACAGAAGCGTGCTCCGTGTCTCCGCCTCTTGGGAAGACGCGGGCTTTGAATACCTTGTACGGGCAAGGTATGGGGCGTCTTTACGCCCGCTGCCTATCGTTCGGGGCAGGCAGCGTCGTTCTGCTGCCATGTGGCGGGCCCGGAGCCCTTCTTAGAGGGGAGAAGGGTCATTCCCGCGGGGCACGTGGAGCCTCCGGACCTCTCCCCGCGGAGGGAGAGGCTCGGCTTCTGTTGGCCACGTGGTGGGCCCGGAGCTCTCCTCTGAGGAGAGGGAGGTCCGGCCGCGCTGGACACGCGGCGCCTTCGGACCTCTCTCCCGCGGGGGGGGGGGGGGGGAGGTCCAGCTTCTGTATGCCACGTGGCGGGCCCGGAGCTCTCCTCTGAGGAGAGGGAGGTCCGGCCCCGCCGGACGCGTGGCGCCCTCGGTGCTCTCCCTGCGGAGAAGGGCGAGTTCCTTAGGCATTTTACCCTGTGCGCGGGAGATAGCGAGCCCGAGGTGGGACCTCCGTCTCTTCCGATCCGCACACTTCCTCTATGTCCCGAATTGACCGCTGCCGGAGCACGAACGGCCACGGGATCATGGGAGCGTGCGCTCAATTGATGGTTGCTTTTACTGCGGCGGTTCCCAAGACCACCACTTCTGCATGTTGCGGCTCTTTCTTCGGGAACTGCCGAAGTGCCTTGCCGGCTTGCCTTCTCGGGTGTCTGACTCCTTGACCCACCGTTCAGTTGGGCGGCTTGGGTACACCTTTCATCGGCGCACGGTCTCGGAGCCAATGAGGTCGCCGACTCGATGTTTCCGGAGGTTTTCGAATTACCTCGAACCATCCCTGGAAAGTTTTAAAAGGGGATCTCACCCGCATCGCGGCTTCCCTTCGCATTGCGCTCGTACTTCCCTTGAACTCTTGCGCCCCGGCTCTCCTGCCCTTGCGCCCTCTTTCGCCATGGCTTCCAACTTGCTCCCGACGCGCCTCGTTCGCTCTTCCGAGCTCGGGCCAGTGCGCAGGCTGCTGGGCTGGCGCTCAGAAGAGCAGAAACATCGGCTTCGCCGAGGATCTCTCCCCCTGGTCCTGGAAAAGGGGGAGATAGTCTTCTTCACCGCTTATGCTCTGGCGGGGTTCGTTCCGCCAATTTCTTCCTTCTTTGTCACCCTGCTGGAGACATACGGTCTCCAGCTCCACCATCTTTCCCCCAATTCCTTCGCAATGGCTGCTGTTTTTGTCCACTTCTGCGAGATGTTCGTGGGGGTGCACGCCTCCGTGACGCTCTTCCGCCACTTCTTTGTGCTGCGGACGACTGGGCGCGGCTCAAAGACTCAGATGGGGGCATACTACTTCCAGCATCGCTGCAAAGACCCCAAGGTCTCCGGATACCTCCTGCCCTTCAGCGCATCAAGATGGGAGAACTGGAGGGAGAGCTGGGTGGTAGTGCAGACCGACGAGCACGATCGCCTACAACTCCCAACCGCCAGCCCAACCACCGATCGCCGCTTCTGGGAGGAGATCCCTGAGCTGGAGCAGGAGTACACCCCGGTCTTGGAGCGGATCCGGTTCTTGGCCAACGAGGGGCTGACGTCTCTAATGGTGCTGATGGACTTTGTGTCGCGCCGTATTGCTCCCTTGCAGCAGCGTAGCCACCCAGCGTGGTACTACACCGGCGAGCAGGACTGTACCAGGCTGGAGAGAGGCCCCGGCTCTGACCCTTCCGACGAGGAGCTGAACGAGATGGTGAGCAAGGTGAGCGGTGACTACATTCCCAGTGGCGACCCCGCCCTTCCGCCCTCTGCCACCCCCCTCTTCTTGGAGCCTCAGAGGAGGTCAGAGCTCCTGCGGAAGATGCCGAACCTTGATGATATCTGGATCGCCGTCCGGCAGGTCGGGGATGCCTTCCGGGGTATCACCATTCCAGGAACCGAGCACCCCGGGTCTGGGCATGAGGCATCCGTTGCTGTCAAACCCTCCCCCAGAGCCGACGGAACCCAAGCCGCCGACAAAGGGAAAGGAAAAGAGCCGGCCCCCGGGCATCTATAGAAGAAACGCGCCCGGTCTCCTCCGAGGGTGCCGCCTGTGCCGAGTCAGGGTGCCGGAGCTACTCTGCTCCCATCTCCCGGAGGTGCTGGTCCATCGGGTGGCGACCCGAAGAGGTCCTGAGTGTCCCTCCCCGGTGGGTCTCTCCCCAGACAGCAGCCGTCGGAATCAGCCCAAGTACCTCGCCATCCTTCCTCGAGCGGAGGGGCTCCTGTGGCGGACCGGAATCCGCTCATCCAGGATCGCAGAGGGTGGTGCCACGCGATGCGACACCCGACAGCACACGTCATAAGAACATAATATATTACATGGGAAAAACAACTGAAACTGTACAAACAGGTACAAACTTCAGTTACAACTATTGTTTATATTACACAGCGGAAGTCTACACTATACAATTCACGCCCGCCTATCTAGCAAAAGTTGGTTGCCCAGCCCTAGGGCAACCCACACTAGCTGCACTCCTCAGCTCAGCGCGGCGTGTACGGCTCCCACTCAGCCGTGATCCCCGACGGAGGGTAACCCTCGCCGGTGGACTAGTACTCCGAGTCCGTGGGTGGCTCCTCACCTGAAAAACACTTAAGCAGCAACCGTGAGCACGAAGGCTCAGCAAGGCTTAACCGACTCACCTAAGCATGAAACTCTACATGAGGTGTACAATGGACATCGGATAGTAACATTTCAGCAAAAGGACACACCTACAAGTTCATCCTTAGTTCATCTTTTAGCAACAAGTTAACAGTTCATGAAATCTGAAATTTAGTAAGCAGTATTTGGTGGCACACATGTAGCAATACAATTATATCAATCAGCATCATGGAATCAACATATTTCATCCATTAATCTACGTCACGACTCAGTGACCAAGTGGTACTCTTCACCGCGAGGGACGGCGAATCGACTCGATATACACCTGCAGGGAAACCCAAAGAGCACGTCACGTACGCCCATCCGTGGAGCTGCACAGCACGCTCACTCGATGTCGTACGGGACAACCTTTCACCCAACAGCCCAAACGTCGAACCGGTCGCACCGAAACGAGCAGGAGGTTCCCCACACGGAGCATCTCTCTATGCCCGTTGGCAGATTTCCACCTTGCTGCCCTCAACCTACACCTATAAACCGGTGTGCTATGCCTCGACGCCCGGAGGTTTAGGCTACGTCGGTTTATCAGGGCCCATATATCCGATATGCCTTCGGTACGTTCAAACTTGATCAGCGTGGGCCGCACACGGCTCGGTCCTCAATCGACACGGACAGGGCTGCGCACACAAGACTCCCTCTTGCTGCGCCCTAGCCCCTGCCTAGTCTCATTTTCATTACTAAAATGACCTCACATCACTCAACCGAACCCGTGTGTCCCAAGCCTATCTCGTGAGTAGATTCCAACTACTCGACTTGTACCGAAGTCCTATGAATCATTAAGCTGCTGGTCAGGAGTTAAGTCTTCGTCCGGAAGGAGGAAGTCCAGCACCTCCGGGGTCTCTTCTTCAATGGCTACACGTTTATGCAATATTACAAGTTAATTAATATGCATACACGTTATTGTAAGTTTACTGTTATTAGTTTTAATAACCAGCCTCTAACACCTGGAACTTTGTTTAAGAATTTAAAGATGAACTGGTGTTGGTGGTTTGGCTTGGACTTAGTCACATGGTTAAATGCTAAGTGGTTTTCCCCCTTTTCCATCTTAATCCCTTAAGTGGGTAAACAGGACAGGGGTGGTCTAGAGCTCCAATGGAGCGGAGAATTTTCGTGTGAGTTCCTTGTCACAAGAAAACCCTCTGGACCAAACCTTAGCACTTTTCATGGAGTGGTTTTCTCAGAATAATTTCCTTAGTAAATAAGCAAGGAGGAATTAATTCTGAGGTCAGACCCCTGTTCATATCCAACTTAGTGAACTACAATTTCAATTATAGCTCCTAGAGTTTGCATGAATTTTCCTAGCATTTTTGGAGTTAAGGTTTGCCCAGAATTGAATTTCCAAGTTTTGGAAATTCTCTGAAAATGTTTCTGCATTCAAATGAACACAGCACCTTCCAATTTGAATTCCTCTGACCAAATCAACTCCAAATGGTATGAAACTTTTACAGGGGTTTACTAATGTCCTAAAGAACATTCTGGCAAAATTTGGGGATTTTTGGATGATCCAAACTCCCTCTAGAATTCTTTTGCTGAAAAGCTTTAAAGAATTTTCCAGAATTATTTAATGGGTTTCATACAAATTGGGTTGTATATCTGGACAGAGCTAGGTAAGATGAATCCAACCCAATTTGAATCACTAAATTTGGAGCTTCCTAGAAGAAGTTATGGAACTCTAAAGTTTGGGAAATTTCTGGAATTCGAATAAACCAGGAAAGTTCAAATTTCTGACAGCGGGCCCGGCTTCCACGTGTCATCACCTCGGCTGCGCCACACGGGGCCACAGGATTGTTTTCCGCGCGTTCACAGCCGATCCGGTGCAACAGAAAATCCCCACACTGTGTCGCGAGAGACTGACGAGCGGGCCCGGCCGGCTCGTCTTCTTCCTCGCGCCCGCCCTTTTTCCCGCGCCGCCCCCTCGCCGGCACACCTCGGCTGCTCGCCGGACTTGGCTTCCCGACCGCCTCCCGGCCGGAAACTCGCCACCTGGGCCTATTTTTGCGCGCTGAACACGCTGGTACCGCCTGCTCTGGTCGGCGGTGGCCCTAACCTAGCTGGCGACGGTGCAGCGGCTCAGACTCTCTTCAGTTATGGCGCCCGGTCATCGTAGCCCACCAAAACCTCGGTGGAAAGGCTCTACAGCACCGGGGAATCTCATGGAAGGTCGACAAGGCCATGCTATGGCTCGGGGAGAGCTCTAACCTAGTCGTCACCGTGAGCCCGACCTTTCCCGCCATAACCGCGGCTGGAAAACCGGGAAATACGCCGGCTATAGCCAAAATTAAGCTAGGGTTGCGGAGCAAACTTGGGCGCCATCCAGTCTAGCTCCTGTGTGTGCAGTTTGATAAACTCTAAGCAATCATACGTCGGGAATTTGTGGGTTTCTTACCCGAGGGTAGTTCTGCACCGGTTGAAGACGTTTTGCGAAATTCGCCGGCGATGATCGGTCACTGGTTCTAGGCTTTGGGGTCGAGTAGCGTGGAGTCTAGGCGTGTCCAAAACTGCTCCTCCTTGGTCATGACAAGTCTTCTGCCGAGCTGCCCACGGGAGCACCTTTGCTCGGTTCTCCCCGGCGGCCACGAAAACGTGGTTTTTCTCGGTGGGTAGTGGTTCAACTCGACTGGAAGTGATGCGGGGAGGGTGTGGGAGGTCTGAGGATGTTGGTTTGCTGAGTTGCCGACGTTGGTACACGAGAGACGATTGCTCCCGAGCGAGTGGATCACAGCGGCGGCTCCTCGGCGCTCTGTCGTGCGAGAGGGCGGTGACTGGGGGTCGGTTCGTGGTCGTGGCGAGCTGGGGCACGGCTGGGAGTTACTGCGCCCCCACAAGGAGCTCGCCAGCGCGCGAGGGGAGAGCAGGAGGTGGCGCCCGGCGTTTTCACGGTGTGTCACGGTGGAGCCTCGGCTCTGTTCCGAGTGCAACACTTAGCCCCTAAGGCTGTTGACTTTTGTGCCATTTTAACCTCTCCAATGACATGTGGGACCCACTTGTCAGTGCTCCCCCACCCCTCAAAAGATCTCCAAAGCTTAGCCAGAGATGAATTCAAATATTTGGAGTTTGAAACTGACCTACATTTGTATGGTTGAGCTCATTTCCCCCAAATTCAAATGTATATTTGAATTCTTTGCATATTTGGATCCTTTTTGGAAAAATGGGTGGCCAACCTTTTCAAAAATTATTGAGACTCTGCCTCCCCACTAATTTGAACCTGAGGAATTCAAGTATGCCCTTTACTCCTTGTTTTAGCTGCTGCAATCCTGAATTTGAATGCAACAGTTTGGAAACACCCTCTCATGTGTGATCATATGTGTAGAATTTTCCCATGTTGTGAAAGTGTAAGTTTCCCCTCTAACCACTTCTTTGATAGAGGTTACTTGCTCTTCCCAATATTTCACAATCTATCCACAACAAAACTGTGGTGTTGTGAGGTGCAGAAAAGTTTTTGCAAGTCCCTTTTCTTGGGCTTTTACATCCCTCCCCCCTTAAAAGAATCTCGTCCCGAGATTATAAAAGAAGAGAGAGCGATATAATGGGGACTTACCCGTGTTGAGAAGCCATGAACTCCGGGTAGCTTGAGCGAAGGAACTCCTCGCTCTCCCACGTCGCTTCTTCGGCGGTGTGGTTGCTCCAGAGTATTTTGTAGAACCACAATGTCACACCCGGTTTTTCCGAAGAACAACCAAGTGAATATCACATGTATGCCAGGATCATTTTCTCATACATGTGATGACAAATAGTGAAGCATCATTTATTACAAGCCAGGTGTCGAATATAAATAAGTCTTACATTGCAAATGTCTCAATGGACACTAATGCTTCATCACAAGTAAATAAACTAGCAGCGGAATATTATTCTTTAGGGCTCCATCACAGGCGTTGCCCGGGGGTCTTCATGAACCTAAAATCCTTCCTCGGGTCCAAAATCTTGGTCATTATACACCACCTCATTATCTTGACCTCATCATTGTTGTTGGCGGGGTTGGCAGCACGTCCTTTTCCTCTTCCGGCCATCTGGCAGAATCATCAAATGTTAATTTGATATCATTTAGTATCATCTTACTACTTTCATTTGTTTGTGCTTTGAGGTGTTGAGGCTTTGTTAAAATTTTACGAGGGTTATATCTCACACCAAATAAATGCACTATTATTTCCTGTGGGTTCACACACCAAAGCAAAACAATCTGAAGACGAGGCTGTGGACAATTGCTCATGGCTTCCACAACTCACGTCACACACCAAGCATCATCACACCCTTAACTACGTAACGACTCGACTACTCGACCTCTTGCTAGCTAGTGGAAAGACTCTACACTACTCGTCCTCTTGAGCTGGCTCCTCGGGATCTTCCTCCTCATTTCGGCTACCTTCTGACTCTGCTTTGGGTGGGGAGGCTGCTGGTGGAGAAGTGCGACGACGCCTGATCGCTCGGCGATCCGGGGAGTCAGGAGTCCATGGATCACTCACGGTGACACACAGTTCATTCCCATCTCCTCTTTCTCTCGCCTTTAAGCAAGCTCGCAGCAACACCTCCGTTTCCTTCAGGGTGTCTCGGACATCCTGAAGCTCTTGTTGACACTCCTGCAATCGAGTGCTGAGCATAGCAGCATCCTCCAAGCACAAGTCCATGTGCTCATGGGATGTCCCTTGCTGCACCGGTGGGTACTTGTACTTCGTGGTACCACTCTCACGTTGGAGGACATACATGTACTCAGTTTTGTCCAAGTGGCGACGATAAATGTGACTCTGGCAGGTGATGGCCTCCCAGGTGACATCTTTCTCCGCGTCAACTTGTGTTGCTCGACAAGCTGGAGAGTGGTGAATCTTAAGCAGCTGATTATCGTGTATAATCCTCATCTCCGAACTCCATTCTTCCCTCTTCTCACGGATGGTCCTGGTGGAGTTATAGTGGATGATTAGCTTGCCCGTATTGCTGGCGGCTTCGAGCATACGTCGAAGACGGCACAACAAATCTCCTACTGCCAATCCGTAGGAAAGGTACGTCACTGGACGACTCTCCTCTCTTTCGGCAAGGGCAACTACGGGAACTCTCCCTCCTGTGGACTTACGAGCGGTGCGAATCATGCGAACCATCTAAAACAAAAGAATTTAAAATTAGGTTAGATAAATTCTCAAACAAAAATCCTATTTTGAATGAAAGTTGGGGTAAGATGAAGAAAATGACTCCTTTAATTACACTTTTCCACCCACACCTTGGAAAATAGTTTTTAAGAAAATAGGGCCCTTAAATACGTCCATTTCTACCTAGGTCCACGTTCCTACGGGCAACCTTGGCTCTGATACCACCTCTGTCACACCCGGTTTTTCCGAAGAACAACCAAGTGAATATCACATGTATGCCAGGATCATTTTCTCATACATGTGATGACAAATAGTGAAGCATCATTTATTACAAGCCAGGTGTTGAATATAAATAAGTCTTACATTGCAAATGTCTCAATGGACACTAATGCTTCATCACAAGTAAATAAACTAGCAGCGGAATATTATTCTTTAGGGCTCCATCACAGGCGTTGCCCGGGGGTCTTCATGAACCTAAAATCCTTCCTCGGGTCCAAAATCTTGGTCATTATACACCACCTCATTATCTTGACCTGAGCAGCAATATAAACCAACAAATATGCAAGGTTGAGTACCAATGGTACTCAGCAAGTGTGGGAAAATTATATCATGCATGGCTAGAACAAGGAGAGGTTGAACTCATGGTTAAAGCACTACGCAATTAATACCTATCACCTTAGCTTATTAAGCACCTACATTACTACACAGGTGAAATGGTCCCAATCTCCCATCCCATCATTGTAATCCAATAATCATAACATCATTTCCAATGTTAAGCTCCCCGCTTAACATCCACAACTACCAAAAACCATCACTCCTCTAATCATGAATAAGTCCAGGCCGCTCTTAACCGTGAGCACGGCTGTCAAGACAGTTTTGACTCTGCAGAGTTTGTACCACTGTACCCACAAGTAGTGATTTCATTCCCCGTTGCCGGGTGGACTAAAAGAACCTCCATTATGCCAGTGGCTACGATCCACATTCACACTTCCCAGGTGTGTAGCCAGGAGATCACTACGAAGCCTTTACAAAGGGATTTCCGATGAGCGTGGGCCCACTGAGGTTTCACCCCTAACAGCATACAAGAGGCTCCAACCCCGCTGCAGTGGCCCCCTCTTGAGCCTTGCGGTTCATATGGTAGTCCAGCTGACACCTACTCCCCGCACCATCCAACACACCCATACTACGCCGGGGATACACCTAATTAATTGGCCAAGCTGCCCCATCTCAGCGTGTGGTTGGCACTGTAAAGCCGGGTTACATGCTCCATGAACCGGTCCTTAGGATCCAGGCAAGTACTAAACACAAACCCAAGTCTCGTGCACCCAGCACACAACCAAAACATCCAACTTGCCTTGATCCCTACCTCTACATAACTCACAATAGCTCATTCAAGAGTATGGTAAAATAAACTGATGATCTCATATCCCAAATATCCCATTCTAAGCATGGCTAAGCATATGCATGTAAATAAATGACATGACAAAATAAATCCCAACCCAAGCTTCAAGGAAACAAGGTAATGCAATTCTAGGGAAACTTCCTAGCATGGGTTTCATATTTAACTTGACAATGCAAATAATTCTATCTACACATCCTAGCATAGGATCAAAGTGGTCAAGGACACTTGCCTCCTTCTTGCTGCTCTTGAAATGGGTAGTCCTGATCTTGGAAAGGGTTAACTTGCTCTTGAACAGGCTCTACTTCATACCATCACACATAGCAAAAGAGAAACAACAATCATAAGACATAGTTCACATTTCTACTTTATACAAACCACACATTCACATTTATAAAAGTTCTTTACCATTATATGTGTTGTGGTTACTTTTTGTGTGTTAAGTTGTGGCTTGCATGCACTTTTAACCATGTATATATGATTCCTACTTTTGTGTCCACATTTATACTTACATACTATTTATATGGGTTTCCAATAAATTTCTTATATTCAACTACTACACCTTTTTACTACCAAGTGTGTATGAAAAGTATTTTTCTTCCCCATATGTGCCTTCATAATTTCTACCAACCCTAAACTGAATTCTTTGTATTTTAGAAACTCCACTTATCATTTACTAGTTGCTATATTTTCAGATTTATATTCCTATGCATAATTGTGTATTTTATTATAAAATTAGTAATACACATCATCTAAACAGTATAGGTTCTGGTCCTAAATAATTTAATAACATATTTTGACCTTGGCCTCTGATGTAAACTATTTCATAATTATTTTCCCTATTTTTCTATAACTATTCTTTACTTAAAAATGTGTCCCTATACTAAATAATGTGATTAATAAATGAAACAGATTCATATCAGCCCAAAAATATATTTTTATCTCACTCCAAAGTTTTCTAAGTACTGAGAAAGTTTTTAATTAAT
The DNA here is from genome assembly GCA_030760725.1 of Neostapfia colusana. NCBI lineage: Eukaryota > Viridiplantae > Streptophyta > Magnoliopsida > Poales > Poaceae > Neostapfia > Neostapfia colusana. Next base: position 74,842,024 of record JASWHV010000004.1, read on the forward strand.
TTAGACAATTATGTTTGTCCCACTTTTTAATTTTTAAACACTAGTTACATATTTAATTTCCTAAATTAAATACTAAACAGGGCTAAAATAAAGAATTCACCCCTTTACAAGGTCTATAATATTATTTTCATAATTTCCAGGGGTCTAGCTACACTTATCAGAGGTGTTTTTCCTAATTTTTATTAAGTCCAGGGGCTAAAACTGATTTTTAAATGAATTTACTTGATTTTCTAGAGTTCCAGGGGCTAGATCTGAAATTTCCGGGGCTAGCTCTCAATTCCAGAGAACCCCAGGGGGTAGCACGTAAGAATTCCAGTCTTTATAATGCGGGGCTGACGTGGACCGTCCGATTTTAAACCGATGGCTGAGATTATAACATCGAACCGGTACGCGGGGTTTTAAAGTATACCGTGCGATTTAAAATAAACGGCGCACAAGCGGCCACGTCGCTCTGATCGAGCGCGGGCGGCGCTGCCGGCGGCGCACGGCGGCGGGAAGCGGCGATCTCGCCGGAAAGTTTCGGATCCTCGAGAATTCTGCCTAAAACTGTGATCTTATGGCATAGATTGGTAGAGGGGAGGTCAGGGATCTCACCTCGGGGGTTTTCTCGAGCTCGGGGGTCCTGGAAAGTGATCGGCGGCGAGGTCCGAGGCAAAACCACGGCTAAGCTCGTCGGCGCTGGGTTTACACCGTAAGTCTTCGGGTTTTGTGCACCTGCAAAGTTCCCCGGAGGCGGTGGATCAAGACCGGCGAGTTAGATCAGAGTTTCCGAGCTTAGATCGGCCAGAATTCACCGGTGAAGTCTCGGTGCTCACCGGAGTGAAAATCGGCGATCGCGTGGGAAAAACCGATTGGGGTTGGGGTTTTTATAGCCGGGGGAGGGCGGTGGGTCTGTTGCGATCGAGTTTGAGTCCTCTGGGACCAGAATTCGGCGGCGGGACGCGGTTTCCGGGCGGTTAAGATCGCGCGCGCTCGGGGAAAAAGTCCGGGGTCGCAGGGGCTCAGGGTTAGGGATGACAGGTGGGTCCCACCGGTCTGTGAGAGGCAGTGCGGCGCGCGCGGGGGCGGGCTGGCGCGGGGATACTGGGCCGGCTGGCGGGTTTCGGCCCACTGGCCGGTTTTTTTCCCGTTTCTCTTTTTCTTTTTTTCATTTCTTTTCTGTTTTGAGTATAATTTGAATTCCAGTTTGAATTTGAATTTTTGCAAAACATGCAATACGTCCAAAAATTTTTAAATTCCCCTCTGAACATGGTGTAGGGTTTTGAATCAAAATTTGGGGTGTTACAGCTCTACCCCCCTTTAAAGAAATCTCGTCCTCGAGATTGGTGTTTCTAAGAAAACAATTCCGGAAATTGTGCATTGAGCTCATCTTCCCGTTCCCAGGTGGCTTCCTCTTCTGAGTGATGCTTCCACTGCACCTTGCACACCCGGATTCTTTTATTTCTGGCGAGGCGTTCCATCGTCTCCAAAATCTTGTATGGTTGCTCGGCATAAGACAAATCTTCAGCTACATCCACTTTATTCATGGGTAACACCTCTTCAGGCGTCCTCAGACATTTCTTGAGTTGTGACACATGGAATACATCGTGCACATCCGATAGATGAACCGGTAACTCTAGTTGGTACGCCACTTCGCCTTTTCTTTCCAAAACTTGAAAGGGTCCGATATATCGAGGTGACAACTTCCCTTTCACCTTGAACCGACGAAGTCCTCTGATAGGGGACACCTTGAGATAAACATAGTCTCCTACGTTGAAAACGAGTTCTCTTCTTCGTACATCAGCATAACTCTTCTGGCGTGTTTGTGCTATCCTCAAGTTGTTGCGAATCTCCCTCACCTTCGCCTCGGCTTCTTGTAGCACTTCTGGACCAAACACTTTACTTTCTCCTGTTTGGTTCCAAAATAGGGGAGTTCTGCACTTTCTTCCATACAAAGCTTCAAACGGTGACATCTTCATACTAGCTTGATAGCTGTTGTTGTAGGAAAATTCCGCATACGGTAAGTTCTTGTCCCAACTCCTATTGTTTTTGAGTGCACATGCCCTTAACATATCTTCAAGGATCTGATTGGTTCTCTCCGTCTGCCCGTCAGTTTGGGGATGATAGGCAGAACTAAAGTTCAGATGGGTTCCCATGGTTTCATGCTACTTCTGCCAAAACCTCGAGGTGAACTGTGTCCCTCGGTCCGATACTATCTTCTTTGGCACTCCATGGTAACATACAATCCTTGACATGTACAATTCTGCCAATTTAGATCCACTGTAGCTTTCTTTCACAGGGATGAAATGAGCTACCTTGGTTAGCCTATCAATAATGACCCATATTGAATCATACCCGGATTGGGTCCTAGGCAATCCCACGACAAAATCCATGCTGATTTCTTCCCACTTCCATTCAGGTACTTTAAGTGGTTGCAATAATCCCGCGGGTCGTTGATGTTCTGCTTTCACCAACTGACATGTGTCACATAGGGCAACATGTTCCGCGACATCTCGCTTCATGCCATACCACCAATACCTGCCTTTGAGGTCCTGGTACATCTTCGTACTCCCAGGATGAATGGAATAGTCAGAATCGTGAGCCTCCTTCAAAATTAATTCACGGATCTCCTTTACTTCTGGCACACAGATCCTTTTCCCGTGCCACACCGTTCCCTGTTCATCCTCTCTAAAACCAAGAGCTTTATTTTCCTTAATGAGCTGTCTGATCTCTTGTATCTTCTCATCATTCTTTTGGCCCTCGCGTATGTCTTGCTCGAGTGTGAAGTCCACTTCCATGGCGATGGCTTCACCACTATTTACTAGACATAGATTGAGCCTTATAACCTCGTCCTTCAATTCTGCAGGCATGTCCTTCAAACACAACTTATTGACCTGCACTTTCCGACTCAAAGCATCGGCCACGACGTTTGCTTTCCCGGGATGATAGTTGATGCCCACATCAAAGTCATTGATTAGCTCTAACCATCTCCTTTGTCAGAGATTGAGATCTGGCTGTGTGAATATGTACTTCAAACTCTTATGATCCGTATATATCTCTGTCCTCTTCCCCATCAAATAGTGCCGCCAAATTTTCAACGCGTGTACCACTGCAGCTAGTTCTAGGTCATGTGTAGGATAGTTCTTCTCGTGCTTCCGAAGCTGCCGGGATGCATAAGCCACGACATGTCCTTCTTGCATGAGAACACATCCCAACCCATTTCCAGAGGCATCGCAGTACACTGTGAAATTCTTCTGCATATCTGGCATAACCAGCACTGGGGCCGTTGTCAATCTCTTCTTTAGCTCCTGAAAGCTCGTATCGCACTGTGGCGTCCAGGTGAATGTGATTCCCTTTTCCAACAGTTTAGTGAGAGGTCTCGAGATCTTGGAGAATCCCTCAATAAACTGTCGATAGTATCCAGCCAATCCCAAAAAGCTTCGAACTTCCCCGACATTTTCAGGGGTTTTCCACTTCTGGATATCCTCGATTTTGGCGGGATCTACGGAGATTCCTCCCTCCGAGATTATATGTCCTAAAAAGGGAACTCTCTTCAGCCAAAACTCACACTTGCTCAACTTGGCATATAGTTGGTGTTCTCTCAGCCTCTGTAACACCAACCTTAGATGTTTCTCATGTTCTTCTTCATTTTTGGAGAAGACGAGAATATCATCTATGAAAACCACCACAAATTTATCCAGATATTCCATCAATACCTTGTTCATGAGGTACAGGAAATATGCCGGGGCATTGGTTAGCCCGAAAGGCATGACAGTGTATTCATACAGTCCGTACCGAGATACGAAAGCTGTCTTGGGAATATCAGATTGCCTTATCTTGAGTTGGTGGTACCCCGACCTGAGATCAATTTTAGAGAACACACAAGCTCCCCTCAACTGATCAAACAAGTCTTCAATGCGGGGTAATGGGTACTTGTTTTTGATGGTTACCTCATTCAAGGCACGGTAATCCACGCATAACCTTTGGGTTCCGTCTTTCTTGGGCACAAATATCACCGGAGCTCCCCATGGTGAGGAACTAGGGCGAATATACCCCTTCTCCGTCAATTCTCTCAAATGATCCTTGAGCTCTTCTAGCTGCTTGGAGTCCATTCGATAAGGTCTCTTGTATATCGGGGCTGTTCCCGGTACTAGCTCAATTGCGAATTCCACGTCACAGTCGGGAGGCATACCTGGCAATTCCTCCGGAAAAACATCTGGATATTCCCTGATAGTCCTGATTTCCTCAACTTTCACCTCCACTTGATTTAATTTAATGTCCCTCCTAGGCTCGTGTATCGTTATGAACTTTACTCTTGTGCCATTGGGGTGAGTTAGTTCCACCGTTCTGGTCGAACAATGGATGATTCCTTTATGTTTGGTCAACCAATCCATATCCAAAATAATATCTATCCCTTGTGAATCTATCACTATGAGGTTAGCTATAAATACTACCCCATTAATGTCTAGGCTCACTTTGGGACACACTTGTCTTGTCCTTATTTCTCCACCTGGAGAGTTTACCGCTAGCATATGGTTCATTTGTGTGGTTGCTAGGTCATGCTTCTTAACAAACCCTTGAGCAATGAACGAGTGGGTAGCATCAGAATCAAACAGCAGAGTTGCAAGGTGTAAATTGGCAGGAAACTTACCAACTACCACGTCGGGTGCCTCTCGTGCTTCCTCCATAGTGACATGGTTCACCCGTCCTCTCAATACATTCTGCTGTTGTGGCGGCGCAGGCTTCTTCTTTGGGCATTTATGGGCGTAGTGCCCCACTTCACCACAGCTAAAACATTGCACCCCAATCTTAGATGCTTGGCCTTTGTTGTCTTGGGGTTGGTTTGGGGGTCCTTGCACTGCTGGTCGAGGTGGATATGCGGGGCGAGGCTGCTGCACAAACTGACGTGGCGGCTGTGCTGGCGCTGCGGGAGGCCTGTAGTTTGGGTTGTACCCTCTTGGTGCTGAATAGGGTACCGCAGCACGGCTCGTCTGCCCCGTAGGTTGCTGCATCATACGTGGGCGGGTGTTGCTCCCTGAGGCTTGATGTGACCACCCAGCCTTCCTCTTATTCTCATTTTCCAGGGCCTTTAGCTTCCTTTCCACCACAAATGCTCTGTCCACCATCTTTTGAAAGCTCTCATACTCATTGGAGGACATTGCACACTGCATCTCTGCGGTAAGTCCTTCCACGAAACAATCTTATTTCTGCTCATCAGTCTCTATGTCTCGTGGAGCATAACGGGATAGTTGAGTAAATTTAGTGAGGTATTCCCTCACAGTCATGTTTCCCTGCTGCAGTCCCAAAAATTCCTTCCTCTTGTTTTTGAGTTCACCTCTTGGGATGTAATGGTTGCGGAAGCTACGCTTGAACTCTTCCCAAGTGATGTTCTCAGGGTCATGATGGGCGGCCACGTAGGCGGTCCACCAATCAGCAGCAGGTCCTTGCAATTGATGAGAGGCAAACAGCACCCTTTCATATCCTTGGCACTGTATGATCCTCATCTTACTTTCAATGGTCTTCAGCCAATCATCTGCCTCCAGCGGTTCAGCAGCACTTGCAAACTTTGGAGGTTGAGTTCCTAGAAACTCACTCAACCTTGGTTGGCGTGGTGCAGCTTGTGGAGGTGGAACTTGATGCAAGTTGGCCACCACTTGAGTCAAGTTCTGGATAAGCTGATTTTGATTCTCCAGCATTTGGTGGAGAGGATCAACTTCTTCACGGCGACCACCCCTGTCCGGGCCTCCAGAAAGATGAGGGTTGCATGCCTCATCATTGTTGTTGGCGGGGTTGGCAGCACGTCCTTTTCCTCTTCCGGCCATCTGGCAGAATCATCAAATGTTAATTTGATATCATTTAGTATCATCTTACTACTTTCATTTGTTTGTGCTTTGAGGTGTTGAGGCTTTGTTAAAATTTTACGAGGGTTATATCTCACACCAAATAAATGCACTATTATTTCCTGTGGGTTCACACACCAAAGCAAAACAATCTGAAGACGAGGCTGTGGACAATTGCTCATGGCTTCCACAACTCACGTCACACACCAAGCATCATCACACCCTTAACTACGTAACGACTCGACTACTCGACCTCTTGCTAGCTAGTGGAAAGACTCTACACTACTCGTCCTCTTGAGCTGGCTCCTCGGGATCTTCCTCCTCATTTCGGCTACCTTCTGACTCTGCTTTGGGTGGGGAGGCTGCTGGTGGAGAAGTGCGACGACGCCTGATCGCTCGGCGATCCGGGGAGTCAGGAGTCCATGGATCACTCACGGTGACACACAGTTCATTCCCATCTCCTCTTTCTCTCGCCTTTAAGCAAGCTCGCAGCAACGCCTCCGTTTCCTTCAGGGTGTCTCGGACATCCTGAAGCTCTTGTTGACACTCCTGCAATCGAGTGCTGAGCATAGCAGCATCCTCCAAGCACAAGTCCATGTGCTCATGGGAAGTCCCTTGCTGCACCGGTGGGTACTTGTACTTCGTGGTACCACTCTCACGTTGGAGGACATACATGTACTCAGTTTTGTCCAAGTGGCGACGATAAATGTGACTCTGGCAGGTGATGGCCTCCCAGGTGACATCTTTCTCCGCGTCAACTTGTGTTGCTCGACAAGCTGGAGATTGGTGAATCTTAAGCAGCTGATTATCGTGTATAATCCTCATCTCCGAACTCCATTCTTCCCTCTTCTCACGGATGGTCCTGGTGGAGTTATAGTGGATGATTAGTTTGCCCGTATTGCCGGCGGCTTCGAGCATACGTCGAAGACGGCGCAACAAATCTCCTACTGCCAATCCGTAGGAAAGGTACGTCACTGGACGACACTCCTCTCTTTCGGCAAGGGCAACTACGGGAACTCTCCCTCCTGTGGACTTACGAGCGGTGCGAATCATGCGAACCATCTAAAACAAAAGAATTTAAAATTAGGTTAGATAAATTCTCAAACAAAAATCCTATTTTGAATGAAAGTTGGGGTAAGATGAAGAAAATGACTCCTTTAATAACACTTTTCCACCCACACCTTGGAAAATAGTTTTTAAGAAAATAGGGCCCTTAAATACGTCCATTTCTACCTAGGTCCACGTTCCTACGGGCAACCTTGGCTCTGATACCACCTCTGTCACACCCGGTTTTTCCGAAGAACAACCAAGTGAATATCACATGTATGCCAGGATCATTTTCTCATACATGTGATGACAAATAGTGAAGCATCATTTATTACAAGCCAGGTGTCGAATATAAATAAGTCTTACATTGCAAATGTCTCAATGGACACTAATGCTTCATCACAAGTAAATAAACTAGCAGCGGAATATTATTCTTTAGGGCTCCATCACAGGCGTTGCCCGGGGGTCTTCATGAACCTAAAATCCTTCCTCGGGTCCAAAATCTTGGTCATTATACACCACCTCATTATCTTGACCTGAGCAGCAATATAATCCAACAAATATGCAAGGTTGAGTACCAATGGTACTCAGCAAGTGTGGGAAAATTATATCATGCATGGCTAGAACAAGGAGAGGTTGAACTCATGGTTAAAGCACTACGCAATTAATACCTATCACCTTAGCTTATTAAGCACCTACATTACTACACAGGTGAAATGGTCCCAATCTCCCATCCCATCATTGTAATCCAATAATCATAACATCATTTCCAATGTTAAGCTCCCCGCTTAACATCCACAACTACCAAAAACCATCACTCCTCTAATCATGAATAAGTCCAGGCCGCTCTTAACCGTGAGCACGGCTGCCAAGACAGTTTTGACTCTGCAGAGTTTGTACCACTGTACCCACAAGTAGTGATTTCATCCCCCGTTGCCGGGTGGACTAAAAGAACCTCCGTTATGCCAGTGGCTACGATCCACATTCACACTTCCCAGGTGTGTAGCCAGGACAAAGGGATTCCCGACGAGCGTGGGCCCACTGAGGTTTCACCCCTAACAGCATACAAGAGGCTCCAACCCCGCTGCAGTGGCCCCCTGTTGAGCCTTGCGGTTCATATGGTAGTCCAGCTGACACCTACTCCCCGCACCATCCAACACACCCATACTACGCCGGGGATACACCTAATTAATTGGCCAAGCTGCCCCATCTCAGCATGTGGTTGGCACTGTAAAGCCGGGTTACATGCTCCATGAACCGGTCCTTAGGATCCAGGCAAGTACTAAACACAAACCCAAGTCTCGTGCACCCAGCACACAACCAAAACATCCAACTTGCCTTGATCCCTACCTCTACATAACTCACAATAGCTCATTCAAGAGTATGGTAAAATAAACTGATGATCTCATATCCCAAATATCCCATTCTAAGCATGGCTAAGCATATGCATGTAAATAAATGACATGACAAAATAAATCCCAACCCAAGCTTCAAGGAAACAAGGTAATGCAATTCTAGGGAAACTTCCTAGCATGGGTTTCATATTTAACTTGACAATGCAAATAATTCTATCTACACATCCTAGCATAGGATCAAAGTGGTCAAGGACACTTGCCTCCTTCTTGCTGCTCTTGAAATGGGTAGTCCTGATCTTGGAAAGGGTTAACTTGCTCTTGAACAGGCTCTACTTCATACCATCACACATAGCAAAAGAAAAACAACAATCATAAGACATAGTTCACACTTCTACTTTATACAAACCACACATTCACATTTATAAAAGTTCTTTACCATTATATGTGTTGTGGTTACTTTTTGTGTGTTAAGTTGTGGCTTGCATGCACTTTTAACCATGTATATATGATTCCTACTTTTGTGTCCACATTTATACTTACATACTATTTATATGGGTTTCCAATAAATTTCTTATATTCATCTACTACACCTTTTTACTACCAAGTGTGTATGAAAAGTATTTTTCTTCCCCATATGTGCCTTCATAATTTCTACCAACCCTAAACTGAATTCTTTGTATTTTAGAAACTCCACTTATCATTTACTAGTTGCTATATTTTCAGATTTATATTCCTATGCATAATTGTGTATTTTATTATAAAATTAGTAATACACATCATCTAAACAGTATAGGTTCTGGTCCTAAATAATTTAATAACATATTTTGACCTTGGCCTCTGATGTAAACTATTTCATAATTATTTCCCCTATTTTTCTATAACTATTCTTTACTTAAAAATGTGTCCCTATACTAAATAATGTGATTAATAAATGAAACAGATTCATATCAGCCCCAAAATATATTTTTATCTCACTCCAAAGTTTTCTAAGTACTGAGAAAGTTTTTAATTAATTTTGACAATTATGTTTGTCCCACTTTTTAATTTTTAAACACTAGTTACATATTTAATTTCCTAAATTAAATACTAAACAGGGCTAAAATAATGAATTCACCCCTTTACAAGGTCTATAATATTATTTTCATAATTTCCAGGGGTCTAGCTACACTTATCAGAGGTGTTTTTCCTAATTTTTATTAAGTCCAGGGGCTAAAACTGATTTTTAAATGAATTTACATGATTTTCTGGAGTTCCAGGGGCTAGATCTGAAATTTCCGGGGCTAGCTCTCAATTCCAGAGAACCCCAGGGGGTAGCACGTAAGAATTCCAGTCTTTATAATGCGGGGCTGACGTGGACCGTCCGATTTTAAACCAACGGCTGAGATTATAACATCGAACCGGTACGCGGGGTTTTAAAGTATACCGTGCGATTTAAAATAAACGGCGCACAAGCGGCCACGTCGCTCTGATCTAGCGCGGGCGGCGCTGCCGGCGGCGCACGGCGGCGGGAAGCGGCGATCTCGCCGGAAAGTTTCGGATCCTCGAGAATTCTGCCTAAAACTGTGATCTTATGGCATAGATTGGTAGAGGGGAGGTCAGGGATCTCACCTCGGGGGTTTTCTCGAGCTCGGGGGTCCTGGAAAGTGATCGGCGGCGAGGTCCGAGGTAAAACCACGGCGAAGCTCGTCGGCGCTTGGTTTACACCGTAAGTCTTCGGGTTTTGTGCACCTGCAAAGTTCCCCGGAGGCGGTGGATTAAGACCAGCGAGTTAGATCAGAGTTTTCGAGCTTAGATCGGCCAGAATTCACCGGTGAAGTCTCGGTGCTCACCGGAGTGAAAATCGGCGATCGCGTGGGAAAAACCGATCGGGGCTGGGGTTTTTATAGCCGGGGGAGGGCGGTGGGTCTGTTGCGATCGAGTTTGAGTCGTCTGGGACCAGAATTCGAGCGGCGGGACGCGGTTTCCGGGCGGTTAAGATCGCGCGCGCTCGGGGAAAAAGTCCGGGGTCGCGGGGGCTCAGGGTTAGGGATGATAGGTGGGTCCCACCCGTCTGTGAGAGGCAGCGCGGCGCGCGCGGGGGCGGGCTGGCGCGGGGATACTAGGCCGGCTGGCGGGTTTCGGCCCACTGGCCGGTTTTTTTCCCGTTTCTCTTTTTCTTTTTTTCATTTCTTTTCTGTTTTGAGTATAATTTGAATTCCAGTTTGAATTTGAATTTTTGCAAAACATGCAACACGTCCAAAAATTTTTAAATTCCCCTCTGAACATGGTTTAGGGTTTTGAATCAAAATTTGGGGTGGACTAAAAGAACCTCCATTATGCCAGTGGCTACGATCCACATTCACACTTCCCAGGTGTGTAGCCAGGAGATCACTACGAAGCCTTTACAAAGGGATTCCCGACGAGCGTGGGCCCACTGAGGTTTCACCCCTAACAGCATACAAGAGGCTCCAACCCCGCTGCAGTGGCCCCCTCTTGAGCCTTGCGGTTCATATAGTAGTCCAGCTGACACCTACTCCCCGCACCATCCAACACACCCATACTACGCCGGGGATACACCTAATTAATTGGCCAAGCTGCCCCATCTCAGCATGTGGTTGGCACTGTAAAGCCGGGTTACATGCTCCATGAACCGGTCCTTATGATCCAGGCAAGTACTAAACACAAATCCAAGTCTCGTGCACCCAGCACACAACCAAAACATCCAACTTGCCTTGATCCCTACCTCTACATAACTCACAATAGCTCATTCAAGAGTATGGTAAAATAAACTGATGATCTCATATCCCAAATATCCCATTCTAAGCATGGCTAAGCATATGCATGTAAATAAATGACATGACCAAATAAATCCCAACCCAAGCTTCAAGGAAACAAGGTAATGCAATTCTAGGGAAACTTCCTAGCATGGGTTTCATATTTAACTTGACAATGCAAATAATTCTATCTACACATCCTAGCATAGGATCAAAGTGGTCAAGGACACTTGCCTCCTTCTTGCTGCTCTTGAAATGGGTAGTCCTGATCTTGGAAAGGGTTAACTTGCTCTTGAACAGGCTCTACTTCATACCATCACACATAGCAAAAGAAAAACAACAATCATAAGACATAGTTCACACTTCTACTTTATACAAACCACACATTCACATTTATAAAAGTTCTTTACCATTATATGTGTTGTGGTTACTTTTTGTGTGTTAAGTTGTGGCTTGCATGCACTTTTAACCATGTATATATGATTCCTACTTTTGTGTCCACATTTATACTTACATACTATTTATATGGGTTTCCAATAAATTTCTTATATTCAACTACTACACCTTTTTACTACCAAGTGTGTATGAAAAGTATTTTTCTTCCCCATATGTGCCTTCATAATTTCTACCAACCCTAAACTGAATTCTTTGTATTTTAGAAACTCCACTTATCATTTACTAGTTGCTATATTTTCAGATTTATATTCCTATGCATAATTGTGTATTTTATTATAAAATTAGTAATACACATCATCTAAACAGTATAGGTTCTGGTCCTAAATAATTTAATAACATATTTTGACCTTGGCCTCTGATGTAAACTATTTCATAATTATTTCCGCTATTTTTCTATAACTATTCTTTACTTAAAAATGTGTCCCTATACTAAATAATGTGATTAATAAATGAAACAGATTCATATCAGCCCAAAAATATATTTTTATCTCACTCCAAAGTTTTCTAAGTACTGAGAAAGTTTTTAATTAATTTTGACAATTATGTTTGTCCCACTTTTTAATTTTTAAACACTAGTTACATATTTAATTTCCTAAATTAAATACTAAACAGGGCTAAAATAATGAATTCACCCCTTTACAAGGTCTATAATATTATTTTCATAATTTCCAGGGGTCTAGCTACACTTATCAGAGGTGTTTTTCCTAATTTTTATTACGTCCAGGGGCTAAAACTGATTTTTAAATGAATTTACATGATTTTCTGGAGTTCCAGGGGCTAGATCTGAAATTTCCGGGGCTAGCTCTCAATTCCAGAGAACCCCAGGGGGTAGCACGTAAGAATTCCAGTCTTTATAATGCGGGGCTGACGTGGACCGTCCGATTTTAAACCAACGGCTGAGATTATAACATCGAACCGGTACGCGGGGTTTTAAAGTATACCGTGCGATTTAAAATAAACGGCGCACAAGCGGCCACGTCGCTCTGATCTAGCGCGGGCGGCGCTGCCGGCGGCGCACGGCGGCGGGAAGCGGCGATCTCGCCGGAAAGTTTCGGATCCTCGAGAATTCTGCCTAAAACTGTGATCTTATTGCATAGATTGGTAGAGGGGAGGTCAGGGATCTCACCTCGGGGGTTTTCTCGAGCTCGGGGGTCCTGTAAAGTGATCGGCGGCGAGGTCCGAGGTAAAACCACGGCGAAGCTCGTCGGCGCTGGGTTTACACCGTAAGTCTTCGGGTTTTGTGCACCTGCAAAGTTCCCCGGAGGCGGTGGATCAAGACCAGCGAGTTAGATCAGAGTTTTCGAGCTTAGATCGGCCAGAATTCACCGGTGAAGTCTCGGTGCTCACCGGAGTGAAAATCGGCGATCGCGTGGGAAAAACCGATCGGGGCTGGGGTTTTTATAGCCGGGGGAGGGCGGTGGGTCTGTTGCGATCGAGTTTGAGTCCTCTGGGACCAGAATTCGAGCGGCGGGACGCGGTTTCCGGGCGGTTAAGATCGCGCGCGCTCGGGGAAAAAGTCCGGGGTCGCGGGGGCTCAGGGTTAGGGATGACAGGTGGGTCCCACCCGTCTGTGAGAGGCAGCGCGGCGCGCGCGGGGGCGGGCTGGCGCGGGGATACTGGGCTGGCTGGCGGGTTTCGGCCCACTGGCCGGTTTTTTTCCCGTTTCTCTTTTTCTTTTTTTCATTTCTTTTCTGTTTTGAGTATAATTTGAATTCCAGTTTGAATTTGAATTTTTGCAAAACATGCAACACGTCCAAAAATTTTTAAATTCCCCTCTGAACATGGTTTAGGGTTTTGAATCAAAATTTGGGGTGGACTAAAAGAACCTCCATTATGCCAGTGGCTACGATCCACATTCACACTTCCCAGGTGTGTAGCTAGGAGATCACTACGAAGCCTTTACAAAGGGATTCCCGACGAGCGTGGGCCCACTGAGGTTTCACCCCTAACAGCATACAAGAGGCTCCAACCCCGCTGCAGTGGCCCCCTCTTGAGCCTTGCGGTTCATATAGTAGTCCAGCTGACACCTACTCCCCGCACCATCCAACACACCCATACTACGCCGGGGATACACCTAATTAATTGGCCAAGCTGCCCCATCTCAGCATGTGGTTGGCACTGTAAAGCCGGGTTACATGCTCCATGAACCGGTCCTTAGGATCCAGGCAAGTACTAAACACAAACCCAAGTCTCGTGCACCCAGCACACAACCAAAACATCCAACTTGCCTTGATCCCTACCTCTACATAACTCACAATAGCTCATTCAAGAGTATGGTAAAATAAACTGATGATCTCATATCCCAAATATCCCATTCTAAGCATGGCTAAGCATATGCATGTAAATAAATGACATGACCAAATAAATCCCAACCCAAGCTTCAAGGAAACAAGGTAATGCAATTCTAGGGAAACTTCCTAGCATGGGTTTCATATTTAACTTGACAATGCAAATAATTCTATCTACACATCCTAGCATAGGATCAAAGTGGTCAAGGACACTTGCCTCCTTCTTGCTGCTCTTGAAATGTGTAGTCCTGATCTTGGAAAGGGTTAACTTGCTCTTGAACAGGCTCTACTTCATACCATCACACATAGCAAAAGAAAAACAACAATCATAAGACATAGTTCACACTTCTACTTTATACAAACCACACATTCACATTTATAAAAGTTCTTTACCATTATATGTGTTGTGGTTACTTTTTGTGTGTTAAGTTGTGGCTTGCATGCACTTTTAACCATGTATATATGATTCCTACTTTTGTGTCCACATCTATACTTACATACTATTTATATGGGTTTCCAATAAATTTCTTATATTCAACTACTACACCTTTTTACTACCAAGTGTGTATGAAAAGTATTTTTCTTCCCCATATGTGCCTTCATAATTTCTACCAACCCTAAACTGAATTCTTTGTATTTTAGAAACTCCACTTATCATTTACTAGTTGCTATATTTTCAGATTTATATTCCTATGCATAATTGTGTATTTTATTATAAAATTAGTAATACACATCATCTAAACAGTATAGGTTCTAGTCCTAAATAATTTAATAACATATTTTGACCTTGGCCTCTGATGTAAACTATTTCATAATTATTTTCCCTATTTTTCTATAACTATTCTTTACTTAAAAATGTGTCCCTATACTAAATAATGTGATTAATAAATGAAACAGATTCATATCAGCCCAAAAATATATTTTTATCTCACTCCAAAGTTTTCTAAGTACTGAGAAAGTTTTTAATTAATTTTGACAATTATGTTTGTCCCACTTTTTAATTTTTAAACACTAGTTACATATTTAATTTCCTAAATTAAATACTAAACAGGGCTAAAATAATGAATTCATCCCTTTACAAGGTCTATAATATTATTTTCATAATTTCCAGGGGTCTAGCTACACTTATCAGAGGTGTTTTTCCTAATTTTTATTAAGTCCAGGGGCTAAAACTGATTTTTAAATGAATTTACATGATTTTCTGGAGTTCCAGGGGCTAGATCTGAAATTTCCGGGGCTAGCTCTCAATTCCAGAGAACCCCAGGGGGTAGCACGTAAGAATTCCAGTCTTTATAATGCGGGGCTGACGTGGACCGTCCGATTTTAAACCGACGGCTGAGATTATAACATCGAACCGGTACGCGGGGTATTAAAGTCTACCGTGCGATTTAAAATAAACGGTACGTCGCTCTGATCGAGCGCGGGCGGCGCTGCCGGCGGCGCACGGCGGCGGGAAGCGGCGATCTCGCCGGAAAGTTTCGGATCCTCGAGAATTCTGCCTAAAACTGTGATCTTATGGCATAGATTGGTAGAGGGGAGGTCAGGGATCTCACCTCGGGGGTTTTCTCGAGCTCGGGGGTCCTGGAAAGTGATCGGCGGCGAGGTCCGAGGCAAAACCACGGCTAAGCTCGTCGGCGCTGGGTTTACACCGTAAGTCTTCGGGTTTTGTGCACCTGCAAAGTTCCCCGGAGGCGGTGGATCAAGACCAGCGAGTTAGATCAGAGTTTCCGAGCTTAGCTCGGCCAGAATTCACCGGTGAAGTCTCGGTGCTCACCGGAGTGAAAATCGGCGATCGCGTGGGAAAAACCGATCGGGGCTGGGGTTTTTATAGCCGGGGGAGGGCGTTGGGTCTGTTGCGATCGAGTTTGAGTCCTCTGGGACCAGAATTCGGGTGGCGGGACGCGGTTTCCGGGCGGTTAAGATCGCGCGCGCTCGGGGAAAAAGTCCGGGGTCGCGGGGGCTCAGGGTTAGGGATGACAGGTGGGTCCCACCGGTCTGTGAGAGGCAGCGTGGCGCGCGCGGGGGCGGGCTGGCGCGGGGATACTGGGCCGGCTGGCGGGTTTCGGCCCACTGGCCGGTTTTTTTCCCGTTTCTCTTTTTCTTTTTTTCATTTCTTTTCTGTTTTGAGTATAATTTGAATTCCAGTTTGAATTTGAATTTTTGCAAAACATGCAACACGTCCAAAAATTTTTAAATTCCCCTCTGAACATGGTTTAGGGTTTTGAATCAAAATTTGGGGTGTTACACACAACGTTCTGCTGCTTGTGGTCCTGGCTTTTTCATCAAGAATAGCCACCGGATACTCATCATAAGTTAAATCCGGTTTCAGCTCGCCGATATCTTCGGTAGGAACAGCAGCTGTATGCTTCAAACATTTTCGCAGTTGCGAAACATGGAAAACATCATGGACACCAGCAAGGGATGCCGGTAACTCCAATCGATACGCCGCTGGTCCACACTTCTCGGTGATAGCGTAGGGTCCAATAAAACGGGGAGCGAGCTTCCCCTTCACACCGAACCGGTGCACGCCCTTCATCGGAGACACGCGGAGGTACACGTGTTCCCCAACGTCAAAGTGCAACGGCCTACGCCTCTTATCAGCGTAGCTCTTCTGCCGGGATTGAGCGGCTTTTAAATTGGCTTGAATTGTCCGAACGCGCTCTTCGGCGTCGTTCACCACATCAACCCCGAATGTGACCCTTTCACCGGACTCGCACCAATTTAACGGGGTGCGGCACTTGCGACCGTAGAGAGCTTCGTAGGGTGCCATCTTGATACTCGCCTGATAGCCATTATTGTACGAGAATTCCGCCAATGGTAGGTGATCATCCCAGTTCCTACCATGGTGGATGGCACATGCTCTCAACATGTCTTCCAGAACTTGATTCACCCTCTCTGTCTGGCCATCTGTTTGAGGGTGATAAGCGGAGCTCCTGATTAGTTTAGTACCCAAGGCAGCGTGCAACTGCTCCCAAAAGAGAGATACAAACAATGCACCTCGGTCTGAGACTATGGTCTTGGGTACACCATGCAGGCATAGAATCCTGGCAATGTATAACTCCGCAGATCGGTTGGCATGGAAGTGTGTATGTACGGGGATGAAGTGAGCTGACTTGGTCAGTCGGTCAACAATCACCCATATGGAATCATGCTTGTTGGCTGTTAGGGGTAATCCCACAATGAAATCCATGCTCACATCTTCCCATTTCCATGATGGAATTTTCAGGGGTTGCAGCAGCCCTGATTTCCTCATATGATCAGCCTTCACGCGTCTACACGTATCACACTCGGATACGTACTTAGCTACCTCTCGCTTCATCCGTGTCCCCCAAAATCTCTTTTTCAAATCTTGGTACATCTTGTTGCTGCCCGGATGAACGGAGTACATGGACAAGTGAGCTTCATCGAGGATCTTCTTTCTCAACTCCATATCCCGGGGTACGACTATGCGGTCATTGAACCATAGCGTCCCCTCATCATCCTTCCGAAAACATTTGATTTCCCCGTTGTCTATCCGTCTCCGGAGATGTGCCATGCCTTTATCAGTCTTCTGAGCTGCAATGATGTCCTCCCTGATAGTAGGGATGAGGGCAAGGTTGTATAGCGATCCATAAGGAACCAAGTATAAACTTGGCTCTCCCTCCTCCACCGGTGTAATGGTGAGGTGATGGACATGTGACTTCCGACTCAGCGCGTCGGCAACCACATTCGCCTTGCCAGGGTGGTAATGGATCTCAATCTCATAATCTTTGATCAGTTCTAACCACCTCCTCTGCCTCATGTTCAGCTCCTTCTGGGTGAAAATGTATTTCAAGCTCTTGTGGTCGGTGTAGAGATGCACCAAGTTCCCCAGGAGATAGTGCCTCCACATTTTCAGCGCCAACACCACGGCAGCAAGTTCAAGATCGTGAGTCGGGTAGTGCTGCTCATGGTTCCGAAGCTGGCGTGAGCCATAAGCGACCACACGTCCTTCCTGCATCAACACGCAGCCAAGCCCAATACCGGACGCGTCACAATACACGTCGAAGGGCTTTGTTGTATCCGGCTGAGCTAACACCGGGGCTGTTGTGAGATGCTTCACCAATGTTCGGAACGCTCCTTCACACGCCGTATTCCAAACGTATTTCGTCCCTTTCTTCAGCAACTCTGTCATCGGCTTAGCGAGCTTGGAGAAGCTTGGAATGAACCTCCGGTAGTATCCCGCTAACCCGAGGAAACTTCTGACTTCATGGACTGAAGTGGGAGCTTTCCATTTCAGCACTTGCTCTATTTTGCTTGGGTCAACCGCAATGCCTTCAGCTGAGATGATATGTCCCAAGAATGGCACTTGGCTGATCCAAAATTCGCATTTACTGAACTTAGCGTAGAGTTTATGGTCTTGCAATCGTTGAAGAACGATCCGCAAATGTTCGGCATGTTCGGCTTCCGTCTTGGAGTAAACCAAGATATCGTCGATGAACACTACCACGAACTTGTCCAGCTCCGGCATGAACACCGAGTTCATGAGATACGTCAAATGGGCTGGAGCATTTGTGAGACCAAATGACATGACGAGATATTCATATAGTCCATATCTCATCGAGAATGCCGTCTTCGGAATATCCTCCGCCCGGATTTTTATCTGGTGATATCCAGAGCGAAGGTCCATCTTGGAGAACACACTGGCACCCACAAGTTGGTCAAACAATATGTCAATGCGGGGCAGTGGGTACTTATTCTTGATGGTGATGGCGTTGAGCGGCCGGTAATCCACACACAGCCTCAGGGTCTCATCCTTCTTCTTCACGAATAGCGCCGAGCATCCCCAAGGCGATGAACTCGGCCTAATGAAACCCTTGATCAACAGATCATTGAGCTGTTCTTTCAGTTCAGCCAGCTCATTCGGAGCCATCTTGTATGGTCTCCGTGAGATGGGCGTAGTCCCGGGTGCAAGTTCAATCTTGAACTCGACATCCCGCTCAGGTGGCATGCCCGGAAGATCATCCGGGAACACATCAGGATACTCCCGGACTACGGGGATGTCTTCTAACTTGAGAGCTTCAGCATTATTAATTGCTAAAACTTCCCGGACTGGCGTGTCTAATACCATGGAATGTGGACGATGGAATGGAGAATTTAAGTGAACCGTCCGTGTCCGAGTCTCTAGGACAGCGCCATGGTATTGTATCCATGACATCCCTAAGATTGCATCAATCTTTTGTCCCATAAGGATTATCAAGGTGGTGGGATATAGTTTCCCACCTAAGCACAGAGGTGCCTTTGGAATCATCATATTAGCTGAAATCTTCCCTCCCGGTGAGCATATCATATAAGTGCAGTCGGTTGGGAAGACATGCAATTGATGTTTAGCCACATAGGATGCACTTATAAAGCTGTGGGTTGCACCAGAATCAAATAATATGACGATGGCTTGATTGTTGAGAGTAAACGTACCCGCCAGCACGTTATCTCCCTCTGGGGCGCCCTCATTGTCGAGGTTACGGACGCCTCCAGTCCGCGGACCAACCTTCTTCGCCGGAGGTCGGCCTCGAGCACCGCCCTGGAACTGGGCTTGCCCGCTGCTCTGCTGCCCCTGGGGACCGTCCTTCGCGAAGTGGCCCGCCTGGCCACACGTGAAGCAGGTGAAACGGGACGGTCCCCCGCTAATCGGTGGACGGAAACCCGGGGCGCGTTGCGGCGGTTGAAACGCCCGGGGTACCGTCTGCTGCTGCTGCTGTCTTGGTGGTGGCATCGGCGGACGGAACGGGGGTGCTTGGAACGAACGTCCCCCAAACTGTTGAGGTCGCGCCGGTGGACACCACTGCTGCCCGGATGGTGTCCGATACACCATACGGTACTTTTGGAGAGCGCCACTCCCACCGCTGGGTGGAGCGCTGCGCTTCCGCTGCTCAGCTGCCAACTCCCGCTGAGCATCCTCTTGCATGATCGCGGCATTGACTAAGTCGTTGAATGTGCCGCGGTTCCACTGTACGAGGTGGGTCTTCATTTCGGGGTGTAACCCCCGATAGAAGTGCTCCCTCTTCTTCTCCTCCGTGGAGATGTAGTCTGACGCATACTGCGCCAGATGGTTGAAGACACGGGAGTAGTCGTGGGCACTCCTCCCGCCCTGCTTCAGTTCCAAAAATTCTTGGAACTTCCTCTTCATTATTCCGGGAGGGATGTGATAGGCGCGGAACGCCTCCCGGAACTCTTGCCATTCCACGGCATGGCCAGCCGGACGTGAGGCGACATAATTCGCCCACCACGCACCAGCGGCACCGTGGAGCTGCTGTGCTGCGAACAGGGTCTTCTGCCACTCCGTACACTGGAGCAGCCCAAACTTGGACTCGATGGTCCGCAGCCAGTTGTCAGCCTGCAGTGGTTCTTCAGCTTCGGTGAATACTGGAGGGTGCGTACTCATGAAATCCGAGTACGACACATCACGGGGCTCCCGAGGCCCTCTATCTTGATTCCCCCTGCCTGGGACGTATTCTGCACAATCGTGCGGAGCAGGTCGGTCTGCTCCTCACGACCTCCCACCAATGCCGCTATCACATCCGCTAGAGTAAGAGGAGGCGGCGGTGGTGGCTGCTGCTGCGGGGTGCTGTCATAGGCCGGTGGCTGGGAGTCATCACCTCCCTGTTGGCTAGAGCCACCAACCTCGTGCGTGGTCCTAGTACGAACCATCTGCAACCACACGACATTACACATCAGTCCCGCAACATTTTTCATGCAGTCCAATAGAAATGGGCGTAAAAACATTATGACAACAAAACATGCGAAATATCTCGTAAATAGATAATGTAATAACTTTGCACAAGCTACACCATTACCAGACCAAACACAAGTTAGTTTAATCCAACATGATGAACCCCCTCTTTGGAAGCTCACCATAACTGGGTTTGGTCTCTACGAGACATTATTATCGCGTTGTCATCACATATACCACCCTCAGGGTACGACACCCTCTCCAATGAGTTCAACTGTCATTCTTCCGTCAGAATGACCAGTTTCTACCAATTGCAAGTTTTGATCCGGTTATTGGCATTTTCATGACTCAAGTTGAATACCAAAGTTAAAGTTAACTTCAGTATCTTTCCAACGAGTACTCATTTGCCCCCAGATCAGCTTTGGTTAAAAAGTTATGCTAACTCAAAGTCAGAAGAATTTCTGGAAGAATTTTAGCAGCACCTCCCTTGGAAGTGGCTGTTTTCAACCCTGGTTTCCACTGAAATCCGTGCTGAAATTTCAGAAACTTTGAATTGCAAAGATGTCACACATCTTCTACTCTTTCTAAGGATGTATTATATGACAATTTTAGATTTTTCTACTGGGAGTTATGTTTGAAAAACCGAACAGTCCAGAGAATGTTAACTCTGTCCTGGTTCTGGACAGTTTACATTCCTCAGGGATTTAAGCCATCTTACGGTGAGTTTCAGCTCTGGAAGTCTACAACAATGTTGTAGAGTACTTCAATACCTTCCCAGAACCATATAGCACACCTCTTTGGGCTAAAGGACCCGTGAGTTATGCCCTGTTGAAGATCAGCAAACTTGCTGTCCAAAACAGAGCACTCTGTTTTTCATCCATTTGGCTATCCTACTTCACTATCCCATTTTTATTCCCAACCAGGGTCCTAAATGTTGAACCTATAGATTTAAATTCTTTGTTATCATTATTCTCATGCATATGCCTACAATATCTCGGTACTACATTCCTCACAAAAGAAATTCCTAACCGGATTTTACCGGCATATACGTCTCAAATGTGGCACTAAACGGTCTCTCGCACACGTTTACTACACGGATACTTACGTGGTTAGTACCTGCAGAAGGCCACACAATAATGGTGCACTCAATGGTTATTCACTTCAGGCAGTTCCATATTTAGAAGTAAATACAAACGCCCGTATCATTGTCATACGGCCGTCCCTGAGTTAGGTCACGTCTCAAGGTACATGATCGTGTTTCAACACCACACGACGGGGAACCCGAGTATGTCATGAACGGGTCGTCACGGTTGGGAATGTTATCAACCCAACAGATACCACCTACTGCCCTGCAGGGCACGCCGATGGCAAGCGCTGCGTATGTCCTCCTGGGCTATTTCCAGACGAACACACTCTCGCGTTACTGACCACGCGATGGGGTCTCCACTTACTTGCCTAATGCACGCTAGGGATCAGCGTTTCATATGAAATCAGGAACATGAAGAGTTCAAGAGGTTCATATTGACGTCTCACACCAAGCTATGAGACAAATCCCTGAACCACGTTCCTCGTCAGGGGGAGCTAACCGAAATTGAACCGCTTTCGGTGGCGTTCCTTACCATACTTACCAGAGCGTAGGTGCGTCGTTACATAATTGAAATTCAGAATTATAACACATAGGTTAGTCTTTGCCACATTAAGTAACTATGCTAATATAGTCCTTACTTGGGCAGCTACCGATTCCTCACCGTATACCTAAGTTTTTCCCATAATGCAGTCCTTTAGTACTGTGCTATCCCCACTGCAGCTCTGATACCAGGCTGTAGCGGACCGGAATCCGCTCATCCAGGATCGTAGAGGGTGGTGCCACGCGATGCGACACCCGACAGCACACGTCATAAGAATATAATATATTACATGGGAAAAACAACTGAAACTGTACAAACAGGTACAAACTTCAGTTACAACTATTGTCTATATTACACAGCGGAAGTCTACACTATACAACTCACGCCCGCCTATCTAGCAAAAGTTGGTTGCCCAGCCCTAGGGCAACCCACACTAGCTGCACTCCTCAGCTCAGCGCGGCGTGTACGGCTCCCACTCAGCCGTGGTCCCCGACGGAGGGTAACCCTCGCCGGTGGACTCGTACTCCGAGTCCGTGGGTGGCTCCTCACCTGAAAAACACTTAAGCAGCAACCGTGAGCACGAAGGCTCAGCAAGGCTTAACCGACTCACCTAAGCATGAAACTCTACATGAGGTGTACAATGGACATCGGATAGTAACATTTCAGCAAAAGGACACGCCTACAAGTTCATCCTTAGTTCATCTTTTAGCAACAAGTTAACAGTTCATGAAATCTGAAATTTAGTAAGCAGTATTTGGTGGCACACATGTAGCAATACAATTATATCAATCAGCATCATGGAATCAACATATTTCATCCATTAATCTACGTCACGACTCAGTGACCAAGTGGTACTCTTCACCGCGAGGGACGGCGAATCGACTCGATATACACCTGCAGGGAAACCCAAAGAGCACGTCACGTACGCCCATCCGTGGAGCTGCACAGGACGCTCACTCGATGTCGTACGGGACAACTTTTCACCCAACAGCCCAAACGTCGAACCGGTCGCACCGAAACAAGCAGGAGGTTCCCCACACGGAGCATCTCTCTATGCCCGTTGGCAGATTTCCACCTTGCTGCCCTCAACCTACACCTATAAATCGGTGTGCTATGCCTCGACGCCCGGAGGTTTAGGCTACGTCGGTTTATCGGGGCCCATATATCCGATATGCCTTCGGTACGTTCAAACATGATCAGCGTGGGCCGCACACGGCTCGGTCCTCAATCGACACGGACAGGGCTGCGCACACAAGACTCCCTCTTGCTGCGCCCTAGCCCCTGCCTAGTCTCATTTTCATTACTAAAATGACCTCACATCACTCAACCGAACCCGTGTGTCCCAAGCCTATCTCGCTAGTAGATTCCAACTACTCGACTTGTACCGAAGTCCTATGAATCATTAAGCATAGCCTGTCTACTCGAGGTCTTAGACACTACCCTCACTCTTTTAGGAGCCTTTAGTTATGCAAGTGGGGTTCCATTCATTCTACACCTAATGCACATACATACTTCATATGACTCATGTAAACAAAAGAAAACTTATAAAAGGGTTAATGCAAACCGGGGCTTGCCTTGTTGCTGCTGGTAAGGAGTTAAGTCTTCGTCCGGAAGGAGGAAGTCCAGCACCTCCGGGGTCTCTTCTTCAACGGCTACACGTTTATGCAATATTACAAGTTAATTAATATGCATACAAGTTATTGTAAGGTTACTGTTATTAGTTTTAATAACCAGCCTCTAACACCTGGAACTTTGTTTAAGAATTTAAAGATGAACTGGTTTTGGTGGTTTGGCTTGGACTTAGTCACATGGTTAAATGCTAAGTGGTTTTCCCCCTTTTCCATCTTAATCCCTTAAGTGGGTAAACAGGACAGGGGTGGTCTAGAGCTCCAATGGAGCGGAGAATTTTCGTGTGAGTTCCTTGTCACAAGAAAACCCTCTGGACCAAACCTTAGCACTTTTCATGGAGTGGTTTGCTCAGAATAATTTCCTTAGTAAATAAGCAAGGAGGAATTAATTCTGAGGTCAGACCCCTGTTCATATCCAACTTAGTGAACTACAATTTCAATTATAGCTCCTAGAGTTTGCATGAATTTTCCTAGCATTTTTGGAGTTAAGGTTTGCCCAGAATTGAATTTCCAAGTTTTGGAAATTCTCTGAAAATGTTTCTGCATTCAAATGAACACAGCACCTTCCAATTTGAATTCCTCTGACCAAATCAACTCCAAATGGTATGAAACATTTACAGGGGTTTACTAATGTCCTAAAGAACATTCTGGCAAAATTTGGGGATTTTTTGATGAACCAAACTCCCTCTAAATTCTTTTGCTGAAAAGCTTTAAAGAATTTTCCAGAATTATTTAATGGGTTTCATACAAATTGGGTTGTATATCTGGACAGAGCTAGGCAAGATGAATCCAACCCAATTTGAATCACTAAATTTGGAGCTTCCTAGCAGAAGTTATGGAACTCTAAAGTTTGGGAAATTTCTGGAATTCGAATTAACCGGGAAAGTTCAAATTTCTGACAGCGGGCCCGGCTTCCACGTGTCATCACCTCGGCTGCACCACACGGGGCCACAGGATTGTTTTCCGCGCGTTCACAGCCGATCCGGTGCAACAGAAAATCCCCACCCTGTGTCGCGAGAGACTGACGAGCGGGCCCGGCCGGCTCGTCTTCTTCCTCGCGCCCGCCCTTTTTCCCGTGCCGCCCCCTCGCCGGCACACCTCGGCTGCTCGCCGGACTTGGCTTCCCGACCGCCTCCCGGCCGGAAACTCGCCGCCTGGGCCTATTTTTGCGCGCTGAACACGCTGGTACCGCCTGCTCTGGTCGGCAGTGGCCCTAACCTAGCTGGCAACGGTGCAGCGGCTCGGACTCTCTTCAGTTATGGCGCCCGGTCATCGTAGCCCACCAAAACCTCGGTGGAAAGGCTCTACAGCACCGGGGAATCTCATGGAAGGTTGACAAGGCCATGCTAGGGCTCGGGGAGAGCTCTAACCTAGTCGTCACCGTGAGCCCGACCTTTCCCGCCATAACCGCGGCTGGAAAACCGGGAAATACGCCGGCTATAGCCAAAATTAAGCTAGGGTTGCGGAGCAAACTTGGGCGCCATCCAGTCTAGCTCCTGTGTGTGCAGTTTGATAAACTCTAAGCAATCATACGTCGGGAATTTGTGGGTTTCTTACCCGAGGGTAGTTCTGCACCGGTTGAAGACGTTTTGCGAAATTCGCCGGCGATGATCGGTCACTGGTTCTAGGCTTTGGGGTCGAGCAGCGTGGAGTCTAGGCGCGTCCAAAACTGCTCCTCCTTGGTCGTGACAAGTCTTCTGCCGAGCTGCCCACGGGAGCACCTTTGCTCGGTTCTCCCCGGCGGCCACGAAAACGTGGTTTTTCTCGGTGGGTAGTGGTTCAACTCGACTGGAAGTGATGCGAGGAGGGTGTGGAAGGTCTGAGGATGTTGGTTTGCTAAGTTGCCGACGTTGGTACATGAGAGACGATCGCTCCCGAGCGAGTGGATCACAGCGGCGGCTCCTCGGCGCTCTATCGTGTGAGAGGGCGGTGACTGGGGGTCGGTTCGTGGTCGTGGCGAGCTGGGGCACGGCTGGGAGTTACTGCGCCCCCACAAGGAGCTCGCCAGCGCGCGAGGGGAGAGCAGGAGGTGGCGCCCGGCGTTTTCACGGTGTGTCACGGTGGAGCCTCGGCTCTGTTCCGAGTGCAACACTTAGCCCCTAAGGCTGTTGACTTTTGTGCCATTTTAACCTCTCCAATGACATGTGGGACCCACTTGTCAGTGCTCCCCCACCCCTCAAAAGATCTCCAAAGCTTAGCCAGAGATGAATTCAAATATTTGGAGTTTGAAACTGACCTACATTTGTATGGTTGAGCTCATTTCCCCCAAATTCAAATGTATATTTGAATTCTTTGCATATTTGGATCCTTTTTGGAAAAATGGGTGGCCAACCTTTTCAAAAATTATTGAGACTCTGCCTCCCCACTAATTTGAACCTGAGGAATCCAAGTATACCCTTTACTCCTTGTTTTAGCTGCTGCAATCCTGAATTTGAATGCAACAGTTTGGAAACACCCTCTCATGTGTGATCATATGTGTAGAATTTTCCCATGTTGTGAAAGTGTAAGTTTCCCCTCTAACCACTTCTTTGATAGAGGTTACTTGCTCTTCCCAATATTTCACAATCTATCCACAACAAAACTGTGGTGTTGTGAGGTGCAGAAAAGTTTTTGCAAGTCCCTTTTCTTGGGCTTTTACAGCTCCCAGGATGGATGTTGGTGGGGCGGCGCCGGCGAGTGCGCCGGGGATCCAGGTGTCCCATTCCGCGACCGTTCCAGCCGCTGGTCCTGGCGGTCCAGCTACAGCCTAGAGGCCAGTGCTGCAAGCTCGCTGGAGCGCTCATGCCGCCCAGTAAGTGTTATTCTTTCTAGCTTATAGGAGCAGAGCTCTTGCCTCTTCTCTTATTCTGAGGGCTTCTTCTTCTTTGCAGGGTCCGACCGGCTGCCAGGGCGGGCCTCTTATCGAGCCGCCTTCAACCAGCGGAAGCTCCGCACCTCAGCACCTGGGGACCGTGGCGGCTCCCATGGCTCCCAAATCGACGGGGGCACCCTCTGCACCAGCGGGTTCATTTTCCGCGGTGGCCGCATCTGCTCCTACCCGCCCTCCTTCACCAGTCCAGAAGCCAGGTCTTGATACCAGGAGGGCTGCTGTAGGTGCGCCTGCTGGCCCCCTGGCCTGCTTAGGACAGCGCCCCACCGTGGCTGCTGAGGCGCCGGCGCCCCCGCCGGTCTTAGACTCGTCAGGGGGGGTCCAGCGGCGCAACTCCTATCCCCCCTGCTCCGGCGCCCGTGTGGGACGCCCTGGGGCGTGTCCAGACCAGCGCCCGACAGCTCCAATCTGCCTTTGAGCAGGAGCGGAAGGCATTGGCCGGCGAGAGGGAACGCCTTCTCAGCTGGCAGCAGCGGGACCGGGCAGACCTTGACTCAAGGCAGTCAAGGCTTGAGGCCATGAGTGCTCTGCTTGGCACTCAGAAGAAGGCCATTAGCCGCTTGGAGTCAGAGGCCCAGCGGGTTCGTGCCACCTACCGCGAGGCTCTGGCCCAAGCTGAAGCCAAAGCCAAGGAGTGTTCCGCCGCCGCGGAGGAGTTGCAGCTGCAGGTAGCCCGTCGGGAGCACGCCGTCGCTGATCGGGAACGCGCCGCTGCGGCCGAGGAGGAGAAGACCACCGCCCGGCTGAGGGCCAAGGTGGAGGAGCTAAGGGCTCGGTCCGAGGAGCTGGAGCTCCTTGAGTCGGCTGTCGCCGCGAGGGAGGAGCAGTTCTCCAAGGAGCGTCAGGTGGCGATGGATCGCGAGCTAGCGGCTCGCCAAGAGGTAGAGAGGCTCCAGTCCTTGCGGACTGCCAAGGCCCAGGCGGTCTGGTGCTTCATTGCCAAGGCGGGATCCGCCTTGGCTCCTCTTGGTTTCAGCCCTGTGCAGGTGGAGACCCCAGCGCGGCCGATGTCCGAAGCGGCCCCGGCCCTTGAGTCTCTCGGCGACGAGCTAGGTCGGCTCGAATCAGTGATCGCCGACGAGCTGGAAGCGGAAGGTCGGGGCCTCGCGAAGGAGGTTGCTATGCACGTTCTGTCATGCTTCGTTAGCCGAGACCCTTGCTTTTCTCTGGGGCCGGTTCGTCTAGGACCCGTCGCCGATCGGGAGGAAGCTGCCAGGGCCGAAGTCGAGGACTTAGCTGCCCTCGTGGCCTCTAGGTTTCATCGGGAGTCCGGGGACTCCTAGGCATCTGCCCTCGTGTCCACAAGGCCCTGTACTTCCTTTTTTATTTTTGTTGAGTCTGTAGCCCAGCTCGTGGAGCCTTCGTATGGACAGACTCCTGTTTCTTTCTGTGCCTGCATGTCCTAGTCTTCTTCTTGGCTTTTCCTGACCGAGTCCTTAGCTCCGCAAGGACTCGGAGGCCTTGACCAATCTCGAAGCTCTGCATAGACACCTTCTCCGGGTCCTCATTGTATACTAAGGGTTCCGGAGGTCTCCAGGTCCCGCCTCACGAGATCGGAGGGGGGTCCGGGCCTGTTGGTCACGTGGCGGGTCCGGAGCTCCCGCCTGAGGGGAGGTCCGGGCTTGCAGGGCACGTGGAGTCCTCGGGCCTCTCCCCGCAGAGGGGGGAGGTCCGACTTCTGTAGACCACGCGGCGGTCCCGGAGCTCCCCTCAAGGAGGTGGGAGGTCTGGCCCTGCTGGACACGTGGGGCCTTCGGGCCTCGCCCCTGTGAGGTCTAGCTCTTTGATCTTACCTTGGGGTTTTTGTCCTTGCGCGATCCCGTAGCGGCCCCCTGGTAGGTGCGTTCTATTGGATGGATGCGCCTACCATACTCCTGCGAGGAGCTGAGGCTGAGAGGTCCTGCACACAAGTAAGGAAAAAGTAATTCTCCTTGGGGGCCCCCCCCTCTATCTCTTAGTCTTATCTGGCTTACGGTCCCCGTCCACTTATATGGTGCTTGGGAACTACCGTGCGCGAAGTGCCGGGGGCTTGGGGCCCCCCTGGCTTTTGGCCGGTACCTCCCGCGCAACCGCCTTTGGCAGGGCAACAAATTCCGACTAAAGATGAGAATGAGAAGAGGGAGTTGAACGCACAGTGAGCACTCGTTAGTAGGATAATCATAAAAATTTAATAAGTAAATTAAATGAGTACCAAAGAAGAGCAACATAAGGCAGGTTTCTTTTCATATAAATTTCCATATGGGGGAAGGCGGGCCGAATATGTAGGCCACGACCCACCTCAAGGGAAGCAAGACTCTACGCGCTTGGGGTCGGAACCAGGCGAAGCTGAACGTAGTCCTGGACCGTCCCCTGAGGCTTAGCTGCTCCAAGCCCTGTTCTTGGACTTTTTATGGAATTTATTATAAAAAGAAGGGTCTGTCCTATTGTTGCTCTAGGGGTAGAACTTACAGCGGTGTTCCGTGTTCCGAAGGTTCGGGAGCGGGTCCCCATCCTCGGTTCTGGGGAATGGTCCCAGGCCCGGGATGTCCAGCCCCAGCATGGCAAATGGCCATGTGGCTGGATCATCTGTACCGTCCAAGCCGGTGTATGGATCTGCTTGTCGTGGAACAGGCATGCCTAGCATCTCTCGACCAGCTCGACGGCATCCTGGAGTGTTGCCGGCTAGTAGAAGCCATGCTGAAAGGCTTTACCGACAAGCGTGCGTGAGGAAGAGTGAATCCCACATTCGCCTCCATGGATCTCAGCGAACAAGTCGCAGCCTTCCCCCTGGGTTATGCACCGCAATAGGATGTGGTCGGCGCCACGTCAGTAGAGATCCCCCTCTACCGCCATGTGTCTCTTAGCCATGCGCACAATCCGTTCAGCGGATACACGTTCATCAGGGAGGATATTATCTTTCAAGTAGTCCCGGACCTCCGTGATCCATGCATCGCATCTGACTTGAGCATCTGGATCTTGAGCGCTGGGTTGCACGGAGTCCCCAGTGACGCTTGTGATCCTTGGCGGCGTCCATTGCCGCCGGGACCGCCAGCTTCGAGGTGCTGGTCTAGCCCCCTTCGTCCGGCTTGGCGGGCCAGGCTGTGGGCCGCGGCAACGTCCTCTCAGAGCCCCCTTTGGGCACAGTGGCTCCGGTGGGGGTCTTCATTGAAAGGTCGTCAGCTGTGACCTTGCTAACGCGCGTGTCGGTACCTGAGATATGGGGTACCTCCGCGCACAGGGTAAAATGCCTAAGGTACTCGCCCTTCTCCACAGGGAGAGCTCCGAAGGCGCCACGCGTCCGGCGGGGCCGGACCTCCCTCTCCTCAGAGGAGAGCTCCGGGCCCGCCATGTGGCATACAGAAGCCGGACCTCCCCTCCGCGGGAGAGAGGTCCGAAGGCGCCGCGTGTCCAGCAGGGCCGGACCTCCCTCTCCTCAGAGGAGAGCTTCGGGCCCACCACGTGGCCAGCAGGAACCGGACCTCCCCCTCCGCGGGAGAGAGGTCCGAAGGCGCCACGTGCCCCGCGGGACTGACCCTTCTCTTCTCTGAGAAGGGCCCCGGGCCCGCCACGTGGTAGCAGAGCGACGCTGCCTGCCCCTGAGTGGTAGGCAGCGGGCGTAAAGGCGCCCCCATACCTTGCCCATACAAGGCATTCAAGACCCGGGTCTTCCCAAGACGCGGAAACGCGGAGCACGCGTCTGTCTGGTGCCGTTGCGCCCAGTCGCATCACAGACTGGCGCACGGTGTCAGAACCTGCCAGCTAATAAACGCCGCGACAAGACATCCCATGCCGCCTGCGCCGTCATCAACCACTACGACTAGCATGCGGCATGGGCAGGGCGGCAAGATGAAGACTCAGAAGCCTCCGACCAGAGGCAACTACCGGCGTAACTACAGATACGGTAGATAATAGACAATCTTCCCGGGACCACCTGTCGGGTCCCGGCTCCCCTTGTAAGCCACCCGAGTCTTGGACTATAAAAGGCTCGGGTAGGCGTCGATAGCAAGGGTTCGCATTTTGCAACTCATACGCTAGCCGTACGCCCTCAAGCTGTAACTCACCCCCAAGCTCAGGCCTCCGGCCCTGAGCAGCAACCAATACAGCGAGCTCCATAGCTCGCCGTGGACATAGGGTTTTACACTCCGGCGGCCTGAACCACGTAAAACTCGCCGTGTCAAGCTCTCACTAACTCGTCCATCTGCGCAAGCTCTCCGCTAGGGACTAGCCCCTCCGAAAAAAGAACCTCCACGGGCTGCCCAGTGCAGGCCCGGGGGAAGTGTCGATCGCACACTTCGACATTTGGCGCGCCAGGAAGGGGGCTTTTCCCCTAGCGCGACGAGTTTCCGCCGACGAAGATGACCAAGCTTCCTTCAGCGGCAAACTCTCCCCCCCCCCCCACGTTCTCGGCGAACCGTGACCACTGGGGAGTACATGTCGACACACTCAGGACGGAGTGTGTCAGCACAAGCGGGTAGCCAGCAGCCGACTCCGGCTATGCAGGCCCCGACCAGTGTGAGGTCTTCTGCAGCGCTGAGCGTACACCATGGAGGTGCGCTAGCTGCAGCAAGAGCGCTGCTGCGCAAGCCACCTGTGGGGGATGCGCCCCATTCAGCGACCCAGCAATGGGTCCGCGAGGTGGACCGCCTCGTCGTCGCCGCCGCGAACCCTCGGTTTCGGCGAGGACGGCGCCCAGGGCAACCGGCTGTGTCGCTGACGCGCACACCCACGGTTGACGGGCTAAACGGCGGATTCCAGCTCCTCCAGGCTCCTGTCGACGGACCTGCGAAGGGAACTGGAACGGTGCCACTTGGGGCAGGATGCCCGGGTGTACCTCGAGCGACGCCGAGAAAGGCGTCGCAACCATGAGGCAGGCGACAGCATGTCGTCGGCCTCGACACAACCAGAAGGGCAGGTCTTCGCCATGCGAGCCCCGCCTCAGGCATATGCTGTGCAGCATATGCCACAACCATATGCGCCGCAAGTAGCGGCCCCGGTCTATGGTGCAGCCTTGCCCATGCCGGGATACGCAGCGCCAGGTGCGAACCAAGCGTTCGCAGCGCCTATACCTGCGGCAGCAGGTGCAGGATGTGCGGCCCTTGCACCCCACCTTCGCTTCACAAGGTGGCCACGCAAGTTCCGCCCGCACCTGCCCGAGAAGTACGACGGCAGCGTCAACCCAGCGGAGTTCCTCCAGATCTACTCCACCGCCGTACTTGCCGCAGGAGGGGACGAGGCTGTCATGGCCAACTACTTCCCCGTCGCCTTGACCGGCCCAGCTCGGTCTTGGCTCATGAACCTACCTCAGGGGTCCATAACCTCCTGGGGGGAGCTCTGCCGACAGTTCGTCACCAATTTCGGCAGCTCCTACACCCGTCCCGGCACGGAGCTCGACCTCCATGCCGTCAAACAACAACCTGGGGAGTCGCTGCGCTCTTTCATCCAGCGGTTCTCTCAGGTGTGCAACACCATCCCACATATCCAAAGCGCCTCTGTGGTGGTGTCGTTCCG
Organism: Neostapfia colusana; assembly: GCA_030760725.1. Classification (NCBI taxonomy): domain Eukaryota; kingdom Viridiplantae; phylum Streptophyta; class Magnoliopsida; order Poales; family Poaceae; genus Neostapfia; species Neostapfia colusana. The sequence continues at coordinate 74,874,042 of JASWHV010000004.1, forward strand.
ACAGGGTGTCCGGGACGAGAAAATGCTTGAGAAGCTCGCGAGAGAGGTCCGCGACGTCTCGGAGCTCTTCAGCCTGGCGGACAAGTGCGCCAGAGCAGCCAAAGGGCGTAACTGGCATGCTCTGCCGACCTCCGAGCCAGGAGGACAGCCCGGGTCCGGTGCTGCTGCCTATGGGGGTGGCAAGAAGATCAAGAACTGGGGGAGTGGCCAGATGAAGTCACCATTCATGGCCCCCATTGCCGCAGCTGCGACGACCAGTGGAGCTCGGGGGCCACGCCCCGACAAAAGGCAACGGCAATCACCGGCCCCGGACAGTGACCAGGGCGGGCTATGCCCTGTGCATGGCACCGGCAACCATACTGCCGCCGAGTGCTGGGAGATCCAGAAGCTTGCAGAGCGCTTCCGCAAAGGAAGACAGCAGAGGGCTGAAGCACCGCCCTACCCTCAGAGGGATGGCAAACAGAAGGCCGATGCCCCAGTTACCGCTGCCCACCAGGTGGGGTTCCAGGAGCCTCAGCGTGTCATAAAGACAGTGCATGACGGTGAGGACTCCAGTTCCGACGGTGACGGGCCAGGGCGTTAGCAAACTACGGCACGCCTCCGTGCCTCAAACATACCTCTCGGGGGCCGCCTAAGGTCCGTCAACCCCTTGAAGGCCTTGGCAGAAGGGGAAGACGCCTTAGGTCATCCAAGGCGAGCCCGGGTCCACCTACCCCTTGAAGGCCTTAGCCAGAAGGGGAGAACTCCCCGGGGGCCCCCGAGAGAAGCCGCGCAGGACCTGATCCAGCGTGAAGATAACAACCTCGACAAGACTCGGCTTGCAGGGAACACCCCACAACGCACGGTCTCGGCTAATGCTCTAAGCACTACCGCCAAAGAACCAAACGCGACGGGGGCCCGCAAGAGGGCAACCTGGTGAAGCGGCACGCTATATTCCAAGAAGGACCCATAAGCTCTCCCCCAGCAGGGAAGGTCCCTTCCGAATCATGAAAGCTGCCGCCCCAGGTACACATGCCTTTCAACCGAGAGTGGGATCCATTCCCAAAAAATCCTTGCCGTGAAGCAACACTGTAAGTCCTACTTACTGAGCATCGATAGAACAGGGTTATTCACTTCTGTAATAGACCCCATAGAATTTAGGAACAGAGCTTGGGGTAGCTAAGTCTCAAGGGACGGTACAGGACTACGTCCAGTTTAGCCTGGTTCCGACCCTAAGCGCGTAGAGTCTTGCTTCCCTTGTAGACGAGGCGGAACATTGCCCCCATGTACAGCCAGAATTCCACCTATGGGCACAAATACAGAGACCTGTTCTACTTAGCTCTCTCTCATGCGCTCATTTAAATTATGCATTAATTTTTATGATCGCACTATCTCTGTATGTTCATCGTACATCTAGCTCCCCCTCTCCTGCGCTCATCCATAGTCGGCATTTGCTATCCTACCGAAGGCGGCTGCGCTTGAGGCACCTGCCGATGGCCGAGTGAGTCTCTCGGGCCTCCCCCAGTCAGGTGTTGCGGTGCCAGTTGGTTACCTCCAGGAAAGGCCAGCGTTGTGCATGGGGGGTCCAGGGTGCGTATCCAGCTTAGCCGGCCCAGAGCCCAAAGCATGCGCATCCTGCCCTCCGGAGGTCCAGGGGAGTACGTCCGCTTTGCCTGGTCATGAACCCAAAGCGCGTGCACTCTGCTTCCCCAGCGCATGGCCCGGTACTAGGGATCGGACGGCCGTACCCGGACCTCGGAGGGAGCCGGAGCTCCGGCGCATCGTGCACAGAATTGTCCAAGCCCCGTACAGCGGGTCAGGACCATAAGACGGATAAGACTAGGAGACGGGAGGGGAGGACCCCCCGAGGAGAATTACGTTTCCTCTGCCTGTGTGCAAGACCTCAGGGTTACGGCAACAGGGACTGCATGAAGCAGGGGGGAAGGAGCTACCAGCTACTCCGGCCTGGGACTGGAAGGACCGGGAACTGCCCCTCCAGCAGGGGCGGGGCCCGGGGGCCCCACATGTCCAGCGGGCCCGGAACTCTATCCTTCCTTGAGGAGGGCTCCGGGCTCACCACGTGGCAGGCAGGAACCGGACCTCCCCCCTCAGTGGAAGGGCTCCGAAAGCCCTACGTGTCCAACATGGCCGGAGCTCCCGTCTCTTGAGGAGGAGCTCCGGACCCGCCACATGGCAGGCAGATTTGGAGCCCCCCATAGGGCGAGGTTCGGAGACCTCCGGGGCCCCCTAACACGGTTAGGACCCGGGGAGGGTGTTTGTGCGAAGCTCCGAGATTGGAAATGGCCTCTGAGTAACTTGCGGAGCTAAGGACTCAGCCAGGCAAAGCCAAGAATGAGAGAAAAAGCATCACAGACACAAGTATTCAAGAGAGTCAAATTAAGCAAGGCTCCATGAGCTGGACTACAGACTCGATAAAAAAGGGAGAAACAAGTCCTAAGGACCTCCCGGCTCTCGCCGGAACCTTGCGGCTACAAGGGCGGCCACATCCTCAACTTCAGCCCTGGCAGCTTCCTCCCGCTCCGCGGCTGGGCCCTCTCTCGCTGGCTCTAGCGAAAAAGAGGGGTCGCGGCTCTTGAAGCATGCCAGCACATGCGAGGCGACCTCTAAAGCTAAGCCGCGGCCCTCGGCCTCAAGCTCGCTGGCGACCACCGAGTCGAGTCTGTCCAGCTTGGCGCCGATCGACTCCAACGCAGGGATCACCTCTGCCACCTTCAATGCGGGGGTCGCGGCCCTCACCGGACTGAAGCCAAGAGGGATCAGGGCGGACCCCGCTCGATCCACGAAGCTTGAGACCGCAAGATCCTCGGAGGACCGCAAGGCTGAGAGCTCCTCCACCTCGCGGCGGGCCGCCTGCAGAGCCTCTAGGTTCCTCTCGGAGAATTCCTTCTCCTTGGCCGCCAGGGAACTCTCCCGAAGGTGGAGAGTCTTGGCTAGCCGCTCCAACTCAGCGGCCTTGAAGCCGGCGGTCAACTCCCGGTCCGCCTAGTGCAGGGTCGACCTGCGCCGGCTTGGGGGCCACGGTGGCCGTCTCGGCAGGAAGAGACGACGCCGCCGCGGAGTCCTGGCACACCGGAACAGGAGAAGTTCGCGCTGGCCTGGGGTCCGTGGCAGTTGCCCCTGGCTCCGAACGCTGCGGCACAGATTCCCCGCAAGACGGGGAAGGCCGGGAAGCGTGGACACTCCAGCGAGCTCTGAACCCCGACTTCCGAGCCGGGGTAGGACTCCCAGGGCCCGCTATCGTCACTGACGGCTGCTCCGCAGTCGCTTGGACTGTCAGAACAGGGGATGCCCCAGAAGCTTCCCCCAGCGCGTCAACCCGGGGCCTCTTCGAGTCGCCACCGGAAGGAGTGTCGGGCACCCTAGAATCCCGACTTGGCACTGACGCCGTTGCTGGAGGAGATCGAGCGTGTTTCTTCTCTGGCAGCGGGTTGGAAGCCATGGCAAGGGAGAACTGAAAAGCAAGAGAACAAAAGAACAAGAGTCCGAGAAGAAACGCTGAGAAGTGCGAAGGGAAGCTGCAATGTGGGTAAGACCCCCTCTAAAAAGCTTCCCGGTGCAATTCCAAGCGATTCGGAACTCTTCGAATATCCCGCACCCGCAACCGCTTCGGTTCCCAGACCGAATGCCGATGATGGGTGGGCCCAAGCCGCCTATCTGAAGCGGTGGGGGCAAGGAGTTAGTCTCCTAAGAAGATGAGCCGGCATGGCACTTCGGCGGTTCCCGAAGAAAGCGCCGCAACGTGAAGAAGTGGCAGTCTTGGGAACCGCCGGAGTAAAAGCAACCATCAAGTGAGCGCACACTCTCACGATCCCGTGGCCGTTCGTGCTCCGGCAGCGGTCAAATTCGGGACTTAGAGAAAGTGCGCGGATCGGAAGAGACGGAGGTCCCACCTCGGGCTCGCTATCTCCCCCGAGATGGGCCCGGGGGCCACTGTCGGTACCTGAGATATGGGGTACCCCCGCGCACAGGGTAAAATGCCTAAGGTACTCGCCCTTCTCCGCAGGGAGAGCTCCGAAGGCGCCACGCGTCCGGCGGGGCCGGACCTCCCTCTCCTCAGAGGAGAGCTCCGGGCCCGCCACGTGGCATACAGAAACCGGACCTCCCCCTCCGCGGGAGAGAGGTCCGAAGGCGCCGCGTGTCCAGCGGGGCCGGACCTCCCTCTCCTCAGAGGAGAGCTCCGGGCCCGCCACGTGGCCAGCAGGAGCCGGACCTCCCCCTCCGCGAGAGAGAGGTCCGAAGGCGCCACGTGCCCCGCGGGACTGACCCTTCTCTTCTCTGAGAAGGGCCCCGGGCCCGCCACGTGGCAGCAGAGCGACGCTGCCTGCCCCCGAGTGGTAGGCAGCGGGCGTAAAGGCGCCCCCATACCTTGCCCGTACAAGGCATTCAAGGCCCGCGTCTTCCCAAGACGCGGAAACGCGGAGCACGCGTCTGTCATGTGCCGTTGCGCCCAGTCGCATCACAGACTGGCGCACGGTGTCAGAACCTGCCAGCTAATAAACGCCGCGACAAGACATCCAATGCCGCCTGCGCCGTCATCAACCACTACGACTAGCATGCGGCATGGGCAGGGTGGCAAGATGAAGACTCAGAAGCCTCCGACCAGAGGCAACTACCGGCGTAACTACAGATACGGTAGATAATAGACAATCTTCCCGGGACCACCTGTCGGGTCCCGGCTCCCCTTGTAAGCCACCCGAGTCTTGGACTATAAAAGGCTCAGGTAGGCGTCGATAGCAAGGGTTCGCATTTTGCAACTCATACGCTAGCCATACGCACTCAAGCTGTAACTCACCCCCAAGCTCAGGCCTCCGGCCCTGAGCAGCAAGCAATACAGCGAGCTCCATAGCTCGCCGTGGACGTAGGGTTTTACGGTCCGGCGGCCTGAACCACGTAAAACTCGCCGTGTCAAGCTCTCACTAACTCGTCCATCTGCGCAAGCTCTCCGCTAGGAACTAGCCCCTCCGAAAAAAGAACCTCCGCGGGCTGCCCAGTGCAGGCCCGGGGGAAGTGTCGATCGCACACTTCGACAGCGCGGTACGTGGTGCTGGTCCAAGGCGAGGAGGTCTGTTTCCACCATCTTGGTCGATAACCAGACTGCGAGTTGCCCTGAGCCAACGACTAGCAAGAAGGATGAGCTCTTCATACTTTGCTATGTTGCTGGCTGCCTTGGAATTGAAACGCGCGATATACCCAGACTGCTCCCCCGATGGCGTGAGGAACAGTATGCTAGCATCGGCCCCCTGCTTTCGCAAGGAGCCGTCGACGAACATCATTCGGTAAGGCCTGGTGAAGGTCAGGGCTCAAGGTCCTGTTTCATCGTCTTCGTGGCCCCCTGAGCGTGCGTCTACTTCAGCCACAAGTCAACTAGTGCTCGGTTAATGTCTGCATGACGGGAAAGGGAGCCTAGGTCAAACTTCAGTAGCTCCGCCGCCCATTCGGTGGCATTATCCGCCGCGTGGGGGCTGTGGAGGATAGCTTTTATCCTGGGGAGACCGCCGGGTGCTCGATACTCGGAGGTCCCCAGGCTGTTTTGGACCTTCCGGGAAGCTCCACTGATATCCCGGGAGCTCCGGGGGGTCCTGCTGGGCCTCCGGGGAGGGGTCCCATTGCACCTCCGGGAGGCCCTGCTGGTCCTCCGGGAGGTTGTGTCGGGGATCCGAGGTCCGGTTTGGGCCTCCGGGGTTTTTTGGTGCTTGCTTATTGGTAGCGAAACAGGTTACGGTGGTATGGGGTTAAAGCCATTGGCGCGAAGACCAGAAATTCGCGGGACCCCTAGCTACGCCGAGTCGGTTTATGCCGGGATTAGCAGGTAAAGGGTGCCCTTCAACTACTCCAGACACAGGGGTCTGATGGGAGCCCTAGCAAGCATTTGGGAAGCGCAGCATATCACAGCCTGGCATCAAGTCTACTATTTGGTCTATCATAGGGAGAGAAAATAGGTCTTTAGGGCATGCCTTATTGAGGCTGGTGTAGTGGATGCGCTTCCGGAGCTTCTCGCTGGCCTTCGGGATAACAACACGGTTTGCCAAGCGCCGGGAGCGGCGGACTCTCTGTCTTGTCGGACGGCTGGACGTCGGGAAAGACCTTTAAGTAGTGCTCAATCACCCCCCTAGGGATCTCTGGCCTCGGCGATGGCTGTCATGCAGCACATCAACATTGTGCCGGAGGGGGGCAACGAGCGTGCCTTCCTATTTGCTATCCAGGCCCCCGGCTACCCGGGTGGTCTGGGTGGCATCGGCGCTGATTCGGACGAGCATTGTGGGGATGTCGTCCTCATCGAGGGGTTGCACGCGGGGTGCTGTGGTAGAGGCACGGTGGCGTGCACTTGGGTGGAGCTGGTTTGGTTCTGCGCTGCCGAGGGTTGGCGCTCTAGTCGCTGTAAGCGCCTGAAGCTTTTCCAAGGCTAACACTGCGGCAGCACGGTCTCCACAAACCTTGAGGACGCCTGTTGGTGTAGGCATCTTCAAGACAAGGTAGCCGTAGTGGGCTACTGCCATGAATCGGTACAGGGCTGGCCTGCCGATTATGGCGTTGAAGGGGAGGTCAATCTCGGCCACGTCGAACAGAACATACTCTGTCCGGTAGCTGTCCGGTGCCCCAAAGGTCACCGGGAGGCTGATGTGGCCGTAGGGAACGACCTGTCCCGGTCCCACCCCTGAGAACGGGCTCGATGGGGCGAGCTTGGCCATCGGAATCTGCAGCTTCTGGAAGGCTGCGCGACTGATGAGGTTCAGCCCAGCCCCGCCATCCACCAAAACGTGGTACATCTTCATGTTGGCGATGGTGGGGGCCACCACGAGCGGCAGTTGGGCGGCTCCAGCCATGTTCCTGGGGCAGTCGGTGTCATCGAAGCTGATGGGGGTTCCCATCCACCTGAGGTGCGGTGCTGCACCTGGGAGGGGAGCCACCGACGCTACCGCTCGATGCAAGGCCTTAGCCGTGCTCCGGGACGGGGGGTCAGCGGACCCGCCGAAGACGACATAGAGCTTCTTCCGGTGCTCGTCATCACTGGAGCTGGAGCTCCCATGACTGCGCACTGCCTTTACGGCGTGCTGAAGCTCTTGGAACTCCACCTGGCGGTCGACACCGTCTCGGGCCTCGACCTTCTGCTTGCCGCCCCTTTGATCGTTGGGTGGGGCATCAGTTAGAGGCTGCTTCCCTTTCCGGAAGCGCTCCACGAGCTTCTGGATTTCCCGGCATTCGGTAGCGGTATGATAGCTGGTGCCATGCACAGGGCATAATTCATCATGGCCCCCGTCTGGGGCCGGTGATTGTCGCGGCCTCTTGTCAGGGCGCGGCCCCCGAGCTCCACTGGGCGCCGCCGTTGCGACAACAGGGACCGCGGCTGATGATTTTACGGTACTTCCGTACGAAGCGCCGCCGGATCCCGGCTGACCCCCTGGCTTGGGGGCCGGCAGAGAGTGCCAGTTCCGCCCTTTGGCTGCTCTGGCACACTTGTCCGCCAGGTTGAAGAGTTCTGAGGCATCGCGGACCTCCCTGGTCGCGAGCTTCTCGAGCATCTTCCTGTCCCGAACGCCTTGCCGGAACGCCACCACCACCGAAGCGTTCTGAATATGCGGGATGGTGTTGCGTACCTGGGAGAACCGCTGGATGAAAGAGCGCAGCAACTCCCCAGGCTGTTGCTTGATGGCGTGGAGGTCAAGCTCCGTGCTGGGGCGGGTGTAGGAGCTGCCGAAGTTGGCGACGAATTGCCGGCAGAGCTCTCCCCAGGAGGTTATGGACCCCTGAGGTAGATTCATGAGCCAAGACCGAGCTGGGCCGGTCATGGCGACGGGGAAGTAGTTGGCCATGACAGCCTCGTCCCCTCCTGCGGCAAGTACGGCGGTGGAGTAGATCTGGAGGAACTCCGCCGGGTTGACGCTACCGTCGTACTTTTCGGGCAGGTGCGGCTGGAACTTGCGCGGCCACCTCGCGAAGCGAATGTGGGGTGCAAGGGCCGCACACCCTGCACCTGCTGCTGCAGGTACCGGCGCTGCGAACGCTTGGTTCGCACTTGGCACCGCGTATCCCGGCATGGGCAAGGCTGCACCATAGACCGGGGCCGCTGCTTGCGGCGCATATAGTTGTGGCATATGCTGCGCAGCATATGCCTGAGGCAGGGCTCGCGTGGCGAAGGCCTGCCCTTCAGGTTGTGTCGAGGCCGACGACATGCTGTCGCCAGCCTCATGGTTGTGACGCCTTTCTCGGCGTCGCTGAGGTACACCCGGGCGTCCTGGCCCAAGTGGCACCGTTCCAGTTCCCTTCGCAGGTCCGTCGACAGGAGCCTGGAGGAGCTGGAATCCACCGTTAGCCCGTCAACCGTGGGTGTGCGCATCAGCGACACAGCCGGTTGTCCTGGGCGCCGTCCTCGCCGAAACCGAGGGTTCGCGGCGGCGACGACGAGGTTGTCCACCTCGCGGACCCATTGCTGGGTCGCTGAATGGGGCGCATCCCCCGCAGGTGGGTTGCGCAGCTGCGCTCTTGCTGCAGCTAGCGCACCTCCATGGTGTACGCTCAGCGCTGCAGAAGATCTCACACTGGTCGGGGCCTGCATAGCCGGAGTCGGTGTTGCCGGAGTCGGCTGTTGGCTACCAGTGTCGGCATGTACTCCCCAGTGGTCACGGTTCGCCGTGAACGCGGAGGGGGAGTGTTTGCCGCTGAAGGAAGCTTGGTCATCTTCGTTGGCGGAAACTCGTCGCGCTAGGAGAAAAGCCCCCTACCTGGCGCGCCAAATGTCGAAGTGTTCAGTCGACACTTCCCCCGGGCCTGCACTGGGCAGCCCGCGGAGGTTCTATTTTCGGTAGGGCTAGTCTCTAGCGGAGAGCTTGCGCAGATGGACGAGTTAGTAAGAGCTTGACACGGCGAGTTTTACATGTTTCAGGCCGCCGGAGCGTAAAACCCTACGTCCACGGCGAGCTATGGAGCTCGCTGTATTGCTTGCTGCTCAGGACCGGAGGCCTGAGCTTGGGGGTGAGTTACAGCTTGAGTGTATGGCTAGCGTATGAGTTGCAAAGTGCGAACCACTGCTATCGACGCCTACCCGAGCCTTTTATAGTCCAAGGCTCGGGCAGCTTACAAGGGGGACCGGGACCCGACAGGTGGTCCCAGGAAGATTGTATACCATCTACCGTATCTGCAGTTATGCCGGTAGGTGCCTCTGGTCGAAGGATTCTGAGTCTTCATCTTGCCGCCCTGCCCATGCCGCATGCTAGTCGTAGTGGTTGATGACGGCGCAGGCGGCATGGGATGTCTTGTCGTGGTGTTTATTGGCTGGCAGGTTCTGACACCGCGTGCCAGTCTGTGATGCGACTGGGCGCAACGGCACCTGACAGAAGCGTGCTCCATGTCTCCGCGTCTTGGGAAGACGCGGGCCTTGAATACCTTGTACGGGCAAGGTATGGGGCGTCTTTACGCCCGCTGCCTATCATTCGGGGCAGGCAGCGTCGTTCTGCTGCCACGTGGCGGGCCCGGGGCCCTTCTCAGAGGGGAGAAGGGTCAGTCCCGCGGGGCACGTGGAGCCTCCGGACCTCTCCCCACGGAGGGAGAGGCTCGGCTTCTGTTGGCCACATGGCGGGCCCGGAGCTCTCCTCTGAGGAGAGGGAGGTCCGGCCCCGCTGGACACGCGGCGCCTTTGGACCTCTCTCCCGCGGGGGGGGGGGGGGGGGAGGTCTGGCTTCTGTATGCCATGTGGCGGGCCCGGAGCTCTCCTCTGAGGAGAGGGAGGTCCAGCCCCGCCGGACGCGTGGCGTCTTCAGAGCTCTCCCTGCGGAGAAGGGCGAGTTCCTTAGGCATTTTACCCTGTGCGCGGGGGTACCCCATATCTCAGGTACCGACAGCTACCATTATGGGAAGGGTCGTCAAGAGTTGCTTCAGCTCCTGGAAAGCTTCTTCTGCTTTGTCGGTCCAAGCAAATGGGCCAGATTTGCGCAGGAGCTTAAAGAAGGGGAGCTGTCGAAGTGTTCGGTCAACACATCCCCCGGGCCTGCACTGGGCAGCCCGCGGAGGTTCTTTTTTCGGTGGGGCTAGTCACTTACGGAGAGCTTGAGCGTATGAACGAATTAGGAAGAGCTTGACACGGCTAGTTTTACGTGGTTCAGGCCGCCGGAGCGTAAAACCCTACGTCCACGGTGAGCTATGGAGCTCGCTGTATTGCTTATTGCTCAGAACCGGAGTCCTGAGCTTGGGGATGACTGAAGTCTAGCGTATGAGTTGCAAGAGTGCGAAACAATGCTAACGTCGCCTACCCGAGCCTTTCATAGTCCAAGACTCGGGTGGCTTACAAGGGGGGCCCGGGACCCGACAGGTGGTCCCGGGGAGATTGACTGTTATCTACCGTATCTGCAGTTATGCCGGTAGTTGTATCTGGCGAAGGCTTCTGAGTCTTCGTCTTGCATCCCTGCCCATGCCGCATGCTAGTCGTAGTGGTTGATGACGGCGGGGGCGGCATGGGATGTCTTGTCGCTGTGTTTATTGGCTGGCAGGCCCTGACACCGCGCGCCAGTCTGTGATGCGACTGGGCGCAACAGCACCTGACAGAGGTGTGCTCCGCGTCTCCGCATCTTGGGAAGGCGCGGGACTTGAATACCTTGTACGGGCAAGGTATGGGGCGTCTTTACGCCCGCTGCCTACCGCTCGGGGGCAGGCAGCGCTGTTCTGCTGGACACGTGGCGGGCCCAGAGCTCTCCTCTGAGGAGGGGGAGGTCCACCCCGCAGGACATGTGGAGCCTTCGGACCTCTCCCCCGCGGAGGGGGGAGGTCCGGCTTCTGTCGGCCATGTGGCGGGTCCGGAGCTCTCCTGTAAGGAGGGGGAGGTCCGGCCCCGCGGGACATGTGGCACCTTCGGAGCTCTCCCCACGGAGGGGGATGTCTGGCTGCTGTAGGCCACGTGGCGAGCCCGGAGCTCTCCTCTGAGGGGAGGGAGGTCCGGCCCCACTGGACACGTGGCGCCTTGGAGCTTTCCCTGCGGAGAAGGGCGAGACCCTTAGGCATTTTCCCCTGTGCGCGGGGGTACCCCATATCGCGGGTACCGACAGTGGCCCCCGGGATCACCTCGGGGGAGGTAACAAGCCCGAGGTGAGGCCTTCTCCTACCCGCACACTTTCTTGTCTTGAGTACTCCCTGTGCTGGCAGGGTCTTGACGGCTTCGGAGTTCAGCCTCTTAGGAGAGGGTGAAGCCTGGCATCGGAGCTCGGCCCGGCTGTGGGGGCGGAGGTCCGGAAGTCATCGAAGCACAGGTCCACGAAGGGCGTGAGGTCCAGCATCAGGGCTCGCCTCTGAAAGGAGGGCAAGGGCTGGCATCGGAGCTCGGCCCAGCTGCGGAGGCGGAGGTCCGGAAGTCATCGAAGCTCAGGCCAGCGAGGGGCGTGAGGTCCGGAGGTCATCGGAGCTCAGGCCAGCGAAGTGTGTGAGGTCCGGCATCAGCGCTCGCCTCTGAAAGGAGGGCGAGGGCTGGCCTCGGATCTTGGCCCAGCCGTGGGGGCGAAGGTCCGGAAGTCATTGGAGCTCAGGCCAGCGAAGGGCGTGAGGTCCGGCATCAGCGCTCGCCTCTGAAAGGAGGGCGAGGGCTGGCCTCGGAGCTCGGCCTGGCTGTGGAGGCGGAGTCCGGAAGTCATCGAAGCTCAGGCCAACGAAGGGCGTGAGGTCCGGCATCAGCGCTCGCCTCTGAAAGGAGGGCGAGGGCTGACCTCGGAGCTCGGCCCAGCTGCGGGGGCGGAGGTCCGGAAGTCATCGGAGCTCGTGCCAGCGAAGGGCGTGAGGTCTGGCATCAGCGCTCGCCTCTGAAAGGAGGGCGAGGGTTGGCCTCGGAGCTCGGCCTGGCTGTGGAGGCGGAGTCCGGAAGCCATCGGAGCTCAGGCCAGCGAAGGGCGTGAGGTCCGGCATCAGCGCTCGCCTCTGAAAGGAGGGCGAGGGCTGGCCTTGGAGCTCTGCCTGGCTGTGGAGGCGGAGTCCGAAAGCCATCGGAACTCAGGCCAGCGAAGGGCGTGAGGCCCGGCATCAGCGCTCGCCTCTGAAAGGAGGGCGAGTGCTGGCATCAGAGCTCAGCCCAGCTGTGGGGGCAAAGTCCGGCACTGCTCAGTGGTCCCCCTTTCCTGTCCCTTAGTCTCATTTGGCTTACTGTCCCAGGCCGGAATACGGGGCTCGGGTAATCCAATGCACTTGGTCCCGGAGGTCTGGCCCCAGCCCCAGACTGGGTGTAACCGTCTGGCCCCCTGGTACTCAGACCGTAGCGCTGGGGGGCAGAGTGCGCATGCTTTGGGTGCAAGACCGGGCAAAGCAAGGCTCCTGACCCCCCGGTCTAGCGTAGGTCTTTTCTCGGAGGAGACCAACTGGCGGTACAGTACCCTCACAGGGGGAGATCCAAAAGGCCACCGGGCCTTTGGCAGGTACCCCAAGCACTACCGTTTTCGGCAGGACGGCAAATATCGACTATGCATGAGAGCAGGAAAGAGGAACCAAGTGTACAATGGACGCACACTTTCTAGAGCGTGGGGAGGTGTTCATATAAATTAATGCGTAATTTAAATGAACACCTAAGTAAGCATGGTGAACTTACTGGGGTAGCGTCGGGGCGCCTGTCTTCACGCAGAGCGGGTCATGCGTGGCTTCGTCGTACGCCGGACACGGGGGGACCCCCATGGCGATCTCTGGGGGAAGCATGGCTTCGGCCCCGCATACCATGTGGAAGGGTAGTTCCCGTGACCCGGCCCTGGTAAGTCCGGCTGGCCCTCGACATGGAGGAGCCGGTATCCCCCGACGGCTCTGGGTGCGCGTCTGCACCGGTTGTGTGGGTCTGCTTGGCTTGGACCTGGCACGCATTGCACCCCTAACCGGTTTGACGGCGTCCAGGTGGCTATCGGTCAGTAGGAGCCATGCCGGGTGGCTTAACTGACCAACCTGCGGGACGATGAGCGTTCCCAGCACTCGCCTCCTTGGACTACTGCGAGCTAATCGCAGCCTTCCTCCTGGGTTATGCACCGCAATAGGATGTCGTGGCGCCACGCCAGTAAAGATACCAGCGCGTAGCACTTAGCCATCCGCACCACCCGTTCAGCGGATGCACGTTCATCAGGAAGGATGTCCTTCAAGGAGTCCCGGACCTCCGTGGTCCATGCATCGGGACTACTTGAGCTTCTGGATCTTGAGCGCTGGGTTCACGGAGTCCCCAGTGACTCTTACGATCCTTTGGCGGCATCCAGGGCCGCCGGAACTGCCTAGCTTCGAGGCACTGGTTCAGCCCCCTTCGCCCGGCTCAGCGGGCCGGGCTGTGGACCGCAGCAACGTCCTCTCGAAGACTCCTTCGTGTGAAGGGGCTCCGATGGAGGCTTTTGTTGAGAGGTCGTCAACTGCGGCCATGCAAGTGCGCGGTACATGGCGCTGGTCCAAGGCGAGGAATTCTTTCTCCAACATCCGCACGTGAAGCAGATAAGGAGCTAGCTGTGGGTCATTGCAGGGGCATTCACCCTTAACTTGCTTGATAACTAGCTGGGAGTCGCCCTGCGCCAACAACTGACGAGCGCCCAGAGACAGGACTGTCTTTTAGGGCAAAGATGAGTGCTTCATACTCTGCCAAGTTATTGGTTGCCTTGGAATTGAGACGCACCATGTACCCAAACTGCTCCCCCGATGGCATGAGAAGCAGTACACCGGCACCGGCCCCCTGCTTTCGCGAGGACCCGTCGAAGAAGAGCGTCCAGTGAGGCCCGGTGAAGACCGGAGCTCGGTACTTGGGTTCACCGTCTTCTCGGCCCCCTGGGTCAGCCTTCGTTGGCGTCCACTCAGCCACGAAGTCAGCCAGTGCTTGGCTCTTGGCTGTCTGACGTGGTCGGGAGCTCAACTTGAACTCCGCCGTCTTCGGGGTGTCTTCCGGCTTCGGAAGCTGGCACTGAGTGCCAGCTCCGCCCTCCGGCTGCTCTGGCGCACTTGTCCGCCAGGCTGAAGGGCTCGGAGGCATCGCAGACCTCTCTGGTTGCAAGCCTCTCAAGCATCTTCTTGTCCTGGACACTGTCGAAGTGCCGCCACCACAGAAGCACTTTGAATATGTGGAATGGTGTTGCGTACCTGGGAGAACCGCTGGATGGAGGAGCGCAGCGACTCCCGAGGTTGTTGCTTGATGGCTTGGAGGTCAAGCTCCGTGCCGGGACAGGTGTAGGAGCTGCCGAAGTTGGCGATGAACTGCCGGCAGAGCTCTCCCCAGGAAGTTATGGAACCCCGAGGGAGGTTCATTAGCCAAGACCGGGCAGGGCCGGTCAAAGCGACGGGGAAGTAGTTCAGCCATGACGGCCTCATCCCCTCCTGCGGCAAGTACGGCGGTGGAGTACATCTGGAGGAACCCCGCCGGATTGACGTTGCCGTCGTACTTCTCGGGCAGGTGCGGCCGAAACTTGCGTGGCCACCTCGTGAAGCGGAGGTGGGGCTCCAGGGCCGTACATCCTGCCCCTGTTGCTGCAGATGTTGGTGCCGCGAACGCTTGGTTCGTCGCTGGCACAGTGTACCCCGGTATGGGCAAGGTTGCGCCATAGACCGGGGGCGCCGTTTGGAGGACATATGGCTGTGGCATATGCTGCGTGGCGTATGTCTGGGGCAGAGTTCGCGTGGCGAAAGTCTGCGCCTCAGGCAGGGTTGAGGCAATCGTCATGCTGACGCCGGCCTCTTGCCTGCGACGCCTTTCTCATCGCCGCTCGAGGAACATTCGGGCGTCTTAGCCCAGGTGGCATCGTTCCAGCTCAGTCCTCGGGTCCGTCGATGGAAGCCTGGTGGAGCTGGAATCCGCCGTCTGTCCGTCAACCGTTGGCGTGCGCGTCAGCGACACAGCCGGTTGGCCGGAGCGTCGTCCCTGCCGAAGTCAAGGGTTTGCGGCGGCGACGACAAGACGGTCTACCTCGTGAATCCACTGCTGGGTCGCTGCCTGAGGCGCGTCCCCAGCAGGCGGATTGTGCAGTAGCGCTCTTGTTGCGGCTAGCGCACCCCCGCCGGGTACGCCCAGCGCTACTGAAGACCTGACGCTGGTTGGAGCCTGCATTGCCGGGGTCGGCGCTGCCAGAGCCGGTTGCTGGCTCCCAGTGCAGGTACTGGTGCCGCAAACGCTTGGTTGCGCCTGTCACAGTGTACCCCGGTATGGGCAAGGTTGCGCCATAGGCCGGGGACGCCGCTTGCAGAGCACATGGTTGTGGCTTATGCTGTGCGGCGTAAGCCTGGGGCAGAGCTCGCGTAGCGAAGGTCTGCTCTCCAGGCTGTGTCGAGGCCGACGTCATGTTGTCGCCAGCCTCTTGAGTGCGACGCCTTTCTCGACGTCGCTCGAGGAACACTCGGGCATCTTGGCCCAAGTGGCACCGTTCCAGCTCTGTCCTCAGGTCCGTCGACGGAAGTTTGGTGGAGCTGGAACCCGCCATCTGCCCGTCAACCGTTGGCGTGCGCGTCAGCGACACAGCCGGTTGGCCGGAGTGTCGTCCCCGCCGAAGTCGAGGGTTTGCGGCGGCGACGACGAGACGGTCTACCTCGCGAATCCACTGCTGGGTTGCTGCCTGAGGCGCGTCCCCAGCAGGCGGATTGTGCAGTAGCGCCCTTGCTGCTGCTAGCGCACCCCCACCGGGTACGCCCGGCGCTACTGAAGGCCTGACGCTGGTTGGAGCCTGCATTGCCGGGGTCGGCGCTGCCAGAGCCGGTTGCTGGCTCCCAGCTTGCCCTGACACACTCCGTCCTGAGTGTGTCATCATGTACTCTCCCCTGGTCACGGTTTTCCACGGACGCAGGGGGGGAGAGTTTGCCGCTGAAGGAAGCTTGGTCATCTTCGTCGGCGGAAACTCGTCACGCAAGGGGAAAAGCCCCCTACCTGGCGCGCCAAATGTCGAAGTGTTCGGTCGACACTTCCCCCGGGCCTGCACTGGGCAGCCTGCGGAGGTTCTTTTTTCGGTGGGGCTAGTCCCTAGCGGAGAGCTTGCGCGGATGGACGAGTTAGTAAGAGCTTGACGCGGTGAGTTTTACGTGGTTCAGGCCGTCGGAGCGTAAACCCTACGTCCACGGCGAGCTATGGAGCTCGCTGTATTGCTTGCTGCTCAGGGCCGGAGTCCTGAGCTTGGGGGTGAGTTACAGCTTGGGAGTGTATGGCTAGCGTATGAGTTGCAGAGTGCGAACCAACAGGGTTCGAACCCTTGCTAACGTTGCCTACCCGAGCCTTTTATAGTCCAAGACTCGGGTGGCTTGCAAGGGGGGCCCGGGACCCGACAGGTGGTCCCGGGGAGATTGTATATTATCTACCGTATCTGCAGTTCTGCCGGTAGTTGTCTCTGGCGAAGGCTTCTGAGTTGCCGTCTTGCAGCCCTGCCCATGCGGCATGCTAGTCGTAGTGGTTGATGACGGCGGGGGTGGCATGGGATGTCTTGTCGCTGTGTTTATTGGCTGGGAGGCCCTGACACCGCGCGCCAGTCTGTGATGCGACTGGGCGCAACGGCACCTGACAGAGGTGTGCTCCGCGTCTCCGCGTCTTGGGAAGGCGCGGGCCTTGAATACCTTGTACGGGCAAGGTATGGGGCGTCTTTACGCCCGCTGCCTACCGCTCGGGGGCAGGCAGTGCTGTTCTGCTGGACACGTGGCGGGCCCAGAGCTCTCCTCTGAGGAGGGGGAGGTCCGGCCCCGCAGGACACGTGGAGCCTTCGGACCTCTCCCCGGCGGAGGTGGGAGGTCCGGCTTCTGTCGGCCACGTGGCGGGTCCGGAGCTCTCCTCTAAGGAGGGGGAGGTCCGGCCCCGCGGGACATGTGGCACCTTCGGAGCTCTCCCCACGGAGGGGGGAGGTCTGGCTGCTGTAGGCCACGTGGCGAGCCCGGAGCTCTCCTCTGAGGGGAGGGAGGTCCGGCCCCACTGGACACGTGGCGCCTTCGGAGCTTTCCCTGCGGAGAAGGGCGAGACCCTTAGGCATTTTCCCCTGTGCGCGGGGGTACCCCATATCGCGGGTACCGACAAATACCTTGTACGGGCAAGGTATGGGGCGACTTTACGCCCGCTGCCTACCGCTCGGGGGCAGGCGGCGTTCTTCTGCTAGACACGTGGCGGGCCCGGAGGCCTCCTCAGAGGAGAGGGGGGTCCGGCCTTGCAGGACACGTGGAGCCTCCGGACCTCTCCCGGCGGAGGGGGAGGTCCGGCTTCTGTCGGCCACGTGGCAAGTCCGGAGCTTTCCTCTGAGAAGAGGGAGGTCCGGCCTTGCTGGACACGTGGCGCCTTCGGACCTCTCTCCCGTGGAGGGGGGAGGTCCGGCTTTTGTATGCCACGTGGCGGGCCCGGAGCTTTCCTCTGAGGAGAGGGAGGTCTGGCCCCGCCGGACGCATGGCACCTTCGGAGCTCTCCCTGCGGAGAAGGGCGAGTTCCTTAGGCATTTTCCCCTGTGCGCGGGGGTACCCCATATCGCGGGTACCGACAGTGGCCCCTGGGCCCATCTCGGGGGAGATAGCAAGCCCGAGGTGGGACCTCCGTCTCTTCTGATCCGCGCACTTTTTCTAAGTCCCGCATTGACTGCTGCCGGAGCACGAACAGTCGCGGGATCGTGAGAGCGTGCGCCCACTTGATGGTTGCTTTTACCGCGGCGGTTCCCAAGACTGCCACTTCTGCACGTTGCGGCGCTTTCTTCGGGAACCGCCGGAGTGCCTTGCCAGCTCGTCTTCTTTGGAGACAAGCTCCTTGACCCACCGCTTCAGTTCGGCGGCTTGGGTCCACCTGTCATCGGCGCTCGGTCTTGGAGCCGAAGCTGTTGCCGATGCGGCGTATTCGAAGAGTTTCGAATCGCTTGGGATTGTACCTGGAAGGTGCGAAAGGAGACCGCAACGTGGGCAGGCTCCCCTTATAAGGCTTCCAGCACTTGCACCTTCCTTGAGTCTCTGCGGCCTTGTCTTCTTCCATGGCTTCTAACCCGCCTTTGGGGGGGGATCGCTCTCGATTTCCTCCGGCGACGGCGTCTGCACCAAGTCTGGGACCCAAGGAGCCTGCATGCCTTGCCTCTGGAGGTGGCACCTCCAAGAGGTCTCAGGTTTGTCCTTCCGATGGGATTCTTCCTAGGCGACGGCAGGCTGAAAGTTCCCTGGCGTTGCGTCCATTCTTAGATGGTGGAGTCTTCAAAGAAACTGCTGATACGCCGAGGCGGCTTCAGGCGGAGGAGTCTCCAGGGAAACTGCTGAAGCACCAAGGAGGACCCCAGGCGGCAGAGTCTCCAAGAAGACCGCTGAAGCAGCGGAGGGGGCTTCAGAAGCACCCTTGATGACACCGGCTTTTGTGCTGGTGATGAGGGAAGTCTCCAAGGAAACCACTGAAGGAGCGGAGGGGGCTTCAGGAGCATCCTTGATGATACTGGCCCTCGCACTGGTGATGGCCGAGGTGATTACTACGCTCAGGTCATGGAGTGGGAGAACGCCGCCAGGGCTGAAGCCTAATGGCGTAGCCGCTCTTGCAACTTCTAGGCTCTGGTCGTGCCAGGGGGACCCTGGGGCTTGTTTCTTTCTTTTTTTATCGAGTCTGTAGTCCAGCTCATGGAGCCATGAATACATGAACTCTTATGACCCTTCGTGCCTGCAATGTTTAACGTCTCCTTCTTGGTTTTGCCTGGCCGAGCCCTTAGCTCCGCAAGGTGCTCACAGGCCTTCACCAATCTCGACGTTCTGCTGCGGCACTTTCCCCGGGTCCTTACTGTATTAGGGGTCCTGGAGGTCTTTGGGGCCCACCTCATGAGGATGGGGAGGCCCGGATCTGCCGGCCACGTGGCGGGCCCGGAGCTCTCCTCTGAGGAGAGGGAGGTCCAGCCCCGCGAGACACGTGGGGCCTTCAGACCCCTCCCCTTAGAGAGAGGGGGGGAATCTGGTCCCGCTGGACACGCGGATCCTACGATCTTGCCTTGGAGTCCCGGTCTTGCGTGATCCCAAAGTGGCCCCCTTGTAGGGGCGTCCTATTGGTCGGGTGCTCCTACCATACTCCTGTAGGGATTTGAGGCCGAGAGGTCCTGCACACAAGTAAGGGAAACGTAATTCTCTTGGGGGCTCCCCCTCCTTTATCTCATAGTCTTATTTGGCTCACGATCCCTAACCATATGCACGGTGCTTGGGGACTGTAGTGCGCGAAGTGCCGGGGGCTCGGGCCCCCTTTGACTATCGGCAGGTACCTCCAATGCAACCGCCTCTTGTAGGGCAGCAAATGCCGACTAGGGGTGAGAATGAGAAGAGGGAGCTGAGCGCATGGCGGTCATGCACCAGAAGTGTAGTCATAAAAAATATAGTACATAATTTAAATGAGTACAAGGAAAGAGCAAAGTAGAACAGGTTTTTTTCGTATAATTTTCCACAGGAGGAAGGCAGGCTAAA
This sequence comes from Neostapfia colusana, assembly GCA_030760725.1. NCBI lineage: Eukaryota > Viridiplantae > Streptophyta > Magnoliopsida > Poales > Poaceae > Neostapfia > Neostapfia colusana. Next base: position 74,893,377 of record JASWHV010000004.1, read on the forward strand.
CATGGAGGCCACGACCCACCCCAATAAGAAGGGAAGCAAGACTCTATGCGCTTGGAGTCGGAACCAGGCAAAGCTGAACGTAGTGCTGTACCGTCCCCTGGGGCTTAGCTGCTCGACCGCTGTTCCTGTACTCTACGAAATTTATTACGAAAAGAAGAGTCTGTCCTATCTTTGCTCTAGGGGTAGAACTTACGGAGGTGTTCTATGTTCCAAGGGTTTGGGAGCAGGTCCCTGTCGAAGTGTTCGGTCGACACTTCCCCCGGGCCTGCACTGGGCAGCCCGCGGAGGTTCTTTTTTCGGTGGGGCTACTCACTTGCGGAGAGCTTGAGCGTGAGGACGAGTTAGGGAGAGCTTGACACGGCGAGTTTTACGTGGTTCAGGCTGCCGGAGCGTAAAACCCTACGTCCACGGCAAGCTATGGAGCTCGCTGTATTGCTTGTTGCTCAGAACCGGAGTCCTGAGCTTGGGGATGACTGAAGTCTAGCATATGAGTTGCAAGAGTGCGAACCCTTGCTAACTTAGCCTACCCGAGCCTTTTATAGTCCAAGACTCGGGTGGCTTACAAGGGGGGCCCGGGACCCGACAGGTGGTCCCGGGGAGATTGACTGTTATCTACCGTATCGGCAGTTATGCCGGTAGTTGTCTCTGGTGAAGGCTTCTGAGTCTTCGTCTTGCAGCCCTGCCCATGCCACATGCTAGTCGTAGTGGTTGATGACGGCGGGGGCGGCAATGGGATGTCTTGTCGCTGCGTTTATTGGCTGGCAGGCTCTGACACTGCGCACCAGTCTGTGATGCGACTGGGCGCAACGGCACCTGACAGAGGCGTGCTCCGCGTCTCCGCGTCTTGGGAAGGTGCGGGCCTTGAATACCTTGTACGGGCAAGGTATGGGGCGACTTTACGCCCTCTGCCTACCGCTCGGGGGTAGGCGGCGTTCTTCTGCTAGACATGTGGCGGGCCCGGAGCCCTCCTCAGAGGAGAGGGGGGTCCGGCCTTGCAGGAAACGTGGAGCCTCCGGACCTCTCCCCGCGGAGGGGGAGGTCCGGCTTCTGTCGGCCACGTGGCAAGTCCGGAGCTCTCCTCTGAGAAGAGGGAGGTCCGGCCCTGCTGGACACGTGGCGCCTTCGGACCTCTCTCCCGCGGAGGGGGGAGGTCCGGCTTCTGTATGCCACGTGGCGGGCCCGGAGCTTTCCTCTGAGGAGAGGGAGGTCCGGCCCCGCTGGACACGTGGCGCCTTCGGACCTCTCTCCCGCGGAGGGGGGAGGTCCGGCTTCTGTATGCCACGTGGCGGGCCCGGAGCTTTCCTCTGAGGAGAGGGAGGTCCGGCCCCGCCGGACGCATGGCACCTTCGGAGCTCTCCCTGCGGAGAAGGGCGATTTCCTTAGGCATTTTCCCCTGTGCGCGGGGGTACCCCATATCGCGGGTACCGACAGTGGCCCCCGGGCCCATCTCGGGGGAGATAGCAAGCCCGAGGTGGGACTTCCGTCTCTTCTGATCCGCGCACTTTTTCTAAGTCCCGCATTGACCGCTGCCGGAGCACGAACAGTCGCGGGATCGTGGGAGCGTGCGCACACTTGATGGTTGCTTTTACCGCGGCGGTTCCCAAGACTGCCACTTCTGCACGTTGCGGCGCTTTCTTCGGGAACCGCCGGAGTGCCTTGCCAGCTCGTCTTCTTTGGTGACAAGCTCCTTGACCCACCGCTTCAGTTGGGCGGCTTGGGTCCACCTGTCATCGGCGCTCGGTCTTGGAGCCGAAGCTGTTGCCGATGCGGCGTATTCGAAGAGTTTCGAATCGCTTGGGATTGTACCTGGAAGGTGCGAAAGGAGACCGCAACGTGGGCAGGCTCCCCTTATAAGGCTTCTAGCACTTGCACCTTCCTTGAGTCTCTGCGGCCTTGTCTTCTTCCATGGCTTCTAACCCGCCTTTGGGGGGGGGATCGCTCTCGATTTCCTCCGGCGACGGCGTCTGCACCAAGTCTGGGACCCAGGGAGCCTGCATGCCTTGCCTCTGGAGGTGGCACCTCCAAGAGGTCTCAGGTTTGTCCTTCCGATGGGACTCTTCCTAGGCGACGGCAGGCTGAAAGTTCCCTGCCGTTGCGTCCCTTCTTAGATGGTGGAGTCTTCAAAGAAACTGCTGATACGCCGAGGCGGCTTCAGACGGAGGAGTCTCCAGGGAAACTGCTGAAGCACCAAGGAGGACCCCAGGCGGCAGAGTCTCCAAGAAGACCGCTGAAGCAGCGGAGGGGGCTTCAGAAGCACCCTTGATGACACCGGCTTTTGTGCTGGTGATGAGGGAAGTCTCCAAGGAAACCACTGAAGGAGCGGAGGGGGCTTCAGGAGCATCCTTGATGATACTGGCCCTCGCACTGGTGATGGCCGAGGTGATTACTACGCTCAGGTCATGGAGTGGGAGAACGCCGCCAGGGCTGAAGCCTAATGGCGTAGCCGCTCTTGCAACTTCTCGGCTCTGGTCGTGCCAGGGGGACCCTGGGGCTTGTTTCTTTCTTTTTTTATCGAGTCTGTAGTCCAGCTCATGGAGCCATGAATACATGAACTCTTATGACCCTTCGTGCCTGCAATGTTTTCCGTCACCTTTTTGGTTTTGCCTGGCCGAGCCCTTAGCTCCGCAAGGTGCTCAGAGGCCTTCACCAATCTCGATGTTCTGCTGCGGCACTTTCCCCGGGTCCTTACTGTATTAGGGGTCCCGGAGGTCTTTGGGGCCCACCTCATGAGGATGGGGAGGCCCGGATCTGCCGGCCACGTGGCGGGCCCGGAGCTCTCCTCTGAGGAGAGGGAGGTCCAGCCCCGCGAGACACGTGGGGCCTTCAGACCCCTCCCCTTAGAGAGAGGGGGGAATCTGGTCCCGCTGGACACGCGGATCCTACGGTCTTGCCTTGGAGTCCCGGTCTTGCGTGATCCCGTAGTGCCCCCCTTGTAGGGGCGTCCTATTGGTCGGGTGCTCCTACCATACTCCTGTAGGGATTTGAGGCCGAGAGGTCCTGCACACAAGTAAGGGAAACGTAATTCTCTTGGGGGCTCCCCCTCCTTTATCTCATAGTCTTATTTGGCTCACGATCCCTAACCATATGCACGGTGCTTGGGGACTGTAGTGCGCGACGTGCCGGGGGTTCGGGCCCCCTTTGACTATCGGCAGGTACCTCCAATGCAACCGCCTCTTGTAGGGCAGCAAATGCCGACTAGGGGTGAGAATGAGAAGAGGGAGCTGAGCGCATGGCGGTCATGCACCAGAAGTGTAGTCATAAAAAATATAGTACATAATTTAAATGAGTACAAGGAAAGAGCAAAGTAGAACAGGTTTCTTTTCGTATAATTTTCCACAGGAGGAAGGCAGGCTAAACATGGAGGCCACGACCCACCCCAATAAGAAGGGAAGCAAGACTCTATGCGCTTGGAGTCGGAACCAGGCAAAGCTGAACGTAGTGCTGTACCGTCCCCTGGGGCTTAGCTGCTCGACCGCTGTTCCTGTACTCTACGAAATTTATTACGAAAAGAAGAGTCTGTCCTATCTTTGCTCTAGGGGTAGAACTTACGGAGGTGTTCTATGTTCCAAGGGTTTGGGAGCAGGTCCCTGTCGAAGTGTTCGGTCGACACTTCCCCCGGGCCTGCACTGGGCAGCCCGCGGAGGTTCTTTTTTCGGTGGGGCTACTCACTTGCGGAGAGCTTGAGCGTGAGGACGAGTTAGGGAGAGCTTGACACGGCGAGTTTTACGTGGTTCAGGCTGCCGGAGCGTAAAACCCTACGTCCACGGCAAGCTATGGAGCTCGCTGTATTGTTTGTTGCTCAGAACCGGAGTCCTGAGCTTGGGGATGACTGAAGTCTAGCATATGAGTTGCAAGAGTGCGAACCCTTGCTAACTTAGCCTACCCGAGCCTTTTATAGTCCAAGACTCGGGTGGCTTACAAGGGGGGCCCGGGACCCGACAGGTGGTCCCGGGGAGATTGACTGTTATCTACCGTATCGGCAGTTATGCCGGTAGTTGTCTCTGGTGAAGGCTTCTGAGTCTTCGTCTTGCAGCCCTGCCCATGCCACATGCTAGTCGTAGTGGTTGATGACGGCGGGGGCGGCAAAGGGATGTCTTGTCGCTGCGTTTATTGGCTGGCAGGCTCTGACACTGCGCACCAGTCTGTGATGCGACTGGGCGCAACGGCACCTGATAGAGGCGTGCTCCGCGTCTCCGCGTCTTGGGAAGGCGCGGGCCTTGAATACCTTGTACGGGCAAGGTATGGGGCGACTTTACGCCCTCTGCCTACCGCTCGGGGGTAGGCGTCGTTCTTCTGCTAGACATGTGGCGGGCCCGGAGCCCTCCTCAGAGGAGAGGGGGGTCCGGCACTGCAGGAAACGTGGAGCCTCCGGACCTCTCCCCGCGGAGGGGGAGGTCCGGCTTCTGTCGTCCACGTGGCAAGTCCGGAGCTCTCCTCTGAGAAGAGGGAGGTCCGGCCCTGCTGGACACGTGGCGCCTTCGGACCTCTCTCCCGCGGAGGGGGGAGGTCCGGCTTCTGTATGCCACGTGGCGGGCCTGGAGCTTTCCTCTGAGGAGAGGGAGGTCCGGCCCCGCTGGACACGTGGCGCCTTCGGACCTCTCTCCCGCGGAGGGGGGAGGTCCGGCTTCTGTATGCCACGTGGCGGGCCCGGAGCTTTCCTCTGAGGAGAGGGAGGTCCGGCCCCGCCGGACGCGTGGCGCCTTCGGAGCTCTCCCTGCGGAGAAGGGCGAGTTCCTTAGGCATTTTCCCCTGTGCACGGGGGTACCCCATATCGCGGTTACCGACCATGGCCCCCGGGCCCATCTCGAGTGAGATAGCGAGCCCGAGGTGGGACCTCCATCTCTTCTGATCCGTGCACTTTTTCTAAGTCCCGCATTGACCGTTGTCGGAGCACAAACAGTCGCGGGATCGTGGGAGCGTGCGCCCACTTGATGGTTGCTTTTACCGCGGCGGTTCCCAAGACTGCCAGTTCTGCACGTTGTGGCGCTTTCTTCGTGAACCGCCAGAGTGCCATGTCGGCTCGTCTTCTTAGGAGACTGGCTCCTTGACCCACCGCTTTAGTTGGGCGGCTTGGGTCCACCTGTCATCGGCGCTCGGTCTTGGAGCCAAAGCAGTTGCCAATGCGGCGTATTCGAAAAGTTTTGAATCGCTTGGAATTGTACCTGGAAGGTGCGAAAGGAGACCGCAACGTGGGCAGGCTCCCCTTATAAGGTTTCCAGCACTTGCACCTTCCTTGAGTCTCTGCGGCCTTGTCTTCTTCCATGGCTTCTAACCCGCCTTTGGGGGGGTCGCTCTCGATTTCCTCCTGCGACGGCGTCTGCACCAAGTCTGGGACCCAGGGAGCCTGCATGCCTTGCCTCTGGAGGTGGCGCCTCCAAGAGGTCTCAGGTTTGTCCTTCCGACGGGATTCTTCCTAGGCGACGGCAGCTAGGCGACGGCAGGCTGAAAGTTCCTTGGCGTTGCGTCCCTTCTTAGATGGTGGAGTCTTCAAAGAAACTGCTGATACGCCGAGGCGGCTTCAGGCGGAGGAGTCTCCAGGGAAACTGCTGAAGCACCAAGGAGGACCCCAGGCGGCAGAGTCTCCAAGAAGACAGCCGAAGCAGCGGAGGGGGCTTCAGGAGCACCCTTGATGACACCGGCTTTTGCGCTGGTGATGAGGGAATTCTCCAAGTAAACCACTGAAGGAGCGGAGGGGGCTTCAGGAGCATCCTTGATGATACCGGCCCTGGCGCTGGTGATGACCGAGGTGATTACTACGCTTGGGTCACGGAGTGGGAGAACGCCGCCAGGGCTGAAGCCTGATGGCGTAGCCGCTCTTGCAACTTCTAGGCTCTGGTTGTGCCAGGGGGACCCTGGGGCTTGTTTCTTTCTTTTTTTTATCGAGTCTGTAGTCCAGCTCATGGAGCCATGGAGCCATGAATACATGAACTCTTATGACCCTTCGTGCCTGCGATGTTTTCCGTCTCCTTCTTGGTTTTGCCTGGCCGAGCCCTTAGCTCCGCAAGGTGCTCAGAGGCCTTCACCAATCTCGACGTTCTGCTCCGGCACTTTCACCGGGTCCTTACTGTATTAGGGGTCCCGGAGGTCTTCGGGGCCCACCTCATGAGGATGGGGAGGCCCGGATCTGCCGGCCACGTGGCGGGCCCGGAGCTCTCCTCTGAGGAGAGGGAGGTGCAGCCCCGCGGGACACGTGGGGCCTTCAGACCCCTCCCCTCAGAGAGAGGGGGGAATCCGGTGCCGCTGGACACGCGGATCCTTCGGCCTTGCCTTGGAGTCCCAGTCTTGCGTGATCCCGTAGTGGCCCCATTGTAGGGGCGTCCCATTGGTCGGGTGCCCCTACCATACTCCTGTAGGGATTTGAGGCCGAGAGGTCCTGCACACAAGTAAGGGAAACGTAATTCTCTTCGGGGCTCCCCCTCCTTTATCTCATAGTCTTATTTGGCTCATGATCCCTAACCATATGCACGGTGCTTGGGGACTGTAGTGCGCGAAGTGCCGGGGGCTCGGGCCCCCTTCGACTCTCGGCAGGTACCTCCAACGCAACCGCCTCTGGTAGGGCAGCAAATGCCGACTAGGGGTGAGAATGAGAAGAGGGAGCTGAGCGCATGGCGGCCATGCACCGGAAGTGTAGTCATAAAAAAAAGTACATAATTTAAATGAGTACAAGGAAAGAGCAAAGTAGAACAGGTTTCTTTTCGTATAATTTTCCACAGGAGGAAGGCAGGATAAACATGGAGGCCACGACCCACCCCATTAAGAAGGGAAGCAAGATTCTACGCGCTTGGAGTCGGAACCAGGCAAAGCTGAACGTAGTCCTATACCGTCCCCTGGGGCTTAGCTGCTCCGAGCGCTGTTCCTGGACTCTACGGAATTTATTACGAAAAGAAGAGTCTGTCCTATCGTTGATCTAGGTGTAGAACTTACTGAGGTGTTCTATGTTCCAAGGGTTTGGGAGCAGGTCCCTGTCGAAGTGTTCGGTCGACACTTCCCCCGGGCCTGCACTGGGCAGCCCGCGGAGGTTCTTTTTTCGATGGGGCTAGTCACTTGCGGAGAGCTTGAGCATATGGATGAGTTAGGGAGAGCTTGACACGGCGAGTTTTACGTGGTTCAGGCCGCCGGAGCGTAAAACCCTACGTCCACGGCGAGCTATGGAGCTCGCTGTATTGCTTGTTGCTCAGAACCGGAGTCCTGAGCTTGGGGATGACTGAAGTCTAGCGTATGAGTTGCAAGAGTTTGAACCCTTGCTAACGTCGCCTACCCGAGCCTTTTATAGTCCAAGACTCGGGTGGCTTACAAGGGGGGCCCGGGACCTGACAGGTGGTCCCGGGGAGATTGACTGTTATCTACCGTATCTGCACTTATGCCGGTAGTTGTCTCTGGCGAAGGCTTCTGAGTCTTCGTCTTGCAGCCCTGCCCATGCCGCATGCTAGTCGTAGTGGTTGATGACGGTGGGGGCGGCAATGGGATGTCTTGTCGCTGCGTTTATTGGCTGGCAGGCTCTAACACTGCGCACCAGTCTGTGATGCGACTGGGCGCAACGGCACCTGACAGAGGCGTGCTCCGCGTCTCCACGTCTTGGGAAGGCGCGGGCCTTGAATACCTTGTACGGGCAAGGTATGGGGCGACTTTACACCCGCTGCCTACCGCTCGGGGGCAGGTGGCGTTCTTCTGCTAGACACGTGGCGGGCCCGGAGCCCTCCTCAGAGGAGAGGGGGGTCCGGCCTCGCAGGACACGTGGAGCCTCCGGACCTCTCCCCACGGAGGGGGAGGTCCGGCTTCTGTCAGCCACGTGGCAAGCCCGGAGCTCTCCTCTGAGAAGAGGGAGGTCCGGCCCTGCTGGACACGTGGCGCCTTTGGACCTCTCTCCCGCGGAGGGGGGAGGTCCGGCTTCTGTATTCCACGTGGCGGGCCCGGAGCTTTCCTCTGAGGAGAGGGAGGTCCGGCCCCGCCGGACGCGTGGCGCCTTCGGAGCTCTCCCTGCGGAGAAGGGCGAGTTCCTTGGGCATTTTCCCCTGTGCGTGGGGGTACCCCATATCGCGGGTATCAACAGTGGCCCCCGGGCCCATCTCGGGGGAGATAGCGAGCCCGAGGTGGGACCTCCGTCTCTTCTGATCCGTGCACTTTTCTATGTCCCGCATTGACCGCTGCCAGAGCACGAACAATCGCGGGATCGTGGGAGCGTGCGCCCACTTGATGGTTGCTTTTACCGCGGCGGTTCCCAAGACTGCCACTTCTGCACGTTGCGGCGCTTTCTTCGGGAACCGCCGGAGAGCCTTGCTGGCTCGTCTTTTTAGTAGACTGGCTCCTTGACCCACCGCTTCAGTTGGGCGGCTTGGGTCCACCTGTCATCGGCGCTCGGTCTTGGAGCCGAAGCGGTTGCCGATGCGGCGTATTCAAAGAGTTTCGAATCGCTTGGAATTGTACCTGGAAGGTGCGAAAGGAGACCGCAACGTGGGCAGGCTCCCCTTATAAGGTTTCCAGCACTTGCACCTTCCTTGAGTCTCTGCGGCCTTGTCTTCTTCCATGGCTTCTAACCCGCCATTGGGGGGTGTCGGTACCTGAGATATGGGGTACCCCCGCGCACAGGGGAAAATGCCTAAGGAACTCGCCCTTCTCCGCAGGGAGATCTCACAAGGCGCCACGCGTCCGGCGGGGCCGGACCTCCCTCTACTTAGAGGAGAGCTCCGGGCCCGCCACGTAGCATACAGAAGCCGGACCTCCCCCTCCGCGGGAGAGAGGTCCGAAGGCGCCACGCGTCCAGCGGGGCCGGACCTCCCTCTCCTCAGAGGAGAGCTCCGGGCCCGCCACGTGGCCAACAGGAGCCGAGCCTCCCCCTCCGCAGGGAGAGGTCCAGAGGCTCAACGTGCCTCGCGGAAAGGGCCCTCCTCTCCTCTGAGAAGGGCTCCGGGCCCGCCACGTGGCAGCAGAACAGCGCTGCCTGCCCCCGAGTGAAAGGCAGCGGGCGTAAAGACGCCCCATACCTTCCGGTACAAGGTATTCAAGGCCCGCTTCTTCCCAAGACGTGGAGACGCGGAGCACGCTTCTGTCAGGTGCCATTGCGCCCAGTCGCGTCACAGACTGGCGCGCAGTGTCAGAACCTGCCAGCCAATAAACACCGCGACATGACATCCCATGCCGCCTGCGCCGTCATCAACCACTACGACTAGCATGCGGCATGGGCAGGGCGGCAAGATGAAGACTCAGAAGCCTTCGACCAGAGGCAACTACCGACATAACTGCAGATACGGTAGATAATAGACAATCTTCCCGGGACCACCTGTCGGGTCCCGGCCCCCCTTGTAAGCTGCCCGAGTCTTGGACCATAAAAGGCTCGGGTGGCGACGATAGCGGGGGTTCGCACTCTATCCATTAGCACCCTGGGTTCGCACTCTGCAACTCATACGCTAGCCATACACTCCCAAGCTGTAACTCACCCCCAAGCTCAGGACTCCGGCCCTGAGCAGCAAGCAATACAGCGAGCTCCATAGCTCGCCGTGGACGTAGGGTTTTACGCTCAGGCGGCCTGAACCACGTAAGACTCACCGCATCAAGCTCTTACTAACTCGTCCATCCGCGCAAGCTCTCCGCAAGGGACTAGCCCCACCGAAAAAAGAACCTCCGCGGGCTGCCCAGTGCAGGCCCGGGGGAAGTGTCGACCGAACACTTCGACATTTGGCGCGGCAGGTAGGGGGCTTTTCTCCTAGCGTGACGAGTTTCCGCCGAAGAAGATTACCAAGCTTCCTTCAGCGGCGAACTCTCCCCCCTCGCCTCTGTGGCAAACCGCAACCAGGGGGGAGTACAGTACAAGCTGGGAGCCAGCAACCGGCTCTGGCAGCGCCGACCCCGGCAATGCGGGCTCCAACCAGCATTAAGTCTTCAGTAGCGCTGGGCGTACCCAGTGGGGGTGCGCTTGCTGCAGCGAGAGCGCTACTGTACAATCCGCGCGCTGGGGACGTGCCTCAGGCAGCGACCCAGCAGTGGATCCGCGAGGTAGACCGTCTCGTCGTCGCCGCCGCAAACCCTCGACTTCAGCGGGGACGACGCTCTGGCCAACTGGTCGTGTCGCTGATGCGCGCACCATTGGTTGACGAGCAGATGGCAGACTCCAGCTCTACCAGGCTCCAATCGACAGATCTTAGGACAGAGCTGGAGCGGTGTTGCCTGGGTCAAGATGCCCGGGTATACCTCGAGCAGCGCCGAGAAAGGCGTCGCTACCAAGAGGCTGACGACAGCATGACGTCGGCCTCGACCCAGCCTGAAGAGCAGACCTTCGCCACGCGATCTCTGCCCCAGGCCTGCGCCGTGCAGAATATGCCACAGTCATATGTCCTGCAGATGGCGCCCCCAGCCTATAGTGCAGCCTTGCACATACCGGGATACGCGGTACTCAGTGCGAACCAAGCGTTCGCGGCACCAGAACCTGCGGCGACAGAAGCAGGGTGTGCGGCCCTCGCGCCCCACCTTCGCTTCGCGAAGTGGCCGCGCAAGTTTCGGCCACATCTGCGCGAGAAGTACGACGGCAGCGTCAACCCGGCGGAGTTCCTCCAGATCTACTCCACCGCCGTACTTGCCGCAGGAGGGAATGAAGCCGTCATGGCCAATTACTTCCCTGTCGCCTTGACTGGCCCAGCCCGGTCTTGGCTCATGAACCTCCCCCAGGGTTCCGTAACTTCCTGGGGAGAGCTTTGCCGGCAGTTCATAGCCAACTTCGGCAGTTCCTACACCCGGCCTGGCACGGAGCTCGACCTCCACGCCATCCAGCAACAACCTGGGGAGTCGCTGCGCTCTTTCATCCAGCGGTTCTCCCAGGTGCGGAACACCATCCCACACATTCAAAATGCTTCTGTGGTGGTGGCGTTCCGGCAAGGCGTCCGGGACAAGAAGATGCTTGAGAAGCTCGCGACCAGGGAGGTCCACGATGCCTCAGAGCTCTTCAGCTTGGCAGACAATTGCGCCAGAGCAGCCGAAGGACGGAACTGGCACTCACAGCCGTCCTCCGAGTCAGGAGGACTGCCCGGATCTGGTCCTACTCCCTATGGAGGCAGCAGGAAGACCAAAAGGCGAGGCAGGAGCAAGATAAGATCACCGGCCGCAGCCCCAGTCGTCACTGCAGCGACGCTCAGTGGGGCTCGGGGGCCGCGCCCCGACAAGAGGCAGCGAAGATCACCGATCCCAGAAGGTAATCAAGACAATATGTGCCCCGTGCACGGCAGCTGTCGCCACACTACTGCCGAGTGCCGGGAGATCCGAAGGCTCGCAGAGCGCTTCCGCAAGGGGAAGCGGCAGCGGGCTGATGCCCCGCCCTTCTGTCCAAAGGAAGACGAACAGAGGGTGGATGTTCCAGACAGCATCGACCATCCAGAGTAGATCCAGGAGCCTCAGCGTGTCGTGAAGGCGGCACACAATCATGAGGACTCCAGCTCCAGTGACGATGAGCGTCGGAAGAAGCTCTACGTCATATACGGCGGGTCCGCCGACCCCTCGTCCCGAAGCGCAGTCAAGACTCTGCGCCGAGCGGTAGCGTCGGTGGCGCCACTCCCAAGTGCTGCACCGCACCTTAAGTGGATGGGGACCCCCATCAGCTTTGACACCACCGACTGCCCCAGGAACATGGCTGGGGCCGGCCAACTACCGCTCTTGGTAGCCCCTACCATCGCCAACGTGAGAATGTACCACGTTTTGGTAGATGGAGGAGCTGGGCTGAACCTCATCAGCCGTGCAGCTTTCCAGAAGCTGCAGATCCCGAATGCCAAGCTCACCCCGTCGAGCCCGTTCTCAGGGGTAGGGCCAGGACAAGTCATCCCCTACGGCAACATTAGCCTCCCGGTGACCTTCGGGGCTCCGTACAGCTATCGGACAGAGTACATTCTGTTCGACGTAGCGGAGATAGACCTCCCCTTCAACGCCATAATCGGCAGGCCAGCCCTGTACCGGTTCATGGCAGTAGCCCACTACGGCTACCTCGTCCTGAAGATGCCAACACCGACGGGCGTCCACAGGATTCATGGGGACCGCACTGCTGCAGTGTCGGCCCTAGAGAAGCTCCAAGCGCTCGCAACAGCTGGGGCATCAGCCCCCGGCAATACGGAGTCGGACCAGCTCCACCCGAGCGCACATCACCGTGCTTCCGCCACAGCACCCCGCGTGCAACATCTCGACGAGGGCGGCGTCCCCTTGAAGGTCGTCCAAGTCGGCGCCGAAGCTACCCAGACCACCCGGGTAGCCGGGGGCTTGGATAGCAAATAGGAAGGTGCGCTCGTCACCTTCCTCCGGCACAACGTCGACGTGTTTGCATGGCAGCCGTCACAGATGCCGGGGATCCCCAGGGAGGTGATCGAGCACCACTTGAAAGTCTTCCCCGACGCCCGGCCGGTTCAACAGAAGCCCCGCAAGCAGTCCATCGAGCGTCAAAACTTCATCCGTGAAGAAGTCAAGAAGCTGCTGGACGCTGGCTTCATACGGGAGGTCCACCACCCCCGGTGGTTGGCGAACCCCGTCGTTGTCCCGAAGGCCGGCGGGAAGCTCCGGATGTGCATCGACTACACCAGTCTCAATAAGGCATGTCCCAAAGATCCATTCCCTCTCCCTAGAATAGATCGAATAGTAGACTCAACGTCAGGCTGTGATATGCTGTGCTTCCTAGACGCCTACTCGGGTTTCCATCAGATCCCCATGTCTAGGGAGGACGAGGAGCACACCTCCTTCATCACAGTAGACGGCCTTTATTGCTATGTGTCTATGCCTTACGGCCTAAAGAATGCACTCCCCACCTTTGTGCGAGCGATGCACAAAACCTTTGGGGAGTTAATAAGAGACTAGGTTAGGTGTACGTCGATGACATATTTGTCAAGGTCAAGCAGGGTTCATCTTTGCTAGATAACCTAGCCTTAGTCTTTCACAAGTTGCGCTCTACGCGCACCAAGCTGAACCCAGATAAATGTGTGTTCGGTGTGTCCTCTGGGAAGCTCTTAGGGTTCCTGGTCTCGCACCGAGGGATTGAGGCCAACCCAGAGAAGATCTAGGCCATCGACTTGATGCGGCCCCCTGCCCGCGTCAAGGATGTTCAGAAACTCACGGGATGTCTAGCCGCGCTGAGTCGGTTTATACCGAGGCTAGCAGAGCGGGCACTCCCTTTCTTTAAGCTCCTGCGCAAGTCAGGCCCTTTTGCCTGGACTGACGAAGCAGAAGATGCTTTCCAGGAGTTGAAGCGACTCCTGACGACCCAACCTATCATGGTAGCCCCTGAGCCCGGGGAGCACCTGCTGCTCTACATCGCGGCGACAACAGAAGTGGTGAGTATGGTCCTCGTCGCAGAGCGGCCAGACCCCTCACCTTCGCAACCTGCTCCGGTAGCAGAAGATAGACGCCAGGAGGCCCCGCAGGGCCAAGGCGGTCTCCCGGACCCCCTGGAGGTCCAGGTCGACCTCCCGGAGGTCCAGGGAGGTCTCCCGGACCCCCAATGTCGAAGTGTTCAGTCGACACTTCCCCCAGGCCTGCACTGGGCAGCCCGCGGAGTTTCTTTTTTCTGTGGGGCTAGTCTCTAGCGGAGAGCTTGCGCAGATGGACGAGTTAGTAAGAGCTTGACACGGCGAGTTTTACATGGTTCAGGCTGCCGGAGCGTAAAACCCTACGTCCACGGCGAGCTATGGAGCTCGCTGTATTGCTTGCTGCTCAGGACCGGAGGCCTGAGCTCGGGGGTGAGTTATAGCTTGAGAGTGTATGGCTAGCGTATGAGTTGCAAAGTGCGAACCCTTGCTATCGACGCCTACCCGAGCCTTTTATAGTCCAAGGCTCGGGCAGCTTACTAGGGGGGCCGGGACCCGACAGGTGGTCCCGGGAAGATTGTCTATCATCTACCGTATCTACAGTTATGCCGGTAGTTGCCTCTGGTCGAAGGCTTCTGAGTCTTCATCTTGCCGCCCTGCCCATGCCGCATGCTAGTCGTAGTGGTTGATGACGGCGCAGGCGGCATGGGATGTCTTGTTGTGGTGTTTATTGGCTGGCAGGTTCTGACACCGCGCGCCAGTCTGTGATGCGACTGGGCGCAACGGCACCTGACAGAAGCGTGCTCCGCGTCTCCGCGTCTTGGGAAGATGCGAGCCTTGAATACCTTGTACGGGCAAGGTATGGGGCGTCTTTACGCCCGCTGCCTATCGCTCGGGGCAGGCAGCGTCGTTCTGCTGCTACGTGGCGGGCCCGGAGCCCTTCTCAGAGGAGAGAAGGGTCAGTCCCACGGGGCACGTGGAGCCTCCGGACCTCTCCCCGCGGAGGGAGAGGCTCAGCTTCTGTTGGCCACGTGGCGGGCCCGGAGCTCTCCTCTGAGGAGAGGGAGGTCCGGCCCCGCTGGACACGCGGCGCCTTCGGACCTCTCACCCACGGAGGGGGAGGTCCGGCTTCTGTATGCCACGTGGCGGGCCCGGAGCTCTCCTCTGAGGAGAGGGAGGTCCGGCCCCGCCGGACGCGTGGCACCTTCGGAGCTCTCCCTGCGGAGAAGGGCGAGTTCATTAGGCATTTTACCCTGTGCGCGGGGGTCCCCCATATCTCAGGTACCGACAGTGGCCCCCGGGCCCATCTCGGGGGAGATAGCGAGCCCGAGGTGTGACCTCCGTCACTTCCGATCCGCGCACCTTCTCTAAGTCCCGAATTGACCGCTGCCGGAGCACGAACGGCCGCGGGATCGTGGGAGCGTGCGCTCACTTGATGGTTGCTTTTACTGCGGCGGTTCCCAAGACTGCCACTTCTGCACGTTGCGGCACTTTCTTCGGGAACCGTCGAAGTGCCTTGCCGGTTCATCTTCTCAGGAGACTGACTTCTTGACCCCACCGCTTTAGTTAGGCGGCTTGGGTCCACCCGTCATCGGCACTCGGTCTAGGAACCAAAGCGGTCGCCGATGCGGGGTATTCGAAGAGTTCCGAATCGCTTGGGGTTGTACCCGGGAAGGTGTGAAATGAAACCGCCATGTGGGTGTGTTCCCCTTATAAGGCTTCCAGCCCCTGCGCCTCCCTTGGGTCTCTGCAGTCCTGTCTTCTTCCATGGCTCGTAACCCGCCTTATGGGGGGAGAATTGCTCTCGGTTCCCTCCAGCGGTTGCGTCTGCACCAAACCTGGGACTCAGGGAGCCTGCCTGCCCTGCCTCTGAGGGTGACGCCGCCAAGGGGTCTCTGGTTTGTCCTCCCGACGGAGCCCTTCCTTGGTGACAGCGGGCAGAAAGCTCCTTGGCGTTGTGTCCTTTCCCAGGTGGTGGAGTCTTCAAAGGAACCACTGAAGCACCGAGGAGAATCCCAGTCGGCAGAGTCTCCGAGAAGACCGCAGAACACTGCGGAGGGGGCCTCAGGAGCACCCTTAATGACTCCAGCTTTTGCGCAGGTGATGAGGGACGGGGGCTCCAGGGGCACCCTTGATGGCACCGGCTTTTGCGCCGATAATGAGGGAACTTGGGGAGAAGGAAACTGCCGATGCACCATGGAGGATCCCAGACGGCAGAGTCTCCAAGAAGACCGCTGAATACTGCGGAGGGGGCCTCAGGAGCCCCCGTGGTGTCACTGGTTTTTGCGCCGGTGATGAGGGAGGCGATTTCTGCGCTCTGGTCATAGAGCGAGAGAGTTCCGCCAGGGCTGAAGCCTGGTGACGCGGCCGTTGTTGCAACTTCTGGATTCTGGTCGTGTCGGGAGACCCTTGGGACTTGTTTCTTCCTTTTTATCGAGTCTGTAGTCTAGCTCATGGAGCCTCGCATAGTTTGACTCTTTTAAGATATTTGTGACTGTGATGCTTTTTCTCTCCTTCTTTGGCTTGCCTGACTGAGTCCTCAGCTCCGCAAGGTACTCAGAGGCCATCTCCAATCTCGGAGCTTTGCACAGACACCCTCCCCGGGTCCTAACCGTGTTAGGGGCCCCCGGAGGTTTCCGGATCTTTCCCTATGGGGAGCCCCAAATCTGCCTGCCACATGGCGGGTCCGGAGCTCCTCCTTAAGAGGTGGGAGCTCCGGCCATGCTGGACACGTAGGGCTTTAGGAACCCTCCCACCGAGGGGGGAGGTCCGGTTTCCGCCTGCCACGTGGCGAGCCCGGAGCCCTCCTCAAGGGAGGTGAGGGTTCCGGGCCTGCTGGACATGTGGGGCCCTCGGGTCCCGCCCCTGTTGAAGGGGCGGGACCCGGTCCTTCCAGTCCTAGGCCGATGTAGTTGGTAGCTCCTTTTCCCCCTGCTTCATGCAGACCCTGTTGCCGCAACCTGGAGGTCCTGCACATAGGTAGAGGAAATGTAATTCTCCTTGGGGGCTCCCCCTCCCTTATCTCATAGTCTTATTTGACTTATAGCCCCTAACCATATGCTTGGTGCTTGGGGACTTGTAGAGAGGGGAGCTGAGCACATGGCAACCATGCACTGCAAGGGTGATTAAAAAACTCAATTCACAATTTAAATGAGTACAAGGAAAGAGCAAAGTAGAGCAGATTTCTTTTCGTACAACTTTCCATAGGAGGAAGGCATGCTAAACATAGAGGCCACGACCCACCCCATTAAGAGGGGAAGCAAGACTCTACGCGCTTGGAGTCGGAACCAGGCAAATCTGAACGTAGTCCTGGACCGTCCCCTGGGGTTTAGCTGCTCCGAGTGCTGCTCCTGGACTCTATGGAGTTTATTACGAAAAGAAAGTACTGTCCTATTTTTGCTCTAGGGGTAGAACTTATGGAGGTGTTCTATGTTCCAAGGGTTCGGGAGCAGGTCCCCATCCTCGGTGGAAAGGCGCACACACCCGGGGCGGCATACATTCGCGACTCAGAAGGGGCCTTCCCAACTAGGGGAGAGTTTGTGGGCCCCTTCGCGAGAAAGTATGCGCCGCAACACCAGGTCACCTTCCTGCAGCTCCCGGGCACGCACAGACCTCTGGTGGTAGCGCCGAAGCGCCTGTCTGTACCGCGCGTTACGGAGTGCCGCATGTAATCGGGCCTCGTCGACGAGGTCGATTTCTCCACGCCGGAGGTTGTCCTGCGTGGCTTCGTCGTAAGCCCGGACACGGTGAGACTTCATGGTGATTTCTGGGGGAAGTACAGCTTCAGCCCCATACACCATGAAGAAGGGTGTCTCTCCGGTGGCCTGGCTCTGGGATGTCCGGTTAGCCCATAGTGTGCTCGGAAGCTCATCTACCCAATTGGCACCATGTTTCTTCAGGCTGGCGAAGGTGCGAGTCTTAAGGCCCCGGAGAATCTCCGCGTTGGCCCTCTCAACTTGCCCATTGCTCCTTGGGTGGGCGACAGAGGTATAGCATACCTGAATACCAAGGTCCTCGCAGTAGTCTTGGAATGCTGCGCTGGTGAACTGGGTCCCATTGTCGGTGATGATCCTGTTTGGGACCCCGAACCGGCAGACAATAGACTTGATGAACTTTACTGCGGATTGTTTGTTGATGGTGACAACTGGTGTAGCTTCCGGCCACTTGGTGAACTTGTCGATGGCGACATAGAGGTACCGGAATCCCCCGACGGATCTGGGAAATGGTCCCAGGATGTCCAGCCCCCATACGGCAAACGGCCACGAGGGCGGGATCATCTGTACCGCCTGAGCCGGTGTATGGATCTGCTTGGCGTGGAACTGGCACGCCTTGCAGCTCTCGACCAGCTTGACGGCATCCTGGATTGCTGTCGGCCAGTAGAAGCCATGCCGGAAGGCTTTACCGACAAGCGTGCGTGAGGAAGAATGACTTCCACATTCGCCTCCATGGATCTCAGCGAGCAAGTCGCAGCCTTCCCCCTGGGTTATGCACCGCAATAGGATGTGGTTGGCACCACGCCGGTAGAGATCCCCCTTTACCAGCGCGTACCTCTTAGCCATACGCACAATCCGTTCAGCGGTTGCATGTTCATCAGGGAGGATATTGTCCTTCAAGTAGTCCTGGATCTCCGTGATCCATGCATCAGGTCTGACTTGAGCTTCTGGATCTTGAGCGCTGGGTTGCACGGAGTCCCCAGTGACGCTTACGATCCTTGGCGGCATCCATGGCTGTAGGGCCGCCGGGACCGCCAGCTTCGAGGTGCTGGTCAAGCCCCCTTCGCCCGGCTTGGCGGGCCGGGCTGTAGGCCGCAGCAACGTCCTCTCGAAAACTCCTTCGGGCGTGGGGGCTCCGGTGAAAGCCTTCGTTGAAAGGTTGTCAGCTGCGGCATTACCAGCGCGCGGTACGTGATGCAGGTCCAAAGCGAGGAATTCTTTCTCCAACATCTGTACGTGAAGCAGATACGCAGCTAGCTGCGGGTCATTGCAGGAGCATTGGCCCTTGACTTGCTTGATGAACAGTTGGGAGTCGCCCTGTGCCAACAACTGGCGAGCGCCTAAAGACAGGGCTGTCTGCAGGCCAAAGATGAGTGCTTCATACTCCGCCATGTTGTTGGTTGCCTTGAAATTTAGACGCACCATATACCCAAACTGTTCCCCCGATGGCATGAGGAGCAGTACGCCGGCACCGGCCCCCTGCTTTCGCGAGGAGCCGTCGAAGAAGAGTGTCCAGTGGGGTTCGGTGAAGACCGGAGCTTTGGGCTCTGGCTCACCGCCTTCATGGCCCCCTGGGTCAGTCTTCGTTGGTGTCCACTCCGCCACAAAGTCAGCCAGTGCTTGGCTCTTGACTGCATGACGTGGGAGGAAGTCCAGCTCAAACTCCGCCAGCTCCGCTGCCCATTTAGCAACGTTGCCAGTCGCATGGGGGCTGTGAAGAATTGTCTTCAGCGGATACGAGGTGACTACCGAGACCCGGTGGGCCTGGAAGTAATGGCGGAGCTTCCTGGAGGCCACGAGCACCGCATACAGCAGCTTGTGGACTTCTAGGTACCTTGTCTTGGCCTCATGAAGTACTTCGCTGATGTAGTAGACAGGCCTCTGTATGGTTCGGACTCTCTCTCTTAGGCTTGGGAGCTCCTCGTCCATTGGCCCCGGTCCGCCGGAGGTGGGTGGACCTACGGGGGCCTCCGGGAACTGGGACCCGGAGGCCCTTAAGCTTTCTTGATCATCCGGGAGCTCCGGGGGGTCTTGAGGGACCTCCGGGAGATCCCAATTGGACCCTCGAGATTTATCTTGGGGGTCCGGGAGGTCGACTTGGACCTCCAGGGGGCCCCTTGGCGTCTGTCTTCTGTTACCAGAACAGGTTGCGAGGGAGAGGGGTCTGGCCGCTCCGCGACAAGGACCATACTCACTACTTCTGTTGTCGCCGCAATGTAGAGCAGCAAGTGCTCCCCGGGCTCAGGGGCTACCATGATAGGTAGTGTCGGTACCTGAGATATGGGGTACCCCCGCACACAGGGTAAAATGCCTAAGGAACTCGCCCTTCTCCGCAGGGAGAGCTCCGAAGGCGCCACGCGTCCGGCGGGGCCGGACCTCCCTCTCCAAAAAGGAGAGCTCCGGGCCCACCACGTGGCATACAGAAGCCGGACCTCCCCCTCCGCGGGAGAGAGGTCCGAAGGCGCCACGCGTCCAGCGGGGCCGGACCTCCCTCTCCTCAGAGAAGAGCTCCGGGCCCGCCACGTGGCAGCAGAATGGCGCTGCCTGCCCCCGAGCGATAGGCAGCGGGCGTAAAGACGCCCCATACCTTGCCCATACAAGGTATTCAAGGCCCGCGTATTCCCAAGATGCGGAGACGTGGAACACGCTTCTGTCAGGTGCCGTTGCGCCCAGTCGTATCACAGACTGGCGCGCGGTGTCAGAACCTGCCAGCCAATAAACACCGCGACAAGACATCCCACGCCGCCTGCGCCGTCATCAACTACTACGACTAGCATGCGGCATGGGCAGGGCGGCAAGATGAAGACTCAGAAGCCTTCGACCCGAGGCACCTACCGGCATAACTGCAGATACGGTAGATGATAGACAATCTTCCCGGGACCACCTGTCGGGTCCCGGCCCCCCCTTGTAAGCTGCCCTAGCCTTGGACTATAAAAGGCTCGGGTAGGCATCGATAGCAAGGGTTCGCACTTTGCAACTCATACGCTAGCCATACACTCTCAAGCTGTAACTCACCCCCAAGCTCAGGCCTCTGTTCCTGAGCAGCAAGCAATACAGCAAGCTCCATAGCTCGCCGTGGACGTAGGGTTTTACGCTCCGGCGGCCTGAACCACGTAAAACTCGCCATGTGAAGCTCTTACTAACTCGTCCATCTGCGCAAGCTCTCCGCTAGAGACTAGCCCCACCGAAGAAAGAACCTCTGCGGGCTGCCCAGTGCTGGCCCGGGGGAAGTGTCGACTGAACACTTCGAAATTTGGCGCGCCAGGAAGGGGGCTTTTCTCCTAGCGCGACGAGTTCCCGCCGATGAAGATGACCAAGCTTCCTTCAGCGGCGAACTCCCCCCCCCCCCCCCGCCTCTGCGGCAGACCGCGACCAGGGGGGAGTACATGTCGACACACTCGGGACGGAGTGTGTCGGTACAAACTGGGAGCCAGCAACTGGCTCTGGCAGCGCCGACCCCGGCAATGCAGGCTCCAACCAGCTTCAAGTCTTCAGTAGCGCTGGGCGTGCCCAGTGGGGGTGCGTTAGTGTAAAAGTCCAAGAAAAGGGACTTGCAAAATTTTCTCTTCACCTCACAACACCACAGTTTTCATTGTGGATATCTTAGATAAAAGTGTGAAGAGCAAGTAACCTTCATCAAAAGGGTAATTAGAGGGGAAAGTCTACACTTTCACAAAGTAGAATTTCTACACATGAACATGAGAGCTTGAGCTCACTCCTAGGACTTGAAAAGTCTTGGGAAGGTTCAAGCCAAATTTCATGTAAATCCAACACTTTTTGAGGCACTTTTGGAGGTGATTGAAAAAGAGGCCAATTTGAATGTGAATTCAAATTGCAGCAACTTTCACCACTCAAATTCAAAAGTTAGCTTCATATTCAAACTCAGCACATTTTTCTGAGTAAGCTCACCAATTTTCATCTCCATTGGAGCTCATCTTGTCAAGAGCTAAATTTGCAAGAATTCAAAACTGAATTTGAATTTCAGTTTAAATATGAAGCACATTTAACCAAACAAAGTTTGAATTTGAGAATTCAAATTCAAACAAAGACTTGGGAGCTAAGTCTCACATTAAATTGTGAGTAGCTGGTGGGATAATTAACAGAAACAGAAAAGAAATATTAGGGAAAAAGAAGAAAGGGGGAGGCCCACAGGTCAGTGGCACACATGAGGGGCAGTCTGTTGCTACAGCCGACCCCGACTTCACGCGCAAGCCAGGGAATGGCGGCGAGCCACCGAGGCAGCAATCGGCCACCTCACGGTGCCAAACCGCGGCTTAAAGGCCAGCGCACAGCCCACGCTGCCTTCCTCCTGCTTTCCACACGAGAACCCCCCCCCCCTACCGAGCTCCTTCCTCGTTTCCGCGCGAGCACAGAAACCCGCCCTCTCTGATCGCCGGCGTCCAGCCAGCACAGGCGCGCTCGTGCCCGACGAGCCACACAAGAAAGGACCACCTTAAGGTGCTGTTTCTTCTAGCCCCTACCGTTCTTCATTTCATGGGCTGTCGAGGGAGTATTTCGCCGGGAAAGCTTCGGGTGTCTTAAGGCCGAGCTCCCACAAAATCCCAAAATTCGTGGGGGTTAGATCATCACCGGGTAAACCGAGTCATGCACACGCTCTATACACGGCCACGACCACCTAGGATCGAAAACCAGTAAGAACCCTGGGCTAGGTTTACGGTTCTCTGAAGTTTTCTGAAGCACAGCCGATATCCGGCCTAGGTCGCCGATGAGGTCATGGGTACCGCCATTTTCACGGGGATCGGTGTCCATGTCCGTGACCAGCAGGTGTCAGCGGAGCTCCCCGAGCAAACCGCATCGAAAAAGGTCCGTGGGATGCCGAGTTGGACGTCGCCGGTGAGCTCCCGTCCGCTGTTGCTGTCGGGAGCACTGTTCCGGTGGTTGTCAAGTTCTGGGGAGGGCACTACCGTGTTCCTCAGGCCGAGATAGGCACTGGCGGCGAGATTCAGCAAGCTCCGAGGACCGGAACCCCTCTCCGGCGAGAGCTCCGGCGAGCTTGGCGGCGGGGTCGCGCGGGTGGCCGGAGGAAGACGAAGGGGTAGACCCCACGCGTCAGCGGCTGGAGATAAATGGGTGGGATTCTCTGTGGTCCGGGATCCAGTGCGGCCGCGCGGGAAGGAGTCTGTGGCCCGTGTGGCTCGGATCCAGCGGTCGACACGTGTATGTGGACCCACCCGCAGGATTTAAACATTTCTGGAATTTCCAGTTTTAGTGCAAACGTTACAACCCCATAACTTTTGCTAGGAAGCTCAAACTTTAGTGATTCAA
This sequence comes from Neostapfia colusana, assembly GCA_030760725.1. NCBI lineage: Eukaryota > Viridiplantae > Streptophyta > Magnoliopsida > Poales > Poaceae > Neostapfia > Neostapfia colusana. The sequence continues at coordinate 74,915,641 of JASWHV010000004.1, forward strand.
ATTGGGTTGGATTCATCTTGCCTAGCTCTGTCCAGATATACAACCCAATTTGTATGAAAACCACTAATTAATTCTGGAAAATTCTCTAAATCTTTTCAGCAAAAAACTTTTAGAGGGAGTTTGGTTCATCCAAAAATCCCCAAATTTTGCCAGAATGTTCTTTAGGACATTAGTGAACACCTGTAAAAGTTTCAGTCCATTTGGAGTTGATTTGGTCAGAGCAATTCAAATTGGAAGGTGCTGTGTTCATTTGAATACAGAAACATTTTCAGAGAATTTCCACAACTTGGAAATTCAGTTCTGGGCAATTATTAACTCCAAAAATACTAGGAAAATTCATGCAAACTCTATGAGCTATAATTGAAATTGTAGTTCACTAAGTTGGGCATGAGCAGGGGTCTGACCTCAGAATTAATTCTTCCTTGCTTATTTACTAAGAGAATTATTCTGAGCAAACCACTCCATGAAAAGTGCTAAGGTTTGGTGCAGAGAGTTTTCTTGTGACAAGGAACTCACACAAAATTTCTCAGCTCCATTGGAGCTCTAGATCACCCCTGTCCTGCTTAACCACTTAAGGGATTAATATGGAAAAGGGGGAAAACCACTTAGCATTTAACCATGTGATTAAGTCCAAGCCAAACCACCAACACCAGTTCATCTTTAAATTCTTAAACAAAGTTCCAGGTGTTAGAGGCTGGTTATTAGAACTAATAGTAGAAGCCTTACTCAAAAACTCACATTTGCATATAAATTAACATGTAGTATTTCATTAATGTGTAGCCGTTGAAGAAGAGACTCCGGAAGTGCTGGACTTCCTTCTTCCGGACGAAGACTTAACCCCTGACCAGCAGCAACAAGGCAAGCCCCGGTTTGCATTAACCTTTTTATAAGTTCTCTTTTGCTTACATGAGTCATGTGAAGTATGATTGTGCATTAGGTGTAGGACGAATGGAACCCCACTTGCATAACCAAAGGTTCCTAAAAGAGTGAGGGTAGTGTCTACGACCTCGAGTAGACCGGCTATGCTTAATGAGTCATAGGACTTCGGTACAAGTCGAGTAGTTGGAATCTACTCGCGAGATAGGCTTGGGACACACTGGTTCAGTTGAGTGATGTGATATCATTTTAGTAATGAAAATGAGACTAGGCAGGGGCTAGGGCGCAGCAAGAGGGAGTCTTGTGTGCGCAGCCCTGTCCGTGTCGATTGAGGACCGAGCCTTGTGCGGCCCACGCTGATCAAGTTTGAACGTACCGAAGGCATATCGGATATATGGGCCCCGATAAACCGATGTAGCCTAAACCTCCGGGCGTCGAGGCATAGCACACCGATTTATAGGTGTAGGTTGATGGCAGCAAGGTGGAAATCTGCCAACGGGCATAGAGAGATGCTCTGTGTGGGGAACCTCCTGCTCGTTTCGGTGCGACCGGTTCGATGTTTGGGCTGTTGGATGAAAGGTTGTCCCGTACGACATCGAGTGAGCGTGCTGTGCAGCTCCACGGATGGGCGTACGTGACGTGCTCTTTGGGTTTCCCTGCAGGTGTATATCGAGTCGATTCGCCGTCCCTCGCGGTGAAGAGTACCACTTGGTCACTGTGTCATGACGTAGATTAATGGATGAAATATGTTGATTCAATGTTGCTAATTGATATAATTGTATTGCTACATGTGTGCCACCAAATACTGCTTACTAAATTTCAGATTTCATGAACTGTTAACTTGTTGCTAAAAGATGAACTAAGGATGAACTTGTAGGCGTGTCCTTTTGCTGAAATGTTACTATCCCATGTCCATTGTACCCCTCATTTAGAGTTTCATGCTTAGGTGAGTCGGTTAAGCCTTGCTGAGCCTTTGTGCTCACGGTTGCTGCTTAAGTGTTTTTCAGGTGAGGAGCCACCCACGGACTCGGGGTACGAGTCCACCGGCGAGGGTTACCCTCCGTCGGGGACCACGGCTGAGTGGGAGCCGTACACGCAGCGCTGAGCTGAGGAGTGCAGCTAGTGTGGGTTGCCCTAGGGCTGGGCAACCAACTTTTGCTAAATAGGCGGGCGTGAGTTGTATAGTGTAGACTTCCGCTGTGTAATATAAACAATAGTTTGTAACTGAGAAATGTACTACTTTGTACATTCAGTGTGTTTTCCCATGTAATATAATGTGTTCTTATGACGTGTGCTGTCGGGTGTTGCATCGCGCGGCACCACCCTCTGCGATCCTGGATGAGCGGATTCCGGTCCGCCACAGCCTGGTATCAGAGCCGCAGTGGGGATAGCACAGTACTAAAGGACTGCATTATGGGAAAAACTTAGGTATACGGTGAGGATTCGGTAGTTGCCCAAGTAAGGACTATATTAGCATAGTTACCTAAAGTGGCAAAGACTAACTTATGTGTTATAATTCTGAATTTCAATTATGTAATGACGCACCTACGCTCTAGTAAGTATGGTAAGGAACGCCACCGAAAGCGGTTCAATTTCGGTTAGCTCCCCCTGATGAGGAACGTGGTTCAGGGATTTGTCTCACAGCCTGGTGTGAGACGTTAATATGAACCTCTTGAACTCTTCATGTTCCTGAGTTCATATGAAACGCTGATCCCTAGCGTGCATTAGGCAAGTAAGTGGAGACCCCATCGCGTGGTCAGTAACGCGAGAGTGTGTTCGTCTGGAAATAGTCCAGGAGGACATACGCAGCGCTTGCCATCGGCGTGCCCTGCCGGGCAGTAGGTGGTATCTGTTGGGTTGATAACATTCCCAACCGTGACGACCCGTTCATGACATACTCGGGTTCCCCGTCGTGTGGTGTTGAAACACGATCACGTGCCTTGAGACGTGACCTAGCTCCAGGAAGGCCGTATGGAAATGATACGGGCGTTTGTATTTAATTTCAAAATATGGAACTGCCTGAAATGAATAACCATTGAGTGCACCATTATTGTGTGGTCTTCTGCAGGTACTAACCACGTATGTATCCGTGTAGAAAACGTGTGCGAGAGACCGTTTAGTGCCACATTTGAGACGTATATGCCGGTATAATCCGGATAGGTTTGTCTTTTATGAGGAACGTAGTACCGAGATATTGTAGGCATATGCATAGAAATATTGATAACGAGGAACTAAAATCATTAGGTTCAACAATTAAGACCCTGGTTGGGTATAAGAAGGGGATAGTGGAGTAGGATAGCCAACAGGGCTGAAAAACAGAGTGCTCTGTTTCGGACAGCAAGTTTGCTGATCTTCAACAGGGCATAACTCACAGGTATTTTAGCCCAGGGAGGTGTGCTGTATAGTTCTGGAAAGGTATTCAAGTACTCTACAACTTTGTTGTAGACTTCCAGAGCTGAAACTCGCCTTAAAATGGCTGAAATCCCAGAGGAATGTAAACTGTCCAGAACCAGGGCAGAGTAAAACATCCTCGGAACTGATCTGTTTTTCAAACATAACTCCCAGTAGAAAAATCTAAAATTGTCATATAATACATCCTTAGAAAGAGTAGAAGATGTGTGACATCTTTGCAATTCAAAGTTCCTGAAATTGCAGCACAGAATTTAGTGGAAATCAGGGTTGAAAACAGCCACTTCCCAGGGAGGTGCTGTTAAAATTCTTCCAGAAATTCTGCTGACTTTGAATTAGCATAACTTTTTAACCAAAGCTGATCTGGGGGCAAATGAGTACTCGTTGGAAAGATACTGAAGTTAACTTTAACTTTGGTATTCAATTGAGTCATGAAAATGCCCAGAACCAGATCAAAACTTGGAATAGGTAGAAACTGGTCATTCTGACGGAAGAATGACAGTTGAACTCATTGGAGAGGGTGTTGTACCCTAAGGGTGGTATATGTGATGACAACGCGATAGTAATATCTCGTAGAGACCAAACCTAGTTATGGTGAGCTTCCAAAGTGGAGGTTCATCAAGTTGGATTAAACTAGCTGTGTTTGGTCTTGTAATGGTGTAGCTTGTGCAAAGTTATTACACTATCTACTCACGAGATATATCGCATGTTTCTATTGTCATTATGTTTTACACCTATTTCAATTAGACTGCATGCACTCTTTTGCAGGACTGATGTTCTTGTCGTATGGTTGCAGATGGTTCGTACTCGGACCACGCACGAGGTTGGTGGCTCTAGCCAAGGTGGAGGCGATGACTCCCAGCCACCGGCCTACGACAGCACCCCGCAGCAGCAGCCACCACCGCCGCCTCCGCTTACTCTAGCGGATGTGATAGCGGCACTGGTGGGAGGTCGTGAGGAGCAGACCGACCTGCTCCGCACGATCGTGCAGAATACGTCCCAGGCGGGGGGACGTCAAGAGCGAGGGCCGTGTGAGCCCCGCGAAGTGTCGTACTCGGATTTCATGAGTACGCACCCTCCAGTGTTCACCGAAGCTGAAGAACCACTGGAGGCTGACAACTGGCTGCGGACCATCGAGTCCAAGTTTGGGCTGCTCCAGTGTACGGAGCAGCAGAAGACCCTGTTCGCAGCACAGCATCTCCACGGTGCCGCTGGTGCGTGGTGGGCGAATTATGTCGCCTCACGTCCGGCTGGCCATGCCGTGGAATGGCAAGAGTTCCGGGAGGCGTTCCGCGCCTATCACATTCCTCCCGGAATAATAAAGAGGAAGTTCCAAGAATTTTTGGAACTGAAGCAGGGCGGGAGGAGTGCCCATGACTACTCCTGTGCCTTCAACCATCTGGTGCAGTATGCGTCAGACTACATCTCCACGGAGGAGAAGAAGAGGGAGCACTTCTATCGGGGGTTACACCCCGAAATGAAGACCCATCTCGTACAGTGGAACCGCGGCACATTCAACGACTTAGTCAATGCCGCGATCATGCAAGAGGATGCTCAGCGGGAGTTGGCAGCTGAGCAGTGCAAGCGCAGCGCTCCACCCAGCGGTGGGAGTGGCGCTCCCCAGAAGTACCGTATGGTGTATCGGACACCATCCGGGCAGCAGTGGCAACCACCGGCGCGACCGCAACGGTTTGGGGGACGTCCCTTTCAGTCACCTCCGTTCCGTCCGCCGATGCCACCACCCAGACAGCAGCAGCAGCAGACGGTACCCCGGGCGTTTCAACCGCCACAACGCGCCCCGGGTTTCCGTCCACCGATCAGCGGGGGACCGACCCGTTTCACCTGCTTCACGTGTGGCCAGGCGGGCCACTTCGTGAAGGACTGTCCCCAGGGGCAGCAGAGCAGCGGGCAAGCCCAGTTCCAGGGCGGTGCTCGAGGCCGACCTCCGGCGAAGAAGATTGGTCAACGGACTGGAGGCGTCCGCAACCTCGACAATGAGGACGCCCCAGAGGGAGACAACGTGCTGGCGGGTATGTTTACTCTCAACAATCAAGCCATCGTCATATTATTTGATTCTGGTGCAACCCACAGCTTTATAAGTGCATCTTATGTGGCTAAGCATCAAATGCAAGTCTTCCCAACCGACTGCACTTATATGATCTGCTCACCGGGAGGGAAGATTTCAGCTAATATGATGATTCCAAAGGCACCTCTGTGCTTAGGTGGCAAACTATATCCCACTACCTTAATAATCCTTATGGGACAAAAGATTGATGCAATCTTAGGGATGTCATGGCTACAATACCATGGCGCTGTCCTAGAGACTCGGACACGGACGGTTCACTTAAATTCTCCATTCCACCGTCCACATTCCATGGTATTAGACACGCCGGTCCGGGAAGTTTTAGCAATTAATAACGCTGAAGCTCTCAAGTTAGAAGACATCCCCGTAGTCCGGGAGTATCCTCATGTGTTCCCGGATGATCTTCCGGGCATGCCACCTGAGCGGGATGTCGAGTTCAAGATTGAACTTGCACCGGGACTACGCCCATATCATGGAGACCATACAAGATGGCTCCAAATGAGCTGGCTGAACTGAAAGAACAGCTCAATGATCTGTTGAGCAAGGGTTTCATTAGGCCGAGTTCCTCGCCTTGGGGATGCTCGGCGCTATTCGTGAAGAAGAAGGACGAGACCCTGAGGCTGTGTGTGGATTACCGGTCGCTCAACGCCGTCACCATCAAGAATAAGTACCCACTGCCCCGCATCGACATATTGTTTGATCAACTTGTGGGTGCAAGTGTGTTCTCCAAGATGGACCTTTGCTCTGGATATCACCAGATAAAGATCCGGGCGGAGGATACCCCGAAGATGGCCTTCTCAACGAGATATGGATTATATGAATATCTCGTCATGTCCTTTGGTCTCACAAATGCTCCAGCCCATTTCATGTATCTCATGAACTCAGTGTTCATGCCGGAGCTGGACAAGTTCGTGGTAGTGTTCATCGACGACATCTTGGTTTACTCCAAGACAGAAGCCGAACATGCCAAACACTTGTGGATCGTTCTTCAACGATTGCGAGACCACAAGCTTTACGCCAAGTTCAGCAAATGCGAGCTTTGGATCAACCAAGTGCCATTCTTGGGACATATCATCTCAGCTGAAGGCATTGCGGTTGACCCGAGTAAAATAGAGCAAGTGCTGAAATGGAAAGCTCCCACTTCAGTTCATGAAGTCAGAAGCTTCCTCGGGTTGGCGGGATACTATAGGAGATTCATCCCAAGCTTCTCCAAGCTCGCTAAACCGATGACAGAATTGCTGAAGAAAGGGACGAAATATGTTTGGAACACGGCGTGTGAAGGAGCGTTCCGAGCATTGGTGATGCATCTCACCACAGCCCCGGTCTTAGCTCAGCCGGATACAACAAAGCCCTTCGACGTGTATTGTGACGCGTCCGGTATTGGGCTTGGCTGCGTGTTGATGCAGGAAGGACGTGTGGTCGCTTATGGCTCACGCCAACTTCGGAACCATGAGCAGCACTACCCGACTCATGATCTTGAACTTGCTGCTGTGGTGTTGGCGCTGAAAATGTGGAGGCACTATCTCCTGGGGAACTTGGTGCATCTCTACACCGACCACAAGAGCTTGAAATACATTTTCACCCAGAAGGAGCTGAACATGAGGCAGAGGAGGTGGTTAGAACTGATCAAAGATTATGAGATTGAGATCCATTACCACCCCGGCAAGGCGAATGTGGTTGCCGACGCGCTGAGTCGGAAATCACATGTCCATCACCTCACCATTACACCGGTGGAGGAGGAAGAGCCAAGTTTATACTTGGTTCCTTATGGATCGCTGTACAACCTTGCCCTCGTCCCTACGATTAGGGAGGACATCATTACAGCTCAGAAAAATGATAAAGGCATGGCACATCTCCGGAGACGGATTGACAATGGGGAGATCAAATGTTTCCAGAAAGATGATGAGGGGACGCTGTGGTTCAATGACCGCATAGTCGTACCCCGGGACATGGAACTGAGGAAGAAGATCCTCGACGAAGCCCACTTGTTTAAATACTCCATTCATCCGGGCAGCAACAAGATGTACCAAGATTTGAAACGGAAATTTTGGTGGACACGGATGAAGCGGGAGGTAGCGAAGTATGTATCCGAGTGTGATACGTGTAGACAGGTGAAGGCTGATCATATGAGGAAATCAGGGCTGCTGCAACCCCTGAAGATTCCAGCATGGAAATGGGAAGATGTGAGCATGGAGTTCATCATGGGATTACCCTTAACATCCAACAAACATGATCCCATTTGGGTGATTGTTGACCGACTGACCAAGTCAGCTCACTTCATCCCCGTACATACACATTTCCATGCCAACCGATATGCGGAGTTATACATTGCCAGGATTCTATGCCTGCATGGTGTACCCAAGACCATAGTCTCAGACCGAGGTGCATTGTTTGTATCTCGCTTTTGGGAGCAGTTGCACGCTGCTTTGGGTACTAAACTGATTAGGAGCTCCGCCTACCACCCTCAGACAGATGGCCAGACAGAGAGGGTGAATCAAGTTCTGGAGGACATGTTGAGAGCATGTGCCATCCACCATGGTAGGAACTGGGATAATCACCTACCATTGGCGGAATTCTCGTACAACAAGGGCTATCAGGCAAGTATCAAGATGGCACCCTACGAAGCTCTCTACGGTCGCAAGTGCCGCACCCCATTAAATTGGTGTGAGTCCGGTGAAAGGGTCACATTCGGGGTTGATGTGGTGAACGACGCCGAAGAGCACGTTCGGACCATTCAAGCCAATTTGAAGGCCGCTCAATCCCGACAGAAGAGCTACACTGATAAGAGGCGTAGACCGTTGCACTTTGACATCGTGGAACACGTGTACCTCCGCGTGTCTCCAATGAAGAGCGTGCACCGGTTCGGTGTGAAGGGGAAGCTCGCTCCCCGTTTTATTGGACCCTACGCTATCACTGAGAAGTGTGGACCAGCGGCGTATCGATTGGAACTACCGGCATATCTCGCTGGTGTCCATGATGTTTTTCATGTTTCGCAACTGCGAAAATGTTTAAAGCATACGGCTGCTGTTCCTACCGAAGATATCGGCGAGCTGAAAACGGATTTAACCAATGAGGAGTATCCGGTGGAAATTCTTGATGAGAAAGCCAGAACCACGCGTAGCAGAACGTTGTGGTTCTACAAGATACTCTGGAGTAACCACACTGCGGAAGAAGCGACGTGGGAGAGCGAGGAGTTCCTTCGCTCAAATTACCAGGAGTTCATGGCATATCAACACGGGTAAGTCCCTATTACATCGCTATCTCTTCTTTTGTAATCTCGGGACGAGATTCTTTTAAGGGGGGAGGGATGTAAAAGCCCAAGAAAAGGGACTTGCAAAATTTTCTCTTCACCTCACAACACAACAGTTTTCATTGTGGATATCTTAGGTAAAAGTGTGAAGAGCAAGTAACCTTCATCAAAAGGGTAATTAGAGGGGAAAGTCTACACTTTCACAAAGTAGAATTTCTACACATGAACATGAGAGCTTGAGCTCACCCCTAGGACTTGAAAAGTCTTGGGAAGGTTCAAGCCAAATTTCATGTAAATCCAACACTTTTTGAGGCACTTTTGGAGGTGATTGAAAAAGAGGCCAATTTGAATGTGAATTCAAATTGCAGCAACTTTCACCACTCAAATTAAAAAGTTAGCTTCATATTCAAACTCAGCACATTTTTCTGAGTAAGCTCACCAATTTTCATCTCCATTGGAGCTCATCTTGTCAAGAGCTAAATTTGCAAGAATTCAAAACTGAATTTGAATTTCAGTTTAAATATGAAGCACATTTAACCAAACAAAGTTTGAATTTGAGAATTCAAATTCAAACAAAGACTTGGGAGCTAAGTCTCACATTAAATTGTGAGTAGCTGGTGGGATAATTAACAGAAACAGAAAAGAAATATTAGGGAAAAAGAAGAAAGGGGGAGGCCCACAGGTCAGTGGCACACATGAGGGGCAGTCGGTTGCTGCAGCCGACCCCGACTTCGCACGCAAGCCAGGGAACGGCGGCGAGCCACCGAGGCAGCAATCGGCCACCTCACGGTGCCAAACTGCGGCTTAAAGGCCAGCGCACAGCCCACGCCGCCTTCCTCCTGCTTTCCACACGAGAACCCCCCCCCCTACCGAGCTCCTTCCTCATTTCCGCGCGAGCACAGAAATGCCGCCCTCTCTGATCGCCGGCGTCAGCGGCTGGAGATAAATGGGTGGGATTCTCTGTGGTCCGGGATCCAGTGCGGCCGCGCGGGAAGGAGTCTGTGGCCCGTGTTGCTCGGATCCAGTGGTCGACACGTGTACGTGGACCCACCCGCAGGATTTAAACATTTCTGGAATTTCCAGTTTTAGTGCAAACTTTAGAACCACATAACTTTTGCTAGGAAGCTCCAAATTTAGTGATTCAAATTGGGTTGGATTCATATTGCCTAGCTCTGTCCAGATATACAATCCAATTTGTATGAAAACCATTAATTAATTCTGGAAAATTCTCTAAAAATTTTCAGCAAAAGAATTTTAGAGGGAGTTTGGTTCAGACAAAAATCCCCAAATTTTGCCAGAATGTTCTTTAGGACATTAGTGAACACCTGTAAAAGTTTCAGACCATTTGGAGTTGATTTGGTCAGAGCAATTCAAATTGGAAGGTGCTGTGTTCATTTGAATACAGAAACATTTTCAGAGAATTTCCAAAACTTGGAAATTCAGTTCTGGGCAATTCTTAACTCCAAAAATACTAGGAAAAATCATGCAAACTCTATGAGCTAAGAGAATTATTCTGAGCAAACCACTCCATGAAAAGTGCTAAGGTTTGGTCCAGAGAGTTTTCTTGTGACAAGGAACTCATACAAAAATTCTGAGCTCCATTGGAGCTCTAGATCACCCCTGTCCTGCTTAACCACTTAAGGGATTAATATGGAAAAGGGGGAAAACCACTTAGCATTTAACCATGTGATTAAGTCCAAGCCAAACCACCAACACCAGTTCATCTTTAAATTCTTAAACAAAGTTCCAGGTGTTAAAGGCTGGTTATTAGAACTAATAGTAGAAGTCTTACTCAAAAACTCACATTTGCATCTAAATTAACATGTAGTATTTCATTAACGTGTAGCCGTTGAAGAAGAGACTCCGGAAGTGCTGGACTTCCTTCTTCCGGACGAAGACTTAACCCCTGACCAGCAGCAACAAGGCAAGCCCCGGTTTGCATTAACCTTTTTATAAGTTTTCTTTTGTTTACATGAGTCATGTGAAGTATGATTGTGCATTAGGTGTAGGACGAATGGAACCCCACTTGCATAACCAAAGGTTCCTAAAAGAGTGAGGGTAGTGTCTACGACCTCGAGTAGACCGGCTATGCTTCATGAGTCATAGGACTTCGGTACAAGTCGAGTAGTTGGAATCTACTCGCGAGATAGGCTTGGGACACACGGGTTCGGTTGAGTGATGTGAGATCATTTTAGTAATGAAAATGAGACTAGGCAGGGGCTAGGGCGCAGCAAGAGGGAGTCTTGTGTGCGCAGCCCTGTCCGTGTCGATTGAGAACCGAGCCGTGTGCGGCCCACGCTGATCAAGTTTGAACGTACCGAAGGCATATCGGATATATGGGCCCCGATAAACCGATGTAGCCTAAACCTACGGGCGTCGAGGCATAGCACACCGATTTATAGGTGTAGGTTGAGGGCAGCAAGGTGGAAATCTGCCAACGGGCATAGAGAGATGCTCCGTGTGGGGAACCTCCTGCTCGTTTCGGTGCGACCGGTTCGACGTTTGGGCTGTTGGGTGAAAGGTTGTCCCGTACGACATCGAGTGAGCGTGCTGTGCAGCTCCACGGATGGGCATACGTGACGTGCTCTTTGGGTTTCCCTGCAGGTGTATATCGAGTCGATTCGCCGTCCCTCGCGGTGAAGAGTACCACTTGGTCACTGAGTCGTGACGTAGATTAATGGATGAAATATGTTGATTCAATGTTGCTAATTGATATAATTGTATTGCTACATGTGTGCCACCAAATACTGCTTACTAAATTTAAGATTTCATGAACTGTTAACTTGTTTCTAAAAGATGAACTAAGGATGAACTTGTAGGCGTGTCCTTTTGCTGAAATGTTACTATCCCATGTCCATTGTACCCCTCATGTAGAGTTTCATGCTTAGGTGAGTCGGTTAAGCCTTGCTGAGCCTTTGTGCTCACGGTTGCTGCTTAAGTGTTTTTCAGGTGAGGAGCCACCCACGGACTCGGGGTACGAGTCCACCGGCGAGGGTTACCCTCCGTCGGGGACCACGGCTGAGTGGGAGCCGTACACGCCGCGCTGAGCTGAGGAGTGCAGCTAGTGTGGGTTGCCCTAGGGCTGGGCAACCAACTTTTGCTAAATAGGCGGGCGTGAGTTGTATAGTGTAGACTTCCGCTGTGTAATATAAGCAATAGTTTGTAACTGAGAAATGTACTACTTTGTACATTCAGTGTGTTTTCCCATGTAATATAATGTGTTCTTATGACGTGTGCTGTCGGGTGTCGCATCGCGCGGCACCACCCTCTGCGATCCTGGATGAGCGGATTCCGGTCCGCCACAGTTAGCTGCAGCGAGAGCGCTACTGTACAATCCGCCCGCTGGGGACGCGCCTCAGGCAGCGACCCAGCAGTGGATCCGCGAGGTAGACCGTCTCGTCGTCGCCGCCGCAAACCTTCGACCTCGGTGGGGACGACGCTCTGGCCAACCGGTCATGTCGCTGATGCACGCACCATTGGATGGCGAGCAGACGGCAGATTCCAGCTCTACCAGCCCCCAATCAACAGATCTGAGGACAGAGCTGGAGCGGTGTCACCTGGGTCAAGATGCCCGGGTGTACCTCGAGCGACGCTGAGAAAGGCGTCTCCACCAAGAGGCTAACGACAGCATGACGTCGGCCTCGACCCAGCCTGAAGAGCAGACCTTCGCCACGCGATCTCTGCCCCAGGCCTGCGCCGTGCAGAATATGCCACAGTCATATGTCCTGCATATGGCGCCCCCGGCCTATGGTGCAGCCTTGCCCATGCCGGGGCACGCGGTGCTCAGTGCGAAACAAGCATTCGCGGCACCAGAACCTGCGGCTACAGAAACAGGGTGTGCGGCCCTCGCGCCCCACCTTCGCTTCGCAAAGTGGCCGCGCAAGTTTCGGCCGCACCTGCCCGAGAAGTACGACGGCAGCGTCAACCCGGCGGAGTTCCTCCAGATGTACTCCACCGCCGTACTTGCCGCAGGAGGGAATGAAGCCGTCATGGCCAATTACTTCCCTGTCGCCTTGACTGGCCCAGCTCGGTCTTGGCTCATGAACCTCCCCCAGGGTTCCGTAACTTCCTGGGGAGAGATTTGCCGGCAGTTCATAGCCAACTTCGGCAGTTCCTACACCCGGCCTGGCATGGAGCTCGACCTCCACGCCATCCAACAACAACCTGGGGAGTCGCTGCGCTCTTTCATCCAGCGGTTCTCCCAGGTGCGGAATACCATCCCACACATTCAAAATGCTTCTGTGGTGGTGGCGTTCCGGCAAGGCGTCCGAGACAAGAAGATGCTTGAGAAACTCGCGACCAGGGAGGTCCGCGATGCCTCAGAGCTCTTCAGCTTGGCGGACAAGTGCGCCAGAGCAGCCGAAGGACGGAACTGGCACTCACGGCCGTCCTCCGAGTCAGGAGGGCTGCCCGGATCTGGTTCTACTCCCTATGGAGGCAGCAGGAAGACCAAGAGCCGAGGCAGAAGCAAGATAAGACCACCGGCCGTGATCCCAGTCATCACTGCAGCGACGCTCAGTGGGGCTCGGGGGCCGCGCCCTGACAAGAGGCAGCGAAAGTCACTGATCCCGGAAGATAGCCAGGACAACATGTGCCCCGTGCACGGCAGCTGTCGCCATACTACTGCCGAGTGCCGGGAGATCCGAAGGCTCACAGAGCGCTTCTGCAAGGGGAAGCGGCAGCGGGCTGATGCCCTGCCCTCCCGTCCAAAGGAAGACGAACAAGGGGTGGATGTTCCAGACAACATCGACCACCCAGAGGAGATCCAGGAGTCTCAGCGTGTCGTGAAGGCGGCACGCAATCATGAGGACTCCGGCTCCAGTGACGATGAGCGTCGGAAGAAGCTCTACGTCATATACGGCGGGTCCGCCGACCCCTCGTCCCGAAGCGCAGTCAAGACTCTGCGCCGAGCGGTAGCGTCGGTGGCGCCACTCCCAAGTGCTGCACCGCACCTTAAGTGGATGGGGACCCCCATCAGCTTTGACGCCACCGATTGCCCCAGGAACATGGCTGGGGCCGGCCAACTGTCGCTCCTGGTGGCCCCTACCATCGCCAACGTGAGAATGTACCATGTTTTGGTAGATGGAGGGGCTGGGCTGAACCTCATCAGCCGTGCAGCTTTCCAGAAGCTGCAGGTCCCGATGGCCAAGCTCACCCCGTCGAGCCCGTTCTCAGGGGTAGGGCCGGGACAGGTTATCCCCTACGGCAACATTAGTCTCCCGGTGACCTTTGGGGCTCCGGACAGATATCGAACAGAGTACATTCTGTTCGACGTAGCGGAGATAGACCTCCCCTTCAACGCCATAATCGGCAGGCCAGCCCTGTACCGGTTCATGGCTGTAGCTCACTACGGCTACCTCGTCCTGAAGATGCCAACACCGACGGGCGTTCTCAGGATTCGCGGGGACCGCACTGCTGCAGTGTCGGCCCTAGAGAAGCTCCAAGCGCTCGCAACAGCTGGGGCATCAGCCCCCGGCAATACGGAGCCGGACCAGCTCCGCCCGAGCGCACGTCACTGTGCTTCCACCACAGCACCCCGGGTGCAACCTCTCGACGAGGACGGCGTCCCCTTAAAGGTCGTCCAAGTCGGCGCCGAAGCTACCCAGACCACCCGGGTAGCCGGGGGCCTGGATAGCAAATAGGAAGGCGCGCTCGTCACCTTCCTCCGGCACAACGTCGACGTGTTTTCATGGCAGCCGTCGCAGATGCCGGGGATCCCCACGGAGGTGATCGAGCACCACTTGAAAGTCTTCCCCGACGCCCGGCCGGTTCAACAGAAGCCCCGCAAGCAGTCCATCGAGCGGCAAAACTTCATCCGTGAAGAAGTCAAGAAGCTGCTGGACGCAGGCTTCATACGGGAGGTCCACCACCCCCGATGGTTGGCGAACCCCGTCATTGTCCCGAAGGCCGGCGGGAAGCTCCGGATATGCATCGACTACACCAGTCTCAATAAGGCATGTCCCAAAGATCCATTCCCTCTCCCTAGAATAGATCAAATAGTAGACTCAACGTCAGGCTGTGATATGCTGTGCTTCCTAGACGCCTACTCGGGTTTCCATCAGATCCCCATGTCTAGGGAGGACGAGGAGCACACCTCCTTCATCACAGTAGACGGCCTTTATTGCTATGTGTCTATGCCTTACAGCCTAAAGAATGCACTCCCCACTTTTGTGCGGGTGATGCACAAAACCTTTGGGGAGTTAATAAGAGACCTAGTTGAGGTGTATGTCGATGACATAGTTGTCAAGGTCAAGCAGGGTTCATCCTTACTAGATAACCTAGCTCTAGTCTTTGACAAGTTGCGCTCTACGCGCACCAAGCTGAACCCAGATAAATGTGTGTTCGGCGTATCCTCTGGGAAGCTCTTAGGGTTCCTGGTCTCGCACCGAGGGATTGGGGCCAACCCCAGAGAAGATCAAGGCCATCGACTTGATGCGGCCCCCTGTCCGCGTCAAGGATGTTCAGAGACTCAGGGGATGTCTAGCCGCGCTGAGTCGGTTTATACCGAGGCTAGCAGAGTGGGCACTCCCTTTCTTTAAGCTCCTGCGCAAGTCAGGCCCCTTTGCCTGGACCGACGAAGCAGAAGGGGCTTTCCAGGAGTTGAAGCGACTCCTGACGACCCTACCTATCATGGTAGCCCCTGAGCCCGGGGAGCACTTGCTGCTCTACATAGCGGCGACAACAGAAGTAGTGAGTATGGTCCTTGTCGCGGAGCGGCCAGACCCCTCTCCCTCGCAACCTGCTCCGGTAGCAGAAGACAGACGCCAGGGAGCCCCGCAGGGCCAAGGCGGTCTCCCGGACCCCCTGGAGGTCCAAGTCGACCTCCCGGAGGCCTAGGACGGCCTCCCGGACCCCCAAGATAAATCTCCAGGGTCCAATTGGGATCTCCCGGAGGTCCCTCAAGACCCCCCGGAGCTCCCAGATGATCAAGAAAGCTTAAGGGCCTCCGGGTCCCAGTTCCCGGAGGCCCCCGTAGGTCCACCCACCTCCAGCGGGCCGGGGCCAATGGACAAGGAGCTCCCAAGCCTAAGAGAGAGAGTCCGAACCATACAGAGGCCTGTCTACTACATCAGCGAAGTACTTCATGAGGCCAAGACAAGGTACCTAGAAGTCCACAAGCTGCTGTATGCGGTGCTCGTGGCCTCCAGGAAGCTCCGCCATTACTTCCAGGCCCACCGGGTCTCGGTAGTCACCTCGTATCCGCTGAAGACAATTCTTCACAGCCCCCATGCGACTGGCAACGTTGCTAAATGGGTGGCGGAGCTGGCGGAGCTTGAGCTGGACTTCCTCCCACGTCATGCAGTCAAGAGCCAAGCACTGGCTGACTTTGTGGCGGAGTGGACACCAACGAAGACTGACCCAGGGGGCCATGAAGGCGGTGAGCCAGAGCCCAAAGCTCCGGTATTCACCGAACCCCACTGGACACTCTTCTTCGACGGCTCCTCGCGAAAGCAGGGGGCCGGTGCCGGCGTACTGCTCCTCATGCCATCAGCGGAACAGTTTGGGTATATGGTGCGTCTAAATTTCAAGGCAACCAACAACATGGCGTAGTATGAAGCACTAATCTTTGGCCTGCAGACAGCCCTGTCTTTAGGCGCTCGCCAGTTGTTGGCACAGGGCGACTCCCAACTGGTCATCAAGCAAGTCAAGGGCGAATGCTCCTGCAATGACCCGCAGCTAGCTGTGTATCTGCTTCACGTACAGATGTTGGAGAAAGAATTCCTCGCTTTGGACCTGCATCACGTACCGCGCGCTGGTAATGCCGCAGCTGACAACCTTTCAACGAAGGCTTCCACCGGAGCCCCCGCGCCCGAAGGAGTTTTCGAGAGGACGTTGCTGTGGCCTACAGCCCGGCCCGCCGAGCCGGGCGAAGGGGGCTTGACCAGCACCTCGAAGCTGGCGGTCCCGGTGGCCCTACAGCCATGGATGCCGCCAAGGATCGTAAGCGTCACTGGGGACTCCGTGCAACCCAGCGCTCAAGATCCAGAAGCTCAAGTCAGACCCGATGCATGGATCACGGAGATCCGGGACTACTTGAAGGACAATATCCTCCCTGATGAACATGCAACCGCTGAACGGATTGTGCGTATGGCTAAGAGGTACGCGCTGGTAGAGGGGGATCTCTACCGGCGTGGCGCCAACCACATCCTATTGCGGTGCATAACCCAGGGGGAAGGCTGTGACTTGCTCGCTGAGATCCATGGAGGCGAATGTGGAAGTCATTCTTCCTCACGCACGCTTGTCGGTAAAGCCTTCCGGCATGGCTTCTACTGGCCGACAGCACTCCAGGATGCCATCAAGCTGGTCGAGAGCTGCAAGGCGTGCCAGTTCCACGCCAAGCAGATCCATACACCGGCTCAGGCGGTACAGATGATCCCGCCCTCTTGACCGTTTGCCGTATGGGGGCTGGACATCCTGGGACCATTTCCCAGATCCGTCGGGGGATTCCGGTACCTCTATGTCGCCATCGACAAGTTCACCAAGTGGCCGGAAGCTACACCAGTTGTCACCATCAACAAACAATCCGCAGTAAAGTTCATTAAGTCTATTGTCTGCCGGTTCGGGGTCCCAAACAGGATCATCACTGACAACGGGACCCAGTTCACCAGCGCAGCATTCCAAGACTACTGCGAGGATCTTGGTATTCAGGTATGCTATGCCTCTGTCGCCCACCCGAGGAGCAATGGGCAAGTTGAGAGGGCCAACGCGGAGATTCTCCGGGGCCTTAAGACTCGCACCTTCGCCAGACTGAAGAAAAATGGTGCCAATTGGGTAGATGAGCTTCCGAGCACACTATGGGCTAACCTGACATCCCAGAGCCGGGCCACCGGAGAGACACCCTTCTTCATGGTGTATGGGGCTGAAGCTGTACTTCCCCCAGAAATCACCATGAAGTCTCACCGTGTCCGGGCTTACGACGAAGCCATGCAGGACAACCTCCGGCGTGGAGAAATCGACCTCGTTGACGATGTCCGATTACATGCGGCACTCCGTAACGCGCGTTACAGACAGGCGCTTCGGCGCTACCACCAGAGGTCTGTTGTGACACCCTCATCTCGGGTGTCAGCATATGTTCATGTTATGAAGAAGAAAAACATTTTTAGAAAAGAGGGAACGGAAACAAGTATTAAAAGGATAGCCAGTAAAGCTCTCCGAGAGCACCGAAGGCAATTTCCACGACCAGCAGACCACGTGGCGTGTTCGGAACTCATTCCCGAGAGATTGGGAGAGGTCCGACGCTAAACTGGATACGTGGCAGGCTCGGGGGTCACCTCCGGAATTGGAAAGAGGTCCGACCCTATGGGACGCGTGTTGCCCGTGGAGCTAGCCTCTGCGGAAGAAGCAAAGGCATTTTTCATGGGACGCATGTCACCTTCGGAGCTAGTCCTCGCGGAAGTCAGGGGACCAGTCGCACGGGATACGTGTTAATTTCGGAACCCATCTCCGAGAAGTCCGGATCTATTGAACACGTGTTGCCACCGGAGCTTATGTCCGGAGGTCCGTCGCTGCTGAACACGTGTCGACCTCGGAGCATGTCCCTGAGGGAAGGAAAGGCGGAAAGACCGGCACCCACACGTGGCGTGCGCAGAGCTCACCTCCGAAGAAGAGGGAGGTCTCGATCGATTGACACGCGGCACGACCGGAGCTCGTCTCTGTGGGAGAAGAGATACCAGGCTCGGAAGGACACGTGGAGCCTCCGGAGCTCATCACAACGGAGGTAACGAGTTTTGGAGCGGCTGTTACGCGTAAGGACACCGGTACGCAACGGGAACCGATCTAAAATCCACGATCCTTACCGAAGATAAGACGTCAGGATCTAACAAAGATCTGAATAAGACTCTTATTCGGAATCCAATCAGATTAGGACTCTTCTCTTCCTGATTATAAATAGAACCCAAAACCTCTGGCCGAAATCACGAACTTCTCTTTCAACTCCTGAGCCGACGACTTAGCGCTCTAGCCCTAACTCGCCGAGCAAAACATCGCCGAAGCGCAACAAGGGAGATCATCGGAGAAGAACCGAGTGGTCTGAGGAGGACCTCGAAGACAATAAGAGCGTGAGGTAGGACTTCAATACCACCTTACGACATCATGTTGTTCATCTCTTGCATCTGTTCTTCAATTCCTTTCGAACAGAATCTTTCTCGTGGGCAGATCACTCGATGATCAGTTTGATCTAAAGACAAGATCATCGCCACGACCACCATTGATCCGAATACCTCTGACCATGCAATCCATGCAAGAACACCAGATCAATCTAATAGAACTAATCATAGGATAGCATGCATGTGCATCATCGCATCTAGTTTAGGGTTTGTGTATGATATTGATTATGCACGTGAATCCTACATAGCAGAACAAGCTCAGGACGCTGTGTACGACGAGCTGCAGCAACAAAGTTTTGAGAATCAAGAACAACCGGAACCGCAAGAACAAGGCAAGTGCTCCTTGACCATGTTGATCCTATGTTTTGGGTAAAACGATTTTGTTTTGCGAAAAGGTGTGTGTGCTGAGTCAAACATGATGGGAAACCCTTTTATAGGAGTTTACTAGTTTTGATTAAACCATCCTTGTCACCTGGGAAGTTTTATGAGTCGGGTATGGTTTTTGTTTTATGCTTCGCTGAGTCCATGGGATTGGGAAGCGAGATAGATGTGTCTAGCTAACTGCACTCATAATAATAATGAGAAACTGATGTTAATAATGAACATGGATCGGAGGGGGATCTAGGCAAGCCTGGGTTTGTGTATGAGGTAGCATGAGATGGTGGTTTTACTTGCCGTAGATCTAAGGACCGGTTCATGCATGCACATGCCAGGATAACAGTGCCACCACAAGGCCAAGTATGGGTGCGGCTTAGCTGAGTAATTAGGTAAGTTGCTAGAGTGTTATGGACTGTGGAAGGCGCGGGGAATGGGAGTCGAGTGAGGACTGCCCTGGGAACTGCATGGCACAAGAGGGGGCCCGTGGGTGGGAGAATTGAAGATTCTAGCCTGCCGGTGAAACCTTAGTGAGTCCATACATCTAGTAACCCCTTTGTAAAGGCTATTTTGTGATCTCTTGACCATACACCGACGGTTTTGTACTGGTATAATGGAGGTTCTGCAGTCGCTGACGGGTGACGAAATCACAAACTTGTGGGTAAAGAGGTGCAAACTCTGCAGAGTCAAAAACTATCATGATAGCCGAGCTTACGGTCACGAGCACCTGGCTAAACTGCCATGATTAGATGGGATGGTTATTGGAATGGTTATTGGGAAGGTTCTTGGTTATAGTTATTGGTTTGGTTATGGTTTGGTTTGGGACTGTGGAGTCCGGGAGATGAGATGGTTGCATGACTAGTGGGTCATGACATGAGATTGGTCTCGGTGCGAGACGAGGTTGTTCATAAGGTGAGATGGTAGCGAATACGAGGAGGTATTCGTGAGTATGGGTAAAAGATTGGTTAATGTTTGGATGGAACGCGGGAAGTGATGGAGGTATGTTGGTAATTTCATACATGCTGGGACTACATTTATCTAAAGTTAAGTTGTTGTTTTATCATGATTTTATAAATTTGCTTTTCTGCAAATAAGCTTTTTATATCTACCTTGTTTATGAGCTGCATATCATGTATTATTCCCGCACTTGCTGAGTACATCATTGTGCTCAAACTTGCATTATTATTTCTTCATCAACAGCAAGAGAAGGCTACTATGAAGATCGAGTAGAGCATTATGGCGTGTGATCTGTTCTCAACCTTGCCTGTGGAGGGAATAGAGATGGAGCCACTTCTGCTTAGTTTTGCTTCCACATTAGTTTTTGCTTCTGCATTTAAATAAGATTTCCGCTGCGTAGAAATAAGGACTTCCGCTGTGAGCATGAGTCCAAGACTCATGAGGTGTTGTAATAAACTATGTTATTCGTGGTAATATATAATCTGAATTCAGTTTGTGGAACGTTTGTGTATGTGTGATAAACATCCTGGGCACACATATGCATTAGTTCTCGGTTCCGTGGTTTTCCACAGAATTGAGGGCGTCACAGATTGGTATCAGAGCCACGGGTTGACAGTAGGTTACACGCCTAAGATAGAAGCCTTAGATTAATATTAGAATCACAGGTTAACAGCAAGTTACACCCCTAAATAGAAGCTACGCGGACCAAAGGAAGCATCCTAGGATGAATAGCTTAGATTGGCCTTGAAACCACCTTGGCATAGGAAACCATCCTTGAATAGGAGTTGAGTGGGCCCTTGTGATTATTATTTGTGAATATGTGCTTAGTGTGAGTTGTGGGACGTCTTAAACACGTTGTCCATATCCACATGTAAGAAGAAAGAGGAGTGAAATGCTTCGGCACTTGATCACATCCTCATAAGGACTAATATATATAGTCCAACTCACCTTGATGCATATAGTTGAAAGGACCTATCTAACCTTCTATTCTATTTTGTTCCCCCTCACAGATGGTGAGAGGAAACGCTAGCCGAAGGAATGTCCAGGAAGATGACCACGAGGAAATTCCTGCTAACCCCGGAGCTGGCAAAAACAACCTAGAAAGGTTGATGGCCATGCAAAACCAGCTTATGCAAACCATGACCCAAACTTTGGGTCAGTTGCAGGCCAACCAACACCCCGTTCCGGCACCACCGCCACCACCACCGCCGGCTCATAACAGGCTGGGAGAGTTCATGAGGACTCGACCACCCACCTTTGCTCAAGCAAGCGATCCAATGGAGGCCGATGATTGGTTGAAATCCATGGAGAAAAAGCTTGCCATTGTTCAGTGCAACGACCGAGAGAAGGTTCTCTTTGCGTCGCACCAACTGATGGGAGCAGCTGCTGACTGGTGGGATGCCTTGAGCAACGCCCATGCCAACCCGGAGACAATCACTTGGACTGAGTTCAAGGAAAGTTTCCGCTCCCACTACATCCCTGTTGGCGTAATGATGATCAAGAGGCAGGAGTTTGAAGGTCTCCGCCAAGGACAGAAAAGTGTGAACGAATATCTCAACAAGTTCATACAACTGTCCCGGTATGCCCCCGAAGATGTCAACTCAGATCAGAGGAAGCAGTACCTGTTCATGAGAGGGTTGAACAATGAGATCCATGTTCAGCTCCTCAACAATGACTATGTAAGCTTCCAGAAGCTGGTTGATAAGGCTATTGTGGTGGAAAACAAGATCCAAGAGATCGAGCGCGAGTGCAAAAGGAAGATCCCATACCAGCCCCAAGGGAGCAACGTACGACCTAGATACATGCCCCCTGCGCCGCAGTATGGATCGACCACTCCTACGTACCGCCCTGGTCAGCCACCACAGCAACGGCTCGTCGCACCGGCACCTCGTGTGCCCATGCCTCCTGCGCCCCGGCCTAACAATGGCGCTCCTGTTCAAAACCCCCGCCCCAACGTACCTGCTGCCGTAGGCAACAGGGCATGCTTTGCATGCGGGGAAGTAGGCCACTTCGCTAACCAGTGTCCGAAGAGAGGCCCTGGACAGCAAGGTAACGTGCCCAAGCAGAATGTAACACCCCAAAATTTTGATTCAAAACCTTAAAATCATGTTAAGAGGGGAATTTAAAAATTTTTGGACGTGTTGCATGTTTTGCAAAAATTCAAATTCAAACTGGAATTCAAATTAAACTCAAATCAGAAAAGAAATGGAAAAAGAAAAAGAGAAAACAGAAAAAAAACGGCCAGTGGGCCGAAACCCACCAGCCGGCCCAACTTACCCCGCGCCAGCCCGCAGCCGCGCGCCCGCGTTTTCTCACGCTGACAGGCCTGACCCACCCGGGCTTCGTCTTCCACCTCGCGCCGCGCCGGACTCTCTCTCACCGAATCCAAACCGATCGGAACTGCTGCGGATCACAGCCGAATTTCCCTCGAGGAGGAAACGGACATGATCTAAACCACCCCGCCACCCTCTCCCGTCTATAAAAACCCTGGCCCCGTTCTGTTTTTCCCACGCGATCGCCGATTTTTACTCCGGTGAGAACCGAGACTTCTCCGGTGAATTCCGGCCGATCTAAGCTCGGAAACTCCGATCTAACTCGCTGGTCTTGATCCACCGCCTCCGGGGAACCTTGCAGGTGCAGAAAACTCGGTGACTTGCGGTGTAAACACAGCGCCGACGAGCTTCGCCGTGGTTTTGCCTCGGACCTCGCCGCCGATCACCTCCCAGGACCTCCGAGCTCAAGAAAACCCCCGAGGTGAGATCCCCGACCTCCCCTATACCGATCTATGCCATAAGATCACAGTTCTAGGCAGAATTCTCGAGGATCCGAAAGTTTCTGGCGAGATCGCCGCTTCCCGCCGCCGTGCGCCGCCGGCAGCGCCGCCCGCGCTCGATCAGAGCGACGTGGCCGCTTGTGCGCCGTTTATTTTAAATCGCACGGTGGGGTTTAAACCCCCGCGTACCGGTTTGATGTTATAATCTCGGCCGTCGGTTTAAAATCGGACGGTCCACGTCAGCCCCGCGTTATAAAGACTGGAAATCTTACGTGCTACCCCCTGGGGTTCTCGGGAAATAAGAGCTAGCCCCGGAAACTTCTGATCTAGCCCCTGGAACTCCAGAAAATCATGTAAATTCATTTAAAAATCAGTTTTAGCCCCTGGACTTAATAAAAATTAGGAAAAACACCTCTGATAAGTGTAGCTAGACCCCTGGAAATTTTGAAAATAGTATTATAGACCCTGTAGTGGGGTGAGTTTATTTTTTAGCCCTGTTTAGTATTCAATTTAGGAAATTGAATATGTAACTAGTGTTTAAAAATTAAAAAGTGGGACAAACATATTGTCAAAATTAAGTTAAAGACTTTTTCAGTGTTTAGGAAATTTTGGAGTGAGATAAAAACATATTTTGAACTGAATTGAATCTTTTTAATTTATTATTCACAATTAGGGACACATTTTTAAGTAATAAATAGTTTTAGAAAATAGGGAAAATAATTATGAAATAGTTTACATCAGAGGCAAAGGTCAAAATATGTTATTAAATTATTTAGGACCAGAACCTATTCTGTTTAGATGATGTGTATTACTAATTTCATAATAAAATACACAATTATGCATAGGAATATAAATCTGAAAATATAGCAACTAGTAAATGATAAATGGAGTTTCTAAAATCCAAAGAGTTCAGTTTAGGGTTGGTAGAAATTATGAAGGCACATATGGGGAAGAAAAATACTTTTCATACACACTTGGTAGTGAAAAGGTGTAGTAGTTGAATATAAGAAATTTATTGGAAACTCATATATATAGTATGTAAGTATAAATGTGGACACAAAAGTAGGAATCATATACACATGGTTAAAAGTGCATGCAAGCCACAACTCAACACACATAAAGTAACCACAACACATATAATGGTAAAGAACTTTCATAAATGTGAATGTGTGGTTTGTATGAAGTAGAAGTGTGAACTATGTTTTATGATTGTTGTTTTTCTTTTGCTATGTGTGATGGTATGATGTAGAACCTGCTCAAGAGCAAGTTATTCCTTTCCAAGACCAGGACTACCCATTTCAAGAGCAGCAAGAAGGAGGCAAGTGTCCTTGACCACTTTGATCCTATGCTAGGATGTGTAGATAGAATTATTTGCATTGTCAAGTTAAATATGAAACCCATGCTAGGAAGTTTCCCTAGAATTGCATCACCTTGTTTCCTTGTAGCTTGGGTTGGGATTTATTTTATCATGTCATTTATTATTATGCATATGCTTAGCCATGCTTAGAATGGGAGATTTGGGATATGAGATCATCAGTTTATATTACCATACTCTTGAATGAGATATTATGAGTTATGTAGAGGTAGGGATCAAGGCAAGTTGGATGTTTTGGTTGTGTGCTGGGTGCACGAGACTCGGGTTTGTGTTTAGTACTTGCCTGGATCCTAAGGACCAGTTCATGGAGCATGTAACCTGGCTTTACAGTGCCAACCACATGCTGAGATGGGGCAGCTTGGCCAATTAATTAGGTGTATCCCCGGCGTAGTATTGGTGTGTTGGATGGTGCGGAGAATAGGTGTCAACTGGACTACCATATGAACTGCAAGGCTCAAGAGGGGGCCACTGCAGCGGGGTTGGAGCCTCTTGTATGCTGTTAGGGGTGAAACCTCAGTGGGCCCACGCTCGTCGGGAATCCCTATGTAAAGGATTCGTAGTGATCTCCTGGCTACACACCTGGGAAGTGTGAATGTGGTTCGTAGTCACTGGCATAATGGAGGTTCTTTTAGTCCACCCGGCAACGGGGGATGAAATCACTACATGTGGGTACAGTGGTACAAACTCTGCAGAGTCAAAACTGTCATGACAGCCGTGCTCACGGTCAAGAGCGGCTTGGACTTATTCATGATTAGAGGGTTGATGGTTTTGGAAGTTGTGAATGTTAAGCGGGAAGCTTAACATCGGAAATGATGATATGGTTATTTGATTATGATGAGGGTATGGGAGCTTGGGACCATTTCATCTATGTAGTAATGTAGGTGCTTAAAAAGCTAAGGTGATAGGAATTAATTGCATAGTGTTTTAACCATGAGTTCAACCTCTCCTTGTTCTAGCCATGCATGATATAATTTTCCCACACATGCTGAGTACCCTTGGTACTCAACCTTGCATATTTGTTGGTTTATATTGCTGCTCAGGTCAAGACAATGAGGTGGTGTATAATGACCAAGACTTTGGACCCGAAGAAGGTTTCTAGGTTCATGGAGACCCCCGGGCAACGCCTGTGATGGAGCCCTAAAGAATAATATTCCGCTGCTAGTTTATTTACTTGTGATGAACTTATTATTATCCATCGAGACATTTGCTATGTAAGACATAATTATATTAGACACCTGGCTTGTAATAAATGATGCTTCACTATTTATCATCACATGTATGAGAAAATGATCCTGGCATACATGTGTTATTCACTTGGTCGTTCTTCGGAAAAACCGGGTGTGACAGAGGTGGTATCAGAGCCAAGGTTGCCCGTAGGAACGTGGACCTAGGTAGAAATGGATGTATTTAAGGGCCCTATTTTCTTAAAAACTATTTTCCAAGGTGTGGGTTGAAAAGTGTTATTTAAGGAGTCATTTTCTTCATCTTACCCCAACTTTCATTCAAAATAGGATTTTTGTTTGAGAGTTTATCTAACCTAATTTTAAATTCTTTTTGTTTTAGATGGTTCGCATGATTCGCACCGCTCGCAAGTCCACAGGAGGGAGAGTTCCCGTAGTAGCCCTTGCCGAAAGAGAGGAGAGTCGTCCGGTGACGTACCTTTCCGACGGATTGGCAGTAGGAGGCTTATTGCGTCGTCTTCGGCGTATGCTCGAAGCCGCCGGCAATACGGGCAAGCTAATTATCCACTATAACTCCACCAGGACCATCCGTGAGAAGAGGGAAGAATGGAGCTCAGAGATGAGGATTATACACGAAAATCAGCTGCTTAAGATTCACCACTCTCCAGCTTGTCGGGCAACACAGGTCGATGCGGAGAAAGATGTCACCTGGGAGGCCATCAGCTGCCAGAGTCACATCTATCGTCGCCACTTGGACAAAACTGAGTACATGTATGTCCTCCAACGTGAGAGTGGTACCACGGAGAACAAGTACCCATTGCCTCGCATTGAAGACTTGTTTGATCAGTTGAGGGGAGCTTGTGTGTTCTCGAAAATTGATCTCAGGTCGGGATACCACCAACTCAAGATAAGGCAATCTAATATTCCCAAGACAGCTTTCGTATCTCGGTACGGACTGTATGAATACACTGTCATGCCTTTCGGGCTAACCAATGCCCCGGCATACTTCATGTATCTCATGAACAAGGTATTCATGGAATATCTGGACAAATTTGTGGTGGTTTTCATAGATGACATTCTCGTCTTCTCCAAAGATGAAGAGGAACATGAGAAACATCTAAGGTTGGTGTTGCAGAGGCTGAGAGAACACCAACTATATGCCAAGTTGAGCAAGTGTGAGTTTTGGCTGAAGATAGTTCCCTTTTTAGGACATATAATCTCGGAGGGAGGAATCTCCGTAGATCCCGCCAAAATCGAGGATATACAGAAGTGGAAGACCCCTGAAAATGTCGGGGAAGTTCGAAGCTTTTTGGGATTGGCTGGATACTATCGACGGTTTATTGAGGGATTCTCCAAGATCTCGAGACCTCTCACCAAACTGTTGGAGAAGGGAATCACATTCACCTGGACGCCACAGTGCGAGACGAGCTTTCAGGAGCTAAAGAAGAGATTGACAACAGCCCCAGTGTTGGTTATGCCAGATATGCAGAAGAATTTCACCGTGTACTGCGATGCCTCTGGAAATGGGTTGGGATGTGTTCTCATGCAAGAAGGGCATGTCGTGGCATATGCATCCCGGCAGCTTCGGAAGCACGAGAAGAACTATCCTACACATGACCTAGAACTAGCCGCAGTGGTACACGCGTTGAAAATTTTGCGGCACTATTTGATGGGGAAGAGGACAGAGATATATATGGATCATAAGAGTTTGAAGTACATATTCACACAGCCAGACCTCAACCTCAGACAAAGGAGATGGCTAGAGTTAATCAATGACTTTGATGTGGGCATCAACTATCATCCCGGGAAAGCAAACGTCGTGGCCGATGCTTTGAGTCGGAAAGTGCAGGTCAATAAGTTGAGCTTGAAGGACATGCCTGCAGAATTGAAGGACGAGGTTATAAGGCTCAATCTATGTCTAGTAAATAGTAGTGAAGCCATCGCCATGGAAGTGGACTCCACACTCGAGCGAGACATACGCGAGGGCCAAAAGAATGATGAGAAGATACAGGAAATCAGGCAACTCATCAAGGAAAATAAAGCTCAAGGTTTCAGAGAGGATGAACAAGGTACGGTGTGGCACGGGAAAAGGATCTGTGTGCCAGAAGTAAAGGAGATCCGTGAATTAATTTTGAAGGAGGCTCACGATTCCGACTATTCCATTCATCCTGGGAGTACGAAGATGTACCAGGACCTTAAGAGCAGGTATTGGTGGTATGGCATGAAGCGAGACGTCGCGGAACATGTTGCCCTATGTGACACATGTCAGTTGGTGAAAGCAGAACATCAACGACCCGCGGGATTATTGCAACCACTCAAAGTGCCTGAATGGAAATGGGAAGAAATCAGCATGGATTTTGTCGTGGGATTGCCTAGGACCCAATCCGGGTATGATTCAATATGGGTCATCATTGATAGGCTAACCAAGGTAGCTCATTTCATCCCCGTGAAAGAAAGCTACAGCGGATCCAAATTGGCAGAATTGTACATGTCAAGGATCGTGTGTTACCATGGAGTGCCAAAGAAGATAGTGTCGGACCCAGGGACACAGTTCACCTCGAGGTTTTGGCAGAAGTTGCATGAAACCATGGGAACCCATCTGAACTTCAGCTCTGCCTATCATTCCAAAACTGACGGGCAGACGGAAAGAACCAATCAGATCCTTGAAGATATGTTAAGAGCATGTGCACTCAAAAACAATAGGAGTTGGGACAAGAACTTACCGTATGTGGAGTTTTCCTATAACAACAGCTATCAAGCTAGTATGAAGATGTCACCGTTTGAAGCTTTGTATGGAAGGAAGTGCAGAACTCCCCTATTTTGGAACCAAACAGGAGAAAGTAAAGTGTTTGGTCCAGAAGTGCTACAAGAAGCCTAGGCGAAGGTGAGGGAGATTCGCAACAACTTGAGGATAGCACAGACACGCCAAAAGAGCTATGTCGATGTACGAAGAAGAGAGCTCGTTTTCAATGTGGGAGACTATGTTTATCTCAAGGTGTCCCCTATCAGAGGACTTCGTCGGTTCAAGGTGAAAGGGAAGTTGTCACCTCGATACATCGGACCCTTTCAAGTTTTGGAAAGGAAAGGCGAAGTGGCATATCAACTAGAGTTACCGGTTCATCTTTCGGATGTGCACGATGTATTCCATGTGTCACAACTCAAGAAATGTCTGAGGACGCCTGAAGAAGTGTAACCCATGAATGAAGTGGATGTAGCTGAGGATTTGTCTTATGCCGAGCAACCATACAAGATTTTGGAGACAATGGAACGCCTCACCAGAAATAAAAGAATCCGGATGTGCAAGGTGCAGTGGAAGCATCACTCAGAACAGGAAGCCACCTGTGAGCGGGAAGATGAGCTCAAGGCACAATTTTCGGAATTGTTTTCTTAGAAACACCAATCTCGAGGACGAGATTTCTTTTAAGGGGGGTAGAGCTGTAACACCCCAAAATTTTGAGTCAAAACCTTAAAATCATGTTAAGAGGGGAATTTAAAAATTTTTGTACGTGTTGCATGTTTTGCAAAAATTCAAATTCAAACTGGAATTCAAATTAAACTCAAATCAAAAGAAATGGAAAAAGAAAAAGAGAAAACAGAAAAAACCGGCCAGTGGGCCAAAACCCACCAGCCGGCCCAACTTACCCCGCGCCAGCCCGCAGCCGCGCGCCCGCGTTTTCTCACGCTGACAGGCGGGACCCACCCGGGCTTCGTCTTCCACCTCGCGCCGCGCCGGACTCTCTCTCACCGAATCCAAACCGATCGGAACTGCTGCGGATCACAGCCGAATTTCGCTCGAGGAGAAAACGGACATGATCTAAACCACCCCGCCGCCCTCTCCCGTCTATAAAAACCCCGACCCCGTTCTGTTTTTCCCACGCGATCGCCGATTTTTACTCCGGTGAGAACCGAGACTTCTCCGGTGAATTCCGGCCGATCTAAGCTCGGAAACTCCGATCTAACTCGCTGGTCTTGATCCACCGCCTCCGGGGAACCTTGCAGGTGCAGAAAACTCGGTGACTTGCGGTGTAAACACAGCGCCGACGAGCTTCGCCGTGGTTTTGCCTCGGACCTCGCCGCCGATCACCTCCCAGGACCTCCGAGCTCAAGAAAAACCCCGAGGTGAGATCTCCGACCTCCCCTCTACCGATCTATGCCATAAGATCACAGTTCTAGGCAGAATTCTCGAGGATCCGAAAGTTTCCGGCGAGATCGCCGCTTCCCGCCACCGGCAGCGCCGCCCGCGCTCGATCAGAGCGACGTGGCCGCTTGTGCGCCATTTATTTTAAATCGCACGGTAGGGTTTAAACCCCCGCGTACCGGTTCGATGTTATAATCTCGGCCGTCGGTTTAAAATCCAACGGTCCACGTCAGCCCCGCGTTATAAAGACTGGAAATCTTACGTGCTACCCCCTGGGGTTCTCGAGAAATAAGA
This sequence comes from Neostapfia colusana, assembly GCA_030760725.1. Classification (NCBI taxonomy): domain Eukaryota; kingdom Viridiplantae; phylum Streptophyta; class Magnoliopsida; order Poales; family Poaceae; genus Neostapfia; species Neostapfia colusana. The sequence continues at coordinate 74,945,458 of JASWHV010000004.1, forward strand.
GCTAGCCCCGGAAACTTCTGATCTAGCCCCTGGAACTCCAGAAAATCATGTAAATTCATTTAAAAATCAGTTTTAGCCCCTTGACTTAATAAAAATTAGGAAAAACACCTCTGATAAGTGTAGCTAGACCCCTGGAAATTTTGAAAATAGTATTATAGACCCTGTAGTGGGGTGAGTTTATTTTTTTAGCCCTGTTTAGTATTTAATTTAGGAAATTGAATATGTAACTAGTGTTTAAAAATTAAAAAGTGGGACAAACATATTGTCAAAATTAAGTTAAAGACTTTCTCAGTGTTTAGGAAATTTTGGAGTGAGATAAAAACATATTTTTAACTGAATTGAATCTGTTTAATTTATTATTCACAATTAGGGACACATTTTTAAGTAATAAATAGTTTTAGAAAATAGTGAAAATAATTATGAAATAGTTTACATCAGAGGCAAAGGTCAAAATATGTTATTAAATTATTTAGGACCAGAACCTATTCTGTTTAGATGATGTGTATTACTAATTTCATAATAAAATACACAATTATGCATAGGAATATAAATCTGAAAATATAGCAACTAGTAAATGATAAATGGAGTTTTTAAAATCCAAAGAGTTCAGTTTAGGGTTGGTAGAAATTATGAAGGCACATATGGGGAAGAAAAATACTTTTCATACACACTTGGTAGTGAAAAGGTGCAGTAGTTGAATATAAGAAATTTATTGGAAACTCATATATATAGTATGTAAGTATAAATGTGGACACAAAAGTAGGAATCATATACACATGGTTAAAAGTGCATGCAAGCCACAACTCAACACACATAAAGTAACCACAACACATATAATGGTAAAGAACTTTCATAAATGTGAATGTGTGGTTTGTATGAAGTAGAAGTGTGAACTATGTCTTATGATTGTTGTTTTTCTTTTGCTATGTGTGATGGTATGATGTAGAACCTGCTCAAGAGCAAGTTATTCCTTTCCAAGACCAGGACTACCCATTTCAAGAGCAGCAAGAAGGAGGCAAGTGTTCTTGACCACTTTGATCCTATGCTAGGATGTGTAGATAGAATTATTTGCATTGTCAAGTTAAATATGAAACCCATGCTAGGAAGTTTCCCTAGAATTGCATCACCTTGTTTCCTTGTAGCTTGGGTTGGGATTTATTTTATCATGTCATTTATTATTATGCATATGCTTAGCCATGCTTAGAATGGGAGATTTGGGATATGAGATCATCAGTTTATATTACCATACTCTTGAATGAGATATTATGAGTTATGTAGAGGTAGGGATCAAGGCAAGTTGGATGTTTTGGTTGTGTGCTGAGTGCACGAGACTCGGGTTTGTGTTTAGTACTTGCCTGGACCCTAAGGACCGGTTCATGGAGCATGTAACCTGGCTTTACAGTGCCAACCACATGCTGAGATGGGGCAGCTTGGCCAATTAATTAGGTGTATCCCCGGCGTAGTATGGGTGTGTTGGATGGTGCGGGGAATAGGTGTCAGCTGGACTACCATATGAACCGCAAGGCTCAAGAGGGGGCCACTGCAGCGGGGTTGGAGCCTCTTGTATGCTGTTAGGGGTGAAACCTCAGTGGGCCCACGCTCGTCAGGAATCCCTTTGTAAAGGCTTCGTAGTGATCTCCTGGCTACACACCTGGGAAGTGTGAATGTGGTTCGTAGCCACTGGCATAATGGAGGTTCTTTTAGTCCACCCGGCAACGGGGGATGAAATCACTACATGTGGGTACAGTGGTACAAACTCTGCAGAGTCAAAACTATCATGACAGCCGTGCTCACGGTCAAGAGCGGCTTGGACTTATTCATGATTAGAGGGTTGATGGTTTTGGAAGTTGTGAATGTTAAGCGGGAAGCTTAACATCGGAAATGATGATATGGTTATTTGATTATGATGAGGGTATGGGAGCTTGGGACCATTTCATCTATGTAGTAATGTAGGTGCTTAAAAAGCTAAGGTGATAGGAATTAATTGCATAGTGCTTTAACCATGAGTTCAACCTCTCCTTGTTCTAGCCATGCATGATATAATTTTCCCACACTTGCTGAGTACCCTTGGTACTCAACCTTGCATATTTGTTGGTTTATATTGCTGCTCAGGTCAAGACAATGAGGTGGTGTATAATGACCAAGACTTTGGACCCGAAGAAGGTTTCTAGGTTCATGGAGACCCCCGGGCAACGCCTGTGATGGAGCCCTAAAGAATAATATTCCGCTGCTAGTTTATTTACTTGTGATGAACTTATTATTGTCCATCGAGACATTTGCTATGTAAGACTTAATTATATTAGACACCTGGCTTGTAATAAATGATGCTTCACTATTTGTCATCACATGTATGAGAAAATGATCTTGGCATACATGTGTTATTCACTTGGTTGTTCTTCGGAAAAACTGGGTGTGACACAGAACCAGCGACCAAACGGAGGAGACAACCAAGGGAACCGTGGACCGCAGAACTATGCTCGTGGCCACGTTAACCATGTCACTGCTGAGGAAGCACAACGGGCTGAGGACGTCGCAATTGGTATGTTCCTTGCCAACTCCAACCCAGCCACCATTTTATTTGATTCCGGAGCATCGCATTCCTTCATATCATCCAAATATGTTTCCAAACATCATCTACCCGTATCCTACCTAGAATGTGCTATGTTAGTTAATTCTCCCGGAGGAGAAATGAGGACTAGTATAGTATGTCCAAAGGTAAGCCTTAAAATAAGGAGGGTAGACTTCCTTGCCAACCTTATTGTCTTGGACTCCCACGGAATTGACATCATACTCGGAATGGACTGGTTAAGCAAGCACAATGGAGTAATCCAATGCGCTGAGAGAAGCGTGCAATTGACAAACGAACATGGTATCCGTGTCGAGTTTGAGTCAGCCCCGCAAGCGACCGAACGAGCGGATCTGAACCATGTTGAAGGGGTAGCATTGGACAACATTCCAGTGGTTTAGGAATTTTCGGATGTGTTCCCGGAAGAACTTCCAGGAATGCCACCTGACCGGGATATTGAGTTTGCCATAGATTTGGTACCTGGAACTGCACCCATAGCTAAGAGATCATATAGGATGCCCGTCAACTAGTTAGTTGAACTAAAGAAGCAAATTCAAGAACAGTTGGAGAAGGGTTTTATCCGGCCAAGCTCGTCACCATGGGGAGCCCCGGTACTCTTCGTGGACAAGAAGGACGGAACCCAAAGAATGTGCGTGGACTACAGGTCTCTCAACGAGGTAACAATCAAGAATAAATACCCTCTGCCCCGTATAGAGGACCTGTTCGATCAAATGAAAGGAGCCCAATTGTTCTCCAAGATTGATCTTCAGTCAGGATATTTCCAGCTGAAGATTAAGTCCTCCGATATACCTAAGACGGCCTTTCGGACGCGGTATGGTTCATATGAATATACCGTTATGTCTTTTGGATTGACGAATGCACCCGCATACTTCATGTACCTTATGAATAAGGTTTTCATGGAGTACTTGGACAAGTTTGTCGTGGTTTTCATCGACGACATTATGGTGTATTCAAAAAGTGAGGAGGAGCATGAAGAACATCTGAGATCGACCTTGCAGAAGTTGCGAGAGCATCAGTTGTATGCCAAGCTCAACAAGTGTCAATTTTGGCTAAGGGAAATATCCTTCCTAGGCCACATCATCTCCAAGGAAGGGGTATCGGTTGATCCTGGAAAGGTGAGAGATGTTCTAAAGTGGGACCAACCGAGAAGCGTGAGGGATATTCGGAGTTTCCTTGGGATGGCAGGATACTATCGTCGCTTCATTAAAGACTTCTCTAAGATAGCAAAACCTATGACGGAGTTGCTAATGAAGGGAAAAGTCTTTCAAAGGACACAAGCCTGCCAAGAAAGTTTTGAGGAACTCAAGAAAAGGCTAACCACAGCACCAGTTCTGGTATTGCCAGACGTAAGCAAGAGCTTTGACATATATTGTGACGCATCCAGACAAGGGCTCGGGTGTGTACTCATGCAGGAAGGACAAGTGGTAGCCTATGCCTCACGACAATTAAAGAAGCACGAGCTTAACTATCCTACACATGATTTGGAGTTAGCAGCAGTGGTGCATGCATTGAAGATTTGGAGACATTATATCCTTGGTCATCGATGTGAGATCTATACGGATCATAAAAGCCTCAAGTACATATTTATACAAACGGACTTGAATTTGAGGCAACGTCGATGGTTAGAACTCATCAAGGATTATGATGTGGGAATCAACTACCATCCCGGGAAGGCCAATGTAGTCGCTGACGCATTGAGCAGAAAGGGAGCATGCCACCAACTAACGGTTCGGGAGCTACCACCCGAACTACGTAAGGAGTTCGAACAGTTACACCTCGGATTCTTGAATAACATGGAAATGATAGAGATCCACTCCCCATTGGAACAAGAAATATGAAAGGGACAAGCAACGGACGAGGGGATCAAGGAGATCAAGGAAAGAATCCGACAAGGGATAGAGAAAGATTTCAAAGAGGATGAAAAGTGTACGCTTTGGCTAGGAAAAAGGATTTGTGTGCCAAACCTAAGACACCTTTGCGACATAATATTGAAGGAGGCACATGATTCACCCTATTCCATACATCCGGGGAACACCAAAATGTACAAGGACTTGAAAACTTGCTATTGGTGGGATGGTATGAAAAGGGATATAGCCAAATACGTTGCCCTATGCGACACATGCCAACGGGTAAAAGCCGAACATCAAAAACCTGCTGGGTTGTTGCAACCTTTGAAAATACCTGAATGGAAATGGGAAGACATCAGTATGGACTTCATCGTCGGACTGCCAAGGACTCAGTCAGGATACGATTCCATCTGGGTCATTGTGGACCGGTTGACGAAAACCGCCCATTTTCTTCCGGTAAAGACCAGTTACAACGTTACACAGTTGGCAGAGTTGTACATGGAGCAGATTGTGTGCCGTCATAGAGTTCCGAAGAGGATAGTCTCAGATCGAGGTTCTCAGTTTACCTCTAGATTCTGGAGGAAGCTGCAGAAAGCCATGGGTACACGACTAGATTTTAGCTCCGCCTATCACCCACAAACAGATGGGCAAACCGAGAGGACGAACCGAATTTTGGAGGACATGCTGAGAGCTTGCGCCTTGAAACGTGGGCGTAGATGGGATAGGAGTTTACCGTATGCCGAGTTCTCCTATAACAACAGCTATCAAGCTAGCTTGAAGATGTCGCCTTTCGAAGCCTTATATGGTAGACGGTGTAGAATGCCACTGTTCTGGAACGAGACTGGAGAGAACCAGGTGTTTGGACCCGAAGTACTACAAGAGGCTGAAAAGCAAGTCCAAATGATACGGGAGAACTTAAAGGCTGCTCAGTCACGACAGAAAGGCTATGTGGACAACAGGCGTAGGAAGTTGACCTTTGAAGTTAGAGACTTCGTATACCTTAAGGTATCGCCTATCCGAGGCCAACAACGTTTTAACGTCAAAGGCAAACTAGCGCCTCGCTACATCGGACCATTTAATGTTTTGGACAAGCGAGGAGAAGTAGCCTATAAACTAGAGCTCCCAAACCACCTCTCCGACGTACATGACGTGTTTCATGTATCTCAGCTCAAGAAGTGCTTGAGAATACCTGAGGAACAAGTGTCAATGGGAGAACTTAAACTTCAAGAGGACCTGACTTACGCATAACACCCTATCCGAATCTTGGACATAAAAGAAAGGGTCACCCGAAACAAAGTGATTCGATGGTACAAGGTACAATGGAGCCATCACACTGAAGCTGAAGCCACATGGGAGCGTGAAGAGGATATTAAGGCTGAATTCCCCTATCTATTTTCTACTAATGAATCTCGAGGGCGAGATTCAATTTAAGGGGGGTAGATTTGTGACACCCTCATCTCGGGTGTCAGCATATGTTCATGTTATGAAGAAGAAAAACATTTTTAGAAAAGAGGGAACGGAAACAAGTATTAAAAGGATAGCCAGTAAAGCTCTCCGAGAGCACCGAAGGCAATTTCCACGACCAGCAGACCACGTGGCGTGTTCGGAACTCATTCCCGGGAGATTGGGAGAGGTCCGACGCTAAACTGGATACGTGGCAGGCTCGGGGGTCACCTCCGGAATTGGAAAGAGGTCCGACCCTGTGGGACGCGTGTTGCCCGTGGAGCTAGCCTCTGCGGAAGAAGCAAAGGCATTTTTCATGGGACGCATGTCACCTTCGGAGCTAGTCCTCGCGGGAGTCAGGGGACTAGTCGCACGGGATACGTGTTAATTTCGGAACCCATCTCCGAGAAGTCCGGATCTATTGAACACGTGTTGCCACCGGAGCTTATCTCCGGAGGTCCGTCGCTGCTGAACACGTGTCGACCTCGGGGCATGTCCCTGAGGGAAGGAAAGGCGGAAAGACTAGCACCCACACGTGGCGTGCGCGGAGCTCACCTCCGAAGAAGAGGGAGGTCTCGATCGATTGACACGCGGCACGACCGGAGCTCGTCTCTGTGGGAGAAGAGATATCAGGCTTGGAAGGACACGTGGAGCCTCCGGAGCTCATCACCACGGAGGTAACGAGTTTTGGAGCGGCTGTTACGCGTAAGGACACCGGTATGCAACGGGAACCGATCTAAAATCCACGATCCTTACCGAAGATAAGACGTCAGGATCTAACAAAGATCTGAATAAGACTCTTATTCGGAATCCAATCAGATTAGGACTCTTCTCTTCCCGATTATAAATAGAACCCAAAACCTCTGGCCGAAATCACGAACTTCTCTTTCAACTCCTGAGCCGACGACTTAGCGCTCTAGCCCTAACTCGCCGAGCAAAACATCGCCGAAGCGCAACAAGGGAGATCATCGGAGAAGAACCGAGTGGTCTGAGGAGGACCTCGAAGACAATAAGAGCGTGAGGTAGGACTTCAATACCACCTTACGACATCATGTTGTTCATCTCTTGCATCTGTTCTTCAATTCCTTTCGAACAGAAGCTTTCTCGTGGGCAGATCACTCGATGATCAGTTTGATCTAAAGACAAGATCATCGCCACGACCACCATTGATCCGAATACCTCTGACCATGCAAGCCATGCAAGAACACCAGATCAATCTAATAGAACTAATCATAGGATAGCATGCACGTGCATCATCGCATCTAGTTTAGGGTTTGTGTATGATATTGATTATGCACGTGAATCCTACATAACAGAACAAGCTCAGGACGCTGTGTACGACGAGCTGCAGCAACAAGGTTTTGAGAATCAAGAACAACCGGAACCGCAAGAACAAGGCAAGTGCTCCTTGACCATGTTGATCCTATGTTTTGGGTAAAACGATTTTGTTTTGCGAAAAGGTGTGTGTGCTGAGTCAAACATGATGGAAACCCTTTTATAGGAGTTTACTAGTTTTGATTAAACCATCCTTGTCACCTGGGAAGTTTTATGAGTCGGGTATGGTTTTTGTTTTATGTTTCGCTGAGTCCATGGGATTGGGAAGCGAGATAGATGTGTCTAGCTAACTGCACTCATAATAATAATGAGAAACTGATGTTAATAATGAACATGGATCGGAGGGGGATCTAGGCAAGCCTGGGTTTGTGTATGAGGTAGCATGAGATGGTGGTTTTACTTGCCGTAGATCTAAGGACCGGTTCATGCATGCACATGCAAGGATAACAGTGCCACCACAAGGCCAAGTATGGGTGCGGCTTAGCTGAGTAATTAGGTAAGTTGCTAGAGTGTTATGGACTGTGGAAGGCGCGGGGAATGGGAGTCGAGTGAGGACTGCCCTGGGAACTGCATGGCACAAGAGGGGGCCCGTGGGTGGGAGAATTGGAGATTCTAGCCTGCAGGTGAAACCTTAGTGAGTCCATACATCTAGTAACCCCTTTGTAAAGGCTATTTTGTGATCTCTTGACCATACACCGACGGTTGTGTACTGGTATAATGGAGGTTCTGCAGTCGCCGACGGGTGACGAAATCACAAACTTGTGGGTAAAGAGGTGCAAACTCTGCAGAGTCAAAAACTATCATGATAGCCGAGCTTACGGTCACGAGCACCTGGCTAAACTGCCATGATTAGATGGGATGGTTATTGGGATGGTTATTGGAATGGTTATTGGGAAGGTTCTTGGTTATAGTTATTGGTTTGGTTATGGTTTGGTTTGGGATTGTGGAGTCCGGGAGATGAGATGGTTGCATGACTAGTGGGTCATGACATGAGATTGGTCTCGGTGCGAGACGAGGTTGTTCATAAGGTGAGATGGTAGCGAATACGAGGAGGTATTCGTGAGTATGGGTAAAAGATTGGTTAATGTTTGGATGGAACGCGGGAAGTGATGGAGGTATGTTGGTAATTTCATACACGCTGGGACTACATTTATCTAAAGTTAAGTTGCTGTTTTATCATGATTTTATAAATTTGCTTTTCTGCAAATAAGCCTTTTTCTACCTTGTTTATGAGCTGCATATCATGTGTTATTCCCGCACTTGCTGAGTACATCATTGTGCTCAAACTTGCATTATTATTTCTTCATCAACAGCAAGAGAAGGCTACTATGAAGACCGAGTAGAGCATTATGGCGTGTGATCTGTTCTCAACCTTGCCTGTGGAGGGAATAGAGATGGATCCACTTCTGCTTAGTTTTGCTTCCGCATTAGTTTTTGCTTCCGCATTTAAATAAGATTTCCGCTGCGTAGAAATAAGGACTTCCGCTGTGAGCATGAGTCCAAGACTCATGAGGTGTTGTAATAAACTATGTTATTCGTGGTAATATAAATCTGAATTCAGTTTGTGGAACGTATGTGTATGTGTGATAAACATCCTGGGCACACATATGCATTAGTTCTCGGTTCCGTGGTTTTCCACAGAATTGAGGGCGTCACATCTGTGCGTGCCCGGGAGCTGCAGGAAGGTGACCTGGTGTTGAGGCGCATACTTTCTCGCGAAGGGGCCCACAAACTCTCCCCTACATGGGAAGGCCCCTTCCGAGTCGTGAAAGTATGCCGCCCCGGGTGTGTGCGCCTTTCCACCGAGGATGGGGACCTGCTCCCGAACCCTTGGAACATAGAACACCTCCGTAAGTTCTACCCCTAGAGCAAAATAGGACAGTACTTTCTTTTCGTAATAAACTCCATAGAGTCCAGGAGCAGCGCTCGGAGCAGCTAAACCCCAGGGGACGGTCCAGGACTACGTTCAGCTTTGCCTGGTTCCGACTCCAAGCGCGTAGAGTCTTGCTTCCCCTCTTAATGGGGTGGGTCGTGGCCTCTATATTTAGCCTGCCTTCCTCCTGTGGAAAGTTGTACGAAAAGAAATCTGCTCTACTTTGCTCTTTCCTCGTACTCATTTAAATTGTGTATTAAGTTTTTTAACCACCCTTGCATTTAATGGTTGCCATGTGCTCAGCTCCCCCTCTTTACAGTCCCCAAGCACCAAGCATATGGTTAGGGGCTATAAGTCAAATAAGACCATGAGATAAGGGAGGGGGAGCCCCCAAGGAGAATTACGTTTCCTCTACCTGTGTGCAGGGCTTCCAGGCTATGGCGACAGGGACTACATAAAGCGGGGGGAAAGGAGCTGTCAGCAGCACCGGCCCAGGACTGGAAAGACCAGGCCCCGCCCCTTCAGCAGGGGCGAGGCCCAAAGGCCCCACATGTCCAGCGGGTCCGGAGCTCTCGCCTCCCGTGAGGAGGGCTCCGGGCTCGCCACGTGGCAGGCGGAAACCGGACCCCCCCCCCCCCCCCGGTGGGAGGGCTCCGAAAGCCCTACGTGTCCAACATAGCCGGAGCTCCCACCTCTTAAGGAGGGGGTCCGGACCCGCCACGTGGCAGGCAGATTTGGAGCTCCCCAAAGGGCGAGATCTGGAGACCCCCGGGGGCCCCTAACACGGTTAGGACCCGGGGAGGGTGACTATGCAGAGCTCCGATATTGGAGATGGCATCTGAAGTACCTTGCGGAGCCAAGGACTCAGTCAGGCAAAGCCGAGAAGGAGCATCACGGTAACAAATATATTAAAGAGTCAAACTATGCAAGGCTCCATGAGCTGGACTACAGACTCGATAAAAAGAAAGAAACAAGTCCCATGACACGACCAGAATCCAGAAGTTGCAAGAACGGCCGCATCACCAGGCTTCATCCCTGGTGGAACTCTCTCGCTCTATGACCGGAGCGCAGGAATCGCCTCCCTCATCACCGGCGCAAAAGCCGGTGACACCACGGGAGCTCCTGAGGCCCCCTCCGCAGTATTCAGCGGTCTTCCTGGAGACTCTGCCGTCTGGGATCCTCCATGGTGCATCGGCGGTTTCCTTCTCCTGAAGTTCCCTCAACATCGGCGCAAAAGCCGGTGTCGTCAAGGGTGCCCCTGGAGCCCCCATCCCTCATCACCTGCGCAAAAGCTGGAGTCATCAAGGGTGCTCGTGAGGCCCCTCCTCCGCAGCTTCATCGGTCTTCTCGGAGACTCTGCCGCCTGGGATTCTCCTCGGTGCTTCAGCGGTTTCTTTGAAGACTCCACCACCTGGGAAGGGACGCAACGCCAAGGAGCTTTCTCCCTGCTGTCACCGAGGAAGGGCTCCGTCGGGAGGACAAACCAGAGACCCCTTGGCGGCGCCGCCCTCAGAGGCAGGGCAGACAGGCTCCCTGAGTCCCAGGCTTGGTGCAGACGCCATCGCTGGAGGGAACCGAGAGCGATTCTCCCCCCATAAGGCGGGTTGAGAGCCATGGAAGAAGACAAGACTGTGGAGACTCGAGGGAGGCGCAGGGGCTGGAAGCCTTATAAGGGGAGTGTACCCACATGGGGGTTTCATTCCACACCTTCCCGGGTGCAATCCCAAGCAATTTGGGACTCTTCGAATACCCCACATCGGCAACCGCTTCGGTTCCTAGACCGAGTGCCGATGACGGGTGGACCCAAGCCGCCTAACTGAAGCGGTGGGTCAAGGAGTCAGTCTCCAAAGAAGATGAGCCGACAAGGCACTCCGGCGGTTCCCAAAGAAAGCGCCGCAACGTGCAGAAGTGCTAGTCTTGGGTACCGCCACAGTAAAAGCAACCATCAAGTGAGCGCATGTTCCCACGATCCTGCGGCCGTTCGTGCTCCGGCAGCGGTCAATTCGGGACTTAGAGAAAGTGCGCGGATCGGAAGAGACGGAGGTCCCACCTCGGGCTCTCTATCTCCCCCGAGATGGGCCCGGGGGCCACTGTCGGTACCTGAGATATGGGGTACCCCCGCGCACAGGGTAAAATGCCTAAGGAACTCGCCCTTCTCCGCAGGGAGAGCTCCGAAGGCGCCACGCGTCTGGCGGGGCCGGACCTCCCTCTCCACAAAGGAGAGCTCCGGGCCCGCCATGTGGCATACAGAAGCCAGACCTCCCCCTCCGCGGGAGAGAGGTCCGAAGGCGCCACGCGTCCAGCGGGGCCGGACCTCCCTCTCCTCAGAGAAGAGCTCCGGGCCCGCCACGTGGCAGCAGTATGGTGCTGCCTGCCCCCGTGCGATAGGCAGCGGGCGTAAAGACGCCCCATACCTTGCCCGTACAAGGTATTCAAGGCCCGCGTCTTCCCAAGACGCGGAACACGCTTCTGTCAGGTGCCGTTGCGCCCAGTCGCATCACAGACTGGCGCGCGGTGTCAGAACCTGCCAGCCAATAAACACCGCGACAAGACATCCCACGCCGCCAGCGCCGTCATCAACTACTACGACTAGCATGCGGCATGGGCAGGGCGGCAAGATGAAGACTCAGAAGCCTTCAACCAGAGGCACCTACCGGCATAACTGCAGGTACGGTAGATGATAGACAATCTTCCCGGGACCACCTGTCGGGTCCCGGCCCCCCTTGTAAGCTGCCCGAGCCATGGACTATAAAAGGCTCGGGTAGGCGTCGATAGCAAGGGTTCGCACTTTGCAACTCATACGCTAGCCATACACTCTCAAGCTGTAACTCACCCCCAAGCTCAGGCCTCCGGTCCTGAGCAGCAAGCAATACAGCGAGCTCCATAGCTCGCCGTGGACGTAGGGTTTTACGCTCCGGCGGCCTGAACCACGTAAAACTCGCCGTGTCAAGCTCTTACTAACTCGTCCATCTGCGCAAGCTCTCCGCTAGAGACTAGCCCCACCGAAAAAAGAACCTCCGCGGGCTGCCCAGTGCTGGCCCGGGGGAAGTGTCGACTGAACACTTTGACAGGTAGGGTCGTCAGGATTCGCTTCAACTCCTGGAAAGCCTCTTCTGCTTCGTCGGTCCAGGCAAAGGGGCCTGACTTGCGCAGGAGCTTAAAGAAAGGGAGTGCCCACTCTGCTAGCCTCGGTATAAACCGACTCAGCGCGGCTAGACATCCCGTGAGTCTCTGAACATCCTTGACGCGGACAGGGGGCCGCATCTAGTCGATGGCCTTGATCTTCTCTGGGTTGGCCTCAATCCCTCGGTGCGAGACCAGGAACCCTAAGAGCTTCCCAGAGGACACGCCGAACACACATTTATCTGGGTTCAGCTTGGTGCGTGTCGAAGTGTTCAGTCGACACTTCCCCCGGGCCTGCACTGGGCAGCCCGCGGAGGTTCTTTTTTCGGTGGGGCTAGTCTCTAGCGGAGAGCTTGCGCAGATGGACGAGTTAGTAAGAGCTTGACACGGCGAGTTTTACGTGGTTCAGGCCGCCGGAGCGTAAAACCCTACGTCCACGCCGAGCTATGGAGCTCGCTGTATTGCTTGCTGCTCAGGACCGGAGGCCTGAGCTTGGGGGTGAGTTACCGCTTGAGAGTGTATGGCTAGCGTATGAGTTGCAAAGTGCGAACCCTTGCTATCGTCGCCTACCCGAGCCTTTTATAGTCCAAGACTCGGGCAGCTTACAAGGGGGACCGGGACCCGACAGGTGGTCCCGGGAAGATTTTCTATATCTACAGTATCTGCAGTTATGCCGGTAGTTGCCTCTGGTCGAAGGCTTCTGAGTCTTCATCTTGCCGCCCTGCCCATGCCGCATGCTAGTCGTAGTGGTTGATGACGGCGCAGGCGGCATGGGATGTCTTGTCGCGGTGTTTATTGGCTGGCAGGTTCTGACACCACGCGCCAGTCTGTGATGCGACTGGGCGCAACGGCACCTGACAGAAGCGTGCTCCACGTCTCCGCGTCTCGGGAAGACGCGGGCCTTGAATACCTTGTACGGGCAAGGTATGGGGCGTCTTTTCGCCCGCTGCCTATCGCTCGGGGGCAGGCGGCGCCGTTCTGCTGCCACGTGGCGGGCTCGGAGCCCTTCTCAGAGGAGAGGAGGGTCCGTTCCGCGGGGCACGTGGAGCCCCTGGACCTCTCCCCGCGGAGGTGGAGGCTCGGCTTCTGTTGGCCACGTGGCAGGCCCGGAGCTCTCCTCTGAGGAGAGGGAGGTCCGGCCCCGCTGGACACGCGGCGCCTTCGGACCTCTCTCCCGCGGAGGGGGAGGTCCGGCTTCTGTATGCCACGTGGCGGGCCCGGAGCTCTCCTCTGAGGAGAGGGAGGTCCGGCCCCGCCGGACGCGTGGCGCCTTCGGAGCTCTTCCTGCGGAGAAGGGCGAGTTCCTTAGGCATTTTACCCTGTGAGCGAGGGTACCCCATATCTCAGGTACCGACAGTGGCCCCCGGGCCCATCTCGGGGGAGGTAGCGAGCCCGAGGTGGGACCTCCGTCTCTTTCAACCCGCGCACTTTCTCTAAGTTCCAAATTGACCGCTGCCGGAGCACGAACGGCTGCGGGATCGTGGGAGCGTGCGCTCACTTGATGGTTGCTTTTACTGCGGCGGTTCCCAAGACTGCCGCTTCTGCACGTTGCGGCGCTTTCTTCGGGAACCGCCGAAGTGCCTTGCTGGCTCATCTTCTCAGGAGACTAACTCCTTGACCCCACTGCTTTAGTTAGGCGGCTTGGGCCCACCCGTCATCGGCACTCGGTCTAGAAACCGAAGCGGTTGCCGGTGCGGGGTATTCGAAGAGTTCCGAATCGCTTGGAATTGCACCCGGGAAGTTTTTAGAGGGGGTCTCACCCACATTGCAGCTTCCCTTTGCACTTCTCTGCGTTTCTTCTCGGACTCTTGTGCTTTTGCTCTCTTGCCCTTGAGTTCTCCCTTGCCATGGCTTCCAACCTGCCACCAGAGAAGAAGTGCGCTCGATCTCCTCCAGCAGCGGCGTCTGTGCCAAGATGGGATTCTGGGGTGCCTGACACTCCCTCCGGTGGCGACTCGAAGAGGCCCCGGGCTGATGCGCTGGGGGAAGCTTCTGGGGCGTCCCCTGTTCCGCCAGTTCAAGCGGCCGTAAGTGACGGTAGCGGGCTCTGGGAGTCCTACCCCGGCTCGGAAGTCGGGGTTCAGAGCCCACTGGAGTTTCCGCGCTTCCCGGCCTTCCCCGACTTGCGGGGAATCTGTGCCGCTGCGCTCGGAGCCAGGGGCAACTGCCGCGGCCCCCAGGCCAGCGCGAACTTCTCCTGTTCCGGTGTGCCCGGACTCCGCGGCGGCGTCGTCTCTTCCTGCCGAGACGGCCGCCGCGGCCCCCAAGCCAGCACAGGTTGACCCTGCAATAGGCGGCCCGGCCTTTTCTCCAGCACCGCCTTCCCCGGCTCGCCCCTCTCCTCAGATCAAGGAGCCAGAAGCTGAAGAGAGCCCGGCAGGCCTGGCTGCCAGAGCCTCTGAACCAGCTTCTCCTGATCGGCGTCTCGTCTCGGTCGCTGGTGCGTCGGCTCTTCCTGAGGACGAGGTAATGGAGGAGGTCGGGGGGACTGCCCCGGCCTCTGTTGCTCCATTGCCCCTGGCGGATGCCTTCGCGCTTGCCGAGTCGAGCATTCGGCAGGTCTTGGCTGCACTAGGACGTGAGCGGGAGGAGCATACGGTTGAACGGGATCGCCTCCTCACCTGGGGGAACCTTTTGCTGGAGAGGACCGCGAAGGTTAAGAGTGAGCTCGACTCCAGGCAGGAGTTGCTCGACTTCAGGAAAGCGCTCCTCGACCGGATGAAGCGGGCTGTCGACCGCATGGACACCCAATCGCGCCGGATCCACAGGGAGGCCCTGGAGGCACACGCCCGGGCCGAGGAGAGCCTCTCTGCTGCTGTAGAGATACGGCAGCAGTTGGAGCGCCGTAAACTCGCCGTTGAGGAACGGGAACGTTCCACGGCAGCTGAGGCGGAGAGGGTCGCCGCGCAGCTGGCGACGGGCGAGGATGACCTTCGAGCCCGGACCGAGGAGCTGGAGATCCTGAAGGCAGACCTTGACTTGATGGAGGAACAGGTCTCCCGTGATCGCCGGGCGGTCTTGGACCGGGAGTTGGCCGCGACTTCAAGGCTGCTGAGTTGGAGCGGCTCACCCAGACTCTCCATCTTCGAGAGAGTTCCCTGGTGGCCAAGGAGAAGGAATTCTCCGAGAGGAACCTGGAGGCTCTGCAGGCGGCCCGCCACGAGGTGGAGGAGCTCTCAGCCTTGCGGTCCTCCGAGGCTCTTGCGGTCTCAAGCTTCGTGGATCGAGCGGGGTCCGCCCTGATCCCTCTTGGCTTCAGTCCGGTGAGGGCCGCGGCCCCTGCGTTGGAGGTGATCCCCGCGCTGGAGTCGATCAGCGCCAAGCTGGACAGGCTAGACTCGGTGGTCGCCAGCGAGCTTAAGGCCGAGGGGCGCGGCCTAGCCTTAGAGGTCGCCTCACATGTGCTGGCATGTTTTAAGAGCCACGACCCCTCTTTTTCGCTAGAACCAGCGAGAGAGGGCCCAGCCGCAGAGCGGGAGCAAGCTGCCAAGGCAGAAGTCGAGGATGTGGCCGCCCTTATAGCCGCAAGGTTCCGGCGGGAGCCGGGAGGTCCTTAGGACTTGTTTCTCCCTTTTTATCGAGTCTGTAGTCCAGCTCATGGAGCCTCGCATAAATAGACCCTCTTGAATGTTTGTGTCTGTGAGGCCTTTTCTCTCCTTCTTGGCTCTGTCTGACTGAGTCCTTAGCTCCGCAAGGTACTCAGAGGCCTTCACCAATCTTGGAGCTCTGCACAGACACATTCCCCGGGTCCTAACTGTATTATGGGCCCCCGGGGGTCTCCGTATCTCGCCCTATGGGGAGGTCCAGATCTGCCGGCCACGTGGCGGGTCCGGAGCCCCTCCTGAGGAGGCGGGGGCCCTGGCCCTGCTGGACACGTGGGGCTTTCGGAGCCCCCTCCTCCGCTGAGGGGGAGGTCCGGTTTCCGCCTGCCACATGGCGAGTCCGGAGCCCCCCTCAGGGGAGGCAGGAGCTCCGGGCCCGCTGGACACGTGGGGCCTCCGGGCCTCACCCCTGCTGAAGGGGTGGGGCCCGGATCTTCCAGTCCTATGCCGGAGTAGTTGGTAGCTCCTTTCCCCCCGCTTCGTGCAGTCCCCATTGCTGTAACCTGGAGGTCCTGCACACAGGCAGAGGAAACGTAATTCTCCTCGGGGGGTCCTCCCCTCCCGTCTCCTAGTCTTATTCGGCTTACGATCCTGATCCGTTATACGGGGCTTGGGCAATTCTGTGCTCGAGGCGCCGGAGCTCCGGCTCCCTCTGAGGTCCGGGTACGGTCGTCCGATCCCTAGTACCGGGCCGTGTGCTGGGGAAGCAGAGTGCACGTGCTTTGGGTTCATGACCAGGCAAAGCGGTTGTACTCCCCTGTACCTCCGGAGGGCAGGATGCGCACACTTTGGGCACGGAGCCGGCTAAGCGGGATACGCACCCTGGACCCCCCATGCACAACGCAGGCCTTTCCTGGAGGTGACCAACTGGCACGGCAACACCTGACTGGGGGAGGCCCGAGAGACTCACTCGGCCATCGGCAGGTGCCTCAAGCGCGACCGCCCTTGGTAGGATAGCGAATGCCGACTATGGATGAGCACGGTAGAGAGGGAGCTAGATGTACGACGAACATACATGGATAGTGCGATCATAAAAATTAATGCATAATTTAAATGAGCGCATGTGAGAGAGCTAAGTAGAACAGGTCTCTGTATTCGTGCCCATAGATGGAATTCTGGCTGTACATGGAGGCAATGTTCCGCCTCGCCTACAAGGGAAGCAAGACTCTACGCGCTTAGGGTCGGAACCAGGCTAAACTGGACGTAGTCCTGTACCGTCCCTTGAGACTTAGCTGCCCCAAGCTCGCTGCCCCAAGCTCTGTTCCTAAACTCTATGGGATCCATTACAGAAGGGAATTACCCTGTTCTACTGATGCTCGGGAAGTAGGACTTACAGTGATGCTCCATGGCAAGGATTTTTGGGAACGGATCCCACTCTCGGTTGAAAGGCATGTGTACCTGGGGCGGCAGCTTTCATGATTCGGAAGGGACCTTCCCTGCTAGGGGAGTGCTTATGGGTCCTTCTTGGAATAGAGCGTGCCGCTACACCAGGTTGCCCTCCTGCAGGCCCCCGACGCGTTCAGTTCTTTGGCGGTAGTGCTTAGAGCATCAGCCGAGACCGCGGGTCGTGGGGTGTTCCCTGCAGCCGAGTCTTGTCGACAAGGTTGTTATCTTCGCGCTGGATCAGGTCCTGCGCGGCTTCTCCTGGGGGCCCCCGAGGAGTTCTCCCCTGCTGGCTAAGGCCTTCAAGGGGTAGGTAGGCCCGGGCTCGTCTTGGATGACCTAAGGCGTCTTCCCCTTCAGGCGAGGCCTTCAAGGGGTTGACAGACCTTAGGCGGCTCCCGAGAGGTATGTTCGAGGCACGGAGGCGCGCCGCAGTTGGCTAACGCCCTGGCCCGTCACCGTCGGAACTGGAGTCCTCACCGTCATGCACTGTCTTTATGACATGCTGAGGCTCCTGGAACCCCACCTGATGGGCAGCGGTGACTGGGGCATCAACCTTCTGTTTGCCATCCCTCTGAGGGTGGGGCTGTGCTTCAGCCCTCTGCTGTCTTCCTTTGCGGAAGCGCTCTGCAAGCTTATGGATCTCCCAGCACTCGGCAGCAGTATGGTTGCCGGTGCCATGCACGGGGCATAGCCCGCCCTGGCTACTGTCTGGGACCGGTGACTGCTGCTGCCTTTTGTCGGGGCGTGGCCCCCGAGCTCCACTAGTCGCCGCAGCTGCGGCGATGGGGGCCGTGAACGGTGACTTCATCTTGCCACTCCCCCGGTTCTTGGCCTTCTTGCCACCCCCATAGGCAGCAGCACCGGACCCGGGCTGTCCTCCTGACTCGGAGGTCGGCAGAGCGTGCCAGTTCCGCCCTTCAGCTGCTCTGGCGCACTTGTCCGCCAGGCTGAAGAGCTCCGAGACATCGCGGACCTCTCTGGTCGCGAGCTTCTCAAGCATTTTCTCGTCCCGGACACCCTGTCGGAACGCCACCACCACAGAAGCACTTTGGATATGTGGGATGGTGTTGCGTACCTGGGAGAACCGCTGGATGAAAGAGTGCAGCGACTCCACAGGTTGTTGCTTGACGGCGTGGAGGTCAAGCTCCGTGCCGGGACGGGTGTAGGAGCTGCCGAAGTTGGCAACGAACTGCCGGCAGAGCTCTCCCCAGGAAGTTATGGACCCCTGAGGTAGATTCATGAGCCAAGACCGAGCTGGGCCGGTCAAGGCGACGGGGAAGTAGTTGGCCATGACAGCCTCGTCCCCTCCTGCGGCAAGTACAGCGGTGGAGTAGATCTGGAGGAACTCCGCCGGGTTGACGCTGCCGTCGTACTTCTCGGGCAGGTGCGGGCGAAACTTGCGTGGCCACCTCGCGAAGCGAAGGTGGAGTGCAAGAGCTGCACATCCTGCTCCTGCTGCCGCAGGCATTGGCAGTGCGAACGCTTGGTTCGCACTTGGCACCGTGTATCCCGGCATGGGCAAGGCTGCACCATAGACCGGGGGCACTGCTTGCGGCGCACATGGTTGTGGCATATGCAGTGCGGCATATGCCTGAGGCAGGGCTCGCGTGGCGAAGACCTGCCCTTCAGGTTGTGTCGAGGCTGACGACATGCTGTCGCCAGCCTCATGGTTGCGATGCCTTTCTCGGCGTCGCTCGAGGTACACCCGGGCATCCTGGCCCAAGTGGCACCGTTCCAGCTCCCTTCTCAGGTCCGTCGACAAGAGCCTGGAGGAGCTGGAATCCGCTGTTAGCCCGTCAACCGTGGGCGTGCGCGTCAGCGACACAGCCGGTTGTCCTGGGCGCCGTCCTCGCCGAAACCGAGGGTTCGCGGCGGCGACGACGAGGCGGTCCACCTCGCGGACCCATTGCTGGGTCGCTGAATGGGGCGCATCCCCCACAGGTGGGTTGCGCAGCAGCGCTCTTGCTGCAGCTAGCGCACCTCCATGGTGTACGCTCAGCGCTGCAGAAGATCTCACACTGGTCGGGGCCTGCATAGCCGGAGTCGGCGTTGCCGGAGTCGGCTGCTGGCTACCAGCTTGTGCCGACACACTCCGTCCTGAGTGTGTCGACATGTACTCCCTAGTGGTCACGGTTCGCCGTGAACGCGGAGGGGGAGAGTTTGCCGCTGAAGGAAGCTTGGTCATCTTCGTCGGCGGAAACTCGTCGCGCTAGGAGAAAAGCCCCCTACCTGGCGCGCCAAATGTCGAAGTGTTCAGTTGACACTTCCCCCGGGCCTGCACTGGGCAGCCCGCGGAGGTTCTTTTTTCGGTGGGGCTAGTCTCTAGCGGAGAGCTTGCGCAGATGGACGAGTTAGTAAGAGCTTGACACGGCGAGTTTTACGTGGTTCAGGCCGCCGGAGCGTAAAACCCTATGTCCACGGCGAGCTATGGAGCTCGCTGTATTGCTTGCTGCTCAGGACCGGAGGCCTGAGCTTGGGGGTGAGTTACCGCTTGAGAGTGTATGGCTAGCGTATGAGTTGCAAAGTGCGAACCCTTGCTATCGTCACCTACCCGAGCCTTTTATAGTCCAAGACTCGGGCAGCTTACAAGGGGGGCCGGGACCTGACAGGTGGTCCCGGGAAGATTGTCTATATCTACCGTATCTGCAGTTATGCCGGTAGTTGCCTCTGGTCGAAGGCTTCTGAGTCTTCATCTTGCCGCCCTGCCCATGCCGCATGCTAGTCGTAGTGGTTGATGACGGCGCAGGCGGCATGGGATGTCTTGTCGCGGTGTTTATTGGCTGGCAGGTTCTGACACCGCGCGCCAGTCTGTGATGCGACTGGGCGCAACGGCACCTGACAGAAGCGTGCTCCGTGTCTCCGCGTCTCTGGAAGACGCGGGCCTTGAATACCTTGTACGGGCAAGGTATGGGGCGTCTTTACGCCCGCTGCCTATCGCTCGGGGGCAGGCGGCGCCGTTCTGCTGCCACGTGGCGGGCCCGGAGCCCTTCTCAGAGGAGAGGAGGGTCCGTTCCGCGGGGCACATGGAGCCCCCGGACCTCTCCCCGCGGAGGGGGAGGCTCGCCTTCTGTTGGCCACGTGGCGGGCCCGGAGCTCTCCTCTGAGAAGAGGGAGGTCCGGCCCCGCTGGACACGCGGCGCCTTCGGACCTCTCTCCCGCGGAGGGGGAGGTCCGGCTTCTGTATGCCACGTGGCGGGCCCGGAGCTCTCCTCTGAGGAGAGGGAGGTCCGTCCCCGCCGGACGCGTGGCGCCTTCGGAGCTCTTCCTGCGGAGAAGGGCGAGTTCCTTAGGCATTTTACCCTGTGCGCGGGGGTACCTCATATCTCAGGTACCGACAGTGCGCGTAGAGCGCAACTTGTCAAAGACTAGAGCTAGGTTATCTAGTAAGGATGAACCCTGCTTGACCTTGACAACTATGTCATCGACGTACACCTCAACTAGGTCTCTTATTAACTCCCCAAAGGTTTTGTGCATCGCCCGCACAAAGGTGGGGAGTGCATTCTTTAGGCCGTAAGGCATAGACACATAGCAATAAAGGCCGTCTACTGTGATGAAGAAGGTGTGCTCCTCGTCCTCCCTAGACATGGGGATCTGATGGAAACCCGAGTAGGCGTCTAGGAAGCACAGCATATCACAGCCTGACGTTGAGTCTACTATTTGATCTATTCTAGGGAGAGGGAATGGATCTTTGAGACATGCCTTATTGAGACTGGTGTAGTCGATGCACATCCGGAGCTTCCCGCCGGCCTTCGGGACAACGACGGGGTTCGCCAACCATCGGGGGTGGTGGACCTCCCGTATGAAGCCAGCGTCCAGCAGCTTCTTGACTTCTTCACGGATGAAGTTTTGCCGCTAGATGGACTGCTTGCGGGGCTTCTGTTGAACTGGCCGGGTGTCGGGGAAGACTTTCAAGTGGTGCTCGATCACCTCCCTGGGGATCCCCGGCATATGTGACGGCTGCCATGCAAACACGTCGACGTTGTGCCGGAGGAAGGTGACGAGCGCGCCTTCCTATTTGCTATCCAGGCCCCCGGCTACCCGGGTGGTCTGGGTAGCTTCGGCGCCGACTTGGACGACCTTTAAGAGGACGCCGCCCTCGTCGAGAGGTTGCACCCGGGGTGCTGTGGTGGAAGCACAGTGACGTGCGCTCGGGCGGAGCTGGTCCGGCTCCGTATTGCCGGGGGCTGATGCCCCAGCTGTTCCGAGCGCTTGGAGCTTCTCTAGGGCCGACACTGCAGCAGTGCGGTCCCCGCGTATCCTGAGAACGCCCGTCAGTGTTGGCATCTTCAGGACAAGGCAGCCGTAGTGGGCTACAGCCATGAACCGGTACAGGGCTGGCCTGCCGATTATGGCGTTGAAGGGGAGGTCTATCTCCGCTACGTCGAACAGAATGTACTCTGTTCGATATCTGTCTGGAGCCCCGAAGGTCACCGGGAGACTAATGTTGCCGTAGGGGATAACCTGTCCCGGCCCTACCCCTGAGAACGGGCTCGACGGGGTGAGCTTGGCCATAGGGACCTGCAGCTTCTGGAAAGCTGCACGGCTGATGAGGTTCAGCCCAGCCCCTCTGTCGAAGTGTGCGATCGACACTTCCCCCGGGCCTGCACTGGGCAGCCCGCGGAGGTTCTTTTTTCGGAGGGGCTAGTTCCTAGCAGAGAGCTTGTGCGGATGGACGAGTTAGTGAGAGCTTGACATGGGAAGTTTTACGTGGTTCAGGCCGCCGGAGCGTAAAACCCTACGTCCACGGCGAGCTATGGAGCTCGCTGTATTGCTTGCTGCTCAGGGCCGGGGGCCTGAGCTTGGGGGTGAGTTACAGCTTGAGAGTGTATGGCTAGCGTATGAGTTGCAGAATGAGAACCCAGGGGTGCGGATGGCTGGAATCCAAACCCCTGCTAACGTCGCCTACCCGAGCCTTTTATAGTCCAAGACTCGGGTGGCTTACAAGGGGGGCCGGGACCCGACAGGTGGTCCCGGGGAGACTGACTGATATCTACCGTATCTGCAGTTATGCCGGTAGTTGTCTCTGCCGAAGGCTTCTAAGTCTTCGTCTTGTAGCCCTGCCCATGCTGCATGTTAGTCGTAGTGGTTGATGTCGGCGCAGGCGGCATGGGATGTCTTGTCGCGGCGTTTATTGGCTGGCAGGTTCTGACACCGCGTGCCAGTCTGTGATGCGACTGGGTGCAACGGCACCTGACAGACGCGTGCTCCATGTTTCCGCGTCTTGGGAAGACGCGGGCCTTGAATACCTTGTACGTGCAAGGTGTGGGGCGCCTTTACGTCCACTGCCTATCGCTCGGGGGCAGGCAGCACCGTTCTTCTGGCCACGTGGCGGGTCCGGAGCCCTTCTCTGAGGCGAGAAGGGTCCGGCCTGCGGGGCACGTGGAGCCTCCGGACCTCTCCCCGTGGAGGAGGAGGTCCAGCTTCTGTATGCCACGTGGCGGGCCCGGAGCTCTCCTCTGCGGAGAGGGAGGTCCGGCCCCGCTGGACGCGTGGCGTCTTCGGACCTCACTCCCATGGAGGGGGAGGTCCGGCTTCTGTATGCCACGTGGCGGCCCCGGAGCTCTCCTCTGAGGAGAGGGAGGTCCGGCCCCGCCAGACGCGTGGCGCCTTCGGAGCTCTCCCGGCGGAGAAGGACGAGTACCTTAGGCATTTTACCCTGTGCGCGGGGGTACCCCATATCGAGGGTACCGACAGTGGCCCCCGGGCCCATCTCGGGGGAGATAGCGAGCCCAAGGTGGGACCTTCGTCTCTTCTGATCCATGCACTTTCTTGTCTTGAATACTCCCTGTGCTGGCAGGGTCTTGATGTCTTCGATGTTCAGCCTCTTAGGAGTGGGTGAAGCCTGACATCGGAGCTCGGCCCGGCTGTGGGGGCGGAGGTCCGGAAGTCATCGGAGCTCAGGCCAGCGAAGGCCGTGAGGTCCGGCATCAGCGCTCACTTCTGAAAGGAGGGCGAGGGCTGGCCTCAGAGCTCGGCCCAGCTGTGGGGGCGGAGTCCGGAAGTCATCGGAGCTCAGGCCAGCGAAGGGCGTGAGGTCAGGCATCAGCGCTCCCCTCTGAAAAGAGGGCATGGGCTGGCCTCGGAGCTCGGCCCAGCTGTGGGGGCGGAGGTCCGGAACTGCTCAGTGGCCCCCCTTTCCTATCCCTTAGTCTCATTTGGCTTACTGTCCCAGGCCGGAATATGGGGCTTAGGTAATCCAGTGCACTTGGTCCAGGAGGTCTGGCCCCAGCCCCAGTCAGGGTGTAACCGCCCGGCCCCCTGGTACTCAGACCGTAGCGCCGGGAGGCAGAGTGCACATGCTTTTGGTGCAAGACCGGGCAAAGCAAGGCTCCTGACCTCCCGTTCTAGCGTAGGTCTTTTCTCGGAGGAGACCAACTGGTGGTGCAGTACCCTTATAGAGGGAGATCCGAAAGGCCACCGGGCCTCTGGCAGGTACCCCAAGCACTACCGCCTTCGGCAGGACGGCAAATATCGACTATGCATGAGAGCAGGAAAGAGGAACCGAGTGTACAATGGACGCACACTGTCTAGAGCGTGGGGAGGCGTTCATATAAATTAATGCGTAATTTAAATAAACACCTAAGTAAGCATGGTGAACTTACTGGGGTGGCGTCGGAGCGCCTGTCTTCACGCAGAGCGGGTCATGCGTGGCTTCGTCGTACGCCGGACACGGGGGGACCCCCATGGCTATATCAGGGGGAAGCATGGCTTCGGCCCTGCATACCATGTGGAAGGGTAGTTCCCGTGACCCGGCCCTGGGAAGTCCGGCTGGCCCTCGACATGGAGGAGCCGGTATCCCCCGACGGCTCTGAGTGCGCGTCTGCACCGGTTGTGTGGGTCTGCTTGGCGTGGACTTGGCACGCATTGCATCCCTAACCAGTTTGACGGCGTCCAGGTGACTCTCGGTCAGTAGGAGCCATGCCGGGTTGCTTATCTGACCAACGCGCGGGACGATGAGAGTTCCCTGCACTCGCCTCCTTGGACTACTGCAAGCTAGTCGCAGCCTTCCTCCTGGGTTATGCACCGCAATAGGATGTCGAGGCGCCACGCCAGTAAAGATACCAGCGCGTAGCACTTAGCCGTCTGCACTACCCGTTCAGCGGATGCACGTTCATCAGGAAGGATGTCCTTCAAGGAGTCCCGGACCTCCGTGGTCCATGCATCGGGACTACTTGAGCTTCTGGATCTCGAGCGCTGGGTTGCACGGAGTCCTCAGCGACTCTTACGATCCTTTGGCGGCATCCAGGGCCGCCGGGACTGCCTAGCTTCGTGGCACTGGTTCAGCCCCCTTCGCCCGGCTCGGCGGGCCGGGCTGTGGACCGCAGCAACGTCCTCTCGAAGACTCCTTCATGCACGGGGGCTCCGATGGAGGTCTTCATTGAGAAGTTGTCAGCTGCGGCCGTGCCAGCGCGCGGTTCATGGCGCAGGTCCAAGGCGAGGAATTCTTTCTCCAACATCTGCACGTGAAGCAGATAAGCAGCTAGCTGTGGGTCATTGCAAGGGCATTCACACTTAACTTGCTTGATAACTAGCTGGGAGTCGCCCTGTGCCAACAACTGGCGAGCGCCCAAAGACAGGACTGTCTTTTAGGCCAAAGACGAGTGCTTCATACTCTGCCAAGTTGTTGGTTGCCTTGGAATTGAAACGCACCATGTACCCAGACTGCTCCCCGGATGGCATGAGAAGCAGTACGCCGGCACCGGCCCCCTGCTTTCGCGAGGAGCCGTCGAAGAAGAGCGTCCAGTGAGGCCCGGTAAAGACCGGAGCTCGGTACTTTGGTTCACCGTCTTCGCGGCCCCCTGGGTCAGCCTTCGTTGGCGTCCACTCAGCCACAAAGTCAGCCAGTGCTTGGCTCTTGGCTGTCTGACGTGGTCGGGAGCTCAGCTTGAACTCCGCCGTCTTCGGGCTGTCTTCCGGCTTCGGAAGCTGGCAGTGGGTGCCAGCTCTGCCCACCGGCTACTCTGGCGCAATTGTCCGCCAGGCTGAAGTGCTCAGAGGCATCGCAGACCTCTTTGGTCGCAAGCTTCTCAAGCATCTTCTCGTCTCGGACACTGCCGAAGTGCCACCACCATAGAAGCACTTTGAATATGGGGGATGGTGTTGCGTACCTGGGAGAACCGCTGGATGAAGGAGCGCAGCGACTCTCCAGGTTGTTACTTGATGGCTTGGAGGTCAAGCTCCGTGCCGGGACGGTTGTAGGGGCTGCCGAAGTTGGCGATGAACTGCCGGCAGAGCTCTCCCCAGGAAGTTATGGAACCCCGAGGGAGGTTCATGAGCCAAGACCGGGTCGGGCCGGTCAAGGCGTCGGGGAAGAAGTTGGCCATGACGGCCTCATCCCCTCCTGCGGCAAGTACGGCGGTGGAGTAGACCTGAAGGAACTCCGCTGGGTTGACACTGCTGTCGAACCTTTCAGGCAGGTGCGGCCAAAACCGGAGCCTGGTGTAGCTGGAATCTGCCGTGTGCTCACCAACCATTGGCGTGCGCATCAGCGACACAGCAGGTTGGCCAGAGCGTTGTCCCCGCCGAAGTTGAGGGTTTGTGGCGGCGACGACGAAACGGTCTACCTCGCGAATCCGCTGCTGGGTCGCTGCCTGAGGCGCGTCCCCAGCAGGCGGATTGAGTAGCAGCGCTCTTGCTGTGGCTAGCGCACCCCCGCTGGGTACGCCCAGCGCTACTGAAGACCTGACACTGGTCGGAGCCTGCATTGCCGGGGTCGGCGCTGCCAGAGCCGGTTGCTGGCTCCCAGTGCAGGTATTGGTGCCGCGAACGCTTGGTTCGCCGCTGGCACAGTGTGCCCCGGTATGGGCAAGGCTGCTCCATAGACCGGGGACGCCGTTTGCAGGACATATGGTTGTGGCATATGCTGCGCGGCGTATGCCTGGGGCAGAGCTCTCATGGCGAAGATCTGCCCTTCAGGCTGGGTCGAGGCCGACGTCATACTGTCGCCAGCCTCTTAGTTGCGACGCCTTTCTCGACGTCGCTCGAAGAACACTCAGGCATCTTGGCCCAAGTGGCATCGCTCCGGCTCCGCCCCCAGGTCCGTCGACGGAAGCCTGGTGGAGCTGGAGTCCACCGTCTGCTCACCAACCATTGGCGTGCGCATCAGCGGCACGGCCGGTTGACCGGAGCGTCGTCCCCACCGAAGTCGAGGGTTTGCGGCGGCGACGACGAGACGGTCTATCTCTCGAATCCACTGCTGGGTCGCTGCCTGAGGCGCGTCCCCAGCAGGCAGATTGCGCAGTAGCGCTCTTGCTGCGGCTGGCGCACCCCCGCCGGGTAGGCCCAGCGATACTGAAGACCTGACACTGGTTGGAGCCTGCATTGCCGGGGTCGGCGCTGCCAGAGCCGGTTGCTGGCTCCCAGTGCAGGTACACAGTGTACCCCGGTATGGGCAAGGTTGCGCCATAAGCTGGGGACGCCGCCTGCAGAGCACATGGTTGTGGCTTATGCTGTGCGGCGTACGCCTGGGGCAGAGCTCACGTAGCGAAGGTCTGCCCTCCAGGCTGGGTCGAGGCCGACGTCATGTTGTCGCCAGCCTCTTGAGTGCGACGCCTTTCTCGACGTCGCTCGAGGAACACTCGGGCATCTTGGCCCAAGTGGCACCGTTCCAGCTCTGTCCTCAGGTCCGTCGACGGAAGCTTGGTGGAGCTGGAACCCGCCGTCTGCCCGTCAACCGTTGTCGTGCGCGTCAACGACACAGCCGGTTGGTCGGAGCGTCGTCCCCGCCGAAGTCAATGGTTTGCGGCGGCGACGACAAGACGGTCTACCTCGCGAATCCACCGCTGGGTCGCTGCCTGAGGCGCATCCCCAGCAGGCGGATTGTGCAGTAGCGCCCTTGCTGCGGCTAGCGCACCTCCACCGGGTACGCCCGGCGCTACTGAAGGCCTGACGCTGGATGGAGCCTGCATTGCCGGGGTCGGCGCTGCCAGAGCCGGTTGCTGGCTCCCAGCTTGCCCTGACACACTCCGTACTGAGTGTGTCCTCATGTACTCTCCCCTGGTCACGGTTTGCCGCGGGCGCAGGGGGGGAGAGTTTGCCGCTGAAGGAATCTTGGTCATCTTCGTCGGCGGAAACTCGTCGCGCTAGGGGAAAAGCCCCCTTCCTGGCGCGCCAAATGTCGAAGTGTGCGATCGACACTTCCCCCGGGCCTGCACTGGGCAGCCCGCGGAGGTTCTTTTTTCGGAGGGGCTAGTTCCTAGCGGAGAGCTTGCGCGAATGGACGAGTTAGTGAGAGCTTGACACGGGAAGTTTTACGTGGTTCAGCCCGCCGGAGCGTAAAACCCTACGTCCACGGCGAGCTATGGAGCTCGCTGTATTGCTTGCTGCTCAGGGCCGGGGACCTGAGCTTGGGGGTGAGTTACAGCTTGAGAGTGTATGGCTAGCGTATGAGTTGCAGAATGCGAACCCAGGGGTGCGGATGGCTAGAGTCCAAACCCCTGCTAACGTCGCCTACCCGAGCCTTTTATAGTCCAAGACTCGGGTGGCTTACAAGGGGGGCCGGGACCCGACAGGTGGTCCCGGGGAGATTGACTGATATCTACCGTATCTGCAGTTATGCCGGTAGTTGTCTCTGCCGAAGGCTTCTAAGTCTTCGTCTTGTAGCCCTGCCCATGCTGCATGCTAGTCGTAGTGGTTGATGTCGGCGCAGGCGGCATGGGATGTCTTGTCGCGGCGTTTATTGGCTGGCAGGTTCTGACACCGCGCGCCAGTCTGTGATGCGACTGGGCGCAACAGCACCTGACAGACGCATGCTCCGCGTTTCCACGTCTTGGGAAGACGCGGGACTTGAATACCTTGTACGGGCAAGGTGTGGGGCGCCTTTACGACCGCTGCCTATCGCTCGGGGGCAGGCAGTACCGTTCTTCTGGCCACGTGGCGGGTCCGGAGCCCTTCTCTGAGGCGAGAAGGGTCCGGCCTGCGGGGCACGTGGAGCCTCCGGACCTCTCCCCGCGGAGGGGGAGGTCCAGCTTCTGTATGCCACGTGGTGGGCCCGGAGCTCTCTTCTGCGGAAAGGGAGGTCCGGCCCCGCTGGACGCGTGGCGTCTTCGGACCTCTCTCCCACGGAGGGGGAGGTCCGGCTTCTGTATGCCACGTGGCGGCCCCGGAGCTCTCCTCTGAGGAGAGGGAGGTCCGGCCCCGCCGGACGCGTGGCGCCTTCGGAGCTCTCCCGGCGGAGAAGGACGAGTACCTTAGGCATTTTACCCTGTGCGCGGGGGTACCCCATATCGAGGGTACCGACACCCTCCATCTACCAAAACGTGGTACATTCTCACGTTGGCGATGGTAGGGGCCACCAGGAGCGGCAGTTGGCCGGCCCCAGCCATGTTCCTGGGGCAGTCGGTGGCGTCAAAGCTGATGGGGGTCCCCATCCACTTAAGGTGCGGTGCAGCACTTGGGAGTGGCGCCACCGACGCTACCGCTCGGCGCAGAGTCTTGACTGCGCTTCGGGACGAGGGGTCGGCGGACCCGCCGTATATGATGTAGAGCTTCTTCCGACGCGCATCGTCACTGGAGCCGGAGTCCTCATGATTGTGTGCCGCCTTCACGACACGCTGAGACTCCTGGATCTCCTCTGGGTGGTCGATGTTGTCTGGAACATCCACCCCCTGTTCGTCTTCCTTTGGACGGGAGGGCAGGGCATCAGCCCGCTGCCGCTTCCCCTTGTGGAAGCGCTCTGCGAGCCTTCGGATCTCCCGGCACTCGGCAGTAGTGTGGCGACAGCTGCCGTGCACGGGGCACATGTTGTCCTGGCTATCTTCCGGGATCGGTGACTTTCGCTGCCTCTTGTCAGGGCGCGGCCCCCGAGCCCCACTGAGCGTCGCTGTAGTGACGACTGTGATCGCGGCCGGTGGTCTTATCTTGCTTCTGCCTCGGCTGTTGGTCTTCCTGCTGCCTCCATAGGGAGTAGAACCAGATCCGGGCAGCCCTCCTGACTCGGAGGACGGCTGTGAGTGCCAGTTCCGTCCTTCGGCTGCTCTGGCGCACTTGTCCGCCAAGCTGAAGAGCTCTGAGGCATCGCGGACCTCCCTGGTCGCGAGTTTCTCAAGCATCTTGTTGTCTCGGACGCCTTGCCGGAACGCCACCACCACAGATGCATTTTGAATGTGTGGGATGGTGTTCCGCACCTGGGAGAACCTCTGGATGAAAGAGCGCAGCGACTCCCCAGGTTGTTGTTGGATGGCGTGGAGGTCGAGCTCCGTGCCAGGCCGGGTGTAGGAACTGGCAAAGTTTGCTATGAACTGTCGGCAAAGCTCTCCCCAGGAAGTTACGGAACCCTGGGGGAGGTTCATGAGCCAAGACCGAGCTGGGCCAGTCAAGGCGACAGGGAAGTAATTGGCCATGATGGCTTCATTCCCTCCTGTGGCAAGTACGGCGGTGGAATAGATCTGGAGGAACTCCGCCGGGTTGACGCTGCCGTCGTACTTCTCGGGCAGGTGCGGCCGAAACTTGCGCGGCCACTTTGCGAAGCGAAGGTAGGGCGCGAGGGCCGCACACCCTGTTTCTGTCACCGCAGGTTCTGGTGCCGCGAATGCTTGTTTCACTGAGCACCGCGTGCCCCGGCATGGGCAAGGCTGCTCCATAGGCCTGGGGCGCCATATGCAGGACATATGACTGTGGCATATTCTGCACGGCGCAGGCCTGGGGCAGAGATCGTGTGGCGAAGGTCTGCTCTTCAGGCTGGGTCGAGGCCGACATCATGCTGTCGTCAGCCTCTTGGTGGCGACGCCTTTCTCGGCGCCGCTCGAGGTATACCCGGGCATCTTGACCCAGGTGACACCGCTCCAGCTCTGTCCTCAGATCTGTTGATTGGGGGCTGGTAGAGCTGGAGTCTGCCGTCTGCTCGCCATCCAATGGTGCGCGCATAAGCGACATGACCGGTTGGCCAGAGCGTCGTCCCCGCCGAGGTCGAGGGTTTGCGGCGGCGACGACGAGACGGTCTACCTCGCGGATCCACTGCCGGGTCGCTGCCTGAGGCGCGTCCCCAGCGGGCGGATTGTACAGTAGCGTTCTCGCTGCAGCTAACGCACCCCCACTGGGCACGCCCAGCGCTACTGAAGACTTGAAGCTGGTTGGAGCCTGCATTGCCGTGGTCGGCGCTGCCAGAGCCGGTTGCTGGCTCCCAGCTTGTACCGACACACTCCGTCCCGAGTGTGTCGACATGTACTCCCCACTGGTCGCGGTCTGCCTTAGAGGCGAGGGGGGAGAGTTCGCTGCCTGAAGGAAGCTTGGTCATCTTCGTCGCCGGGAACTCGTCGCGCTAGGAGAAAAGCCCCCTACCTGGCATGCCAAATGTCGAAGTGTTCAGTCGACACTTCCCCCGGGCCTGCACTGGGCAGCCCGCGGAGGTTCTTTCTTCTGTGGGGCTAGTCTCTAGCGGAGAGCTTGCGCAGATGGACGAGTTAGTAAGAGCTTGACACGGCGAGTTTTACGTGGTTCAGGCCGCCGGAGCGTAAAACCCTACGTCCACGGCGAGCTATGGAGCTCGCTGTATTGCTTGCTGCTCAGGACCGGAGGCCTGAGCTCGGGGGTGAGTTACAGCTTGAGAGTGTATGGCTAGCGTATGAGTTGCAAAGTGCGAACCCTTTCTATCGACGCCTACCCGAGCCTTTTATAGTCCAAGGCTCGGGCAGCTTACAAGGGGGGCCGGGACCCGACAGGTGGACCCGGGAAGATTGTCTATCATCTACCGTATCTGCAGTTATGCCGGTAGTTGCCTCTGGTCGAAGGCTTCTGAGTCTTCATCTTGCCGCCCTGCCCATGCCGCATGCTAGTCGTAGTGGTTGATGACGGCGCAGGCGGCATGGGATGTCTAGTCGTGGTGTTTACTGGCTGGCAGGTTCTGACACCGCGCGCCAGTCTGTGATGCGACTGGGCGTAACGGCACCTGACAGAAGCGTGCTCCGCGTCTCCGCGTCTTGGGAAGACGCGAGCCTTGAATACCTTGTACGGGCAAGGTATGGGGCGTCTTTACGCCCGCTGCCTATCGCTCGGGGCAGGCAGCGTCGTTCTGCTGCTACGTGGCGGGCCCGGAGCCCTTCTCAGAGGATAAAAGGGTCAGTCCCGCTGGGCACAGGGAGCCTCCGGACCTCTCCCCGCGGAGGGAGAGGCTCGGCTTCTGTTGGCCACGTGGCGGGCCCGGAGCTCTCCTCTGAGGAGAGGGAGGTCCGGCCCCGCTGGACACGCGGCGCCTTCGGACCTCTCACCCACGGAGGGGGAGGTCCGGCTTCTGTATGCCACGTGGCGGGCCCGGAGCTCTCCTCTGAGGAGAGGGAGGTCCGGCCCCGCCGGACACGTGGCGCCTTCGGAGCTCTCCCTGCGGAGAAGGGCGAGTTCCTTAGGCATTTTACCCTGTGCGCGGGGGTCCCCCATATCTCAGGTACCGACACCCAAGATAAATCCCCGGGGGCCAATTGGGACCTCCCGGAGGTCCCTCAAGACCCCCCGGAGCTCCTGGATAATCAAGATAGCTTAAGGGCCACCGGGTCCCAGCTCCCGGAGGCCCCCGTGGGTCCACTCACCTCCAACGGGCCAGGGCCAATGGACGAGGACCTCCCAAGCCTAAGAGAGAGGGTTCGAACCATACAGAGGCCTGTCTACTACATCAGCGAAGTACTTCATGATGCCAAGACAAGGTACCTAGAAGTCCACAAGCTGCTGTATGCGGTGCTCGTGGCCTCCAGGAAGCTCCGCCATTACTTCCAGGCCCACCGGGTCTCGGTAGTCACCTCGTATCCGCTGAAGACAATTCTTCACAGCCCCCATGCGACTGGCAATGTTGCTAAATGGGCGGCGGAGCTGGCGGAGTTTGAGCTGGACTTCCTCCCACGCCATGCAGTCAAGAGCCAAACACTGGCTGACTTTGTGG
Organism: Neostapfia colusana; assembly: GCA_030760725.1. Taxonomy (NCBI): domain Eukaryota; kingdom Viridiplantae; phylum Streptophyta; class Magnoliopsida; order Poales; family Poaceae; genus Neostapfia; species Neostapfia colusana. The sequence continues at coordinate 74,977,520 of JASWHV010000004.1, forward strand.
CGGAGTGGACACCAACGAAGACTGACCCAGGGGGCCATGAAGGCGGTGAGCCAGAGCGCCAAGCTCCGGTCTTCACCGAACCCCACTGGACACTTTTCTTCGACGGCTCCTCGCGAAAGCAGGGGGCCGGTGCCGGCGTACTGCTCCTCATGCCATCAGGGGAACAGTTTGATTATATGGTGCGTCTCAATTTCAAGGCAACCAACAACATGGCGGAGTATGAAGCACTCATCTTTGGCCTGCAGACAGCCCTGTCTTTAGGCGCTCGCCAGTTGTTGGCACAGGACGACTCCCAACTGTTCATCAAGCAAGTCAAGGGCGAATGCTCCTGCAATGACCCACAGCTAGCTGCATATCTGCTTCACGTGAAGATGTTGGAGAAAGAATTCCTCGCCTTGGACCTGCATCACGTACCGCGCGCTGGTAATGCCGCAGCTTACAACCTTTCAACGAAGGCTTCCACCGGAGCCCCCGCGCCCGAAGGAGTTTTCGAGAGGACGTTGCTGCGGCCTACAGCCCGGCCCACCGAGCCGGGCGAAGGGGGCTTGACCAGCACCTCGAAGCTGGCGGTCCTGGCGGCCCTACAGCCATGGATGCCGCCAAGGATCGTAAGCGTCACTGGGGACTCCTTGCAACCCAGCGCTCAAGATCCAGAAGCTCAAGTCAGACCCGATGCATGGATCACGGAGATCCGGGACTACTTGAAGGACAATATCCTCCCTGATAAACATGCAACCGCTGAACGGATTGTGCGTATGGCTAAGAGATACGCGCTGGTAGAGGGGGATCTCTACCCGCGTGGCGCCAACCACATCCTATTGCGGTGCATAATCCAGGGGGAAGGCTGTGACTTGCTCGCTGAGATCCATGGAGGCGAATGTGGAAGTCACTCTTCCTCACGCACGCTTGTCGGTAAAGCCTTCCGGCATGGCTTCTACTGGCCGACAGCACTCTATGATGCCGTCAAGCTGTTCAAGAGCTGCAAGGCGTGCCAGTTCCACGCCAAGCAGATCCATACACCAGCTCAGGCGGTACAGATGATCCCGCCCTCGTGGCCATTTGCCGTATGGGGGCTGGACATCTTGGGACCATTTCCCAGAACCGTCGGGGGATTCCGGTACCTCTATGTTGCCATCGACAAGTTCACCAAGTGGCCGGAAGCTACACCAGTTGTCACCATCAACAAACAATCCGCAGTAAAGTTCATCAAGTCTATTGTCTGCCGGTTCGGGGTCCCGAACAGAATCATCACCGACAACGGCACCCAATTCACCAGCGCAGCATTCCAAGACTACTGCGAGGACCTTGGTATTCAGGTGTGCTACGCCTCTGTCGCCCACCCAAGGAGCAATGGGCAAGTTGAGAGCGCCAACGCGGTGATTCTCCGGGGCCTTAAGACTCGCACCTTCGCCAGCCTGAAGAAACATGGTGCCAATTGGGTAGATGAGCTTCCGAGCACACTATGGGCTAACCGGACATCCCAGAGCCGGGCCACCGGGGAGACACCCTTCTTCATGGTGTATGGGGCCGAAGCTGTACTTCCCCCAGAAATCACCATGAAGTCTAACCGTGTCCGGGCTTACGACGAAGCCGCGCTGGACAACCTCGGGCGTGGAGAAATCGACCTCATCGACGAGGTCCGATTACATGCAGCACTACGTAACGCGTGGTACAGACAAGCACTTCGGTGCTACCACCAGAGGTCTGTGCATGCCCGGGAGCTGCAGGAAGGTGACCTGGTGTTGCGGCGCATACGTTCTCGTGAAGGGGCCCACAAACTCTCCCCTAGTTGGGAAGGCCCCTTCCGAGTCGCGAAAGTATGCCGCCCCGGGTGTTTGCGCCTTTCCACCGAGGATGGGGACCTGCTCCCAAACCCTTGGAACATAGAACACCTCCGTAAGTTCTACCCCTAGAGCAAAAATAGGACAGTACTTTCTTTTCGTAATAAACTCCATAGAGTCCAGGAGCAGCGCTCGGAGCAGCTAAGCCCCAGGGGACGGTACAGGACTACGTTCAGCTTTGCCTGGTTCCGACTCCAAGCGCGTAGAGTCTTGCTTCCCCTCTTAATGGGGCGGGTCGTGGCCTCCATGTTTAGCCTGCCTTCCTCCTGTGGAAAGTTGTACGAAAAGAAACCTGCTCTGCTTTGCTCTTTCCTCGTACTCATTTAAATTGTGTATTAAGTTTTTTAACCACCCTTGCAGTGCATGGTTGCCATGTGCTCAGCTCCCCCTCCCTACAGTCCCCAAGCACCAAGCATATGGTTAGGGGCTATAAGTCAAATAAGACTATGAGATAAGGGAGGGGGAGCCCCCAAGTAGAATTACGTTTCCTCTACCTGTGTGCAGGACCTCCAGGCTATGGCGACAGGGACTACATAAAGCGGGGGGAAAGGAGCTATCAACTGCACCGGCCCAGGACTGGAAGGACCGGGCCCCGCCCCTTCAGCAGGGGCGAGGCCCGAAGGCCCCACGCGTCTAGCAGGTCCGGAGCTCCCGCCTCCCATGAGGGGGGCTCCGGGCTCGCCACGTGGCAGGCGAAAACCGGACCTCCCCCCCTGGTGGGAGGGCTCCGAAAGCCCTACGTGTCCAGCATGGCCGGAGCCCCCGCCTCCTAAGGAGGGGCTCCGGACCCGACCTGTGGCAGGCAGATTTGGAGCTCCCCATAGGGCGAGATCCGGAGACCCCCGGGGGCCCCTAACACGGTTAGAACCCGGGGAAGGTGTCTATGCAGAGCTCTGAGATTGGAGATGGCCTCTGAGTACCTTGCGGAGCTAAGGACTCAGACAGGCAAAGCCAAGAAGGAGAGAAAGAGCATCACAGACACAAATATCTAAAAGAGTCAAACTATGCGAGGCTCCATGAGCTGGACTACAGACTCGATAAAAGTAAAGAAACAAGTCCCAAGGGTCTCCTGACACGACCAGAATCTAGAAGTTGCAAGAACGGCCGCATCACCAGGCTTCAGCCCTGGCGGCACTCTCTCACTCCATGACCCGAGCGCAGGAATCGCCTCCCTCATCACCGGCGCAAAAGCCTGTGACACCAAGGGAGCTCCTGAGGCCCCCACTGCAGTATTCAGCGGTCTTCCTGGAGACTCTGCCATCTGGGATCCTCCATGGTGCATCGGCGGTGTCCTTCTCCTGAAGTTCCCTCATCACCGGCGCAAAAGCCGGTGTCATCAAGGGTGCCCCTGGAGCCTCCTTCCCTCATCACCTGCGCAAAAGCCGGTGTCATCAAGGGTGCTCCTGAGGCCCCCTCTCCCCAGCTTCAGCGGTCTTCTCGGAGACTCTGCCACCTGGGATTCTCCTCGGTGCTTCAGCGGTTTCTTTGAAGACTCCACCACCTGGGAAGGGATGCAACACCAAGGAGCTTTCTGCCTGCCGTCACCAAGGAAGGGCTCCGTCGGGAGGACAAACCAGAGACCCCTTGGTGGCGCCACCCTCAGAGGCAAGGCAGGCAGGCTCCCTTAGTCCCAGGCTTGGTGCAGACGCCATCGCTGGAGGAAATCGAGAGCGATTCTCCCCCCATAAGGCGGGTTAAGAGCCATGGAAGAAGACAAGACTGCAGAGACTCGAGGGAGGCGCAGGGGCTGGAAGCCTTATAAGGGGAGCGTACCCACATGGGGGTTTCATTTCACACCTTCCCGGGTGCAATCCCAAGCGATTCGGAACTCTTCGAATACACTGCATCGGCAACCGCTTCGGCTCCTAGACTGAGTGCCGATGACGGGTGGACCTAAGCCGCCCAACTGAAGCGGTGGGTCAAGGAGTCAGTCTCCTGAGAAGATGAGCCGGCAAGGCACTTTGGCGGTTGTCGAAGTGTGCGATCGACACTTCCCCCGGGCCTGCTCTGGGCAGCCCGCGGAGGTTCTTTTTTCGGAGGGGCTAGTTCCTAGCGGAGAGCTTGCGCGAATGGACGAGTTAGTGAGAGCTTGACACGGGAAGTTTTACGTGGTTCAGGCCGCCGGAGCGTAAAACCCTACATCCACGGCGAGCTATGGAGCTCGCTGTATTGCTTGCTGCTCAGGGCCTGGGGCCTGAGCTTGGGGGTGAGTTACAGCTTGAGAGTGTATGGCTAGCGTATGAGTTGCAGAATGCGAACCCCTGCTATCGACGCCTACCCGAGCCTTTTATAGTCCAAGGCTCGTGCGGCATAGAAGGGAAGCCGGGACCCGACAGGTGGTCCCGGGAAGATTGTCTATTATCTACCATATCTGTAGTTATACCGGTGGTTGCCTCCGGTCGAATGCTTCTGAGTCTTCCTTTTGCCGCCCTGCCCATGCCGTGCGCTAGTCGTAGTGGTTGATGACGGCGCAGGCGGCATGGGATGTCTTGTCGCGGCGTTTATTACTTGGCAGGTTCTGACACCGCGCGCCAGTCTGTGATGCGACTGGGCGCAAAGGCACCTGACAGACGCGTGCTCCGCGTCTCCGCGTCTTGGGAAGGCGCGGGCCTTGAATACCTTGTACGGGCAAGGTGAGGGGCGCCTTTACGCCCGCTGCCTACCGCTCGGGGGCAGGAAACACCGTTCTTCTAGCCATGTGGCGGGTCCAGAGCTCTTCTCTGAGGAGAGGGAGGTCCGGCCCCGCTGGACGCGTGGCACCTTCGGACCTCTCTCCCGCGGAGGGGGAGGTCCGACTTCTGCATGCCACGTGGCGGGCCCGGAGCTCACCTCTGAGGGGAGGGAGGTCCGGCCTCGCTGGACGCGTGGCGTCTTCGGGCCTCTCTCCCACGGAGGGGGAGGTCCGGCTTCTGTATGCCACGTGGCGGGCCCGGAGCTCTCCTCTAAGGAGAGGGAGGTCCGGCCCCGTCAGACGCGTGGCTCCTTCGGAGCTCTCCCTGCAGAGAAGGGAGAGCACCTTAGGCATTTTACCCTGTGCGCGGGGGTACCCCATATCTCAGGTACCGACAGTGGCCCCCGGGCCCATCTCGGGGGAGATAGCGAGCCCGAGGTGGGACCTCCGTCTCTTCCGATCCGCGCACTTTCTCTAAGTCCCGACTTGACCGCTGCCGGAGCACGAACGGCCGCCGGGTCGTGAGAGCGTGCGCCCACTTGATGATTGCTTTTACTGCGGTGGTTCCCAAGGCTGCCACTTCTGCACGTTGCGGCGCTTTCTTCAGGAACCGCCGAAGGGCCCTGCCGGCTCATCTTCTTAGGAGACTGACTCCATGACCCCACCGCTCTAGCTAAGCGGCTTGGGCCCACCCGTCATCGGCACTCGGTCTAGGAACCGAAGCGGTTGCGGGTGCGGGGTATTCGAAGAGTTCCGAATCGCTTGGAACTGCACCGGGAAGCTTTTTAGAGGGGGTCTCACCCACGTTGTAGCTTCCCTTCGCACTTCTCTGCGCTTCTTCTTGAACTCTTGGGCTTTTGCTTTCTTGCCTTTGGGCTCTCCCTTGCCATGGCTTCCAACCCGCTGCCAGAGAAGAAACGCGCCTGATCTCCTCCAGCAACGGCGCCGGTGCCAAGTCGGGATTCTGGGGTGCCTGACACTCCCTCCGGTGGCGACTTGAAGAGGCCCCGGGCTGATGTGCTAGGGGAAGCCTCTGCGGCGTCCCCTGTTCCGCCAGTCCAAGCGACTGCGGAGCGGTCGTCGGAGACGGTAGCGGGCTCTGAAAATCCTACCCCGGCTCAGAAGTCGGGGTTCAGAGCACGCTGGAGTGTCCGCGCTTCCCGGCCTTCCCCGTCTTGCGGGGAATCTGTGCCGATGCGCTCGGAGCCAGGGGCGACTGCTGCGGCCCCCAGGCCAGCGCGGACTTCTCCTATTCCGCTGTGCCCGGACTCCGCGGTGGCGCCGTTTCTTCATGCCGAGACGGTTACCGCGGCCCCCAGGCCAGCACAGGTTGATCCTGCACTAGGCGGCCTGGCTTCTTCTCCAGCTCCGTCTTCCCCGGCTCGTCCCCCTCCTCAGGTCAAGGAGCCTGAAGCTGAAGAGAGCCCGGCTGGTCCGGCTGCTAGGGCTGCTGGGCCAGTTTCTCCTGATCGGCGTCTTGTCTCGGCGGCTGGCGCGCCGGCTCTTCCCGAGGACGAGGTAATGGAGGAGGTCGGGGGGACTGCCCCAGCTTCTGCTGCTCCATTGCCTCTGGCGGACGCCTTCGCGCTCGCCGAGTCGAGCGTCCGGCAGGTCTTGGCTGCACTAGGGCGCGAGCGGGAGGAGTATACGGTTGAACGGGACCGCCTCCTCACCTGGGGGAACCTTTTGCGGGAAAGGACCGCGAAGGTTAAGAGCGAGCTCGATTCTAGGCGGGAGTTGCTCGACTTCTGGGAAACGCTCGTAGACCGGATGAAGCGGGCTGTTGACCGCATGGACACCCAGTCGCGGTGGATCAACAGGGAGGCCCTGGAGGCTCACGCCCGGGCCGAAGAGAGCCTCTCTGCTGCTGTGGAAATACGGCAGCGGTTGGAGCGCCGCGAACTCACCGTTGAGGAGCGGGAGCGTTCCGTGGCAGCTGAGGCAGAGAGGGTCGCCGCGCAGCTGGCTGCGGGCGAGGATGACCTCCGAGCACGGATGGAGGAGCTGGAGATTCTGAAGGCAGACCTTGACTTGAGGGATGAACAGGTCTCCCATGATCGTCGGGCGGTCTTGGACCGCGAGTTGACTGCCGGTTTCAGGGCCGCTGAGTTGGAGCGGCTGGCCGAGACCCTCCGCCTTCGGGAGAGTTCCCTGGCGACCCAGGAGAAGGAATTCTCCGAGAGGAACCTGGAGGCTCTATGGGAGGCCCGCCGCGAGGTGGAGGAACTCTCAGCCCTACGGTCCTCCGAGGCCCTTGCGGTCTCAGGCTTCGTGGATCGGGCGGGGTCCACCCTGATCCCTCTTGGTTTCAGTCCGGTGAGGGCCGCAACTCCCGCGTTGCAGGTGGTCGAGGTGATCCCTGCATTGGAGTCGATCGGCGCCAAGCTGGACAGACTCGACTCGGTGGTCACCAGCGAGCTTGAAGCCGAGGGCCGCGGCTTGGCTTTAGAGGTCGCCTCGCATGTGCTGGCATGCTTCAAGAGCCGCGACCCCTCTTTCTCACTGGAGCCAGCAAGAGAGGGCCCAGCCGTGGAGCGGGAGGAAGCTGCCAGGGCTGAAGTCGCGGATGTGGCCGCCCTTGTAGCAGCAAGGTTCCGGCGAGAGCCGGGTGATCCTTAGGACATGCTTTTCCCTTTTTTATCGAGTCTGTAGTCCAGCTCAAGGAGCCTTGCTTAATTTGACTCTCTTGGATACTTGTGTCTGTGATGCTTTTCCCTCCTTCTTGGCTTTGCCTGGCTGAGTCCTTAGCCCCGCAAGGTACTCAGAGGCCATTTCCAATCTCGGAGCTTCGCACAGACACCCCCCCCCCCCCGGGTCCTAACCGTGTTAGGGGCCCCCGGAGGTCTCCGAACCTCTCCCTACGGGGGGGCTCCAAATCTGCCGGCCACGTGGTGGGTCCGGAGCTCCTCCTCAAGAGACGGGAGCTCCGGTCATATTGGACACGTAGGGCTTTCGGAGCCCTCCCGCTGAGGGGGGAGGTCCGGTTCCTGCCTGCCACGTGGCGAGCCTGGAGCCCTCCTTAAGGAAGGAGAGAGTTCCGGGCCTGCTGGACACATGGGGCCCCGGGCCCCGCCCCTGCTGGAGGGGCAGGTCCCGGTCCTTCCAGTCCCAGGCCGGTGTAGCTGGGTAGCTCCTTTCCCCCCGCTTCATGCAGTCCCTGTTGCCGTAACCTGAAGGTCCTGCACACAGGTAGAGGAAACGTAATTCTCCTCGGCGGGTCCTCCCCTCCTGTCTCCTAGTCTTATCTGTCTTATGGTCCTGGCCCGCTATACGGGGCTTGGGCAATTCTGTGCACGAGGCGCCGGAGCTCCGGCTCCCTCCGAGGTCCGGGTAAGGCCGTCCGATCCCTATTACCGGGCCATGCGTTGGGGAAGCAGGGTGCACGCGCTTTGGGTTCATGACCAGGCAAAGCGGACGTACTCCCCTGGACCTCCGGAGAGCAGAATGCGCATGCTTTGGGCTCTGGGCCGGCTAAGCTCGATACGCACCCTGGACCCCCCATGCACAACGCTGGCCTTTCCTGGAGGTGACCAACTGACACCGCAACACCTGACTGGGGGAGGCCCGAGAGACTCACTCGGCCATCGGCAGGTGCCTCAAGCGCAGCCGCCTTCGGGAGGATAGCAAATGCCGACTATGGATGAGCGCAGGAGAGGGGGAGCTAGACGTATGATGAACATACAGAGATAGTGCGATCATAAAAATTAATGCATAATTTAAATGAGCGCATGAGAAGGAGCTAAGTAGAACAGGTCTCTGTGTTCGCGCCCATAGGTGGAATTCTGGCTGTTCGTGGGGGCAATGTCCCGCCTCGTCTACAAGGGAAGCAAGACTCTACGCGCTTAGGGTCGGAACCAGGCTAAACTGGACGTAGTCCTGTACCGTCCCTTGAGACTTGGCTACCCCAAGCTCTGTTCCTGAGTTCTATGGGGTCTATTACAGAAGTGAATAACCCTGTTCTACCGATGCTCAGTAAGTAGGACTTACAGTGTTGCTCCAGGGCAAGGATTTTTGGGAATGGATCCCACTCTCGGTTGAAAGGCAAGTGTACCTGGGGCGGCAGCTTTCATGATTCGGAAGGGACCTTCCCTGCTGGGGGAGAGCTTATGGGTCCTTTTTGGAATATAGCATGCCGCTTCACCAGGCCGCCTTCTTGCGGGCCCCCGTCACGTCTGGTTCTTTGGCGGTAGTGCTTAGAGCATTAGCCGAGACCGTGCGTTGTGGGGTGTTCCCTGCAAGCCGAGTCTTGTTGAAGTTGTTGACTTCACGCTGGATCAGGTCCTGCGTGGCTTCTCTCCGGGGCCCCCGGGGAGTTCTCCCCTTCTGGCTAAGGCCTTCAAGGGGTAGGTGGACCCGGGCTCGCCTTGGATGACCTAAGGCGTCTCCCCCTTCTGGCAAGGCCTTCAAGAGGTTGACGGACCCTAGGCGGCCCCCGAGAGGTATGTTCGAGGCACGGGGGCGTGCCACAGCTGGCTAACACCTTGGCCCGTCACCGTCAGAACTGGAGTCCTCACCGTCATGCACTGTCTTTATGACACGCTGAGGCTCCTGGTACCCCACTTGGTGGGCAGCGGTGACTGGGGCATCGGCCTTTTGTTTGCCATCCCTCTGAGGGTAGCGCGGTGCTTCGGCCCTTTGCTGTCTTCCATTACGGAAGCGCTCTGCGAGCCTCTGGATCTCCCAGCACTCGGCAGCTGTATGGTTGCAGGTGCCATGCACGGGGCATAGCCCGCCCCGGCCACTGTCTGGGGCCGGTGATTGCCGCTGCCTCTTGTCGGGGCGCGGCCCCAGAGCTCCGCTGGTTGTTGCAGCTGCGGCGACGGTGGCCGTGAATGGTGGCTTCATCTTTCCACTCCCCCGGTTCTTGGTCTTCTTGCCACCCCCATAGGCAGCAGCTCCGGACCCGGGCTGCCCTCCTGACTCGGAGGTCGGTAGTGCGTGCCAGTTCCGCCCTTCGGCTGCCCTGGCGCACTTATCCGCCAGGCTGAAGAGCTCCGAGACGTCACGGACCTCTCTGGTCGCGAGCTTCTCGAGCATTTTCTCGTCCCGGACACCCTGTCGGAACGCTACCACCACAGAGGCGCTTTGGATATGTGGGATGGTGTTGCGCACCTGAGAGAACCGCTGGATGAAAGAGCGCAGCGACTCCCCAGGTTGTTGCTTGACGGCGTGGAGATCGAGCTCCGTGCTGGGACAGGTGTAGGAGCTGCCGAAGTTGGCGACGAACTGCCAGCAGAGCTCACCCCAGGAGGTTATGGACCCCTGGGGTAGATTCATGAGCCAGGACCGGGCTGGGCCGGTCAAGGCGACGGGGAAGTAGTTGGCCATGACAGCCTCATCGCCTCCTGCAGCAAGTACGGCGGTGGAGTAGATCTGGAGGAACTCCGCCGGGTTGACGCTTCCGTCGTACTTCTCGGGCAAGTGCGGGCGAAACTTGCGCGGCCACCTTGCGAAGCGAAGGTGGGGCGCAAGGGCCGCACATCCTGCACCTGCTGCTGTAGGTACTGGTGCTGCGAGCAGGTGGTTCACACCTGGCAGCACGTATCCCGGCATGGGTAAGGCTGCACCATAGGCCGGGGCCGCTACTTGCGGCGCATATGGTGGTGGCATATGTTGCGCAGCATATGCCAGAGGCGGGGCTCGCATGGCGAAGGCCTGCCCTTCCGGTTGTGTCGAGGCCGATGACATGCTGTCACCTGCCTCATGGTTGCGACGCCTCTCTCGACGTCGCTCGAGGTACACTCGGGCGTCCTGCCCCAAGTGGCACCGCTCCAGTTCCCTTCGCAGGTCCGTCGACAGGAGCCTGGAGGAGCTGGAATCCGCCGTTAGCTCATCAACCGTGGGTGTGCGCGTCAGCGACACAGCTGGTTGCCCTGGGCGCCGCCCTCGCCGAAACCGAGGGTTCGCGGCGGCGACGACGAGGCGGTCCACCTCACGGACCCATTGCTGGGTTGCTGAATGGGGCACATCTCCTGCAGGTGGGTTGCGCAGCAGCGCCCTTGCTGCAGCTAGCGCACCCCCATGGTGTACGCTCAGCGCTGCAGAAGACCTCACGCTGGTCGGGGCCTGCATAGCCGGAGTCGGCGTTGCCGGAGTCGGCTGCTGGCTACCCGCTTGTGCCGACACACTCCGTCCTGAGTGCGTCGACATGTACTCTCCGCTGGTCACGGTTCGCCGTGAATGCGGAGGAGGAGAGCTTGCCGCTGAAGGGAGCTTGGTCATCTTCGTTGGCGGAAACTCATCGCGCTAGGGGAAAAGCCCCCTACCTGGCGCGCCAAATGTCGAAGTGTGCGATCGACACTTCCCCCGGGCCTGCTCTGGGCATCCCGCGGAGGTTCTTTTTTCGGAGGGGCTAGTTCCTAGCGGAGAGCTTGCACGAATGGAAGAGTTAGTGAGAGCTTGACACGGGAAGTTTTACGTGGTTCAGGCCGCCGGAGCGTAAAACCCTACGTCCACGGCGAGCTATGGAGCTCGCTGTATTGCTTGCTGCTCAGGGCCGGGGGCCTGAGCTTGGGGGTGAGTTACAGCTTGAGAGTGTATGGCTAGCGTATGAGTTGCAGAATGCGAACCCCTGCTATCGACGCCTACCCTAGCCTTTTATAGTCCAAGGCTCGGGCGGCTTACAAGGGAAGCCGGGACCCGATAGGTGGTCCCAGGAAGATTGTCTATTATCTACCGTATCTGTAGTTATACCGGTGGTTGCCTCCGGTCGAATGCTTCTGAGTCTTCATTTTGCCGCCCTGCCCATGCCGTGCGCTAGTCGTAGTGGTTGATGACGGCGCAGGCGGCATGGGATGTCTTGTCGCGGCGTTTATTACTTGGCAGGTTCTGACACCGCGCGCCAGTCTGTGATGCGACTGGGCGCAACGGCACCTGACAGACGCGTGCTCCGCGTCTCCGCGTCTTGGGAAGGCGCGGGCCTTGAATACCTTGTACGGGCAAGGTGAGGGGCGCCTTTACGCCCGCTGCCTACCGCTCGGGGGCAGGCAGCACCGTTCTTCTAGCCACGTGGCGGGTCCGGAGCTCTTCTCTGAGGAGAGGGAGGTCCGGCCCCGCTGGACGCGTGGCACCTTCGGACCTCTCTCCCGCGGAGGGGGAGGTCCGACTTCTGCATGCCACGTGGCGGGCCTGGAGCTCACCTCTGAGGGGAGGGAGGTCCGGCCTCGCTGGACGCGTGGCGTCTTCGGGCCTCTCTCCCACGGAGGGGGAGGTCCGGCTTCTGTATGCCACGTGGCGGGCCCAGAGCTCTCCTCTGAGGAGAGGGAGGTCCGGCCCCGTCAGACGCGTGGCGCCTTCGGAGCTCTCCCTGCGAAGAAGGGCGAGCACCTTAGGCATTTTACCCTGTGCGCGGGGGTACCCCATATCTCAGGTACCGACAGCGGTTCCCGAAGAAAGCGCCGCAACATGCAGAAGTGGCAGTCTTGGGAACCGCCGCAGTAAAAGCAACCATCAAGTGAGCGCACGCTCCCACGATCCCGCGGCCGTTCGTGCTCCGGCAGCGGTCAATTCGGGACTTAGAGAAAGTGCGCGGATCTGAAGAGACGGAGGTCCCACCTCGGGCTCGCTATCTCCCCCGAGATGGGCCCGGGGGCCACTGTCGGTACCTGAGATATGGGGTACCCCCGCGCACAGGAGAAAATGCCTAAGGAACTCGCCCTTCTCCGCAGGGAGAGCTCCGAAGGCACCACGCGTCCGGCGGGGCCGGACCTCCCTCTCCTCAGAGGAGAGCTCCAGGCCCACCACGTGGCATACAGAAGCCGGACCTCCCCCTCTGCGGGAGAGAGGTCCGAAGGCGCCACGCGTCCAGCGGGGCCGGACCTCCCTCTCCTCAGAGGAGAGCTCCGGGCCCGCCACGTGGCCAACAGGAGCTGAGCCTCCCCCTCCGCGGGGAGAGGTCCGGAGGCTCCACGTGCCCCGCGGAACAGGTCCTCCTCTCCTCTGAGAAGGGCTCCGGGCCCGCCACGTGGCAGCAGAACGGCGCTGCCTGCCCCCGAGCGATAGGCAGCGGGCGTAAAGATGCCCAATACCTTGCCCGTTGCGCCCAGTCGCGTCACAGACTGGCGCGCGGTGTCAGAACCTGCCAGCCAATAAACACCGCGACAAGACATCCCATGCCGCCTGCGCCGTCATCAACCACTACGACTAGCATGCGGCATGGGCAGGGCGGCAAGATGAAGACTCAGAAGCCTTCGACCAGAGGCAACTACCGGCATAACTGCAGATACAGTAGATAATAGACAATCTTCCCGGTACCACCTGTCGGGTCCCGGCCCCCCTTGTAAGCTGCCCGAGTCTTGGACCATAAAAGGCTTGGGTAGGCGACGATAGCGGGGGTTCGCACTCTAGCCATTAGCACCCTGGGTTCGCACTCTGCAACTCATACACTAGCCATACACTCCCAAGCTGTAACTCACCCCCAAGTTCAGGACTCCGGCCCTGAGCAGCAAGCAATACACCGAGCTCCATAGCGCGCCGTGGACGTAGGGTTTTACGCTCCGGTGGACTGAACCACGTAAGAGTCACCGCGTCAAGCTCTTACTAACTCGTCCATCAGCGCAAGCTCTCCGCAAGGGACTAGCCCCACCGAAAAAAGAACCTCCGCAGGCTGCCCAGTGCAGGCCCGGGGGAAGTGTCGACTGAACACTTCGACAGGGGGGGATCGCTCTCGATTTCCTCCGGCGACAGCGTCTGCACCAAGTCTGGGACCCAGGGATCCTGCATGCCTTGCCTCTAGAGGTGGCGCCTCCAAGAGATCTCAGGTTTGTCCTTCCGACGGGACTCTTCCTAGGCGACGGCAGGCAGAAAGTTCCCTGGCGTTGCGTCCCTTCTTAGATGGTGGAGTCTTCAAAGAAACTGCTGATACGCCGAGGCGGCTTCAGGCGGAGGAGTCTCCAGGGAAACTGCTGAAGCACCAAGGAGGACCCCAGGCGGCAGAGTCTCCAAGAAGACCGCTGAAGCAGCGGAGGGGGCTTCAGGAGCACCCTTGATGACACCGGCTTTTGCGATGGTGATGAGGGAAGTCTCCAAGGAAACCACTGAAGGAGCAGAGGGGGCTTCAGGAGCATCCTTGATGATACCGCCCCTCGCGCTGGTGATGGCCGAGGTGATTCCTGCGCTCGGGTCACGGAGTGGGAGAACGCTGCCAGGGCTGAAGCCTGATGGCGTAGCCGCTTGTCGAAGTGTGCGATCGACACTTCCCCCGGGCCTGCACTGGGCAGCCCGCGGAGGTTCTTTTTTCGGAGGGGCTAGTTCCTAGCGGAGAGCTTGCGCGGATGGACGAGTTAGTGAGAGCTTGACACGGGAAGTTTTACGTGGTTCAGGCCGCCGGAGCGTAAAACCCTACGTCCACGGCGAGCTATGGAGCTCGCTGTATTGCTTGCTGCTCAGGGCCGGGGGCCTGAGCTTGGGGGTGAGTTACAGCTTGAGAGTGTATGGCTAGCGTATGAGTTGCAGAATGCGAACCCTTGCTATCGACGCCTACCCGAGCCTTTTATAGTCCAAGGCTCGGGCGGCTTACAAGGGAAGCCGGGACCCGACAGGTGGTCCCGGTAAGATTGTCTATTATCTACCGTATCTGGAGTTACGCCGGTGGTTGCCTCTGGTCGAAGGCTTCTGAGTCTTCATTTTGCCGCCCTGCCCATGCCGCGCACTAGTCATAGTGGTTGATGACGGCGCAGGCGGCATGGGATGTCTTGTCGCGGCGTTTATTACCTGGCAGGTTCTGACACTGCACGCCAGTCTGTGATGCGACTGGGCGCAACGGCACCTGACAGGCGCGTGCTCCGCGTTTCCGCGTCTTGGGAAGACGCGGGCCTTGAATACCTTGTACGGGCAAGGTGAGGGGCGCCTTTACGCCCGCTGCCTACCGCTCGGGGGCAGGCAGCACCGTTCTTCCAGCCACGTGGCGGGTCCGGAGCTCTTTTGTGAGGAGAGGGAGGTCCGGCCCCGCTGGACGCGTGGCGCCTTTGGACCTCTCTCCCCCGGAGGGGGAGGTCCGGCTTCTGCATGCCACGTGGCGGGCCTGGAGCTCACCTCTGAGGAGAGGGAGGTCCGGCCCCGCTGGACGCGTTGCGTCTTCGGACCCCTCTCCCGCAGAGGGGGAGGTCCGGCTTCTGTATGCCACGTGGCGGGCCCGGAGCTCTCCTCTGAGGAGAGGGAGGCCCGGCCCTGCCAGACACGTGGCGCCTTCGGAGCTCTCCCTGCGGAGAAGGGCGAGCACCTTAGGCATTTTACCCTGTGCGCGGGGGTACCCCATATCTTAGGTACCGACACCGCTCTTGCAACTTCTAGGCTCTGGTCGTGCCAGGGGGACCCTGGAGCTTGTTTCTTTCTTTTTTTATCGAGTCTGTAGTCCAGCTCATGGAGCCATGGAGCCATGAATACATGAACTCTTATAACCCTTCCTGCCTGCGATGTTTTCCGTCTCCTTCTTGGTTTTGCCTGGCCAAGCCCTTAGCTCCGCAAGGTGCTCAGAGGCCTTGACCAATCTCGACGTTCTGCTCCGGCACTTTCCCCGGGTCCTTACTGTATTAGGGGTCCCGGAGGTCTTCGGGGCCCACCTCATGAGGATGGGGAGGCCCGGATCTGCCGGCCACGTGGCGGGCCCGGAGCTCTCCTCTGAGGAGAGGGAGGTCCGGCCCCGCGGGACACGTGGGGCCTTCGGACCCTCCCCTCAGAGAGAGGGGGGGGATCCGGTCCCGCTGGACACGCGGATCCTTCGGTCTTGCCTTGGAGTCCCGGTCTTGCGTGATCCCGTAGTGGCCCCCTGGTAGCGGCGTCCCATTGGTCGGGTGCTCCTACCATACTCCTGTAGGGATTTGAGGCCGAGAGGTCCTGCACACAAGTAAGGGAAACGTAATTCTCTTGGGGGCTCCCCCTCCTTTATCTCATAGTCTTATTTGGCTCACGATCCCTAACCATATGCACGGTGCTTGGGGACTGTAGTGCGCGAAGTGCCGGGGGCTCGGGCCCCCTTCGACTATCGGCAGGTACCTCCAACGCAACCGCCTCTGGTAGGGCAGCAAATGCCAACTAGGGGTGAGAATGAGAAGAGGGAGCTGAGCGCATGGTGGCCATGCACCGGAAGTGTAGTCATAAAAAATATAGTACATAATTTAAATGAGTACAAGGAAAGAGCAAAGTGGAACAGGTTTCTTTTCGTATAATTTTCCACATGAGGAAGGCAGGCTAAACATGGAGGCCACGACCCACCCCATTAAGAAGGGAAGCAAGACTCTACGCGCTTGGAGTCGGAACCAGGCAAAGCTGAACGTAGTCCTGTACCGTCTCCTGGGGCTTAGCTGCTCCGAGCGCTGTTCCTGGACTCTACGGAATTTATTACGAAAAGAAGAGTCTGTCCTATATTTGCTCTAGGGGTAGAACTTACGGAGGTGTTCTATGTTCCAAGGGTTTGGGAGCAGGTCCCCATCCTCGGTGGAAAGGCGTACGCACCCGGGACGGCACACTTTTGCGACTCGGAAGGGACCTACCCAACTAGGGGAGAGTTTGTGGGTCCCTTCGCGAGAAAGTATGCGCCACAGCACCAGGTCACCTTCCTGCAGCTCCCGGGCACGCACAGATGTCTGGTGGTAGCGACGGAGCGCTTGTCTGTACCGTGCGCTGCGGAGTGCTGCATGCAATCGGACCTCGTCGACGAGGTCAATTTCTCCACGCTGGAGGTTGTCCTGCATGGCTTCGTCGTAAGCCCGGACACGGTGAGACTTTATGGTGATCTCTGGGGGAAGTACAGCTTCGGCCCCATACACCATGAAGAAGGGTGTCTCTCTGGTGGCCCGGCTCTGGGATGTCCGGTTAGCCCATAGTGTGCTCGGAAGCTCATCCACCCAATTGGCACCATGTTTCTTCAGACTGGCGTAGGTGCGGGTATTAAGGCCCCGGAGAATCTCCGCGTTGGCCCTCTCGACTTGCTCATTGCTCTTTGGATGGGCAACATAGGCATAGCACAACTGAATGCCGAGGTCTTCGCAGTAGTCTTGGAAGGCTGCGCTGGTGAACTGGGTCCCGTTGTCGGTGATGATCCTGTTCGGGACCCCGAACCGGCAGACAATAGACTTGATGAACTTTACTGCGGATTGTTTGTTGATGGTGACAACTAGTGTGGCTTCTGGCCACTTGGTGAACTTGTCGATGGCGACGTAGAGGTACCGGAATCCCCCGACGGTTCTGGGGAATGGTCCCAAGATGTCCAGCCCCCATACGGCAAACGGCCATGAGGGTGGGATCATCGGTACCGCCTGAGCCGGTGCATGGATCTGCTTGGCGTGGAACTGGCACGCCTTGCAGCTCTCGACCAGCTTGATGGCATCCTGGAGTGCTGTCGGCCAGTAGAAGCCGTGCCGGAAGGCTTTACCGACAAGCGTGCATGAGAAAGAGTGACATCCACATTCGCCTCCATGGATTTCAGCGAGCAAGTCGCAGCCTTCCCCCTGGGTTATGCACCGCAATAGGATTTGGTTGGCGCCGTGCCGGTAGAGATCCCCTCTACCAGCGCGTATCTCTTAGCCATACGCACGATCCGTTCAGCGGTTGCATGTTCATCAGGGAGGATGTTGTCCTTCAAGTAGTCCCGGATCTCCGTGATCCATGCATCGGGTCTGACTTGAGCTTCTGGATCTTGAGCGCTGGGTTGCACGGAGTCCCCAGTGACACTTACGATCCTTGGCGGCATCCATGGCTGTAGGGCCGCCGGGACCGCCAGCTTCGAGGTGCTGGTCAAGCCCCCTTCGCCCGGCTTGGCGGGCCGGGCTGTGGGCCACAGCAACGTCCTCTCGAACACTCCTTCGGGCATGGGAGCTCCGGTGGAAGCCTTCGTTGAAAGGTCATCAGCTGCGACATTGCCAGCGTGCGGTACGTGGCGCATGTCCAAGGCGAGGAAGTCTTTCTCCAACATCTGCACGTGAAGCAGATATGCAGCTAGCTGTGGGTCATTGCAGGAGCATTCGCCCTTGACTTGCTTGATGACCAGATGGGAGTCGCCCTGAGCCAACAACTGGCGAGCGCCTAAGGACAGGGCTGTCCGTAGGCCAAAGATGAGTGCTTCATACTCTGCCATGTTGTTGGTTGCCTTGAAATTGAGACGCACCATGTACCCAAACTGTTCCCCCGATGGCATGAAGAGCAGTACGCCGGCACCGGCCCCCTGCTTTCGCAAGGAGCCGTCGAAGAAAAGCGTCCAGTGGGGCTCGTGAAGACCGGAGCTTGGTGCCCGGGTTCACCGTCTTCGTGGCCCCCTGGGCCAGTCTTCGTTGGTGTCCACTCTGCCACAAAGTCGGCCAGTGCTCGGCTTTTGACTGCATGGCGAGGAAGGAAGTCCAGCTCGAACTCTGCCAGCTCCGCCGCCCATTTAGCAACGTTGCCAGTCGCATGGGGGCTGTGAAGAATCGTCTTCAGCGGATAGGAGGTGACTACCGAGATCCGGTGGGCCTGGACGTAATGGCGGAGCTTCCTGGAGGCCACGAGCACCGCATACAGCAGCTTGTGGACTTCTAGGTACCTTGTCTTGGCATCATGAAGTACTTCGCTGATGTAGTAGACAGGCCTCTGGATGGTTTGAACCCTCTCTCTTAGGTCTGGGAGGTCTTCATCCATTGGCCCTGGCCCGCTGGAGTGAGTGGACCCACGGGGGGCTCCGGGAGTTGGAACCCGGAGGCCCTTAAGCTATCTTGGCTCTCCGGGGGGGGCCCGCTGGTTCTCCGGGAGCGCTAGGGAGAGCTCCAGAGGGTCTTGAGGGATCTTCGGGTGGTCCCGTTGGGCCCCTGGGGGTCCCACAGGACCCCCGGGGGTTTATCTTGGGGGTCCGGGAGACCGCCCTGGACCTCCGGGTGGCCGACCTGGACCTCCGGGAGGTTGCCTTGGAGGTCCGAGAGACCGTCTCGGTCCTGCGAAGCCTCCTGGCGTCTGTCTTCTGCTGCCGGAGCAGGTCGTGAAGGTGAGAGATCCGGCCGCTCTGCGACGAGGACCATACTCACCACTTCGGTTGTTGCCGCAATGTAGAGCAACAGGTGCTCTCCGGTCTCGGGCTACCATGATAGGCATGGTCGTCAGGAGCCGCTTCAACTCCTGGAAAGCCTCTTCTGCTTCGTCAGTCCAGGCAAATGGGCCAGACTTGCGCAGGAGCTTAAAGAAAGGGAGTGCCCGCTCTGCTAGCCTCGGTATGAACCGACTCAGCGCGGCTAGGCATCCCGTGAGTTTCTGGACATCTTTGACGCGGGCAGGAGGCCGCATCAAGTCGATGGCCTTGACCTTCTCTTGGTTGGCCTCAATCCCCCGGTGCGAGACCAGGAATCCTAAGAGCTTCCCAGAGGACACACCGAACACACATTTGTCGGGGTTCAGCTTGGTGCGCGTAGAGCGCAATTTGTCAAAAACTAAGGCTAGGTTATCTAACAAAGATGAACCCTGCTTGACCTTGACAACGATGTCATCGACGTACACCTCAACTAAGTCCCTTATTAACTCCCCGAAGGTTTTGTGCATCGCTCGCACAAAGGTGGGGAGAGCATTCTTTAGGCCGTAAGGCATAGACACATAACAATAAAGGCCATCTACTGTGATGAAGGAGGTGTGCTCTTCATCCTTCCTAGACATGGGGATCTGATGGAAACCCGAGTAGGCGTCTAGGAAGCACAGCATATCACAGCCTGATGTTGAGTCTACTATTTGATGTATTCTAGGGAGAGGGAATGGATCTTTCGGACATGCCTTATTGAGACTGGTGTAGTTGATGCACATCCGGAGCTTCCCACCGGCCTTCGGGACAACGACGGGGTTCGTCAACCACCTGGGGTGGTGGACTTCCCGTATGAAGCCAGCATCCAGCAGCTTCTTGATTTCTTCACGGATGAAGTTTTGCCGCTCGATGGACTGCTTGCGGGGCTTCTGTTGAACTGGCCGGGCGTCGGGGAAGACTTTCAAGTGGTGCTCGATCACCTCCCTGGGGATCCCAGGCATCTGTGACGGCTGCCATGCAAACACTTCAACGTTGTGCCGGAGGAAGGTGACGAGCGCGCCTTCCTATTTGCTATCCAGGCCCCCGGCTACCGGGTGGTCTGGGTGGCTTCGGCGCCGACTTGGACGACCTTTAAGGGGACGTCGCCCTCGTCGAGGGGTTGCACCCGGGGTGCTGTGGCGGAGGTACGGTGGCGTGCGCTCGGGTGGAGCTGGTCCGGCTCTACACTGCCAGGGGCTGGTGCCCCAGCTGTTCCGAGCGCTTGGAGTTTCTCTAAGGCCGACACTGCAGCAGTGCGGTCTCCACGAATCCTGAGGACGCCCGTTGGTGTAGGCATCTTTAGGACGAGGTAGCCGTAGTGGGCTACTGCCATGAATCGGTACAGGTCTGGCCTGCCGATTATGGCGTTGAAGGGGAGGTCGATCTCCGCTACGTCGAACAGAATGTATTCTGTCCGATAGCTGTCTGGAGCTCTGAAGGTCACCGGGAGGCTGATATTGCCGTAGGGAACGACCTGTCCCGGCCCTACCCCTGAGAACGGGCTCGACGGGGTGAGCTTAGCCATCGGGATCTGCAGCTTCTGGAAAGCTGCTCGGCTGATGAGGTTCAGCCCAGCTCCACCATCTACCAAAACGTGGTACATCCTCACGTTGGCGATGGTCGGAGCTACCAAGAGCGGTAGTTGGCCGGCCCCAGTGATGTTCCTGGGGCAGTCGGTGGCGTCCAAGCTGATGGGGGTTCCCATCCACTTGAGGTGCGGTGCGGCACTTGGGAGTGGAGCCACCGACGCTACCGCTCGGTGCAGTGTCTTGACTGCGCTTCGAGACGAGGGGTCGGCGGACCCGCCGTATATGACGTAGAGCTTCTTTCGACGCTCATCGTCACTGGAGCTGGAGTCCTCATGGTTGCGTACCGCCTTCACGGCACGCTGAGGCTCCTGGAACTCCACATGGTGGTCGGCGCTGTTCGGGACGTCGACCTTCTGCTTGCCCTCCCTTGGACGGAAGGGTGGGGCGTCAGTCCGCTGCTGCTTCCCTTTGCGGAAGCGCTCTGCGAGCTTCCGGATCTCCCGGCACTCGGCAGTAGTGTGGCGACAGCTGCCGTGCATGGGGCATATCTTGTCTTGATCACCTTCTGGGATTGGTGACCTTCGCTGCCTCTTGTCGGGGCGCGGCCCCCGAGCCCCACTAAGTGCCGCTGCTGCGTCGACTGGAGCTGCGGTCGGTGATTCTATCTTGCCTCTGCCTCGGTTCTTGGCCTTCTTGCTGCCTCCACAGGGAGTAGGACCAGATCCGGCCTTCGGGACAACAACAGGGTTCGCCAACCACCGGGGGTGGTGGACTTCCCGTATGAAGCCAGCGTCCAGCAGCTTCTTGATTTCTTCACAGATGAAGTTTTGCCGCTCAATGGACTGCTTGCGGGGCTTCTGTTGGACTGTCCGGGCGTCGGGGAAGACCTTTAAGTGGTTGTCGGTACCCGTGATATGGGGTACCCCCGCGCACAGGGGAAAATGCCTAAGGAACCCGCCTGTCGGTACCCGCGATATGGGTTACCCCCGCGTACAGGGGAAAATACCTAAGAACCTCGCCCTTCTCCGCAGGGAAAGCTCCGGAGGTGCCACGTGTCCAGTGGGGCCGGACCTCCCTCTCCTCATAGGAGAGCTCCGGGCTCGCCACGTGGCCTACAGCAGCGAGACCTCCCCCCTCCTGGGGGAGAGCTCCAAAGGTGCCACGTGTCCCGCGGGGCCAGACCGCCCTCTCCTCAGAGGAGAGCTCCGGGCCCGCCACGTGGCTGGCAGAAGCCGGACCTCCCCCTCCGCGGGGAGAGGTCCGAAGGCTCCACGTGTCCTGCAGGGCCGGACCTCCCTCTCCACTAGGGAGGGCACCGGGCCCGCCACGTGTCCAGCAGAACAGCGCTGCCTGCCCCCGAGCGGTAGGCAGTGGGCGTAAAGACGCCCCATACCTTGCCCGTACAAGGTATTTGTCGGTACCCTCGATATGGGGTACCCCGCGCACAGGGGAAAATGCCTAAGGATCTCGCCCTTCTCCGCAGGGAGAGCTCCGAAGGCGCCACGCGTCCAGCGGGGCCGGACCTCCCTCTCCTCAGAGGAGAGCTCTGGGCCCACCACGTGGCATACAGAAGCTAGAGCTCCCCCTCCGTGGGAGAGAGGTCCGAAGGTGCCACGTGTCCAGAGGGGCCGGACCTCCCCCACCTCAAAGAGGAGCTCCGGGCTCGCCACGTGGCCAACAGAAGCCGAACCTCCCCCTCCGCGGGGAGAGGTCCAAAGGCTCTACGTGTCCTGCAGGGCCGGCCCCCCCCCTCTTCTGAGGAGGGCTCTGGACCCGCCACGTGGCCAGCAGAACGGCGCTGCCTGCCCCCGAGCGATAGGCAGCGGGCATAAAGACGCCCCATACCTTGCACATACAAGGTATTCAAGGCCCGCATCTTCCCAAGACGCGGAGACGCGGAGCACGCCTCTATCAAGTGCCGTTGCGCCCAGTCGCATCACAGACTGGTGCGCGGTGTCAGAACCTGCCAGCCAATAAACACCGCGACAAGACATCCCATGCCACCTGCGCCGTCATCAACCACTACGACTAGCATCCGGCATGGGCAGGGCAGCAAGACGGAGACTCGGAAGCCTTCACCAGAGACAACTACCGGCATAACTGCAGATACGGTAGATAACAGTCAATCTCCCCGGGACCACCTGTCGGGTCCCGGGCCCCCTTGTAAGCCACCCGAGTCTTGGACTATAAAAGACTCAGGTAGGCGACGATAGCAAGGGTTCGCACTTTGCAACTCATACGCTAGCCATACACTCCCAAGCTGTAACTCACCCCCAAGCTCAGGACTCTGGCCCTGAGCAGCAAGCAATACAGCGAGCTCCATAGCTCGCCGTGGACGTAGGGTTTTACGCTCCGGCGGCCTGAACCACGTAAAACTCACCGCGTCAAGCTCTAACTAACTCGTCCATCGGCGCAAGCTCTCCGCAAGGGACTAGCCCCACCGAAAAAAGAACCTCCACGGGCTGCCCAGTGCAGGCCCGGGGGAAGTGTCGACCGAACACTTGGACATTTGGCGCGCCAGGTAGAGGGCTTTTCCCCTTGCGCGACGAGTTTCCGCCATCGAAGATGACCAAGCTTCCTTCAGCGGCAAACTCTCCTCCACGTTCACGGCGAACCGTGTCCAGCGGGGAGTACATGTCGACGCACTCAGGACGGAGTGTGTTGGCACAAGCTGGTAGCCAGCAGCCGACTCCGGCAATGCCGACTCCGGCAATACAGGCTCCGACCAGTGTGAGACCTTCTGCAGCGCTGGGCGTGCACCATGGGGGTGTGCTAGCTGCAGCAAGAGCACTACTACGCAACCCACCTGCTGGGGATGCGCCCCATTCAGCGACCCAGCAGTGGGTCCGCGAGGTGGACCGCCTCGTCGTCGCCGCCGTGAACCCTCGACTTTGGCAGGGATGACGCTCCGGTCAACCGGCTGTGTCGCTAACGCGCACGCCAACGGCTAACGGGCAGACGGCGGACCCCAGCTCCACCAGGTTTCCGTCGACGGACCTGAGGGCAGAGCGGGAGCGATGCCACTTGGGCCAAGATGCCCGAGTGTTCTTCGAGCGACGTCGAGAAAGGCGTCACACTCAAGAGGCTGGCGACAACCTGACGTCAGCCTCAACCCAGCCTGAAGGGCAGACCTTCGCCACGCGAGCTCTGCCCCAGGCGTACGCCGCGCAGCATAAGCCACAACCATGTGCTCTGCAAGCGGCGTCCCCGGCCTATGGCTAAACCTTGCCCATACCGGGATACACTGTGTCAGGCGCAACCAAGCGTTCGCGGCACCAGTACCTGCACTGGGAGCCAGCTCTGCCCCAGGCGTACGCCGCACAGCATAAGCCACAACCATGTGCTCTGCAAGCGGCGTCTCCGGCCTATGGCGCAACCTTGCCCATACCGGGGTACACTGTGCCAGGCGCAACCAAGCGTTCACGGCACCAGTACCTGCACTGGGAGCCAGCAACCGGCTCTGGCAGCGCCGACCCCGGTAATGCAGGCTCCAATCAGCGTCAGGTCTTCAGTAGCGCTGGGCGTACCCGGCGGGGGTGCGTCAGCCGCAGCAAGAGCGCTACTGCACAATCCGCCTGCTGGGGACGCGCCTCAGGCAGCGACCCATCAGTGGATTCGCGAGATAGACCGTCTCGTCATCGCCGCCACAAACCCTCGACTTCGGCGGGGACGACGCTCCGGCCAACCGGCTGTGTCGCTGATGCGCACGCCAATGGTTGGCGAGCAGACGGCGGACTCCAGCTCCACCAGGCTTCCGTCGACGGACCTGAGGACAGAGCTGGAACGGTGCCACTTGGGCCAAGATGCCCGAGTGTTCCTCGAGCGACGTCGAGAAAGGCGTCGCACTCAAGAGGCTGGCGACAACATGACGTCGGCCTCGACCCAGCCTGGAGGGCAGACCTTCGCTACGCGAGCTCTGCCCCAGGCGTACGCCGCACAGCATAAGCCACAACCATGTGCTCTGCAAGTGGCGTCTCCGGCCTATGGCGCAACCTTGCCCATACCGGGGTACACTATGCCAGGCGCAACCAAGCGTTCACGGCACCAGTACCTGCACTAGGAGCCAGCAACCGGCTCTGGCAGCGCAAACCCCGGCAATGCAGGCTCCAACCAGCGTCAGGTCTTCAGTAGCGCTGGGCGTACCCGGCGGGGGTGCGCTAGCCGCAACAAGAGCACTACTGCACAATCCGCCTGCTGGGGACGCGCCTCAGGCAGCGACCCAGCAGTGGATTCGCGAGGTAGACCGTCTTGTCGTCGCCGCCGCAAACCCTTGACTTTGGTGGGGACGACGCTCCGGCCAACCGGCTGTGTCGCTGACGCGCACGCCGACGGATGACGGACAGACGGCTGATTACAGCTCCACCAGGCTTCCGTCGACGGACCTGAGGACTGAGCTGGAACGATGCCACCTGGGCCAAGACGCCCGAGTGTTCCTCGAGCAGCGACGAGAAAGGCGTCGCAGCCAAGAGGCCGGCGTCAGCATGACGACTGCCTCAACCCTGCTTGAGGCGCAGACTTTTGCCACGCGAACTCTGCCCCAGACATACGCCACGCAGCATATGCCACAGCCATATGTCCTGCAAACGGCGCCCCCGGTCTATGGCGCAGCCTTGCCCATACCGTGGTACACTGTGCCAGCGGCGAACCAAGCATTTCGCGGCACCAACGGCTGCAGCAACAGGGGCAGGATGTACGGCCGTGGAGCCCCACCTCCGCTTCACGAGGTGGCCACGCAAGTTTCGGCCGCACCTGCTCGAGAAGTATGACGGCAGCGTCAACCCGGCGGGGTTCATCCAGATCTACTCCACCGCCGTACTTGCCACAGGAGGGGATGAGGCCGTCATGGCCAAACTACTTTCCCGTCGCCTTGACCGACCCAGCCCGGTCTTGGCTAATGAACCTCCATCTGGGTTCCATAACTTCCTGGGGAGAGCTCTGCCGGCAGTTCATCGCCAACTTCGGCAGCTCCTACACCCATCCCGGCACGGAGCCTGACCTCCACGCCATCAAGCAACAACCTAGAGAGTCGCTGCGCTCCTTCATCCAGTGGTTCTCCCAGGTACGCAACACCATTCCGCATATTCAAAGTGCTTCTGTGGTGGCAGCACTTTGACAGTGTCCAGGACAAGAAGATGCTTGAGAGGCTTGCAACCAGAGAGGTCTGCGATGCCTCCGAGCTCTTCAGCCTGGCGGACAAGTGCACCAGAGCAGCCAGAGGGCGGGGCTGGCACTCACTGCCAGCTTCCGAAGCCGGAAGACAGCCCGAAGACGGCGGAGTTTAAGCTGAGCTCCCGACCACGTCAGACAGCCAAGAGCCAAGCACTGGCTGACTTCGTGGCTGAGTGGACGCCAACGAAGGCTGACCCAGGGGGCCGCGAAGACGGTGAACCAAAGTACCGAGCTCCGGTCTTCACCGGGCCTCACTGGATGCTCTTCTTCGACGGCTCCTCGCGAAAGCAGGGGGCCGGTGCCGGCGTACTGCTTCTCATGCCATCGGGGGAGCAGTCTGGGTACATGGTGCGTCTCAATTCCAAGGCAACCAACAACTTGGCAGAGTATGAAGCACTCATCTTTGGCCTAAAAGACAGTCCTGTCTCTGGGAGCTCGCCAGTTGTTGGCGCAGGGCGACTCCCAGCTAGTTATCAAGCAAGTTAAGGGTTAATGCCCCTGCAATGACCCACAGCTAGCTGCTTATCTGCTTCACGTGCGGATGTTGGAGAAAGAATTCCTCGCCTTGGACCTGCGCCATGCACCGCGCGCTTGCACGGCCGCAGCTGACGACATCTCAACGAAAGCCTCCATCGGAGCCCCTGCGCACGAAGGAGTCTTCGAGAGGACGTTGCTGCGGTCCACAGCCCGGCCCGCCGAGCCGGGCGAAGGGGGCTGAACCAGTGCCTCGAAGCTAGGCAGTCCCGGCGGCCCTGGATGCCGCCAAAGGATCGTAAGAGTCACTGGGGACTCCGTGCAACCCAGCGCTCAAGATCCAGAAGCTCAAGTAGTCCCGATGCATGGACCACGGAGGTCCGGGACTCCTTGAAGGACATCCTTCCTGATGAACGTGCATCCGCTGAACGGGTGGTGCGGATGGCTAAGTGCTACGCGCTGGTATCTTTACTGGCGAGGCGCCACGACATCCTATTGCGGTGCATAACCCAGGAGGAAGGCTGCGATTAGCTCGCAGTAGTCCAAGGAGGCGAGTGCTGGGAACGCTCATCGTCCAGCACGTTGGTCGGTTAAGCCACCCGGCATGGCTCCTACTGACCGAGAGCCACCTGGACGCCGTGAAACCGGTTAGGGATGCAATGCGTGCCAGGTCCACGCCAAGCAGACCCACACAACCGGTGCAGACGCACACCCAGAGCCGTCGGGGGATACCAGCTCCTCCATGTCGAGGGCCAGCTGGACTTCCCATGGCCAGGTCACGGGAACTACCCTTCCACATGGTATGCGGGGCCGAAGCCATGCTTCCCCCTGATATAGCCATGGGGGTCCCCCCGTGTCCGGCATACGACGAAGCCACGCATGACCCGCTCTGCGTGAAGACAGGCGCTCCGACGCTACCCAGTAAGTTCACCATGCTTACTTAGGTGTTTATTTAAATTACACATTAATTTATATGAACACCTCCCCACGCTGTAGACAGTGTGTGTCCATTGTACATTCGGCTCCTCTTTCCGGCTCTCATGCATAGTCGATATTTGCCGTCCTGCCGAAGGCGGTAGTGCTTGGGGTACCTGCCGGAGGCCCGGCGGCCTTTTGGATCTCCCCCTATAAGGGGTACTGCACCGCCAGTTGGTCTCCTCCGGGAAAAGACCTACGCTAGAACGGGGGGTCAGGAGCCTTGCTTTGCCTGGTCTTGCACCCAAAGCATGCGCACTCTGCCTCCCGGCGCTACGGTCTGAGTACCAGGGGGCCGGGCGGTTACACCCTGACTGGGGCTGGGGCCAGACCTTCGGGACCAAGTGCACTGGATTACCCAAGCCCCGTATTCCGGCCTGGGACAGTAAGCCAAAGGAGACTAAGGGATAGGAAAGGGGGGGCCACAGAGCAGTGCTGGACTCCGCCCCCACAGCTGGGCCGAGCTCCGAGGCCAGCCCTCGCCCTCCTTTCAGAGGCGAGCGCTGATGCCGGACCTCACGCCCTTCGTTGGCCTGAGCTCCGATGACTTCCGGACTCCGCCTCCACAGCCAGGCCGAGCTCCGAGGCCAGCCCTCGCCCTCCTTTCAGAGGCGAGCTCTGATGCCAGACCTGACGCCCTTCGCTGGCCTGAGCTCCGATGACTTCCGGACCTCCGCCCCCGCAGCTTGGCCGAGCTCCGATGCCAGCCCTCGCCCTCCTTTCAGAGGCGAGCCCTGATGCCAGACCTAACGCCCTTCATGGACCTGTGCTCCGATGACTTCCGGACCTCCGCCCCCATAGCAGGGCCGAGCTCCGATACCAGGCTTCACCCTCTCCTAAGAGGCTGAACTCCGAAGCCGTCAAGACCCTGCCAGCACAGGGAGTACTCAAGACAAGAAAGTGCGTGGGTAGGAGAAAGCCTCACCTCGGGCTCGTTACCTCCCCCGAGGAGAGCCTGGGGGCCACTCTCGGTACTCGCGATATGGGGTACCCCCGCGTACAGGGGAAAATGCCTAAGGACCTCGCCCTTCTCCGCAGGGAAAGCTCCAGAGGTGCCACGTGTCCAGTGGGGCCGGACCTCCCTCTCCTCATAGGAGAGCTCCGGGCTCGCCACGTGGCCTACAGCAGCCAGACCTCCCCCCTCCGAGGGGAGAGCTCCAAAGGTGCCACGTGTCCCGCGGGGCCGGACCGCCCTCTCCTCAGAGGAGAGCTCCGGGCCCGCCACGTGGCCGGCAGAAGCCGGACCTCCCCCTCCGCGGGGAGAGGTCCGAAGGCTCCACGTGTCCTGCGGGGCCAGACCTCCCTCTCCACTAGGGAGGGCTCCGGGACCGCCACGTGTCCAGCAGAACAGCGCTGCCTGCCCCCGAGCGGTAGGCAGCGGGCGTAAAGACGCCCCATACCTTGCCCGTACAAGGTATTCAAGGCCCGCGCCTTCCCAAGACGCGGAGACGCGGAGCACACCTCTGTCAGGTGCCGTTGCGCCCAGTCGCATCACAGACTGGCGCGCGGTGTCAGAGTCTGCCAGCCAATAAACGCAGCGACAAGACATCCCATGCCGCCCCCGCCGTCATCAACCACTACGACTAGCATGCGGCATGGGCAGGGCTGCAAGACGAAGACTCAGAAGCCTTCGCCAGAGACAACTACCGGCATAACTGCTGATACGGTAGATGACACACAATCTCCCCGGGACCACCTGTCGGGTCCCGGGCCCCCCTTGTAAGCCACCCGAGTCTTGGACTATAAAAGGCTCGGGTAGGCGACATTAGCAAGGGTTCGCACTCCAGCCACTCATACGCTAGACATCACTCATCCCCAAGCTCAGGACTCCGGTTCTGAGCAACGAGCAAAACAGCGATCTCCTCATCTCGCCGTGGACGTAGGGTTTTACGCTCCGGCGGCCTGAACCACGTAAAACTTGCCGTGTCAAGCTTCTCCTTAATTCGTCCATACGCTTAAGCTCTCCGCAAGTGACTAGCCCCTCCGAATAAGAACCTCCGCGGGCTTCCCAGTGCTGGTCCGGGAGAAGTGTCGACCGCACACTTCAACATTTGGCGCGCCAGGTAGGGGGCTTTTCCCTTGCGCGACGAGTTTCCGCCGACGAAGATGACCAAGCTTCCTTCAGCGGCAAACTCTCCTCGTCCGCGTTCACGGCAAACCGTGACCAGCGGGGAGTACATGTCGACGCACTCAGGACGAAGTGTGTTGGCACAAGCTGGTAGCCAGCAGCCGACTCCGGCAACGCCGACTCCGGCAATGCAGGCTCTGACCAGCGTGAGATCTTCTGCAGCCATAAGCGAACCCCACAGGGGTGCGCTAGCTGCAGCAAGAGCGCTACTGCGCAACCCACCTTCTGGGGACGCACCTCATTCAGCAACACAGCAGTGGATACGCAAGGTAGACCGCCTCGTCGTCGCCGCCGCAAACCCTCGACTTCGGCGGGGATGACGCTCCGGTCAACCGGCTGTGTCGCTGACGCGCTCGCCAACGGTTGACGGGCAGACGGCGGATTCCAGATCCACCAGGCTTCCGTCAAAGGACCTGAGGGCAGAGCTGGAGCGATGCCACTTGGGCCAAGATGCCCGAGTGTTCCTCGAGCGACATCGAGAAAGGCGTCGCATCCAAGGGGCTGGCTACAGCATGACGTCGGCCTCGACCCAGCCTGAAGAGCAGATCTTCGCCAAGTGGACTCTGCCCCAGGCATACGCCCCGCAGCATATGCCACAACCATATGCTTTGCAAACGGCATGCCCGGTCTTTGGCGCAGCCTTGCCCATACCGGGGTACACTGTGCCAGGTGCGAACCAAGCTGTCGAAGTGTTCGGTCGACACATCCCCCGGACCTGCACTGGGCAGCCCGCGGAGGTTCTTTTTTCGGTGGGGCTAGTCCCTTGCGGAGAGCTTGCACGTATGGACGAGTTAGTAAGAGCTTGACACGGTGAGTTTTACGTGGTTCAGGCCGCCGGAGCGTAAAACCCTACGTCCACGGCGAGCTATGGAGCTCGCTGTATTGCTTGCTACTCAGAACCAGAGTCCTGAGCTTGGGGGCGAGTTACAGCTTGGGTGTGAATGGCTAGCGTGTCAGTTGCAGAGGTGCGAACCCTTGCTAACGTCGCCTACCCGAGCCTTTTATAGTCCAAGCCTCGGGTGGCTTACAAGGGGGGCCCGGGACCCCACAGGTAGTCCCGGGGAGATTGACTGTTATCTACCGTATCTGCAGTTATGCCGGTAGTTGTCTCTGGCGAAGGCTTCTGAGTCTTCGTCTTGCAGCCCTGCCCATGCCGCATGCTAGTCGTAGTGGTTGATGACGGCGGGGGCGACATGGGATGTCTTGTCGCTGCGTTTATTGGCTGGCAGGCTCTGACACTGCGCGCCAGTCTGTGATGCGACTGGGCACAACGGCACCTAACAGAGGCATGCTCCGCGTCTCCGCGTCTTGGGAATACGCGGGCCTTGAATACTGTCGAAGTGTTCGGTCGACACTTCCGCCGGGCCTGCACTGGGCAGCCCGCGGAGGTTCTTTTTTTCGGTGGGGCTAGTCCCTTGCGGAGAGCTTGCGCGGATGGACGAGTTAGTAAGAGCTTGACACGGTGAGTTTTACGTGGTTCAGGCCGCCGGAGCGTAAAACCCTACGTCCACGGCGAGCTATGGAGCTCGCTGTATTGCTTGCTGCTTAGGGCCGGAGTCCTGAGCTTGGGGGTGAGTTACAGCTTTGGTGTGAATGGCTAGCGTATAAGTTGCAGAGGTGTGAACCCTTGCTATCGTCGCCTACCCGAGCCTTTTATAGTCCAAGACTCGGGTGGCTTACAAGGGGGCCTGGGACCCGACAGGTGGTCCCGGGGAGATTGACTGTTATCTACCGTATCTGCAGTTATGCTGGTAGTTGTATCTGGCGAAGGCTTCCGAGTCTCCGTCTTGCCGCCCTGTCCATGCCGCATGCTAGTCGTAGTGGTTGATGACGGCGCACGCACCATGGGATGTCTTGTCGCGGCGTTTATTGGCTGGCAGGTTCTGACACCGCACGCCAGTCTGTGATGCGACTGGGCGCAACGGCACCTGACAGAGTCGTGCTCCGCGTCTCCGCGTCTTGGGAAGACGCGGGCCTTGAATACCTTGTACGGGCAAGGTATGGGGCATCTTTACGCCCGCTGCCTATCGCTCGGGGGCAGGTAGAGCCGTTCCGCTGGCCACGTGGCGGGCTCGGAGCCCTTCTCAGTGGAGAGGAGGGTCCGGCCCCGCGTGGCACGTGGAGCCTTCGGACCTCTCCCCGTGGAGGGGGAGGTTCGGCTTCTGTCGGCCACGTGGCGGGTCCGGAGCTCCTCTCTGAGGAGAGGGAGGTCTGGCCCCGCCAGGTACGTGGCACCTTCGGACCTCTCTCCCGCGGAGGGGGAGGTCCGACCTCTGTATGCCACATGGCGGGCCCGGAGCTCTCCTCTGAGGAGAGGGAGATCCGGCCCCGCCGGACGCGTGGCGCCTTCGGATCTCTCCCTACGGAGAAGGGTGAGTTCCTTAGGCATTTTCCCCTGTGCGCAGGGGTACCCCATATCGCAGGTACCGACAGTGGCCCCTGGGCCCATCTCGGGGGAAATAGCGAGCCCGAGGTGGGACCTCCATCTCTTCTGATCCGCGCACTTTCTCTAAGTCCCGCATTGACCGCTGCCGGAGCACGAACGGTCGCAGGATCGTGGGAGCGTGCGCCCACTTGATGGTTGCTTTTACTGTGGCGGCTCCCAAGACTGCCACTTCTGCATGTTGCGGCGCTTTCTTCGGGAACCGCCGAAGTGCCTTGCCGGCTTGTCTTCTTAGGAGACTGACTCCTTGACCCACCGCTTCAGTCGGGCGGCTTGGGTCCACCTGTCATCGGTGCTCGGTCTAGGAGCCGAAGCGGTTGCCGATGCGGTGTATTCGAAGAGTTCCGAATCGCTTGGGATTACACCCAGGAAGGTGTGAGAAGAAACCGCCACGTGGGTACGCTCCCCTTATAAGGCTTCCAGCCCTTGCGCCTCCCTTGAGTCTCTGCAGTCTTGTCTTCTTCCATGGCTCCTAACCAGCCTTATGGGGGGAGAATCGCTCTCGATTCCCTCCAGCAGTGGCGTATGCACCAAGTCTGGGACCCAGGGAGCCTGCCTGCCTTGCCTCTGGAGGTGGCGCCTCCAAGGGGTCTCCGGTTTGTCCTCCCGGCGGGGCCCTTCCTTGGTGACGGCAGGCAGAAAGCTCCCTGGCGTTGTGTCCCTTCTCAGATGGTGGAGTCTTCAAAGAAACCGCTGAAGCATCAAGGAGAATTCCAGGCAGCAGAGTCTCCGAGGAGACCACTGAAGCTGCGGAGGGGGCCTCAGGAGCACCCTTGATGACACCGGCTTTTGCGCCGGTGATGAGGGAACTTCAGGCGAAGGAAACCGCTGATGCACCAAGGAGGATCCTAGGCGGCAGAGTCTCCAAGAAGACCGTTGAAGCTGCGGAGGGGGCCTCAGGAGCACCCTTGATGACACCGGCCTTTGCGCTGGTGATGAGGGAGGCGCTCTCCCACTCCTGGCGCGGCCGTTCTTGCAACTTCTAGACTCTGGTCATGTCAGGGGAACCTTGGGGCTTGTTTCTTTTTTCATCGAGTTTGTAGCCCAGCTCATGGAGCCATGAATACATGAACTCTTATGACCCTCCGTGCCTGCGATGTTTTCCGTCTTCTTCCTGGTTTTTCCTGACCGAGCCCTTAGCCCCGCAAGGTGCTCAGAGGCCTTCACCAATCACGACGTTCTGCTCCGGCACCTTCCCCGGGTCCTCATTATATTAAGGGCCCCGGAGGTCCTCGGGCCCCGCTTCATGAGGATGGGGAGGCCCGGATCAGTCAGCCACGTGGCGGATCCGGAGCTCTCCTCTGAGGAGAGGTAGGTCCGGACCTGCGGTACACGTGGGGTCTCCGGGCCCTTCCCCTCAGAGGAGGGGAGGTCCGGTCCCGCTGGAGCCGTGGATCCTTCGGTCTTGCCTTGGAGTTCCGGTCTCGCATGATTCCGTAGTGGCCCCCTGGCAGGGGCGTCCCATTGGTCAGGTGCTCCTACCACATTCCTGTAGGGATCCGAGGCCGAGAGGTCCTGCACACAAGTAAGGGAAAAGTAATTCTCCTTGGGGGTTCCCCCCCTCTATCTCTTAGTCTTATTTGGCTTACGGACCCCGTCCACCTATACGGTGCTTAGGAACTACCGTGCGCGAAGTGCCGGGGGCTCGGGGTCCCCCTGGCTATCGGCCGGTACCTCCCACGCAGCCGCCGTTGGTAGGGTAGCAAATGCCGACTAAAGATGAGAATGAGAAGAGGGAGCTGAACGCATGGTGAGCACGCGCTAGCAGGGCAATCATAAAAATTTAATAAGTAAACTAAATAAGCACCAAAGAAGAGCAACGTAGGACAGGTTTCTTTTCATATAAATTCCCATAGGGGGAAGGCAGGCTGAATATGGAGGCCACGACCCGCCTCAAGGGAAGCATGACTGTACACGCTTGGGGTCGGAACCAGGCGAAGCTGAACGTAGTCCTGGACCGTCCCCTGAGGCTTAGCTGCACCAAGCACTGTTCCTGGACTTTATGGAATTTATTATGAAAAGAAGGGTCTGTCCTATTGCTGCTCTAGGGGTAGAACTTACAGCGGTGTTCTGTGTTCCGAAGGTTCGGGAGCGGGTCCCCATCCTCGGTTCTGGGGAATGGTCCCAGGCCCAGGATGTCCAGCCCCAGTATGGCAAATGGCCATGTGGGCTGGATCATCTGTACCGTCCAAGCCGGTGTATGGATCTGCTTGGCGTGGAACAGGCACGCCTTGCAGCTCTCGACCAGC
Organism: Neostapfia colusana; assembly: GCA_030760725.1. Lineage (NCBI taxonomy): Eukaryota > Viridiplantae > Streptophyta > Magnoliopsida > Poales > Poaceae > Neostapfia > Neostapfia colusana. Next base: position 75,011,007 of record JASWHV010000004.1, read on the forward strand.
TTGACAGCATCCTGGAGTGCTGCCAGCTAGTAGAAGCCATGCCGAAAGGCTTTACCGACAAGCGTGTGTGAGAAAGAGTGACTCCCACATTCGCCTCCATGGATCTCAGCGAACAAGTCGCAGCCTTCCCACAGGGTTATGCACCGCAATAGGATGTGGTTGGCGCCGCGTTGGTAGAGATCCCCCTCTACCGCCATGTGTCTCTTAGCCATACGCACGATCCGTTCAGCGGATACACGTTCATCAGGGAGGATATTGTCTTTCAAGTAGTCCCGGACCTCCGTGATCCATGCATCGGGTCTGACTTGAGCATCTAGATCTTGAGCGCTGGGTTGCACGGAGTCCCCAGTGACGCTTATGATCCTTGGCGGCGTCCATGGCTGCTGGGACCACCAGCTTCGAGGTGCTGGTCTAGCCCCCTTCGCCCGGCTCGGCGGGCCGGGCTGTGGGCTGCGGCAACGTCCTCTCGAAGCCCCCTACAGGCACAGGGGCTCCGGTGGGGGTCTTCGTTGAGAGGTCGTCAGCTGCGGCCTTGCTAGCACGCGGTACGTGGTGCAGGTCCAAGGCGAGGAAGTCTGTCTCCACCATCTTGTTTGATAACAAGCTGGGAGTCGCCCTGAGCCAACGACTGGCGAGCGCCTAGAGACAGGGCTGTCTTTAGGCCAAGGATGAACGCTTCATACTCTGCTATGTTGTTCGTTTCCTTGGAATTGAAACGCACCACATACCCAGACTGCCCCGCCGATGGCGTGAGGAACAGTACGCTAGCACCGGCCCCCTGCTTTCGCAAGGAGCCGTCGACGAACAGCATTCAGTAAGGCCTGGTGAAGGCCAGGGCTCAGGGTCCTGGTTCACCGTCTCCATGGCCCCCTGAGTCAGCCTGCGTTAGCGTCAACTTCAGCCACGAAGTCAGCTAGTGCTTGGCTGTTGTCTGCATGACGGGGAAGGAAGCCTAGCTCAAACTCCAGTAGCTCCGCCGCCCATTTGGCGGCATTGTCTATCGCGTGGAGGCTGTGGAGGATAGCTTTCAGCCTGGGGAGACCACCGGGTGCTGATACTCGGAGGTCCCCCAGGCTGTCTTAGACCTCCGGGAAGCCCCGCTGATTTCCCGGGAGCTCCGGGGGGTCCCGTTGGACGTCTGGGAGGTTCTGTTGGGCCTCCGGGGGGGGGGTCCCGTTGCACCTCCGGGAGGTCCTGCTGGTCCTCCGGGAGGTTGTGTCGGGGATCCGGGGTCCGTTTTGGGCCTCCGGGGTTTCTTGGCACTTGTTTCTTGACAGCGAAACAGGTTACGGTGGTAAGGGGTCCAACCACTCTGCGGTGGGGACCATACTCACCTCTGCAGCCGTCGCCGCGATGTAGAGCAGCAGATGCTCTTCGGGCTCGGGGACTCCTATTACGGGTAGGGTCATCAGGAGCTGGTCCAGTTCCAGGGTAGCTTCCTCCGTTTCGTCGGCCTAAGCGAATGGGCCGGATTTACGTAGGAGCTTTAGAGAAGTTTCGCTTTGCTAACCTCGGTATAAACCGACTCAGCGCAGCTAGGCATCCCGCGAATTTCTGGTCTTCGAGCCAATGGCTTTGACCCTCTCTGGGTTAGCCTCAGTTCCTCTGCGTGAGGCCAGGTATTCTAAGGGTTTTCCAGAGGGTATACCGAGCTCACATTTGTCGGACGGACGAAAACTAAGGCCAGGTTATCTAGTAGGGACGAACCCTGCCTGATCTTGACAACAATGTCTTCGACACACACCTCAACTGAGTCTCTCATTAGCTCTCCTAAGGTCTTGTGCATTGCTCGTACGAAGGTAGGGAGAGCGTTCCTTAGGCCATAAGGCATAGAGGCATAACAGTACAGGCCGACTACTGTGGTAAAGGGTGCCCTTCAACTTCTCTAGACATAGGGGTCTGGTGGAAACCCGAGCAAGCATCTAGGAAGCACAGTATATCGCAGCCTGACGTCAAGCCTACTATTTGATCTATCATAGGGAGAGAAAATAGATCTTTGGGACATGCCTTATCGAGACTGGTGTAGTCGATGCACTTCCGGAGCTTCCCGCCGGCCTTTGGAGCAATCAACGAAGCCCGGGGGTGGCGGACTTTCCGTATGGAGCCAGCGCTCAGCAGCTTCTTGGTTTCTTCCTGAATGAAACTTTTTACTGCTCGGTGGGCCGCCTGAGGGGCTCCTGTCGGACTGGCCAGGCGTTGTGGAGACCTTTAGTTAGTGCCCAATCACCTCCCTAGGGATCTCTGGCATCCACGACGGCTGTCATGCAGCACATCGGCATTGTGCCGGAGGGAGGTAACGAGCGCGCCCTCCTATCTGCTATCCAGACCCCCGGCTACTCGGGTGGTCTGGGTGGCATCGGCGCTGATTTGGACGAGCCCCAAGGGGACATAGTCCTCGTCGAGGGGTTGCACATGGGGTGCTGTGCTAGTGGCACGGTGGCGTGCACTTGGGTGGAGCCGGTTTGGTTCTGTACTGCCCGGGGTTGGTTCTCCAGCTGCTGTAAGTGCCTGGAGCTTTTCCAATGCTAACACTGCTGCAGCACGGTCTCCACAAACCTTGAGGACGCCTGTTGGTGTAGGCATATTCAAGACAAGGTAGCCGTAGTGGGCTACTGCCATGAATCGGTACAGGGCTGGCCTGCCAATTATGGCGTTGAACGGGAGGTCAATCTCGGCCACGTCGAACAGAATGTACTCTGTCCGATAGCTGTCTGGTGCCCCAAAGGTCACCGGGAGGATGGTGTGGCCGTAGCGAACGACCCTTCCCGGCCTTACCTCTGAGAACGGGCTCGATGGGGTGAGCTTGGCCATCGGGATCTGCAGCATCCGGAAGGCTGCGCGACTGATGAGGTTCAGTCCAGCCCCGCCATCCACCAAAACGTGGTACATCTTCACGTTGGCGATGGTGGGGGCCACCACAAGCGGTAGTTGGCCGGCCCCAGCCATGTTCCTGGGGCAGTCGGTGTTATCAAAGCTGATGGGGGTTCCCATCCACCTGAGGTGCGGTGCTGCACCTGGGAGGGGAGCCACCGACGCTACCGCTCGGCGCAAGGCCTTAGCCGCGCTTCGGGACGGGGGGTCAGCGGACCCGCCGAAGATGACATAGAGCATCTTCCGGTGCTCTTCATCGCTGGAGCTGGAGCTCCCATGATTGCGCACTGCCTTTACGGCGCGCTGAAGCTCCTGGAACTCCACCTGGCGGTCGACGCCGTCTAGGGCTTCGACCTTCTGCTTGCCCTTCCTTTGACGGTAGGGTGGGGCATCAGTTAGGGGCTGCTTCCCTTTCCGGAAGCGCTCCGCGAGCTTCTGGATTTCCCAGCATTCGGCAGCGGTACGATAACTGGTGCCATGCACAGGGCATAATTCATCCTGGCCCCCGTCTGGGGCCGGTGATTGTCACGGCCTCTTGTCGGGGCGCGGCCCCCGAGCTCCACTGGGGGCCGCCATTGTGGCAACGGGGACCGCGGCTGGCGACTTTATCTTGCTTCCGCCTCCGTTCTTGATCCTGCCGCTTCCATATGAGGCGTCGCTGGATCCCGGCTGACCCCCTGGCTCGGAGGCCGGCAGAGAGTGCCAGTTCCGCCCTTCGGCTGCTCTGGCACACTTGTCGGCCAGGCTGAAGAGTTCTGAGACATCGTGGACCTCCCTAGTCGCGAGCTTCTCGAGCATCTTCTTGTCCCAAACGCCTTTCCAGAATACCACCACCACAGAAGCGTTCTGGATGTGTGGGATGGTGTTCCGCACCTGGGAGAACCGCTGGATGAAGGAGCGCAGTGACTCCCCTGGTTGTTGCTGGATGGCGTGGAGGTCGAGCTCCGTGCCAGGCCGGGTGTAGGAACTGCCGAAGTTGGAGACGAACTGCCGGCAGAGATCTCCCCAGGAGGTTATGGAATCCTGGGGTAGGTTCATGAGCCAAGACCGGGCAGGGCCGGTTAAGGCGACGGGGAAATAGTTGGCCATGACAGCCTCATCCCCTCCTGTGGCGAGTACGGCAGTGGAGTAGATCTGGAGGAACTCCGCCGGGTTGACACTGCCGTCGTACTTTTCGGGCAGGTGCGGCCGAAACTTGCACGGCCACTTCGCGAAGCGAAGGTGGGGTGCAAGAGCTGCACATCCTGCTCCTGCTGCTGCAGGTATTGGCACTGCGAACGCTTGGTTCGCACTTGGCACCGTGTATCCCGGCATGGGCAAGGCTGCACCATAGACCGGGGGCGCTGCTTGTGGCGCATATGGTTGTGGCATATGCTGCGCGGCATGTGCCCGAGGCAGGACTCGCGTGGTGAAGATCTGCCCTCATGGTTGTGTCGAGGCCGACGACATGCTGTCGCCAGCCTCATGGTTGCGACGCCTTTCTCGACGTCGCTCGAGGTACACCCGGGCATCCTGGCCCAAGTGGCACCGTTCCAGCTCCCTTCTCAGGTCCGTCGACGGGAGCCTGGAGGAGCTGGAATCCGCCATTTGCCCGTCAACCATGGGCGTGCGCGTCAGTGACACTGCCGGTTGACTGGGGCGTCGTCCCCGCCGAAGTCGAGGGTTTGCGGTGGCGGCGACGACGAGACGGTCTACCTCGCGAATCCACTGCTGGGTCGCTGCCTGAGGCGCGTCCCCAGCAGGCGTATTGTGCAGTAGCGCTCTTGCTGCAGCTAGCGCACCCCCACTGGGTACGCCTAGCACTACGGAAGACCTGATGCTGGTTGGTGCCTGCATTGCCGGGGTCGGCGCTGCCAGAGCCGGTTGCTGGCTCCCAGCTTGTTTCGACACACTCCGTCCTGAGCGTGTCAACATGTACTCCACCCTGGTTGCGGTTCGCCGTAAACACGGAGGGGGAGAGTTTGCCGCTGAGGGAAGCTTGGTCATCTTCGTCGGCGGAAACTCGTCGCGCAAGGGGAAAAGCCCCCTACCTGGCGCGCCAAATGTCGAAGTGTTCGGTCGACACTTCCCCCGGGCCTGCACTAGGCAGCCCGCGGAGGTTCTTTTTTTCGGTGGGGCTAGTCCCTTGCGGAGAGCATGCACGGATGGACGAGTTAGTAAGAGCTTGACACGGTGAGTTTTACGTGGTTCAGGCCGCCGGAGCGTAAAACCCTACGTCCACGGCGAGCTATGGAGCTCGCTGTATTGCTTGCTGCTCAGGGCCGGAGTCCTGAGCTTGGGGGTGAGTTACAGCTTGGGTGTGAATGGCTAGCGTATGAGTTGCAGAGGTGCGAACCCTTGCTATCGTCGCCTACCCGAGCCTTTTATAGTCCAAGACTCGGGTGGCTTACAAGGGGGCCCGGGACCCGACAGGTGGTCCCGGGGAGATTGACTGTTATCTACCGTATCTGCAGTTATGCCGGTAGTTGTCTCTGGCGAAGGCTTCCGAGTCTCCGTCTTGCCGCCCTGCCCATGCCGCATGCTAGTCGTAGTGGTTGATGATGGCGCAGGCGGCATGGGATGTCTTGTCGCGGTGTTTACTGGCTGGCAGGTTCTGACACCGCGTGCCAGTCTGTGATGCGACTGGGCGCAACGGCACCTGACAGAGGCGTGCTCCGCGTCTCCGCATCTTGGGAAGACGCGAGCCTTCAATACCTTGTACGGGCAAGGTATGGGTCGTCTTTATGCCCGCTGCCTATCGCTCGGGGGCAGGCAGCGCCGTTCCGCTGGACCCGTGGCGGGCTCGGAGCCCTCCTCAGTGGAGAGGAGGGTCCGGCCCCGCGGGGCACGTGGAGCCTTCAGACCTCTCCCCGCGGAGGGGGAGGTTCGGCTTCTATCGGCCATGTGGCGGGTCCGGACCTCCTCTCTGAGGAGAGGGAGGTCTGGCCCCGCCAGGTACGTGGCACCTTCGGACCTCTCTCCCGCGGAGGGGGAGGTCCGGCCTCTGTATGCCACATGGCGGGCCCGGACCTCTCCTCTGAGGAGAGGGAGGTCCGGCCCCGCCGGACGCGTGGCGCCTTCGGAGCTCTCCCTGCAGAGAAGGGTGAGTTTCTTAGGCATTTTCCCCTGTGCGCGGGGGTACCCCATATCGCAGGTACCGACAAATACCTTGTACGGACAAGGTATGGGACGTCTTTACGTCCGCTGTCTACCGCCCGGGGGCAGGCAGCGCTGTCTGATGGACACGTGGCGGGCTCGGAGCTCTCCTCTGAGGAGGGGGAGGTCCGGCCCCGCAGGACACGTGGAGCCTTCGGACCTCTCCCCCGCGGAGGGGGGAGGTCCGGCTTCCATCGGCCATGTGGCGGGTCCGGAGCTCTCCTCTAAGGAGGGGGAGGTCTGGCCCCGCGGGACATGTGGTACCTTCGGAGCTCTCCCCACGGAGGGGGGAGGTCTGGCTGCTGTAGGCCACGTGGCGAGCCCGGAGCTCTCCTCTGAGGGGAGGGAGGTCCGGCCCCACTGGACACGTGGCGTCTTCGGAGCTTTCCCTGCGGAGAAGGGCGAGATCCTTAGGCATTTCCCCTGTGCGCGGGGGTACCCCATATCGCGGGTACCGACAGTGGCCCCCGGGCTCACCTCGGGGGAGGTAACGACCCCGAGGTGAGGCCTTCTCCTACCCGCGCACTTTCTTGTCTTGAGTACTCCCTGTGCTGGCAGGGTCTTGACAGCTTCGGAGTTCAGCCTCTTAGGAGAGGGTGAAGCCTGGCATCGGAGCTCGGCCCGGCTGTTGGGGCGGAGGTCCGGAAGTCATCGGAGCTCAGGTCCACGAAGGGCGTGAGGTCCGGAATCAGGGCTCGCCTCTGAAAGGAGGGCAAGGGCTGGCATCGGAGCTCGGCCCAGCTGGGGGCGGAGGTCCGGAAGTCACCGGAACTCAGGCCAGCAAAGGGCGTGAGGTCCGGCATCAGCGCTCACCTCTGAAAGGAGGGCGAGGGCTGGCCTCGGAGCTCAGCCTGGCTGTGGAGGCAGAGTCCGGAAGTCATCGGAGCTCAGGCCAGCGAAGGGCGTGAGGTCCGGCGTCAGCGCTCGCCTCTGAAAGGAGGGCGAGGGCTGGCCTCGGAGCTCGGCCCAGCTATGGGGTGTGGGGACCACCCCGTGGTTCACCCACTCCAGGATCGCATAGGGTGGTGCCATGCGATGCGGCACCCAAAAGCACACACGAAAAGAATAAAGGATAACATACAAACTTTTATTTGATATAAAACAGCGGAAGTCTTTTTACAGAACCTAATTAACAGCGGAAGTTATATACATAGTTGCTCTCAAACCCTAACTAAACAAAAGTGCAGCCGTCCAGCCCGGGGACACTACACACTAGCAGCATGGAACCGGAGATCACGGCGGCGTGCATGGCTCCAGCTCGGCCGTGTACCCCGACGGGGGCATCGCCTCGTCCTCAGAACCTTCCTCATAACTCTCACCTGCACACAGCTCAAATATTGCAACCGTGAGCACGAAGGCTCAGCAAGTCTTAACCGTCAACCCTAGGCATGGAACTCTACGTGCAAGGGTATGTAAGATAGGAAAGGATTTTGCAATAAAGACACGCCTATAAGTTGGTCCTTACTTTCAGTTTTATAGCAGCAGATTCATGTGCCTTAGGCAGCCCTCACAGCGGAAGTCCACAATCAAACAAGAAACGCTTTCCTCCGATGTGGTGATGCCCAAAGTGGAATGTAAACTTAATTAGCTCTATATCTACAGCAATCAAGGTATTCAAGACATTAAGATCAATATAGCATTTTCAGTTGGCTTATTTCACTTCTTACTACATCACAGCGCAGTGAACAAGCGGGTACTCAAATAACCGCGAGGGACGGTGATTGCAATCAAGACACACCCGGATAACACGTCACATACACCCACTTTCAGAAGCATGATTCCACACCCCTTCCTACTCTGTTGTATGCAACAACCTTTCAAAGGCAACCCAAATGCCGAACCGGTCCATCCGTAACGGGTAGGAGGTCCCCGCATGGAGCGTGACTGTGTCAACCGGCAGATTTACACCTTGCTACCCTCAACCCACTCCTATTTACGGTTGGGTAAGCCTCGACACCCAGGTTAACCAATTACATCGGTTTCCTGGTTCCCATATGCCAGTATGCATCCGGTACTGTTCGATACTTGTCCAGCAGGGCCGCACACGGACGGTCCTCAACCGACACCAACAGGGCTAAGCACGTGAGACCTCCGCTCACTGCATCCTATACCCCATGCTGGGTCTCATTTTCATAACTCAAGCCATTTCCTACCTCTTTTTATTCCTTGTAATAAGTACTATCTCGCGAGTAGCTTCCAACCACTCGACTTCTACCGAGATCCTAAACATTAGCATGGCAGTCTCAACTCGTTGAGTTTGTAAACTACCCAGCCCTCCATAGGATTTAAAGAGGCTATGCAAGTGGGGTTTCAATCACCCTAACTCTAATGCAAACATTTAACCTAGACATAAATGATACAAATAAAAAAACTTTATAAATGTTACTTAAGTGCAAACCGGGGCTTGCCTGGTTGCGAGTTAAACGGAAAGTCAGCTTCTGGTGGGAGGACGTCCAAGGGCTCCGGCGTATCCTCAACTTCGGTCACTATTATGAAATGTAATAAAATACATGTATAAGTATTAAGGATTTATAAGAATTGGACTTCTACTCATAGCTACTGCTATTTAAAATCCTTAATTGGCTTTGGGATTTTTACAGTGGATACTAGACTTTCTAAGGATGATTTGAGCCAAATTAGGAGACATGTCATTGCATAATGTAGTCTTTAAAATTCCTACAAGTACAATGCTTCTCTGAATTTTTGAGCCCAAATCAGGAGCTTTGACATAGCTAATAGTGGAAGATCTGATTAGGGTAAGTCTCCATGGTTCTAACAAAATTTGTTTCACCATTTTTGGAGCTACCATCAGAGAGAGATGAATTTTTGAAGTTGGATAGGAGTTCTGAAAAAACTTCTGTTTTAAATTTGAATTTCCAAATAAAGGCTGAACTTGGGAAGGCAGTTTAGCCTATCAAATGATCTCCAATGAAGCCCAAATTTTTACTGGAGATCATTAACTATGAGTAGGATTTTCTGACCAAATTTGGGAATATTTCATAAATAATCGCTCATGTAATATATCACTTAAAGATTTAGTAAAAATAATTCTACAGAAATTCCTGGGCATTTTCATAGCCTAAAATTGATTTCTCTGTGAAGTACTCCTCATGAGGAATCCAACAAAATTGGTCTCATTCTTTTGGAGTTTTCTACACAAAGTTATGGGCTTGCAAGGATCTGCTAATTCTTGAAATTATTTCTCTAATAGAAACTTCAAATAATTGGGCTGGGCCCATTGTTTTAAATCGGACCAGTGAGATTTCGGCAACACCGGTGGCTACGGAGTTAACCCGCGCAGCCACAGCCGATCCCGAGCCGCACCCCGATCCGGCACCAACCCGGTGCCACTGACAGGTGGGGCAGGCCGCCACCTTCTTCAACCTCGCGCCAACAGAGGATTCCGCGGCGGTTGCTCCGGCGAGGGTGTCGGAAACGGCTCTCCCAGCCATCTCCCGGGCCTAAACTCGCCGCTCCCCCGTATTCAACCGTGCTGAACACTGTGGGAGGGTCGCCGGCGGCCGTGGCTCACCGGAAACCATCGCGCACCGGTGGCAGCAAGGTTTTGAACTCCGGCGAGGTCGGGAACCCTTATTCCTCCATCATACGATCGATTCTCGGGCTCTAGAGCATCAGTGAATGGTGTAGGAGCCCGTAAGGGTCCTGGCCGCCGTTGAAACTGCCGGCAACCGAGGGCTCCACGGCGACCCGAGGTGCTTTTGCACCGGCGACTAAGAAAACAGCTAGGGCTCCCTCGTTTCTTGATGTTTTTTCTTGGTTCTTCGTCGAGGAGAGGCGCTAGGAAGTAGAGAAGCTCTGTGCAAGCTTACTCGAGGTCTAAAGGATCGTGCACCACGAATTTTTGGCTAGACCGCGCACTACCCGTCGGTGTACCGTTTGGGGAAACGGTGAAATTCTAGCTACCGGTCCTAGCAAATGCTAAACGGCCTCCGGCTACACGACCAGGACATGTCTACGCACCTTTCTTGTATAGGAAGTCGGGGAAGAGGGTGGCCGGTTGCTGCTGTCGACGGAGAGCCGAAACGGCAAGGTCCGGGCACCTTGAAGCTTTGGCGCCAATCCGCGTTTCTCGAGCAGTTCGGACCGGCAAACCTCGAAGGGGCTTTGGCAAGGGCTAGAGCACGTCCCGGCGATGCTCTTTGCTGTGGAGCGCTCGAGCAATCGAGCTTGGAGGGCTGTGGTCGATCGGAGAGAGCTGAGCGGCGGTGTTCAGCGGAAATGAGACTGTCGCGGCGCTGCACAAGCTGAGGAGGAGGAGAAGTAGCGCTGGGGTACTCGGGTGGCTGCTCTTATCGCCCACGCGGGTGCGCCGACGTCGGCCAGCGAGAACCAGCTCGGTGGCTCGGTGAGGACGTTGGGGGGAGCGCTTTTCCGGGAGCTGTCGCGCCGTGATCAACAGGGAACAGAGAGAGAGAGAGGGAAAAACAGTCGGTTGTTTGCTTTAGGTGGCTGACAATTGGGCCCCACCTCCCCCTTTGTTTAGTCAAACTTTTCTGATATTTTTCCCTCCAGCAACTCAACATTAAAAGCTTTACTTCATCCCAAAGTTAAGTTTGAATTTGCAGAATTCAAATGGTTTGAATTCTGGTGTAGGATTTGAATGGGGTTTGATCATTTGAATTTGAAAAGGAGTTTGAATTCTCCACTTTGTATTGCCTCAAAAATATAGCAAACCAGCTCCAAAATTTCCAATTTTTGGCATGGCTGCTCATTCAAAGGTGGAGAACACATTTGTGAAACCCAATTTTCAAATTGAGGGAATTTGAATTTGAAACTGAATTTGAAATTCAGATTAGAGGGCTTCTCCTTTTAATCCCAAACAAATATTAAAACTCCTCCAAATGAGCTGAAATTTGGAAGGTTGAATATTTGGACTACGAAGATCCAAGTTGTGCATTTAGATCTCCATGTTTCGAAGTTTTGGGAAGTCTAAACCCTCACTTTGAACTCACACTTATAATACTTCAAAGTTTTAGTTCCCCTCATTTTTCATAAGTGTACATGAGCTGAATTTTCTTGCTACCAATTTTAGGGATTTTACATCCCTCCCCCCCTTAAAAAGAATCTCGTCCCGAGATTCCAAAAGAAAAGTAAAGTGGGGAAAAACTTTACCGGGTATATGATGATAGCAAGTCCGGATAATATGTTCGTAAATAGTCCTCGCTTTCCCATGTCGCCTCATCAGCGGTATGGTTACTCCACAAGACCTTGTAGAACCATAAGGTCTGGTTTCTTGTGGCACGAGTCTTTTCATCGATAATCCGGATTGGATACTCCGTGTACGTGAGGTCCGGTTGAAGAACTTCTATGTCTTCTGTGCGGACTACAGCCGAGGGCTTGAGGCACTTTCTCAGCTGAGAGATGTGGAAGACGTTGTGAATGTCTGCGAGCGACGCTGGTAACTCCAGGCGATAGGCCACGGGTCCGCATCTTTCAATGACGGTGAAGGGACCAATGAACCGCGGCGCAAGTTTACCCTTCACTCCGAAACGATGAACTCCCTTCATTGGAGACACACGGACATAAACATGGTCCCCGATGTCGAAGTGGAGAGGACGGCGTCTTTTATCCACATAGCTTTTCTGTTGAGATTGAGCAGCCTTAAGATTGGCTTGTATTACTCGCACTTGTTCTTCCGCTTCATTCACTAGTTCAATTCCGTAGATAACTCGCTCGCCGTACTCGCACCAGTTGAGAGGTGTACGACATTTTCGGCCGTAGAGAGCTTCATACGGAGCCATCTTGATGCTAGCTTGATAGCCATTGTTGTAAGAAAACTCCGCCAACGGCAAATGATCGTCCCAATTCTTGCTGTGGTGGATGGCACAAGCGCGTAGCATGTCTTCAAGAACTTGATTCACCCGTTCAGTTTGACCATCCGTTTGCGGGTGATACGCGGAGCTTCGGATCAGTTTGGTTCCCAGTGATGCGTGCAGCTGTTCCCAGAACCGAGAGACGAACAGCGCACCGCGATCTGAAATGATGGAGCGGGGAACACCATGCAAACACAAGATCCTTGCAATATACAACTCCGCATATTGCTTGGCCACGTACTTTGTATGTACGGGGATGAAATGAGCCGACTTGGTTAGTCGATCGACTATCACCCAAATTGAGTCATGTTTGTGAGACGTGAGAGGTAATCCGACTATGAAGTCCATGCTGATATCCGCCCACTTCCACGCCGGAATGTTCAACGGTTGCAGCCGTCCGGCTTTACGCATATGGTCGGCTTTTACCCGCCGACACGTATCACATTCGGATACGTATTTTGCGATTTCTCTCTTCATCCGTGTTCACCAAAACCTGGTTTTCAGATCCTGGTACATCTTGTTGCTGCCCGGATGAATAGAATACTTGGACAAATGAGCCTCGTCCAAGATTTTCTTCCGAAGCTTCATGTCACGGGGTACCACTATACGGTCTTTAAACCATAGAGTGTCGTGTTCATCTCTTCGGAAGCACTTCATTTCGCCATTCTCCATCCTTCTCCGAATGTGCGACATTCCCATGTCCTTCTTCTGAGCTTTCATAATCTCCTCTCTTATGGTTGGGATGAGAGCAAGATTATATAACACCCCATACGGAGTCAAGTACAGACTTGGCTCCTCCTCTTCAAGTGGGGTGATGGACAGATTGTTGACATGGGATTTGCGGCTTAAGGCATCGGCAACCACGTTTGCCTTCCCGGGATGGTAGTGAATTTCGATCTCATAGTCTTTGATCAGTTCTAGCCATCTCCGTTGTCGCATATTCAACTCCTTTTGAGTGAATATATATTTCAGACTTTTGTGGTCGGTGTAGAGGTGCACTAAGTTTCCAAGTAAGTAGTGCCTCCACATCTTCAAAGCCAACACCACAGCAGCGAGCTTAAGATCATGAGTCGGATAGTGCTGCTCGTGGTTACGAAGTTGACGTGAGCCATAGGCGACCACTCTGCCTCCTTGCATCAATACACAGCCAAGCCCGATGGCAGACGCATCACAATATACGTCGAAGGGCTTGGTCGTATCCGGTTGAGCTAACACCGGGGCTGTTGTAAGATGCTTCACTAATGCTTGGAAAGCTTCTTCACAAGCTGGGCTCCAAACATATTTGATCCCCTTCTTCAACAGTTCAGTCATCGGCTTTGCAAGCTTGGAGAAATTTGGTATGAATCTCCGATAATATCCTGCTAACCCGAGGAAACTCCTGACTTCATGGACTGATGTGGGGGACTTCCATTTCAGCACTTGTTCGATCTTGCTTGGATCAACTGCAATGCCTTCTGCAGAAATAATGTGACCAAGGAATGGCACTTGGCTGATCCAAAACTCGCACTTGCTGAACTTGGCATAAAGCTTATGGTCTCTTAATCGTTGAAGCACGATATGCAAGTGTTTGGCGTGTTCTTCTTCAGTCTTGGAGTAAACCAAGATGTCGTCTATGAACACCACCACAAACTTGTCCAACTCCGGCATGAACACTGAGTTCATGAGATACATGAAGTGTGCCGGGGCGTTGGTGAGACCAAAGGACATGACGAGGTATTCATACAACCCATATCTCGTCGAGAAGGCCGTCTTTGGGATATCCTCCGCTCGGATCTTGATTTGATGATATCCGGAGCGAAGATCCATCTTGGAAAATACACTCACACCCACAAGTTGATCGAAGAGGATATCGATGCGGGGCAGTGGATATTTATTCTTGATGGTGACGGCGTTGAGAGGTCGGTAGTCCACACACAACCTCAAGGTTTCAACCTTCTTCTTCACAAACAGCGCCGAGCATCCCCATGGCGAGGAACTCGGTCGAATGAAACCCTTCTTCATCAAATCGTTGAGCTGCTCCTTTAGTTCAGCCAGCTCATTCGGAGCCATATTATACGGTCTCTGTGAGATCGGTGTCGTCCCCGGTACAAGTTCAATCTTGAACTCGACATCTCTTTTGGGTGGCATACCCGGAAGATCATCCGGAAAGGCATCCGGGTATTCACGGACCACACGAATATCCTCAAGTTTCATGACTTCCGTGTTATATGTGGCTGGGGTTTCTTGAGCCGAATGGTCAAGAATAAGAACATGTGGTTCATGAAGTGGAGAGTTTAAACGAACCACACGTGGAATGATGTCAAGAACAGCACCATGGCGATGTAGCCATGACATTCCTAAAATGACATCGAGTTTTTGACTTTCTAACATGATTAGAGAAGTCGTATATAGATTTCCACCCAATTGTAATGGTGCTCTATAGACCATTCTATCAGCTGTTATTTTCCCACCCGGAGAACATATCAAATATGAATTATTTGTGGGAATGATAGGCAGTTGATATTTAATAACATAAGACTGACTTATGAAATTATGGGTGGCACCGGAGTCAAAAAGTATGACTACGGGATGATCTATGTAAGAGAACGTACCCGCGAGGACGGGTTCGCCTTCGGCACGTCTTCGAGGGCTAAGTGGTGGACGTTGCCGGGTTTTGGTGCTGGTTTCTTGGGCTGATTGTGGGGCTGATTAGCACCCTGATACGGTGCTTCACCCCAGCCCTGTCGCGGCTCGGGGCAGTCCCTCGAATTGTGCCCGACATGGCCACACGTATAGCACGTGTAAGGTGTCGGGGTCCCGCCGACTTGAGGACGGAATCCCGGTGCACGCTGTTGAAACTGAGGCGCATGCGGGACCATCCTTTGCTGCTGCTGTTGCTGTGATGGATATGTCGGTCGAAAGCCAGGCGCATTATATTGCCGACCGCGAAACTGAGGCGGTCGCGCCGGTGGCTGCCATCCCTGACCAGATGGTGAGCGATATACCACACGGTATTTCTGTGGCGTTCCACCACTGCTGCTCGTCAGCGCGCTGCGTTTCCTCTTGTCAGAACCGCGCTCACGCTGAGCATTCTCCTGTAGAATCGTGGCATTAACTAGGTCGTTTAATGTGCCACGATTGCTCTCGGCGAGATGGACCTTCATCTTGGAGTTCAGGCCCCGGATGAACGCATTGCGCTTGTTGTCTTCCGTGCCCACAAATCCTGGCGCATACTGCGCCAGCCGATTGAATAACCTGGAGTACTCATGAGCACTCCTCTCACCTTGTCGTAGCGCCAGGAACTCCTGGAGCTTCATTTCCATCACACCGGGAGGTATGTGATAGGCGTGGAACGCCTCCCGGAACTCAGTCCATGTGACGGCATGGCCAGCCGGTAAGGAGGCGGTGTAGTTCGCCCACCAGGTACCGGCTTCTCCTTGAAGCTGTTGCGCTGCATACAGTGCCTTCTGGTGTTCAGTGCATCGTAGCAGCCCGAACTTCGCCTCCAGAGTGCGGATAAAGCTGTCCGCCTCCAAAGGTTCTTCGGCCTCCGTGAAGACCGGTGGATGGGTCGCCATGAATTCTGAATATGAACTTTGTTGGGGCTGGCGTTGCCCATTGTCTTGGCGTCCTCCCTGATGGGACGCATTCTGCTGCACCAACATCCGCAGTAACTCGGTTTGCTCGTCGCGCGAGCCGAGCACTGCAGCGAGAACCTCCGCAAGATTCCTTGGAAGTTCTGGCGGTGGAGGAGGTGGTTGCTGCTGCGTCGTGGTCTGCTCTGGAGGTGGAGACTCATCACCACGAACTTGACTCGGACCTCCCTCCTCTTGCGTTGAACGTGTCCGCACCATTCTGCATTCATACCATTCAAACGATCAGCACATGTGGGTTTAGCTCATCCAGCCTATACAATAGTAATGCGAGAATGGGATAAACAATGCGCATAACAATCACACATATGGATAAAGTATAAACTTTATGCACCATATACATACCTGGACCGTGTCATACGATCGAGTTCCAAAGTATTGAACTTTATGGGTTAAAAGTTCATTTCGACCATCGGGGTCACCACGGGATGTTAAGTGTGTTAGCATGCGTAATTCCTCGCTATTGTATTGCACCCAAACATGTACTAACTCGAAGTGATATGTCAAATACATAAACCCTTCGACTCCAACTCGCTGTTTTACAACAGCCACTGGATGTCAAACGGTGAAACTAAATGTTTTGGTTGAAATACAGAAAATTCCAGAGAGCATTTGGTCTGCCCTGTTTTTGGACAGTACCTACTCATCTGAGATTTTCATCCCTTTGGAGGGAGATTTTATTCTGGAACTCTACAGAAAAATTGTAGAGGACTTCAAAACCTTTCCAGAATGGTATCACACACCTCCATTGGTTCAACCAATCTGAAGTTATGCCCTATTGAAGTTCAGCAAAGTTTCTGCCAAAACAGGGGAGATTGTTCCTAAGCTTTTGAGATTGAATCTATACTCCCAATTGACTCTTAGTTCAATATAGGAGTTTACTAACCCCTAAAATGAATTCCTATACTTCATTGTGACACTTTTCTTTGAACATAAACTTTTATGCAGTCGGTACTACGTTTCCTCACCAAAGAAAAATCCTAAACTGGTATTCCGGCATATACGGGTCACATGGTGGAACTAAAGTCGTCACTCACAAATGGTTTCTACACGTCATGCACTAACGTGGTTAGTGTACCTGCAGAAAAACACACAATAATGATGCACACAAAGGTTTTAACATTGCAGGCAGTTCCATATCATAGTAAAAACATACGGTCCGTATCATTGCCATACGGATCGTCCTTGAGTCAAGCCACGTCTCAAGGTACATGGTCGTGTTTTCACACCACACGACGGGGAACCCGAGTAGAGCGCGAACGGGTCGTCACGGTTGGGAATTTTATCAACCCAACGGATACCACCTACTGCCTCATGACCGTTGAGGCACGCCGATGGCGAGCGCTGCGTATGGCCCATTGAACATTGAACGTTCAAGAGTTGCATACTATCGTGTTGCTTACCACACGATGGGGTATTCTCACTTTTTCCTAAAGCACGCTGGAGATCAGCGCTTTCATATGCTCTCAGAACCATAAAGAGGTTCAGAGACTCATATTCACTACCATGCCAAGCCACGGTATATCCTTCCATACTATTGCTCGTATGGGGAGTTACCGCAATTGATCCGCCTGCGGTGGCGTACCTTACCTCTTACCTGACGTCGGAGCGTCGTTACAGAATGTATAACATATAAGTTAGCTTTTCCACCTTAGTAACTACTACTATCATAGACCTTATGCGGGCTTAAAGACTAATCCTCACTCGACTACTTCTATATTTTCAAAATAGCTCTTTTCGAGCGTGCTATTCCCAATGCGGCTCTGATACCACGACTGTGGGGACCACCCCGTGGTTCACCAACTCCAGGATCGCATAGGGTGGTGCCGTGCGATGCGGCACCCAACAGCACACACGAAAAGAATAAAGGATAACATACAAACTTTTATTTGATATAAAACAGCGGAAGTCTTTTTACAAAACCTAATTAACAGCGGAAGTTATATATATAGTTGCTCTCAAACCCTAACTAAACAAAAGTGCAGCCGTCCAGCCCGGGGACGCTACACACTAGCAGCATGGAACCGGAGATCACGGCGGCGTGCAATGCTCCAGCTCGGCCGTGTACCCCAACGGGGGCATCGCCTCGTCCTCAGAACCTTCCTCATAACTCTCACCTGCACACAGCTCAAATATTGCAACTGTGAGCACGAAGGCTCAGCAAGTCTTAACCGTCAACCCTAGGCATGGACTCTACGTGCAAGGGTATGTAAGATAGGAAAGGATTTTGCAATAAAGACACGCCTATAAGTTGGTCCTTACTTTCAGTTTTATAGCAGCAGATTCATGTGCCTTAGGCAGCCCTCACATCGGAACTCCACAATCAAACAAGAAACGCTTTCTTCCGATGTGGTGATGCCCAAAGTGGAATGTAAACTTAATTAGCTCTATATCTACAGCAATCAAGGTATTCAAGACATTAAGATCAATACAGCATTTTCAGTTGGCTTATTTCACTTCTTACTACGTCACAGCGCAGTGAACAAGCGGGTACTCAAATAACCGCGAGGGACGGTGATTGCAATAAAGACACACCCGGATAACACGTCACATACACCCACTTTCAGAAGCGTGATTCCACACCCCTTCCTACTCTGTTGTATGCAACAACCTTTCAAAGGCAACCCAAATGCCGAACCGGTCCATCCGTAACGGGTAGGAGGTCCCCGCGTGGAGCGTGACTGTGTCCACCGGCAGATTTACACCTTGCTACCCTCAACCCACTCCTATTTACGGTTGGGTAAGCCTCGACACCCAGGTTAACCAATTACATCGGTTTCCTGGTTCCCATATGCCAGTATGCATCCGGTACTGTTCGATACTTGTCCAGCAGGGCCGCACACGGACGGTCCTCAACCGACACCAACAGGGCTAAGCACGGGAGACCTCCGCTCACTGCATCCTATACCCCCTGCTGGGTCTCATTTTCATAACTCAAGCCATTTCCTACCTCTTTTTATTCCTTGTAATAAGTACTATCTCGCGAGTAGCTTCCAACCACTCGACTTCTACCGAGATCCTAAACATTAGCATGGCAGTCTCTACTCGTCGAGTTTGTAAACTACCCAGCCCTCCATAGGATTTAAAGAGGCTATGTAAGTGGGGTTTCAATCACCCTAACTCTAATGCAAACATTCAACCTAGATATAAATGATACAAATAAAAAAACTTTATAAAAGTTACTTAAGTGCTAACCGGGGCTTGCCTGGTTGCGAGTTAAACGGAAAGTCAGCTTCTGGTGGGAGGACGTCCAAGGGCTCCGGCGTATCCTCAACTTCGGTCACTATTATGAACTGTAATAAAATACATGTATAAGTATCAAGGATTTATAAGAATTGGACTTCTACTCATAGCTACTGCTATTTAAAATCTTTAAATGGCTTTGGGATTTTTACAGTGGATACTAGACTTTCTAAGGATGATTTGAGCCAAATTTGGAGACATGTCATTGCATAATGTAGTCTTTAAAATTCCTAAAAGTACAATGCTTATCTGAATTTTTGAGCCCAAATCAGGAGCTTTGACATAGTTAATAGTGGAAGATCTGATTAGGGTAAGTCTCCATGGTTCTAACAAAATTTGTTTCACCATTTTTAGAGCTACCATCAGAGAGAGATGAATTTTTGAAGTTGGATAGGAGTTCTGAAATAGCTTCTGTTTTAAATTTGAATTTCAAAATAAAGGCTGAAATTGGGAAGGCAGTTTAGCCTAGCAAATTATCTCCAATGACGCCCAAATTTTTACTGGAGATCAGTAGCTATGAGAATGATTTGCTGACCAAATTTGGGAATATTTCATAAAGAATTGCTCATGTAATAAATCACTTAAAGATTTACTAAAAATAATTTACAGAAATTCCTGGGCATTTTCATAGCCTAAAATTGGTTTCTCTGTGAAGTACTCCTCATGAGGAATCCAACAAAATTGGTCTCATTCTTTTTGGAGTTTTCTACACAAAGTTATGGGCTTGCAAGTATCAGCTAATTCCTGGAATTATTTCTCTAATAGAAACTTCAAATAATTGGGCTGGGCCCACTGTTTTAAATCGGACCAGTGAGATTTCGGCAACACCGGTGGCTACGGAGTTAACCCGCGCAGCCACAGCCGATCCCGAGCCGCACCCCGATCCGGCGCCAACACGGTGCCACTGACAGGTGGGGCAGGCCCCCACCTTCTTCACCCTCGCGCCAACAGAGGATTCTGCGGCGGTTGCTCCAGCGAGGGTGGAGGAAACGGCTCTCCTGGCCATCTCCCGGGCCTAAACTCGCCGCTCCCCCGTATTCAACCGTGCTGAACACTGTGGGAGGGTCGCCGGCGGCCGTGGCTCACCGGAAACCATCGCGCACCAGTGGCAGCAAGGTTTTGAACTCCGGCGAGGTCGGGAACCCTTATTCCTCCATCATACGATCGATTCTCGGGCTCTAGAGCATCAGTGAATGATGTAGGAGCCCGTAAGGGTCCTGGCCGCCGGTGAAACTGCCGGCAACCGAGGGCTCCACGGCGACCCGAGGTACTTTTGCACCGGCGACTAAGAAAACAGCTAGGGCTCCCTCGTTTCTTGATGTTTTTGCTTGGTTCTTCGTCGAGGAGAGGCGCTAGGAAGTAGAGAAGCTCTGTGCAAGCTTACTCGAGGTCTAAAGGATCGTGCACCATGAATTTTTGGCTAGACCGCGCACTACCCGTCGGTGTACCGTTTGGGGAAACGGTGCAATTCTCGCTACCGGTCCTAGCAAACGCTAAACGGCCTCTGGCTACAGGACCAGGACATGTCCACGCACCTTTCTTGTATAGGAAGTCGGGGAAGAGGGTGGCCGGTTGCTGCTGTCGACGGAGAGCCGAAACGGCAAGGTCCGGGCACCTTGAAGCTTTGGCGCCAATCCGCGTTTCTCGAGCAGTTCAGACCGGCAAACCTCGAAGGGGCTTTGGCAAGGGCTAGAGCATGTCCCGGCGATGCTCTTTGCTGTGGAGCGCTCGAGCAATCGAGCTTGGAGGGCTGTGGTCGATCGGAGAGAGCTGAGCAGCGGTGTTCAGCGGAAATGAGTCTGTCGCGGCGCTGCACGAGCTGAGGAGGAGGAGAAGTGGCGCTGGGGTACTCGGGCGGCCGCTCTTATCGCCCACGCGCGCGCGCCGACGTCGGCCAGCGAGAACCAGCTCGGTGGCTTGGTGAGGACGTCGGGGGAGCGCTTTTCCGGGAGCTGTCGCGCCGCGATCAACCGGGAACAGAGAGAGAGAGAGGGAAAAACAGTCGGTTGTTTGCTTTAGGTGGCTGACAATTGGGCCCCACCTCCCCTTTTGTTTAGTCAAACTTTTCTGATATTTTTCCCTCCAGCAACTCAACATTAAAAGCTTTACTTCATCCCAAAGTTAAGTTTCAATTTGCAGAATTCAAATGGTTTGAATTCTGGTGTAGGATTTGATTGGGGTTTGATTATTTGAATTTGAAAAGGAGTTTGAATTCTCCACTTTGTATTGCCTCAAAAATATAGCAAACCAGCTCCAAAATTTCCAATTTTTGGCATGGCTGCACATTCAAAGGCGGAGAACACATTTGTGAAACCCAATTTTCAAATTGAGGGAATTGGAATTTGAAACTGAATTTGAAATTCAGATTAGAGGGCTTCTCCTTTTAATCCCAAACAAATATTAAAACTCCTCCAAATGAGCTGAAATTTGGAAGGTTGAATATTTGGACTATGAAGATCCAAGTTGTGCATTTAGATCTCCATGTTTGAAAGTTTTGGGAAGTCTAAACCCTCACTTTGAACTCACACTTATTATACTTCAATGTTTTAATTCCCCTCATTTTTCATAAGTGTACATGAGCTGAATTTTCTTGCTACCACTTTTGGGGATTTTACATGGGGGCGGAGTCCGGAAGTCATCGGAGCTCAGGCCAGCGAAGGGCGTGAGGTACGGCATCAGCGCTCGCCTCTAAAAGGATGGCGAGAGCTGGCCTCGGAGCTCGGCCCAGCTGTGGGGGCGGAGGTCCGGAACTGCTCAGTGGTCCCCCCATTCCTGTCCCTTAGTCTCATTTGTCTTACTGTCCCAGGCCGGAATACGGGGCTTGGGTAATCCAGTGCACTTGGTCCCGGAGGTCTGGCCCCAGCCCCAGTCAGTGTGTAACCGTCCGGCCCCCTGGTACTCAGACCGTTACGCCGGAGGGCAGAGTGTGCATGCTTTGGGTGCAAGACCGGGCAAAGCAAGGCTCCTGACCCCCCGGTCTAGCGTAGGTCTTTTCTCGGAGGAGACCAACTGGCGGTACAGTACCTGTCGAAGTGTTCGGTTGACACTTCCCCCGGGCCTGCACTGGGCAGCCCGCGGAGTTTCTTTTTTCGGTGGGGCTAGTCCCTTGCGGAGAGCTTGCGCGGATGGAAGAGTTAGTAAGAGCTTGACACGGTGAGTTTTACATGGTTCAGGCCGCCGGAGCGTAAAACCCTACGTCCACGGCGAGCTATGGAGCTCGCTGTATTGCTTGCTGCTCGGAACCGGAGTCCCGAGCTTGGGGGTGAGCTACAGCTTGGGTGTGAATGGCTAGCGTATGAGTTGCAGAGGTGCGAACCCTTGCTATCGTCGCCTACCCGAGTCTTTTATAGTCCAAGACTCGGGTGGCTTACAAGGGGGCCCGGGACCCGACAGGTGGTCCCGGGGAGATTGTCTATCATCTACCGTATCTGTAGTTATGCCGGTAGTTGTCTCTGGCGACGGCATCCGAGTTTCCGTCCTGTAGCCCTGCCCATGCCGCATGCTAGTCGTAGTGGTTGATGACGGCGCGGGCGGCATGGGATGTCTTGTCGTTGCGTTTATTGGCTGGCAGGCTCTGACACTGCGCGCCAGTCTGTGATGCGACTGGGCGCAACGGCACATGACAGAGGCGTGCTCCGCGTCTCCGCGTCTTGGGAAGACGCGGGCCTTGAATACTGTCGAAGTGTGCGATCGACACTTCCCCCGGGCCTGCACTGGGCAGCCTGCGGAGGTTCTTTTTTCGGAGGGGCTAGTTCCTAGCGGAGAGCTTGCGCGGATGGAACGAGTTAGTAAGAGCTTGACACGTCGAGTTTTACGTGGTTCAGGCCGCCGGAGCGTAAAACCCTACGTCCACGGCGAGCTATGGAGCTCGCTGTATTGCTTGCTGCTCAGGGCCGGAGGCCTGAGCTTGGGGGTGAGTTACAGCTTGAGAGTGTATGGCTAGCGTATGAGTTGCAAAATGCGAACCCTTGCTATCGACGCCTACCCGAGCCTTTTATAGTCCAAGACTCAGGCGGCTTACAAGGGGAGCCAGGACCCGACAGGTGGTCCCGGGAAGGTTGTCTATTATCTACCGTATCTGCAGTCTTCATCTTGCCGCCCTGCCCATGCCGCATGCCAGTCGTAGCGGTTGATGAAGGCGCAGGCAGCATGGGTTGTCTTGTCGCGGTGTTTATTGGCTGACAGGTTCTGACACCGCGCGCCAGTCTGTGATGCGACTGGGCGCAACGGCACCTGACAGACGCATGCTCCGCGTTTCCGCGTCTTGGGAAGACGCGGGCCTTGAATACCTTGTACGGGCAAGGTATGGGCCGTATTTACGCCCGCTGCCTATCACTCGGGGCAGGCAGCGTCGCTCTTCTGCCACGTGGCGGGCCCGGAGCCCTTCTCAGAGAAGAGAAGGGTCAGTCCCACGGGGCACGTGGAGCCTCCGGACCCCTCTCCGCGGAGGGAGGGGCTCGGCTTCTGCTGGCCACGTGGCGGGCCCGGAGCTCTCCTCTAAGGAGAGGGAGGTCCGGCCCCGCTGGACACGCGGCGCCTTCGGACCTCTCTCCTGCGAAGGGGGAGGTCCGGCTTCTGTATGCCATGTGGCGGGCCCGAAGCTCTCCTCTGAGGAGAGGGAGGTCTGGCCCCGCCGGACGCGTGGCGCCTTCAGAGCTCTCCCTGCGGAGAAGGGCGAGTTCCTTAGGCATTTTACCCTGTGCGCGGGGGTACCCCATATCTCAGGTACCGACAGTGGCCCCCGGGCCTATCTCGGGGGAGATAGCGAGCCCGAGGTGGGACCTCCGTCTCTTCTGGTCCGCGCACTTTCTCTAAGTCCCGAATTGACCGCTGCCGGAGCACGAACAGCCACGGGATCGTGGGAGCGTGCGCTCACTTGATGGTTGCTTTTACTGCGGCGATTCCCAAGACTGCCACTTCTGCACGTTGTGGCGCTTTCTTCGGGAACCGCCGAAGTGCCTTGCCGGCTCATCTTCTTAGGAGACTGACTCCTTGCCCCCACCGCTTCAGTTAGGCGGCTTGGGCCCACCCGTCATCGGCCTTCGGTCTAGGAACCGAAGCGGTTGCCGGTGCGGGATATTCGAAGAGTTCCGAATCGCTTGGAATTGCACCGGGAAGCTTTTTAGAGGGGGTCTCACCCACATTGCAGCTTCCCTTTGCATTTCTCAGCGTTTCTTCTCGGACTCTTGTGCTTTTGCTCTCTTGCCTTTGAGTTCTCCCTTGCCATGGCTTCCAACCCGCTGCCAGAGAAGAAACGCGCTCGATCTCCTCCAGAAACGGCGTCGGTGCCAAGTCGGGATTCTGGGGTGCCTGACACTCCCTCCGGTGGCGACTCGA
This sequence comes from Neostapfia colusana, assembly GCA_030760725.1. Taxonomy (NCBI): domain Eukaryota; kingdom Viridiplantae; phylum Streptophyta; class Magnoliopsida; order Poales; family Poaceae; genus Neostapfia; species Neostapfia colusana. Next base: position 75,035,059 of record JASWHV010000004.1, read on the forward strand.
AGAGGCCCCGGGTTGATGCGCTGGGGGAAGCCTCTGGGGCGTCCCCTGTTCCGCCAGTCCAAGCGACTACGGAGCGGCCGTCGGCGACGGTAGCGGGCTCTGGAAGTCCTACCCCGGCTCGGAAGTCGGGGTTCAGAGCCCTCTGGAGTGTCCGCGCTTCTTGGCCTTCCCCGTCTTGCGGGGAATCTGTGCCGCTGCGCTCGGAGCCAGGGGCAACTGCCGCGGCCCCCAGGCCAGCGCGAACTTCTCCTGTTCCGGTGTGCCCCGATTCCGCGGCGGCGTCATCTCTTCCTGCCGAGACGGCCACCGCGGCCCCCGAGCCAGCGCAGGTTGATCATTCACTAGGCGGGGCCGGACCTCCCTCTCCTCAGGTCAAGGAGCCAGAAGCTGAAGAGAGCCCGGCTGGCCTGGCTGCCAGAGCCGCGGAGCCAGCTTCTCCTGATCGGCGTCTCGTCTCGGCTGCTTGTTCGTCGGCTCTTCCTGAGGACGAGGTAATGGAGGAGGTCGGGGGGACTGCCCCAGCCTCTGTTGCTCCATTGCCTCTGGCGGACGCCTTCGCGCTTGCCGAGTCGAGCGTCCGACAGGTCGTGGCTGCACTAGGGCGCGAGCGGGAGGAGTATACGGTTGAACGGGACCGCCTCCTCATCTGGGGGAACCTTTTGCGGGAGAGGACCGTGAAGGTTAAGAGTGAGCTCGACTCCAGGCAGGAGTTGCTCGACTTCAGGGAAGCGCTTGTCGACCGGATGAAGCGGGCCGTCGACCGCATGGACACCCAATCGCGGCGGATCAACAGGGAGGCCCTGGAGGCACACGCCCGGGCCAAAGAGAGCCTCTCTGCTGCCGTGGAGATACGGCAGCGGTTGGAGCGCCGTGAACTCGCCGTTGAGGAACGGGAGCGTTCCATGGCAGCTGAGGCAGAGAGGGTCGCCGCGCAGCTGGCTGCGGGCGAGGATGACCTTCGAGCTCAGATGGAGGAGCGGGAGATCCTGAAAGCAGACCTTGACTTGAGGGAGGAACAGGTCTCCCGTGATCGCCGGGCGGTCTTGGACCGGGAGCTGACCGCCGACTTCAAGGCCGCTGAGTTGGAGCGGCTCGCCAAGACTCTCCACCTTTGGGAGAGCTCCCTGGCGGCCAAGGAGAAGGAATTCTCCGAGAGGAACCTGGAGGCTCTGCAGGCGGCCCGCCGTGAGGTGGAGGAGCTCTCGGCCTTGCGGTCCTCCGAGGCTCTTGCGGTCTCAAGTTTCGTGGATCGAGTGGGGTCCACCCTGATCCCTCTTGGCTTCAGTCCGGTGAGGGCTGCGACTCCCGCATTGAAGGTGGCGGAGGTGATCCCTGCGTTGGAGTCGATCGGCGCCAAGCTGGACAGACTCGACTCGGTGGTCGCCAGCGAGCTTGAGGCCGAGGGCCGCGGCTTAGCTTTAGAGGTCGCCTCGCATGTGCTGGCATGCTTCAAGAGCCGTGATCCCTCTTTTTCGCTAGAGCCAGCGAGAGAGGGCCCAGCCGCGGAGCGGGAGGAAGCTGCCAGGGCTGAAGTTGAGGATGTGGCCGCCCTTGTAGCCGCAAGGTTCCGGCGGGAGCCGGGGGGTCCTTAGGACTTGTTTCTCTCTTTTTATCGAGTCTGTAGTCCGGCTCATGGAGCCTTGCATAATTTGACTCTCTTGGATACTTGTGTCTGTGATGCTTTTTCTCTCCTTCTTGGCTTTTCCTGGCTGAGTCCTTAGCTCCGCAAGGTACTCAGAGGCCATTCCCAATCTCGGAGCTTTGCACAGACACCCTCCCTGGGTCCTAATCGTGTTAGGGGTCCCCGGAGGTCTCCGGATCTCGCCCTATGGGGAGCTCCAGATCTGCCTGCCACGTGGCGGGTCCGGAGCTCCTTCCTAAGAGGCGGGAGCTCCGGCCATGTTGGACACGTAGGGCTTTCGGAGCCCTCCCACCGAGGGGGAGGTCCGGCTTCCGCCCACCACGGTGCGAGCCCGGAGCCCTCCTCAAGGGAGGAGAGAGTTCCGGGCCCGCTGGACACGTGGGGCCCCCGGGCCCCGCCCCTGCTGGAGGGGCAGGTCCCGGTCCTTCCAGTCCCAGGCCGGAGTAGCTGGTTAGCTTCTTTTCCCCGCTTCATGCAGTCCCTGTTGCCGTAACCTGGAGGTCCTGCACACAGGCAGAGGAAACGTAATTCTCCTCGGGGGGTCCTCCCCTCCCGTCTCCTAGTCTTATCCGTCTTACGACCCTGATCCGCTATACGGGGCCTGGGCAATTCTGTGCACGAGGCGCCGGAGCTCCGGCTCCCTCCGAGGTCCGGGTACGGCCGTCCGATCCCTAGTACCGGGCCATGCGCTGGGGAAGCAGAGTGCACGCGCTTTGGGTTCATGACCAGGCAAAGCGGACGTACTCCCCTGGACCTCCGGAGGGCAAGATGCGCATGCTTTGGGGTCTGGGCCGGCTAAGCTGGATATGCACCCTGGACCCCCCATGCACAACGCTGGCCTTTCCTGGAGGTAACCAACTGGCACCGCAACACCTGACTGGGGGAGGCCCGAGAGACTCACTCGGGCATCGGCAGGTGCCTCAAGCTCAGCCACCTTCGGTAGGATAGCAGTTGCCGACTATGGATGAGCGCAGGAGAGGGGGAGCTAGATGTACGATGAACATACAGAGATAGTGCGATCATAAAAATTAATGCATGATTTAAATGAGCGCATGAGAGAGAGCTAAGTAGAACAGGGCTCTGTATTCGTACCCATAGGTGGAATTCTGGCTGTACAGGGAGGCAATGTTCCGCCTTGTCTTCAAGGGAAGCAAGACTCTACGCGCTTAGGGTCGGAACCGGGCTAAACTGGACGTAGCCCTGTACCGTCCCTTGAGACTTAGCTGCCCCAAGCGCTGTTCCTAAATTCTATGGGATCTTTTACAGAAGGGAATAACCCTGTCCTACTGATGCTCAGGAAGTAGGACTTACAGTGTTGTTCCATGGCAAGGATTTTTGGGAACGGATCCCACTCTCGGTTGAAAGGCATGTGTACCTGGGGAGGCAGCTTTCGTGATTCGGAAGGGACCTTCCCTGCTGGGGGAGAGCTTATGGGTCCTTCTTGGAATAGAGCGTGCCGCTTCGCCATGTTGCCCTCCTGCAGGCCCCCGACGCGTTTGGTTCTTTGGTGGTAGTGCTTAGAGCATTAGCCGAGACCGTGCGTTGCGGGGTGTTCGCTGCAGCCGAGTCTTGTCGATGAGGTTGTAATCTTCGCGCTGGATCAGGTCCTGCGCGGCTTCTCCTGGGGGCCCCCGGGGAGTTCTCCCCTTCTGGCTAAGGCCTTCAAGGGGTAGGTAGGCCCGGGCTCCTCTTGGATGACCTAAGGCGTCTTCCCCTTCTGGCAAGGCCTTCAAGGGGTTGACAGACCTTAGGTGGCCCCCGAGAGGTATGTTCGAAGCATGGAGGCGCGCCGCAGTTGGCTAACGCCCTGGCCTGTCACCGTCGGAACTGGAGTCCTCACCGTCATGCACTGTCTTTATGACACGCTGAGGCTCCTGGAACCCCACCTGGTGGGTAGCAGTGACTGGGGCATCGGCCTTCTGTTTGCCATCCCTCTGAGGGTAGGGCGGCGCTTCAGCCCTCTGCTGTCTCCCTTTGCGGAAGTGCTCTGTGAGCCTCTGGATCTCCCAGCACTCGGCAGCAGTATGGTTGCAGGTGCCATGCACGGGGCATAGCCCGCCTTGGCCACTGTCTGGGGCCGGTGATTGCCGCTGCCTTTTGTCGGGGCGTGGCCTGCGAGCTCCACTTTTCGTCGCAGCTGCGGCGACGGGGGCCGTGAATGGTGACTTCATCTTGCCACCCCCCCCGATTCTTGGTCTTCTTGCCACCCCCATAGGCAGCAGCACCGGACCCGGGCTGTCCTCCTGACTCGGAGGTCGGCAGAGCGTGCCAGTTCCGCCCTTCAGCTGCTCTGGCGCACTTGTCCGCCAGGCTGAAGAGCTCCGAGACATCGCGGACCTCTCTGGTCGCGAGCTTCTCAAGCATTTTCTCGTCCCGGACACCCTGTCGGAACACCACCACCACTGAGGCACTTTGGATATGCGGGATGGTGTTGCGTACCTGAGAGAACCGCTGGATGAAAGAGCGCAGCGACTCCCCAGGTTGTTGCTTGACGGCGTGGAGGTCAAGCTCCGTGCCGGGATGGGTGTAAGAGCTGCCGAAGTTGGCGACGAACTGCCGGCAGAGCTCTCCCCAGGAAGTTATGGACCCCTGAGGTAGATTCATGAGCCAAGACCGAGCTGGGCCGGTCAAGGCAACGGGGAAGTAGTTGGCCATCACAGCCTCGTCCCCTCCTGCAGCAAGTACGGTGGTGGAGTAGATCTGGAGGAACTCCGCTGGGTTGACGCTACCGTCGTACTTCTCGGGCAGATGCGGGCGAAACTTGCGTGGCCACCTTGCGAAGCGAAGGTGGGGTGCAAGGGCCGCACATCCTGCACCTGCTGCTGCAGGTACTGGCGCTGCGAACATTTGGTTCGCACCTGGCACCGCGTATCCCGGCATGGGCAAGGCTGCACCATAGGCCGGGGCCGCTACTTGCGGCGCATATAGCTGTGGCATATGCTGCGCAGCATATGCCTGAGGCAGGGCTCGCATGGCGAAGGCCTGCCCTTCTGGTTGTGTCGAGGCCGACGACATGCTGTCGCCTGCCTCATGGCTGCGACACCTCTCTCGGCGTCGCTTGAGGTACACCCGGGCGTCCTGGCCCAAGTGGCACCGTTCCAGTTTCCTTCGCAGGTCCGTCGACAGGAGCCTGGAGGAGCTGGAATCCGCCGTTAGCCCGTCAACCGTGGGTGTGCGCGTCAGCGACACAGCCGGTTGTCCTGGGCGCCATCCTCACCGAAACCGAGGGTTCGCGGCGGCGACGACGAGGCAGTCCACCTCACGGACCCATTGCTGGGTCGCTGAATGGGGCGCATCCGCCGCAGGTGGGTTGCGCAGCAGTGCTCTTGCTGCAGCTAGCGCACCTCCATGGTGTACGCTCAGCACTGCAGAAGATCTCACACTGGTCTGGGCCTGCATAGCCGGAGTTGGCGTTGCCGGAGTCGGCTGCTGGCTACCAGCTTGTGCCGACACACTCCGCCCAGAGTGTGTCGACGTGTACTCCCCAGTGGTCACGGTTCGCCGTGAACGCGGAGGGGGAGAGTTTGCCGCTGAAGGAAGCTTGGTCATCTTCGTCGGCGGAAACTCGTCGCGCTAGGGGAAAGGCCCCCCCACCTGGCGCGCCAAATGTCGAAGTGTGCGGTCGACACTTCCCCCGGGCCTGCACTAGGCAGCCCGCGGAGGTTATTTTTTCGGAGGGGCTAGTTCCTAGCGGAGAGCTTGCGCGGATGGAACGAGTTAGTAAGAGCTTGACACGGCAAGTTTTACGTGGTTCAGGCCGCCGGAGCGTAAAACCCTACGTCCACGGCGAGCTATGAAGCTCACTGTATTGCTTGCTGCTCAGGGCCGGAGGCCTGAGCTTGGGGGTGAGTTACAGCTTGAGAGTGTATGGCTAGCGTATGAGTTGCAAAATGCGAACCCTTGCTATCGACGCCTACCCGAGCCTTTTATAGTCCATGACTCGGGCGGCTTACAAGGGGAGCCGGGACCCGACAGGTGGTCCCGGGAAGATTGTCTATTATCTACCGTATCTACAGTTATGCCGGTAGTTGTCTCTGGCTGAAGGCTTCTGAGTCTTCATCTTGCCGCCCTGCCCATGCCGCATGCCAGTCGTAGCGGTTGATGACGGCGCAGGCGGCATGGGTTGTCTTGTCGCGGTGTTTATTGGCTGACAGGTTCTGACACCGCGTGCCAGTCTGTGATGCGACTGGGCGCAACGGCACCTGACAGACGCGTGCTCCGCGTTTCCGCCGATCCCTCGTCCCGAAGCGCAGTCAAGACTCTGCGCCGAGCGGTAGCGTCGGTGGCGCCACTCCCAAGTGCTGCACCGCACCTTAAGTGGATGGGGACCCCCATCAGCTTTGACGGCACCGACTGCCCCAGGAACATGGCTGGGGCTGGCCAACTGCCGCTCCTGGTGGCCCCTACCATCGCCAACGTAAGAATGTACCACGTTTTGGTAGATGGAGGGGCTGGGCTGAACCTCATCAGCCGTGCAGCTTTCCAGAAGCTGCAGGTCCCGATGGCCAAGCTCACCCCGTCGAGCCCGTTCTCAGGGGTAGGGCCAGGACAGGTTATCCCCTACGGCAACATTAGTCTCCCGGTGACCTTCGGGACTCCGGACAGCTATCGAACAGAGTACATTCTGTTCGACGTAGCGGAGATATACCTCCCCTTCAACGCCATAATCGGAAGGCCAGACCTGTACCGGTTCATGGCTGTAGCCCACTACGGCTACCTCGTCCTGAAGATGCCAACACCGACGGGCGTTCTCAGGATTCGTGGGGACCGCACTGCTGCAGTGTCGGCCCTAGAGAAGCTCCAAGCACTCGCAACAGCTGGGGCATCTGCCCCCGGCAATACGGAGCCGGACCAGCTCCGCCCGAGCGCACGTCACCGTGCTTCCACCACAGCACCCCGGGTGCAACCTCTCGACGAGGGCGGCGTCTCCTTAAAGGTCGTCCAAGTCGGCGCCGAAGCTACCCAGACCACCCGGGTAGCCGGGGGCCTGGATAGCAAATAGGAAGGCGCGCTCGTCACCTTCCTCCGGCACAACGTCGACGTGTTTGCATGGCAGCTGTCACAGATGCCGGGGATCCCCAGGGAGGTGATCGAGCACCACTTGAAAGTCTTCCCCGACGCTCGGCCGGTTCAACAGAAGCCCCGCAAGCAGTCCATCGAGCGGCAAAACTTCATCCGTGAAGAAGTCAAGAAGCTGCTGGACGCTGGCTTCATACGGGAGGTCCACCACCCCAGATGGTTGGCGAACCCCGTCGTTGTCCCGAAGGCCGGCGGGAAGCTCCGGATGTGCATCGACTACACCAGTCTCAATAAGGCATGTCCCAAAGATCCATTCCCTCTCCCTAGAATAGATCAAATAGTAGACTCAACGTCAGGCTGTGATATGCTGTGCTTCCTAGACGCCTACTCGGGTTTCCATCAGATCCCCATGTCTAGGGAGGACGAGGAGCATACCTCCTTCATCACAGTAGACGGCCTTTATTGCTATGTGTCTATGCCTTACGGCCTAAAGAATGCACTCCCCACCTTTGTGCGGGCGATGCACAAAACCTTTGGGGAGTTAATAAGAGACCTAGTTGAGGTGTATGTCGATGACATAGTTGTCAAGGTCAAGCAGGGTTCATCCTTACTAGATAACCTAGCTCTAGTCTTTGACAAGTTGCGCTCTACGCGCACCAAGCTGAACCCAGATAAATGTGTGTTCGGCGTGTCCTCTGGGAAGCTCTTAGGGTTCCTGGTCTCGCACCGAGGGATTGAGGCCAACCCAGAGAAGATCCAGGCCATCGACTTGATGCGGCCCCCTGTCCGCGTCAAGGATGTTCAGAGACTCACGGGATGTCTAGCCGCGCTGAGCCGGTTTATACCGGGGCTAGCAGAGCGGGCACTCCCTTTCTTTAAGCTCCTGCGCAAGTCAGGCCCCTTTGCCTGGACTGACGAAGCAGAAGAGGCTTTCCAGGAGTTGAAGCGACTCCTGACGACCCTACCTATCATGGTAGTCCCTGGGCCCGGGGAGCACTTGCTGCTCTACATTGCGGCAACAACAGAAGTAGTGAGTATGGTCCTTGTCGCGGAGCGGCCAGATCCCTCACCCTCGCAACCTGCTCCGGTAGCAGAAGACAGACGCCAGGGGGCCCCGCAGGGCCAAGACGGTCTCCCGGACCCCCTGGAGGTCCAAGTCGACCTCCCGGAGGCCCAGGACGGCCTCCCGGACCCCCAACATAAATCTCCAGATTCCAATTGGGATCTCCCGGATGACCCTCAAGACCCCCCAGAGCTCCCGGATGATCAAGAAAGCTTAAGGGCCTCTGGGTCCCAGTTCCCGGAGGCCCCCATGGGTCCACCCACCTCCAGCGGGCCGGGGCCAATGGACGAGGAGCTCCCAAGCCTAAGAGAGAAGGTCCGAACCATACAGAGGCCTGTCTACTACATCAGTGAAGTACTTCATGAGGCCAAGACAAGGTACCTAGAAGTCCACAAGCTGTTGTATGCGGTGCTCGTGGCCTCCAGGAAGCTCCGCCATTACTTCCAGGCCCACCGGGTCTCGGTAGTCACCTCGTATCCGCTGAAGACAATTCTTCACAGCCCCCATGCGACTGGCAACGTTGCTAAATGGGCGGCGGAGCTGGCGGAGTTTGAGCTGGACTTCCTCCCACGTCATGCAGTCAAGAGCCAAGCACTGGCTGACTTTGTGGCGGAGTGGACACCAACGAAGACTGACCCAGGGGGCCATGAAGGTGGTGAGCCAGAGCCCAAAGCTCCGGTCTTCACCGAACCCCACTGGACACTCTTCTTCGACGGCTCCTCGCGAAAGCAGGGGGCCGGTGCCGGCGTACTGCTCCTTATGCCATCGGAGGAACAGTTTGGGTATATGGTGCGTCTAAATTTCAAGGCAACCAACAACATGGCGGAGTATGAAGCACTCATCTTTGGCCTGCAGACAGCCCTGTCTTTAGGCGCTCGCCAGTTGTTGGCACAGGGCGACTCCCAACTGGTCATCAAGCAAGTCAAGGGCGAATGCTCCTGCAATGACCCGCAGCTAGCTGCGTATCTGCTCCACGTACAGATGTTGGAGAAAGAATTCCTCGCTTTGGACCTGCACCACGTACCGCGCGCTGGTAATGCCGCAGCCGACAACCTTTCAACGAAGGCTTCCACCGGAGCCCCTGCGCCCGAAGGAGTTTTCGAGAGGACGTTGCTGTGGCCTACAGCCCGGCCCGCCGAGCCGGGCGAAGGGGGCTTGACCAGCACCTCGAAGCTGGCGGTCCCGGCGGCCCTACAGCCATGGATGCCGCCAAGGATCGTAAGCGTCACTGGGGACTCCGTGCAACCCAGCGCTCAAGATCCAGAAGCTCAAGTCAGACCCGATGCATGGATCACCGAGATCCGGGACTACTTGAAGGACAATATCCTCCCTGATGAACATGCAACCGCTGAACGGATTGTGCGTATGGCTAAGAGGTACGCGCTGGTAGAGGGGGATCTCTACCGGCGTGGCGCCAACCACATCCTATTGCGGTGCATAACCCAGGGGGAAGGCTGCGACTTGCTCGCTGAGATCCATGGAGGCGAATGTGGAAGTCATTCTTCCTCACGCACGCTTGTCGGTAAAGCCTTCCGGCATGGCTTCTACTGGCCGACAGCAATCCAGGATGCCGTCAAGCTGGTCGAGAGCTGCAAGGCGTGCCAGTTCCACGCCAAGCAGATCCATACACCGGCTCAGGCGGTACAGATGATCCCGCCCTCGTGGCCGTTTGCCGTATGGGGGCTGGACATCCTGGGACCATTTCCCAGAACCGTCGGGGGATTCCGGTACCTCTATGTCGCCATCGACAAGTTCACCAAGTGGCCGGAAGCTACACCAGTTGTCACCATCAACAAACAATCCGCAGTAAAATTCATCAAGTCTATTGTCTGCCGGTTCGGGGTCCCAAACAGGATCATCACCGACAACGGGACCCAGTTCACCAGCGCAGCATTCCAAGACTACTGCGAGGACCTTGGTATTCAGGTATGCTATGCCTCTGTCGCCCACCCGAGGAGCAATGGGCAAGTTGAGAGGGCCAACGCGGAGATTCTCCGGGGCCTTAAGACTCGCACCTTCGCCAGCCTGAAGAAACATGGTGCCAATTGGGTAGATGAGCTTCCGAGCACACTATGGGCTAACCGGACATCCCAGAGCCGGGCCACCGGGGAGACACCCTTCTTCATGTTGTATGGGGCTGAAGCTTTACTTCCCCGAGAAATCACCATGAAGTCTCACCGTGTCCGGGCTTACGACGAAGCCACGCAGGACAACCTCCGGCGTGGAGAAATTGACCTCGTCAACGAGGTCCGATTACATGCGGCACTCCGTAACGCGCGGTACAGACAAGCGCTTCGGCGCTACCACCAGAGGTCTGTGCGTGCCCGGGAGCTGCAGGAAGGTGACCTGGTGTTGCGGCGCATACTTTCTCGCAAAGGGGCCCACAAACTCTCCCCTAGATGGGAAGGCCCCTTCCGAGTCGCGAAAGTATGCCGCCCCGGGTGTGTGCGCCTTTCCACCGAGGATGGGGACCTGCTCCCGAACCCTTGGAACATAGAACACCTCCGTAAGTTCTACCCCTATAGCAAAAATAGGACAGTACTTTCTTTTTGTAATAAACTCCATAGAGTCCAGGAGCAGCGCTCGGAGCAGCTAAACCCCAGGGGACGGTCCAGGAATACGTTCAGCTTTGCCTGGTTCCAACTCCAAGCGCATAGAGTCTTGCTTCCCCTCTTAATGGGGTGGGTCGTGGCCTCCATGTTCAGCCTGCCTTCCTCCTGTGGAAAGTTGTACGAAAATAAGTCTGATCTACTTTGCTCTTTCCTTGTACTCATTTAAATTGTGAATTGAGTTTTTTAATCACCCTTGCAGTGCATGGTTGCCATGTGATCAGCTCCCCCTCTCTACAAGTCCCCAAGCACCAAGCATATGGTTAGGGGCTATAAGTCAAATAATACTATGAGATAAGGGAGGGGGAGCCCCCAAGGAGAATTACGTTTCCTCTACCTATGTGCAGGACCTCCAGGTTGCGGCAACAGGGTCTGCATGAAGCAGGGGGAAAAGGAGCTACCAACTACTTCGGCCTAGGATTGGAAGGACCGGGTCCCGCCCCTTCAGCAGTGGCGGGACCCAAGGGCCCCACATGTCCAGCAGGCCCGGAACTCTCACCTCTCTTGAGGAGGGCTCCGGGCTCGCCACGTGGCAGGCGGAAACCGGACCTTCCCTCTAGGTGGGAGGGCTCCTAAAGCCCTACGTGTCCAGCATGGCCGGAGCTCCCGCCTCTTAAGGAGGAGCTCTGGACCCACCACGTGGCAGGCAGATTTGGGGCTCCCCATAGGGCACGATCCGAAAACCTCTGGGGGCCCCTAACACGGTTAGGACCCGGGGAGGGTGTCTGTGGAAAGCTCTGAGATTGGATATGGCCTCTGAGTACCTTACGGAGCTGAGGACTCAGTCAGACAAGCCCAAGAAGGAGAGAAAAAGCATCAAAGTCACAAATAACTTAAAAGAGTCAAACTATGCGAGGCTCCATGAGCTGGACTACAGACTCGATAAAAAGGAAGAAACAAGTCCCAAGGGTCTCCCGACACGACCAGAATCCAGAAGTTGCAACAACGGCCGTGTCACCAGGCTTCAGCCCTGGCGGAACTCTCTCGCTCTATGACCAGAGCGCAGGAATCGCCTCCCTCATCACCGGCGCAAAAACCAGTGACACCACGGGGGCTCCTGAGGCCCCCTCCGCAGTATTCAGCGGTCTTCCTGGAGACTCTACCATCTGGGATCCTCCATGGTGCATCGGCGGTTTCCTTCTCCTGAAGTTCCCTCATCACCTGCACAAAAGCCAGTGTCGTCAAGGGTGCCCCTGGAGCCCCCATCCCTCATCACCTGCGCAAAAGCTGGAGTCAACAAGGGTGCTCCTGAGGCCCCCTCGGCAGTATTCAGAGGTGTTCTTGGAGACTCTGCCGCCTGGGATTCTCTTCGGTGCTTCAGCGGTTCCTTTGAAGACTCCACCACCCTCAGGGGCAGGGCAGGCAGGCTCCCTGAGTCCCAGGCTTGGTGCAGACACAACCGCTGGAGGGAACCGAGACCGATTCTTCCCCCATAAGGCGGGTTAAGAGCCATGGAAGAAGACAAGACTGCAGGGACCTGAGGGAGGCGCAGGGGCTGGAAGCCTTATAAGGGGAATGTACCCACATGGAGGTTTCATATAACACCTTCCCGGGTGCAATCCCAAGCGATTCGGAACTCTTCGGATACCCCGCATCGGCGACTGCTTCGATTCTTAGACCGAGTGCCGATTACGGGTGGGCCCAAGCCGCCTAGCTAAAGCGGTGGGGTCAAGGAGTCAGTCTCCTGAGAAGATGAGCCGGCAAGGCACTTCGGCGGTTCCCGAAGAAAGCGCCGCAACGTGCAGAAGCGGCAGTCTTGGGAACCGCCGCAGTAAAAGCAACCATCAAGTGAGCGCACGCTCCCACGATCCTGTGGCCGTTCGTGCTCCGGCAGCGGTCAATTCGGGACTTAGAGAAAGTGCGCGGATCGAAAGAGACGGAGGTCCCACCTCGGGCTCGCTGCCTCCCCCGAGATGGGCCCGGGGGCCACTGTCGGTACCTAAGATATGGGGTACCCCCGCGCACAGGGTAAAATGCCTAAGGAACTCGCCCTTCTCCGCAGGGAGAGCTCCGAAGGCGCCACGCGTCCGGCGGGGCCGGACCTCCCTCTCCTCAGAGGAGAGCTCCGGGCCCGTCACGTGGCATATAGAAGCCGGACCTCCCCCTCCGGGGGAGAGAGGTCCGAAGGCGCCACGCGTCCAGCGGGGCCGGACCTCCCTCTCCTCAGAGGAGAGCTCCGCGCCCGCCACGTGGCCAACAGAAGCCGAGCCTCCCCCTCCGCGGGGAGAGGTCCGGAGGCTCCACGTGCCCCGCGGAGCTGACCCTCCTCTCCTCTGAGAAGGGCTCCGGGCCCGCCACGTGGCAGCAGAACGGCGCTGCCTGCCCCGAGCGGTAGGCAGCGGGCGTAAAGACACCCCATACCTTGCCCGTACAAGGTATTCAAGGCCCGCGTCTTCCCGAGACGCGGAGACGCGGAGCACGCGTCTGTCAGGTGCCGTTGCGCCCAGTCGCATCACAGACTGGCGCGTGGTGTCAGAACCTGCCAGCCAATAAACACCGCGACAAGACATCCCATGCCGCAAGGGTTCGCACATTGCAACTCATACGCTAGCCATACACTCTCAAGCTGTAACTCACCCCCAAGCTCAGGCCTCCGGTCCTGAGCAGCAAGCAATACAGCGAGCTCCATAGCTCGCCGTGGACGTAGGGTTTTACGCTCCGGCGGCCTGAACCACGTAAAACTCACAGTGTCAAGCTCTTACTAACTCGTCCATCTGCGCAAGCTCTCCGCTAGAGACTAGCCCCACCGAAAAAAGAACCTCCGCGGGCTGCCCAGTGCAGGCCCGGGGGAAGTGTCGACTGAACACTTCGACACTTGGCTTACTGTCCCAGGCCGGAATATGGGGCTTGGGTAATCCAGTGCACTTGGTCCCGGAGGTCTGGCCCCAGCCCCAGTCAGTGTGTAACCGCCCGGCCCCCTGGTACTCAGACCGTAGCGCCGGGAGGCAGAGTGCGCATGCTTTGGGTGCAAGACCGTCCAAAGCAAGGCTCCTGACCCCCGTTCTAGCGTAGGTCTTTTCTCGGAGGAGACCAACTGGCGGTGCAGTACCCTTATAGGGGGAGATCCAAAAGGCCACCGGGCCTCTGGCAGGTACCCCAAGCACTACCGCCTTCGGCAGGACGGCAAGTATCGACTATGCATGAGAGCAGGAAAGAGGAACCGAGTGTACAATGGACGCACACTGTCTAGAGCGTGGGGAGGTGTTCATATAAATTAATGCGTAATTTAAATAAACACCTAGTAAGCATGGTGAACTTACTGGGGTGGCGTCGGAGCGCCTGTCTTCACGCAGAGCGGGTCATGCGTGGCTTCGTCGTACGCCGGACACGGGGGGACCCCTGTGGGTATATCAGGGGGAAGCATGGCTTCGGCCCTGCATACCATGTGGAAGGGTAGTTCCCGTGACCCGGCCCTGGGGCGTCCGGCTGGCCCTCGACATGGAGGAGCCGGTATCCCCCGACGGCTCTGAGTGCGCGTCTGCACCGGTTGTGTGGGTCTGCTTGGCGTGGACTTGGCATGCACTGCATCCCTAACCAGTTTGACGGTGTCCAGGTGGCTCTCGGTCAGTAGGAGCCATGTCGAGTGGCTTATCTGACCAACGCGTGGAACGATGAGAGTTTCTAGCACTCGCCTCCTTGGACTAATGCGAGCTAGTCGCAGCCTTCCTCCTGGGTTATGCACCGCAATAGGATGTCGAGGCGCCACGCCAGTAAAGATACCAGCGCGTAGCACTTAGCCATCCGCACCACCCGTTCAGCGGATGCACGTTCATCAGGAAGGATGTCCTTCAAGGAGTCCCGGACCTCCGTGGTCCATGCATCGGGACTACTTGAGCTTCTGGATCTTGAGCGCTGAGTTGCACGGAGTCCCCAGTGACTCTTACGATCCTTTGGCGGCATCCAGGGCCGCCGGGACTGCCTAGCTTCGTGGCACTGGTTCAGCCCCCTTCGCCCGGCTCGGCGGGCCGGGCTGTGGACCGCAGCAACGTCCTCTCGAAGACTCCTTCGTGCACGGGGGCTCCGATGGAGGTCTTCGTTGAGAAGTTGTCAGCTGCGGCCGTGCCAGCGCGCGGTTCATGGCGCAGGTCCAAGGCGAGGAATTCTTTCTCCAACATCCGCACGTGAAGCAGATAAGCAGCTAGCTGTGGGTCATTGCAAGGGCATTCACCCTTAACTTGCTTGATAACTAGCTGGGAGTCGCCCTGTGCCAACAACTGGCGAGCGCCCAAAGACAGGACTGTCTTTTAGGCCAAAGATGAGTGCTTCATACTCTGCCAAGTTGTTGGTTGCCTTGGAATTGAAACGCACCATGTACCCAGACTGCTCCCCCGATTTTATGAGAAGCAGTACGCCGGCACCGGCCCCCTGCTTTCGCGAGGAGCCGTCGAAGAAGAGCGTCCAGTGAGGCCTGGTGAAGACCGGAGCTCGGTACTTTGGTTCACCGTCTTCGCGGCCCCCTGGGTCAGCCTTCGTTGGCGTCCACTCAGCCACGAAGTCAGCCAGTGCTTGGCTCTTGGCTGTCTGACGTGGTCGGGAGCTCAGCTTGAACTCCGCCGTCTTCGGGCTGTCTTCCGTCTTCGGAAGCTGGCAGTGAGTGCCAGCTCCGCCCACCGGCTGCTCTGGCGCACTTGTCCGCCAGGCTGAAGTGCTCAGAAGCATCGCAGACCTCTTTGGTCGCAAGCTTCTCAAGCATCTTCTCGTCTCGGACACTGTCGAAGTGCCACCACCATAGAAGCACTTTGAATATGCGGGATGGTGTTGCGTACCTGGGAGAACCGCTGGATGAAGGAGCGCAGCGACTCCCCAGGTTGTTACTTGATGGCTTCGAGGTCAAGCTCCGTGCCGGGACGGTTGTAGGAGCTGCCGAAGTTGGCGATGATCTGCCGGCAGAGCTCTCCCCAGGAAGTCATGGAACCCCAAGGGAGGTTCATGAGCCAAGACCGGGTCGGGCCGGTCAAGGCGACGGGGAAGTAGTTGGCCATGACGGCCTCATCCCCTCCTGCGGCAAGTATGGCGGTGGAGTAGATCTGAAGGAACTCCGCCGGGTTGACGCTGCTGTCGAACTTTTCGGGCAGGTGCGGCCAAAACCGGAGCCTGGTGTAGCTGGAATCTGCCGTGTGTTCACCGACCATTGGCGTGCGCATCAGCGACACGGCCGGTTGGCCGGAGCGTTGTCCCCGCCGAAGTCGAGGGTTTGCGGCGGCGACGACGAAACGGTCTACCTCGCGAATCCGCTGCTGTGTCGCTGCCTGAGGCGCGTCCCCAGCAGGCGGATTGAGTAGCAGCGCTCTTGCTGCGTCTAGCGCACCCCCGCTGGGTACGCCCAGCGCTACTGAAGACCTGACGCTGGTCGGAGCCTGCATTGCCGGGGTCGGCGCTGCCAGAGCTGGTTGCTGGCTCCCAGTGCAGGTATTGGTGCCGCGAACACTTGGTTCGCCGCTGGCACAGTGTGCCCCGGTATGGGCAAGGCTGCTCCATAGACCGGGGACGCCGTTTGCGGGGCATATGGTTGTGGCATATGCTGCACGGCGTATGCCTGGGGCAAAGCTCGCGTGGCGAAGATCTGCCCTTCAGGCTGGGTCGAGGCCGACGTCATACTGTCGCCAGCCTCTTAGTTGCGACGCCTTTCTCGACGTCGCTCGAAGAACACTCGGGCATCTTGGCCCAAGTGGCATCGCTCCGGCTCTGCTCCCAGGTCCGTCAACGGAAGCCTGGTGGAGCCGGAGTCCGCCGTCTGCTCGCCAACCATTGGCGTGCGCGTCAGCGGCACCGCCGGTTGGCCGGAGCGTCGTCCCCGCCGAAGTCGAGGGTTTGCGGTGGCGACGACGAGACGGTCTATCTCTCGAATCCACTGCTGGGTCGCTGCCTGAGGCGCGTCCCCAGCAGGAAGATTGCGCAGTAGCGCTCTTGCTGCGGCTGGTGCACCCCCGCCGGGTACGCCCAGCGCTACTGAAGAACTGACGCTGGTTGGAGCCTGCATTGCCGGGGTCGGCGCTGCCAGAGCCGGTTGCTGGCTCCCAGTGCAGGTACTGGTGTCGCGAACGCTTGTTTGCGCCTGACACAGTGTACCCCGGTATGGGCAAGGCCGCTCCATAGACCGGGGACGCCGTTTGCAGGGCATATGGTTGTGGCATATGCTGCGCGACGTATGCCTGGGGCAGAGCTCGCGTAGCGAAGATCTGCCCTTCAGGCTGGGTCGAGGCCGACGTCATGTTGTCGCCAGCCTCTTGAGCGCGACGCCTTTCTTGACGTCGCTCGAGGAACACTCAGGCATCTTGGCATAAGTGGCACCGTTCCAGCTCTGTCCTCAGGTCCGTCGACGGAAGCTTGGTGGAGCTGGAACCTCCTCGTCTGGCCGTCAACCGTTGGCGTGCGCGTCAGCGACACAGCAGGTTGGTCGGAGCGTCGTCCCCGCCGAAGTCAATGGTTTGCAGCGGCGACGACAAGACGGTCTACCTCGCGAATCCACTGCTGGGTCGCTGCCTGAGGCGCGTCCCCAGCAGGCGGATTGCGCAGTAGCGCCCTTGCTGCGGCTAGCGCACCCCCACCGGGTACGCCCGGCGCTACTGAAGGCCTGACTTTGGATGGAGCCTGCATTGCCGGGGTCGGCGCTGCCAGAGCCGGTTGCTGGCTCCCAGCTTGCCCTGTCACACTCCGTCCTGAGTATGTCATCATGTACTCTCCCCTGGTCACGGTTTGCCGCGGGTGCAGGGGGGAAGAGTTTGCCGCTGAAGGAAGCTCGATCATCTTCGCCAGCGGAAACTCGTCGCGCTAGGGGAAAAGCCCCCTACCTGGCACGCCAAATGTCGAAGTGTTCGGCCGACACTTCCCCCGGGCCTGCACTGAGAAGCCCACGGAGGTTCTTTTTTCGGAGGGGCTAGTTCCTAGCGGAGAGCTTGCGCAGATGGACGAGTTAGTGAGAGCTTGACACGGCGAGTTTTACGTGGTTCAGGCCGCCGGAGCGTAAAACCCTATGTCCACGGCGAGCTATGGAGCTCGCTGTATTGCTTGCTGCTCAGGGCCAGGGGCCTGAGCTTGGGGGTGAGTTACAGCTTGAGAGTGTATGGCTAGCGTATGAGTCGCAAAATGCGAACCCTTGCTATCGACGCCTACCCGAGCCTTTTATAGTCCAAGACTCGGGCGGCTTACAAGGGGAGGCGGGACCCGACAGGTGGTCCTGGGAAGATTGTCTATTATCTACCGTATCTGCAGTTATGCCGGTAGCTGTCTCTGGTCGAAGGCTTCTGAGTCTTCATCTTGCCGCCCTGCCCATGCCGCATGCTAGTCGTAGTGGTTGATGACGGCGCAGGCGGCATGGGATGTCTTGTAGCGGCATTTAGTGGCTGGCAGGTTCTGACACCGCGCGCCAGTCTGTGATGCGACTGGGCGCAACGGCACCTGACAGACGCGTGCTCCGCGTTTCCGCCTCTTGGGAAGACGCGGGCTTTGAATACCTTGTACGGGGAAGGTGTGGGGCGCCTTTACGCCCGCTGCCTACCGCTCGGGGGCAGGCAGCACCGTTCTTCTGGCCACGTGGCGGGTCCGGAGCCCTTCTCTGAGGAGAGAAGGGTCCGGCCTGCGGGGCACGTGGAGCCTGCGGACCTCTCCCCGCGGAGGGGGAGGTCCAGCTTCTGTATGTCACGTGGCGAGCCCGGAGCTCCTCTCTAAGGAGAGGGAGGTCCGGCCTCTCTGGACACGCGGCACCTTCGGACCTCTCTCCCGCGGAGGGGGAGGTCCGGCTTCTGTATGCCACGTGGTGGGCCCGGAGCTCTCCTCTGAGGAGAGGGAGGTCCGGCCCCGCTGGACGCGTGGCGCCTTCGGAGCTCTCCCTGCGGAGATGGGTGAGATCCTTCGGCATTTTCCTCTGTGCGCGGGGGTACCCCATATCGAGGGTACCGACAGCTAGCGTATGAGTTGCAGAGTGCGAACCCCTGCTATCGTCGCCTACCCGAGCCTTTTATAGTCCAAGACTCGGGCAGCTTACAAGGGGGGCCAGGACCCGACAGGTGGTCCCGGGAAGATTGTCTATTATCTACCGTATCTGCAGTTATGGAAGCGGCAGGAAGATCAAGAACAGGGGCAGTAGCAAGATGAAACCACCAGCCGCGGCCCCCGTTGCCGCAGCAGCGGCGCCCAGTGGAGCTCGGGGGCCACGCCCCGACAAAAGGCCGCGACAATCACCGGCTCCAGACGGAGGCCAGGGCGAGCTATGCCCCGTGCACAGCACCAGTTACCACACTGCTGCCGAGTGCCGGGAAATCCAGAAGCTCGCGGAGCGCTTCCGGAAAGGGAAGCAGCTTCTATCTGATGCCCCACCTTACCGTCAAAGGGAGGGCAAGCAGGAGGTCGACGCCCCAGACGACGTCAACCACCAGGCGGAGTTCCAGGAGCTTCAGCGCGCCGTGAAGGCGGTGCGCAATCATGAGAGCCCCAGCTCCAGTGATGACGAGCACCGGAAGATGCTCTACGTCATCTACGGTGGGTCCGCTGACCCCTCATCCCGAAGCGCGGCTAAGGCCTTGCGCCGAGCGGTAGGGTCGGTGGCTCCCCTCCCGAGTGCAGCACCGCACCTCAGGTGGATTGGAACCCCCATCAGCTTCGATGCCACCGACTGCCCCAGGAACATGGCTGGGGCCGGCCAACTACCGCTCTTGGTGGCCCCCACTATCGCCAACGTGAGGATGTACCACATTTTGGTGGATGGCGGGGCTGGACTGAACCTCATCAGTCGTGCAGCTTTCCAGAAGCTGCAGATCCCGATGGCCAAGCTCACCCCATCGAGCCCGTTCTCAGGGGTAGGGCCGGGACAGGTCGTTCCCTACGGCCATATCAGCCTCCCGGTGACCTTTGGGGCACCGGACAGCTACCGGACAGAGTACATTCTGTTTGACGTGGCCGAGATCGACCTCCCCTTCAACGCCATAGTCGGCAGGCCAGCCCTGTACCGATTCATGGCAGTATCCCACTACGGCTACCTTGTCTTGAAGATGCCTACACCAACAGGCGTCCTCAAGGTTCGTGGAGACCATACTGCCGCAGTGTTAGCCTTGGAAAAGCTCCATGTGCTTACAACAGCTAGAGCACCAACCCCAGGCAGTGCAGAACCAAGCCGGCTCCACCCGAGTGCATGCCACCGTGCCTCTACCACAGCACCCCATGTGCAACCCCACGACGAGGACGACGTCCCCTTGGGGCTCGTCCAAATCAGCGCCGATGCCACCCAGACCACCCGGGTACCCGGGGGCCTGGATAGCAAATAGGAAGGCGCGCTCGTTACCTCCCTCCGGCACAATGTCGATGTGTTTGCATGACAGCCGTCGCAGATGCCAGAGATCCCTAGGGAGGTGATTGGGCACTACCTAAAGGTCTTCCCCGACGCCCGGCCAGTCAGACAGAAGCCCCTCAAGCAGTCCACCGAGCAGTAAAGCCTCATCTGCGAAGAAATCAAGAAGCTGCTGGACGCTGGCTTCATATGGAAAGTACGCCTCCCCCGGTGCTTGGCGAACC
Organism: Neostapfia colusana; assembly: GCA_030760725.1. Classification (NCBI taxonomy): domain Eukaryota; kingdom Viridiplantae; phylum Streptophyta; class Magnoliopsida; order Poales; family Poaceae; genus Neostapfia; species Neostapfia colusana. The sequence continues at coordinate 75,054,899 of JASWHV010000004.1, forward strand.
CTGTGGTTGTCCCAAAGGCCGGCGGGAAGCTCCGGATGTGCATCGACTACACCAGTTTCAATAAGGCATCAGAGCTCGGGCCAGCAGTAGTCCACGGAGGCGAGTGCTGGGAACGCTCATCGTCCCGCACGCTGGTCAGTTAAGCCACCCGGCATGGCTCCTACTGACCGAGAGGCACCTGGACGCTGTCAAACCGGTTAGGGATGCAATGCGTGCCAGGTCCACGCCAAGCAGACCCACACAACCAGTGCAGACGCGCACCCAGAGCCGTCGGGGGATACCGGCTCCTCCATGTCGAGGGCCAGCCGGACTTCCCAGGGCCGGGTCACGGGAACTACCCTTCCACTTGGTATGCAGGGCCGAAGCCATGCTTCCCCCTGATATAGCCATGGGGGCCCCCCCGTGTCCAGCATACGACGAAGCCACGCATGACCCGCTCTGCGTGAACACAGGCGCTCCGACGCTACCCAGTAAGTTCACCATGCTTACTTAGGTGTTTATTTAAATTACGCATTAATTTATATGAACACCTCCCCACGCTCTAGACAGTGTGCGTCCATTGTACACTCGGCTCCTCTTTCCGGCTCTCATGCATAGTCGATATTTGCCGTCCTGCCGAAGGCGGTAGTGCTTGGGGTACCTGCCAGAGGCCCGGTGGCCTTTTGGATCTCCCCCTATAAGGGTACTGCACCGCCAGTTGGTCTCCTCCGGGAAAAGACCTATGCTAGAACGGGGGTCAGGAGCCTTGCTTTGCCTGGTCTTGCACCCAAAGCATGCGCACTCTGCCTCCCGGCGCTACGGTCTGAGTACCAGGGGGCCGGGCGGTTACACCCTGACTGGGGCTGGGGCCAAACCTCCGGGACCAAGTGCACTGGATTACCCAAGCCACGTATTCCGGCCTGGGACAGTAAGCCAAATGAGACTAAGGGATAGGAAAGGGGGGACCACTGAGCAGTGCCGGACTCCGCCCCCACAGCTGGGCCGAGCTCCGAGGCCAGCCCTCGCCCTCCTTTCAGAGGCGAGCGCTGATGCCGGACCTCACGACCTTCGTTGGCCTGAGCTCCGATGACTTCCGGACTCCGCCTCCACAGCCGGACTGAGCTCCGAGGCCAGCCCTCGCCCTCCTTTCAGAGGCGAGCGCTGATGCCGGACCTCACGCCCTTCGCTGGCCTGAGCTCCGATGACTTCCGGACCTCCGCCCCCACAGCCGGGCCGAGCTCGGATGCCATGCTTCACCCTCTCCTAAGAGGCTGAACACCGAAGCCGTCAAGACCCTGCCAGCACAGGGAGTACTCAAGACAAGAAAGTGTGCGGATCAGGAGAGACGAAGGTCCCACCTCGGGCTCGCTATCTCCCCCCGGATGGGCCCGGGGGCCACTGTCGGTACCCTCGATATGGGGTACCCCCGCGCACAGGGGAAAATGCCTAAGGATCTCGCCCTTCTCCGCAGGGAGAGCTCCGAAGGCGCCGCGTGTCCAGCGGGGACGGACCTCCCTCTCCTCAGAGGAGAGCTCCGGGCCCTCCACGTGGCCAACAGAAGCCGAGCCCCCCCCCTCCGCGGGGAGAGGTCTGGAGGCTCCACGTGCCCCGCGGGACTGACCCTCCTCTCCTCTGAGAAGGGCTCCGGGCCCGCCACGTGGCAGCAGAACGACGCTGCCTGCCCCGAGCGGTAGGCAGCGGGCGTAAATACGCCCCATACCTTGCCCGTATAAGGTATTCAAGGCCCGCGTCTTCCCAAGACGCGGAGACGCGGAGCACGCTTCTGTCAGGTGCCGTTGCGCCCAGTCGCATCACAGACTGGCGCGCGGTGTCAGAACCTGTCAGCCAATAAACACCGCGACAAGACATCCCATGCCGCCTGCGCCGTCATCAACTACTACGACTAGCATGCGGCATGGGCAGGGCGGCAAGGTGAAGACTCAGAAGCCTTCGACCAGAGACAACTACCGGCATAACTGCAGATACGGTAGATAATAGACAATCTTCCCGGGACCACCTGTCGGGTCCCGGCTCCCCTTGTAAGCCGCCCGAGTCTTGGACTATAAAAGGCTCGGGTAGGCGTCGATAGCAGGGGTTCACACATTGCAACTCATACGCTAGCCATACACTCTCAAGCTGTAACTCACCCCCAAGCTCAGGCCCCCGGTCCTGAGCAGCCAGCAATACAGCGAGCTCCATAGCTCGCCGTGGACGTAGGGTTTTACGCTCCGGCAGCCTGAACCACGTAAAACTCGCCGTGTCAAGCTCTTACTAACTCGTCCATCTGCGCAAGCTCTCCGCTAGAGACTAGCCCCACCGAAAAAAGAACCTCCGCGGGCTGCCCAGTGCAGACCCGGGGGAAGTGTCGACCGAACACTTCGACATTTGGCGCGCCAGGTAGGGGGTTTTCTCCTAGCGCGATGAGTTTCCGCCAACGAAGATGACCAAGCTTCCTTCAGCGGCAAACTCTCCCCCTCCGCTTTCACGGCGAACCGTGACCACTGGGGAGTACATGTCGAGACACTCAGGATGGAGTGTGTCGGCACAAGCTGGTAGCCAGGAGCCGACTCCGGCTATGCAGGCTCCGACCAGTGTGAGATCTTCTGCAGCGCTGAGCGTACACCATGGAGGTGCGCTAGCTGCAGCAAGAGCGCTGCTGCGCAACCCACCTGGGGGGATGCGCCCCATTCAGCGACCCAGCAATGGGTCCGTTAGGTGGACCGCCTCGTCGTGGCCGCCGCGAACCCTCGGTTTCGGTGAGGACGGCGCCCAGGACAACCGGCTGTGTCGCTGACGCGCACACCCACGGTTGACGGGCTAACGGCGGATTCCAGCTCCTCCAGGCTCCTGTCGACGGACCTGCGAAGGGAACTGGAACGGTGCCACTTGGGCCAGGACGCCCGGGTGTACCTCGAGCGACGGCGAGAAAGGCGTCGCAACCATGAGGCTGGCGACAGCATGTCGTCGGCCTCGACACAACCAGAAGGGAAGGCCTTCGCCACGAGAGCCCTGCCTCAGGCATATGCTGCGCAGCATATGCCACAACTATATGTGCCACAAGCAGCGGCCCCGGTCTATGGTGCAGCCTTGCCCATGCCGGGATACGCGGTGCCAAGTGCGAACCAAGCGTTCGCAGCGCCAGTACCTGCAGCAGCAGGTGCAGGATGTGCGGCCCTTGCACCCCACTTTCGCTTCGCAAGGTGGCCACGCAAGTTTCGCCCGCACCTGCCCGAGAAGTACGACGGCAGCGTCAACCCAGCGGAGTTCCTCCAGATCTACTCCACCGTCGTACTTGCCGCAGGAGGGGACGAGGCTGTCATGGCCAACTACTTCCCCGTCGCCTTGACCGGCCCAGCTCGGTCTTGGCTCATGAATCTACCTCAGGGGTCCGTAACCTCCTGGGGTGAGCTCTGCCGGCATTTCGTCGCCAACTTCGGCAGCTCCTACACCCGTCCCGGCATGGAGCTTGACCTCCACACCGTCAAGCAACAACCTGGGGAGTCGCTGCGCTCTTTCATCCAGCGGTTCTCTCAGGTACGCAACACCATCCCACATATCCAAAGTGCCTCTGTGGTGGTGGCGTTCCGACAGGGTGTCCGGGACGAGAAAATGCTTGAGAAGCTCGCGACCAGAGACGTCCGTGATGTCTCGGAGCTCTTCAGCCTGGCGGACAAGTGCGCCAGAGCAGCTGAAGGGCGGAACTGGCACGCTCTGCCGACCTCCGAGTCAGGTGGACAGCCCGGGTCCGGTGCTGCTGCCTATGGGGGTGGCAAGAAGACCAAGAACCGAGGGAGTGGAAAGATGAAGTCACCATTCACGGCCCCCGTCGCCGCAGCTGCGACGACCAGTGGAGCTCAGGGGCCATGCCCCGACAAAAGGCAGCGGCAATCACCGGCCCCAGACAGTGACCAAGGCGGGCTATGCCCCGTGCATGGCACCACCAACCATACTGCTGCCGAGTGCTGGGAGATCCAGAGGCTCGCAGAGCGCTTCCGCAAAGGAAGACAGCAGAGGGCTGAGCCGCCGCCCTACCCTCAGAGGGATGTCAAACAGAAGGTCGATGCCCCAGTCACTGCTGCCCACCAGGTGGGGTTCCAGGAGCCTCAGCGCGTCACAAAGACAGCGCATGACGGTGAGGACTCCAGTTCCGACGGTGACAGGCCAGGGCGTTAGCCAACTGCGGCGCGCCTCCGTGCCTCGAACATACCTCTCGGGGGCCTCTCTAAGGTCTGTCAACCCCTTGAAGGCCTTGCCAGAAGGGGAAGACGCCTTAGGTCATCCAAGACGAGCCCGGGCCTACCTACCCCTTGAAGGCCTTAGCCAGAAGGGGAGAACTCCCCGGGAGCCCCCAGGAGAAGCCGCGCAGGACCTGATCCAGCACGAAGATAACAACCTCGTCGACAAGACTCGGCTGCAGGGAACACCCCGCAACGCACGGTCTCGGCTAATGCTCTAAGCACTACCGCCAAAGAACCAAACGCGTCGGGGGCCTGCAGGAGGGCAACCTGGTGAAGCGGCACGCTCTATTCCAAGAAGGACTCATAAGATCTCCCCCAGCAGGGAAGGTCCCTTCCAAATCATGAAAGCTGCCGCCCCAGGTACACATGCCTTTCAACCGAGAGTGGGATCCATTCCCAAAAATCCTTGCCATGAAGCAACACTGTAAGTCCTACTTCCTGAGCATCAGTAGAACAGGGTTATTCCCTTCTGTAATAGATCCCATAGAATTTAGGAACAGTGCTTGGGGTAGCTAAGTCTCAAGGGACGGTACAGAACTACGTCCAGTTTAGCCTGGTTCCGACCCTAAGCGCGTAGAGTCTTGCTTCTCTTGAAGACAAGGCGGAACATTGCCTCCCTGTACAGCCAGAATTCCACCTATGGGTACGAATACAGAGACCTGTTCTACTTAGCTCTCTCTCATGCGCTCATTTAAATTATGCATTAATTTTTATGATCGCACTATCTCTGTATGTTCATCGTACATCTAGCTCCCCCTCTCCTGCGCTCATCCATAGTCGGCATTCGCTATCCTACCGAAGGCGGCTGCGCTTGAGGCACCTGCCGATGGCCGAGTGGGTCTCTCGGGCCTCCCCTAGTCAGGTGTTGCGGTGCCAGTTGGTTACCTCCAGGAAAGGCCTGCGTTGTGCATGGGGGGTCCAGGGTGCGTATCCAGCTTAGCCGTCCCAGAGCCCAAAGCATGCGCATCCTGCCCTCCGGAGGTCCAGGGGAGTACGACCGCTTTGCCTGGTCATGAACCCAAAGCACGTGCACTCTGCTTCCCCAGCGCATGGTCCGGTACTAGGGATCGGACGGCCATACCCGGACCTCGGAGGGAGCCGGAGCCCCGGCGCCTCGTGCACAGAATTGCCCAAGCCCCGTATAGCGAATCAGGATTGTAAGACGGATAACACTAGGAGACGGGAGGGGAGGACCCCCCGAGGAGAATTACGTTTCCTCTGCCTGTGTGCAGGACCTCCAGGTTACGGCAACAGGGACTGCATGAAGCAGGGGGAAAGGAGCTACCAGCTACTCCGGCCTAGGACTGGAAGGACCGGGACCTGCCCCTCCAGCAGGGGCGGGACCCGGGGGCCCCACGTGTCCAGCGGGCCCGGAACTCTCTCCTCCCTTGAGGAGGGCTCCAGGCTCGCCACGTGGCAGGGGGAAACCGGACCTCCCCCCTCAGCGGGAGGGCTCCGAAAGCCCTACGTGTCCAACATGGCCGGAGCTCCCGCCTCTTAAGGAGGAGCTCCGGACCCGCCACGTGGCAGGCAGATCTGGAGCTCCCCGTAGGGCGAGATCCGGAGACCTCCGAGGGCCCCTAACACGGTTAGGACCTGGGGAGGGTGTGTATGCAAAGCTCCGGGATTGGAGATGGCCTCTGAGTACCTTGTGGAGCTAAGGACTCAGTCAGGCAAAGCCAAGAAGGAGAGAAAGAGCATCACAGACACAAATATCCAAAAGAGTAAAATTAAGCGAGGCTCCTTGAGCTGGACTACAGACTCGATAAGAAGAAAGAAACAAGTCCTAAGGACCTCCAGGCTCCCGCCAGAACCTTGCGGCTATAAGGGCGGCCACATCCTCGACTTCTGCCCTGGCAGCTTGCTCCCGCTCTGCGGCTGGGCCCTCTCTCGCTGGTTCTAGCGAAAAAGAGGGGTCACGGCTCTTAAAGCATACCAGCACATGTGAGGCGACCTCTAAGGCTAGGCCGCGCCCCTCGGCCTCAAGCTCGCTGGTGACCGCCGAGTCTAGCCTGTCCAGCTTGGCGCCGATCGACTCCAGCGCGGGGATCACCTCCAACGCAGAGGCCGCGGTCCTCACCGGGCTGAAGCCAAGAGGGATCAGGGCGGACGCCGCTCGATCCACAAAGCTCGAGACTGCAAGAGCCTCGGAGGACCGCAAGGCCGAAAGCTCCTCCACCTCGCGGCGGGCCGCCTGCAGAGCCTCCAGGTTCCTCTCGGAGAATTCCTTCTCCTTGGCCGCCAGGGAGCTCTCCCGAAGGTGGAGAGCATGGGTGAGCCGCTCCAACTCAGCGGCCTTGAAGTCGGCGGCCAACTCCCGGTCCAAGACCGCCCAGCGATCACGGGAGACCTGTTCCTCCCTCAAGTCAAGGTCTGCCCTCAGGATCTCCAGCTCCTCGGTCCGGGCTCGAAGGTCATCCTCGCCCGCCGCCAGCTGCGCGGCGACCCTCTCCTCCTCAGCTGCCATGGAACGTTCCCGTTCCTCAACGACGAGTTTACGGCGCTCCAACTGCTGCCGTATCTCTACAGCAGCAGAGAGGCTCTCCACGGCCCGGGCGTGTGCCTCCAGGGCCTCCCTGTTGATCCGCCGCGATTGGGTGTCCATGCGGTCGACAGCCCGCTTCATCCGATCGAGGAGCGCTTCCCTGAAGTCGAGCAACTCTTGCCTGGAGTCGAGCTCACTCTTAACCTTCGCGGTCCTCTCCCGCAAAAGGTTCCCCCAGGTGAGGAGGTGATCCCATTCAGCCGTATGCTCCTCCCGCTCGCGCCCTAGTGCAGCCAAGACCTGCCGAATGCTCGACTCGGCAAGCGCAAAGGCATCCGCCAAGGGCAATGGAGCAACAGAGGCCGGGGCAGTCCCCCCGACCTCCTCCATTACCTCGTCCTCAGGAAGAGCCGACGCACCAGCGACCAAGACGAGACGCCGATCAGGAGAAGCTGGCTCAGAGGCTCTGGCAGCCAGGCCTGCCGGGCTCTCTTCAGCTTCTGGCTCCTTGATCTGAGGAGAGGGGCGAGCCGGGGAAGGCGGTGCTGGAGAAAAGGCCGGGCCGCCTAGTGCAGGGTTAACCTGCGCTGGCTTCGGGGCCGCGGCAGTTGCCCCTGGCTCCGAGCGCAGCGGCACAGATTCCCCGCAAGTCGGGGAAGGCCGGGAAGCGCGGACACTCCAGCGGGCTCTGAACCCCGACTTCCGAGCCAGGGTAGGACTTCCAGAGCCCGCTACCGTCACCGACGGCCGCTCCGAAGTCGCTTGGACTGGCGGAACAGGGGACGCCCCAGAAGCTTCCCCCAGCGCATCAACCCGGGGCCTCTTTGAGTCGCCGCCGGAGGGAGTGTCAGGCACCCCAGAATCCTGACTTGGCACAGACGCCGCTGCTGGAGGAGATCGAGCGCGCTTCTTCTCTGGAGGCGGGTTGGAAGCCATGGCAAGGGAGAAGTCAAAGGCAAGAGAGCAAAGGCACAAGAGTCCGAGGAGAAACACAGAGAAGTGCGAAGGGAAGCTGCAATGTGGGTAAGACCCCCTCTAAAAAACTTCCTGGGTACAATTCCAAGTGATTCGGAACTCTTCGAATACCCCGCACCGGCAACCGCTTCGGTTCCTAGACCGAGTGCCGATGACGGGTGGGCCCAAGCTGCCTAACTAAACGTTGGGGTCAAGGAGTCAGTCTCCTGAGAAGATGAGCCGGCAAGGCACTTCGGCGGTTCCCGAAGAAAGCGCCGCAACGTGCAGAAGTGGCAGTCTTGGGAACCGCCGCAGTAAAAGCAACCATCAAGTGAGCGCACGCTCCCATGATCCCGTGGCCGTTCGTGCTCCAGCAGCGGTCAGTTCGGGACTTAGAGGAAGTGCGCGGATCGGAAGAGACGGAGGTCCCACCTCGGGCTCGCTATCTCCCCCGAGATGGGCCCGGGGGCCACTGTTGGTACCTGAGATATGGGGTACCCCCGCGCACAGGGTAAAATGCCTAAGGAACTCGCCATTCTCCGCAGGGAGAGCTCCGAAGACGCCACTCGTCCGGCGGGGCCGGACCTCCCTCTCCTCAGAGGAGAGCTCCGGGCCCGCCACGTGGCATACAGAAGCCGGACCTCCCCCTCCGCGGGAGAGAGGTCCGAAGGCGACGCGTGTCCAGCGGGGCCGGACCTCCCTCTCCTCACAGGAGAGCTCCGGGCCTGCCACGTGGCCAACAGAAGCCGAGCCTCCCCCTCAGCGGGGAGAGGTTCGGAGGCTCCACGTGCCCCGCGGGACTGACCCTCCTCTCCTCTGAGAAGGGCTCCGGGCCCGCCACGTGGCAGCAGAACGACGCTGCCTGCCCCGAGCGGTAGGCAGCGGGAGTAAATACGCCCCATACCTTGCCCGTACAAGGTATTCAAGGCCCGCGTCTTCCCAAGACGCGGAGACGCGGAGCACGCTTCTATCAGGTGCCGTTGCGCCCAGTCGCATCACAGACTGGCGCGCGGTGTCAGAACCTGTCAGCCAATAAACACCGCGACAAGACATCCCATGCCGCCTGCGCCGTCATCAACCACTACGACTAGCATGCGGCATGGGCAGGGCGGCAAGGTGAAGACTCAGAAGCCTTCGACCAGAGACAACTACCGGCATAACTACAGATACGGTAGATAATAGACAATCTTCCCGGGGCCACCTGTCGGGTCCCGGCTCCCCTTGTAAGCCGCCCGAGTCTTGGACTATAAAAGGCTCGGGTAGGCGTCGATAGCGGGGGTTCGCACTTTGCAACTCATGCGCTAGCCATACACTCTCAAGCTGTAACTCACCCCCAAGCTCAGGCCCCCGGTCCTGAGCAGCCAGCAATACAGCGAGCTCCATAGCTCGCCGTGGACGTAGGGTTTTACGCTCCGGCGGCCTGAACCACGTAAAAATCGCCGTGTCAAGCTCTTACTAACTCGTCCATCTGCGCAAGCTCTCCGCTAGAGACTAGCACCACCGAAAAAAGAACCTCCGCGGGCTGCCCAGAGCAGGCCCGGGGGAAGTGTCGACCGAACACTTCGACACGCCGTCTGTCCGTCAACCGTTGGCGTGCGCGTCAGCGACACAGCCGGTTGGCCGGAGCGTCGTCCCCGCCGAAGTCAAGGGTTTGCAGCGGCGACGACAAGACGGTCTACCTCGCGAATCCACTGCTGGGTCGCTGCCTGAGGCGCGTCCCCAGCAGGCGGATTGTGCAGTAGCGCTCTTGTTGCGGCTAGCGCACCGCCGCCGGGTACACCCAGCGCTACTGAAGACCTGACGCTGGTTGGAGCCTGCATTGCCGGGGTCGGCGCTGCCAGAGCCGGTTGCTGGCTCCCAGTGCAGGTACTGGTGCCGCGAACACTTGGTTGCGCCTGGCACAGTGTACCCCGGTATGGGCAAGGTTGCGCCATAGGCCGGGGACGCCACTTGCAGAGCACATGGTTGTGGCTTATGCTGTGCGGCGTACGCCTGGGGCAGAGCTCGCGTAGCGAAGGTCTGCCCTCCAGGCTGGGTCGAGGCCGACGTCATGTTGTCGCCAGCCTCTTGAGTGCGACGCCTTTCTCGACGTCGCTCGAGGAACACTCGGGCATCTTGGCCTAAGTGGCACCGTTCCATCTCTGTCCTCAGGTCCGTCGACGGAAGTTTGGTGGAGCTGGAACCTGCCGTCTGCCCGTCAACCGTTGGCGTGCGCGTCAGCGACACAGCCGGTTGGCCCGAGCGTCGTCCCTGCCGAAGTCAATGGTTTGCGGTGGCGACGACAAGACGGTCTACCTCGCGAATCCACTGCTGGGTCGCTGCCTGAGGCGCGTCCCCAGCAGGCAGATTGTGCAGTAGCGCCCTTGCTGCTTCTAGCGCACCCCCACCGGGTACGCCCGGCGCTACTGAAGTCCTGACGCTGGTTGGAGCCTGCATTGCCGGGGTCAGCGCTGCCAGAGCTGGTTGCTGGCTCCCAGCTTGCCCTGACACACTCCGTCCTGAGTGTGTCATCATGTACTCTCCCCTGGTCACGGTTTGCCGCGGACGCAGGGGGGGAGAGTTTGCCGCTGAAGGAAGCTTGGTCATCTTCGTCGGCGGAAACTCGTCGCGCAAGGGGAAAAGCCCCCTACCTGGCCCGCCAAATGTCGAAGTGTTCGGTCGACACTTCCCCCGGGCCTGCACTGGGCAGCCCGATGAGGTTCTTTTTTCGGTGGGGCTAGTCCCTTGCGGAGAGCTTGCACGGATGGAAGAGTTAGTAAGAGCTTGACACGGTGAGTTTTACGTGGTTCAGGCCGCCGGAGCGTAAAACCCTACGTCCACGGCGATCTATGGAGCTCGCTGTATTGCTTGCTGCTCAGGGCCGGAGTCCTGAGCTTGGGGGTGAGTTACAGCTTGGGAGCGATGGCTAGCGTATGAGTTGCAAAGTGCGAACCCTCAGGGTTCGAACCCTTGCTAACGTTGCCTACCCGAGCCTTTTATAGTCCAAGACTCGGGTGGCTTACAAGGGGGGCCCGGGACCTAACAGGTGGTCCCGGGGAGATTGTCTATTATCTACCGTATCTGCAGTTATGCCGGTAGTTGTATCTGGCGAAGGCTTCTGAGTCTTCGTCTTGCAGCCCTGCCCATGCCGCATGCTAGTCGTAGTGGTTGATGACGGCGGGGGCGGCATGGGATGTCTTGTCGCTGTGTTTATTGGCTGGCAGGCACTGACACCGCGTGCCAGTCTGTGATGCGACTGGGCGCAACGGCACCTGACAGAGGTGTGCTCCGCGTCTCCGCGTCTTGTGAAGGCGTGGGCCTTGAATACCTTGTACGGGCAAGGTATGGGGCGTCTTTATGCCCGCTGCCTACCGCTCGGGGGCAGGCAGCGCTGTTCTTCTGGACACGTGGCGGGCCCGGAGCTCTCCTCTGAGGAGGGGGAGGTCCGGCCCCGCAGGACACGTGGAGCCTTCGGACCTCTCCCCCGCGGAGGGGGGAGGTCCGGCTTCTGTCGGCCACGTGGCGGGTCCGGAGCTCTCCTCTAAGGAGGGGGAGGTCCGGCCCTGCGGGACATGTGGCACCTTCGGAGCTCTCCCCACGGAGGGGGGAGGTCTTGCTGCTGTAGGCCACGTGGCGAGCCCGGAGCTCTCCTCTGAGGGGAGGGAGGTCCGGCCCCACTGGACACGTGGCGCCTTCGGAGCTTTCCCTGCGGAGAAGGGCGAGACCCTTAGGCATTTTCCCCTGTGCGCGGGGGTACCCCATGTCTCGGGTACCGACAGAAATTTATATGAAAAGAAACTTGTCCTACGTTGCTCTTCTTTGGTGCTCATTTAGTTTACTTATTAAATTTTTATGACTGCACTACTAGCGCGTGCTCACCATGCGCTCAACTCCCTCTTATCATTCTCACCTTAATCGGCATTTGCTGCCCTACCAAAGGCGGTTGCGTTGGAGGTACCTGCCGATAGCCAGGGGGGCCCCGAGCCCCTGGCACTTCGTGCACGGTAGTTCCCAAGCACCGTATAAGTGGACTGGGACCGTAAGACAAATAAGACTACGAGATAGAGGAGGGGGAGCCCCCAAGGAGAATTTCGTTTCCCTTACTTGTGTGCAGGACCTCTCGGCCTCAGCTCCCCGCAGGAGTATGGTAGGCACATCCATCCAATGGAACGCACCTACCAGGGGGCCGCTACGGGGTCACGCAAGACCGAAACCCCAAGGTAAGATCAAAGAACCTAGACCTCACCGCTTCCGCAGGAGCGAGGCCCGAAGGTCCCACGTGATCAGCGGGGCCGGACCATCCACCTCCTTGAGGGGGAGCTCCGGGCCCACCACGTGGCCTACAGAAGTCGGACCTCCCCCTCCGCGGGGAGAGGTCCGAGGGCTCCACGTGCCCCGCAAGCCCGGACCTCCCGTCGGAGGGGAGCTCCGGGCCCGCCACGTGGCCAGCAGGCCCGGACCCCCCCCCCACTCTCGTGAGGCAGGTCCTGGAGACCTCCGGGGCCCTTAGTATACAGTGAGGACCCGGAGAAGGTGTCTATGCAGAGCTTCGAGATTGGTCAAGGCCTCCGAGTACCTTGCGGAGCTAAGGACTCGGCCAGGAAAAACCAGGAAGAAGACTAGGACATGCAGACACGGAAAGAAACAGGAGTCTGTTCATACAAAGGCTCCACGAGCTGGGCTACAGATTCAACAAAAATATAAAGGAGGTACAGGGCCTTGTGGCCACCGGGGCAGATGCCTAAGAGTCCCCGGACTTCCGATGAAACCTAGAGGCCACGAGGGCAGCCATGTCCTCGATCTCGGCCCTGGCAGCTTCCTCCCGATCGGCAACGGGTCCTAGACGGACTGGCCCCAGAGAAAAGGAAGGGTCTCGGCTCCGGAAGCACGCCAGTACGTTCATAGCGACCTCCTTCGCAAGGCCCCGACCTTCCACTTCAAGCTCGTCGGCGATCACCGCTTCGAGCTGACCCAGCTTGTCGCCGATGGACTCAAGTGCCGGGATCGCTTCGGACGTCGGCCGCGCCGGAGCCCCCATCTGCACAGGGCTGAAACCAAGAGGAGCCAAGGCGGACCCCGCCTTGGCAATAAAGCCCCAGACTGCCTGGGCCTCGCCAGACCGCAAGGACTGGAGCTTCTCTACCTCTTGGTGAGCCGCCAGCTCGTGATCCATCGCCGCCTGGCGCTCCTGGGAGAACTGCTCCTCCCTCGCGGCAACAGCCGACTCACGGAGCTCCAGCTCCTCGGTCCGAGCCCTTAGCTCCCCCACATTGGCTCTCAGCCGGGCGGTGGTCTTCTCCTCCTCGGCCGCTGCAGCGTGTTCCCGATCGGCGACGGCGCACTCTCAACGAGCTACCTGCAGCCGCAACTCCTCCTCCGCGGCGGAACGCTCCTCGGCTTTGGCTTCAACATGGGCCAGGGCCTCGCGGTAGGAGGCACGGAGCCGCCGGGTCTCTGACTCCAAGCGGCTAATGGCCTTCTTCTGAGTGTCAAGCAGAGCACTCATGGCTTCAAGCCTTGACTGCCTCGAGTCAAGGTCCGCCTTAGCCTCCTGGGCCCGCTGCTGCCAGCTGAGAAGGCGTTCCCTCTCGCCGGCCAGCGCCCCCCGCTCCTGCTCGAAGGCAGATTGGAGCTGCCGGGCGCTGGTCTGGACATGCCCCAGGGCATCCCACACGGGCGCCGAGACAGAGGGGACAGGAGTCACGCCCCTGACCCCCCCCCCCCCCCCCCCCCGTCGAGTCTAAGACCGGCAGAGGCACCAGTGCCTCAGCAACCAGAGTGGGGCACTGTCCTAAGGAGGCCAGGGGGCCAGCAGGCGCACCTACAGCGGCCCTCCCAGTCTCAGGACCGGATTTCTGGGCTGGTGAAGGAGGGTGGATAGGAGCGGATGCGGCCACCACGGAGGGTGAACTCGCCGGCACAGAGGAAGCCCCCATCGATTTGGGGACCATGGGAGTCACCACGGTTCCCAGACGCCGAGGCGCGGAGCCTCCGTCGGTTGAAGGCGGCTGGGTAAGAGGCCCGCCCCTGGCAGCTGGTCGGTCCCTGCAAGAAAAGAAAGCTCTCAGGCTAAGAGAGGAGACGAGAACACTGCTCCTACAAGCCAGAAGGAGCAACACTTACTGGGCGGCATGAGCGCTACAACGGGCTTGCAGCACCGGCCTCTGGGCTGTAATTGAACCGCCGGGACCTGCGGTTGGAATGGTCGCGGGACGTGATGCCTGGATCCCCGGCACACTCGCCGGCGTCGCCCCACCAGCATCCGTCCTAGAAACCCCTCCGCTTGAGGAAGGATGACGAGGTGCTGGGGTTACTTCGGACTGCCGCTGTCCGGGGAGAGACCCACTGGGGAGGGACACCCGGGGCCTCTTCGGGTCAACACCCGATGGACCAGCACCCCCGGGAGATGGGTGCAAGGGTGCTCCGGCACCCTGACTCGGCGCAGGCGGCGCCCTCGGAGGAGACCGGGTGCGTTTCTTCTCTGGATGCCCGGGGGCCGGCTCCTTCCCCTTCCCTTTGTCGGTGGCTTGAGTTCCGTCGGCTCTTGGGAAGGGTTGGGCAGCAGCAGACGCCTCGGGCCCTGATCCAGAGCGCTCGGTTCCTGGAATCGTAATACCCCGGAAGGCATCCCCGACCTGCCAGACGGCGATCCCGATGTCGTCAAGGTTCGGCATCTTCAGCAGGAGCTCTGACCTCCTCTGTGGCTCCAAGAAGAGGGGGTGGCAGAGGGCGGAAGGGCGGGGTCGCCACTGGGAATGTAGTCGCCGCTCACCTTGCCCACCATCTCGTACAGCTCCTCGTCGGAAGGGTCAGAGCCGGGGCCCCTCTCCAGCCTGGTACAGTCCTGCTCGCCAGTATAGTACCACGCTGGGCGACTGCGCTGCTGCAAGGGTGCAATACGACGCGACATGAAGTCCATCAGCACCATCAGAGACGTCAGCCCCTCGTTGGCCAAGAACCGGATCCGCTCCAAGACCGGGGCGTACTCCTGCTCCAGCTCAGGGATCTCCTCCCAGAAGCAACGATCGGTGGATGGGCTGGTGGTCGGGAGTTGTAGGCGATCGTGCTCGTCGGTCTGCACTACCACCCAGCTCTCCCTCCAGTTTTCCCACATTGATGCGCTGAAGGGCAGAAGGTACCCAGAGACCTTTGGGTCCTTGCAGCGATGCTGGAAGTAGTATGCCCCCATCTGAGTCTTCGAGCCGCGCCCAGTCGTCCGCAACACAAAGAAGTAGCGGAAGAGCGTCACAGAAGCGTGCACCCCCACAAACATCTCGCAGAAGTGGACAAAGACAGTAGCCATTGCGAAGGAGTTGGGAGAAAGATGGTGGAGCTGGAGCCCATATGTCTCCAGCAGTGTGACAAAGAAGGAAGACATCGGCGGAACGAACCCCGCCAGAGCATAAGCAGTGAAGAAGACCATCTCCCCCTTTTCTAGGATCAGGGGGAGAGATCCCCGGCGAAGCCGGTGTTTCTGTTCTTCCGTGCGCCAGCCCAGCAGCCTGCGCACTGGCCCAAGCTCAGAGGAACGAACGAGGCGCGTCGGGAGCAAGTTGGAAGCCATGGCGAAAGAGAGCACAAGGACAGGAAAGCCGAGGCGCAAGAGTTCAAGGGAAGAACGAGCACTAGGAAATGCGAAGGGAAGCCGCGATGCGGGTGAGATCCCCTTTTAAAACATTCCAGGAACGATTTGAGGTGATTCGAAAATCTTCGAGTACATCGCATCGGCGACCGCATTGGCTCCGAGACCGGGGCGCCGATGACAGGTGGACCCAAGCCGCCCAACTGAAGCGGTGGGTCAAGGAGTCAGTCGCCCCAGAAAACAAGCCGGCAAGGCGCTTCGGCGGTTCCGGAAGAAAGCGCCGCGACGTACAGGAATGGCAGCCTTGGGAACCGCCGCAGTAAAGGCAACCATCAAGTGGGCGCACGCTCCCACGATCCCGCGGATCAGAAGAGACTGAGGTCCCACCTCGGGCTCGCTATCTCCCCCGAGATGGGCCCGGGGGCCACTGTCGGTACCCGCGATATGGGGTACCCCGCGCACAGGGGAAAATGCCTAAGGATATCGCCCTTCTCCGCAGGGAGAGCTCCGAAGAGCGCCACGCGTCCGGCGGGGCCGGACCTCGCTCTCCTCAGAGGAAAGCTCCGGGCCCGCCACGTGGCATACAGAAGCCGGACCTCCCCCCTCCGCGGGAGAGAGGTCCGAAGGCGCCACGTGTCCGGCAGGGCCGGACCTCCCTCTTCTCAGAGTAGAGCTCCGGGCTTGCCACGTGGCCGACAGAAGCCGGACCTCCCCCTCCGCGGGGAGAGGTCCGAAGGCTCCACGTGTCCTGTGGGGCCGGACCCCCCTCTCCTCTGAGGAGGGCTCCGGGCCCGCCACGTGTCTAGCAGAAGAGCGCTGCCTGGCCCCGAGCAGTAGGCAGCGGGCGTAAAGTTGCCCCATACCTGGCCCGTACAAGGTATTCAAGGCCCGCGCCTTCCCAAGACGCGGAGACGTGGAGCACGCCTCTGTCAGGTGCCGTTGCACCCAGTCGCATCACAGACTCGCGCACGGTGTCAGAGCCTGCCAGCCAATAAACGCAGCGACAAGACATCCCATGCCGCCCCCGCCGTCATCAACCACTACGGCTAGCATGCGGCATGGACAGGGTGGCAAGACGAAGACTCAGAAGCCTTCGCCAGAGACAACTACCGACATAACTTCGGATACGATAGTCTGCAGGCAATCTCCCCGGGACCACCTATCGGGTCCCGGGCCCCTCTTGTAAGCCACCCGAGCCTTGGACTATAAAAGGCTCGGGTAGGCAACGTTAGCAAGGGTTTGCACTCTCGCAACTCATACGCTAGACTTCAGTCATCCCCAAGCTCAGGACTCTGGTTCTGAGCAGCAAGCAATACAGCGAGCTCCTCAGCTCACCGTGGACGTAGGGTTTTACGCTCCGACGGCCTGAACCACGTAAAACTCGCCGTGTCAAGCTCTTCCTAACTCGTCCATCCGCTCAAGCTCTCCGCAAGCGACTAGCCCCACCGAAAAAAGAACCTCCGCGGGCTGCCCAGTGCAGGCCCGGGGGAAGTGTCGACCGCACACTTTGACAATCCCCTTCTACCATCACGTGTCTCTTAGCCATACGCACGATCCGTTCAGCGGATACACGTTCATCAGGGAGGATATTGTCTTTCAAGTAGTCCCGGATCTCCGTGATCCATGCATCGGGTCTGACTTGAGCGTCTGGATCTTGAGCGCTGGGTTGCACGGAGTCCCCAGTGACGCTTACGATCCTTGGCGGCGTCCATGGCCGCCGGGACCGCCAGCTTCGAGGTGCTGGTATAGCCCCCTTCGCCCGGCTCGGCGGGCCGGGCTGTGGGCCGTGGAAATGTCCTCTCGAAGCCTCCTTCTGGCACAGGGGCTCCGGTGGGGGTCTTCGTTGAGAGGTCGTCAGCTGCGGCCTTGCCAGCGCGCGGTACGTGGCGCAGGTCCAAGGCGAGGAAGTCTTTCTCCACCATCTGTACATAAAGCAGATGAGCAGCTAGCTGTGGGTCACTGCAGGAGCATTCACCCTTAACTTGCTTGATAACTAGCTGGGAGTCGCCCTGTGCCAACAACTGGCGAGCGCCTAGGGACAGGGCTATCTTTAGGCCAAGGATGAGTGCTTCATACTCTGCCATGTTGTTGGTCGCCTTGGAATTGAGACGCACCATATACCCAGACTACTCCACCGATGGCATGAGGAGCAGTACGCCAGTACCGGCCCCCTGCTTTCGCAAGGAGCCGTCGAAGAAGAGCATCCAGTAAGGCCCGGTGAAGGCCAGAGCTCGGGGTCCTGGTACACCGTCTTCATGGCCCCCTGGGTCAGCCTGCGTTGGCGTCCACTTCAGCCACGAAGTCAGCTAGTGCTTGGCTGTTGACTGCGTGACGAGGAAGGAAGCCTAGCTCAAACTCCAGTAGCTCCGGTGCCCATTTGGCGGCATCGTCCGTCGCGTGGGGGCTGTAGAGGATAGCTGTCGAAGTGTTCGGTCGACACTTCCCCCGGGCCTGCACTGGGCAGCCCGTGGAGGTTCTTTTTTCGGAGGGGCTAGTTCCTAGCGGAGAGCTTGCGCAGATGGACGAGTTAGTGAGAGCTTGACATGGCGAGTTTTACGTGGTTCAGGCCGCCGGAGCGTAAAACCCTACGTCCACGGCGAGCTATGGAGCTCGCTGTATTGCTTGCTGCTCAGGGCCGGGGGCCTGAGCTTGGGGGTGAGTTGCAGCTTGAGAGTGTATGGCTAGCGTATGAGTTGGAAAATGCGAACCCTTGCTATCGACGCCTACCCGAGCCTTTTATAGTCCAAGACTCGGGTGGCTTACAACGGGAGCCGGGACCCGACAGGTGGTCCCGGGAAGATTGTCTATTATCTACCGTATCTGTAGTTACGCCGGTAGTTGCCTCTGGTCAGAGGCTTCTGAGTCTCCATCTTGCCGCCCTGCCCATGCCGCATGCTAGTCGTAGTGGTTGATGACGGCGCAGTCGGCATGGGATGTCTTGTCGCGGCGTTTATTAGCTGGCAGGATCTGACACCGCGCGCCAGTCTGTGATGCGACTGGGCGCAACGGCACCTGACAGACGCGTGCTCCGCGTTTCCGCGTCTTCGGAAGACGCGGGCCTTGAATACCTTGTACGGGCAAGGTGTGGGGCGCCTTTACGCCCGCTGCCTACCGCTCGGGGGCAGGCAGCACCGTTCTTCTGGCCACGTGGCGGGTCCGGAGCCCTTCTCTGAGGCAAGAAGGGTCCGGCCTGCAGGGCACGTGGAGCCTCCGGACCTCTCCCCGCGGAGGGGGAGGTCCAGCTTCTGTATGCCATGTGGCGGGCCCGGAGCTATCCTCTGCGGAGAGGGAGGTCCGGCCCCGCTGGACGCGTGGCGTCTTCGGACCTCTCTCCCGCGGAGGGGGAGGTCCGGCTTCTGTATGCCACGTGGCGGGCCCGGAGCTCTCCTCTGAGGAGACGGAGGTCCGGCCCCGCCGGACGCGTGGCGCTTTCGGAGCTCTCCCTGCGGAGAAGGGCGAGTACCTTAGGCATTTTACCCTGTGCGCGGGGGTACCCCATATCTCAGGTACAGACAGTGGCCCCCGGGCCCATCTCGGGGGAGATAGCGAGCCCGAGGTGGGACCTCCGTCTCTTCCGATCCGCGCACTTTCTCTAAGTCCCGAATTGACCGCTGCCGGAGCACGAACGGCCACGGGATCGTGAGAGCGTGCGTTCACTTGATGATTGCTTTTACTGCGGCGGTTCCCAAAACTGTCACTCCTGCACGTTGCGGCGCTTTCTTCGGGAACCGCCAAAGTGCCTTGCCGGCTCATCTTCTTAGGAGACTGACTCCTTGCCCCCACCGCTTTAGTTAGGCAGCTTGGGCCCACCCGTCATCGGCATTCGGTCTGGGAACCGAAGCGGTTGCCGGTGCGGGATATTCGAAGAGTTCCGAATCGCTTGGAATTGCACCGGGAAGCTTTTTAGAGGGGGTCTTACCCACATTGCAGCTTCCCTTCGCACTTCTCAGTGTTTCTTCTCGGACTCTTGTGCTTTTGCTATCTTGCTTTTGAGTTCTCCCTTGCCATGGCTTCCAACCCGCTGCCAGAGAAGAAACGCGCTCGATCTCCTCCAGCAACGGCGTCGGTGCCGAGTCCGGATTCTGGGGTGTCTGACACCCCCTCCGGTGGCGACTCGAAGAGGCCCCGGGTTGATGCGCTGGGGGAAGCTTCTGGGGCGTCCCCTGTTCCGCAAGTCCAAGCGACTGCAGAGCAGCCGTCAGTGACGATAGCGGGCTCTGGGAGTCCTACCCCGGCTCAGAAGTCGGGGTTCAGAGCTCGCTGGAGTGTCCGCGCTTCCCGGCCTTCCCCGTCTAGCGGGGAATCTGTGCCGCAGCGTTCGGAGCCAGGGGCAACTGCCGCGGCCCCCAGGACAGCGCGAACTTCTCCTGTTCCGGTGTGCCCGGACACCGCGGCGGCGTCGTCTCTTCCTGCCGAGACGGCCACCGCGGCCCCCAATCCGGCGCAGGTCGACCCTGCACTAGGCGGCCCGGCCCTTTCTCCAGCACCGCCTTCCCCGGTTCGCCCCTCTCCTCAGATCAAGGAGCCAGAAGTTGAAGAGAGCCCGGCAGGCCTGGCTGCCAGAGCCTCGGAGCCAGCTTCACCTGATCGGCGTCTCGTCTCAGTTGCTGGTGCGCCGACTCTTCCTGAGGAAGAGGTAATGGAGGAGGTCGGGGGGGCTGCCCCGGCCTATGTTGCTCTATTGCCTCTGGCGGATGCCTTCGCGCTTGCCGAGACAAGCGTTCGGCAGGTCTTGGCTGCATTAGGGCGCGAGCGGGAGGAGTATACGGTTGAACGGGATCGCCTCCTCACCTGGGGGAACCTTTTGCGGGAGAGGACCGCAAAGGTTCAGAGTGAGCTCGACTCCAGGCAGGAGTTGCTCGACTTCAGGGAAGTGCTCGTCGACCGGATGAAGCGGGCTGTTGACCGCATGGACACCCAGTCGCGGCGGATCAACAGGGAGGCCCTGGAGGCACACGCCCGGGCCAAAGAGAGCCTCTCTGCTTCTGTGGAAATACGGCAGCGGTTGGAGCACCGTGAACTCGCCGTTGAGGAGCGGGAGCATTCCGTGGCAGCTGAGGCAGAGAGGGTCACCGCGCAGCTGGCTGCGGGCGAGGATGACCTCCGAGCTCGGATGGAGGAGCTGGAGATTCTGAAGGCAGACCTCGACTTGAGGGAGGAACAGGTCTCCCATGATCGCCGGGCGGTCTTGGACCGGGAGTTGACCGCCGGCTTCAAGGCCGCTGAGTTGGAGCGGCTAGCCAAGACTCTCCACATTCGGGAGAGTTCCCTGGCGGCCAAGGAGAAGGAATTCTCCGAGAGGAACCTGGAAGCTCTGCAGGCGGCCCGCCGCGAGGTGGAGGAGCTCTCAGCCTTGCAGTCCTCCGAGGCTCTTGCGGTCTCAAGCTTCGTGGATTGAGCGGGGTCCGCCCTGATCCCTCTTGGCTTCAGTCCGGTGAGGGCCGTGACTCCCGCATTGAAGGTGGCAGAGGTGATCCCTGCGTTCGAGTCGATCGGCGCCAAGCTAGACAGACTTGACTCGGTGGTCGCCAGCGAGCTTGAGGCCGAGGGCCGCGGCTTAGCTTTAGAGGTCGCCTCGCATGTGCTGGCATGCTTCAAAAGCCGCGACCCCTCTTTTTCGCTAGAGCCAGCGAGAGAGGGCCCAGCCGCGGAGCGGGAGGAAGCTGCCAGGGCTGAAGTCGAGGATGTGGCCGCCCTTGTAGCCGCAAGGTTCTGGCAAGAGCCGGGAGGTCCTTAGGACTTGTTTCTCCCTTTTTCATCGAGTCTGTAGTCCAGCTCATGGAGCCTTGCTTAATTTGACTCTCTTGGATACTTGTGTCTGTGATGCTTTTTCTCTCCTTCTTGGCTTTGCCTGGCTGAGTCCTTAGCTCCGCAAGGTACTCAGAGGCCATTTCCAATCTCGGAGCTTCGCACAGACACCCTCCCCGGGTCCTAACCGTGTTAGGGGCCCCCGGAGGTCTCCGAACCTCGCCCTATGGGGGGCTCCAAATCTGCCTGCCACGTGGTGGGTCCGGAGCTCCTCCTCAAGAGACGGGAGCTCCGGTCGTGTTGGACACGTAGGGCTTTCGGAGCCCTCCCGCTGAGGGGGACGTCCGGTTCCTGCCTGCCACGTGGCGAGCCCGGAGCCCTCCTCAAGGAAGGAGAGAGTTCCGGGCCCGCTGGACACGTGGGGCCCCCGGGCCCCGCCCCTGCTGGAGGGGCAGGTCCCGGTCCTACCAGTCCCAGGCTAGAGTAGCAGGTAGCTCCTTTCCCCCCGCTTCATGCAGTCCCTGTTTCCGTAACCTGGAGGTCCTGCACACAGGCAGAGGAAACGTAATTCTCCTCGGGGGGTCCTCCCCTCCCGTCTCCTAGTCTTATCCGTCTTATGGTCCTGACCCGCTATACGGGGCTTGGGCAATTCTGTGCACGAGGCGCCGGAGCTCCGGCTCCCTCCGAGGTCCGGGTACGGCCGTCCGATCCCTAGTACCGGGCCATGCGCTGGGGAAGCAGAGTGCACGCGCTTTGGGTTCATGACCAGGCAAAGCGGACGTAGTCCCCTGGACCTCCGGAGGGCAGGATGCGCATGCTTTGGGCTCTGGGCCGGCTAAGCTGGATACGCACCCTGGACCCCCCATGCACAACGCTGGCCTTTCCTGGAGGTAACCAACTGGCACCGCAACACCTGACTGGGGGAGGCCCGAGAGACTCACTCGGCCATCGGCAGGTGCCTCAAGCGCAGCCGCCTTCGGTAGGATAGCAAATGCCGACTATGGATGAGCGCAGGAGAGGGGGAGCTAGATGTACGATGAACATACAGAGATAGTGCGATCATAAAAATTAATGCATAATTTAAATGAGCGCATGAGAGAGAGCTAAGTAGAACAGGTCTCTGTATTCGTGCCCATAGGTGGAATTCTGGCTGTACATGGGGGCAATGTTCCGCCTCGTCTACAAGGGAAGCAAGATTCTATGCGCTTAGGGTCGGAACCAGGCTAAACTGGACGTAGTCCTGTACCGTCCCTTGAGACTTAGCTACCCCAAGCTCTGTTCCTAAATTCTATGGGGTCTATTACAGAAGTGAATAACCCTGTTCTACCGATGCTCAGTAAGTAGGACTTACAGTGTTGCTTCATGGCAAGGATTTTTTGGGAATGGATCCCACTCTCGGTTGAAAGGCTTGTGTACCTGGGGTGGCAGCTTTCATGATTCGGAAGGGACCTTCCCTGCTGGGGGAGAGCTTATGGGTCCTTCTTGGAATATAGCGTGCCGCTTCACCAGGTTGCCCTCTTGCGGGCCCCCGTCGCGTTTGGTTCTTTGGCGGTAGTGCTTAGAGCATTAGCCGAGACCGTGCGTTGTGGGGTGTTCCCTGCAAGCCGAGTCTTGTCGAGGTTGTTATCTTCACGCTGCATCAGGTCCTGCGTGGCTTCTCTCGGGGGCCCCCGGGGAGTTCTCCCCTTCTGGCTAAGGCCTTCAAGGGGTAGGTGGACCCGGGCTCGCCTTGGATGACCTAAGGCGTCTTCCCCTTCTGGCAAGGCCTTCAAGGGGTTGACAGACCTTAGGCGGCCCCCGAGAGGTATGTTCGAGGCACGGAGGCGTGCCGTAGTTGGCTAACGCCCTGGCCCGTCACCGTCGGAACTGGAGTCCTCACCGTCATGCACTGTCTTTATGACACGCTGAGGCTCCTGGAACCCCACCTGGTGGGCAGCGGTGACTGGGGCATCGGCCTTCTGTTTGCCATCCCTCTGAGGGTAGGGCGGTGCTTCAGCCCTCTGCTGTCTTCCATTGCGGAAGCGCTCTGCGAGCCTCTGGATCTCCCAGCACTCGGCAGCAGTATGGTTGCAGGTGCCATGCACGGGGCATAGCCCGCCTTGGCCACTGTCTGGGGCCGGTGATTGCCGCTGCCTCTTGTCGGGGTGTGGCCCCCGAGCTCCAATGGTCGTCGCAGCTGCGGCGACGGGGGCCGTGAATGGTGACTTCATCTTTCCACTCCCCCGGTTCTTGGTCTTCTTGCCACCCCCATAGGCAGCAGCACCGGACCCGGGCTGCCCTCCTGACTCGGAGGTCGGCAGTGCGTGCCAGTTCCGCCCTTCAGCCGCTCTGGCGCACTTGTCCGCCAGGCTAAAGAGCTCCGAGACGTCGCGGACCTCTCTGGTCGCGAGCTTCTCAAGCATTTTATCGTCCCGGACACCCTGTCGGAACGCCACCACCACAGAGGCGCTTTGGATATGTGGGATGGTGTTGCGCACCTGAGAGAACCGCTGGATGAAAGAGCGCAGCGACTCCCCAGGTTGTTGTTTGACAGCGTGGAGGTCGAGCTCCGTGCCGGGACGGGTGTAGGAGCTGCTGAAGTTGGCAACGAACTGCCAGCAGAGCTCACCCCAGGAGGTTATGGACCCCTGAGGTAGATTCATGAGCCAAGACCGGGCTGGGCCGGTCAAGGCGACGGGGAAGTAGTTGGCCATGACAGCCTCGTCGCCTCCTGCAGCAAGTACGGCGGTGGAGTAGATCTGGAGGAACTCCGCTGGGTTGACGCTGCCGTCGTACTTCTCGGGCAGGTGCGGGCGAAACTTGCGTGGCCACCTTGCGAAGCGAAGGTGGGGTGCAAGGGCCGCACATCCTGCACCTGCTGCTGCAGGTACTGGCGCTGCGAACATGTGGTTCGCACCTGGCACCGCGTATCCCGGCATGGGCAAGGCTGCACCATAGACCGGGGCCGCTACTTGCGGCGCATATGGTGGTGGCATATGCTGCGCAGCATATGCCTTAGGCGGGGCTCACATGGCGAAGGCCTGCCCTTCTGGTTGTGTCGAGGCCGATGACATGCTGTCGCCTGCCTCATGGTTGCGACGCCTTTCTCAGCGTCGCTCGAGGTACACCCGGGCGTCCTGCCCCAAGTGGCACCGTTCCAGTTCCCTTCGCAGGTCCGTCGACAGGAGCCTGGAGGAGCTGGAATCCGCCGTTAGCCCGTCAACCGTGGGTGTGCGCGTAAGCGACACAGCCGGTTTCCCTGGGCGCCGTCCTCGCCGAAACCGAGGGTTCGCGGCGGCGATGACGAGGCGGTCCACATCGCGGACCCATTGCTGGGTCGCTGAATGGGGCACATCCCCCGCAGGTGGGTTGCGCAACAGCGCTCTTGCTGCAGCTAGCGCACCTCCATGGTGTACGCTCAGCGCTGCAGAAGACCTCACACTGGTCGGGGCCTGCATAACCGGAGTCGGCGTTGCCGGAGTCGGCTGCTGGCTACCCGCTTGTGCCGACACACTCCGTCCTTAGTGTGTCGACATGTACTCCCCAGTGGTCACGGTTCGCCGTGAACGTGGGGGGGGGGAGAGTTTGCCGCTGAAGGAAGCTTGGTCATCTTCGTCGGCGGAAACTCGTCGCGCTAGGGGAAAAGCCCCCAACCTGGCGCGCCAAATGTCGAAGTGTTCGGTCGACAGTTCCCCCGGGCCTGCACTGGGCAGCCCGCGGAGGTTCTTTTTTGGAGGGGCTAGTTCCTAGCGGAGAGCTTGCGCAGATGGACGAGATAGTGAGAGCTTGACACGACGAGTTTTACGTGGTTCAGGCCGCCGGAGCGTAAAACCCTACGTCCACGGCGAGCTATGGAGCTCGCTGTATTGCTTGCTGCTCAGGGCCGGGGGCCTGAGCTTGGGGGTGAGTTACAGCTTGAGAGTGTATGGCTAGCGTATGAGTTGCAAAATGCGAACCCTTGCTATCGACGCCTACCCGAGCCTTTTATAGTCCAAGACTCGGGTGGCTTATAAGGGGAGCCGGGACCCGACAGGTGATCCCGGGAAGATTGTCTATTATCTACCGTATCTGTAGTTACGCCGGTAGTTGCCTCTGGTCGGAGGCTTCTGAGTCTCCATCTTGCCGCCCTGACCATGCCGCATGCTAGTCGTAGTGGTTGATGATGGCGCAGGCGGCATGGGATGTCTTGTCGCGGCGTTTATTAGCTGGCAGGTTCTGACACCGCGCGCCAGTCTGTGATGCGACTGGGTGCAACGGCACCTGACAGACGCGTGCTCCGCGTTTCCGCGTCTTGGGAAGACGCGGGCCTTGAATACCTTGTACGGGCAAGGTGTGGGGCGCCTTTACGCCCGCTGCCTACCGCTCGGGGGCAGGCAGCACCGTTCTTCTGGCCACGTGGCGGGTCTGGAGCCCTTCTCTGAGGCGAGAAGGGTCCGGCCTGCGGGGCACGTGGATCCTCCGGACCTCTCCCCGCGGAGGGGGAGGTCCAGCTTCTGTATGCCACGTGGCGGGCCCGGAGCTATCCTCTGCGGAGAGGGAGGTCCGGCCCCGCTGGACGCGTGGCGTCTTCGGACCTCTCTCCCACGGAGGGGGAGGTCCGGCTTCTGTATGCCACGTGGCGGGCCTGAAGCTCTCCTCTGAGGAGAGGGAGGTCCGGCCCCGCCGGACGCGTGGTGCCTTCGGAGCTCTTTCTGCGGAGAAGGGCGAGTACCTTAGGCATTTTACCCTGTGTGCGGGGGTACCCCATATCTCAGGTACCGACAATAGCCTTCAGCGGGTAGGAGGTGACCTACTGAGGCCCAGTGTGCTTGGCAGCAGTGTCGGAGGTTCCTGGACGCCACGAGCACTGCATACAGCAGCTTATGTACCTCCAGGTACCTTGTCTTAGCGTCATGGAGGACCCCGCTGATGAAGTAGACAGAACCTCCCGCGGGCCCGGGGAGGCCACCGGGAGCTGATACTCGGAGGCCCCCAGGCTGTTTTGGACCTCCGGGAGGTCCCGCTGATTTCCCGGGAGCTCCTGGCGGTCCCGTTGGACATCTGGGAGGTTCTGTTGGACCTCCGGGGGGTCCTGTTGCACCTCCGGGGGGTCCTGCTGGTCCTCCGGGGGGTTGTGTCGGGGGTCCAGGTCCGTTTTGGACCTCCGGGGGGTTACCTCGGAGACCCGGGGGGTCGTCTAGGACCTCCGGGGTTTCCTTGGCGCCTGTTTCCCGATACCGGAGCAGGCTGCGGCGATGAGGGGTCCGGCCGCTCTGTGGCGAGGACCATACTCACCACTGCAGCCGTCGCCGCGATGTAGAGCAACAGATGCTCTTCGGGCTTGGGGGCTACCATTACGGGTAGGGTCATCAGGAGCTGCTTCAGCTCCTGGGGAGCTTCCTCCGCTTCGTCGGTCCAAGTGAATGGGCCGGATTTGCGTAGGAGCTTAAAGAAGGGGAGCGTTCGCTTTGCTAACCTCGGTATAAACCGACTAAGCGCAGCTAGGCATCCCGTGAGTTTCTGGACTTCTTTGATGCGGGCGGGGGGGCGCTTCGAGCCGATGGCTCTGATCTTCTCTGGGTTAGCCTCAGTTCCTCGGTGTGAGGCCAGGAATTCTAAGGGTTTTCCAGAGGATACACCGAACTCACACTTGTCGGAAAGGCGATGACTAAGGCCAGGTTATCTAGCAGGGATGAACTCTGTCTGACCTTAACAACAATGTCATCGACATACACCTCAACTGAGTCTCTCATTAGCTCTCCGAAGGTCTTGTGCATTGCACGTACGAAGGTAGGGAGAACATCCCTTAGGCCATAAGGCATAGAGGCATAACAGTACAGACCGACTACTGTGATGAAGGAGGTGTGCTCTTTATCTTCTCTAGACATAGGGAACTGGTGGAAACCCGAGTAAGCATCTAGGAAGCACAACATATCGCAGCCTGACGTCGAGTCTACTATTTGATCTATTATAGGGAGAGGAAATAGATCTTTGGGACATGCCTTATTGGGACTGGTGTAGTCGATGCACATCCGGAGCTTCCCGCCGGCCTTTGGGACAACCACAGGGTTCGCCAAGCACCGGGGGTGGCGGACTTTCCGTATGAAGCCAGCGTCCAGCAGCTTCTTGATTTCTTCGTGGATGAGGCTTTACTGCTCGGTGGACTGCTTGAGGGACATCTGTCGGACTGGCCGGGCGTCGAGGAAGAGCTTTGGGTAGTGCCCAATCACCTCCCTAGGGATCTCTGGCATCTGCGACGGCTGCCATGCAAACACATCGACATTGTGCCGGAGGGAGGTAACGAGCGCGCCTTCCTACTTGCTATCCAGGCCCCCGGCTACCCGGGTGGTCTGGGTGGCATCGGCGCTGATTCGGACGAGCCTCAAGGGGACATCGTCCTCGTCGAGGGGTTGCACATGGGGTGCTGTGGTAGAGGCACGGTGGCGTGCACTCGGGTGGAGCCGGTTTGGTTCTGCACTGCCTGGGGTTGGTGCTCTAGCTGTTGTAAGCGCTTGGAGCTTTTCCAAGGCTAACACTGCGGCAGTACGGTCTCCACGAACCTTGAGGACGCCTGTTGGTGTAGGTGTCGAAGTGTTCAGTTGACACTTCCCCCGGGCCTGCACTGGGCAGCCCGCGGAGTTTCTTTTTTCGGTGGGGCTAGTCTCTAGCGGAGAGCTTGCGCAGATGGACGAGTTAGTAAGAGCTTGAAACGGCGAGTTTTACGTGGTTTAGGCCGCCGGAGCTTAAAACCCTACGTCCACGGCGAGCTATGGAGCTCGCTGTATTGCTTGCTGCTCAGGACCGGAGGCCTGAGCTTGGGGGTGAGTTACAGCTTGAGAGTGTATGGCTAGCGTATGTGTCGGTACCTGAGATATGGGGTACCCCCACGCACAGGGTAAAATGCCTAAGGTACTCGCCCTTCTCCGCAGGGAGAGCTCCGAAGGCGCCACGCGTCCGGCGGGACCGGGCCTCCCACTCCTCCGAGGAGAGCTCCGGGCCCGCCACGTGGCATACAGAAGCCGGACCTCCCCCTCCGTGGGAGAGAGGTCCGAAGGCGCCACGAGTCCAGCGGGGCCGGACCTCCCTCTCCGCAGAGGAGAGCTCCGGGCCCGCCGCGTGGCATATAGAAGCCGGACCACCCCCTCCGTGGGAGTGAGGTCCGAAGGCGCCACGCATCCAGAGGGGCCGGACCTCCCTCTCAACAGAGGAGAGCTCCGGGCCCGCCACATGGCATACAGAAGCCGGACCTCCCCCTCCGCGGGAGAGAGGTCCGAAGGCGCCACGCGTCTAGCGGGGCCGGACCTCCCTCTCCTCAGAGGAGAGCTCCGGATCCGCCACGTGGCCAGAAGAACGGTGCTGCCTGCCCCCGAGCGGTAGGCGGCGGGCGTAAAGGCGCTCCTCACCTTGCCCGTACAAGGTATTCAAGGCCCGCGTCTTCACAAGACGCGGAAACGCGGAGCACGCGTCTGTCAGGTGCCGTTGCGCCCAGTCGCATCACAGACTGGCGCGCGGTGTCAGAACCTGCCAGCCAATAAACGTTGCGACAAGACATCCCATGCCGCCTGCGCCGTCATCAACCACTACGACTAGCACGAGGCATGGGCAGGGCGGCAAGATGAAGACTCAGAAGCCTTCGACCAGACGCAGCTACCGGCGTAACTGCAGATACGGTAGATAACAAGCAATCTTCCCGGGACCACCTGGTGGGTCCCGGCTCCCCTTGTAAGCCGCCCGAGTCTTGGACTATAAAAGGCTTGGGTAGGCGTCGATAGCAAGGGTTCGCATTTTGCAACTCATACGCTAGCCATACACTCTCAAGCGGTAACTCACCCCCAAGCTCAGCCCCCCCGGCCCTGAGCAGCAAGCAATACAGCGAGCTCCATAGCTCGCCGTGGACGTAGGGTTTTACGCTCCGGCGGCCTGAACCACGTAAAACTCTCTGTGTCAAGCTCTCACTAACTCGTCCATCTGCGCAAGCTCTCCGCTAGGAACTAGCCCCTCCGAAAAAAGAACCTCCGCGGGCTGCCCAGTGCAGGCCCGGGGGAAGTGTCGACCGAACACTTCGACATTTGGCGCGCCAGGTAGGGGGCTTTTCCCCTAGCGCAACGAGTTTCCGCCGACGAAGATGACCAAGCTCCCTTCGGCGGCAAGCTCACCTCCCCCGCCTCCGCGGCGAACCGCGACCATGGGGGAGTACAAGCCAACACACTCGGGACGGAGTGTGTCAGTACAAGCTGGGAGCCAGCAACCGGCTCTGGCAGCGCCGACCCCGGCAATGCAGCCTCCAACCAGCGTCAGATCTTCAGTAGCACCGGGCGTACCCGGAGGGGGTGCGCTAGCTGCAGCAAGAGCGCTACTGCACAATCCGTCCGCTGAGGACGCGCCTCAGGCAGCGACCCAGCGGTGGATTCTCGAGGTAGACCGTCTTGTCGTCGCTGCCGCAAGCCCGCGACTACGGCGGAGACGACACTTTGACCAGCCGGCCGTGTCGCTGATACGCACGCCGGTGGTTGACAAACAGACGGCAGATTCCATCTCTGCCAGCCCTCAATCGATGGATCTGAGGACAGAGCTGGAGCGGTGTCGCTCGGGTCAAGATGCCCGGGTATACCTCGAGCAACGCCGAGAAAGGCGTCGCTACCAAGAGGCTGACGACAGCATGACGTCGGCCTCGACCCAGCCTGAAGAGCAGACCTTCGCCATGCGATCTCTGCCCCAGGCCTGCGCCGTGCAGAATATGCCACAGTCATATGTACTGCAGATGGCGCCCCCGGCCTATGGTGCACCTTTGCCCGTACCAGGGTACACTGTGCCTAGTGCGAACCCAGCGTTCGTGGCACCAGAACCTGCGGTGAAAGAAGCAGGGTGTGCAGCCCTCGCGCCCCATCTTCGCTTTGCGAAGTGGCCGCGCAAGTTTCGGCCACACCTGCCCGAGAAGTACGACGGCAGCGTCAACCCGGCGGAGTTCCTCCAGATCTACTCCACCGCCGTACTTGCCGCAGGAGGGAATGAAGCCGTCATGGCCAATTACTTCCCTGTCGCCTTGACCGGTCCAGCCCGGTCTTGGCTCATGAACCTCCCCCAGGGTTCCGTCACCTCCTGGGGAGAGCTTTGCCGACAGTTCGTAGCCAACTTCGGCAGCTCCTACACCCGGCCTGGCACGGAGCTCGACCTCCACGCCGTCCAGCAGCAACCTGGGGAGTCGCTGTGCTCTTTCATCCAGCGGTTCTCCCAGGTGCGGAACACCATCCCACACATTCAAAATGCTTCTGTGGTGGTGGCATTCCGGCAAGGCGTCCGGGACAGGAAGATGCTCGAGAAGCTCGCGACCAGGGAGGTCCGCGACGTCTCAGAGCTCTTCAGCTTGGCAGACAAATGCGCCAGAGCTGCCGAAGGACGGAACTGGCACTCGCTGCCATCCTCCGAGTCAGGGGAACTGCCCGAATCTAGTCCTACTCCCTGCGGAGGCAGCTGGAAGGCCAAGAACCGGGGCAGAAGCAAGATAGAGTCACCAACCGCAGCCCCAGTCGTCACTGCAGCAACGATCGGTGGGGCTCGGGGGCCGCGCCCCGACAAGAAGCAGCGAAGATCACCAATCCCTGTAGGTTATAAAGACAATATGTGCCCCGTGCACGGCATCTGTCGCCACATTGCTGCCGAGTGCCGGGAGATCCGAAGGCTCGCAGAGCGCTTCCGCAAGGAGAAGCAGCAGCGGGCTGATGACCTGCCCTTCCGTCCAAAGGAAGATGAGCCGAGGGTGGATGTTCCAGACAACATCGACCACCCAGAGGAGATCCAGGAGCCTCTGCGTGTCGTGAAGGCGGCACGCAATCACGAGGATTCCGGCTCCAGCGACGATGAGCGTCGGAAGAAGCTCTATGTCATATACGGCGGGTCTGCCGACCCCTCGTCCCGAAGCGCAGTCAAGACTCTGCGCCGAGCGGTAGCGTCGGTGGCGCCACTCCCAAGTGCTGCACCGCACCTAAAGTGGATGGGGACCCCAATCAGCTTTGATGCCACCGACTGCCCCAGGAACATGGCTGGGGCCGGCCAACTACCGCTCCTGGTGGCCCCTACCATCGCCAACGTGAGAATGTACCACGTTATGGTGGATGGAGGGGCTGGGCTGAACCTCATCAGCCGTGCAGCTTTCCAGAAGCTTCAAATCCTGATGGCCAAGCTCACCCCGTCGAGCCCGTTCTCAGGGGTAGGGCCGGGACAGGTTATCCCCTACGGCAACATTAGTCTCCCGGTGACCTTCGGGGCTCCGGACAGCTATCGAACAGAGTACATTCTGTTCGACATAGCGGAGATATACCTCCCCTTCAACGCCATAATCGGCAGGCCAGCCCTGTACCAGTTCATGGCTGTAGCCCATTATGGCTACCTTGTCCTGAAGATGCCGAAACCGACAGGTGTTCTCAGGTTTCGAGGGGACCGCACTGCTGCAGTGTCGGCCCTGGAGAAGCTCCAAGCACTCGCAGCAGCTGGGGCATCAACCCCCGGCAATACGGAGTCGGACCAGCTCCGCCCGAACGCACGTAACCGTGCTTCCACCAAAGCACCCCGGGTGCAACCTCTCGACGAGGGCGGCGTCCCCTTAAAGGTCGTCCAAGTCGGCACCGAAGCTTACCAGACCACCCGGGTAGCCGGGGGCCTGGATAGTAAATAGGAAGGCGCGCTCGTCACCTTCCTCCGGCACAACGTCGACGTGTTTGCATGGCAGCCGTCACAGATGCCGGGGATCCACAGGAAGGTGATCGAGCACCACTTGAAAGTCTTTCCCGACGCCCGGCCGGTTCAACAGAAGCCCCGCAAGCAGTCCATCGAGCGGCAAAACTTCATCCGTGAAGAAGTCAAGAAGCTGCTGGACGCTGGCTTCATACGGGAAGTCCACCACCCCCGATGGTTGGCGAACCCCGTCGTTGTCCCGAAGGCTGGCGGGAAGCTCCGGATGTGCATCGACTACACCAGTCACAATAAGGCATGTCCTAAAGATCCATTCCCACTCCCTAGAATAGATCAAATAGTAGACTCAATGTCAGGCTGTGATATGCTGTGCTTCCTAGACGCCTACTCGGGTTTCCATCAGATCCCCATGTCTAGGGAGGACGAGGAGCACACCTCCTTCATCACCTCGTATCCACTGAAGGCAATTCTTCACAGCCCCCATGCGACTGGCAACGTTGCTAAATGGGCGGCGGAGCTGGCGGAGTTTGAGCTGGACTTCCTCCCACGCCATGCAGTCAAGAGCCAAGCACAGGCTGACTTTGTGGCGGAGTGGACACCAACGGAGACTGACCCAGGGGGCCATGGGGGCGGAGAACCGGAGCACCAAGCTCCGGTCTTCACTGAACCCCACTGGACACTCTTCTTCGACGGCTCCTCGCGAAAGCAGGGGGCCGGTGCCGGCGTACTGCTCCTCATGCCATCGGGGGAACAGTTTGGGTATATGGTGCGTCTCAATTTCAAGGCAACCAACAACATGGCGGAGTATGAAGCACTCATCTTTGGCCTGCAGACAGCCCTGTCTTTAGGCGCTCGCCAGTTGTTGGCACAGGGCGACACCCAGCTGGTCATCAAGCAAGTCAAGGGCGAATGCTCCTGCAATGACCCCCAGCTAGCTGCATATCAGCTTCACGTGCAGATGTTGGAGAAAGAATTCCTCGCCTTGGACCTGCACCACGTACCGCGCGCCGGTAATACCGCAGCCGACGACCTTTCAACGAAGGCTTCCACCGGAGCCCCTGCACCCGAAGGAGTCCTCGAGAGGACGTTGCTGCGGCCCACAGCCCGGCCCGCCGAGCCGGGCGAAGGGGGCTTGACCAGCACCTCGAAGCTGGCGGTCCCGGCGGCCCTACAACCGTGGGCGCCGCCAAGGATCGTAAGCGTCACTGGGGACTCCGTGCAACCCAGCGCTCAATATCCAGAAGCTCAAGTCAGACCCGATGCATGGATCACGGAGATCCGGGACTACTTGAAGGACAATATCCTCCTGATGAACATGCAACCGCTGAACGGATTGTGCGTATGGCTAAGAGGTACGCGCTGGTAGAGGGGGATCTCTACCGGCGTGGCGCCAACCACATCCTATTGCGGTGTATAACCCAGTGGGAAGGCTGCGACTTGCTCGCTGAGATCCATGGAGGCGAATGTGGAAGTCATTCTTCCTCACGCACGCTTGTCGGTAAAGCCTTCCGGCATGGCTTCTACTGGCCGACAGCACTCCAGGAGGCCGTCAAGCTGGTCGAGAGCTGCAAGGCGTGCCAGTTCCACGCCAAGCAGATCCATACACCGGCTCAGGCGGTACAGATGATCCCGCCCTCGTGGCCATTTGCCGTGTGGGGGCTGGACATCCTGGGACCATTTCCCAGAACCGTCGGGGGGTTCCGGTACCTCTATGTCGCTATCGACAAGTTCACCAAGTGGCCGGAAGCTACACCAGTTGTCACCATCAATAAACAATCAGCAGTAAAATTCATCAGGTCTATTGTCTGCCGGTTCGGGGTCCCAAACAGGATCATCACTGACAATGGGACCCAGTTCACCAGCGCAGCGTTCCAAGACTACTGCGAGAACCTTGGCATTCAGGTATGCTATGCCTCTGTCGCCCACCCGAAGAGCAATGGGAAAGTCGAGAGGGCCAATGCGGAGATTCTCCGGGGCCTCAAGACTCGTACCTTCGCCAGCCTGAAGAAACATGGTGCCAATTGGGTAGATGAACTTCTGAGCACACTATGGGCTAACCGGACATCCCAGAGCCGGGCCACCAAGGAGACACCCTTCTTCATGGTGTACGGGGCTGAAGCTGTACTCCCTCCAGAAATCACCATGAAGTCTCACCGTGTCCGAGCTTACGACGAAGCCACGCAGGACAACCTCCGGCGTGGAGAAATCGACCTCGTCGACAAGGTCCGATTACATGCGGCACTCCGTAACGCGCGGTACAGACAGACGCTTCGGCGCTACCACCAGAGGTCTGTGCGTGCCCGGGAGCTGCAGGAAGGTGACCTGGTGTTGCGGCGCATACTTTCTCGTGAAGGGGCCCACAAACTCTCCCCTAGTTGGGAAGGCCCCTTCCGAGTCGCGAAAGTATGCCGCCCCGGGTGTGTGCGCCTTTCCACCGAGGATGGGGACCTGCTCCCGAATCCTTGGAACATAGAACACCTCCGTAAGTTCTACCCCTAAGAGCAAAAATAGGTCAGTACTTTCTTTTTGTAATGAACCCCATAGAGTCCAGGAGCAGCGCTCGGAGCAGCTAAACCCCAGGGGACGGTCCAGGACTACGTTCAGCTTTGACTGGTTCCGACTCCAAGCGCGTAGAGTCTTGCTTCCCCTCTTAATGGGGTGTGTCGAAGTGTGCGATCGACACTTCCCCCGGGCCTGCACTGGGCAGCCCGCGGAGGTTCTTTATTCGGAGGGGCTAGTTCCTAGCGGAGAGCTTCCGCAGATGGACGAGTTAGTGAGAGCTTGACACAGAGAGTTTTACGTGGTTCAGGCCGCCGGAGCGTAAAACCCTATGTCCACGGCGAGCTATGGAGCTCGCTGTATTGCTTGCTGCTCAGGGCCGGGGGACCTGAGCTTGGGGGTGAGTTACAGCTTGAGAGTGTATGGCTAGCGTATGAGTTGCAAAATGCGAACCCTTGCTATCGACGGCTACCCGAGCCTTTTATAGTCCAAGACTCGGGCGGCTTACAAGGGGTGCCGGGACCCGACAGGTGGTCCCGGGAAGATTGTCTATTATCTGCCGTATCCGTAGTTACGTCGGTAGTTGCCTCTGGTCGAAGGCTTCTAAGTCTTCATCTTGCTGCCCTGCCCATGCCGCACGCTAGTCATAGTGGTTGATGACGGCGCAGGCGGTATGGGATGTCTTGTCACAGCGTTTATTACCTGGCAGGTTCTGACACCGCACGCCAGTCTGTGATGCGACTGGGCGCAACGGCACCTGACAGACGCGTGCTCCGCCTTTCCGCGTCTTGGGAAGACGTGGGCCTTGAATACCTTGTACGGGCAAGGTGAGGAGCGCCTTTACGCCCGCCGCCTACCGCTCGGGGGCAGGCAGCACCGTTTTTCCGGCCACGTGGCGGATCCGGAGCCCTTCTCTGAGGTGAGAAGGGCCCGGCCTGCGGGGCACGTGGAGCCTCCGGACCTCTCCCCGCGGAGGGGGAGGTCCGGCCTCTGTATGCCACGTGGCGGGCTCGGAGCTCTCCTCTGTGGAGAGGGAGGTCCGGCTCCGCTGGACGCGTGGCGTCTTCGGACCTCTCTCCCGTGGAGGGGGAGGTCCGGCTTCTGTATGCCACGTGGCGGGCCCGGAGCTCTCCTCTGAGGAGAGGGAGGTCCGGCTCCGCCAGACGCGTGGCGCCTTCGGAGCTCTCCCTGCGGAGAAGGGCGAGTACCTTAGGCATTTTACCCTGTGCGCGGGGGTACCCCATATCTCAGGTACCGACAGTGGCCCCCGGGCCCATCTCGGGGGAGATAGCGAGCCCGAGGTGGGACCTCTGTCTCTTCCGATCCGCGCACTTTCTTTAAGTCCCGAATTGGCCGCTGCCAGAGCACGAACGGCCGCGGGGTCGTGAGAGCGTGCGCTCACTTGATGATTGCTTTTACTGCGGCGGTTCCCAAGGCTGCCACTTCTGCACGTTGCGGCGCTTTCTTCGGGAACCGCCGAAGTGCCTTGCCGGCTCATCTTCTCAGGAGGCTGACTCCTTGACCCCACCGCTGTGAGCCCCGGCCCGGGAATCGCAGTGGGTGGTGCCGTGCAATGTGGCACCCAACAGCATGCACGAAAAGAGGCGTAAGAAACATAACGACACCATTTTGTTACTCAAGGTAATTTCTTTTACAACATAATGTACACACGCAGCGGAAATTTAAATTTGCTGGACAAACTACTCACTCTCGACCCTAACTACGCCGAAGAGAAGTCGTTCAGCCCGGGAACGCTTCCTACTAGCTTCACCAAAGAAAGGCAGCGGCTAGGTTTCCGATGAGTTGAACAAACCGTGAGGTTCATCGTCTCACCGAACAACCCTCTTCATAGCAGGCATCCTGCTACCTGCAAAAACAACTCAGAAGCAACCGTGAGCACTAAGGCTCAACAAGACTTACCCGTCACTCCTAAACATGCAACTCTACATGCAGAGGTAGTAAGAAAGTAGGCATAGGAATTTGCAAAATGCATCATGACTAAACTTGATCCTTATATTCAGATTCTTATAGCCTTCATTTTAGTGGTCCTCACGCCTCACAACATCGGAAGTCCACAATCAAACAAGAAACGCTTATCCCGATGTTGCTAGCCTAAGGTGGAAATGAAATTTAGTTGGCTCTATAACTACTTCAGTCAAGGTTCCAATACAGTGATTAATCCACAAACAGCAAGTTAAGAGACTTAGTTTCTCTTTTTACTAAGTCACGGCGCAGTGGGCAAGTATGCTCAATCCTCTTCCGCGAGCGACGGTGATTCGAATCAATAACAACCCGGAATACACGACACATACACCCGCCTCGAAAGACTCTCTCAAGAGCTCTTTCTTACGTTGTATGCAGCAACCTTTCACACGACACCCCGACATAGAAAAACGCTTCGCGCCGAGCAGGATGGTCCTCTACGCGGACACGTCGAAGTTGCCCGCTAAAGGATTTACACCTCCCGCCTTCTCAACGCCATTCCCACGCGAAGGATGAGTTTCTATATCATGGTTCATCGTGTTACATCGGTTTCATGGGTCCCATACCCCACTATATATCCGGTACAGCTCAATCTTGTCCAGCAGGGCCGCATACATACGGTCCTTAACCGACACGGACGGGGCTACAACCAACCTCCACATTTGCCTTACCATCCCGGTCCAGGCCAAATGTGGTCTCAAGCATTGTCACACCCATCGCAGGTCGAGACCAACCTTGAGCGCTCCATCCTACAGGAACATCCCCGTCCCCATCTCATATTCATGAGGGTGCTCTTATCATTTATCTCTCGCGAGTAACTCCCTTACTCGAACTTTCTCGCGAGTAGCTTTTTACTACTCGACTTCTACCGAGCTAGCTACAACATTAGCCTAGCATCTACAACGTGGCAAAGCCTACACTAAACCTTCTAATCAGGAATGTAATAGTCATGCAAGTGGGTTTCAATCATCCTAGACATAATGCACTCAAGTCTAATAAACATGATGTGAAGTAAAGTAAAACTTAAAACGGTAACGATATGCAAACCGGGGCTTGCCTTGCTCAACGGTTTTGTTAGAAGCTAGGAGTTAGTCTTCCTCCAGAGAATCCGCCAAACTCGTCCCGAGATGGAGATCGTCGCTGTAGAGTCGAGTCCTCGTCGAACGTCGACGTCACGTGAGCTATTAAGATGATGTATGCACATGTATTCACAAGCAATTTAGAAAATGATTCAAAACTGTTGTTGTACAAGTTAACTCACGCATAAGAGAGATAAACAACAGCAAGGTTTCTGTTGTTGGATCTACAACCTTAGAGATGATGAAAGCTAGGGTGAAAAGAGATACTAATAATCACCATGTGATTAAGTCCATTATATGAACACTTAAACCTAAAAGATGGTAGCTCAAGTTCCAGAGGTCCAATGAAGCTGAGAATTTAACGACAGCCTCTATGGAAGGTATTCAGGCAGTGTGAAAAAATTGAGCTCATGAAATGGCTTCATGTGAGCACAACAAATCCTTATGTGGTTTTCACTAATCTGCCTTTACCCCCTAGATATTAAGCTTTCCTATGCTGAAAAGTAGACTTTTTGTGAAGTACAAAATGTCCTGAGTCCATAGGAATTGGTTTTACCATTTTTGGAGTTTCCTACATGGAGATATGGATTTTTCAAAGAATGGTGAAAAGCTGAAATTGTCTCTGTTTATTTTCCTATTTTTCAGAGACATAAGGAATGAACACATTATTTGACCAAGAAAATTAGGTCCAATGCCTCTGAAATTTTTACTGGGGTTCAAGGAATTTTGGAAGAATGTCCTGTCAAAATTTGGGAATTTTCCAATAAACAGAACTCCTGTAAAAATTCAGACAAGATTTTTCTTAAATGAATTAATGAGCCAAATCCAGGGATTTTCATAAACATTGGCCTGCACCCCTGGATAGTACTCTTTGAGAGGAATCCAACAAAATTTGTTTCACAATTTTTGGACATTCCTACACAAAGTTATGGCTCTCCAAAGTTTGAACTGGAGTGGGAAAATCTGGAAAATGTTTAAATGCTGACAGTGGGTCTCACCTGTCATCCCTAACCTCCAGACTCGCGCCCAACAGGGCAGTGGCGGCCCACTCCGGCGAGGTCGCCGGAAAACAAGTTCCCAGCCACCTCCAGACCCCCTGCTGGCCGCCCCCCCCATATTTCCCCACGCTGAACACGTTGGTGAGGTCCCCGGCGGCTGAAACTCGCCGGAAAATAGGGCGCACCGGCCACAGCAAACCCTAGAGCTCCGGCGAGGTCTTGCACGGTGAATTCTCCACCAAATGGTCGGTTCTTGGGCTCTACAGCACCAGGGGATCATGTAGAATACCGGCATGAGGTCTAAACCAGCTGGAGATGGCTCTAAACCTATCGGCACCGTGCACCCGATAGGGTCCAGCGGCATACCCTCTAAAAGAGCTCGGAT
The DNA here is from genome assembly GCA_030760725.1 of Neostapfia colusana. Taxonomy (NCBI): domain Eukaryota; kingdom Viridiplantae; phylum Streptophyta; class Magnoliopsida; order Poales; family Poaceae; genus Neostapfia; species Neostapfia colusana. The sequence continues at coordinate 75,093,455 of JASWHV010000004.1, forward strand.
TGCTCAATCTACACTCAATTTCTTGGTCTAAAATCGATGGAGGAGGTGTGCTAGGCAGTTAACAACCTGTGTATGAAGTTTGAGACCCAACAAACATGAATTGAGGACGAATTTTACAATTCTTTACCTCAAGGTCCGTTTCTGCCGCCCGGGAGAAAAACTTGAAATTCTCCCTCTGTGATCAATGGCTGGGGCTGATCTTTGGAGGTGAGAAACTAGACTTGTTGGTGCAAAGATGGGGTGGCTTGCTCGGGCGTGATACCTCCTGGTTTGGGCTAGCCACGGTGATCAGTTTCAGTCCTCCGACGTGCAACACGGGAGCAGCAGAATCTTTTCTGTTTCTGGGCGCTTGTGAGCTCTGGATGGTGGGGGGAAGGTGCTAGCCGGTTAAAGCACGCTGGTGCGCTGCTTATTGCTGAAGGAAGCTCGATCATCCGAGCTCAGCTGCTGTGGTTATCGGGAGAACACAGAGAGGCGGTTTCTGCTCGGCAGAGAAAGCAGCGAGCGAGAGCTCGGGCTGTGAGAAGGCAAAACGGCTTGCTGCACTCGGGGAAGGGGATGAGGACGAGCAGAAGGCACTCCAGCAGGAGGTGGCGCCAGTGAACGTGGTCCGAGCAGCTGCTGTCACGCGCTGAGGAGTCGAGCACGTCGGTTTGTGCTTTCGTGAGACTGACCGGTGGGGTCCACAGCCACAATTCTCCCTCTTTTCCCCCATTTCGATTTAAAATAGCAAACAAGCTCTGAATTTGATCAAATTTGGAGAATAGGTCAAAAGAATTATGAGGAACTCAAATCTGAAATCAGATTTTGAAATTGAGTATGTTTGGTTCAAAATTCAAATTTAAGTTTGAATTTGAACGTGCCCTCATTTAATCCTCGGAATAAATAGTATATGAAACCTAAAATTCTCCAAACTTGAAACTTAGGCTCTTGAATACATGAGAAATGCATCTATGCTCTCACATATAGGCCTTTGTACAATCTGAATAAGAATCCTTTCAAAAGAATTCAAATTGCATTTAAATTTCCTCCACTCTACTCATAGAGAAGGTGCATATGAGTTAGAGTTTTTAGGAGTGTAATTATTTCCCCTAGGTTAACATGTGTTGAGCATGGGCTAGAGAAATTTTTTAACTCCCTCACATGTCCATATGTGTGTTCCTCATTTCATGTGACACAATTATAGTCTTTTGTTGCCTTAACTTTGTTTTATGAGCTGACATCAAACTTTACAAAAGTTAGGGCTGTTACATTCCTCCCCCCTTAAAAGAATCTCGTCCCGAGATTACAAAGAGAGAGAAGAAGGGAGAATGACTACTGGACATATGGTACAAACAAGTCGGGAAAATTTAAACGGAGAAAATCATCGCTTTCCCACGTGGCTTCATCAGCGGTGTGGTTGCTCCACAAGACTTTGTAAAATCGCAATGTCCGATTTCTTGTGGCGCGAGTCTTCTCGTCAATAATCTGTATCGGATACTCCGAATAAGTGAGATCCGGTTGAAGATCCTCAATGTTCTCCATATGAACTGCGGTTGGGTACTTAAGACATTTCCGCAGCTGAGAGACGTGGAAAACATTGTGAATACCCGAAAGTGACGCCGGTAGCTCCAGACGATAGGCCACGGGCCCGCATATCTCAGTGACAGCAAACAGCCCGATGAATCGCGGAGCAAGCTTTCCCTTCACTCCAAACCGATGAACCCCTTTCATCGGAGAGACACGAAGATACACATGGTCCCCGATGTCGAAGTGAAGAGGTCGACGTCGTTTGTCTGCATAACTCTTCTGCCGAGATTTAGCAGCCTTTAAATTGGCTTGAATCACTCGCACTCGTTCCACGGCTTCATTCACCAGATCAATCCCGTAGACCACTCTCTCGCCGGACTCACACCAATTTATTGGTGTGCGGCACTTCCGGCCATAAAGAGCTTCGTACGGGGCCATCTTGATGCTGGATTGATAACCGTTATTATATGAGAATTCTGCTAACGGTAGATGGTCATCCCAATTCTTCCCATGATTGATGACACATGCCCGTAGCATATCCTCCAGAATCTGATTTATCCTCTCCGTTTGACCATCAGTTTGCGGATGATACGCTGAACTCCGAATTAACTTGGTTCCCAAGGAAGCATGCAGTTGCTCCCAAAATCTGGATACGAACAACGCACCCCGATCAGACACGATGGTGCGGGGAACCCCGTGTAAACACACGATTCTTGAGATGAACAGCTCCGCATACTTCTTTGCCACATATTTTGTATGGACTGGAATAAAATGTGCTGTCTTGGTCAAACGATCGACGATTACCCAAATAGAATCATGCTTGTTGCTGGTCATGGGTAAACCGACGATGAAGTCCATACTTATGTCTTCCCACTTCCATGCTGGAACCTTCAGCGGATGAAGTGGTCCGGCTTTCCGCATATGGTCGGCTTTAACCCGCCGACACGTATCACACTCGGATACGTACTTCGCAATCTCTCTTTTCATCCGTGTCCACCAGAACTTAGATTTCAAGTCCTGGTACATCTTATTGCTTCCCGGATGAATGGAGTACTTGGATAAATGTGCTTCATCCAATATCTTCCTCCGCAATTTCATGTTCCGGGGTACAACTATACGGTTGTTAAACCATATAGTACCCTCTTCATCTTTGCGGAACATCTTCAATTCACCACTGTCCACTCTCCTCCGGATGTGAGACATACCTCTATCTCTCTTCTGAGCCTCTACAATCTCATCTCGGATTGTAGGAATAAGAGCGAGGTTGAACAGCGATCCGTAGGGAACTAAGCACAGGCTTGGTTCTCCTTCTTCATGTGCAGCCATGGCTAAATGGTGAACGTGGGCTTTCCGACTAAGTGCGTCGGCAACCACATTCGCTTTGCCCGGATGGTAATGAATTTCAAGTTCATAGTCCTTGATCAATTCGAGCCATCTTCGCTGCCTCATATTCAGTTCCTTCTGTGTGAAGATGTACTTCAAGCTTTTGTGGTCAGTGTAGAGATGTACTAGATTGCCTAGTAGATAATGTCTCCACATTTTCAACGCTAAGACCACTGCAGCTAGTTCAAGGTCGTGCGTCGGGTAATTCTGCTCATGACCCCTGAGTTGTCGGGATCCATACGCGACCACACGTCCTTCTTGCATCAACACACAACCCAAACCGACGCTGGATCCATCACAATAAACATCAAACGGCTTCGTAGTGTCCGGCTGGGCCAAAACTGGAGCTGTAGTGAGATACTTCACTAAAGTTTGAAAAGCTTGTTCGCATGAATTGCTCCAATCATACTTGGTGCTTTTCTTCAACAGCTCCGTCATAGGTTTAGCGACTTTGGAGAAGTTTGGAATGAATCTCCGGTAATAGCCCGCTAAACCTAGGAAACTCCTCACTTCATGAACAGATGTTGGAGATTTCCAATTCAGCACTTGCTCGATTTTACTTGGGTCCACAGTGATGCCTTCCACTGAAATAATATGCCCAAGAAACGGCACTTTGCTGATCCAAAACTCACATTTACTGAACTTTGCATATAGCTTGTGATCCCTCAAGCGTTGGAGTACAATACGCAAATGTTCAGCATGTTCTTCTTCTGACTTTGAATAGACCAAAATATCGTCGATGAAAACCACGACGAACTTGTCTAACTCTGGCATGAACACAGAGTTCATGAGATACATAAAATGAGCCGGAGCATTGGTCAATCCAAAGGACATGACAAGATATTCATAAAGACCATATCTTGTTGAGAACGCCGTCTTAGGTACATCTTCTGCCCGGATCTTTATCTGGTGATACCCGGACCGAAGATCCATCTTGGAAAATACCTTAGCACCCACTAGTTGATCGAACAAAATGTCAATGCGTGGTAGTGGATACTTATTCTTGATAGTGACAGCATTCAGTGGACGATAATCTACGCATAGTCTCAAAGTCTCGTCCTTCTTCTTCACGAAGAGTGCGGAACAGCCCCAAGGTGATGAACTTGGGCGTATAAAACCTTTGTCCATGAGGTCATTAAGCTGCTCCTTCAATTCTGCTAGCTCCTTCGGTGCCATTTTATATGGTCGCCGAGAAATAGGTGTTGTTCCCGGTGCTAGTTCAATCTTGAACTCTACATCACGTTCGGGCGGCATGCCCGGCAAGTCTTCGGGAAACACATCTGGATATTCACATACCACTGGAATATCCTCAAGTTTAGGAGCTTCAATCTGATGCACTGCTGCAACTTGTTGTGATGGATCCACAAGATTCAACGTGTTGCAACCGTGTATTGGGGAATTCAGTTGGACAGTTCGAGAGCTGATGTCAAAGATAGCTCCATAATGTGTCAACCATGACATCCCCAAGATAATATCAATCCTTTGGCCTTTGAGTATGATAAGGCTCGCAGGATAGATATTTCCACCCAAACATAACGGTGCCCGAGAGACCATCTCATCTGTTGATATCTTGCCTCCGGGTGAGCTGATATGAAATGGATGCTTAACTGTGCTAAATGGAAGATTATTCTTCAGCACATAGTCTCTGCTAATAAAATTGTGGGTGGCCCCGGAATCAAATAACACGAAAATGGGCTGTTCATGTAAAGTGAACATGCCCGCCAAAACTGGTTCGCCTTTGGCAATATCCTCAATAGCAGTGTAATTAACCCTGCCAGCTTTTGAACGATTCTTCTGTGAAGGTTCACGGTGCTGATCTGAGCATTGCTGAGACAACACACGAGTGTGACTCTGCTCAGCACCACGACGGTTTCGTGTTATAGAAATCCTCTGCTCTCTACTAACACGAGGTGGAGATAATTCGTGCGTAGCTGGTTGCGGTAGGGTTGCACAAATAATTTCTGTCCGCTGTTGTTGAGGTGGAGGCTCATATGTGATCAACTCCAGCCGTGGTTGTGAGAGTTGCACCACTGGCTGAATTTGTTGCCTAACTGGCGAGTAATATCGCACTCAATAGTTCGGACGAACCTCGATATCGCTGTCTGGCGGTATACTTCTTTTCAGCTCCGCTTCACAACGAAGATGCATGTCTTCCTTAATGATAGCGGCATTTACCAACTCATTGTAAATACCGTTATTGAACAAGGTCACTTGTTCCTTAAGTTCGACATTCAAGCCTTGGAAGAAATACTCGCACTTCAACGCTTCCGAGTCAACCATATGAGTTGCGTATTGCATCAAGTCTTCAAACTCTTTGAAGTACTCGTACGCACTCCTTTCGCCTTGCTTTAACTCCAGAAAGTCTTGATACTTTGTTCGTAGAATTCCCGAACAAACGTGACGTGCCCGGAAAACATCCCGGAATTCATCCCACGTCACTCGATGACCTTCAGGAAGAGTAGCGATGTACTCCGCCCACCAAGCTCCAGCAGCTCCGTGGAGTTGTTGAGCGGCAAATAGAGTCTTCTGATATTCCTCGCACTCAAGCGTATCGAACTTGGCTTCAATACATTGGAGCCAATGAGCCGACTCCAACGGTTCTTTCGCTTCCGAGAAAACCGGTGGTTGTCTTGCTAGAAAATCCAGATAAGTGCTTGGCGGAGGATTTTGCTGTAGTGTCTCCTGTCGTATGCTTTGTCGCACCAACAGATCCAGAGACTCAGCCATCTTTGCCAAGATTTCCGCCAATCCGGTTGATGATGTCGGCACTTCTTGTCGTGGCTTATTACTTTCGCCGTGACTCGACTCACCAACCTCACTCCTGGAATGAGCATGATCCATGCTGCAAGAGTGAGCAATTTACGGTTAAAATTCAAAGTTTAAACTCAACTTGAATCGAAAACATAACCGTAAAAGCATCACATCAATATTGCAGCATTACACAAGCTAACTAGGGTTCGACAATACTGAAATCTATCAAATGTGAGCAAGTTTGTCCAAACCCTTAATTCCAACAGTAGGACAAACTAAAAAATAACTCAAGAATATGTTACGGAGCTTAGAGAAGTGTAAAACATCCCTGTCCACAACAAGTCCCAAGCTAAATGGCAATAAGCACTACTCTATTCAGAATGACCAACTGGTCTTAATCCCAGAATTTGAATATGAAGATGGCAACTTCATGTCTCAAGTTGCATATTAAAGTTATATTTAACTTCAATATCTTTCCAACGAGTATTCATTTGCCTTCATATAAGTTCTGGATCAAAAGTTGTGATATTTCAAAGTTAACAAAAATCTGGAACAATTTTGACAGCACCTCCTTTGAAAGTGGCTGTTTTGTCCGCAAGATTTCATCACTTTAAACTCCAAATCTGGAGAAACTTTGAACTACAAAGTCATAGCATATATCACAAGCTTTCCCACGGTGTCTTACTTGACCCTTAGAAATTTTTCTAAAGAATGTTATGGTCGAAGTACAGAAATTTCCAGATATCAATTTGTGACTGCCCTGTTTTTGGGCAGTTCACACTCCTCTGAGAATTTCATCAATTTGGAGGGTGATTCTGATCTGGAGTTCTACTGAAGAGTTGTGGAAGACTTCAATAGCTTTCCATAAATGTATCACTCACCTCCATTGGTTCAACCAAACAAAAATTATGCCCTGTTCAACTTCAGCAAAGATTCTGCCGGAAACAGGGGAGGTTTATTCCTAAGTCTTTGTGAAGAAATCTATACTCCCAATTGACTCTTAGTTCAATATAGGAGTTCATCACCCCCTAATAGAATCCTAGACTCCAAATTTACTCTTTTTCTTTTCAAACCTTCATTTTCATGCAGTTCAAAACACATCACGGTACTACGTTGCCTCACCAAATTAAAATCCTAACCGGCTTTATACCGGCTTGTACGTTTCAAATGGTGGCACTAAAACGATCACTCACAAACGTTTTCTACACGACATGTTCTAACGTGGTTAAGGTACCTGCAGAAAATCACTCAATAATGATGCACACATTAGTTTATCATTTCAGGCAGGTCCATATCATAGTAAAAACATACGCCCCGTATCATTGCCATACGGGCCGTCCTTGAGTCAAGCCACGTCTCAAGGTACATGATCGGGTTATTCACCACCCGACGGGGGCTCCACACCTTTGCACTAAGGCACACCGGTGGAACAGCGCTTCCGTATGCCTCATAGGACATGAAGAGTCCTAGAGAACATACTTCGTGTTACAAACCACACGATGGGGTCTCCTCCTCTTGCCCCTGGGTTTGCGCACTGGAGGCTAGTGCCATTCATATGTCTCTAAGACATGAAGAGTCTTAGAAAACATATTCACTTCCCGTCCATTGCTGAACAGAACATCCCACACTACTTTCCTCGTATGGGTGAGCTAACCGAAATTGATCCGCTTTCGGTGGCGTTCCTTACCAATCTTACCTCCACGTAGGTGCGTCGTTACTGAATTGAAATACTGAAGAGTAACACACTGTTAGCTTGCCACCTTAAGTAACTATACTAATAATACTCCTTATGTGGGTATACTATACGTTCCTCACTCGTATACCTCTAAGTTTTCAAAAATATTCTCTTTTCATGCGTGCTATTCCCAATGCGGCTCTGATACCACGCCTGCGAGCCCCGGCCCGGGAATCGCAGTGGGTGGTGCCGTGCGATGCGGCACCCAACAGCATGCACGAAAAGAGGCGTAAGAAACATAACGACACCATTTTGTTACTCAAGGTAATTTCTTTTACAACATAATGTACACACGCAGCGGAAATTTAAATTTGCTGGACAAACTACTCACTCTCGACCCTAACTACGCCGAAGAGAAGTCGTTCAGCCCGGGAACGCTTCCTACTAGCTTCACCAAAGAAAGGCAGCGGCTAGGTTTCCGATGAGTTGAACAAACCGTGAGGTTCATCGTCTCACCGAACAACCCTCTTCATAGCAGGCATCCTGCTACCTGCAAAAACAACTCAGAAGCAACCGTGAGCACTAAGGCTCAACAAGACTTACCCGTCACTCCTAAACATGCAACTCTACATGCAGAGGTAGTAAGAAAGTAGGCATAGGAATTTGCAAAATGCATCATGACTAAACTTGATCCTTATATTCAGATTCTTATAGCCTTCATTTTAGTGGTCCTCACGCCTCACAACATCGGAAGTCCACAATCAAACAAGAAACGCTTATCCCGATGTTGCTAGCCTAAGGTGGAAATGAAATTTAGTTGGCTCTATAACTACTTCAGTCAAGGTTCCAATACAGTGATTAATCCACAAACAGCAAGTTAAGAGACTTAGTTTCTCTTTTTACTAAGTCACGGCGCAGTGGGCAAGTATGCTCAATCCTCTTCCGCGAGCGACGGTGATTCGAATCAATAACAACCCGGAATACACGACACATACACCCGCCTCGAAAGACTCTCTCAAGAGCTCTTTCTTACGTTGTATGCAGCAACCTTTCACACGACACCCCGACATAGAAAAACGCTTCACGCCGAGCAGGATGGTCCTCTACGCGGACACGTCGAAGTTGTCCGCTAAAGGATTTACACCTCCCGCCTTCTCAACGCCATTCCCACGCGAAGGATGAGTTTCTATATCACGGTCCATCGTGTTACATCGGTTTCATGGGTCCCATACCCCACTATATATCCGGTACAGCTCAATCTTGTCCAGCAGGGCCGCATACATACGGTCCTTAACCGACACGGACGGGGCTACAACCAACCTCCACATTTGCCTTACCATCCCGGTCCAGGCCAAATGTGGTCTCAAGCATTGTCACACCCATCGCAGGTCGAGACCAACCTTGAGCGCTCCATCCTACAGGAACATCCCCGTCCCCATCTCATATTCATGAGGGTGCTCTTATCATTTATCTCTCGCGAGTAACTCCCTTACTCGAACTTTCTCGCGAGTAGCTTTTTACTACTCGACTTCTACCGAGCTAGCTAAAACATTAGCCTAGCATCTACAACGTGGCAAAGCCTACACTAAACCTTCTAATCAGGGATGTAATAGTCATGCAAGTGGGTTTCAATCATCCTAGACATAATGCACTCAAGTCTAATAAACATGATGTGAAGTAAAGTAAAACTTAAAACGGTAACGATATGCAAACCGGGGCTTGCCTTGCTCAACGGTTTTGTTAGAAGCTAGGAGTTAGTCTTCCTCCGGAGAATCCGCCAAACTCGTCCCGAGATGGAGATCCTCGCTGTAGAGTCGAGTCCTCGTCGAACGTCGACGTCACGTGAGCTATTAAGATGATGTATGCACATGTATTCACAAGCAATCTAGAAAATGATTCAAAACTGTTGTTGTACAAGTTAACTCACGCATAAGAGAGATAAACAACAGCAAGGTTTCTGTTGTTGGATCTACAACCTTAGAGATGATGAAAGCTAGGGTGAAAAGAGATACTAATAATCACCATGTGATTAAGTCCATTATATGAACACTTAAACCTAAAAGATGGTAGCTCAAGTTCCAGAGGTCCAATGAAGCTGAGAATTTAACCACAGCCTCTATGGAAGGTATTCAGGCAGTGTGCAAAAATTGAGCTCATGAAATGGCTTCATGTGAGCACAACAAATCCTTATGTGGTTTTCACTAATCTGCCTTTACCCCCTAGATATTTAGCTTTCCTATGCTGCAAAGTAGACTTTTTGTGAAGTACAAAATGTCCTGAGTCCACAGGAATTGGTTTTACCATTTTTGGAGTTTCCTACATGGAGATATGGATTTTTCAAAGAATGGTGAAAAGCTGAAATTGTCTCTGTTTATTTTCCTATTTTTCAGAGACATAAGGAATGAACACATTATTTGACCAAGAAAATTAGGTCCAATGCCTCTGAAATTTTTACTGGAGTTCAAGGAATTTTGGAAGAATGTCCTGTCAAAATTTGGGAATTTTCCAATAAACAGAACTCCTGTAAAAATTCAGACAAAATATTTCTTAAATGAATTAATGAGCCAAATCCAGGGATTTTCATAAACATTGGCCTGCACCCCTGGATAGTACTCTTTGAGAGGAATCCAACAAAATTTGTTTCACAATTTTTGGACATTCCTACACAAAGTTACGGCTCTCCAAAGTTTGAACTAGAGTGGGAAAATCTGGAAAATGTTTAAATGCTGACAGTGGGTCCCACCTGTCATCCCTAACCTCCAGACTCGCGCCCAACAGGGCAGTGGCGGCCCACTCCGGCGAGGTCGCCGGAAAACAAGTTCCCAGCCACCTCCAGACCCCCTGCTGGCCGCCCCCCCATATTTCCCCACGCTGAACACGTTAGTGAGGTCCCCGGCGGCTGAAACTCGCCGGAAAATAGGGCGCACCGGCCACAGCAAACCCTAGAGCTCCGGCGAGGTCTTGCACGGTGAATTCTCAACCAAATGGTCGGTTCTTGGGCTCTACAGCACCAGGGGATCATGTAGAAGACCGGCATGAGGTCTAAACCAGCTGGAGATGGCTCTAAACCTATCGGCACCGTGCACCCGATAGGGTCCAGCGGCATACCCTCTAAAAGAGCTCGGATTGCTCAATCTACACTCAATTTCCTTGTCTAAAATCGATGGAGGAGGTGTGCTAGGCAGTTAACAACCTGTGTATGAAGTTTGAGACCCAACAAACATGAATTGAGGACGAATTTTACAATTCTTTACCTCAAGGTCCGTTTCTGCCGCCCGGGAGAAAAACTTGAAATTCTCCCTCTGTGATCAATGGCTGGGGCTGATCTTTGGAGGTGAGAAACTAGACTTGTTGGTGCACAGATGGGGTGGCTTGCTCGGGCGTGATACCTCCTGGTTTGGGCTAGCCACGGTGATCAGTTTCGGTCCTCCGACGTGCAACATGGGAGCAGCAGAAACTTTTCTGTTTCTGGGCGCTTGTGAGCTCTGGATGGTGGGGGTAAGGTGCTAGCCGGTTAAAGCACGCTGGCGCGCTGCTTATTGCTGAAGGAAGCTCGATCATCCGAGCTCAGCTGCTGTGGTTATCGGGAGAACACAGAGAGGCGGTTTCTGCTCGGCAGAGAAAGCAGCGAGCGAGAGCTCAGGCTGTGAGAAGGCAAAACGGCTTGCTGCACTCGGGGAAGGGGATGAGGACGAGCAGAAGGCACTCCAGCAGGAGGTGGCGCTGGTGAACGTGGTCCGAGCAGCTGCTGTCACGCGCTGAGGAGTCGAGCACGTCGGTTTGTGCTTTCGTGAGACTGACCGGTGGGGTCCACAGCCACAATTCTCCCTCTTTTCCCCCATTTCGATTTAAAATAGCAAACAAGCTCTGAATTTGATCAAATTTGGAGGATAGGTCAAAAGAATTATGAGGAACTCAAATCTGAAATCAGATTTTGAAATTGAGTATGTTTGGTTCAAAATTCAAATTTAAGTTTGAATTTGAACGTGCCCTCATTTAATCCTCGGAATAAATAGTATATGAAACCTAAAATTCTCCAAACTTGAAACTTAGGCTCTTGAATACATGAGAAATGCATCTATGCTCTCACATATAGGCCTTTGTACAATCTGAATAAGAATCCTTTCAAAAGAATTCAAATTGCATTTAAATTTCCTCCACTCTACTCATAGAGAAGGTGCATATGAGTTAGAGTTTTTAGGAGTGTAATTATTTCCCCTAGGTTAACATGTGTTGAGCATGGGCTAGAGAAATTTTTTAACTCCCTCACATGTCCATATGTGTGTTCTTCATTTCATGTGACACAATTATAGTCTTTTGTTGCCTTAACTTTGTTTTATGAGCTGACATCAAACTTTACAAAAGTTAGGGCTGTTACAACCGCTTTAGCTAAGCTGTTTGGGCCCAGCTTTCATCGGCGCCCAGTCTCGGAGCCGACGAGGTCGCTGATGCGATGTTTCCGGAGGTTTTCAAATTACCTCGAACCATCCCTGGAAAGTTTTAAAAGGGGATCTTACCTGCATCGCGGCTTCCCTTCGCATTGCGCTCGTACTTCCCTTGAACTCTTGCGCCCCGGCTCTCCTGCCCTTGCGCCTTCTTTCGCTATGGCTTCCAACTTGCTTCCGACGCGCCTCGTTCGCTCCTCCGAGCTCGGGCCAGTGCGCAGGCTGCTGGGCTGGCGCTCGGAAGAGCAGAAGCATCGGCTCCGCCGAGGATCTCTCCCCCTGGTCCTGGAAAAGGGGGAGATAGTCTTCTTCACCGCTTATGCTCTGGCGGGGTTCGTTCCGCCGATTTCTTCCTTCTTTGTCACCCTGCTGGAGACATACGGTCTCCAGCTCCACCATCTCTCCCCCAACTCCTTCACAATGGCGGCAGTTTTTGTTCACTTCTGCGAGATGTTCGTGGGGGTGCACGCCTCCGTGACGCTCTTCCGCCACTTCTTTGTGCTGCGGACGACTGGGCGTGGCTCAAAGACCCAGATGGGGGCATATTACTTCCAGCATCGCTGCAAAGACCCCAAGGTCTCTGGATACCTCCTGCCCTTCAGCGCATCAAGGTGGGAGAACTGGAGGGAGAGCTGGGTGGTTGTGCGGACCGACGAGCACGATCGCCTACAACTCCCAACCGCCAGCCCAACCACCGATCGCCGCTTCTGGGAGGAGATCCCTGAGCTGGAGCAGGAGTACACTCCGGTCTTGGAGCGGATCCGGTTCTTGGCCAACGAGGGGCTGACATCTCTAATGGTGCTGATGGACTTTGTATCACGCCGCATTGCTCCCTTGCAGCAACGCAGCCGCCCCGCCTGGTACTACACCGGTGAGCAGGACTGTACCAGGCTGGAGAGAGGTCCCGACTCTGTCCCTACCGACGAAGAGCTGGAGGAGATGGTGAGCAAGGTGAGCGGTGACTACATTCCCAGCGGCGTCCCCGCCTTTCCGCCTTCTGCCACCCCCCTCTTCTTGGAGCCTCAGAGGAGGTCAGAGCTCCTGCGGAAGATGCCGAATCTTGATGATATCGGGATTGCCGTTCGTCAGGTCGGGGATGCCTTCCGGGGTATCACCATTCCAGGAACCGAGCACCCCGGATCATGGCATGAGGCATCCGCTGATGCCAATCCCTCCCCCAAAGCCGACGGAACCCAAGCCGCCGACAAAGGGAAAGGGAAAGAGCCGGCCCCTGGGCATTCAGAGAAGAAACGCGCTCGGTCTCCTCCGAGGGTGCCGCCTGTGCCAAGCCAGGGTGCCGGAGCTACTTTGCTTCCATCTCTCAGGGGTGCTGGTCCATCGGGTGGCGACCCGAAGAGGTCCCGAGTATCCCCCTCCAGCGGGTCCTTCCCCAGACAGCTGCCGTCCGAATCAGCGCAAGCATCTCGCCATCTTCCCTCGAGCGGCGGGGCTCCAAGGACGGATGTTGGTGGGGCGGCGCCGACGAGCGCGCCGGAGGTCCAGGCGTCCCACTCCGCGACCGTTCCAGCCGCTGGTCCTGGCAGTTCAGCTACAGCCCAGAGGCCAGTGCTGCAAGCTCGCTGGAGCGATCATGCCGCCCAGTAAGTGTTACCCTTTCTAACTTATAGGAGCAGAGCTCCTGCCTCTTCTCTTATTCTGAGGGCTTCTTCTTCTTTGCAGGGACCGACCGGCTGCCAGGGGAGGGCCTCTTATCCGGCCGCCTTCAACCAGCAGGGGCTCCGCGCCTCGGCACCTGGGGACCGTGGCGCCCCCCTTAGCTCCCGAATCAGCGGGGGCAGTGGCCGCAGTGGCCGCATCTGCTCCTACCCGCCCTCCTTCACCAGCCCAGAAGCCAGGTCTTGAGACCGGGAGGGCTGCTGTAGGTGTGCCTGCTGGCCCCCTGGCCTGCTTAGGACAGCGCCCCACCATAGCTGCTGAGGCGCCGGCGCTCCCGCCGGCCTTGGACTCGTCCGGGGGGTCCAGCGGCGCAACTCCTGCTCCCCCTGCTCCGGTGCCCGTGTTGGACGCCATGGAGAGTGCCCAGACCAGCACCCGGCAGCTCCAATCTGCCTTTGAGCAGGAGCGGAAGGCATTGGCCGGCGAGAGGGAACGCCTTCTCAGCTGGCAGCAGCGGGCCCGAGCGGACCTCGACTCAAGGCAGTCAAGGCTTGAGGCTATGAGTGCTCTGCTTAGCACCCAGAAGAAAGCCATTAGCCGCTTGGAGTTAGAGGCCCAACGGGTTCGTGCCTCCTGCCGCGAGGCTCTGGCCAAAGCTGAAGCCAAAGCCAAGGAGCGTTCCACCGCCGCGGAGGAGTTGGGGCTGCAGGTAGCCCGTCGGGAACACGCCGTCGCTGAGCTGGAACACGCTGCTGCGGCCGAGGAGAAGAAGACCACCGCTCGGCTGAGGGTCAAGGTGGAGGAGCTAAGGGCTCGGACTGAGGAGCTGGAGCTCCGTGAGTCGGCTGTCGCCGCGAGGGAGGAACAGTCTTCCAAGGAGCTTCAGCCGGCGATGGATCGTGGCTAGCGGCTCACCAAGAGGTAGAGAGGCTCCAGTCCTTGCGGACTGCCGAGGCCCAGACGGTCTGGTGCTTCAATGCTAAGGCGGGATCCGCCTTGGCTACTCTTGGTTTTAGCCCTGTGCAGGTGGAGACCCCAGCACGGCCGGTGTCCGAAGCGGTCCCAGCCCTTGAGTCTCTCGGCGACGAGCTAGGTCGGCTCGAATCAGTGATCGCCGACGAGCTGGAAGCGGAAGGTCGGGGGCTTGCGAAGGAGGTTGCGATACACGTTCTGTCGTGCTTCGTTAGCCGAGACCCTTCCTTTTCTCTGGGGCCGGTCTGTTTATGACCCATCACCGACCTGGAGGAAGCTGCCAGGGCCGAAGTCGAGGACTTAGCTGCCCTTGTGGCCTCTAGGTTTCATCGGGAGTCCGGGGACCCCTAAGCATCTGCCCTCGTGTCCACAAGGCCCTGTACTTCCTTTTTTATTTTTGCTGAGTCTGTAGCCCAGCTCGTGGAGCCTTTGTATGGACAGACTCTTGCTTCTTTCTGTGTCTGCATGCCCTAGTCTTCTTCTTGGCCTTTCCTGACCGAGCCCTTAGCTCCGCAAGGACTCGGGGGCCTTGACCGATCTCGAAGCTCTGCATAGACACCTTGTCCAGGTCCCCACTGCATAATAAGGGTTTCGGAGGTCTCCAGGACCCGCCTTACGAGACCGGAGGTGGGTCCGAGCCTGTTGGCCACGTGGCGGGCCCGGAGCTCCCGCCTGAGAGGAGGTCCGGGCTTGCAGGGCACGTGGAGGCCCCGGGCCTCCCCTCGCAGAGGGGGGAGGTCCGACTTCTGTAGACCACGTGGCGGCCCCGGAGCTCCCCTCAAAAAGGTGGGAGGTCCGGCCCCGCTGGACACGTGGGGCCTTCGGACCTCGCCCCTGTGAGGGCTAGCCCTTTTGATCTTACCTTGGGGTTTTTGGCCTACCGCGATCCCGTAGCGGCCCCCTGGTAGGTGCGTTCTATTGGGTGGATGCGCCTACCATACTCCTGCGGGGAGCTGAGGCTGAGAAGTCCTGCACACAAGTAAGGAAAAAGTAATTCTCCTTGGGGGCTCCTCCCCTCTATTCCTTAGTCGTATCTGCAGCAAATTCCGACTAAAGATGAGAATGGGAAGAGGGAGTTGAACGCATAGTGAGCACGCGTTAGTTGGGTAATCATAAAAACTTAATAAGTAAATTAAATGAGTACCAAAGTAGAGCAACGTAGGGTAGGTTCCTTTTCATATAAATTTCCATACGGGGGAAGGCGGGCCACGTATGTAGGCCACGACCCACCTCAAGGGAAGCAAGACTCTACGCGCTTGGGGTCGGAACCAGGCGAAGCTGAACGTAGTCCTGGACCGTCCCCTGAGGCTTAGTTGCTCCAAGCCCTGTTCATGGACTTTTATGGAAATTACTACAAAAAGAAAGGCCTGCCCTATTGTTGCTCTAGGGGTAGAACTTACAGCGGTGTTCCGTGTTCCGAAGGTTCGGGAGCGGGTCCCTGTCTTCGGTTCTGGGGAATGGTCCCAGGCCCGGGATGTCCAGCCCCAGTACGGCAAATGGCCATGCGGGCTGGATCATCTGTACCGTCCAAGCTGGTGTATGGATCTGCTTGGCGTGGAACAGGCACGCTTAGCAGCACTCGACCAGCTCGACGGCACCCTGGAGTGTTACCGGCTAGTAGAAGCCATGCCGAAAGGCTTTACCGACAAGCGTGCGTGAGGAAGAATGACTCCCACATTCGCCTCCATGGATCTCAGGGAACAAGTCGCAGCCTTCCCCCTGGGTTATGTACCGCAATAGGATGTGGTTGGCGCCACGTCGGTAGAGATCCCCCTCTACCGCCATGTGTCTCTTAGCCACACGCGCAATCCATTCAGCGGATACACGTTCATCAGGTAGGATATTGTCTTTCAAGCAGTCCCGGACCTCCGTGATCCATGCATCGGGTCTGACTTGAGCATCTGGATCTTGAGTGCTGGGTTGCACGGAGTGCCCAGTGACGCTTATGATCCTTGGCGGCGCTCATGGCCGCCGGGACCGCTAGCTTCGAGGTGCTGGTCTAGCCCCCTTCGCCCGGCTCGGCGGGCCGGGCTGTGGGTCACGGCAACGTCCTCTTGAGGCCCCCTCCAGGCACAGTGGCTCCGGTCGCAGTGGGGGCCCTCGTTGAAAGGTCGTCATCTGCGGCCTTGCTAGCGTGCGGTACGTGGTGCAGGTCCAAGGCGAGGGGGCCTGTCTCCGCTGTCTTGCTTGTTAACCAGACTGGGGATTGCCCTGAGCCAACGATTAGCGAGAAGGATGGGCACTCCATACTTTGCTATGTTGTTGGTTGCCTTGGAATTGAAACGCGCCACATACCCAGACTGCTCCCCCGATGGCGTGAGGAACAGTACGCTAGCATCGGCCCCCTGCTTTCGCAAGGAGCCGTCGACGAACATCATTCGATAAGGCCTGGTGAAGGTCTGGGCTCAGGGTACTGTTCCATCGTCTCCGTGGCCCCCTGAGCGTGCGTCTACTTCAGCCATAAGTGAACTAATGCTTTGTTAATGTCTGTATGACGGGAAAGGGAACCTAGATCAAACTTCAGTAGTTCCGCTGCCCATTTGGCGGCATCGCCCACCGCGTGGAGCTGTGGGGGGGTAGCTTTTAGCCTAGGGGGATCGCTGGGTGCCCGACACTCGGGGGTCCTCAGGCTGCTTTGGACCTCGCGGGAAGCTCCGCTGACGTCCCGAGAGCTCCGGGAGGTCCTGCTGGTCCTCCGGGAGGTTGTGTCGGGGATCCGAGGTCTGGTCTTCTGGTGCTTGCTTCTCGGTAGCGAAACAGGTTACTGTGGTATGGGGTTAAAGCCATTACGCGAAGACCGGAAATTTGCGGGACCCCTAGCTATGCCGAGTCGGTTTACGCCGCGATTAGCAGGTAAAGGGCGCCCTCCAACTACTTCAGACCCAGGGGTCTGATGGGAGTCCTAGCAAGCATTTGGGAAGCGCAGCATATCACAGCCTGGTATCGAGTCTACTATTTGCTCTATCATAGGAAGAAAAAATAGGTCTTTAGGGCATGCCTTATTGAGACTGGTGTAGTGGATGCGCTTCCGGAGCTTCTCGCTGGCCTTCGGGATAATAACACGGTTTGCCAAGCGCCGGGAGCGGCGGACTCTCCGTCTCGTCGGACGGCTGGACGTCGGGAAAGACCTTTAAGTAGTGCTCCATCACCTCCCTAGGGATCTCTGGCCTCGGTGATGGCTGTCATGCAGCACATCGACCTCATGCCGGAGGGGGGCAACGAGCGCGCCTTCCTATATGCTATCCAGGCCCCCGGCTACCCGGGTGGTCTGGGTGGTATCGGCGCTGATTTGGACGAGCCTTGTGGGGACGTCGTCCTCATCAAGGGGTTGCACGCGGGGTGCGGTGGTAGGGGCACGATGGCGTGCACTTAGGTGGAGCTGGCTTGGTTCTGTACTGCTGAGGGCTGGCGCTCTAGTTGCTGTAAGCGCCTGGAGCCTTTCCAAGGCTAATACTGCAGCAGCACAGTCTCCACAAACCTTGAGGACGCCTGTTGGTGTAGGCATCTTCAGGACAAGATAGCCGTAGTGGGCTACTGCCATGAATCGGTACAGGGCTGGCCTGCCGATCATGGCAATCTCGGCCACGTCGAACAGAATGTACTCCGTCCGGTAGCTGTCCAGTGCCCCAATGGTCACCGGGAGGCTGATGCGGCCGTAGGGAACGACCTGTCCCGGCCCTACCCCTGAGAACGGGCTTGATGGGGCGAGCTTGGCCATCGGGATCTGCAGCTTCTGGAAGGCTGCGTGACTGATGAGGTTCAGTCCAGCCCCACCATCCACCAAAACGTGGTACATCTTCACGTTGGCGACGGTAAGGGCCACCACGAGCGGTAGTTGGCCGGCCCCAGCCATGTTCCTGGGGCAGTCGGTGTCATCAAAGCTGATGGGGGTTCCCATCCACCTGAGGTGCGGTACTGCACCTGGGAGGGGAGCCACCGACGCTACCGCTCGTCGCAAGGCCTTAGCCATGCTTCTGGACAGGGGGGTCAGCGGACCCGCCGAAGATGTCACAGGGCATCTTCCAGTGCTCGTCGTCACTGGAGATGGAGCTCCCATGATTGTGCGCTGCCTTTGCGGTGCGCCGGAGCTCTTGGAAATCCACCTGGCGGTCGTCGCCGTCTCGGGCCTCGACCTTCTGGTTGCCCTCCTTTACTATAGGATGGGGCATCAGCTAGGGGCTGCTTCCCCTTCCGGAAGCGCCCCGCGAGCTTCTGGATTTCCCGGCCTCTGGAGGAATTCTGCCGGGTTGATGCTGCCGTCGTACTTCTCAGGCGAGAGCGGCCGAAACTTGCGCGGCCATTTTGTGAAGCGAAGGCGGGGCGCGAGGGCCGCACACCCCGCTTCTGTCGCCGCAGGTTCTGATGCCGCGAATGCTTGGTTCGCGCTGAGCACCGCATGATCCGGCCACCATACGTAGGACATACGCCTGTGGCATATTGAGTAGCAGCGATCTTCGCTGCGGCTAGCGCACCCTCACTAGGTACACCCAGCGCTACTGAAAACCTGACGCTGGTCGGAGCCTGCATTGCCGGGGTCGGCGCTGCCAGAGCCGGTTGCTGGCTCCCAGTGCAGGTATCGGCGCCGCGAACGCCTGGTCCTCCGCTGGCACAGTATGCCCCGGTATGGGCAAGGCCGCTCTATAGACCGGGGACGCCGTTTGCAGGGCATATGGTTGTGGCATATGCTGCGCGACGTATGCCTGGGGCAGAGCCCGCGTAGCGAAGATCTGCCCTTCAGGCTGGGTCGAGGCCGACGTCATATTGTCGCCAGCCTCTTGAGTGCGACGCCCTTCTTGACGTCGCTCGAGGAACACTCGGGCATCTTGGCCTAAGTGACACCGTTCCAGCTCTGTCCTCAGGTCCGTCGACGGAAGCTTGGTGGAGCTGGAACTCCCCCGTCTGGCCGTCAACCGTTGGCGTGCGCGTCAGCGACACAGCCGGTTGGTCGGAGCGTCATCCCCGCCGAAGTCAATGGTTTGCGACGGCGACGACAAGACGGTCTACCTCGCGAATCCACTGCTGGGTCGCTGCCTGAGGCGCGTCCCCAGCAGGCGGATTGCGCAGTAGCGCCCTTGCTGAGGCTAACGCACCCCCACCGGGTACGCCCGGCGCTACTGAAGGCCTGACGCTGGATGGAGCCTGCATTGCCGGGGTCGGCGCTGCCAGAGCCGGTTGCTGGCTCCCAGCTTGCCTTGTCACACTCCGTCCTGAGTGTGTCATCATGTACTCTCCCCTGTGGTCACGGTTCGCCGTGACCGCGGGGAGGGAGAGTTTGCCGCTGAAGGAAGCTTGGTCATCTTCGTCGGCGGAAACTCGTCGCGCTAGGGGAAAAGCCCCCTTCCTGGCGCGCCAAATGTCGAAGTGTGCGATCGACACTTCCCCCGGGCCTGCACTGGGCAGCCCGCGGAGGTTCTTTTTTCGGAGGGGCTAGTTCCTAGCGGAGAGCTTGCGCAGATGGACGAGTTAGTGAGAGCTTGACACAGAGAGTTTTACGTGGTTCAGGCCGCCGGAGCGTAAAACCCTACGTCCACGGCGAGCTATGGAGCTCGCTGTATTGCTTGCTGCTCAGGGCCGAGGGACCTGAGCTTGGGGGTGAGTTACAGCTTGAGAGTGTATGGCTAGCGTATGAGTTGCAAAATGCGAACCCATGCTATCGACGCCTACCCGAGCCTTTTATAGTCCAAGACTCGGGCGGCTTACAAGGGGTGCCGGGACCCGACAGGTGGTCCCGGGAAGATTGTCTATTATCTGCCATATCCGTAGTTACGTCGGTAGTTGCCTCTGGTCGAAGGCTTCTGAGTCTTCATCTTGCTGCCCTGCCCATGCCGCACGCTAGTCGTAGTGGTTGATGACGGCGCAGGCGGCATGGGATGTCTTGTCGCAGCGTTTATTACCTGGCAGGTTCTGACACCGCGCGCCAGTCTGTGATGCGACTGGGCGCAACGGCACCTGACAGACGCGTGCTCCGCGTTTTCGCATCTTGGGAAGACGCGGGCCTTGAATACCTTGTACGGGCAAGGTGAGGAGCGCCTTTACGCCCGCCGCCTACCTCCTGGGGGCAGGCAGCACCGTTCTTCCGGCCACGTGGCGGATCCGGAGCCCTTCTCTGAGGTGAGAAGGGCCCGGCCTGCGGGGCACGTGACACGACCCCATTGGTCCTGTCGAGCCAGGATCACGCTGAGGGGTGCTGCGTTGCACAGCACCGTATAACACACGTCAAAGGTACAAAGCGGAAGCGGAAGTTTTATTACATAAACAAGTTTATGAACATGTTTACATCAAAATAAGTTTAGTCTACACTCGCGGGCGTAGACTAAGCATCAAGTGCACGTTCAGCCCTCGAACGTGTCCTTGCTAGCACACACGCACACTAACTCTGCGGCGTGCACGACTCCCACTCGACGGGGTTCCCCTCCTGGGGTTCCGTCTCCTCTTCGGGAGTCCCTTCCTCATAGAACCCTGCAAAAGCTTCAAACACAAGCAGTGAGCACGAAGGCTCAGCAAGTCTGACCCGTCTCACCTAAACATGGAACTTCTACATGAGGGTAATGGGTTGCATGAGGTAAAAATCATTTGCAAGGACTCGCCTAATTAGTGGAACCTTACTTTCAAGTTTTAGCAGCAGGTTGTGGAGAACCTTACGCTAAGACACATGAGAGAGCCGCAATCAAAGAAGAAACGTATTTCTCTCATGTACTTTGCCCAAAGTTGAAAAGAACTTTAATTAGCTCTAAGCTACAGCCTATCATTAACAATCAATGTCCAGCTTTCAATCAGCAACATTTTAACATGTAACTAGCCTGTTCTTTCTACGTCACGGTACAGTGAACAAGTGGTACTCACTGACCGCGAGGGACGGCGATTATAATCGATTTACACCTGCAGGGTTACCCGAACAACCCGTCACGTACGCCCGTACTCGATGTTGCCTACAACAACCATCACGGATGCCGTACGCGACTACCTTTCACCCGTTAGCCAAATATTGAACCGGTCCCATCGTCCCGAGCAAGAGGTCCCTGCACGCGCATCTCTGTGCCGCCAGCTGATTTACACCTCGAGCTCTCAACCTACCCTCTGAACGACGGGCAATGCCTCAATACCCAGCTACCCGAGTTACATCAGTTTCCCGGTTCCCATATAGCCGGTAGGTCTTCGGTACTGTTCTAGCTTGTTCAACAGGCCCGCACACGGCTCGGTCCTCAATCGACACAAGCGGAGCTACAGCACACAGGCCCCAACGTCCTGCTGCCCTTACTCTCCGCTCGGTCTCATTTTCTTGCCATGTGTATCATGTGCTATCTCTACCCGAGCAATGTGCCTCTAGCCTATTCTCGCGAGTAGTTCCAACTACTCGACTTGTACCGAATCCTACTCTACCCTAGCAATGCAGTAGCTAACGGGGTTTGCAATCCTAAACCCCAACCCATGGTTTTCTTGGCTATGCAGTGGGGTTTCCAAACAAGACTCTAATGCACAGAATAAAGGAAACAAGTATGTGCTCAAAACAATAAAAATTTATAAAATGGTTAATGCAAACCGGAGCTTGCCTTGCTGCTCTTGGTCGTAGGCTAGCTGTTCCTCCGGAGTAACGAAGTCTAGGACTTCGGGTTCCTCCTCGACCTTAGCGACTACATGATAAGAGCAATGTATGTATTAATTTAAATGCATTTGTATTAACTTTGAAGTTGTGAAGTCTATAACCTTTGCTAGATAGACCTAATGACTGTGAAACTTTTGCTGTGGCTTGGTTACAACCTAAACAGAGACTTGGTCAAGTTTTAGTTGCAGCAAAGCTCATTTGAGCCCTCCACAAATAACTTTGTCCTTGACCTTAATTGGAACTCTTAGGGTGTTCTAGGAATTTTCATGAGACAAACTATGATTTTCTGAAAACTAGATTTTCAGAGGGTTCTAATGGAGTTGGTCTCACTTAATTTGGAAGTCTCTAACTAAAGATATGAGCTAAACAATTTCAGAGAAAATTCTGAAAATGTTTCTGAACATTTTCTATTTTCTCTGGAACAGTTTCACTAATCACACCATTAGGTGGACTAAATGAGCTCAAATAGATCTGAAATTTTTATGGTAGTTCAAGGATAATTTGGTGAACATCTCAGCAAAATTTCAGGATTTTCCTCCAAAGGATTCTCCAGTTAAAATTCCTAACAGTTTAAACTTTAAGGGATTAATTCTGGAGAAATAAGGAATTTCATGAAGTGAAACTTGATTTTCTGGAAATTACTCAGAGAGCTGAATCCAGCAAATTTGGTTCACTCAATTTGGAGCTTCCTAGCCAAAGTTATAAAGATTTGAAGTTTGAACTAAAACTGAAATTCGGGGAAAAGTTTAAACCCTGGCTTGTGGGCCCCGCACACAGTGCGTCGTCTCCCTCCTCGCGCCAACTGCGTGGCGGCGGCGTTCTCCGGCGACCCTCGCCGGAACTGAGTTCCCGGCCACCCCCGGCCCGAAACTTGCCGCCTGCCCCTTTTCCGACCCCCTGGGCTCGATGGTAGGGTCGCCGGCCGCCGGCGATGACCGGAAACCCGTGCGCACCGGTGACAGCAACTGCTAGGGTTCCGGTGAGGCCGGTCCCGCTCTCCCGTGCACCAAATCGACCGGAAATCGGTCGGAGAGCATTAGTAGGGCATGGGAAACACGAACTAGGGCTGGGTGGAAGCTAGAAATACCGGCAACTAGGCTCTCGACGGTGAGCCGAGGTGTTCAGCCATGGCGGCGGGGAAAACAGCCATATCATGGCCGATCCTCGATGGTTTTCTCCAATTCCAGTCCGAGCGTGGGCGCTAGCGTTCATAGAAGCTACTAGGTAACGAGCTTGTCCAACCTTCGTGCATAGAGCACGAATTTCACCCGAAGGTGAGCTCGGTTCTTATGAACTGATCAAGTGTAAATTTGGAGATTCTCGGCCGAGGGTTGATCAATCGCCAAACGGCTTTCGGCTACTCCATCTACATACAATCACGTACCTTTCTTGTGTAGAGAAGAGGACGTGACAACGGCTGCGCCGTGCTGTCCACGGGAGCCCGATCGGCGGCGATGTTCGGCTCGCCGGAGAAATGGCTCGTACAGCTCGAGGAAGCTTGCTCACTGGCCAACACGGAGTGTGGGAGGTTGCTCTCGATCCCTTGGTGCCGTGTTGCTGTGGAGGACGCTGTGCTCGCGAGTGATCGGCTTGATCAAGCGGGAGCTCGAGCGGCGGTGATGGCAGTGGAAAAACGGCCGAGTATGCCGGCAGTTTGGGGAGTGAGTGATCGGAGCACGCCGGGGAGGGAATAAATAGCCCGGCGGCTGGTCTCCGGCTTGGGGCGCGCAGCAGGAGCTGGCGCCGGCTGCCCCCCTTCGGTGGCGCGCGCACACAGCAGCCGGGAACCGACTGAACTGTGTTTCATTCGGTTTGTATTGAGGCAGAGGCTGACATGTGGGTCCCACCCCTCCTTTTAACCTCTGAAATTTACTCCTAACAGCTGTGGTAAACAGTGAACCCTATACTACCCTTGGCAATTCAAATTATTCACCCATAAGCCATTTGAATTGATCAAAGTTCAAATGAGGTTTGGTTTGAATGAATTTCAGCACAAGTTCAGTTTGAAATTCAAATAAAGTTTGAATTTCTCCCCCTTAGCTCATGTCAAGATCAACTCCAAATGGAGTGAAATTTGGTGTGGGAGCTCACAAAAATGTGCTGAGTGAGAATATGCCTTCCACTTTTAAATCCAGTGGGTGAAAACAGTTTGAATTTGAATATGGTTTCAAACTGCCCTCCTCCTATCTATACCCAAAATGACCTCAAAAAGGTTTTGAATTTGGGTGAAACTTGGCATGGACATCCTTAGCAAAGTGTAGGAGTTTTCATATGCCCAGCCCATCTATATCACATGTGGGAAATACCACTTTTGCAATGTGTGAGTTTGTTCTCTAATGAGCATGTTGATAATTGTTACTTGCTCTTCATTTGTGTTCATCATTCTTGCTCAACTGAGGTGTGTGGTGTGGTGATGAACACTGCAAATGGGTGTCAAAAACTGAGACCCTTACAGCACGTGGAGCCTCCGGACCTCTCCCCGCGGAGGGGGAGGTCCGGCCTCTGTATGCCACGTGGCGGGCCCGGAGCTCTCCTCTGTGGAGAGGGAGGTCCGGCTCTGCTGGACGCGTGGCGTCTTCGGACCTCTCTCCCGCGGAGGGGGAGGTCCGGCTTCTGTATGCCACGTGGCGGGCCCGGAGCTCTCCTCTGAGGAGAGGGAGGTCCGGCCCCGCCGGACGCGTGGCGCCTTCGGAGCTCTCCCTGCGGAGAAGGGCGAGTACCTTAGGCATTTTACCCTGTGCGCAGGGGTACCCCATATCTCAGGTACCGACAGGGTGGGTCGTGGCCTCCATGTTTAGCCTGCCTTCCTCCTATGGAAGGTTGTACGAAAAGAAGCCTGCCCTACTTTGCTCTTTCCTTGTACTCATTTAAATTGTGAATTGAGTTCTTTTTTATCGCCCTTACAGTACACGGTTGCCATGTGCTCGGCTCCCCCTCTCTACAAGTCCCCAAGCATCAAGCATATGGTTGGGGCTGTAAGTGAAATAAGACTGAGATAAGGGAGGGGAGCCCCCAAGGAGAATTACGTTTCCTCTACCTGTGTGCAGGAGTTCCAGCTTGCGGCAACAGGGACTGCGTGAAGTAGGGGGAAAGGAGCTACCAACTACCTCGACCCAGGGCTAGAGGGGGCGGGACCCGGGGGCCCCACGTGTCCAGCAGGCCCGGAACTCTCTCCTCCCTTGAGAAGGGCTCCGGGCTCGCCACGTCGCAGGCGGAAACCGGACCAGCCCCCGCGGTGGGAGAGCTCCGAAAGCCCTGCGTGTTCAACATGGCCGGGGCCCCCGTCTCCGCAGTAAAAGCAGTCATCAAGTGAGCGCACGCTCTCACGACCCCGCGGCCGTTCGTGCTCCGGCAGCGGCTAATTCGGGACTTAGAGAAAGTGCGCGGATCGGAAGAGACGGAGGTCCCACCTCGGGCTCGTTATCTCCCCCGAGATGGGCCCAGTGGCCACTGTCGGTACCTGAGATATGGGGTACCCCCGCGCACAGGGTAAAATGCCTAAGGTACTCGCCCTTCTCCGCAGGGAGAGCTCCGAAGGCGCCATACGTCCGGCGGGACCGGGCCTCCCACTCCTCCGAGGAGAGCTCCGGGCCCGCCACGTGGCATACTGAAGCCGGACCTCCCCCTCCGTGGGAGAGAGGTCCGAAGACGCCACGCGTCCAGCGGGGCCGGACCTCCCTCTCCGCAGAGGAGAGCTCCGGGCCCGCCGCGTGGCATACAGAAGCCGGACCTCCCCCTCCGTGGGAGAGAGGTCCGAAGGCGCCACGCATCCAGAGGGGCCGGACCTCCCTCTCCGCAGAGGAGAGCTCCGGGCCCGCCACGTGGCATACAGAAGCCGGACCTCCCCCTCCACGAGAGAGAGGTCCGAAGGCGCCGCGTGTCCAGCGGGGCCAGACCTCCCTCTCCTCAGAGGAGAGCTCCGGATCCGCCATGTGGCCAACAGAAGCCGAGCCTCCCCCTCCGCGGGGAGAGGTCCGGGGGCTCCACGTGCCCCATGGAGCTGACCCTCCTCTCCTCTGAGAAGGGCCCCGGGCCCGCCACAAGACAGCAGAACGGCGCTGCCTGCCCTGAGCGGTAGGCAGCGGGCGTAAAGACACCCCATACCTTGCCTGTACAAGGTATTCAAGGCCCGCGTCTTCCCGAGACGCGGAGACGCGTGCTCCCCGGCGTGCGCGTCAGCGACACAGCCAGTTGACCGGAGTGTCGTCCCCTCTGAAGTCGAGGGTTTGCGGCGGCGACGACGAGACGGTCTACCTCGCGAATCCACTGCTGGGTTGCTGCCTGAGGCGCGTCCCCAGCAGGCGGATTGTGCAGTAGCGCCCTTGCTGCTGCTAGCGCACCCCCACCGGGTACGCCCGGCGCTACTGAAGGTCTGATGCTGGTTGGAGCCTGCATTGCCGGGGTCAGCGCTGCCAGAGCCGGTTGCTGGCTCCCAGCTTGCCCTGACACACTCCGTCCTGAGTGTGTCATCATGTACTCTTCCCTGGTCACGGTTTGCCGCAGACGCAGGGGGGGAGAGTTTGCCGCTGAAGGAAGCTTGGTCATCTTCGTCAGCGGAAACTCGTCGCGCTAGGAGAAAAGCCCCCTACCTGGCGCGCCAAATGTCGAAGTGTGCGATCGACACTTCCCCCGGGCCTGCACTGGGCAGCCCGCGGAGGTTCTTTTTTTGGAGGGGCTAGTTCCTAGCGGAGAGCTTGCGCAGATGGACGAGTTAGTGAGAGCTTGACACGGTGAGTTTAACGTGGTTCAGGCCGCCGGAGCGTAAAACCCTACGTCCACGGCGAGCTATGGAGCTCGCTGTATTGCTTGCTGCTCAGGGCCGGGGGCCTGAGCTTGGAGGTGTGTTACAGCTTGAGGGCGTATGGCTAGCGTATGAGTTGCAAAATGCGAACCAACAGGGTTCGTACCCTTGCTAACGTTGCCTACCCGAGCCTTTTATATTCCAAGACTCGGGTGGCTTACAAGGGGGGCCCGGGACACGACAGGTGGTCCCGGGGAGATTGTCTATTATCTACCGTATCTGCAGTTATGCCGGTAGTTGTCTCTGGCGAAGGCTTCTGAGTCTTTGTCTTGCAGCCCTGCCCATGCCGCATGCTAGTCGTAGTGGTTGATGACGGCGGGGGCGGCATGGGATGTCTTGTCGCTATGTTTATTGGCTGGCAGGCCCTGACACCGCGCGCCAGTCTGTGATGCGACTGGGCGCAACGGCACCTGACAGAGGTGTGCTCCGCGTCTCCGCGTCTTGGGAAGGCGCGGGCCTTGAATACCTTGTACGGGCAAGGTATGGGGCGTCTTTACGCCCGCTGCCTACCGCTCGGGGGCAGGCAGCGCTGTTCTGCTGGACACGTGGCGGGCCCGAAGCTCTCCTCTGAGGAGGGGGAGGTCCGGCCCCGCAGGACACGTGGAGCCTTCGGACCTCTCCCCCGCGGAGGGCGGAGGTCCGGCTTCTGTCGGCCACGTGGCGGGTCCGGAGCTCTCCTCTAAGGAGGGGGAGGTCCGGCCCCGTGGGACATGTGGCACCTTCGGAGCTCTCCCGACGGAGGGTGGGGGGTCTGGCTGCTGTAGGCCACGTGGCGAGCCCGGAGCTCTCCTCTGAGGGGAGGGAGGTCCGGCCCCACTGGACACGTGGCGCCTTCGGAGCTTTCCCTGCGGAGAAGGGCGAGACCCTTAGGCATTTTCCCCTGTGCGCGGGGGTACCCCATATCGCGGGTACCGACACACGTCATAAGAACATAATATATTACATGGGAAAAACAACTGAAACTGTACAAACAGGTACAAACTTCAGTTACAACTATTGTTTAAATTACACAGCGGAAGTCTACACTATACAACTCACGCCCGCCTATTTAGCAAAAGTTGGTTGCCCAGCCCTAGGGCAACCCACACTAGCTGCACTTCTCAGCTCAGCGCGGCGTGTACGGCTCCCACTCAGCCGTGGTCCCCGACGGAGGGTAACCCTCGCCGGTGGACTCGTACTCCGAGTCCGTGGGTGGCTCCTCACCTGAAAAACACTTAAGCAGCAACCATGAGCACGAAGGCTCAGCAAGGCTTAACCGACTCATCTAAGCATGAAACTCTACATGAGGTATACCAAGACATAGGTTAGTAACATTTCAGCAAAACGACACGCCTACAAGTTCATCCTTAGTTCATCTTTTAGCAACAAGTTAACAGTTCATGAAATCTGAAATTTAGTAAGCAGTATTTGGTGGCACACATGTAGCAATACAATTATATCAATCAGCAGCATTGAATCAACATATTTCATCCATTTGTCTATGTTACGACGCAGTGAACAAGCGGTACTCGTCACCGCGAGGGACGGCGAATCGACTCGATATACACCTGCAGGGAAACCCAAAGAGCACGTCACGTACGCCCATCCGTGGAGCTGCACAGCACGCTCACTCGATGTCGTACGGGACAACCTTTCACCCAACAGCCCAAACGTCGAACCGGTCACAACGAAACGAGCAGGAGGTTCCCCACACGGAGCATCTCTCTATGCCCGTTGGCAGATTTCCACCTTGCTGCCCTCAGCCTACACCTATAAATCGGTGCGTTATGCCTCGACGCCCAGAGGTTTAGGCTACATCGGTTTATCGGGGCCCATATATCCGATATGCCTTTGGTACGTTCAATACTTGTTCAGCAGGGCCGCACACGGATCGGTCCTCAATCGACACGGACAGGGCTGCGCACACAAGACTTCCTCTTGCTGCGCCCTAGCCCCTGCCTAGTCTCATTTTCATTACTATAGTGATGTCACATCACTCAACCGAACCCGTGTGTCCCAAGCCTATCTCGCGAGTAGATTCCAACTACTCGACTTGTACCGAAGTCCTATGACTCATTAAGCATAGCCTGTCTACTCGAGGTCCTTGACACTACCCTCACTCTTTTAGGAACCTTTGGTTATGCAAGTGGGGTTTCATTCATCCTAAACCTAATGCACATACATACTTCATCTGACACATGTAAACAAAGTAAGACTTATAAAAGGGTTAATGCAAACCGGGGCTTGCCTTGTTGCTGCTGGTCAGGGGTTAGTTCTTCGTCCGGAAGAAGGAAGTCCAGCACTTCCGGAGTCTCTTCTTCAATGGCTACACGTTGAATATAATACTACATGTAAATTCTAATGCAATGTGTAAACTTGAATACTTATTTACTAATAACTCTAGCTAGCCCTCCCCTTTGGATTCTGAAATTTTTATGGTGGATTGGTAGGGTCCTAACCAGAGTTGTGACCAAGTTTTATTTGAAACAACGTTCAATTGAACCTTGTACAAATAAAAGCCTCTTTGGTCAATAATTGAGCCTCTAAGTAATTCCAGGGTTTTTCATGGCTCCCACCATTACTTTCTGGAAACTAGAATTTAGGATGGTTCTAATGGAGTTGGTTTCATGTCATTTGAAGAATTCTACAGAAAGTTATGTCCTAATTAAGATTGGAGAAAATCTGAAAAATGTTTCTGTACATTTTTCTATTGTCCCTGGGCAGTTCCTTTAATCACCCAATTAGGGTAACTAATGAACCTGGATAAGTCTGAAAATTTTACTGGGATTCAGGGATTTTCCAATGAACCTTTCAGCCAAATTTCAGAATTTTTCATAAAGTAGTTCCCCAGATAAAATTCCCAACAATTTAAATTTTAGGGATTTAATTCTGGAAAACTATTCACTTTCATGAGCTGAATTTGGTATTGCTGGAAAGTGCTCAGAGAGCTGAATCCAACCAAATTTGGTTCACCCGATTTGGAGCTCTCTAACCAAAGTTATGAGGATTTGAAGTTGGGAAGAACTCTGAAAATCGGGGGAAAAGTTTAAACTCTCGGGGCTCGCGGGGACACGTGTCGAGCGCGGAGGTGTCCGGCACACCGAGGATACCACACGTGTCGAGTGCGGAGGTGTCCGGCACACCGGAGCTCACAGGGTATTTGCGCGCCAGCACAGCCAATCCCTGGCCACACCCGATCCCGATTTAAATCCTCCAGCCGCTGATACGTAGGTCAGCCGGCTTCGTCTTCTTCCCGCCGTTCTCTCGCGCCCGCGCCGCTGACCTCGCCGGAGCAGACTCGGGGCTCGCCGGCTCGCCGCTGGCGGACCTCCCATGGTCTGAAACTCGCCGCCAGGGGGTTGTCGACGTCGAGGAACACGTCGGGGGTGACAGGTCAGGCTGGGGGTGACCGGAAATAGCTCGGCGACGTGCCGCTGCCTCGGTTGAGGTTCGACACCGTCGACCGTGGTTTCTAAACCCGCCAACACCTCGAACAAACGGCCCTATAGCATCAGTGTACCTCTAGGAAGCTCGACAAGGTGTCAAAAGGCTTCAGGGATGGCGGCAAGTCGGTCGGCACCGTGTGACCGATCGTGCCTGTCATGACCGCCCTCGATCGAGCTCGAAATTCGTCACTCCTAGACAGTTTCACGCTACGGATGCAGAAAAGAACTTGATCGCCGGCTAGTCCAGCGTCTATGTGCAAGATTTGATGACCTCCGAAAGATCATAGAGCGAGAATTTAAATACACCGTACCGGAAGCTTGGGTTACGGTCGCCGGAGCAACAACTAGAAATTCTCTGCGGATTATTCACGGTTGGCTTCCAAACTTGGAGGAGAGCAGCACGGTGGTCGTGCGCTCCTGTTGCCTCTCTCGCTGGGCCGTGAAAACGCCTGTGGAACGCTGCCCACGGGCGCCTGGCTCTCGGCTGAGGTTGAGTCGCCGCTGTGGCGATCGCTCTCGGGCAAAGGAGGTCGGAGCTCGAGGTTTCTGGCGTTGGAGAGGTGGAGTGCGAGCTCAGGTGGCTGTCTAGCAGCTCAGGGACGAAGGAGGAGATGATTTTGCTGGTTGTCCCGATTGAGCAGAGGGCTGTGGCGAGAAACAGTGCCGCTGCTTGGGTTTGCCCGCGAGAAGATAAAGCCGGCCGACTCCAGCTCGGCTGAGGCGGTGCTGGTCGCGTGGGGGCGCGAGCCAGCCGCCCTGGGCGCCAGCGCGCGGAGAGGGAAGCAGCTGGTGGCGCCGGTAGCTGCTCGGTGGCATAGCCGACAGCTGCTCGGCGGAATTTCCCACCGAGACTCTGACTTTGGGTGCAAGTTTCTCCTTCTCCCCTCTATGACACGTGGGTCCCACCTGGGGTTTTAACCTCTGGAATTTACTCCTAATCACTGTTGTAAACAGTGAGCCCCATAATACCCCTGGTGATTCAAATTATTCACCCCTGAGCCATTTGAATTGAATAGAATTCAGATTGGGTTCAGCTTGGGTGAATTTCAGCACAAGTTTAGTTTTGAATTCAAATAAAGTTTGAATTCGTCCCACTTAGCTCATGCCAAGATCAACTCCAAATGGAGTGAAAATTGGTGTGTGAGCTCACAAAAATGTGCTGAATAAGAATATGAAGCTAACTTTTGAATTTGGGTGATGAAAGTTGCTGCAATTTGAATTTACATTCAAATTGGCCTCTTTTTCAAATAACCCAAAAAGTGCCTCAAAAAGTGTTGGATTTCTATGAAACTTGGACTGAACCTCCCCAAGACTTTTTAAGTTCTAGGGGTGAGCTCAACCTCTCATGTCCTATGTCCAAATCCCACTTTGTGAAAAGGAAGACTTCCCCCCCCCCCTAATCACTCTTTTGATGAAGGTTACTTGCTCTTCACAATATTTCCTAAGATATCCACAACGAAAACTGTGGTGTTGTGAGGTGAAGAAAAGTTTTTGCAAGTCCCTTTTCTTGGGCTTTTACAATGTGCAACCCCTCGACGAGGACGACGTCCCCTTGAGGCTCGTCCGAATCAGTGCCGATGCCACCCAGACCACCAGGGTAGCCGGGGGCCTGGATAGCAAGTAGGAAGGCGCGCTCGTTACCTCCCTCCGGCACAATGTCGATGTGTTTGCATGGCAGCCATCGCAGATGCTAGAGATCCCTAGGGAGGTGATCGGGCACTACCTAAAGGTCTTCCCGACACCCGGCCAGTCCGACAGAAGCCCCTCAACAGTCCACCGAGCATTAAAGCCTCATCCGCGAAGAAATCTAGAAGCTGCTGGACGCTGGCTTCATACGGAAAGTCCGCCACCCCCGGTGCTTGGCAAACCCTGTTGTTGTCCCAAAGGCCGGCGGGAAGCTCCGGATATGCATCGACTACACCAGTCTCAATAAGGCATGTCCCAAAGATCTATTTCCTCTCCCTATAATAGATCAAATAGTAGACTCGACGTCAGGCTGCGATATGCTGTGCTTCCTAGATGCTTACTCGGGTTTCCACCAGATCCCTATGTCTAGAGAAGATGAAGAGCACACCTTCTTCATCACAGTAGTCGGTCTGTACTGTTATGCCTCTATGCCTTATGGCCTAAGGGACGCTCTCCCTACCTTCGTACGTGCAATGCACAAGACCTTCGGAGAGATAATGAGAGACTCAGTTGAGGTGTTTGTCGATGACATTTGTCGAAGTGTTCGGTCGACACTTCCCCCGGGCCTGCACTGGGCAGCACGCGGAGGTTCTTTTTTCGGAGGGGCTAGTTCCTAGCGGAGAGCTTGCACAGATGGACGAGTTAGTGAGAGCTTGACACGGCGAGTTTTTACGTGGTTCAGGCCGCCGGAGCGTAAAACCCTACGTCCACGGCGAGCTATGGAGCTCGCTGTATTGCTTGCTGCTCAGGGCCGGGGGCCTGAGCTTGGGGGTGAGTTACAGCTTGAGAGTGTATGGCTAGCGTATGAGTTGCAAAATGTGAACCCTTGCTATCAACGCCTACCCGAGCCTTTTATAGTCCAAGACTCGGGTGGCTTACAAGGGGAGCCGGGACCCGACAGGTGGTCCCGGGAAGATTGTCTATTATCTACCGTATCTGTAGTTACGCCGGTAGTTGCCTCTGGTCGGAGGCTTCTGAGTCTCCATCTTGCCGCCCTGCCCATGCCGCATGCTAGTCGTAGTGGTTGATGACGGCGTAGGCGGCATGGGATGTCTTGTCGCGGCGTTTATTAGCTGGCAGGTTCTGACACCGCGCGCCAGTCTGTGATGCGACTGGGCGCAACGGCACCTGACAGACGCGTGCTCCGTGTTTCCGCGTCTTGGGAAGACGCGGGCCTTGAATACCTTGTACGGGCAAGGTGTGGGGCGCCTTTACGCCCGCTGCCTACCGCTCGGGGGCAGGCAGCACCGTTCTTCTGGCCACGTGGCGGGTCCGGAGCCCTTCTCTGAGGCGAGAAGGGTCCGGCCTGCAGGGCACGTGGAGCCTCCGGACCTCTCCCCGCGGAGGGGGAGGTCCAGCTTCTGTATGCCACATGGCGGGCCCGGTGCTCTCCTCTGCGGAGAGGGAGGTCCGGCCCCGCTGGACGCGTGGCGCCTTCGGACCTCTGTCCCACGGAGGGGGAGGTCCGGCTTCTGTATGCCACGTGGCGGGCCTGGAGCTCTCCTCTGAGGAGAGGGAGGTCCGGCCCCGCCGGACGCGTGGCGCCTTCGGAGCTCTCCCTGCGGAGAAGGGCGAGTACCTTAGGCATTTTACCCTGTGCGCGGGGGTACCCCATATCTCAGGTACCGACAGTGGCCCCCGGGCCCATCTCGGGGGAGATAGCGAGCCCGAGGTGGGACCTCCATCTCTTCCGATCCGCGCACTTTCTCTAAGTCCCGAATTTGACCGCTGCCGGAGCACGAACGGCCACGGGATCGTGAGAGCGTGCGCTCACTTGATGATTGCTTTTACTGCAGAGACGGGAGCCCCGGCCATGTTGGACACGCAGGGCTTTCGGAGCTCTCCCACCGCGGGGGGAGGTCCGGTTTCCGCCTGCCACGTGGCGAGCCCGGAGCCCTCCTCAAGGGAGGAGAGAGTTCCGGGCCTGCTGGACACGTGGGGCCCCCGGGTCCCGCCCCCTCTAGTCCTGGGTCAAAGTAGTCGGTAGCTCCTTTCCCCCTACTTCATGCAGTCCCCGTTGCCGCAACCTGGAAGTCCAGCACACAGGTAGAGGAAACGTAATTCTCCTTGGGGGCTCCCCCTCCCTTATCTCATAGTCTTATTTGACTTACAGCCCCAACCATATGCTTGGTGCTTGGGGACTTGTAGAGAGGGGGAGCTGAGAACATGGCAACCATGTACTGCAATGGTGATAAAAAAACTCAATTCACAATTTAAATGAGTACAAGGAAAGAGCAAAGTAGGGCAGACTTCTTTTCGTACAACCTTCCATAGGAGGAAGGCGGGCTAAACATGGAGGCCACGACCCACCCCATTAAGAGGGGAAGCAAGACTCTACGCGCTTGGAGTCGGAACCAGGCAAAGCTGAACGTAGTCCTGGACCGTCCCCTGGGGTTTAGCTGCTCCGAGCGCTGCTCCTAGACTCTATGGGGTTCATTACGAAAAGAAAGTACTGTCCTATTTTTGCTCTTAGGGGTAGAACTTACGGAGGTGTTCTATGTTCCAAGGGTTCGGGAGCAGGTCCCCATCCTCGGTGGAAAGGCGCACACACCCGGGGTGGCATACTTTCGCGACTCGGAAGGGGCCTTCCCAACTAGGGGA
This sequence comes from Neostapfia colusana, assembly GCA_030760725.1. NCBI lineage: Eukaryota > Viridiplantae > Streptophyta > Magnoliopsida > Poales > Poaceae > Neostapfia > Neostapfia colusana. Next base: position 75,127,923 of record JASWHV010000004.1, read on the forward strand.
GAGTTTGTGGGCCCCTTCGCGAGAAAGTATGCGCCGCAACACCAGGTCACCTTCCTGCAGCTCCCAGGCACGCACAGACCTCTGGTGGTAGCGCCGAAGCGCCTGTCTGTACCGCGCGTTACGGAGTGCCGCATATAATCGGACCTCGTCGACGAGGTCGATTTCTCCACGACGGAGGTTGTCCTGCGTGGCTTCGTCGTAAGCCCGGACACGGTGAGACTTCATGGTGATTTCTGGGGGAATCTCCGCATTGGCCCTCTCAACTTGCCCATTGCTCCTCGGGTGGGCTACAGAGGCATAGCATACCTGAATGCCAAGGTCCTCGCAGTAGTCTTGGAATGCTGCGCTGGTGAACTGGGTCCCATTGTCGGTGATGATCCTGTTTGGGACCCCGAACCGGCAGACAATAGACCTGATGAATTTTACTGCGGATTGCTTATTGATGGTGACAACTGGTGTAGCTTCCAGCCACTTGGTGAACTTGTCAATAGCGACATAGAGGTACCGGAACCCCCCGACGGTTCTGAGAAATGATCCCAGGATGTCCAGCCCCCACACGGCAAACGGCCACGAGGGCGGGATCATCTGTACCGCCTGAGCCGGTGTATGGATCTGCTTGGCGTGGAACTGGCACGCCTTGCAGCTCTCGACCAGCTTGACAGCATCCTGGAGTGCTGTTGGCCAGTAGAAGCCATGCCGGAAGGCTTTACCGACAAGCGTGCGTGAGGAAGAATGACTTCCACATTCGCCTCCATGGATCTCAGCGAGCAAGTCGCAGCCTTCCCCCTGGGTTATACACCGCAATAGGATGTGGTTGGCGCCACGCCGGTAGAGATCCCCCTCTACCAGCGCGTACCTCTTAGCCATACGCACAATCCGTTCAGCGGTTGCATGTTCATCAGGGAGGATATTGTCCTTCAAGTAGTCCCGGATCTCCGTGATCCATGCATCGGGTCTGACTTGAGCTTCTGGATCTTGAGCGCTGGGTTGCACGGAGTCCCCAGTGACGCTTACGATCCTTGGCGGCGCCCACGGCTGTAGGGCCGCCGGGACCGCCAGCTTCGAGGTGCTGGTCAAGCCCCCTTCGCCCGGCTCGGCGGGCCGGGCTGTGGGCCGCAGCAACGTCCTCTCGAAGACTCCTTCGGGCGCAGGGGCTCCGGTGGAAGCCTTCGTTGAAAGGTTGTCGGCTGCGGCATTACCGGCGCGCGGTACGTGGTGCAGGTCCAAGGCGAGGAATTCTTTCTCCAACATCTGCACGTGAAGCAGATACGCAGCTAGCTGGGGGTCATTGCAGGAGCATTCGCCCTTGACTTGCTTGATGACCAGCTGGGAGTCGCCCTGTGCCAACAACTGGCGAGCGCCTAAAGACAGGGCTGTCTGCAGGCCAAAGATGAGTGCTTCATACTCCGCCATGTTGTTGGTTGCCTTGAAATTGAGACGCACCATATACCCAAACTGTTCCCCCGATGGCATGAGGAGCAGTACGCCGGCACCGGCCCCCTGCTTTCGCGAGGAGCCGTCGAAGAAGAGTGTCCAGTGGGGTTCGGTGAAGACCGGAGCTTGGTGCTCCGGTTCTCCGCCCCCATGGCCCCCTGGGTCAGTCTCTGTTGGTGTCCACTCCGCCACAAAGTCAGCCAGTGCTTGGCTCTTGACTGCATGGCGTGGGAGGAAGTCCAGCTCAAACTCCGCCAGCTCCGCCGCCCATTTAGCAACGTTGCCAGTCGCATGGGGGCTGTGAAGAATTGTCTTCAGCGGATACGAGGTGACTACCGAGACCCGGTGGGCCTGGAAGTAATGGCGGAGCTTTCTGGAGGCCACGAGCACCGCATACAGCAGCTTGTGGACTTCCAGGTACCTTGTCTTGGCATCATGAAGTACTTCGCTGATGTAGTAGACAGGCCTCTGGATGGTTCGAACCCTCTTTCTCAGGCCAGGGAGGTCCTTGTCCATTGGCCCTGGCCCGCTGGAGGTGGGTGGACCCACGGGGGCCTCCGGGAGCTGGGACCTGGAGGCCCTTAAGCTATCTTGATTGTCCGGGAGCTCCGGGGGGTCTTGGGGGACCTCTGGGAGGTCCCATTTGGCCTCCGGGGGGTCCCGCAGGGCCCCCGGGGGTTTATCTTGGAGGTCCGGGAGACCGCCCTGGACCTCCGGGAGGCCGACCTGGGCCTCCGGGAGGTTGCCTTGGATGTCCGGGAGACCGTCTTGGTCCTGCGGGGCCTCCTGGCGTCTGTCTTCTGCTACCGGAGCAGGTTGTGAAGATGAGGGGTCCGGCCGCTCTGCGACGAGGACCATACTCACTACTTCAGTTGTCGCCGCGATGTAGAGAAACAGGTGCTCTCCGGGCTCAGGGGCTACCATGATAGGTAGGGTCGTCAGGAGTCGCTTCAACTCCTGGAAAGCCTCTTCTGCTTCGTCAGTCCAGGCAAAAGGGCCTGACTTGCGCAGGAGCTTAAAGAAAGGGAGTGCCCGCTCTGCTAGCCTCGGTATAAACCGAATCAGCGCGGCTAGACATCCCGTGAGTTTCTGGACATCCTTGACGCGGGCAGGGGGCCGCATCAAGTCGATGGCCTTGATCTTCTCTGGGTTGGCCTCAATCCCTCGGTGCGAGACCAGGAACCCTAAGAGCTTCCCAGAGGACACGCCGAACACACATTTATCTGGGTTCAGCTTGGTACGCGTAGAGCGCAACTTGTCAAAGACTAAAGCTAGGTTATCTAGCAGGGATGGACCCTGCTTGACCTTGACAACTATGTCATCGACATACACCTCAACCAGGTCTCTTATTAACTCCCCAAAGGTTTTGTGCATTGCCCGCTCAAAGGTGGGGAGTGCATTCTTTAGGCCGTAAGGCATAGACACATAGCAATAAAGGCCGTCTACTGTGATGAAGGAGGTGTGCTCCTCGTCCTCCCTAGACATGGGGATCTGATGGAAACCCGAGTAGGCGTCTAGGAAGCACAGCATATCACAGCCTGACGTTGAGTCTACTATTTGATCTATTCTAGGGAGAGGGAATGGATCTTTAGGACATGCCTTATTGAGACTGGTGTAGTCAATGCACATCCAGAGCTTCCTGCCAGCCTTCGGGACAACGACGGGGTTCGCCAACCATCGGGGGTGGTGGACCTCCCGTATAAAACCAGCGTCCAGCAGCTTCTTGACTTCTTCACGGATGAAGTTTTGCCGCTCGATGGACTGCTTGCGGGGCTTCTGTTGAACCGGCCGGGAGTCGGGGAAGACTTTCAAGTGGTGCTCGATCACCTTCCTGGGGATCCCCGGCATCTGTGATGGCTGCCATGCAAACACGTCAACGTTGTGCCGGAGGAAGGTGACGAGCGCGCCTTCCTATTTACTATCTAGGCCCCCGGCTACCCGGGTGGTCTGGGTAGCTTCGGCGCCGACTTGGACGACCTTCAAGGGAACACCGCCCTCGTCGAGAGGTTGCACCCGGGGTGCTGTGGTGGAAGCACGGTGACGTGCGCTCGGGCGGAGCTGGTCCGGCTCCGTATTGCCGGGGGCTGATGCCCCATCTGTTGCGAGTGCTTGGAGCTTCTCCAGGGCCGACACTGCAGCAGTGCGGTCCCCACAAATCCTGAGAACACCTGTCGGTGTTGGCATCTTCAGGACAAGGTAGCCGTAATGGGCTACAGCCATGAACCGGTACAGGGCTGGCCTGCCGATTATGGCGTTGAAGGGGAGGTCTATCTCCGCTACGTCGAACAGAATGTACTCTATTCGATAGCTGTCCGGAGCCCCGAAGGTCACCGGGAGACTAATGTTGCCGTAGGGGATAACCTGTCCCGGCCCTACCCCTGAGAACGGGCTCGACGGGGTGAGCTTGGCCATCGGGATCTGCAGCTTCTGGAAAGCTGCACGGCTGATGAGGTTCAGCCCAGCCCCTCCATCCACCAAAACGTGGTACATTCTCACGTTGGCGATGGTAGGGGCCACCAGGAGCGGTAGTTGGCCGGCCCCAGCCATGTTCCTGGGGCAGTCGGTGGCATCAAAGCTGATGGGGGTCCCCATCCACTTTAGGTGCGGTGCAGCACTTGGGAGTGGCGCCACCGACGCTACCGCTCGGCGCAGAGTCTTGACTGCGCTTCGGGACGAGGGGTCGGCGGACCTGCCGTATATGACGTAGAGCTTCTTCCGACGCTCATCGTCGCTGGAGCCGGAATCCTCATGATTGCGTGCCGCCTTCACGACACGCTGAGGCTCCTGGATCTCCTCTGGGTGGTCGATGTTGTCTGGAACATCCACCCCCTGCTCATCTTCCTTTGGACGGAAGGGCAGGGCATCAGCCCGCTGCCGCTTCTCCTTGCGGAAGCACTCTGCGAGCCTTCGGATCTCCCGGCACTCGGCAGCAGTGTGGCGACAGCTGCCGTGCACGGGGAACATATTGTCTTCATCACCTTCTGGGATTGGTGATCTTCGCTGCTTCTTGTCGGGGCGCGGCCCCCGAGCCCCACCGAGCGTCGCTGCAGTGACGACTGGGGCTGCGGTCGGTGACTCTATCTTGCTTCTGCCTCGGTTCTTGGCCTTCCTGCTGCCTCCACAGGGAGTAGGACTAGATCCGGGCAGTCCCTCTGACTCGGAGGATGGCAGCGAGTGCCAGTTCTGTCCTTCGGCTGCTCTGGCGCATTTGTCTGCCAAACTGAAGAGCTCTGAGACGTCGCGGACCTCCCTGGTTGCGAGCTTCTCGAGCATCTTCCTGTCCCGGACGCCTTGCCGGAACGCCACCACCACAGAAGCATTTTGAATGTGTGGGATGGTGTTCCGCACCTGGGAGAACCGCTGGATGAAAGAGCGCAGCGACTCCCCAGGTTGCTGCTGGACGGCGTGGAGGTCGAGCTCCGTGCCAGGCCGGGTGTAGGAGCTGCCGAAGTTGGCTACGAATTGTCGGCAAAGCTCTCCCAGGAGGTGACGGAACCCTGGGGAAGGTTCATGAGCCAAGACCGGGCTGGACCGGTCAAGGCGACAGGGAAGTAATTGGCCATGACGGCTTCATTCCCTCCTGCGGCAAGTACGGCGGTGGAGTAGATCTGGAGGAACTCCGCCGGGTTGACGCTGCTGTCGTACTTCTCGGGCAGGTGTGGCCGAAACTTGCGCGGCCACTTCGCGAAGCGAAGATGGGGCGCGAGGGCTGCACACTCTGCTTCTGTCACCGCAGGTTCTGGTGCCGCGAACGCTGGGTTCGCACTGGGCACAGTGTACCCCGGTACGGGCAAGGCTGCACCATAGGCCGGGGGCGCCATCTGCAGTACATATGACTGTGGCATATTCTGCACGGCGCAGGCCTGGGGCAGACATGGCGAAGGTCTGCTCTTCAGGCTGGGTCGAGGCCGACGTCATGCTGTCGTCAGCCTCTTGGTAGCGACGCCTTTCTCGGCGTTGCTCGAGGTATACCCGGGCATCTTGACCCGAGCGACACCGCTCCAGCTCTGTCCTCAGATCCATCGATTGAGGGCTGACAGAACTGGAGTCTGCCGTCTGTTCGTCAACCATCGGCGTGCGTATCAGCGACATGGCCGGTTGGTCAGAGTGTCGTCTCCGCCGGAGTCGTGGGCTTGCGGCAGCGACGACAAGACGGTCTACCTCGAGAATCCACCGCTGGGTCGCTGCCTGAGGCGCGTCCCCAGCGGGCGGATTGTGCAGTAGCGCTCTTGCTGCAGCTAGCGCACCCCCTCCGGGTACGCCCGGCGCTACTGAAGATCTCACGCTGGTTGGAGCCTGCATTGCCGGGGTCGGCGCTGCCAGAGTCGGTTGCTGGCTCCCAGCTTGTACTGACACACTCCGTCCCGAGTGTGTTGACTTGTACTCCCCCCTGGTCGCGGTTCGCCGCGGAGGCGGGGGAGGTGAGCTTGCCGCCGAAGGGAGCTTGGTCATCTTCGTCGGCGGAAACTCGTCGCGCTAGGGGAAAAGCCCCCTACCTGGCGCGCCAAATGTCGAAGTGTTCGGTCGACACTTCCCCCGGGCCTGCACTGGGCAGCCCGCGGAGGTTCTTTTTTCGGAGGGGCTAGTTCCTAGCGGAGTGCTTGCGCAGATGGACGAGTTAGTGAGAGCTTGACACGGTGAGTTTTTACGTGGTTCAGGCCGCCGGAGCGTAAAACCCTACGTCCACGGCGAGCTATGGAGCTCGCTGTATTGCTTGCTGCTCAGGGCCGGGGGCCTGAGCTTGGGGGTGAGTTACAGCTTGAGAGTGTATGGCTAGCGTATGAGTTGCAAAATGCGAACCCTTGCTATCGACGCCTACCCGAGCCTTTTATAGTCCAAGACTCGGGTGGCTTACAAGGGGAGCGGGACCCGACAGGTGGTCCCGGGAAGATTGTCTATTATCTACCGTATCTGTAGTTACGCCGGTAGTTGCCTCTGGTCGGAGGCTTCTGAGTCTCCATCTTGCCGCCCTGCCCATGCCGCATGCTAGTCGTAGTGGTTGATGATGGCGCAGGCGGCACGGGATGTCTTGTCGCGGCGTTTATTAGCTGGCAGGTTCTGACACCGCGCGCCAGTCTGTGATGCGACTGGGCGCAACGGCACCTGACAGACGCGTGCTCCGTGTTTCCGCGTCTTGGGAAGACGCGGGCCTTGAATACCTTGTACGGGCAAGGTGTGGGGCGCCTTTACGCCCGCTGCCTACCGCTCGGGGGCAGGCAGCACCGTTCTTCTGGCCACGTGGCGGGTCCGGAGCCCTTCTCTGAGGCGAGAAGGGTCCGGCCTGCGGGGCACGTGGAGCCTCCGGACCTCTCCCCGCGGAGGGGGAAGTCCAGCTTCTGTATGCCACGTGGCGGGCCCGGAGCTCTCCTCTGCGGAGAGGGAGGTCCGGCCCCGCTGGACGCGTGGCGCCTTCGGACCTCTCTCCCACGGAGGGGGAGGTCCGGCTTCTGTATGCCACGTGGCGGGCCCGGAGCTCTCCTCTGAGGAGAGGGAGGTCCGGCCCCGCCGGACGCGTGGCGCCTTCGGAGCTCTCCCTGCGGAGAAGGGCGAGTACCTTAGGCATTTTACCCTGTGCGCGGGGGTACCCCATATCTCAGGTACCGACAACATTGTTGTTAAGGTCAGGCAGAGGTCATCCCTGCTAGATAACCTGGCCTTAGTCTTTGTCTTTCCGACAAGTGTGAGTTCGGTGTATCCTCTGGAAAACCCTTAGAATTCCTGGCCTCACACCGAGGAACTGAGGCTAACCCAGAGAAGATCAAAGCCATCGGCTCGAGGCGGCCCCCCGCCCGCATCAAAGAAGTCAAGAAACTCACGGGATGCCTAGCTGCGCTGAGTCGGTTTATACCGAGGTTAGCAAAGCGAACGCTCCACTTCTCTAAGCTCCTACGCAAATCCGGCCCATTCGCTTGGACCGACGAAGCGGAGGAAGCTCCCTAGGAGCTGAAGCAGCTCCTGATGACCCTACCCGTAATGGTAGCCCCCTGCTTTCGCGAGGAGCCGTCGAAGAAGAGTGTCCAGTGGGGTTCGGTGAAGACCGGAGCTTGGTGCTCCGGTTCTCCGCCCCCATGGCCCCCTGGGTCAGTCTCCGTTGGTGTCCACTCTGCCACAAAGTCAGCCAGTGCTTGGCTCTTGACTGCATGGCGTGGGAGGAAGTCCAGCTCAAACTCCGCCAGCTCCGCCGCCCATTTAGCAACGTTGCCAGTCGCATGGGGGCTGTGAAGAATTGTCTTCAGCGGATACGAGGTGACTAACGAGACCCGGTGGGCCTGGAAGTAATGGCGGAGCTTTCTGGAGGCCACGAGCACCGCATACAGCAGCTTGTGGACTTCCAGGTACCTTGTCTTGGCATCATGAAGTACTTCGCTGATGTAGTAGACAGGCCTCTGGACGGTTCGAACCCTCTTTCTCAGGCCTGGGAGGTCCTCGTCCATTGGCCCTGGCCCGCTGGAGGTGGGTGGACCCACGGGGGCCTCCGGGAGCTGGGACCCGGAGGCCCTTAAGCTATCTTGATTGTCCGGGAGCTCCGGGGGGTCTTGGGGGACCTCTGGGAGGTCCCATTTGGCCTCCAGGGGTCCCGCAGGGCCCCCGGGGGTTTATCTTGGAGGTCCGGAAGACCGCCCTGGACCTCCGGGAGGCCGACCTGGGCCTCCGGGAGGTTGCCTTGGAGGTCCGGGAGACCGTCTTGGTCCTGCGGGGCCTCCTGGCGTCTGTCTTCTGCTACCGGAGCAGGTTGTGAAGATGAGGGGTCCGGCCGCTCTGCGACGAGGACCATACTCACTACTTCAGTTGTCGCCGCGATGTAGAGCAACAGGTGCTCTCCGGGCTCAGGGGCTACCATGATAGGTAGGGTCGTCAGGAGTCGCTTCAACTCGTGGAAAGCCTCTTCTGCTTCGTCAGTCCAGGCAAAAGGGCCTAACTTGCACAGGAGCTTAAAGAAAGGGAGTGCCCGCTCTGCTAGCCTTGGTATAAACCGACTCAGCGCGGCTAGACATCCCGTGAGTTTCTGGACATCCTTGACGCGGGCAGGGGTCCGCATCAAGTCGACGGCCTTGATCTTCTCTGGGTTGGCCTCAATCCCTCGGTGCGAGACCAGGAACCCTAAGAGCTTCCCAGAGGACACGCCGAACACACATTTATCTGTGTTCAGCTTGGTGCGCGTAGAGCGCAACTTGTCAAAGACTAAAGCTAGGTTATCTAGCAGGGATGGACCCTGCTTGACCTTGACAACTATGTCATCGACATACACCTCAACTAGGTCTCTTATTAACTCCCCAAAGGTTTTGTGCATTGCCCGCACAAAGGTGGGGAGTGCATTCTTTAGGCCGTAAGGCATAGACACATAGCAATAAAGGACGTCTACTGTGATGAAGGAGGTGTGCTCCTCGTCCTCCCTAGACATGGGGATCTGATGGAAACCCGAGTAGGCGTCTAGGAAGCACAGCATATCACAGCCTGACATTGAGTCTACTATTTGATCTATTCTAGGGAGAGGGAATGGATCTTTAGGACATGCCTTATTGAGACTGGTGTAGTCGATGCACATCCGGAGCTTCCCGCCAGTCTTCGGGACAACGACGGGGTTCGCCAACCATCGGGGGTGGTGGACCTCCCGTATGAAACCAGCGTCCAGCAGCTTCTTGACTTCTTCACGGATGAAGTTTTGCCGCTCGATGGACTGCTTGCGGGGCTTCTGTTGAACCGGCCTGGCGTCGGGGAAGACTTTCAAGTGGTGCTCGATCACCTTCCTGGGGATCCCCGGCATCTGTGACGGCTGCCATGCAAACACGTCAACGTTGTGCCGGAGGAAGGTGACGAGCGCGCCTTCCTATTTACTATCCAGGCCCCCGGCTACCTGGGTGGTCTGGGTAGTTTCGGCGCCGACTTGGACGACCTTCAAGGGAACGCCGCCCTCGTCGAGAGGTTGCACCCGGGGTGCTGTGGTGGAAGCACGGTGACGTGCGCTCGGGCGGAGCTGGTCCGGCTCCGTATTGCCGGGGGCTGATGCCCCAGCTGTTGCGAGTGCTTGGAGCTTCTCCAGGGCCGACACTGCAGCAGTGCGGTCCCCACGAATCCTGAGAACACCTGTCGGTGTTGGCATCTTCAGGACAAGGTAGCCGTAATGGGCTACAGCCATGAACCGGTACAGGGCTGGCCTGCCGATTATGGCGTTGAAGGGGAGGTCTATCTCCGCTACGTCGAACAGAATGTACTCTGTTCGATAGCTGTCCGGAGCCCTGAAGGTCACCGGGAGACTAATGTTGCCGTAGGGGATAACCTGTCCCGGCCCTACCCCTGAGAACGGGCTCGACGGGGTGAGCTTGGCCATCGGGATCTGCAGCTTCTGGAAAGCTTCACGGCTGATGAGGTTCAGCCCAGCCCCTCCATCCACCAAAACGTGGTACATTCTCACGTTGGCGATGGTAGGGGCCACCAGGAGCGGTAGTTGGCCGGCCCCAGCCATGTTCCTGGGGCATTCGGTGGCATCAAAGCTGATGGGGGTCCCCATCCACTTTAGGTGCGGTGCAGCACTTGGGAGTGGCGCCACCGACGCTACCGCTCGGCGCAGAGTCTTGACTGCGCTTCGGGACGAGGGGTCGGCGGACCCGCCGTATATGACGTAGAGCTTCTTCCGACGCTCATCGTCGCTGGAGACGGAATCCTCATGATTGTGTGCCGCCTTCACGACACGCTGAGGCTCCTGGATCTCCTCTGGGTGGTCGATGTTGTCTGGAACATCCACCCCCTGCTCATCTTCCTTTGGACCGAAGGGCAGGGCATCAGCCCGCTGCCGCTTCTCCTTGCGGAAGCACTCTGCGAGCCTTCGGATCTCCCGGCACTCGGCAGCAGTGTAGCGACAGCTTCCGTGCATGGGGCACATATTGTCTTCATCACCTTCTGGGATTGGTGATCTTCGCTGCTTCTTGTCGGGGCACGGCCCCCGAGCCCCACCGAGCGTCGCTGCAGTGACGACTGGGGCTGCGGTCCGTGACTCTATCTTGTTTCTGCCTCGGTTCTTGGCCTTCCTGCTGCCTCCACAGGGAGTAGGACTAGATCCGGGCAGTCCCTCTGACTCGGAGGATGGCAGCGAGTGCCAGTTCCGTCCTTCGGCTGCTCTGGCGCATTTGTCTGCCAAACTGAAGAGCTCTGAGACGTCGCGGACCTCCCTGGTTGCGAGCTTCTCGAGCATCTTCCTGTCCCGGACGCCTTGCCAGAACGCCACCACCACAGAAGCATTTTAAATGTGTGGGATGGTGTTCCGCACCTGGGAGAACCGCTGGATGAAAGAGCGCAGTGACTCCCCAGGTTGCTGCTGGACGGCGTGGAGGTCGAGCTCCGTGCCAGGCCGGGTGTAGGAGCTGCCGAAGTTGGCTACGAATTGTCGGCAAAGCTCTCCCAGGAGGTGACGGAACCCTGGGGGAGGTTCATGAGCCAAGACCGGGCTGGACCGGTCAAGGCGACAGGGAAGTAATTGGCCATGACGGCTTCATTCCCTCCTGCGGCAAGTACGGCGGTGGAGTAGATCTGGAGGAACTCCGCCGGGTTGACGCTGCCGTCGTACTTCTCGGGCAGGTGTGGCCGAAACTTGCGCGGCCACTTCGCGAAGCGAAGATGGGGCGCGAGGGCTGCACACTCTGCTTCTGTCACCGTAGGTTCTGGTGCCGCGAACGCTGGGTTTGCACTGGGCACAGTGTACCCCGGTACGGGCAAGGCTGCACCATAGGCCGGGGGCACCATCAGCAGTACATATGACTGTGGCATATTCTGCACGGCGCAGGCCTGGGGCAGAGATCGCATGGCGAAGGACTGCTCTTCAGGCTGGGTTGAGGCCGACGTCATGCTGTCATCAGCCTCTTGGTAGCGACGCCTTTCTCGGCGTTGCTCGAGGTATACACGGGCATCTTGACCCGAGCGACACCGCTCCAGCTCTGTCCTCAGATCCATCGATTGAGGGCTGACAGAGCTGGAGTCTGCCGTCTGTTCGTCAACCATCGGCGTGCGTATCAGCGACACGGCCGGTTGGTCAGAGTGTCGTCTCCGCCGGAGTCGCGGGCTTGCAGCAGCGACGACAAGACGGTCTACCTCGAGAATCCACCGCTGGGTCGCTGCCTGAGGGGCGTCCCCAGCGGGCGGATTGTGCAGTAGCGCTCTTGCTGCAGCTAGCGCACCCCCTCCGGATACGCCCGGCGCTACTGAAGATCTGACGCTGGTTGGAGCCTGCATTGCAGGGGTCGGCGCTGCCAGAGCCGGTTGCTGGCTCCCAGCTTGTACTGACACACTCCGTCCCGAGTGTGTTGACTTGTACTCCCCCCTGGTCGCGGTTCGCCGCGGAGGCGGGGGAGGTGAGCTTGCCGCCGAAGGGAGCTTGGTCATCTTCGTCGGCGGAAACTCGTCGCGCTAGGGGAAAAGCCCCCTACCTGGCACGCCAAATGTCGAAGTGTTCGGTCGACAGTTCCCCCGGGCCTGCACTGGGCAGCCCGCGGAGGTTCTTTTTTCGGAGGGGCTAGTTCCTAGCGGAGAGCTTGCGCAGATGGACGAGTTAGTGAGAGCTTGACACGGCGAGTTTTTACGTGGTTCAGGCCGCCGGAGCGTAAAACCCTACGTCCACAGCGAGCTATGGAGCTCGCTGTATTGCTTGCTGCTCAGGGCTGGGGGCCTGAGCTTGGGGGTGAGTTACAGCTTGAGAGTGTATGGCTAGCGTATGAGTTGCAAAATGCGAACCCTTGCTATCGACGCCTACCCGAGCCTTTAATAGTCCAAGACTCGGGTGGCTTACAAGGGGAGCCGGGACCCGACAGGTGGTCCCAGGAAGATTGTCTATTATCTACCATATCTGTAGTTACGCCGGTAGATGCCTCTGGTCGGAGGCTTCTGAGTCTCCATCTTGCCGCCCTGCCCATGCCGCATGCTAGTCGTAGTGGTTGATGACGGCGCAGGCGGCATGGGATGTCTTGTCGCGGCGTTTTTTAGCTGGCAGGTTCTGACACCGCGCGCCAGTCTGTGATGCGACTGGGCGCAACGGCACCTGACAGACGCGTGCTCCGTGTTTCCGCGTCTTGGGAAGACGCGGGCCTTGAATACCTTGTACGGGCAAGGTGTGGGGCGCCTTTACGCCCGCTGCCTACCGCTCGGGGGCAGGCAGCACCGTTCTTCTGGCCATGTGGCGGGTCCGGAGCCCTTCTCTGAGGCGAGAAGGGTCCGGCCTGCGGGGCACGTGGAGCCTCCGGACCTCTCCCCGCGGAGGGGGAGGTCCAGCTTCTGTATGCCACGTGGCGGGCCCGGAGCTCTCCTCTGCGGAGAGGGAGGTCCGGCCCTGCTGGATGCCTGGCGCCTTCGGACCTCTCTCCCACGGAGGGGGAGGTCCTGCTTCTGTATGCCACGTGGCGGGCCCGGAGCTCTCCTCTGAGGAGAGGGAGGTCCGGCCCCGCCGGACGGGTGGCGCCTTCGGAGCTCTCCCTGCGGAGAAGGGCGAGTACCTTAGGCATTTTACCCTGTGCGCGGGGGTACCCCATATCTCAGGTACCGACAACATTGTTGTTAAGGTCAGGCAGAGTTCATCCCTGCTAGATAACCTGGCCTTAGTCTTTGTGTTTCCGACAAGTGTGAGTTCGATGTATCCTCTGGAAAACCCTTAGAATTCCTGGCCTCACACCGAGGAACTAAGGCTAACCCAGAGAAGATCAAAGCCATCGGCTCGAGGCGGCCCCCCGCCCGCATCAAAGAAGTCAAGAAACTCACGGGATGCCTAGCTGCGCTGAGTCGGTTTATACCGAGGTTAGCAAAGCGAACGCTCCACTTCTCTAAGCTCCTACGCAAATCCGGCCCATTCGCTTGGACCGACGAAGCGGAGGAAGCTCCCTAGGAGCTGAAGCAGCTCCTGATGACCCTACCCGTAATGGTAGCCCCCGAGCCCGAAGAGCATCTGTTGCTCTACATCGCGGCGACGGCTGCAGTGGTGAGTATGGTCCTCGCCGCAGAGCGGCCGGACCCCTCATCGCCGCAACCTGCTCCAGTATCGGGAAACAGGCGCCAAGGAAACCCCGGAGGTCCGAGATGACCCCCCGGGTCTCCGAGGCAACCTCCCGGAGGTCCAAAATGGACCCCGGACCCCCGACACAACCTCCCAGAGGACCAGCAGGACCTCCCGGAGGTGCAACGGGACCCCCCGGATGTCCAACGGGACCCCCCCGGAGCTTCCGGGAAATCAGCGGGACCTCCCGGAGGTCCAAGACAGCCTGGGGGCCTCCGAGTATCAGCTCCCGGCGGCATCCACGGGCCCGCGGGAGGTTCTGTCTACTTCATCAGCGAGGTCCTCCGTGACGCCAAGACAAGGTACCTGGAGGTACATAAGCTGCTGTATGCAGTGCTCGTGGCGTCCAGGAATCTCCGACACTGCTGCCAAGCACACCGGGCCTCAGTGATCACCTCCTACCCGCTGAAGGCTATCCTCCACAGCCCCCACGCGACGGACGATGTCACCAAATGGGCAGCGGAGCTACTGGAGATTGAGCTAGGCTTCCTTCCTCGTCACGCAGTCAACAGCCAAGCACTAGCTGACTTCGTGGCTGAAGTGGACGCCAACGCAGGCTGACCCAGGGGGCCATGAAGACAGTGAACCAGGACCCCGAGCTCTGGCCTTCACCGGGCCTTACTGGACGCTCTTCTTCGACGGCTCCTTGCGAAAGCAGGGGGCCGGTGCTGGCGTACTGCTCCTCATGCCATCGGGGGAGCAGTCTGGGTATATGGTGCGTCTCAATTCCAAGGCAACCAACAACATGGCAGAGTATGAAGCACTCATCCTTGGCCTAAAGACAGCCCTCTCTCTAGGCGCTCGCCAGTTGTTGGCACAGGGCGACTCCCAGCTAGTTATCAAGCAAGTTAAGGGTGAATGCTCCTGCAGTGACCCACAGCTAGCTGCTCATCTGCTTTATGTGCAGATGGTGGAGAAAGACTTCCTCGCCTTGGACCTGCGCCACGTACCGCGCGCAGGCAAGGTCGCAGCTGACGACCTCTCAACGAAGACCCCCACCGGAGCCCCTGTGCCCGAAGGAGGCTTCGAGAGGACGTTGACGTGGCCCACAGCCTGGCCCGCCGAGCCGGGCGAAGGGGGCTATACCAGCACCTCGAAGCTGGCGGTCCCGTCGGCCATGGACGCCGCCAAGGATCGTAAGCGTCACTGGGGACTCCGTGCAACCCAGCGCTCAAGATCCAGACGCTCAAGTCAGACCCGATGCATGGATCACGGAGATCCGGGACTACTTGAAAGACAATATCCTCCCTGATGAATGTGTATCCGCTGAATGGATCGTGCGTATGGCTAAGAGACACGTGATGGTAGAAGGGGATCTCTACCGACGCGGCGCCAACCGCGTCCTATTGCGGTGCATAACCCAGGGGGAAGGCTGCGACTTGCTCGCTGAGATCCATGGAGGCGAATGTGGGAGTCACTCTTCCTCACGCACGCTTGTCGGTAAAGCCTTCCGTCATGGCTTCTACTAGCCGACAACACTACAGGATGCCGTCAAGCTGGTCGAGAACTGCAAGGCGTGCCTGTTCCACGCCAAGCAGATCCATACACTGGCTTGGACGGTACAGATGATCCCGCCAACATGGCCATTTGTCGTACGGGGGCTGGACATCCTGGGACCTGGGACCATTCCCCAGAACCGAGGATGGGGACCCGCTCCCGAACCCTCGGTCAGAACACCTCCGTAAGTTCTACCCCTAGAGCAACAATAGGACAGACTCTTCTTTTTATAATAAATCCCATAAAGTTCAGGAACAGTGCTCGAAGCAGCTAAGCCTCAGGGGACGGTCCAGGACTACGTTCAGCTTCGCCTGGTTCCGACCCCAAGCGCGTAGAGCCTTGCCTCCCTTGAGGCGGGTCGTGGCCTCCATACTTAGCCTGCCTTCTCCTATGGAAATTTATATGAAAAGAAACCTGTCCTACGTTGCTCTTCTTTGGTGCTCATTTAATTTACTTATTAAATTTTTATGACTGCACTACTAGCGCGTGCTCACCATGCTCTCAGCTCCCTCTTCTCATTCTCACCTTTAGTCGGCATTTGCTGCCCTACCAAAGGAGGTTGCGTTGGATGTACCGGCCGATAGCCAGGGGGGCCCCGAGCCCCCGGCACTTCACGCACGGTAGTCCCTCTCAGTACCTAAGATATGGGGTACCCCCGCGCACAGGGTAAAATGCCTAAGGAACTCGCCCTTCTCCGCAGGGAGAGCTCCGAAGGCGCCACGCGTCCGGCAGGGCCGGACCTCCCTCTCCTCAGAGGAGAGCTCTGGGCCCGTCACGTGGCATACAGAAGCCGGACCTCCCCCTCCGCGGGAGAGAGGTCCGAAGGCGCCACGCGTCCAGCGGGGCCGGACCTCCCTCTCCTCAGAGGAGAGCTCCGGGCCCGCCACGTGGTCAACAGAAGCCAAGCCTCCCCCTCCGCGGGGAGAGGTCCGGAGGCTCCACGTGCCCCGCGGAGCTGACCCTCCTCTCCTCTGAGAAGGGCTCCGGGCCTGCCACGTGGCAGCAGAACGGCGCTGCCTGCCCCGAGCGGTAGGAAGCGGGCGTAAAGACACCCCATACCTTGCCCGTACAAGGTATTTAAGGCCCGCGTCTTCCCGAGACGCGGAGCACGCGTCTGTCAGGTGCCGTTGCGCCCAGTCGCATCACAGACTGGCGCGCGGTGTCAGAACCTGCCAGCCAATAAACACCGTGACAAGACATCCCATGCCGCCTGCGCCGTCATCAACCACTACGACTAGCATGCGGCATGGGCAGGGCGGCAAGATGAAGACTCAGAAGCCTTCGACCATAGGCAACTACCGGCATAACTGCAGATACGGTAGATGATAGGCAATCTTCCCGGGACCACCTGTCGGGTCCCAGCCCCCCTTGTAAGCTGCCCGAGCCTTGGACTATAAAAGGCTCGGGTAGGCGTCGATAGCAAGGGTTCGGACTTTGCAACTCATACGCTAGCCATACACTCTCAAGCTGTAACTCACCCCCAATCTCAGGCCTCCGGTCCTGAGCAGCAAGCAATACAGCGAGCTCCATAGCTCGCCGTGGACGTAGGGGTTTATGCTCCGGCGGCCTGAACCACGTAAAACTCGCCGTGTCAAGCTCTTACTAACTCATCCATCTGCGCAAGCTCTCCGCTAGAGACTAGCCCCACCGAAAAAAGAACCTCCGCGGGCTGCCCAGTGCAGGCCCGGGGGAAGTGTCGACTGAACACTTTGACAGTCCCCAAGCACCGTATAAGTGGACGGGGACCGTAAGCCAAATAAGACTATGAGATAGAGGAGGGGGAGCCCCCAAGGAGAATTATGTTTCCCTTACTTGTATGCAGGACCTCTCGGCCTCAGCTCCCCGCAGGAGTATGGTAGGCACAATGGAACGCAGCTACCAGGGGGCCGCTACGGGATCGCGCAAGACCGAAACCCCAAGGTAAGATCAAAGAACCTAGACCTCACCGCTTCCGCAGGGGCGAGGCCCGAAGGTCCCACATGTCCAGCAGGGCCGCACCATCCACCTCCTTGATTGGGAGCTCCGGGCCCGCCACGTGGCCTACAGAAGTCGGACCTCCCCCTCCGCGGGGAGAGGTCTGAGGGCTCCACGTGCCCCGCAAGCTCGGACATCCCCTCAGAGGTGAGCTCCGGGCCCGCCACATGGCCAACAGGCCCAGACCCCCCCATTCTCGTGAGGCGGGTCCTGGAGACCTCCGGGGGCCTTAATATACAGTAAGGACCCGGAGAAGGTGTCTATGCAGAGCTTCGAGATTGGTCAAGGCCTCCGAGTACCTTGAGGAGCTAAAGACTCGGCCAGGAAAAACCAGGAAGAAGACTAGGACATGCAGACACAGAAGGAAACAGGAGTCTGTTCATACAAGGCTCCACGAGCTGGGCTACAGACTCAACAAAAATAAAAAAGGAGGTACAGGGCCTTGTGGCCACGGGGGCAGATGCCTAAGAGTCCCCGGACTCCTGATGAAACCTAGAGGCCACAAGGGCAGCCACGTCCTCGACCTCGGCCCTTGCAGCTTCCTCCCGCTCGGCAACGGGTCCTAGACGGACTGGCCCCAGAGAAAGGAAGGGTCTTGGCTCCGGAAGCACGCCAGTATGTGCATAGCGACCTCCTTCGCCAAGCCCCGACCTTCCACTTCAAGCAAGTTGGCGATCACCGCTTCGAGCTGACCCAGCTTGTTGCCGATGAACTCAAGTGCCGGGATCGCTTCGGACATCTGCCGCGCTGGAGCCTCCATCCTCACAGGGCTGAAACCAAGAGGAGCCAAGGCAGACCCCGCCTTGGCAATAAAGCCCCAGACTGCCTGGGCCTCGGCAGACCGCAAGGACTGGAGCTTCTCTACCTCTTGGCGAGCCGCCAGCTCGCGATCCATCGCCGCCTGGTGCTCCTGGGAGAACTGCTCCTCCCTCGCGGCAACAGCCGACTCACGGAGCTCCAGCTCCTCGGTCCGAGCCCTTAGCTCCCCCACTTTGGCTCTCAGCTGGGCGGTGGTCTTCTCCTCCTCGGTCGATGCAGCGCGTTCCCGATCAGCGACGGCGCACTCTCGACGAGCTACCTGCAGCCGCAACTCCTCCGTGGCGGCGGAACGCTCCTCGGCTTTGGCTTCAACATGGGCCAGGGCCTCGCGGTAGGAGGCACGGAGCCGCCGGGTCTCTGACTCCAAGCGGCTAATGGCCTTCTTCTGAGTGTCAAGCAGAGCACTCATGGCCTCAAGCCTTGACTGCCTCGAGTCAAGGTCCGCCCTAGCCTCCTGGGCCCGCTGCTGCCAGCTAAGAAGGTGTTCCCTCTCGCCGGCCAGCGCCCCCCGCTCCTGCTCGAAGGCAGACTGGAGCTGCCGGGCGCTGGTCTGGACACGCCCCAGGGCATCCCACACGGGCGCCAGGACAGAGGGGGCAGGAGTCACGCCCCTGACCCCCCCCCCCCCCCCCGTCGAGTCTAAGACCGGCGGAGGCGCCGGTGCCTCAGCAACCAGAGTGGGGCGCTGTCCTAAGGAAGCCAGGGGGCCAGCAGGCGCACCTACAGCGGCCCTCCCAGTCTCAGGACCGGATTTCTGGGCTGGTAAGGAGGGCGGACAGGAGCGGATGCGGCCACCACGGAGGGTGAACTCGCCGGCACAGAGGAAGCCCCCATCGATTTGGGACCATGGGAGCTACCACGGTTCCCAGATGCTGAGGCGCGGAGCCTCCGTCGGTTGAAGGCGGCCGGGTAAGAGGCCTGCCCCCGGCAGCTGGTCGGTCCCTGCAAGAAAATAAAGCTCTCAGGCTAAGAGAGGAGACGAGAACGCTGCTCCTACAAGCCAGAAGGAGCAACACTTACTGGGCGACATGAGCGCTCCAACGGGCTTGCAGCACCGGCCTCTGGGCTGTATTTGAACCGCCAGGACCGGCGGTTGGAATGGTCGCGGGATGTGACGCCTGGATCCCCGTCACACTCCCCGGCGTCGCCCCACCAGCATCCGTCCTAGAAGCCCCGCCGCTTGAGGAAGGATGACGAGGTGCTTGGGTTAATTCGGACTGCCACTGTCCGGGGAGAGACCCGCTAGGGAGGGACACCCGGGGCCTCTTCGGGTCGCCACCTGATGGACCAGCACCCCCGGGAGATGGGTGCAAGGGTGCTCCGGCACCCTGACTCGGCGCAGGCGGCGCCCTCGGAGGAGACCGGGCGCGTTTCTTCTCTGGATGCCTGGGAGCCAGCTCCTTCCCCTTCCCCTTGTTGGCGGCTTGAGTTTCGTCGGCTCTTGGGAAGGGTTGGGCAGCAGCAGACGCCTCGTGCCCTGATCCGGAGCGCTCGGTTCCTGGGATCGTAATACCCCGAAAGGCATCCCCGACCTGCCGGATGGCGATCCCGATGTCGTCGAGGTTCGGCATCTTCCGCAGGAGCTCTGACCTCCTCTGTGGCTCCAAGAAGAGGGGGTGGCAGAGGGCGGAAGGGCGGGGTCGCCACTGGGAATGTAGTCGCCGCTCACCTTGCCCACCATCTCGTACAGCTCCTCATCGGAAGGGTCAGAGCCGGGGCCCCTCTCTAGCCTGGTACAGTCCTGCTCGCCAGTATAGTACCACGCTGGGCGACTGCGCTGCTGCAAGGGCGCAATACGGCGCGACATGAAGTCCATCAGCACCATCAGGGACGTCAGCCCCTCGTTGGCCAAGAACCGGATCCGCTCCAAGACCGGGGCGTACTCCTGCTCCAGCTCAGGGATCTCCTCCCAGAAGCGACGATCGGTGGTTGGGCTAGCGGTCGGGAGTTGTAGGCGATCGTGCTCGTCGGTCTGCACTACCACCCAGCTC
This sequence comes from Neostapfia colusana, assembly GCA_030760725.1. Lineage (NCBI taxonomy): Eukaryota > Viridiplantae > Streptophyta > Magnoliopsida > Poales > Poaceae > Neostapfia > Neostapfia colusana. Next base: position 75,147,669 of record JASWHV010000004.1, read on the forward strand.
TCCCTCCAGTTTTCCCACATTGATGCGTTGAAGGGCAGAAGGTACCCAGAGACCTTTGGGTCCTTGCAGTGATGCTGGAAGTAGTATGCCCCCATCTGGGTCTTCGAGCCGCGCCCAGTCGTCCGCAACACAAAGAAGTAGCGGAAGAGCGTCACAGAAGCGTGCACCCCACAAACAACTCGCAGAAGTGGACGAAGACAGCAGCCATTGCGAAGGAGTTGGGAGAGAGATGGTGGAGCTGGAGCCCATATGTCTCCAGCAGTGTGACAAAGAAGGAAGAAATTGGCGGGACGAACCCCGCCAGGGCATAAGCAGTGAAGAAGACCATCTCCCCCTTTTCCAGGATCAGGGGGAGAGATCCCCGGCGGAGCCGGCGTTTCTGTTCCTCCGTGCGCCAGCCCAGCAGCCTGCGCACCGGCCCAAGCTCGGAGGAACGAACGAGGCGCGTCGGGAGCAAGTTGGAAGCCATGGCGAAAGAGAGCACAAGGACAGGAAAGCCAAGGCGCAAGAGTTCAAGGGAAGAACGAGCGCTAGGAAATGCGAAGGGAAGCCGCGATGCGGGTGAGATCCCCTTTTAAAACTTTCCAGGAACGATTCGAGGTGATTCGAAAATCTTCGAATACATCGCATCGGCGACCGCATTGGCTCCGAGACCGGGCGCCGATGACAGGTGGACCCAAGCCGCCCAACTGAAGCGGTGGGTCAAGGAGTCAGCCTCCCCAGAAGACAAGCCGGCAAGCCGCTTCGGCGGTTCCGGAAGAAAGCGCCGTGACGTACAGGAATGGCAGCCTTGGGAACCGCCGCAGTAAAGGCAACCATCAAGTGGGCGCACGCTCCCACGATCCCGCGACTGTTCGTGCTCCGGCAGCGGTCAATGCGGGACTTAGAAAAAGTGTGCAGATCATAAGAGACGGAGGTCCCACCTCGGGCTCGCTATCTCCCCTGAGATGGGCCCGTGGGCCACTGTCGGTACCCGCGATATGGGGTACCCCCGCGCACAGGGGAAAATGCCAAAGGAACTAGCCCTTCTCCGCAGGGAGAGCTCCGAAGGCGCCACGCGTCCGGCGGGGCCGAACCTCCCTCTCCTCAGAGGAAAGCTCCGGGCCCACCACGTGGCATACAGAAGCCAGACCTCCCCCCTCCGTGGGAGAGAGGTCCGAAGGCGCCACGTGCCCAGCTGGGCCGGACCTCCCTCTCCTCAGAGGAGAGCTCTGGGCCCGCCACGTGGCTGACAGAAGCCGGACCTCCCCCTCCGGAGGAGAGGTCCGAAGGCTCCACGTGCCCTGCGGGGCCGGCCCCCCTCTCCTCTGAGGAGGGCTCTGGGCCCGCCACGTGTCCAGCAGAAGAGCGCAGCCTGCCCCCGAGCGGTAGGCAGCGGGCGTAAAGACGCCCCATACCTTGCCCGTACAAGGTATTCAAGGCCCGTGCCTTCCAAAGACGCGGAGGCGAGGAGCACGCCTCTGTCAGGTGCCGTTGCGCCCAGTCGCATCACATACTGGCGCGCGGTGTTAGAGCCTGCCAGCCAATAAACGCAGCGACAAGACATCCCAAGCCGCCCCCGCCGTCATCAACCACTACGACTAGCATGCGGCATGGGCAGGGCTGCAAGACGAAGACTCAGAAGCCTTCGCCAGAGACAACTACCGGCATAACTGCAGATACGGTAGATGACAGTCAATCTCCCCGGGACCACCTGTCAGGTCCCTGGCCCCCCTTGTAAGCTACCCGAGTCTTGGACTATAAAAGGCTCGGGTAGGCGACGTTAGCAAGGGTTCGCACTCCAGCAACTCATACGCTATACATCACTCATCCCCAAGCTCAGCACTCCGGTTCTGAGCAACGAGCAATACAGCGAGCTCCTCAGCTCGCCGTGGACGTAGGGTTTTACGCTCCGGCGGCCTGAACCACGTAAAACTCGCCGTGTCAAGCTTCTCCTTAATTCGTCCATACGCTTAAGCTCTCCGCAAGTGACTAGCCCCTCCGAAAAAGAACCTCCGTGGGCTGCCCAGTGCTGGTCCAGGGGAAGTGTCGACCGCACACTTCGACAGTGGTGCTCGATCACCTCCCTAGGGATCCCCGGCATCTGTGACGGCTGCCATGCAAACACGTCGACGTTGTGCCAGAGGAAGGTGACGAGCGCGCCTTCCTATTTGCTATCCAGGCCCCCGGCTACCCGGGTGGTCTGGGTGGGATCGGCGCCGATTTGGACGAGCTTCAAGGGGACGTCGCCCTTGTCGAGGGGTTGCACACGGGGTGCTGCGGTAGAGGCACGGTGGCGTGCACTCGGGTGGAGCTGGTTTGGTTCTGCACTGCCAGGGGTTGGTGCTCTAGCTGTTGTAAGCGCTTGGAGCTTTTCCAAGGCTGACACTGTGGCAGTGCGGTCTCCAGGGATCCTGAGGACGCCTGTTGGTGTAAGCATTTTCAAGAAAAGGTAGCCGTAGTGGGCTACTGCCATGAATCAGTACAGGGCTGGCCTGCCAATTATGGCGTTGAAGGGGAGGTCGATCTCCGCCACGTCGAACAGAATGTACTCTGTCCGATAGCTGTCCGGTGCCCCCAAAGGTCACCGGGAGGCTGATGTGGCCGTAGGGAACGACCTGTCCCGGCCCTACCCCTGAGAACGGGCTCGATGGGGTGAGCTTGGCCATCGGGATCAGCAGCTTCTGGAAAGCTGCACGACTGATGAGGTTCAGTCCAGCCCCGCCATCCACCAAAACGTGGTACATTCTCATGTCGGCGATGGTGGGGGCCACCAAGAGCGGTAGTTGGCCGGCCCCAGCCATGTTCCTGGGGCAGTCGGTGGCATCGAAGCTGATGGGAGTTCCCATCCACCTGAGGTGCGATGCGGCACTCGGGAGGAGAGCCACTGACGCTACCGCTCGGCGCAGGGTCTTAACCACGCTTCGGGACGAGGGGTCAGCGGACCCACCGTAGATGACGTAGAGCATCTTCCGGCGCTCGTCGTCACTGGAGCTAGAGCTCTCATGATTGTGCACCGCCTTCACGGCGCGCTGAGGCTCCTGGAACTCCACCTGGTGGTCGACGTTGTCTGGGGTGTCGACCTTCTGCTTGCCCTCCCTTTGATGGTAGGGTGGGGCATCAGTTTGAAGCTGTTTCCCTTTCCGCAAGAGCTCCGCGAGCTTCTGGATCTCCTGGCACTCGGCAGAAGTATGGTAACTGGTGCCGTGCACGGGGCATAGCTCGCCCTGGCCACCGTCTGGAGCCGGTGACTGTCACGGCCTTTTGTCGGGGCGCGGCCCCCGAGCTCCACTGGGTGCCGCTGCTGCGGCAACGGGGGCCGCGGCCGGCGGTTTCATCTTGCCACCGCCCCTGTTCTTGATCTTCCTGCCACTTCCATAGGAAGCGGCGCCAGATCCTGGCTGCCCTCCTGATTCAGAGGCTGGCAGGGAGTGCCAGTTCCGCCCTTCTGCTGCTCTGGCGCACTTGTCCGCCAGGCTGAAGAACTCTGAGACATCGCGGATCTCTCTGGTCGCGAGCTTCTCGAGCATATTCTTGTCCCGAACGCCTTGCCGGAACGCCACCACCACAGAAGTGTTTTGGATGTGTGGGATGGTGTTCCGCACCTGGGAGAACCGCTGGATGAAGGAGCGCAGCGACTCCCCAGGTTGTTGCTGGATGGCGTGGAGGTCGAGCTCCGTGCCAGGCCGGGTGTAGGAACTGCCGAAGTTGGTGGTGAACTGTCGGCAGAGCTCTCCCCAGGAAGTTATGGAACCCTGGGGGAGATTCATGAGCCAATACCGGGCTGGGCCGGTCAAGGCGACGGAGAAGTAGTTGGCCATGACGGCCTCATCCCCTCCTGCAGCAAGTACGGCGGTGGAGTAGATCTGGAGGAACTCCGCCGGGTTGATGCTGCCGTCGTACTTCTCGGGCAGGTGCGGCCGAAACTTGCACGGCCACCTCGCGAAACGAAGGTGGGGCGCCAGGGCCGCACATCCTGCTCCTGTTGCTGCAGGCGTTGGTGCCGCGAACGCTTGGTTCGCCGCTGGCACAGTGTACCCTGGTATGGGCAAGGCTGCACCATAAATCGGGGGCGCCGTTTGCAGGGCATATGGCTGTGGCATATGCTGCGCGGCGTACGCCTGGGGCAGAGATCGCGTGGCGAAGGTCTGCGCCTCAGGCTAGGTCGAGGCTGACGTCATGCTGTCGCCAGCCTCTTGGTTGCGACGCCTTTCTCGACGTCGCTCGAGGTACACCCGGGCATCCTGGCCCAAGTGGCAACATTCCAGCTCTGTCCTCAGGTCCGTCGACTGAAGCCTGGTGGAGCTGGAATCCACTGTCTGCCCGTCAACCATTGGCGTGCGCGTCAGCGACACAGCCGGTTGGCCGGAGCGTCGTCCCCGCCGAAGTCGAGGGTTTGTGGCGGCGACGATGAGACGGTCTACCTCACGAATCCACTGCTGTGTCGCTGCCTGAGGCGCATCCCCAGCAGGCGGATTGTGCAGTAGCGCTCTTGCTGCAGCTAGCGCATCCCCGTGGGGAACGCTCAGTGCTGCAAAAGATCTCACGCTAGTTGGAGCCTGCATTGCCGGAGTCGGCGTTGCCGGAGTCGGCTGCTGGCTTCCATCTTGCGCCGACACACTCCGTCTTGAGTGTGTCGACACGTATTCCCCGCTGGTCATGGTTCGCCGTGAACGCAGGGGAGGAGAGCTTGCCGCTGAAGGAAGCTTGGTCATCTTCGTCGGCAGAAACTCGTTGCGCAAGGGAAAAGCCCCCTACCTGGCGCGCCAAATGTCAAAGTGTGTGGTCTACACTTCCCCCGGACCTGCTCTGGGCAGTCCGCGGAGGTTCTTTTTCGGAGGGGCTAGTCGCTTACGGAGAGCTTAAGCGTAGGGACGAGTGAGGGAGGAGCTTGACATGGCGAGTTTTACGTGGCTCGGGCCGCCGGAGCGTAAAACCCTATGTCCACGGTGAGCAGAGGTGCTCGCTGTATTGCTTGTTGCTCAGAACCGGAGTCCTGAGCTTGAGGGTGAGTTATGCCTAGGGTGTGAGTTGCTGGAGAGCAAACCCAGGGTGCGAATGGCTAGAGTGTGAACCCTTGCTAACGTTGCCTACCCGAGCCTTTTATAGTCCAAGGCTCATGTGGCTTACAAGGGGGGCCCGGGGCCTGACAGGTGGTCCTGGGGAGATTTCCTGCCGACTATCGTATCCGCAGTTATGCCGGTAGTTGTCTCTGGTGAAGGCTTCCAAGCCTTCGTCTTGCCGCCCTGCCCATGCCGCATGCTAGTCGTTGTGGTTGATGACGGCGGGGGCGGCAGGGAATGTCTTGTCGCTGTGTTTATTGGCTGGCAGGTTCTGAAACTGTGCGCCAGTCTGTGATGCGACTGGGCGCAACGGCACCTGACAGAGGCGTGCTCCGCGTCTCCGCGTCTTGGGAAGGCGCGGGCCTTGAATACCTTGTACGGGCAAGGTATGGAGCGTCTTTACGCCCGCTGCCTACCGCTCGGAGGCAGGCAGCGCTGTTCTGCTGGACACGTGGCAGGCCCGGAGCTCTCCTCTGAGGAGAGGGAGGTCCGGCCCCGCAGGACACGTGGAGCCTTCGGACCTCTCCCCCGCGGAGGGGGGAGGTCCGGCTTCTGTCGGCCACGTGGCGGGTCCGGAGCTCTCCTCTGAGGAGGGGGAGGTTCGGCCCCGCGGGACACGTGGCACCTTCGGATCTCTCCCCACGGAGGGGAGAGGTCTGGCTGCTGTAGGCCACGTGGCGAGCCCGGAGCTCTCCTCTGAGGAGAGGGAGGTCCGGCCCCGCTGGACACGTGGCGCCTTTGGAGCTCTCCCTTCGGAGAAGGGAGAGATCCTTAGGCATTTTCCCCTGTGCGCGGGGGTACCCCATATCGCGGGTACCGACAACTCTCCAAAGGTTTTGTGCATTGCACGTACAAAGGTGGGAAGAGCATTCTTTAGGCCATAAGGCATAGAGACATAACAATACAGGCCATCTACTGTGATGAAGGAGGTGTGCTCTTCATCTTCTCTAGACATGGGGATCTGATGGAAACCCGAGTAGGCGTCTAGGAAGCACAGCATATCACAGACTGATGTTGAGTCTACTATTTGATCTATTCTAGGGAGAGGGAATGGATCTTTGGGACATGCCTTATTGAGACTGGTGTAGTTGATGCACATCTGGAGCTTCCCACGGGCCTTCGGGACAATGACAGGGTTCGCCAACCACCGGGGGTGGTGGACATCCCGTATGAAGCCAGCATCTAGCAGATTCTTGATCTCTTCTCGGATGAAGTTCTGCCGCTCGATGTACTCCTTGCGAGGCTTCTGTTGGACTGGCCGGGCTTCGGTGAAGATCTTCAAGTGGTTCTCAATCACCTCCCTAGGGATCCCCGGCATCTGCGACGGATGCCATGCAAACACGTCGACGTTGTGCCGGAGGAAGGTGACGAGCGCGCCTTCCTATTTGCTATCTAGGCCCCCGGCTACCCGGGGTGGTCTGGGTGGCATCGGCGCCGAGTTGGACGAGCTTCAAGGGGACGTCGCCCTCGTCGAGGGGATGCACACGGGGTGCTGCGGTAGAGGCACGGTGGCGTGCACTCGGGTGGAGCCGGTTTGGTTCTGCACTGCCAGGGGTTGGTGCTCTAGCTGTTGCGAGGCTTGGAGCTTTTCCAAGGCTGACACTGCGGCAGTGCGGTCTCCACGAATCCTGAGGGTGCCTGTTGGTGTAGGCATCTTCAAGACGAGGTAGCCGTAGTGGGCTACTGCCATGAATTGGTACAGGGCTGGCCTGCCAATTATGGCGTTGAAGGGGAGGTCGATCTCCGCCACGTCGAACAGAATGTACTCTGTCCGATAGCTGTCCTGTGCCCCAAAGGTCACCTGGAGGCTGATGTGGCCATAGGGAACGACCTGTCCCGGCCCTACCCCTGAGAACGGGCTCGATGGGGTGAGCTTGGCCATCGGGATCTGCAGCTTCTGGAAAGCTGCGCCTGATGAGGTTCAGTCCAGCCCCGCCATACACCAAAACGTGGTACATCCTCACGTTGGCGATGGTGGGAGCTACCAAGAGCGGTAGTTGGCCGGCCCCAGCCATATTCCTGGGGCAGTCGGTGGCATCGAAGCTTATGGGGGTTCCCATCCACCTGAGGTGCGGTGCGGCACTCGGGAGGGAGCCACCGACGCTACCGCTCAGCGCAGGGTCTTAACCGCGCTTCAGGACGAGGGGTCAGCGGACCCACCGTAGATGACGTAGAGCATCTTCCGGTGCTCGTCATCACTGGAGCTGGAGCTCTCATGATTGTACACCTCCTTCACGGCGCGCTGAGGCTCCTGGAACTCCACCTGGTGGTCGACGTTGTCTGGGGCGTCGACCTTCTGCTTGCCCTCCCTTTGACGGTAGGGTGGGGCATCTGTTCGAAGCTGCTTCCCTTTCCGGAAGCGCTCCGCGAGCTTCTGGATCTCCCGGCACTCGGCAGCAGTATGGTAACTGGTGCCGTGCACGGGGCATAGCTCGCCTTGGCCACCGTGTGGAGCTGGTGACTGTCGCGGCATTTTGTCGGGGCGTGACCCCCGAGCTCCACTAGGTGCCGCTGCTGCGGCAACGGGGGCCGCGACCGGCGGTTTCATCTTGCCACCGCCCCGGTTCTTGATCTTCCTGCCGCTTCCATAGGAAGCGGCGCCAGATCCTGGCTGCCCTCCTGACTCATAGGCTGGCAGAGAGTGCCAGTTCCGCTCTTCTGCTGCTCTGGCGCACTTGTCTGCCAGGCTGAAGAGCTCTGAGACGTCGCGGACCTCTCTGGTCGCGAGCTTCTCGAGCATCTTCTTGTCCCGAACGCCTTGCCGGAACGCCACCACCACAGAAGCATTTTGGATATGTGGGATGGTGTTCCGTACATGGGAGAACCGTTGGATGAAAGAGCACAGCGATTCTCCAGGTTGTTGCTGGATGGCATGGAGGTCAAACTCTGTGCCAGGACGCGTGTACGAACTGCCGTAGTTGGCGGTGAACTGCCGGCAGAGCTCTCCCCAGGAAGTTATCGAACCCTGGGGGAGGTTCATGAGCCAAGACCGGGCTGGGCCGGTCAAGGCGACGGGGAAGTAGTTGGCCATGACGGCCTCATCCCCTCCTGCGGTAAGTACGGCGGTGGAGTAGATCTGGAGGAACTCCGCTGGGTTGACGCTGCCGTCGTACTTCTCGGGCAGGTGCGGCCGAAACTTACGCGGCCACCTTGCGAAGCGAAGGTGGGGCGCCAGGGCCGCACATCCTGCTCCTGTTGCTGCAGGCGTTGGTGCCACGAACGCTTGGTTCGCTGCAGGCACTGTGTACCCCGGTATGGGCAAGGCTGCGCCATAGACCGGGGGCGCCGTTTGCAGGGCATATGGCTGTGGCATATGCTGCGTGGCGTATGCCTGGGGCAGAGATCGCGTAGCGAAGGTCTGCACCTCAGGCAGGGTCGAGGCTGACTTCATGCTGTCGCCGGCCTCTTGGTTACGACGCCTTTCTCGTCGTCGCTCGAGGAACACTCGGGCATCTTGGCCCAAGTGGCATCGTTCCAGCTCTGTCCTCAGGTCCGTCGATAGGGGCCTGGTGGAGCTGGAGTCCGCCGTCTGCTCGTCAACCGTTGGCGTGCGCGTCAGCGACACAGCCGGTTGACCAGGGCGTCGTCCCCGCCGAAGTCGAGGGTTTATGGCGGTGACGACAAGACGGTCTACTTCGCGAATCCACTGCCGGGTCGCTGCCTGAGGCGCGTCCCCAGCAGGTGGATTGTGCAGTAGCGCTCTTGCTGCAGCTAGCACACCCCCGTGGGGAACGCTCAGCGCTGCAGAAGATCTCACGCTAGTTGGAGCCTGCATTGCCGGAGTCGGCTGCTGGCTTCCAGCTTGCGCCGACACACTCCGTCCTGATTGTGTCGACACGTATTCCCCGCTAGTCACGGTCCGCCGTGAACGCGGGGGAGGAGAGCTTGCCGCTGAAGGAAGCTTGGTCATCTTCGTCGGCAGAAACTCGTCGCGCAAGGGAAAAGCCCCCTACCTGGCGCGCCAAATGTCGAAGTGTGTGGTCGACACTTCCCCCAGACCTGCTCTGGGCAGACCGCGGAGGTTCTTTTTTGGAGGGGCTAGTCGCTTGCGGAGAGCTTAAGCGTAGGGACGAGTGAGGGAGAAGCTTGACACGGCGAGTTTTACGTGGTTCGGGCCGCCGGAGCGTAAAACCCTACGTCCACGGTGAGCAGAGGTGCTCGCTGTATTACTTGTTGCTCAGAACTGGAGTCCTGAGCTTGAGGATGAGTTACGCCTAGGGTGTGAGTTGCTGGAGTGCGAAACCTTGCTAACGTTGCCTACCCGAGCCTTTTATAGTCCAAGGCTCGTGTGGCTTAAAAGGGGGGCCCGGGACCCGACAGGTGGTCCCGGGGAGATTTCCTGCCGACTATCGTATCCGCAGTTATGTTGGTAGCTGTCTCTGCCGAAGGCTTTCGAGTCTTCGTTCCACCGCCCTTCCCATGCCGCATGCTAGTCGTAGCGGTTGATGACGGCGGGGGCAGCAGGGGATGTCTTGTCGCTGTGTTTATTGGCTGGCAGGTTCTGACACTGCACGCCAGTCCGCGATGCAACTGGACGCAACGGCACCTGACAAAGGCGTGCTCCGCGTCTCCGTGTCTTGGGAAGGCGCGGGCCTTTAATACCTTGTACGGGCAAGGTATGATGCGCCTTTAATCCTGCTGCCTACCGCGCGGGGGCAGGCAGCGCTGTCCCGCTGGGCACGTGGCGGGCCCGGAGCTTTCCTCTGAGGAGAGGGAGGTCCGGCCCTGCGGGACACGTGGAGCCTTCGGACCTCTCCCCGCGGAGGGGAGAGGTCCGGCATCTATTGGCCACGTGGCGGGCCCGGAGCTCTCCTCTGTGGAGGGAGAGGTTCGGTTCCGTGGGACATGTGGCGCCTTCGGAGCTCTCCCCACGGAGGGGGAGGTCCGGCTGCCGCTGGCCATGTGGCGGGCCCGGAGCTCTCCTCTGAGGAGAGGGAGGTCCGGCCCCGCTGGACACGTGGCGCCTTCGGAGCTCTCCCTGTCGAGAAGGGCGAGATCCTTAGGCATTTTCCCTGTGCGCGGGGGTACCCCATATCGCGGGTACCGACAGTTCCTTTCCATATAAATTTCCATAGGAGGAAGTCAGGCTGAACATGGGGGGAACAACCCGCCCCATTAAGAAGGGAAGCAAGACTCTACGCACTTAGGGTCGGAACCAGGCCAAGCTGAACATAGTCCTGGACCGTCCCCTGAGACTTAGCTGCTCCGAGCGCTGTTCCTGGACTCTATGGAATTTATTACAAAAAGAAGAGACTGTCCTACTATTGCTCTAGGGGTAGAACTTACGGAGGTGTTCTATGTTCCAAGGGTTCGGGAGGGGATCCCCATCCTCGGTGGAAAGGCGTACGCACCCGGGACGGCACACTTTTGTGACTCGTAAAGGACCTTCCCAGCTAGGGGAGAGTTTGTCGGTCCCTTCGCGAGAAAGTATGTACCGAAACACCAGGTCGCCTTCCTGCAGCTCTCAGACACGCACAGACCTTTGGTGGTAGCGCCGGAGCGCTTGTCGGTACCGTGCTGCATGTAATCGAGCCTTGTCTACAAGGTCGATGTCTTCACGCCAGAGGTTGTCCTGCGCGGCTTCGTCGTAAGCTCGGACACGGAGGGACTTCACGGTGATCTCTGGGGGAAGCACAGCCTCGGCCCCATAGACCATGAAGAAGGGTGTCTCTCCGGTGGCCCGGCTCTGGGATGTCCGGTTAGCCCATAGTGTGCTTGGAAGCTCGTCCACCCACTTGGCGCCATGTTTCTTCAAGGCGACGTAGGTGCGGGTCTTGAGGCCCCAAAGAATCTCAGCGTTGGCCCTCTCAACCTGCCCATTGCTCTTTGGGTAAGCAACAGAGGCGTAGCACACCTGGATGCCGAGGTCTTCGCAGTATTTTTGGAACGCTGCGCTGGTGAACTGGGTCCCATTGTCAGTGATGATTCTGTTCGGGACCCCGAACCGTCAGACGATCGACTTGATGAACTTTACTGCGGATTGCTTGTTGATGGTGACGACGGGTGTGGCTTCCGGCCACTTGGTGAACTTGTCGATGGCGACGTAGAGGTACCGGAATCCCCCGACGGCTCTGGGGAATGGTCCCAGAATGTCCAACCCCCATACGGCGAACGGCCATGAGGGCGGGATCATCTGTACCACCTGAGCCGGTGTATGGATCTGCTTGGCCTGGAACTGGCACGCCTTGCAGCTCTCGACCAGCTTGACGGCATCCTGGAGTGCTGTCGGCCAGTAGAAGCCATGCCATAAGGCTTTACCAACAAGCGTGCGTGAGGATGAGTGACTCCCACATTCGCCTCCATGGATCTAAGCGAGCAAGTCGCAGCCTTCCCCTGGGTTATGCACCGCAATAGGACGTGGTTGGCGCCACGCTGGTAGAGATCCCCTTCTACCAGTGCGTACCTCTTAGCCATGCGCACGATCCATTCAGCGGATACACGTTCATCAGGGAGGATGTTGTCTTTCAAGTAGTCCCGGATCTCCGTGATCCATGCATCAGGTCTGACTTGAGCTTCTGGATCTTGAGTGCTGGGTTGCACGGAGTCCCCAGTGGCGCTTACGATCCTTGACAGCGTCCGTGGCTGCAGGGCCGCCGGGACCGCCAGCTTCGAGGTGCTGGTCCAGCCCCCTTCGCCCGGCTCGGCAGGCCGGGCTGTGGGCCGCAGCAACGTCCTCTCGAAGACTCCTTCGGGCACAGGGGCTCCGGTGGAGGCCTTCGTTGAGAGGTCGTCATCTGCGGCATTGCCAGCGCGTGGTACATGGCGCAGGTCCAAGGTGAGGAAGTCTTTCTCCAACATCTGCACGTGGAGCAGATAAGCCGCTAGCTGTGGGTCATTGCAGGAGCATTCACCCTTAACTTGCTTGATAACTAGCTGGGAGTCGCCCTGTGCCAACAACTGGCGAGCGCCCAGAGATAGGGCTGTCTTTAGGCCAAAGATGAGTGCTTCATACTTTGCCATGTTGTTGGTTTCCTTGAAATTGAGATGCACCATGTACCCAAACTGCTCCCCCGATGGCATGAGAAGCAGTACGCCGGCACCGGCCCCCTGCTTTCACGAGGAGCTGTCGAAGAAGAGCATCCAGTGAGGCCCGGTGAAAACCGGAGCTTGGTGCTTCAATTCACCGTCTTCGTGGCCCCCTGGGTCAGCCTTTGTTGGCGTCCACTCAGCCATGAAGTCAGCCAACGCTTGGCTCTTGACCGCATGGCGGGGAAGGAAGTCCAACTCAAACTCCGCCAGTTCCGCTGCCCATTTAGCGACATTGCCGGTCGCGTGAGGGCTGTGAAGGATCGCCTTCAGCGTATAGGAGGTGACCACCGAGATCCGGTGGGCTTGAAAGTAGTGGCGGAGCTTCCTGGATGCCACAAGCATTGCATACAGCAGCTTGTGGACCTCCAGATACCTTGTCTTGGCGTCGTGGAGGACTTCGCTGATGTAGTAGACAGGCCTCTGGATGGTCCGGACCCTCTCTTCCGGGCCAGAGATGTCTTCATCCATTGGCTCAGGCCTACCGGAGGTAGGTGGGTCCGGGGAAACTTCTGGGAGCTGGGACTCGAAAGCTCCTAGGCCGCCTTGGGTCTCCGGGGGGTCCCTCTGGTTTTCCGGGAGCTCTGGGAGATCCTGTTGGACCTCCGGGAGGTTGTCTTGGAGGTCCGGGAGGCCGTCTTGGACCTCCGGAGTCTCTTGGTGCTTGTCTTCTGCTATCGGAGCAGGCTGTGGTGGCGAGAGGTCCGGCCGCTCTGCGACGAGGACCATGCTCACCACTTTGGTTATTGCCGCGATGTAGAGCAACAAATGCTCTTCGGGCTCGGGGGATACCATGATGGGTAGGGTTGTCAGGAGTTGCTTCAACTCCTGGAAAGCTTCTTCTGCTTCATCGGTCCAAACAAATGGACCGGATTTGCGCAGGAGCTTAAAGAAGGGGAGCGCTCGCTCTGCTAGCCTCGGTATAAACCGACTCAGCGCGGCTAGGCATCCCGTGAGTTTCTCGACTTCCTTGATGCGGGCAGGAGGCCGCATCAGGTCGATGGCCTTGATCTTCTCTGGGTTGGCCTCAATTCCTCGGTGTGAGACCAGGAATCCTAAGAGCTTTCCAGAGGATACGCCGAACACACACTTGTCGGGGTTCAGCTTGGTGCGCATGAAGCGCAGTTTGTCAAAGACTAAGGCCAGGTTATCTAACAAGGATGAACCCTGCCTGACCTTGACAACGATATCATCGACATACACCTCGACTAAGTCTCTTATTAACTCTCCAAAGGTTTTGTGCATTGCACGTACAAAGGTGGGAAGAGCATTCTTTAGGCCATAAGGCATAGAGACATAACAATACAGGCCGTCTACTGTGATGAAGGAGGTGTGCTCCTCGTCTTCTCTAGACATAGGGATTTGATGGAAACCCGAATAGGCGTCTAGGAAGCACAGCATATCACAGCCTGATGTCGAGTCTACTATTTGATCTATTCTAGGGAGAGTGAATGAATCTTTGGGACATGCCTTATTGAGACTGGTGTAGTGGATGCACATCCGAAGCTTCCCGCCGGCCTTCGGGACAACGACAGGGTTCGCCAACCACCAGGGGTGGTGGACTTCCCGGATGAAGCCAGCGTCCAGCAGCTTCTTAATCTCTTCTCAGATGAAGTTTTGCCGCTCGATGGACTGCTTGCGAGGCTTCTGTTGGACTGGCCTGGCGTCGGGGAAGATCTTCAAGTGGTGATCGATCACCTCCGTAGGGATCCCCGGCATCTGTGACGGCTGCCATGCAAACACGTCGACGTTGTGCCGGAGGAAGGTGACGAGCGTGCCTTCCTATTTGCTATCCAGGCCCCCGGCTACCCAGGTGGTCTGAGTAGCATCGGCGCCGACTTGGACGACCTTCAAGGGGACGTCGCCCTCGTCGAGGGGTTTCACACGGGGTGCTGCGGTAGAGGCACGGTGGCGTGCACTCGAGTGGAGCCGGTCCGATTCTGCACTGCCAGGGGCTGGTGCTCGAGCTGCCGCAAGTGCCTGGAGCTTTTCCAAGGCTGACACTGCAGCAGTGCGGTCTCCACGAATCCTGAGGACGCCTGTTGGTGTAGGCATCTTCAGGACAAGGTAGCTGTAGTGGGCTACTGCCATGAATCGGTACAGTGCTGGCCTGCCGATTATGGCGTTGAAGGGGAGGACAATCTCTGCCACATCGAACAGAATGTACTCTGTCCGATAGCTGTCCGGTGCCCCAAAGGTCACCGGAAGGCTGATGTTGCCGTAGGGAACGACTTGTCCCGGCCCTACCCCTGAGAACGGGGTCGATGGGGTCAGCTTGGCCATCGGGATCTGCAGCTTCTAGAAAGCTGCGCGGATGATGAGGTTCAGCCCAGCCCCGCCATCTACCAGAACGTGGTACATCCTCACGTTGGCGATGGTGGGCGGTACCAAGAGCGGTAGTTGGCTGGCCCCAGCCATGTTCCTGGGGCAGTCGGTGGCATCGAAGCTGATGGGAGTTCCCATCCACTTGAGGTGCGGCGCGGCACTTGGGAGGGGAGCCACCGACGCTACCGCTCAGAGCAGAGTTTTAACCGTGCTTCGGGACGAGGGGTCAGCGGACCCGCCGTAGATGACGTAGAGCATCTTCCGGTGCTCGTCATCGCTGGAGCTGGAGTCCTCATGGTTGCGCACCGCCTTCACGGCGCGCTAAGGCTCCTGGAACTCCACTTGATGGTCGGCGTTGTCTGGGGCGTCGACCTTCTGCTTGCCCTCCCTTTGACGGAAGGGTGGGGCATCAGTTCGCAGCTACTTCCCTTTGCGGAAGTGCTCCGCGAGCTTCTGAATCTCCCGGCACTCGGCAGCAGTATGGTAACTGGTTCCGTTCACGGGACATAGCTCGCCTTGGTCACCATCTGGAGCTGGTGACTGCCGCTGCCTTTTGTCGGGGCGTGGCCCCCGAGCTCCACTGGGTGCTGCTGCTGCAGCAACGGGAGCAGCGGCCAGTGGCTTCATCTTTCCACTGCCCCGGTTCTTGATCTTCTTGCCGCTTCCGTAGGAATCGGCACCAGATCCAGGCTGTCCTCCAGACTCGGAGGCTGGCAGCGAGTGCCAGTTCCGCCCTTCTGCTGCTCTGGCGCACTTGTCCGCCAGGCTGAAGAGCTCTGAGACGTCGTGGACCTCTCTGGTCGCGAGCTTCTCAAGCATCTTCTTGTCCCGGACACCCTGCCGGAACGTGACCACCACAGAAGCATTTTGGATATGTGGGATGGTGTTCCGCACCTGGGAGAACCGCTGGATGAAGGAGCGCAGCATTTCTCCAGGTTGTTGCTGGACGGCGTGGAGGTCGAGCTCCGTGCCAGGCCGGGTGTAGGAGCTGCCGAAGTTAGCAGTGAACTGCCGGCAGAGTTCTTCCCAAGAGGTTATAGAACCCTGGGGGAGGTTCATGAGCCAAGACCGGGCTGGGCCGGTCAAGGTGACGGGGAAGTAGTTGGCCATGACGGCCTCGTCCCCTCCTGCAGCAAGGATGGCGGTGGAGTAGATCTGGAGGAACTCCGCCGGGTTGACGCTGCCGTCGTACTTCTCGGGCAGGTGCGGCCGAAACTTGCGCGTCCTCCTCGTGAAGAGAAGGTGTGGCACCAGGGCCGCACATCCTGCTCCTGCTGCTGCAGGCGTTGGTGCCATGAACGCTTGGTTCACTGCTGGCACTGTGTACCCCGGTATGGGCAAGGCTGCACCATAGACCGGGGGCACCGTTTGCAGGGCATATGGCTGGGGCATATGCTGCATGGCGTATGCCTGAGGCAGAGATCGCATGGTGAAAGTCTGCGCCTCAGGCAGGGTTGAGGCAGACGTCATGCTGTCGCCGGCCTCTTGGTTGCGACGCCTTTCTCGTCGTCGCTCAATGAACACTCGGGCATCTTTGCCCAAGTGGCATCGCTCCAGATCCATCCTCAGGTCCGTCGATGGGAGCCTGGTGGAGCTGGAATCTGCAGTCTCCCGTCAACCATTGGCGTGCGCATCAGCAACACAGCCGGTTGGCCGGGGCGTCGTCCCCGCCGAATCCGAGGGTTAGCGGCGGCGACGATGAGATGGTCTACCTCGCGAATCCACTGCTGAGTCGCTGACTGAGGCGCGCCCCCAGCAGGTGGATTGCGCAGTAGCGCTCTTGCTGCGGCCAGCGCGCCCCCGTTGGGGACGCTCAGCGCTGCAGAGGATCTCACGCTTGCTGGAGCCTGTGTTGCCGGAATCGGCTGCTGGCTTCCAGCTTGCGCCGACACACTCCGTCCAGAGTGTGTCGAGACGTAGTCCCCGCTAGTCACGGTCCGTCGTGAACGCGGGGGAGGAGAGCTTGCCGCTGAAGGAAGCTTCGTCATCTTCGTCGGCAGAAGCTCGTCGCGCAAGGGAAAAGCCCCCTACCTGGCATGCCAAATGTCAAAGTGTGTAGCCGACACTTCCCCCGGACCTGCTCTGGGCAGCCCACGGAGGTTCTTTTTTGGAGGGGCTAGTCACTCGTGGAGAGCTTCAGCGTTAGGGACGAGTGAGGGAGAAGCTTGACACGGGGAGTTTTACGTGGTTCAGGCTGCCGGAGCGTAAAATTCTACGTCCACGGTGAGCAGAGGTGCTCGCTGTATTGCTTGATGCTCAGAACCGGAGTCCTGAGCTTGAGGGTGTGTAAGAGGCGCGTCAACAGAGTTCGAACCCTTGCTAACATTGCCTACACGAGCCTTTTATAGTCCAAGGCTCAAGAGGCTTACAAGTTGGGTCCGGGACCCGACAGGTGGCCCCGGGGAGATTGCCTGCCATCTACCGTATCTGCAGTTATGCCGGTAGTTGTCTCTGGCGAAGGCTTTCGAGTCTTTGTTCTGCCGCCCTGCCCATGCCGCAAGCTAGTCATAGTGGTTGATGATGGCAGGGGCGGCAGGGGATGTCTTGTCGCTGTGTTTATTGGCGGGCAGGCTCTGACTTGGCGCGCCAGTCTGCGATGTGACTGGGTGCAACGGCACCTGACAGAGGCGTGCTCCGCTTCTCCGCGCCTTGGGAAGGCGCGGGCCTTGAATACCTTGTACGGGCAAGGTATGGCGCGTCTTTACTCCTGCTGCCTATCGCGCGGGGGCAGGCAGCGTTGCTCTGCTGGCCACGTGGCGGGCCCGGAGCTCTCCTCTGAGGAGAGGGAGGTCTGGCCCCGCGGGACACGTGGAGAACCCGGAGCTCTCCCCGCGGAGGGGGGAGGTCCGGCTTCTGCTGGCCACGTGGCGGGCCCGGAGCTCTCCTCTGGGGAGAGGGAGGTCCGGCCCTGCGGGACACGTGGAGCCTTTGGAGCTCTCCCCACGGAGGGGGGAGGTCCGGCTTAGTTGGCCACGTGGCGAGTCCGGAGCTTACCTCTGAGGAGAGGGAGGTCCGGCCCCGCTGGACACGTGGTGCATTCGGAGCTCTCCCTGCGGAGAAGGGCGAGGTCCTTAGGCATTTCCCCCTGTGCGCGGGGGTACCCCGTATCGAGGGTACCGACAGTCCTGGTCCGGTATACGGGCCTTGGGCAATTCTGTGCATGAGGCGCTGGGGGTCCGGCTCCCTCCGAGGTCAGGGTACGATCGTCCGGCCCCTAGTACCGGACCTAACGCCGGGGAGACAGAGTGTACAGGCTTTCGGTACGGAACCAGGCAAAGCGGTTGTACTCCCCTGGACCTCCGAAGGACAGGGCGCGCACGCTTTGGGTCGGAACCGGCAAAGCAGGTTACGCACCCTGGACCCCCCATGCGCAGCGCAGGCCTTTCCTAGAGGTGACCAAATGGCACCGCAACACCTGACTGGGGGAGGCCCGAAAGGCCCCCTGGCCGTCGGCAGGTGCCCCAAGCGCAACCGCATTCGGTAGGCTAGCAAATGCTCACTATGGATGAGAGCGGGAAAGGGGAGCTAAATGTACGGTGAGCATACATGGAAAGTGCGGTCATAGAAATTAATGCATAATTTAAATGAGCACATAAGCAAGAGCGTGGTAGAACAATTTTCTGTGTAAATGCCCATAGGAGGAAGGTTGGCTGAACATGGAGGCAACGACCCGCCTCATTAAGAAGGGAAGCAACACTCTACGCGCTTGGGGTCAGAACCAGGCCAAGCTGAACGTAGTCCTGGACCGTCCCCTGAGGCTTAGCTGCTCCGAGCGCTATTGCTGGAGCCTATGGGATCTATTACAGAAAGGAAAAGGCCTGTTCTACTAATGCTATGGGGATAGAACTTACTGTGATGTTCCATGCTCCAAGGGTTTGGGAGCGGATCCCATCCTTGGTGGAGAGGCATATGTACCTGGAGCGGCAACTTTCATGACTCGGAAGGGACCTTCCCGGCTGGGGGGGAGTTTATAGATCTTTTGCGAGAAAGTGTGCGCCGCGGCACCGGGTCGCCCTCTTGTAGCTCCCAGACGCGCTTGGTCCTTTGGCGGTAGCGCCGGAGCACCAGCTGGGACCGTGCGTTGTGGAGTGTTGCTTGTAATCGTGCCTCGTTGGCAAGGTCAATATCTTCACGCCGGAGCTGGTCCTGCGTGGCTTTCCCGGGGGGCCCCGGGTACCTTCCTGTATTGGCTCAGGCCGACAAGGGGTAGGCGGACCCGGACTCTTCTTTGGGGGACCCAGGATGTCTTCTTCCATTGGCTCAGGCCGACAGGAGGTTGACAGATCCTGGGCGGCCCCCGGGAGGTGAGGCCGAGGCACGGAGACGTGCGCTCAGGTGGAGCTGGCCCGGGGCTGGTGCTTGGGCTGCTGCAATTGCTTGGAGCTTTTCCAAGGCTGATACTGCAGCAGTGCAGTCTCCACAGTTCTTTGGGGTAGTTGTAGTGGGCTACCGCCCTGACTCTTCGTCGCTGGAGCTGGAGTCCTCATAGTTGTGTACCGCCTTTACGCTGAGGCTCCTGGAACTCCACCTGGTGGTCGACGTTGTCTTGGGTGTCGACCTTCTGCTTGCCCTCCCTTTGACGGAAAGGAGGGGCGTCAGCACACGGTTGCTTCCACTTGTGGAAGCGCTACGTGAGCTTCTGAATCTCCCGGCACTCAGCAGCAGTATGGCTGCTGGTGTCGTGCATGGGGCACGGCTCACCCTGGTCACCATCTAGAGCTGGTGACCGTCGCTGCCTCTTGTCGGGGCGTGGCCCCCGAGCTCCACTGGGTGCTGTTGCTGCAGCAACGGGAGCTGCGGTCGGTGGTTTCATCTTGCCACTGCCCCGGTTCTTGATCTTCTTGCTGCTTCCATGGGAAGCAGTGCCAGATCCGGGCTGTCCTCCTGATACGGAGGCTGGCTGTGAGTGCCAGTTCCGCCCTCCTGCTGCCCTGGCGCACTTGTCCGCCAGGCTGAAGAGCTCTGAGACATCGCGAACCTCTCTGGTCGCGAGGTTCTCGAGCATCTTCTTGTCTCGTACACCCTGTGACACGACCCCACGGTCTTGTCGAGCCAGGATCACGCTGAGGGGTACTGCATTGCACAGCACCGAATAACACACATCAAAGGTACAAAGCGGAAGCAAAATTTTATTACATAAACGGGTTTATGAACATTTTTACAACAAAATATGTTCAGTCTACACTCACGGGCGTAGACTACGCATCAAGTTCATGTTCAGCCCGTGAACGTGTCCTTGCTAGCACACACGCACACTAACACGGCGGCGTGCACGACTCCCACTCGACGGGGTTCCCCTCCTGGGGTTCCGTCTCCTCCTCGGGAGTCCCTTCCTCATAGAACCCTGCAAAAGCTTCAAACACAAGCAGTGAGCACGAATGCTCAGCAAGTCTGACCCGTCTCGCCTAAACATGAAACTTCTACATGAGGGATGATAGGTACAGGAGATAAAATCAGTTGCAAGGACTCGCCTAATTAGTGGAATCTTACTTTCAAGTTTTAGCAGCAAATTGTGGGGAACCTTACGCTAAGGCACATAAGAGAGCCGCAATCAAACAAGAAACGCATTTTTCTCATGCACTTTGCCAAAAGTTGAAAGGAACTTTTAATTAGCTCTAAACTACAGCAAATCATTAACAATCAAAGCCCATCTTTCAATCAGCAACATTTTAACATGTAACTAGCCTGTTCTTTCTACGTCACGATACAGTGAACAAGTGGTACTCACTGACTGCGAGGGACAGCGATTATAATCGATTTACACCTGCAGGGTTACCCAAATAACCCGTCACGTATGCCCGTACTCGATGTTTCCTACAGCAACCATCACGGACGCCGTACGCACCACCTTTCACCCGTCAGCCAAATATTGAACCGGTCCCATCGTCCCGAGCAAGAGGTCTCTGCACGCGCATCTCAGTGCCGCCAGCCGATTTACACCTCAAGCTCTCAACCTACCCTCTGAACGACGGGCAATGCCTCAATACCCAGCTACCCGAGTTACATCGGTTTCCCGGTTCCCATATAGCCGGTAGGTCTTTGGTACTGTTCTAGCTTGTTCAACAGGCCCGCACATGGCTCGGTCCTCAATCGACACAAGGGGAGCTATAGCACACAGGCCCCAAAGTCCTGCTGCCTTTACTCTCCGCTCGGTCTCATTTTTCTTGCCATGTGTATCATGTGCTATCTCTACCCGAGTCGAGTGCTTCTAGTCTATGCTCGCGAGTAGTTCCAACTACTCATCTTGTACCGAATCCTACCCTATCTTAGCATTGCAGTAGCTAAAAGGGGTTTCCAATCGTAATCCCAACCCATGGTTTTCTCTGCTATGCAATTGGGTTTTCAAACAAGACTCCAATGCAAGAAATAATGATACTCAAGTAAGTGCTCAAAACAATAAATATTTGTAAAAAGGTTAATGCAAACCGGAGCTTGCCTTGATGCTCTTGATCGTAGGCTAGCTGCTCCTCCGGAGTAACGAAGTCTAGGACTTCGGGTTCCTCCTCGATCTTAGCGACTACATGATATAAGAAGTACATGTATTAATTTGAAAGCATTTGAATTGAATTTAAACTTGTGAAGGTTGTAAGCCTTACTAGACAGACCTAATGACTCTGAAATTTTTACTGTGGCTTGGTTACAACCTAAACAGGGACTTGGTCAAGTTTTAGTTGCAGCAAAGCTCATTTGAGCTCTCCACAAATAATTGTGCACTTGACCTTAATTGGAGCTCTTAGGGTGTTCTAGAGATTTTCATGGAGCAAGCCATGACTTACTGAAAAAATAGATTTTTAGAGGTTTCTAATGGAGTTGGTCTCACTTAATTTGAAGGTTCCTATCTAAAGATATGAGCTAAACAATTTCAGAGAAATTCTGAAAAATGTTTCTGAACATTTTCCATTTTCTCTGGAACAGTTTCATTAATCACACCATTAGGTCGATCAAATGAACTCAAATGGAGCTGAAATTTTTATGGTAGTTCTGGTATATTTTGGTGAACACCCCAGCAAAATTTCAGAATTTTCCTCCAAAGGATTCTCCAGTTAAAATTCCAAACAGTTTAAATTTTGAAGAATTAATTCTGGAGAAATAAGGATTTTCATGAAGTGGAACTTGATTTGCTGGAAAATACTCCGAGAGCTCAATCTAACAAAATTTGGTTCACTTGATTTGGAGTTTCCTAGCCCAAGTTATGAGGATTTGAAGTTTGAATGAAATCTGAAAATCGGGGAAAAGTTTAAATCTGCCGGTGGGTCCACAGCACACGTGTCGGGCGCTGGACGATGGCACACCGGGGTCTACGGGTTTTTTTGCGTGCCAGCACACCGGATCCGAGCCGCAGCCCGATCCCGATTTAAAATACGAGCCACTGACAGCCGGGTCCCACCCCCTTCGTCTACCTCTCGCCGCCTGCGCTCGTCCACAGCGATATCTCGCCGGAGAGCTCGCCGGCAGCCTCTGTGGAGCTCCAAACTTCATGATTTGGCCGCCCCTGCCTACTTTCACTAGGGGAACATGATTCCGGGCTCAGTTCGTCATGAAAATGGCCGGCACATGGTCGGGGACGAGCGGCAGCCTCAGGAGAACTTCGGCCGTGTCGGCCAACCTCCCTAGCACCTCAATCACTTGAGCAAATGGTCGGGAAGCATCAGTGGACCTTAGGAAAGGTCGACATGAGCTCCACGGAGCTCGGGAAGGGCTGTGTTGGGCTGTCAACGTGCGACCTAGGCCGGAAATCGGGATTTCTACTAAAACTCGAAGAACAGCGGTTTCCCTCCACGGTTCTTCGTGGTTCCTGCTCCTATGGACTCGTACGGGCACCTAGAAGTGATCCTCTCCACGAGAGGATGAGTGGTGCAGTGTGGATTACGAATTTCACGGATCCGTGCAGACTCCACTTTTGCACACCGTCGCAAAAACATGAAATTCCGGCGTGAGCGGTCTTTGTCACGCCACCAGAGCTTGCGGGAATGAAAGAGGGACTGAAAGCGAACCTCTTTGCTGTTCACAGCTCGGTGAACGGTGGGCTGTGGTGGCCAGATGGATAGTTCCCGCGGTGGCGGCTCGAGCTGAACCGGCAGGGGAAAGATCGTCGCGGTGGAGCTCGGGAAGGACTGCTCCGAGCCTGGAACCGACGCGAGGGTGTCGAGGAGGGCTTGGCGCACCTGGTGCTGGTCACAGATCGCCGTGGGAGCCTTGGGGTTGGCCGGACGATGAGGGACCGAAGACTCACTCGGGCGGCGAGGGGTTTCAGTCTGTTGGGCGAGAAAGCGTCGGGGTAGTGATGAGGAGCATCGGCGACCGCTCGGGCGCGTAGATAAGGGCCCCGGGAGTCGGTTCAACGGCCGTGGGCGGCAAGCAGCTGGTGGCGCGGCGGCCTCCCCTCGGTGGCGCCCTCAGGAGAAGCTCGGGGACCCGAGCACTGAAAGTTCACTCGGTTGAATTTCCTCAGTGGCTGACATGTGGGTCCCAGTTTTCTTTTAACCTCTGAAATTAACTCCATATCACTGTTGTAAACAGTAAGCCCTAAAATGCCCATTGTGATTTGAATTATTCACCCCTGAGCCATTTCAATTGGTTAGAATTTAAATTGGGTTTGGTTTAACTAAATTTCAGCACATGTTCAGTTTGAAATTCAAATAAAGTTCAAATTTGCTACACTTAGCTCATGTCAAGATCAACTCCAAATGGAGTAAAAATTGGTGTGTGAGCTCACAAAAATGTGCTGAGTAAGAATATGCCTCCCACTTTTGTATTCATGGGATAAAAACAGTTTGAATTTGAATGTGGGTTCGAACTACCCTCTTTTTATCTATACCCAAAAGTATCTCAAAAAGATTTTGAATTTGGGTGAAACTTGGCATGGACATTCCTAGCAATGTGTAGGAGTTTTCAAAATGTCCAGCCCCTAGATGATGCAAGTGGGAAATACCACTTTTGCATTTTATGAGTTTATTCTCTAATGAGCATGTTGATAATGGTTACTTGCTCTTCAAATGTGTTCATCCACTTTCTTCAAATGAGGTGTGTGGTGTGGTGATGAACACTTTAAACATGTGTCAAAAACTGAGGCCTTTACATTCCTCCCCCTTTAAAAGAATCTCGCCCTGAGATTATAAGGTGAAAATGAGAGAGAGGACGGTGGAAAATTACCGGATGTGCGACATGAGAAAGTCGGGGTAGTTTGCGCGAAGAAATCCTTCGCTCTCCCATGTCGCTTCGTCCACGGAGTGATTACTCCATAGAACTTTGTAGAACCACAACGTGCGGTTGCGTGTGGTTCGGGCCTTTTCGTCAATGATCTCAACCGGTTCCTCCCGATAGGTAAGATCCGGTTTCAGTTCTTCAATGTCCTCCAGCTGAACGGTAGTAGATAGCTTGAGACACTTCCTCAGCTGGGAAATGTGAAAGACGTCGTGCACACCGGAAAGTGCTTCTGGTAATTTCAGCCGGTATGCTACTGATCCACATCTTTCGGTAATCTGGAATGGACCGATGAATCGGGGTGCCAACTTTCCTCTCACCCCAAATCTGTTTACGCCCTTCATTGGAGACACACGTAGGTATACGTGATCCTCGACTTCGAACTGCAATGGGCGTCTTCTTCGGTCCGCATACTGTTTCTGTCGGGATTGGGTGGCTTTTAGGTTCGCTTGAATAAGTTGAACCTTCTCCTCCGCGTTGTTTACAAGGTCAATCCCGAAGGTAACCCTTCCGCCAAACTCACACCAGTTCAATGGTGTGCGGCATTTTCTTCCGTATAGCGCCTCGTAGGGCGCCATCTTTATGCTGGCTTGGTACCCATTGTTGTATGAGAACTCGGCTAACGGAAAGTGATCATCCCAATTCTTGCCGTGGTTAATAGCGCAAGCTCATAGCATGTCTTCTAGGATCTGATTTACCCGCTCGGTTTGCCCGTCCGTCTGCGGGTGGTATGCTGAACTACGTATCAGCTTTGTCCCCAATGCAGCGTGTAGCTGTTCCCAGAAACGGGACACAAATAAAGTGCCCCGGTTCAATATGATGGTACGGGGTACGCTGTACAAGCATAGGATCCGTGAGATGTACAGTTCAGCGTACTTCTTGGCGTTGTAGTTGGTGTTGACCGGGATGAAATGGGCAACTTTGGTGAGCCGGTCAACGATTACCCACACAGAATCATGTTTCTGAAAGGTGGTGGGTAAACCGACGATGAAGTCCATGCTCACATCCTCCCACTTCCAGGCAGGAACGCCAAGTGGTTGTAGCAGTCCCGGTTTCTGCATATGATCTTCCTTCACCCTTCGACATGTATCACACTCGGACACGTACTTTGCGATCTCCTGCTTCAACCGTGTCCACCAAAACTTGCTTCCGAGTTCTTGATACATTTTGTTGCTGCCGAGGTGAATAGAAAATTTTGATAAGTGAGCCTCATCAAAAAATTTCTTCCGTAACTCCGGGTTACGGGGTACGACGATCCGGTCCTTGAACCATAGGACGCCGTCTCCGTCCTTCCGGAAACATTTCAGCTCCCCACTGTCTACACGTCTCCGCAAATGTGACATGCCCTTGTCATGTTTCTGAGCTGCCGCTATCTCTTCACGGATGGTGGGGATCAAAGCTAAGTAGTAGAGAGCTCCATGTGGAATCACATGCAGTGGTGGTTCGCTCTCTTCCAACGGTGTGATGGTCAGGTTGTTGACGTTGACTTGCGGCTCAGCGCATCCGCCACTACGTTTGCCTTGCCGGGGTGATAATGGATCTCTATTCCGTAATCCTTTATCAATTCTAACCATCTTCGCTGCATCATGTTCAGCTCCTTTTGAGTGAATATGTACTTGAGGCTCTTGTGGTCGGTATATAAATGTACGAGGTTACCGAGTAGGTAGTGCCTCCACATTTTGAGTGTGAGTACCACGGCAGCGAGCTCCAAGTTGTGAGTTGGATAATTCTGCTCATGGTTTCTAAGCTTCCATGACCCATACGCGACCACTCTTCGGTCTTGCATCAGCACACATCCGAGCCCAATGTCGGATGCATCGCAGTACACATCGAACGGTTTTGTTGTGTCTGGCTGCGCCAAAACCGGTGCTGATGTTAGGTGCTTGACTAAACCGGATCTTGAGTCCATCTTGGAAAAGATCTTTGCTTCGACCAACTGATCAAACAACATGTTATCCATGGCAACGGGTACTTATTCTTGATGGTTACGGCGTTTAGTGGACGATAGTCCACGCAAAACCACAATGTCTCGTCTTTCTTCTTCACGAATAATGCCGAACAGCCCCATGGCGAGGAGCTCGGCCTAATAAAACCCTTCTCCAGCAGGTCCGTTAGCTGGGTCTTCAATTCAGCCAACTCCTTGGGCGCCATCATGTACGGCCTTCGGGATATTGGGATGGTTCCCGGTGCAAGTTCAATCTTGAACTCCACCTCTCTATCGGGCGGCATCCCCGGTAAATCATCCGGGAATACGTCAGAGAACTCTCGGACCACTGGAATATCTTCCAATCTGATGGTGGTGGATTGATAGACACTTGGAAGTTTTATTTCTGGACTGTCCAGAAATAAGGAGTGAGATCCGTGCCCTTCTGAGTTTAAGTGCACGACTCGAAGGACGGTGTCTAAAACAGCTCCGTGGCGGGTTAACCACGACATCCCTCGGATGAAATCGACCTTCTGTCCCTCTAAGATTATGAGAGACGTAGGGTACACTCTACCCGATAAGCATAATGGTGCTTTGGAAACCATTACGCTTGCTGAAATCTTCCCACCCGGTGAACAAATCAAATATGGACTATCGGTGGGTAGTATTTGCAAGCTGTGTTTAGCAATGAAAGCTTGGCTAATAAAATTATGCATGGCGCCTGAATCAAACAATACTATGGCGGGATGCTGGTGGAGTTGGAACATACCCGCAAGGATTGGCTCACCCTCCGGCACATCCTCTAGGGCAAGCTGGTGGACAGTGGCGGGCCTAGGGTTTGCCCGCTGCGCATTAGTAGGGTTCTGGGGCTGATTCCTCCCCGGAAACTGCGGTGCCACTCCGCCTCCTTGCCTCTCCAGACAACTGATGGCAAAGTGTCCTGGCCGACCACATTTGTAGCATGTGGCCGCTGCTTGTGCGGTTCTCGGAGGACAAAAGCCCAGCATGCGCTGCTGAGGTGCATACGCACGCGGCATCGCCCGCTGCTGTTGTTGTTGCGGAGGTGGTGCTGGCAGTGCCGGCCTGAATGCCGGTGAAGGATACGGCCGACTGCGGAATGTCATCAACCTCTGTGGTGGCTGCCAGCGTGGACCTGATGGTGGGCGATTCACCATCCGAAACTTCTGAGAAGGACCGTGTCGAAGTGTTCGGTCGACACTTCCCCCGGGCCTGCTCTGGGCACCCCGCGGAGGTTCTTTTTTGGTGGGGCTAGTCACTTGTGGAGAGCTTGAGCGTATGGACGAGTTAGTAAGAGCTTGACACGGCGAGTTTTACGTGGTTCAGGCCGCTGGAGCGTAAAACCCTACGTCCACGGCGAGCTATGGAGCTCGTTGTATTGCTTATTGCTCAGAACCGGAGTCCTGAGCTTGGAGATGAGTTACACCTTGGGAGTGAATGGCTAGCGTATGAGTTGCGGGAGTGCGAACCCTTGCTAACGTTGCCTACCCGAGCCTTTTATAGTCCAAGACTCGGGTGGCTTACAAGGGGGGCCCAGGACCCAACAGGTGGTCCCGGGGAGATTGACTGTTATCTACCGTATCTGCAGTTATGACGGTAGTTGTCTCTGGCGAAGGCTTCTGAGTCTTTGTCTTGCAGCCCTGCCCATGCCGCATGCTAGTCGTAGTGGTTGATAACGGCGGGGGCGGCATGGGATGTCTTGTCGCTGCGTTTATTGGCTGGCAGGCTCTGACACCGCGCGCCAGTCTGTGATGCGACTGGGCGCAACGGCACCTGACAGAGGCGTGCTCCGCGTCTCCGTGTCTTTGGAAGACGCGGGCCTTGAATACCTTGTACGGGCAAGGTATGGGGCATCTTTACGCCCGCTGCCTATCGCTCAGGGCAGGCAGCGCCGTTCTGCTGGCCACGTGGCGGGCCCGGAGCCCTCCTCAGAGGAGAGGGGGGTCCGGCTCCGCAGGACACGTGGAGCCTTCGGACCTCTCCCCTCGGAGGGGGAGGATCGGCTACTGTCGGCCACGTGGCGAGCCCGGAGCTCCTCTCTGAGGAGAGGGAGGTCCGGCCCCGCCGGATACGTGGCACCTTTGGACCTCTCTCCCGCAGAGGTGGAGGTCCGGCTTCTGTATGCCACGTGGCGGGCCCGGAGCTCTCCTCTAAGGAGAGGGAGATCCGGCCCCGCCGGACGCGTGGCGCCTTCGGAGCTCTCCCTAAGGAGAAGGGCGAGTTCCTTAGGCATTTTCCCCTATGCGCGAGGGTACCCCATATCGCGGGTACCGACAGTGGCCCCCGGGCCCATCTCGGGGGAGGTAGCGAGCCCGAGGTGGGACCTCCGTCTCTTCTGATCCGCGCACTGTCTCTAAGTCCCGCATTGACCGCTGCCGTAGCACGAACGGCCGCGGGATCGTGGGAGCGTGTGCCCACTTGATGGTTGCTGTTGGTACCTGAGATATGGGGTACCCCCGCGCACAGGGGAAAATGCCTAAGGAACTCGCCCTTCTCCGCAGGGAGAGCTCCGAAGGCGCCACGCGTCCGGCGGGGCCGGACCTCCCTCTCCTCAGAGGAGAGCTCCGGGCCCGCCACATGGCATACAGAAGCCGGACCTCCCCCTCCGCGGGAGAGAGGTCCGAAGGCGCCACGCGTCCGGCGGGGCCGGACCTCCCCTCCTCAGAGAAGAGCTCCGGGCCCGCCACGTAGCCGACACAAGCCGGACCTCCCCCTCCGCGGGGAGAGGTCCGGAGGATCCACGTGCCCCGCGGGCCGGAGCCTCCTCTCCTCTGAGAAGGGCTCCAGACCCGCCACGTGGCCAGAAGAACGGCGCTGCCTGCCACCGAGAGATAGGCAGCGGGCGTAAAGACGCCCCATACCTTGCCCGTACAAGGTATTCAAGGCCCGCGTCTTCCCAAGACACGGAGACGCGGAGCACGCCTCTGTTAGGTGCCGTTGCGCCCAGTCGCATCACAGACTGGCACGCGGTGTCAGAACCTGCCAGCCAATAAACAGCGCGACAAGACATCCCATGCCGCCTGCGCCGTCATCAACCACTACGACTAGCATGCGGCATGGGCAGGGCGGCAAGAAGAAGACTCAGAAGCCTTCGAACAGAGACAACTACCGGCATAACTGCAGATATGGTAGATAATAGACAATCTTCCCGGGACCACTTGTCAGGTCCCGGCCCCCCTTGTAAGCCGCCCGAGTCTTGGACCATAAAAGGCTCGGGTAGGCGACGATAGCGGGGGTTCGCATTCCTGCAACTCATACGCTAGCCATTCACTCCCAAGCTGTAACTCACCCCCAAGCTCAGGACTCCGGCCCTGAGCAGCAAGCAATACAGCGAGCTCCATAGCTCGCCGTGGACGTAGGGTTTTACGCTCCGGCGGCCTGAACCACGTAAAACTCACCGCGTCAAGCTCTTACTAACTCGTCCATCCGCGCAAGCTCTCTGCAAGGGACTAGCCCCACCGAAAAAGAACCTCCGCGGGCTGCCCAGTGCAGGCCCGGGGGAAGTGTCGACCGAACACTTCGACATTTGGTGCGCCAGGTAGGGGGCCTTTTCCCCTTGCGCGACGAGTTTCCGCCGATGAAGATGACCAAGCTTCTCTCAGCGGCAAACTCTCCCCCTCCACGTTCACGGCGAACCGTGACCAGTGGGGAGTACATGTCGACACACTCAGGACAGACTGTGTCGGCGCAAGTTGGTAGCCAGCAGCCGACTCCGGCAACGCCGACTCCGGCGATGCAGGCTCCAACCAGTGTGAGATCTTCTGCAGCGCTGAGCGTACACCATGGGGGTGCACTAGCTGCAGCAAGAGCACTGCTGCGCAACCCACCTGCTGGGGATGCGCCCCATTCTGCGACCCAACAGTGGGTCCGTGAGGTGGACCGCCTCGTCATCGCCGCCGCGAACCCTCGGTTTCGGCGGGGGCGACGCCCCGGTCAACCGGCTGTGTCGCTGACGCGCACGCCCACGGTTGACGGGCAAACGGCGGATTCCAGCTCCTCCAGGCTCCCGTCAACGGACCTGAGAAGGGAGCTGGAACGGTGCCACTTGGGCCAGGATGCCCGGGTGTACCTCGAGCGACATCGAGAAAGGCGTCGCAACCAAGAGGCTGGCGACAGCATGACGTCGGCCTCAACGCCGCCTGGAGGGCAGATCTTCGCTACGCGAGTCCTACCTCAGGCATACGCCGCGCAGCATATGCCACAACCATATGCGCCGCAAGTGGCGCCCCCGGTCTATGGAGCAGCCATGCCCATGCCGGGGTACGCGGTGCCAAGTGCGAACCAAGCGTTCGCAGCGCCAATACCTGCAGCAGCAGGTGCAGGATGTGCGGCCCTTGCACCCCACCTTCGCTTCGCGAGGTGGCCGCGCAAGTTCCGGCCGCACCTGCCCGAGAAGTACGACGGTAGCGTCAACCCGGCGGAGTTCCTCCAGATCTACTCCACCGCCGTACTTGCCGCAGGAGGGGATGAGGCTGTCATGGCCAACTACTTCCCCGTCGCCCTGACCGGCCCAGCTCGGTCTTGGCTCATGAATCTCCCTCAGGGGTCCATAACCTCCTGGGGAGAGCTCTGCCGGCAGTTCGTCGCCAACTTCGGCAGTTCCTACACCCGTCCCGGCACGGAGCTTGACCTCCACGCCGTCAAGCAACAACCCGGGGAGTCGCTGCGCTCTTTCATCCAGCGGTTCTCTCAAGTACGCAACACCATCCTGCACATTCAGAGTGCTTCTGTGGTGGTGGCGTTCCGGCAGGGTGTCTGGGACGAGAAAATGCTCGAGAAGCTCGCGACCAGAGAGGTCCGCGACGTCTCTGAGCTCTTCAGCCTGGCGGACAAATGCGCCAGAGCAGCTGAAGGGCGGAACTGGCACTCTCTGCCAACTCCCGAGTCAGGGGGACAGCCCAGGCCCGGCGCTGCTGCCTATGGAGGTGGCAAGAAGGCCAAGAACCGGGGGAGTGGCAAGGTGAAGTCATCGTTCACGGCCCCCGTCGCCGCAGCAGCGACGACTAGTGGAGCTCGGGGGCCACGCCCCGACAAAAGGCAGCGGCAGTCACCGGCCCCGGATGGCGACCAGGGCGGGCTATGCCCCGTGCATGGTACCGGCAACCATACTGCTGCCGAGTGCTGGGATATCCAGAGGCTCGCAGAGCGCTTCCGCAAAGGAAGACAGAAGAGAGCTGAAGGACCGCCCTACCCTCAGAGGGATGGCAAGCAGAAGGTCGACGCTCCAGTCAGCGCCGCCCACCAGGTGGGGTTTCAGGAGCCTCAGCGTGTCATAAAGACAGTGCATAACGGTGGGGACTCCAGCTCCGATAGTGACGGGCCGGGGCGGTAGCCGGCTGTGGCTGCCGTCCCAGGTCAGTGGAGGCTGCAATGCTGCAGCGTCAACCTTGGAGAAGCCCCAAGTAGTCGCAGCAGCCCAAGCACCGATGACAATGGTGCAAGGACGGGCCAGCCTCGCTCGAGAGCACGCCTCCGTGCCTCGGTCATAGCTCCCGGGGGCCGCCCAAGGTCAGTCAACCCCTTGAAGGCCTTGCCAGAAGGGGAAGACGCCTTAGGTCTTCCAAGACGAGCCCGGGTCCACCTACCCCTTGAAGGCCTTAGCCAGAAGGGGAGAACTCCCCGGGGGCGCCCGGGAGAAGCCGCGCAGGACCTGATCCAGCGTGAAGATGACAACCTCGTCGACGAGACTCGGCTGCAGGAAATACCCCACAACGTGCGGTCCCGGCTGATTCTCTAAGCACTACCGCCAACGAACCGAACGCATCAGGGACCTGCAGAAGGGCAACCTGGTGTCGCGGCACGCTCTTTCCCAAGAAGGACCCATAAGCTCTCCCCCAGCAGGGAAGGTCCCTTCCGAATCATGAAAGCTGCCGCCCCAGGTACACATGCCTTTCAACCGAGTGTGGGATCCGTTCCCAAAACCCTTGGCATGGATCAACACTGTAAGTCCTACTTCCCGAGTATCAGTAGAACAGGGTCATTCTCTTCTGTAATGAATCCCATAGGATTTAGGAACAGATCTTGGGGCAGCTAAGTCTCAAGGGACGGTACAGGACTACGTCCAGTTTAGCCTGGTTCCGACCCTAAGCGCGTAGAGTCTTGCTTCCCTTGTAGACGAGGTGGAACATTGCCTCCATGTACAACCAGAATTCCACCTATGGGCATGAACACAGAAACCTGTTCTACTTAGCTCTCTCTCATGCGCTCATTTAAATTATGCATTAATTTTTATGATCGCACTATCTACGTATGTTCATCGTACATCTAGCTCCCCCTCTCCCGCGCTCATCCATAGTCAGCATTCGCTATCCTACCGAGGGCGTCCGCGCTTGAGGCACCTGCCGATGGCCGAGTGAGTCTCTCAGGCCTCCCCCAGTCAGGTGTTGCGGTGCCAGTTGGTCACCTCCAGGAAAGGCCTGCGTTGTGCATGGGGGGTCCAGGGTGCGTATCCAGCTTAGCAGGCCATGAGCCCAAAGCATGCGCATCCTGCCCTCCGGAGATACAGGGGAGTACAACCGCTTTGCCTGGTCATGAACCCAAAGCATGTACACTCTGCTTCCCCAGCACATGGTCCGGTACTAGGGATCGGACGACCGTACCCGGACCTCGGAGGGACCCGGAGCTCCGGCGCCTCGAGCACAGAATTGCCCAAGCCCCGTATAACGGATCAGGATCGTAAGACGAATAAGACTAGGAGATGGGAGGGGAGGATCCCCCGAGGAGAATTACGTTTCCTCTGCCTGTGTGCAGGACCTCCAGGTTATGGCAACGGGGACTGCATGAAGCGGGGGGAAAGCAGCTATCAACAGCACCGGCCCAGGACTGGAAGGACCGGGCCCCGTCCCTTCAGCAGGGGCGAGGCCCGAAGGCCCCACGTGTCCAGCAGGCCCGGAGCTCCCGCCTCCCATGAGGGGGGCTCTGGGCTCGCCACGTGGCAGGCGGAAACCCGACCTCCCCCCCGGTGGGAGGGCTCCGAAAGCCCTACGTGTCCAGCAGGGCCGGATCTCCCGCCTCCTGAGGAGGGGCTCCGGATCCGCCACGTGGCAGGCAGATTTGGAGCTCCCCATAGGGCGAGATCCGGAGACCCCCGGGGGCCCCTAACACCGTTAGGGCCCGGGGAAGGTGTCTGTGCAGAGCTTCGAGATTGGAGAAAGCCTCTGAGTACCTTGCGGAGCTAAGGACTCAGCCAGGCAAAGCCAAAAAGGGGAGAAAAAGCTTCACAGACACAAATATCTAAAAGAGTCAAACTATGCGAGGCTCCATGAGCTGGACTACAGACTCTATAAAAAGGGAGAAACAAGTCCTAAAGACCTCACGGCTCCCGCCAAAACCTGCGGCTACAAGGGCGGCCACATCCTCGACTTCAGCCCTGGCAGCTTCCTCCCGCTCCGCGGCTGGGCCCTCTCTCGCTGGTTCTAGCGAGAAAGAGGGGTCGTGGCTCCTAAAACATGCCAACACATGTGAGGCGACCTCTACGGCTAGGCCGCGTCCCTCGGCCTCAAGTTCGCTGGCGACCACCGAGTCTAGCCTGTCCAGCTTGGCGCCGATCGACTCCAGCGCGGGGATCACCTCCGCCACCTTCAACGCAGGAGCCGCGGCCCTCACCGGACTGAAGCCAAGAGGGATCAGGGCGGACCCCGCTCGATCCACAAAGCTCGAGACCGCAAGAGCCTCAGAGGACCACAAGGCCGAGAGCTCCTCCACCTCGCGGCGGGCTGCCTGCAGGGCCTCCAGGTTCCTCTCGGAGAATTCCTTCTCCTTGGCCGCCAGGGAGCTCTTCCGAAGATGGTGAGTCTTGGCGAGCCGCTCCAACTCAGCAGCCTTGAAGTCGGCGGCCAACTCTCGGTCCAAGACCGCCCGGCGTTCGCGGGAGACCTGTTCCTCCCTCAAGTCGAGGTCCGCCTTCAGAATCTCTAGCTCCTCGATACGAGCTCGAAGGTCATCCTCGCCCGCCGCTAGCTGCGCGGTGACCCTTTCCACCTTGGCTACTGCAGAACGCTCCCGTTCCTCAACGGCGAGCTTACGGCGCTCCAACCGCTGCCGTATCTCCTCAGCAGCAGAGAGGCTCTCCTCGGCCCGGGCGTGTGCCTCCAGGGCCTCCCTGTTGATCCGCCGCGATTCGGCGTCCATGCGGTTGACAGCCCGCTTCAGCCGGTCGAGGAGCACTTCCCTGAAGTCGAGCAACTCCCGCCTGGAGTCGAGCTCGCTCTTAACCTTCGCGGTCCTCTCCCGCAAAAGGTTCCCCCAGGTGAGGAGGCGATCCCGTTCAACTGTATACTCCTCCCGCTCACGACCTAGTGCAGCCAAGACCTGCCGGACGCTCGTCTCGGCAAACGCGAAGGCATCCGCCAGGGGCAATGGAGTAACAGAGGCCGGGGCAGTCCCCCCGACCTCCTCCATCACCTCGTCCTCAAGAGGAGTCGACGCACCAGCAACCGAGACGAGACGCCGGTCAGGAGAAGCTGGCGCCGAGGCTCTGGCAGCCGGACCTGCCGGGCTCTCTTCAGCTTCTAGCTCCTTGACCTGTGGAGAAGGGCGAGCCGGGGAAGATGGCTCTAGAATAAAGGCCGGGCCGCCCGGTGCGGGGTCGATCTGCACCGGCCTGGGGGCCACGGCGGCTGTCTCGGTAGGAAGAGATGGCGCCGCCGCGGAGTCCGGGCACACCGGAACAGGAGAAGCTCGCGCTGGCTTGGGGGCTGAGGCAGCTATCCCGGGTTCTGAGCGCAACGGCGCAGACTCCCCGCCAGTCGGGGATGGCCGAGAAGCGCGGACACTCCAGCGGGCTCTGAACCCCGACTTCCGAGCCGGGGTAGGGCTCCCAGAGCCCGCCACCGTCACCGACGGCCGCTCCACAGTTGCTTGAACTGGCGGAGCAGGGGATGCCCCAGAGGCTTCCCCCAATGCATCAGCCCGAAGCCGCTTTGGGTCGCCACTAGAGGGAGTCCCATCTCCGGAAACAGGAGGTACAGACACCCCAGGTTCCTGACTTGGCACGGACGCCGCCGCTGGAGGAGATCGAGCGCGCCTCTTCTCTGGTTGCGGGTTGGAGGCCATGACGAGGAAGGACTCAAGGGCAAGAGGGCAAAGGCGCAAGAGTCTGAGAAGAAGCGCAGAGAAGTGCGTAGGGAAGCCGCAATGTGGGTAAGATCCCCTCTAAAAACTTCCCGGGTGCAATTCCAAGCGATTTGGAACTCTTCGAATACTCCGCATCGGCAACCGCTTCGGCTCCTAGACCGTGTGCCAATGACGGGTGGACCCAAGCTGCCCAACTGAAGCGGTGGGTCAAGGAGTCAGTCTCCTAAGAAGATGAGCCGGCAAGGCACTTCGGCGGTTCCCGAAGAAAGCGCCGCAACGTGCAGAAGTGGCAGTCTTGGGAACCGCCGCAGTAAAAGCAACCATCAAGTGAGCGCACGCTCCCACGATCCCGTGGCCGTTCGTGCTCCGGCAGCGGACAATTCGGGACTTAGAGAAAGTGCGCGGATCGGAAGAGACGGAGGTCCCACCTCGGGCTCGCTATCTCCCCCGAGATGGGCCCGGGGGCCACTGTCGGTATCTGAGATATGGGGTACCCCCGCGCACAGGGGAAAATGCCTAAGGAACTCGCCCTTCTCCGCAGGGAGAGCTCCGAAGGCACCACGCGTCCGGCGGGGCCGGACCTCCCTCTCCTCAGAGGAGAGCTCCGGGCCCGCCACGTGGCATACAGAAGCCGGACCTCCCCCTCCGCGGGAGAGAGGTCAGAAGGCGCCACGCGTCCGGCGGGGCCGGACCTCCCCCTCCTCAGAGAAGAGCTCCGGGCTCGCCACGTAGCCGACAGAAGCCGGACCTCCCCCTCCGCGGGGAGAGGTCCGGAGGCTCCACGTGCCCCGCGGGCCGGAGCCTCCTATCCTCTGAGAAGGGCTCCGGACCCGCCACGTGGCCAGAAGAACGGCGCTGCCTGCCCCCGAGAGATAGGCAGCGGGCGTAAATACGCCCCATACCTTGCCCGTACAAGGTATTCAAGGCCCACGTCTTCCCAAGACGCGGAGACGCGGAGCACGCCTCTGTCAGGTGCCGTTGCGCCCAGTCACATCACAGACTGGCGCACGGTGTCAGAACCTGCCGGCCAGTAAACACCGCGACAAGACATCCCATGCCGCCTGCGCCGTCATCAACCACTACGACTAGCATGCGGCATGGGCAGGGCGGCAAGACGAAGACTCAGAAGCCTTCAACCAGAGACAACTAACGGCATAACTGCAGATACGGTAGATGATAGACAATCTTCCCGGGACCACTTGTCGGGTCCCGGCCCCCCTTGTAAGCCGCCCGAGTCTTGGACTATAAAAGGCTCGGGTAGGCGACGATAGCGGGGGTTCATATTCCTGCAACTCATACGCTAGCCATTCACTCCCAAGCTGTAACTCACCCCCAAGCTTAGGACTCCGGCCCTGAGCAGCAAGCAATACAGCGAGCTCCATAGCTCACCGTGGACGTAGGGTTTTACGCTCCGGCGGCCTGAACCACGTAAAACTCACCGCGTCAAGCTCTTACTAACTCGTCCATCCGCGCAAGCTCTCCGCAAGGGACTAGCCCCACCGAAAAAAGAACCTCCGCGGGCTGCCCAGTGCAGGCCCGGGGGAAGTGTCGACCGAACACTTCGACAGTTGCTTTTACTGCGACAGTTCCCAAGACTGCCACTTCTGCACGTTGCGGCGCTTTCTTCCGGAACCGCCGAAGCGCCTTGCCGGCTTGTCTTCTTAGGCGACTGACTCCTCGACCCACCACTTCAGTTGGGCATCTTGGGTCCACCTGTCATCGGCGCCCGGTCTCGGAGCCAACGTGGTCGCCGATGCGGTGTACTCGAAGATTTTCGAATCACCTCGAATCATTCCTGGAATGTTTTAAAAGGGGATCTCACCTGCATCGCGGCTTCCCTTCGCATTTCCTAGCGCTCGTTCTTCCCTTGAACTCTTGCGCCCCGGCTTTCCTGTCCTTGTGCCCTCTTTCGCCATGGCTTCCAACTTGCTCCCGACGCGTCTCGTTCGTTCCTCCGATCTTGGGCCAGTGCACAGGCTGCTGGGCTGGCGCACAGAAGAACAGAAACACCGGCTTCGCCGGGGATCTCTCCCCCTGATCCTGGAAAAGGGGGAGATGGTCTTCTTCACTGCTTATGCTCTGGCGGGGTTCGTTCCGCCGATTTCTTCCTTCTTTGTCACACTGCTGGAGACATATGGGCTCCAGCTCCACCATCTTTCTCCCAACTCCTTCGCGATGGCTGCTGTTTTTGTCCACTTCTACGAGATGTTTGTGGGGGTGCACGCTTCTGTGACGCTCTTCCGCTACTTCTTTGTGTTGCGGACGACTGGGCGCGGCTCGAAGACTCAGATGGGGGCATACTACTTCCAGCATCGCTGCAAGGACCCAAAGGTCTCTGGATACCTTCTGCCCTTCAGCGCATCAAGGTGGGAAAACTGGAGGGAGAGCTGGGTGGTAGTGCAGACCGACGAGCACGATCGCCTACAACTCCCGACCGCCAGCCCAACCACCGATCGTCGCTTCTGGGAGGAGATCCCTGAGCTGGAGCAGGAGTACGCCCCGGTCTTGGAGCGGATCCTTTTCTTGGCCAACGAGGGGCTGACGTCTCTGATGGTGCTGATGGACTTTATGTCGCGTCGTATTGCACCCTTGCAGCAGCGCAGTCGCCCAGCGTGGTACTATACTGGCGAGCAGGACTGTACCAGGCTGGAGAGGGGCCCCGGCTCTGACCCTTCCGACGAGGAGCTGAACGAGATGGTGGGCAAGGTGAGCGGCGACTACATTCCCAGTGGCAACCCCTCCCTTCCGCCCTCTGCCACCCCCCTCTTCTTGGAGCCACAGAGGAGGTCAGAGCTCCTGCGGAAGATGCCGAACCTTGACGACATCGGGATCGCCATCCGGCAGGTCGGGGATGCCTTCTGGGGTATTACAATTCCAGGAACCGAGCGCCCGGGAACCGAGCGCTCCGGATCAGGGCACGAGGCGTCTGCTGCTGTCAATCCCTTCCCAAGAGCCGACGGAACTCAAGCCGCTGACAAAGGGAAGGGGAAGGAGCCGGCCCCCGCGCATCCATAGAAGAAACGCGCCCGGTCTCCTCCGAGGGCGCCGCCTGCGCCGAGTCAGGGTGCCGGAGCAACCTTGCTCCCATCTCCCGGGGGTCCTGGTCCATTGGGTGGCGACCCGAAGAGGCCCCGGGTGTCCCTCCCCAGTGGGTCTCTCCCCGGACAGCGGCCGTCCGAAGTAGCCCAAGTACCTCGTCATCCTTCCTCAAGCGGAGGGGTTTCCAGGACAGATGCTAGTGGGGCGACGCCAGCGAGTGTGCCGGGGATCCAGGCGTCACGTTCCGCGACCGTTCCAGCAACTGGTCCCGGCGGTTCAGCTACAGCCCAGAGGCCGGTGCTGCAAGCCCGTTGGAGCGCTCATGCCGCCCAGTAAGTGTTGCTCCTTCTGGCTTGTAGGAGCAGTACTCTCGTCTCCTCTCTTAGCCTGAGGGCTTTCTCTTCTTGCAGGGACCGACCAGCTGCCGGGGGCGGGCCTCTTACCCGGCCGCCTTCAACCGACGGAGGCTCCGCGCCTCAACATCTGGGGACCGTGGTGGCTCCCATGGTCCCCAAATCGGTGGGGGCTCCCTCAGCGCCGGCGATTTCACCCTCCGTGGTGGCCGCATATGCTCCTATCCGCCCTCCTTCACCAGTCCAGAAGTCCGGTCCTGAGAATGGGAGGGCCGCTGTAGGTGCGCCTGCTGGCCCCCTGGCCTCCTTAGGACAGCGCCCCACTCTGGATGCTGAGGCACCGGCGCCTCCGCCGGTCTTAGACTCGACAGGGGGGGGTCAGTGGCGTGACTCCTGTCCCCCCTGTCCCGGCGCCCGTGTGGGATGCCCTGGGGCGTGTCCAGACCAGCGCCCGGCAGCTCCAATCTGCCTTTGAGCAGGAGCGGGGGCGCTGGCCGGCGAGAGGGAACGCCTTCTCAGCTGGCAGCAGCGGGCCTAGGAGGCTAAGGCGGACCTTGACTCGAGGCAGTCAAGGCTTGAGGCCATGAGTGCTCTGCTTGGCACTAAGAAGAAGGCCATTAGCCGCTTGGAGTCAGAGACCCGGCGGCTCCGTGCCTCCTACCGCGAGGCTCTGGCACACGTTGAAGCCAAAGCCGAGGAGCGTTCCGCCACCGCGGAGGAGTTGCGGCTGCAGGTAGCCCGTCGAAAGTGCGTCGTCGCCGATCGGGAACGCGCTGCAGCGGCCGAGGAGGAGAAGACCACCGCCCGGCTGAGAGCCAAAGTGGAGGAGCTAAGGGCTCGGACCGAGGAGCTGGAGCTCCACGAGTCGGCTGTTGCCGCGAGGGAGGAGCAGTTCTCCCAGGAGCGCCAGGCGGCGATGGATCGCGAGCTGGCGGCTCGCCAAGAGGTAGAGAAGCTCCAGTCCTTGCGGTCTGCCGAGGCCCAGGCAGTCTGGGGCTTTATTGCCAAGGCGGGGTCCGCCTTGGTTCCTCTTGGTTTCAGCCCTGTGCAGGTGGAGGCTCCGGCGTGGCCGATGTCCGAAGCGATCCTGGCACTTGAGTCCATTGGCAACGAGCTGGGTCGGCTCGAAGCAGTGATCGCCGACGAGCTTGAAGCGGAAGGTCGGGGCCTTGCGGAGGAGGTCGCTATGCACGTACTGTCGTGCTTCCGGAGCCGAGACCCTTCCTTTTCTCTGGGGCCAGTCTGTCTAGGACCCGTTGCCGATCGGGAGGAAGCTGCCAGGACCGAGGTCGAGGACTTGGCTGCCCTTGTGGCCTCTAGGTTTCATCGGGAGTCCGGGGACTCTTAGGCATCTGCCCCCGTGGCCGCAAGGCCCTGTACTTCCTTTTTTATTTTTGTTGAGTCTGTAGCGCAGCTCGTGGAGCCTTTGTATAAACAGACTCCTGTTTCTTTCTGTGTCTGCACGTCCTAGTCTTCTTCCTGGTTTTTCCTGGCCGAGTCCTTAGCTCCGCAAGGTACTCGGAGGCCTTGACCAATCTCGAAGCTCTGCATAGACACCTTTTCCGGGTCCTCACTGTATACTAAGGGCCCCGGAGGTCTCCAGGACCCGCCTCACGAGAACGGGGGGGGGGGGGGGGGTCCGGGCCTGTTGGCCACGTGGCAGGCCCGGAGCTCCCCTCTGAGGGGAGGTCCGGGCTTGCGGGGCACGTGGAGTCCTCGGACCTCTCCCCGCGGAGGGGGGAGGTCCGGCTTCTGTAGGCCACGTGGCGGGCCCGGAGCTCCCCCTCAAGGAGGTGGATGGTCTGGCCCCGCTGGACACGTGGGACCTTCGGGCCTCGCCCCTGCGGAAGCGGTGAGGTCTAGTTCTTTGATCTTACCTTGGGGTTTCGGTCTTGCGCGATCCCGTAGCGGCCTCCTGGTAGGTGTGTTCCATTGGATGGATGTGCCTACCATACTCCTGCGGGGAGCTGAGGCCGAGAGGTCCTGCACACAAGTAAGGGAAACGTAATTCTCCTTGGGGGCTCCCCCCCCCTCTATCTCATAGTCTTATTTGGCTTACGGTCCCCGTCCACCTATACGGTGCTTGGGAACTACCGTGCGCGAAGTGCCGGGGGCTCGGGGCCCCCCTGGCTATCGGCCGGTACCTCCAACGCAACCGCCTTTGGTAGGGCAGCAAATGCCGACTAAAGGTGAGAATGAGAAGAGGGAGCTGAACGCATGGTGAGCACGCGCTAGTAGTGCAGTCATAAAAATTTAATAAGTAAATTAAATGAGCACCAAAGAAGAGCAACGTAGGACAGGTTTCTTTCGATATAAATTTCCATAGGAGGAAGGCAGGCTGAGTATGGAGGCCATAACCCGCCTCAAGGGAAGCAAGACTCTACGCGCTTGGGCTCGGAACCAGGCGAAGCTGAACGTAGTCCTGGACCGTCCCCTGAGGCTTAGCTGCACCGAGCACTGTTCCTGGACTTTATGGAATTTATTATAAAAAGAAGAGTCTGTCCCATTGTTGCTCTAGGGGTAGAACTTACAGAGGTGTTCTGTGTTCCAAAGGTTCGGGAGCGGGTCCCCATCCTCGGTTCTGGGGAATGGTCCAAGGCCCAGGATGTCCAGCCCCCGTACGGCAAATGGCCATGTGGGCTGGATCATCTGTACCGTCCAAGCCGGTGTATGGATCTGCTTGGCGTGGAACAGGCACGCCTTGCAGCTCTCGACCAGCTTGACGGCATCCTGGAGTGCTGTCGGCTAGTAGAAGCCATGCCGAAAGGCTTTACCGACAAGCGTGCGTGAGGAAGAGTGACTCCCACATTCGCCTCCATGGATCTCAGCGAGCAAGTCGCAGCCTTCCCCCTGGGTTATGCACCGCAATAGGACGCGGTTGGCGCCGCGTCGGTAGAGATCCCCCTCTACCATCACGTGTCTCTTAGCCATACGCACGATCCGTTCAGCGGATACACGTTCATCAGGGAGGATATTGTCTTTCAAGTAGTCCCAGATCTCCGTGATCCATGCATCAGGTCTGACTTGAGCATCTGGATCTTGAGCTCTGGGTTGCACGGAGTCCCCAGTGACGCTTACGATCCCTAGTCGCGAGCTTCTCGAGCATCTTCTTGTCCCGAACGCCTTGTCGGAACGCCACTACCACAGAAGCGTTCTGGATGTGTGGGATGGTGTTCCGTACCTGGGAGAACCGCTGGATGCAGGAGCGCAGCGACTCCCTTGGTTGTTGCTGGATGGCGTGGAGGTCGAGCTCCGTGCCAGGCCGGGTGTAGGAACTGCCAAAGATGGCGACGAACTGCCGGCAGAGCTCTCCCTAGGAGGTTATGGAATCCTGGGGTAGGTTCATGAGCCAAGACCGGGCTGGGCCGGTCAAGGCGACGGGGAAATAGTTGGCCATGACAGCCTCATCCCCTTCTGCGGCAAGTACGGCGGTGGAGTAGATCTGGAGGAACTCCGCCGGGTTGACACTGCCGTCGTACTTTTCAGGCAGGTGCGGCCGAAACTTGCGCGGCCACTTCGCGAAGTGAAGGTGGGCTGCAAGAGCTGCACATCCTGCTCCTGTTGCCGCAGGTATTGGTGCCGCGAACGCTTGGTTCGCACCTGGCACTGTGTACCCCGGTATGGGCAAGGCTGTGCCATAAACCGGGGACGCCATTTGCAGGGCATATGGTTGTGGCATATGCTGTGCGGCGTACGCCTGGGGAAGAGCTCGCGTGGCGAAGATCTGCCCTTCAGGCTGGGTTGAGGCCGACGTCATGCTGTCGCCAGTCTCTTGGATGCGACGCCTCTCTCGACGTCGCTCGAGGAACACTCGAGCATCTTGGCCCAAGTGGCATCGCTCCAGCTCTGCCCTCAGGTCCGTCGTCGGAGGCCTGGTGGAGCTGGAGTCCGCCGTCTGCCCGTCAACCGTGGGCGTGCGCGTCAGCGACACTGCCGGTTGACCGGAGCGTTGTCCTCGCCGAAGTCGAGGGTTTGCGGCGGCAACGACGAGACGGTCTACCTCGTGAATACACTGCTGGGTCGCTGCCTGAGGCGCGTCCCCAGCAGGCGGATTGTGCAGTAGCGCTCTTGCTGCAGCTAGCGCACCCCCACCGGGTACGCCCAGCGCTACTGAAGACCTGACGCTGGTTGGAGCCTGCATTGCCGGGGTCGGCGCTGCCAGAGCCGGTTGCTGGCTCCCAGCTTGTACCGACACACTCCGTCCTGAGTGTGTCGACATGTACTCCCCCCTGGTCGCGGTTCGCCGCGGACGTGGGGGAGGAGAGTTTGCCGCTGAAGGAAGCTTGGTCATATTCGTCGGCGGAAACTCGTCGCGCAAGGGAAAAGTCCCCTTCCTGGCACGCCAAATGTCGAAGTGTTCGGTCGACACTTCCCCCGGGCCTGCACTGGGCAGCCCGCGGAGGTTCTTTTTTCGGTGGGGCTAGTCACTTGCGAAGAGCTTGAGCGTATGGACGAGTTAGTAAGAGCTTGACACGGCGAATTTTACGTGGTTCAGGCCGCCGGAGCGTAAAACCCTACGTCCACGGCGAGCTATGGAGCTCGCTGTATTGCTTGTTGCTCAGAACCGGAGTTTTGAGCTTGGGGATGAGTTACACCTTGGGAGTGAATGGCTAGCGTATGAGTTGCGGGAGTGCAAACCCTTGCTAACGTTGCCTACCCGAGCCTTTTATAGTCCAAGACTCGGGTGGCTTACAAGGGGGGCCCAGGACCCGACAGGTGGTCCCGGGGAGATTGACTGTTATCTACCGTATCTGCAGTTATGCCGGTAGTTGTCTCTGGCGAAGGCTTCTGAGTCTTCGTCTTGCAGCCCTGCCCATGCCGCATGCTAGTCGTAGGGGTTGATGATGGCGGGGGCGGCATGGGATGTCTTGTCACTGCTGTCGGTACCTGAGATATGGGGTACCCCCGAGCACAGGGTAAAATGGCTAAGGAACTCGCCCTTCTCCACAGGGAGAGCTCTGAAGGCGCCACGCGTCCGGCGGGGCCGGACCTCCCTCTCCTCAGAGGAGAGCTCCGGACCCGCCACGTGGCAACAGAACGGCGCTGCCCGCCTCCGAGCGATAGGCAGCGGGCGTAAAGACGCCCCATACCTTGACCGTACAAGGTATTCAAGGCCCGCGTCTTCCCGAGACGCGAAGACGTGGAGCACGCTTCTGTCAGGTGCCGTTGCACCCAGTCGCATCACAGACTGGCGCGCGGTGTCAGAACCTGCCAGCCAATTAACACCGCGACAAGACATCCCATGCCGCCTGCGCCGTCATCAACCACTATGACTAGCATGCGGCATGGGCAGGGCGGCAAGATGAAGACTCAGAAGCCTTCGACCAGAGGCACCTACCGGCATAACTGCAGATACGGTAGATGGTAGACAATCTTCCCGGGACCACCTGTCGGGTCTCGGCCCCCCTTGTAAGCTGCCCGAGCCTTGGACTATAAAAGGCTCGGGTAGGCGTCGATAGCAAGGGTTCGCACTTTGCAACTCATACGCTAGCCATACACTCTCAATCTGTAACTCACCCCCCAAGCTCAGGCCTCCGGCCCTGAGCAGCAAGCAATACAGCGAGCTCCATAGCTTGCTGTGGACGTAGGGTTTTACGCTCCGGCGGCCTGAACCACGTAAAACTCGCCGTGTCAAGCTCTTACTAACTCGTCCATCTGCGCAAGCTCTCCGCTAGAGACTAGCCCCACCGAAAAAAGAACCTCCGCGGGCTGCCCAGTGCAGGCCCAGGGGAAGTGTCGACTGAACACTTCGACATTTGGCGCGCCAGGTAGGGGACTTTTCTCCTAGCGCGACGAGTTTCAACCGACGAAGATGACCAAGCTTCCTTCAGCGGCGAACTCTCCCCCCTCGCCTCTGCGGCAGACCGCGACCAGGGGGGGTGTACATGTCGACACACTCGGGACGGAGTGTGTCGGTACAAGCTGGGAGCCAGCAACCGGCTCTGGCAGCGCCGACCCCGGCAATGCAGGCTCCAACCAGCTTCAAGTCTCCAGTAGCGCTGGGCGTGCCCAGTGGGGGTGCATTAGCTGCGGCGAGAGCGCTACTGTACAATCTGCCCGCTGGGGACGCGCCTCAGGCAGCGACCCGGCAGTGGATCCGCGAGGTAGACCGTCTCGTCGTCGCCGCCGCAAACCCTCGACCTCAGCGGGGACGACGCTCTGGCCAATCGGTCGTGTCGCTGATGCGCGCACCATTGGATGGCGGGCAGACGGCAGACTCCAGCTCTACCAGCCCCCAATCAACAGATCTGAGGACAGAGCTGGAACGGTGTCACCTGGGTCAAGACGCCCGGGTATACCTCGAGCGGCGCCGAGAAAGGCGTCGCCACCAAGAGGCTGACGACAGCATGACGTAGGCCTCGACCCAGCCTGAAGAGCAGACCTTCGCCACGCGATCTCTGCCCCAGGCCTGTGCCGTGCAGAATATGCCACAGTCATATGTCCTGCATATGGCGCCCCCGGCCTATGGTGCAGCCTTGCCCATGACGGAGCACGCGGTGCTCAGTGCGAACCAAGCGTTCGCGGCATCAGAGCCTGCGGCGACAGAAGCAGGGTGTGCGGCCCTCGCGCCCCACCTTCACTTCGCAAAGTGGCCGTGCAAGTTTCGGCCGCTCCTGCCCAAGAAGTACGATGGCAGCATCAACCCGGCGGAATTCCTCCAGATCTACTCCACCGCCGTACTTGCCGCAGGAGGGAATGAAGCCGT
Organism: Neostapfia colusana; assembly: GCA_030760725.1. Taxonomy (NCBI): domain Eukaryota; kingdom Viridiplantae; phylum Streptophyta; class Magnoliopsida; order Poales; family Poaceae; genus Neostapfia; species Neostapfia colusana. Next base: position 75,192,381 of record JASWHV010000004.1, read on the forward strand.
CATGGCCAATTACTTCCCTGTCGCCTTGACTGGCCCAGCTCGGTCTTGGCTCATGAACCTCCTCCAGGGTTCCGTAACTTCCTGGGGAGAGCTTTGCCGACAGTTCATAGCCAACTTCGGCAGTTCCTACACCCGGCCTGGCACGGAGCTCGACCTCCACGCCATCCAACAACAACCTGGGGAGTCGCTGCGCTCTTTCATCCAGCGGTTCTCCCAGGTGCGGAACACCATCCCACACATTTAAAATGCTTCTGTGGTGGTGGCGTTCCGGCAAGGCGTCCGAGACAAGAAGATGCTTGAGAAACTCGCGACCAGGGAGGTCCGCGATGCCTCGGAGCTCTTCAGCTTGGCGGACAAGTGCGCCAGAGCAGCCGAAGGACGGAACTGGCACTCACAGCCATCCTCCGAGTCAGGAGGGCTGCCCGGATCTGGTCCTACTCCCTATGGAGGCAGCAGGAAGACCAAGAGCCGAGGCAGAAGCAAGATAAGACCGCCGGCCGCGACCCCAGTCGTCACTGCAGCGACGCTCAGTGGGGCTCGGGGGCCGCGCCCTGACAAGAGGCAGCGAAAGTCACCGACCCCGGAAGATAGCCAGGACAACATGTGCCCCATGCACGGCAGCTGTCGCCACACTACTGCCGAGTGCCGGGAGATCCGAAGGCTCGCAGAGCACTTCCGCAAGGGGAAGCGGCAGCGGGCTGATGCCCTGCCCTTCCGTCCAAAGGAAGACGAGCAGGGGGTGGATGTTCCAGACAACATCGACCACCCAGAGGAGATCCAGGAGTCTCAGCGTGTCGTGAAGGCGGCACGCAATCATGAGTACTCCGGCTCCAGCGACGATGAGCGTCGGAAGAAGCTCTATATCATATACGGCGGGACCGCCGACCCCTCGTCCTGAAGCGCAGTCAAGACTCTGCGCCGAGCGGTAGCGTCGGTGGCGCCACTCCCAAGTGCTGCACCGCACCTTAAGTGGATGGGGACCCCCATCAGCTTTGATGCCACTGACTGCCCCAGGAACAAGGCTGGGGCCGGCCAACTACCGCTCCTGGTGGCCCCTACTGTCAAAGTGTTCGGTCGACACTTCCCCCGGGCCTGCACTGGGCAGCCCGGGAGGTTCATTTTTTGGAGGGGCTAGTTCCTAGCGGAGAGCTTGCGCAGATGGACGAGTTAGTGAGAGCTTTACAAGGAGAGTTTTACGTGGTTCAGGCCGCCGGAGCGTAAAACCCTACGTCCACGACGAGCTATGGAGCTCGCTGTATTGCTTGCTGCTCAGGGCCGGGGGCCTGAGCTTGGGGGTGAGTTACAGCTTGAGAGTGTATGGCTAGCGTATGAGTTGCAAAATGCGAACCAACAGGGTTCGAAACCCCTGCTAACGTTGCCTACCCGAGCCTTTTATAGTCCAAGACTCGGGTGGCTTACAAGGGGGCCCCGGGACCCGACAGGTGGTCCCGGGGAGATTGTCTATTATCTACCGTATCTGCAGCTATGCCGGTAGTTGACTCTGGCGAAGGCTTCTGAGTCTTCGTCTTGCAGCCCTGCCCATGCCGCATGCTAGTCGTAGTGGTTGATGACGGCGGGGGCGGCATGGGATGTCTTGTCGCTGTGTTTATTGGCTGGCAGCCCCTGACACCGCGCGCCAGTCTGTGATGCGACTGGGTGCAACGGCACTTGACAGAGGTGTGCTCCGCGTCTCCGCATCTTGGGAAGGCGCGGGCCTTGAATACCTTGTACGGGCAAGGTATGGGGCGTCTTTACGCCCGCTGCCTACCGCTCGGGGGCAGGCAGCGCTGTTCTGCTGGACACATGGCGGGCCCGGAGCTCTCCTCTGAGGAGGGGGAGGTCCGGCCCCGCTGGACACGTGGAGCCTTCGGACCTCTCCCCCGCAGAGGGGGGAGGTCCGGCTTCTGTCGGCCACGTGGTGGGTCCAGAGCTCTCCTCTAAGGAGGGGGATGTCGGGCCCCGTGGGACATGTGGCACCTTCGGAGCTCTCCCCACGGAGGGGGGAGGTCTGGCTGCTATAGGTCACGTGGCGAGCCCGGAGCTCTCCTCTGAGGGGAGGGAGGTCCGGCCCCACTGGACACGTGGCGCCTTCGGAGCTTTCCCTGCAGAGAAGGGCAAGACCCTTAGGCATTTTCCCCTGTGCGCGGGGGTACCCCATATCGCGGGTACCGACAGTGGCCCCCGGGCTCACCTCGGGGGAGGTAACGAGCCCGAGGTGAGGCCTTCTCCTACCCGCGCACTTTCTTGTCTTGAGTACTCCCTGTGCTGGCAGGGTCTTGACGGCTTCGGAGTTCAGCCTCTTAGGAGAGGGTGAAGCCTGGCATCGGAGCTCGGCCCAGCTGTGGGGGCGGAGGTCCGGAAGTCATCGGAGCACAGGTCCACGAAGGGCGTGAGGTCCGGCATCAGGGCTCGCCTCTGAAAGGAGGGCAAGGGCTGGCATCGGAGCTCGGCCCAGCTGCGGGGGCGGAGGTCCGGAAGTCGTCGGAGCTCAGGCCAGCGTGGGGCGTGAGGTCCGGAGGTCATCGGAGCTCAGGCCAGCGAAGTGCGTGAGGTCCGGCATCAGCACTCGCCTCTGAAAGGAGGGCGAGGGCTGGCCTCGGAACTTGGCCCAGCCGTGGGTGCGAAGGTCCGGAAGTCATCGGAGCTCAGGCCAGCGAAGGGTGTGAGGTCCGGCATCAGCACTCACCTCTGAAAGGAGGGCGAGGGCTGGCCTCGGAGCTCGGCCTGGCTGTGGAGGCGGAGTCCGGAAGTCATCGGAGCTCAGGCCAACGAAGGGCGTGAGGTCTGGCATCAGCGCTCGCCTCTGAAAGGAGGGCGAGGGCTGACCTCGGAGCTCGGCCCAGCTGCGGGGGCGGAGGTCCGGAAGTCATCGGAGCTCGTGCCAGCGAAGGGCGTGAAGTCCGGCATCAGCGCTCGCCTCTGAAAGGATGGCGAGGGTTGGCCTCGGAGCTCGGCCTGGCTGTGGAGGCGGAGTCCGGAAGTCATCGGAGCCCAGGCCAGCGAAGGGCGTGAGGTCCGGCATCAGCGCTCGCCTCTGAAAGGAGGGCGAGGGCTGGCATCGGAGCTCTGCCTGGCTGTGGAGGCAGAGTCTGAAAGTCATCGGAACTCAGGCCAGCGAAGGGCGTGAGGCCTGGCATCAGCGCTCGCCTCTGAAAGGAGGGCGAATGCTGGCATCAGAGCTCGGCCCAGCTGTGGGGGCGAAGTCCGGCACTGCTCAGTGGTCCCCCTTTCCTGTCCCTTAGTCTCATTTGGCTTACTGTCCCAGGCCGGAATACGGGGCTCGGGTAATCCAATGCACTTGGTCCCAGACGTCTGGCCCCAGCCCCAGTCAGGGTGTAACCGTCCGGCCCCCTGGTACTCAGACCGTAGCGCTGGGGGGCAGAGTGCGCATGCTTTGGGTGCAAGACCGGGCAAAGCAAGGCTCCTGACCCCCCGGTCTAGCGTAGGTCTTTTCTCGGAGGAGACCAACTGGCGGTACAGTACCCTCACAGGGGGAGATCCAAAAGGCCACCGGGCCTTTGGCAGGTACCCCAAGCACTACCGTTTTCGGCAGGACGGCAAATATCGACTATGCATGAGAGCAGGAAAGAGGAACCAAGTGTACAATGGACGCACACTTTCTAGAGCGTGGGGAGGTGTTCATATAAATTAATGCGTAATTTAAATGAACACCTAAGTAAGCATGGTGAACTTACTGGGGTAGTGTCGGAGCGCCTGTCTTCACGCAGAGCGGGTCATGCGTGGCTTCGTCGTACGCCAGACACGGGGGGACCCCCATGGCGATCTCAGGGGGAAGCATGGCTTCGGCCCCGCATACCATGTGGAAGGGTAGTTCCCGTGACCCGGCCCTGGGAAGTCCGGCTGGCCCTCGACATGGAGGAGCCGGTATCCCCCGATGGCTCTGGGTGCGCGTCTGCACCGGTTGTGTGGGTCCGCTTGGTGTGGACTTGGCACGCATTGCATCCCTAACTGGTTTGACGGCGTCCAGGTGGCTCTCGGTCAGTAGGAGCCATGCCGGGTGGCTTAACTGACCAACGTGCGGGACGATGAGCGTTCCCAGCACTCGCCTCCTTGGACTACTGCGAGCTAATCGCAGCCTTCCTCCTGGGTTATGCACCGCAATAGGATGTCGTGGCGCCACACCAGTAAAGATACCAGCGCGTAGCACTTAGCCATCCGCACCACCCATTCAGCGGATGCACGTTCATCAGGAAGGATGTCCTTCAAGGAGTCCCGGACCTCCGTGGTCCATGCATCGGGACTACTTGAGCTTCTGGATCTTGAGCGCTGGGTTGCACGGAGTCCCCAGTGACTCTTACGATCCTTTGGCGGCATCCAGGGCCACCGAGACTGCCTAGCTTCGAGGCACTGGTTCAGCCCCCTTCGCCTGGCTCGGCGGGCCGGGCTGTGGACTGCCGCAACGTCCTCTCGAAGAATCCTTCGTGCGCAGGGGCTCCGATGGAGGCTTTTGTTGAGAGGTCGTCAGCTGCGGCCGTGCAAGCACGCGGTACATGGCGCAGGTCCAAGGCGAGGAATTCTTTCTCCAACATCCGCACGTGAAGCAGATAAGCAGCTAGCTGTGGGTCATTGCAGGGGCATTCACCCTTAACTTGCTTGATAACTAGCTTGGAGTCGCCCTGCACCAACAACTGGCGAGCACGCAGAGACAGGACTGTCTTTTAGGCCAAAGATGAGTGCTTCATACTCTGCCAAGTTGTTGGTTGCCTTGGAATTGAGACGCACCATGTACCCAGACTGCTCCCCCGATGGTATGAGAAGCAGTACGCCGGCACCGGCCCCCTGCTTTCGTGAGGAGCCGTCGAAGAAGAGCGTCCAGTGAGGCCCGGTGAAGACCGGAGCTCGGTACTTTGGTTCACCGTCTTCGCGGCCCCCTGGGTCAGCCTTCGTTGGTGTCCACTCAGCCACGAAGTCAGCCAGTGCTTGGCTCTTGGCTGTCTGACGTGGTCGGGAGCTCAGCTTGAACTCCACCGTCTTCGGGCTGTCTTCCGGCTTCGGAAGCTGGCAGTGAGTGCCAGCTCCGCCCTCCGGCTGCTCTGGCGCACTTGTCCGCCAGGCTGAAGGGCTCGGAGGCATCGCAGACCTCTCTGGTTGCAAGCCTCTCAAGCATCTTCTTGTCCTGGACACTGTCGAAGTGCCGCCACCACAGAAGCACTTTGAATATGTGGAATGGTGTTGCTTACCTGGGAGAACGCTGGATGAAGGAGCGCAGCGACTCCCCAGGTTGTTGCTTGATGGCTTGGAGGTCAAGCTCTGTGCCGGGACGGGTGTAGGAGCTGCCGAAGTTGGCGATGAACTGTCGGCAGAGCTCTCCCCAGGAAGTTATGGAACCACGAGGGAGGTTCATTAGCCAAGACCGGGCAGGGCCGGTCAAGGCGACGGGGAAGTAGTTTGGCCATGATGGCCTCATCCCCTCCTGCGGCAAGTACGGCGGTGGAGTAGATCTGGAGGAACCCCGCCGGATTGACGCTGCCGTCGTACTTCTCTGGCAGGTGCGGCCGAAACTTGCGCGGCCACCTCGTGAAGCGGAGGTGGGGCTCCAGGGCCGTACATCCTGCCCCTGTTGCTGCAGATGTTGGTGCCGCGAACGCTTGGTTTGCCGCTGGCACAGTGTACCCCGGTATGGGCATGGTTGCGCCATAGACCGGGGGCGCCGTTTGGAGGACATATGGCTGTGGCATATGCTGCATGGCGTATGTCTGGGGCAGAGTTCGCGTGGTGAAAGTCTGCGCCTCAGGCAGGGTTGAGGCAATCGTCATGCTGACGCCGGCCTCTCGGCTGCGACGCCTTTCTCGTCGCCGCTCGAGGAACATTCGGGCGTCTTGGCCTAGGTGGCATCGTTCCAGCTCAGTCCTCAGGTCCGTCGACGGAAGCCTGGTGGAGCTGGAATCCGCCGTCTGTCCGTCAACAGTTGGCGTGCGCGTCAGCGACACAGACGGTTGGCCGGAGCGTCGTCCCCGCCGAAGTCAAGGGTTTGCAGCGGTGACGACAAGACGGTCTACCTCGCGAATCCACTGCTGGGTCGCTGCCTGAGGCGCGTCCCCAGCAGGCGGATTGTGCAGTAGCGCTCTTGTTGCGGCTAGCGCACCCCCGCCGGGTACGCCCAGCGCTACTGAAGACCTGACGCTGGTTGGAGCCTGCATTGCCGGGGTCGGCGCTGCCAGAGCCGGTTGCTGGCTCCCAGTGCAGGTACTGATGCCGTGAACGCTTGGTTGCGCCTGGCACAGTGTACCCCGGTATGGGCAAGGTTGCACCATAGGACGGGGACGCCGCTTGCAGAGCACATGGTTGTGGCTTATGCTGTGCGGCGTACGCCTGGGGCAGAGCTCGCGTAGCGAAGGTCTGCCCTCCAGGCTGGGTCGAGGCCGACGTCATGTTGTCGCCAGCCTCTTGAGTGCGACGCCTTTCTCGACGTCGCTCGAGGAACACTCGGGCATCTTGGCCCAAGTGACACCGTTCCAGCTCTGTCCTCAGGTCCGTCAACGGAAGTTTGGTGGAGCTGAAACCCGCCGTCTGCCCGTCAACCGTTGGCGTGCGCGTCAGCGACACAGCCGGTTGGCCGGAGTGTCGTCCCCGCCGAAGTCGAGGGTTTGCGGCGGCGATGACGAGATGGTCTACCTCGCGAATCCACTGCTGGGTTGCTGCCTGAGGCCCGTCCCCAGCAGGCGGATTGTGCAGTAGCGCCCTTGCTGCTGCTAGCGCATCCCCACCGGGTACGCCCGGCGCTACTGAAGGCCTGACGCTGGTTGGAGCCTGCATTGCCGGGGTCGGCGCTGCCAGAGCCGGTTGCTGGCTCCCAGCTTGCCCTCACACACTCCGTCCTGAGTGTGTCATCATGTACTCTCCCCTGGTCACGGTTTGCCGCGGACGCAGGGGGGGGGAGATTTTGCCGCTGAAGGAAGCTTGGTCATCTTCGTCGGCGGAAACTCGTCGCGCAAGGGGAAAAGCCCCCTACCTGGCGCGCCAAATGTCGAAGTGTTCGGTCGACACTTCCCCCGGGCCTGCACTGGGCAGCCCGCGGAGGTTCTTTTTTCGAAGGGGCTAGTTCCTAGCGGAGAGCTTGCGCAGATGGACGAGTTAGTGAGAGCTTGACACGGAGAGTTTTACGTGGTTCAGGCCGCCGGAGCGTAAAACCCTACGTCCACGGCGAGCTATGGAGCTCGCTGTATTGCTTGCTGCTCAGGGCCGGGGGCCTGAGCTTGGGGGTGAGTTACAGCTTGAGAGTGTATGGCTAGCGTATGAGTTGCAAAATGCGAACCAACAGGGTTCGAAACCCCTGCTAACGTTGCCTACCCGAGCCTTTTATAGTCCAAGACTCGGGTGGCTTACAAGGGGGGGTCGGGACCCGACAGGTGGTCCCGGGGAGATTGTCTATTATCTACCGTATCTGCAGTTATGCCGGTAGTTGTCTCTGGCGAAGGCTTCTGAGTCTTCGTCTTGCAGCCCTGCCCATGCCGCATGCTAGTCGTAGTGGTTGATGACGGCGGGGGCGGCATGGGATGTCTTGTCGCTGTGTTTATTGGCTGGCAGCCCCTGACACCGCGCGCCAGTCTGTGATGCGACTGGGTGCAACGGCACTTGACAGAGGTGTGCTCCGCGTCTCTGCATCTTGGGAAGGCGCGGGCCTTGAATACCTTGTACGGGCAAGGTATGGGGCGTCTTTACGCCCGCTGCCTACCGCTCGGGGGCAGGCAGCGCTGTTCTGCTGGACACGTGGCGGGCCCGGAGCTCTCCTCTGAGGAGGGGGAGGTCCGGCCCCGCAGGACACGTGGAGCCTTCGGACCTCTCCCCCGCAGAGGGGGGAGGTCCGGCTTCTGTCGGCCACGTGGCGGGTCCGGAGCTCTCCTCCAAGGAGGGGGAGGTCCGGCCCCGTGGGACATGTGGCACCTTCGGAGCTCTCCCCACGGAGGGGGGAGGTCTGGCTGCTATAGGCCACGTGGCGAGCCCGGAGCTCTCCTCTGAGGGGAGGGAGGTCCGGCCCCACTGGACACGTGGCGCCTTCGGAGCTTTCCCTGCAGAGAAGGGCAAGACCCTTAGGCATTTTCCCCTGTGCGCGGGGGTACCCCATATCGCGGGTACCGACACCTACCATCGCCAACGTGAGAATGTACCACGTTTTGGTAGATGGAGGAGCTGGGCTGAACCTCATCAGCCGTGCAGCTTTCCAGAAGCTGCAGGTCCCAATGGCCAAGCTCACCCCGTCGAGCCCGTTCTCAGGGGTAGGGCCGGGACAGGTTATCCCCTACGGCAACATTAGTCTCCCGGTGACCTTCAGGGCTCCGGACAGCTATCGAACAGAGTACATTCTGTTCGACGTAGCGGAGATAGACCTCCCCTTCAACGCCATAATCGGCAGGCCAGCCCTGTACCGGTTCATGGCTGTAGCCCACTACGGCTACCTCGTCCTGAAGATGCCAACACCGACGGGCATTCTCAGGATTCGTGGGGACCGCACTGTTGCAGTGTCGGCCCTGGAGAAGCTCCAAGCTCTCGCAACAGCTGGGGCATCAGCCCCCGGCAATACGGAGCCGGACCAGCTCCGCCCGAGCGCACGTCAGCGTGCTTCCACCACAGCACCCCGGGTGCAACCTCTCGACGAGGGCGGCGTCCCCTTAAAGGTCGTCCAAGTCGGCGCCGAAGCTACCCAGACCACCCGGGTAGCCGGGGGCCTGGATAGCAAATAGGAAGGCGCGCTCGTCACCTTCCTCCGGCACAACGTCGACGTGTTTGCTTGGCAGCCGTCACAGATGCCGGGGATCCCCAGGGAGATGATCGAGCACCACTTGAAAGTCTTCCCCGACGCCCGGCCGGTTCAACAGAAGCCCCGCAAGCAGTCCATCGAGCGGCAAAACTTCATCCGTGAAGAAGTCAAGAAGCTGCTGGACGCTGGCTTCATACGGGAGGTCCACCACCCCCGATGGTTGGCGAACCCCGTCGTTGTTCCGAAGGCCGGCGGGAAGCTCCGGATGTGCATCGGCTACACCAGTCTCAATAAGGCATGTCCCAAAGATCCATTCCCTCTCCCTAGAATAGATCAAATAGTAGACTCAACGTCAGGCTGTGATATGCTGTGCTTCCTAGACGCCTACTCGGGTTTCCATGAGATCCCCATGTCTAGGGAGGATGAGGAGCACACCTCCTTCATCACAGTAGACGGCCTTTATTGCTATGTGTCTATGCCTTACGGCCTAAAGAATGCACTCCCCACCTTTGTGCGGGCAATGCACAAAACCTTTGGGGAGTTAATAAGAGACCTAGTTGAGGTGTATGTCGATGACATAGTTGTCAAGGTCAAGCAGGGTTCATCCCTACTAGATAACATAGCTTTAGTCTTTGACAAGTTGCGCTCTACGCGCACCAAGCTGAACCCAGATAAATGTGTGTTCGGCGTGTCCTCTAGGAAGCTCTTAGGGTTCCTGGTCTCGCACCGAGGGATTGAGGCCAACCCAGAGAAGATCAAGGCCATCGACTTGATGCGGCCCCCTGTCCGCGTCAAGGATGTTCAGAGACTCACGGGATGTCTAGCTGCGCTGAGTCGGTTTATACCGAGGCTGGCAGAGCGGGCACTCCCTTTCTTTAAGCTCCTGCGCAAGTCAGGCCCCTTTGCCTGGACTGACGAAGCAGAAGAGGCTTTCCAGGAGTTGAAGCGACTCCTGACGACCCTACCTATCATGGTAGCCCCTGAGCCCGGGGAGCACTTGCTGCTCTACATTGCGGCGACAACAGAAGTGGTGAGTATGGTCCTTGTCGCGGAGCGGCCAGACCCCTCACCCTCGCAACCTGCTCCGGTAGCGGAAGACAGATGCCAGGGGGCCCCGCAGGGCCAAGACGGTCTCCCGGACCCCCTGGAGGTCCAAGTCGACCTCCCGGAGGCCCAGGACGGCCTCCCGGACCCCCAATATAAATCTCCAGGGTCCAATTGGGATCTCCCGGAGGTCCCTCAAGACCCCCCGGAGCTCCCGGATGATCAGGAAAGCTTAAGGGCCTCTGGGTCCCAGTTCCCGGAGGCCCCCGTGGGCCCACCCACCTCCGGCGGGCCGGGGCCAATGGACGAGGAGCTCCCAAGCCTAAGAGAGAGGGTTCGAACCATACAGAGGCCTGTCTACTACATCAGCGATGTACTTCATGATGCCAAGACAAGGTACCTAGAAGTCCACAAGCTGCTGTATGCGGTGCTCGTGGCCTCCAGGACGCTCCGCCATTACTTCCAGGCCCACCGGGTCTCGGTAGTCACCTCGTATCCGCTGAAGACAATTCTTCACAGCCCCCATGCGACTGGCAACGTTGCTAAATGGGCGGCGGAGCTGGCGGAGTTTGAGCTGGACTTCCTCCCACGCCATGCAGTCAAGAGCCAAGCACTGGCTGACTTTGTGGCGGAGTGGACACCAACGAAGACTGACCTAGGGGGCCATGAAGGCGGTGAACCAGAGCCCCAAGCTCCGGTCTTCACCGAACCTCACTGGACACTTTTCTTCGACGGCTCCTCGCAAAAGCAGGGGGCCGGTGCTGGCGTACTGCTCCTCATGCCATCAGGGGAACAGTTTGGGTATATGGTGCGTCTAAATTTCAAGGCAACCAACAACATGGCGGAGTATGAAGCACTCATCTTTGGCCTGCAGACAGCCCTGTCTTTAGGCACTCGCCAGTTGTTGGCACAGGGCGACTCCCAACTGGTCATCAAGCAAGTCAAGGGCGAATGCTCCTGCAATGACCCGCAGCTAGCTGCGTATCTGTTTCACGTACAGATGTTGGAGAAAGAATTCCTCGCCTTGGACCTGCATCACGTACCGCGCGCTGGTAATGCCGCAGCTGACAACCTTTCAACGAAGGCTTCCACCGGAGCCCCCGCACCCGAAGGAGTTTTCGAGAGGACGTTGCTGCGGCCCACAGCCCGGCCCGCCAAGCCGGGCGAAGGGGGCTTGACCAGCACCTCGAAGCTGGTGGTCCCGGCGGCCCTACGGCCATGGATGCCGCCTAGGATCGTAAGCGTCACTGGGAACTCCGTGCAACCCAGCGCTCAAGATCCAGAAGCTCAAGTCAGACCCGATGCATGGATCACGGAGATCCGGGACTACTTGAAGGACAATATCCTCCCTGATGAACATGCAACCGCTGAACGGATTGTGCGTATCGCTAAGAGGTACGCGCTGGTAGAGGGGGATCTCTACCGGCGTGGTGCCAACCACATCCTATTGCGGTGTATAACCCAGGGGGAAGGCTGCGACTTGCTCGCTGAGATCCATGGAGGCGAATGTGGAAGTCATTCTTCCTCACGCACGCTTGTCGGTAAAGCCTTCCGGCATGGCTTCTACTGGCCGACAGCACTCCAGGATGCCGTCAAGCTGGTCGAGAGCAGCAAGGCGTGCCAGTTCCACGCCAAGCAGATCCATACACCGGCTCAGGCGGTACAGATGATCCCGCCCTCGTGGCCGTTTGCCGTATGGGGGCTGGACATCCTGGGGCCATTTCCCAGAACCGTCGGGGGATTCCGGTACCTCTATGTCGCCATCGACAAGTTCACCAAGTGGCCAGAAGCTACACAAGTTGTCACCATCAACAAACAATCCGCAGTAAAATTCATCAAGTCTATTGTATGCCGGTTCGGGGTCCCAAATAGGATCATCACCGACAACGGGACCCAGTTCACCAGCGCAGCATTCCAAGACTACTGCGAGGACCTTGGTATTCAGGTATGTTATGCCTCTGTCGCCCACCTGAGGAGCAATGGGCAAGTTGAGAGGGCCAACGCGGAGATTCTCCGGGGCCTTAAGACTTGCACCTTCGCCAGCCTGAAGAAACATGGTGCCAATTGGGTAGATGAGCTTCCGAGCACACTATGGGCTAACCGGACATCCCAGAGCCGGGCCACCGGGGAGACACCCTTCTTCATGGTGTATGGGGCTGAAGCTATACTTCCCCCAGAAATCACCATGAAGTCTCACCGTGTCCGGGCTTACGACGAAGCCACGCAGGACAACCTCCGGCGTGGAGAAATCGACCTCGTCGACGAGGTCCGATTACATGCGGCACTCCGTAACGCGTGGTACAGACAAGCGCTTCGGCGCTACCACCAGAGGTCTGTGCGTGCCCGGGAGCTGCAGGAAGGTGACCTGGTGTTGCGGCGCATACTTTCTCGCGAAGGGGCCCACAAACTCTCCCCTAGTTGGGAAGGCCCCTTCCGAGTCGCGAAAGTATGCCGCCCCGGGTGTGTGCGCCTTTCCACCGAGGATGGGGACCTGCTCCCGAACCCTTGGAACATAGAACACCTCCGTAAGTTCTACCCCTAGAGTAAAAATAGGACAGTACTGTAAGGGTCTCAGTTTTTGAAACCCATTTGCAGTGTTCATCACCACACCACACACCTCATTTGAGCTAGAATGATGAACACAAATGAAGAGCAAGTAACAATTATCAACATGCTCATTAGAGAACAAACTCACACATTGCAAAAGTGGTATTTCCCACATGTGATATAGATGGGCTGGGCATATGAAAACTCCTACACTTTGCTAAGGATGTCCATGCCAAGTTTCACCCAAATTCAAAACCTTTTTGAGGTCATTTTGGGTATAGATAGGAGGAGGGCAGTTTGAAACCATATTCAAATTCAAACTGTTTTCACCCACTGGATTTAAAAGTGGAAGGCATATTCTCACTCAGCACATTTTTGTGAGCTCCCACACCAAATTTCACTCCATTTGGAGTTGATCTTGACATGAGCTAAGGGGGAGAAATTCAAACTTTATTTGAATTTCAAACTGAACTTGTGCTGAAATTCATTCAAACCAAACCTCATTTGAACTTTGATCAATTCAAATGGCTTATGGGTGAATAATTTGAATTGCCAAGGGTAGTATAGGGTTCACTGTTTACCACAGCTGTTAGGAGTAAATTTCAGAGGTTAAAAGGAGGGGTGGGACCCACATGTCAGCCTCTGCCTCAATACAAACCGACTGAAACACAGTTCAGTCGGTTCCCGGCTGCTGTGTGCGCGCGCCACCGAAGGGGGGCAGCCGGCGCCAGCTCCTGCTGCGCGCCCCAAGCCGGAGACCAGCCGCCGGGCTATTTATTCCCTCCCCGGCGTGCTCCGATCACTCACTCCCCAAACTGCCGGCATACTCGGCCGTTTTTCCACTGCCATCACCGCCGCTCGAGCTCCCGCTTGATCAAGCCGATCACTCGCGAGCACAGCCTCCTCCACAGCAACACGGCACCAAGGGATCGAGAGCAACCTCCCACACTCCGTGTTGGCCAGTGAGCAAGCTTCCTCGAGCTGTACGAGCCATTTCTCCGGCGAGCCGAACATCGCCGCCGATCGGGCTCCCGTGGACAGCACGGCGCAGCCATTGTCACGTCCTCTTCTCTACACAAGAAAGGTACGTGATTGTATGTAGATGGAGTAGCCGAAAGCCGTTTGGCGATTGATCAACCCTCGGCCGAGAATTTCCAAATTTACTCTTGATCAGTTCATAAGAACCGAGCTCACCTTCGGGTGAAATTCGTGCTCTATGCACGAAGGTTGGACAAGCTCGTTACCTAGTAGCTTCTATGAACGCTAGCGCCCACGCTCGGACTGGAATTGGAGAAAACCATCGAGGATCGGCCATGATATGGCTGTTTTCCCCGCCGCCATGGCTGAACACCTCGGCTCACCGTCGAGAGCCTAGTTGCCGGTATTTCTAGCTTCCACCCAGCCCTAGTTCGTGTTTCCCATGCCCTACTGATGCTCTCCGACCAATTTCCGGTCGATTTGGTGCACGGGAGAGCGGGACCGGCCTCACCGGAACCCTAGCAGTTGCTGTCACCGGTGCGCACGGGTTTCCGGTCATCGCCGGCGGCCGGCGACCCTACCATCGAGTCCAGGGGGTCGGAAAAGGGGCAGGCGGCAAGTTTCGGGCCGGGGTGTGGCCGGGAACTCAGTTCCGGCGAGGGTCGCCGGAGAACGCCGCCGCCGCGCAGTTGGCGCGAGGAGGGAGACGACGCACTGTGTGCGGGGCCCACAAGCCAGGGTTTAAACTTTTCCCCGAATTTCAGTTTTAGTTCAAACTTCAAATCTTTATAACTTTGGCTAGGAAGCTCCAAATTGAGTGAACCAAATTTTGATGGATTCAGCTCTCTGAGTACTTTCCAGAAAATCAAGTTTCACTTCATGAAATTCCTTATTTCTCCAGAATTAATCCCTTAAAGTTTAAACTGTTAGGAATTTTAACTGGAGAATCCTTTGGAGGAAAATCCTGAAATTTTGCTGAGATGTTCACCAAAATATCCTTGAACTACCATAAAAATTTCAGATCTATTTGATCTCATTTAGTCCACCTAATGGTGTGATTAGTGAAACTGTTCCAGAGAAAATAGAAAATGTTCAGAAACATTTTCAGAATTTTCTCTGAAATTGTTTAGCTCATATCTTTAGTTAGAGACTTCAAAATTAAGTGAGACCAACTCCATTAGAACCCTCTGAAAATCTAGTTTTCAGAAAATCATAGTTTGTCTCATGAAAATTCCTAGAACACCCTAAGAGTTCCAATTAAGGTCAAGGACATAATTATTTGTGGAGGGCTCAAATGAGCTTTGCTGCAACTAAAACTTGACCAAGTTTCTGTTTAGGTTGTAACCAAGCCACAGTAAAAGTTTCACAGTCATTAGGTCTGTCTAGCAAAGGTTATAGACTTCACAACTTCAAAGTTAATACAAATGCATTTAAATTAATACATACATTGCTCTTATCATGTAGTCGCTAAGGTCGAGGAGGAACCCGAAGTCCTAGACTTCGTTACTCCGGAGGAACAGCTAGCCTACGACCAAGAGCAGCAAGGCAAGCTTCGGTTTGCATTAACCATTTTATAAATTTTTATTGTTTTGAGCACATACTTGTTTCCTTTATTCTGTGCATTAGAGTCTTGTTTGGAAACCCCACTGCATAGCCAAGAAAACCATGGGTTGGGGTTTAGGATTGCAAACCCCGTTAGCTACTGCATTGCTAGGGTAGAGTAGGATTCGGTACAAGTCGAGTAGTTGGAACTACTCGCGAGAATAGGCTAGAGGCACATTGCTCGGGTAGAGATAGCACATGATACACATGACAAGAAAATGAGACCGAGCGGAGAGTAAGGGCAGCAGGACGTTGGGGCCTGTGTGCTGTAGCTCCGCTTGTGTCGATTGAGGACCGAGCCGTGTGCGGGCCTGTTGAACAAGCTAGAACAGTACCGAAGACCTACCGGCTATATGGGAACCGGGAAACTGATGTAACTCGGGTAGCTGGGTATTGAGGCATTGCCCGTCGTTCAGAGGGTAGGTTGAGAGCTCGAGGTGTAAATCAGCTGGCGGCACAGAGATGCGCGTGCAGGGACCTCTTGCTCGGGACGATGGGACCGGTTCAATATTTGGCTAACGGGTGAAAGGTAGTCGCGTACGGCGTCCGTGATGGTTGTTGTAGGCAACGTCGAGTACGGGCGTACGTGACGGGTTGTTCGGGTAACCCTGCAGGTGTAAATCGATTATAATCGCCGTCCCTCGCGGTCAGTGAGTACCACTTGTTCACTGTACCGTGACGTAGAAAGAACAGGCTAGTTACATGTTAAAATGTTGCTGATTGAAAGCTGGACATTGATTGTTAATGATATGCTGTAGCTTAGAGCTAATTAAAGTTCTTTTCAACTTTGGGCAAAGTACATGAGAGAAATGCGTTTCTTGTTTGATTGCGGCTCTCTCATGTGCCTTAGCGTAAGGTTCTCCACAACCTGCTGCTAAAACTTGAAAGTAAGGTTCCACTAATTAGGCGAGTCCTTGCAAATGATTTTTACCTCATGCAACCCATTACCCTCATGTAGAAGTTCCATGTTTAGGTGAGACGGGTCAGACTTGCTGAGCCTTCGTGCTCACTGCTTGTGTTTGAAGCTTTTGCAGGGTTCTATGAGGAAGGGACTCCCGAAGAGGAGACGGAACCCCAGGAGGGGAACCCCGTCGAGTGGGAGTCGTGCACGCCGCAGAGTTAGTGTGCGTGTGTGCTAGCAAGGACACGTTCGAGGGCTGAACGTGCACTTGATGCTTAGTCTACGCCCGCGAGTGTAGACTAAACTTATTTTGATGTAAACATGTTCATAAACTTGTTTATGTAATAAAACTTCCGCTTCCGCTTTGTACCTTTGACGTGTGTTATACGGTGCTGTGCAACGCAGCACCCCTCAGCGTGATCCTGGCTCGACAGGACCAATGGGGTCGTGTCAGCGTGGTATCAGAGCTCGCTTGAGGTTTAACACAGTACAAAGGTCTTCTTTGTCAAAAATCCAGTGAGGAACGAGTTAGTAGCCCGTATAAGGATGTTATTAGTATATAGAAAGTGGCTTATTAACCTAATTGTTATGTCGGAAAATCGTGCATCTCGGGACGTTCATGTCCTGGGGGGTGCACGTAAGCGCTGTCCACCAGTGCGCACAAGCTGAAGGGTGGAGCCCCACGGGTGGCAGGTAACCCGACCCGCTTTAGTATCCTCTACGACTCTTCATGTCGTTTGGGGTATTTGAGCAACGTCTGTCCCTGGCGTGCGTGGTGCAACATGGGAGACCCCGTCAGGTGGTCTGAAACGTGAACACGTAACTCAAGGCGTGTTTGGCTTGAGAACATCCGGGCGAGTGATGACGGCCGGGTGTACCAACTGTATGGATTCCGGGCTCGGTGTGCAGCCGAGCATGATGATTGTTTGAGTTTCTGCAGGTAGCCTGACCACGAAACGGTAGACGTGTAGCATCCGTGTGTGAGTGACGAGTAGTGCCACTGAACTAACGAAGCCGGCTAAGTCCGGTATAGGTTTTTCCTTTGTGAGGACGTAGTACCGACATAATCTGGTGACGCCTCGACGTCACATCCAATTAAATGAACAACTTCATTTAAAAACTTGAAGGTTTTGATCCAAAGTAGTAAAACTTGATGTAACTCCTTCCCTTGAACAGGATATTCAGAGCTAATAAGTTTTCAACTTATAGGAGGTTAAGGACAGAGCACTCTGTTTTCAGCTGAATCAAGGCTGAAGTTAATCAGAGGTTAGAGGTTGAGTTCTTTCGAGGTTGGGGTCGTATGATACATTTCTGGAAAGCTTTGGAGGAGCTTTACAACTTTTCTGTTGAGTTCCAGAGGTGTTTCATCCCTTAACCACTCGAAAAATGCAGTAGAGTTGAAACTGTCCAGAAAACAGGACAGGGCAAAGATTCTCTGTAGACTCTCTGTAAAATTAAGCATAACTTCCTGCTTAAAAATCCAAAAATAGGAAATGAGGTAGTTCTGGAAATCTTATGAGATGGGTTACAACTTTGTGACAGAAAGTTTTGTCAGATTAGGAACAGAAGTAACTGAGATTGTTGGATCAAATCAGTACCTAAGGCAGGGAGGTGCTGTCCAATTGTTCCCAGAAATTCTGTTAACTTTGACATCTCATAACTTTTGAACCAGGACAGATCTTAGGCCAACCAAATACTTTCTGGAAAGCTATTGAAGTTAACTTTAACTTTGATGTTGAGCTCCAGGACTGGTTTTGCTTTTAACCTGGCCTAAATCAGATTGATATGGAAACTGGTCAGGGCTGTCATGGTAACAGCAGATCAGCAGTCAAATTTGTTTAAAAATTTGAACTATGTTTCCAAGTGTTATGGGTTCAATGACATATCTTATGTTATAACTCAAGGGTTTACTGTTTAAATAAATATTTGACATTTCTCAAATATATTTTTACAGATGGCAGCAGATAAACGGTTGGAGAACGGGTGGGTAGTTTCCCACTGTTCTGACCATAGCGGCTACCCGGAAGCATTGTGGCAAATGCTCCAATATTTCGGGCACAACCAGATGCCGCAATACTTCGCCAAGGAGGAAGGCGAAGAGGGGAGCAAGACGTGGATGATCCATGTCGAGGTTCCCGCAGGACCTACGCCACCCGGTTGGGTGTCATTCACCGTCACGGTGAGAGGAAGACAACCGGAAGGGATGTGGCAAGTGGCAGCCCGTGACACTATGTCACGTTTCTGCCAACTACACGTGCAGGCTATGGAGGGCACACCATACGCACTCGTTCCGGTGGAGGGACGAGCTCAGCATGTGTGGGAAGAGAGGTACCTGGAGGCAACAGACCCGAGTTGCCCAAGGTACAACCCCGCGGAGGCAAATCTCAGTCTCCAAATGAGGGCGGGAAACGCTGTGGTGAACAGCCAAGCTGTTCATACGGAGCATCTCGCCACCAAGCTCAAGGAGAGCACGAGCCGTGGAGATCATTTTGAGAGTGCTCACAGTGCACTCCGCAATGTGCTCCTTCCGACGATTAAGCGACTGAATGAACAACACAATCAGTTGCGTCGTCTGAAGAAGGCAAAGAAGAAGGGCCGTGTTGACATCGCGGCGTTGCAAGAGCTGGTGCAGACCCTAACCCAGCAGAATGAGGACCTTGCTCAAGAGCGGGACGACGCTATTGAGGAAGGACAAGGCTGGGAAGAGGACTACAACCAGGCTATGGACGAGGTGCATGCATTGCAGGACCTCGTACCCCCGGTACTGGGCGTACCGGTAGTCTTGGGTCTTCCAGCCATGGGAGAACCTGGAATGGGGGAAGAGGTGGTAGATCCCGAGCCACCAGCAGAGGTACCGGAGGAGGACGACCCACAGGAGGTCGAGTTCTACTCCGAGTAGGGGGTTACGGTTGCCAAGTAGGGCAGCTAGGGTAGCGTAACCCAACTTTTGTAATCGGTGACATGTCGTGTAGACAGTAGCGTATGTATAGGTAGTGACGACATGAGCACGACTTCTCGGAGATCCGAGAATAATGTATCTTGTATAAAGTTTATGCTTTATCAACATATGTGAATGTTGTGCAAGTTAATCATGCGTCGCTTCAATACTTACTGCTGTTTATGGAATTTTGAGTAAGACATGTGCTAATTGCTGCTGTGTTGAATTTCAGAATGACGCGTACTCGTGCCAACCCTGATGTTGGAGGTACTAGCCAAGGGGGAGAGACCTCCCAACCGCCTCCCGAGGACTCCTCGGGACAGCAGCAGCAACAGCAACAGCAAACACCACCACCGCCACTGCCAACGGTTACATTGGCCGACATTGTCGCGGCAATGGCGGGTTCACATCAGCAGCACACAGAGCTGCTGCAGACGTTAATTGCGAATACGTCTCGCCCAGAGAGACGTCAAGATCGTGAGGAGCGCCAACAGAGCTCCTACTCTGACTTCCTGGCGACTCATCCCCCTGTATTCTCAAGGGCGGATGAACCACTTGACGCGGACAACTGGCTCCGCGCCATAGAGATGAAATTCGGGCTGCTCCAAATCAGCGAGCAGCGCAAGACTCAGTTCGCGGTCCAGCAGCTCCAAGGATCCGCGAGCGCGTGGTGGGCCAACTTCTGTGCTTCACAGCCCACCGACCGAGCGATGACCTGGGCGGAGTTCCGGACGGCCTTCAGGGCCTATCATATACCGCCCGGTTTGATGAAGAGAAAGACGCAGGAATTCCTACACCTGCAACAAGGGAGCCGGAACGCGCTGGAATACTCCAGGGCGTTCAATGATCTCGCGCTCTACGCGTCGTATCACGCGGATACCGACGAGAAGCGGCGAGACCACTTCTACCAGGGGCTTAACCCGCTCCTGAAGGACAAATTGGCGATGTTCAATCGCGGCAGCCTCAACGACATCATTGATGCTGCGATTGTTCAGGAAGACTCCAGCAAGGAGTTAGCGGCGGCGGAGAGAAAGCGAAGCGCGCCGCAGAGCAGCGGAGAAGGAGGCGGTCCTTCTCAGAAGTTTTGGATGGTGAATCGCCCACCATCAGGTGCACGCGGGCAGCCACCACAACGGCCGATGCCGTTCCGCAGCCGGCCGTACTCTTCACCGGCATTCCGGCCGGCACTGCCAGCACCACCGCAACAACAACAGCAGCAGCGGGCGATGCCGCGTGCGTTTGCACCTTCGCAACGCATGCCAGGCT
This sequence comes from Neostapfia colusana, assembly GCA_030760725.1. NCBI lineage: Eukaryota > Viridiplantae > Streptophyta > Magnoliopsida > Poales > Poaceae > Neostapfia > Neostapfia colusana. Next base: position 75,212,376 of record JASWHV010000004.1, read on the forward strand.
TTCGTCCACCAAGTACTCCACCAGCAGCGGCCACGTGTTACAAGTGTGGCCGTCCAGGACACTTCGCGAGCAGTTGCCCGGAGAGGCAAGGCGGCGGAGTGGCACCACCGTTTCCGGGGAGGAATCAACCCCGGAACCCTACTAATGCGCGGCGGGCAAACCCTAGGCCCGGCACTGTCCACCAGCTTGCCATTGAGGACGTGCCGGAGGGCGAGCCCATCCTTGCGGGTATGTTCCAACTCCACCAGCATCCCGCTATAGTACTATTTGATTCAGGCGCCACGCATAATTTTATTAGCCAAGCTTTCATTGCTAAACACAGCTTGCCAATACTACCCACCGATAGTCCATATTTAATTTGTTCACCGGGTGGGAAGATTTCAGCAAGCGTAATGGTCTCCAAAGCACCATTATGCTTAGCGGGTAGAGTGTACCCCACGTCTCTCATTATCTTACAGGGGCAGAAGGTCGATGTCATTCTAGGGATGTCGTGGTTAACCCGCCACGGCGCTGTTTTAGACACCGTCCTTCGAGTCGTGCACTTAAACTCAGAAGTGCACGGTTCTCACTCATTATTTCTGGACAGTACAGAAATAAAACTTCCAAGTGTCTATCAAGCCACAACCATCAGATTGGAAGACATTCCGGTGGTCCGAGAGTTCCCGGATGTATTCCCGGACGATTTGCCAGGGATGCCACCCGATAGAGAGGTGGAGTTCAAGATTGAACTTGCACCGGGAACCATGCCAATATCCCGAAGGCCGTACAAGATGGCGCCCAAGGAGATGGCTGAACTGAAGACTCAGCTCACGGACCTTCTGGAGAAGGGTTTTATTAGACCGAGCTCCTCGCCATGGGGCTGTTCGGCATTATTTGTCAAAAAGAAGGATGAAACGTTGCGGCTTTGCGTGGACTACCGTCCATTAAATGCCGTAACCATCAAGAACAAGTACCCGTTGCCACGGATCGACATGTTGTTTGATCAGTTGGTCGAAGCAAAGATCTTTTCCAAGATGGATCTAAGATCCGGGTACCATCAGATTAAGATAAGGGCGGAGGACATTCCAAAGACAGCTTTCTCGACAAGGTATGGACTTTATGAGTACCTGGTCATGTCCTTTGGCCTCACCAATGCTCCAGCTCACTTCATGTACTTAATGAACTCGGTGTTCATGCCGGAGCTGGACAAATTTGTTGTGGTCTTCATCGACGACATCCTAGTATACTCCAAGTCGGAGGAAGAGCACAAGAAACATCTGCGTATAGTCTTGCAACGGCTGCGGGATCACAAGTTATACGCAAAATTCAGCAAATGCGAGTTTTGGATATCGCAAGTGCCTTTCCTCGGGCATATCATCTCAGCGGAGGGTATCGCTGTGGACCCAAGCAAGATCACGCAAGTGCTGAATTGGGAATCCCCGAGAACTGTTCATGAGGTACGGAGTTTCCTCGGACTCGCGGGATATTATCGGAGGTTCATTCCGAACTTCTCGAAGATTGCCAAGCCAATGACAGAGCTGCTGAAGAAGGCCACCAAATATGTTTGGAGTCCAGCATGTGAAGCAGCATTCAAGGCTTTAGTCAAGCACCTGACATCAGCACCGGTTTTGGCGCAGCCAGACACAACAAAACCGTTCGATGTGTACTGCGATGCATCTGGCATTGGGCTCGGATGTGTGCTGATGCAAGACCGAAGAGTGGTCGCGTATGGATCACGGCAGCTTAGGAACCATGAGCGGAATTATCCAACTCACGACTTGGAGCTCGCTGCCGTGGTACTTGCACTGAAGATGTGGAGGCACTACCTACTCGGTAGCCTCGTACATTTATATACCGACCACAAAAGCCTCAAGTACATATTCACTCAGAAAGAGCTGAACATGAGGCAACGAAGATGGTTAGAACTGATAAAGGATTACGAGATAGAGATCCATTATCATCCGGGCAAGGCAAACGTTGTGGCGGACGCGCTAAGCCGCAAGTCACACGTCAATAATCTGACCATCACACCGTTGGAAGAGAGCGAACCACCACTACATGTGATTCCACACGGAGCTCTCTACAACCTAGCTTTGATCCCCACCATCCCTGTAGAGATAGCGGCAGCCCAGAGGAATGACAAGGGCATGTCCCATTTGCGGAGACGTGTAGACAGTGGGGAGTTGAAATGTTTCCGGAAGGACGGAGACGGCGTCCTATGGTTCAAGAACCGGATCGTCGTACCCCGAAACCCGGAGTTACGGAAGAAAATCTTTGATGAGGCTCACTTATCAAAGTTTTCTATTCACCCCGGCAGCAACAAAATGTATCAAGAACTCAGAAGAAGGTTTTGGTGGACACGGATGAAGCGAGAGACTGCAAAATACGTGTCCGAGTGTGATACATGTCGAAGGGTGAAGGCAGACCACATGCGGAAACCGGGACTGCTGCAACCACTGGGCATTCCTGCCTGGAAGTGGGAGGACGTGAGCATGGATTTCGTCGTCGGTTTACCCACCACCTTACAGAAACATGATTCTGTGTGGGTAATCGTCGATCGGCTCACCAAAGTTGCCCATTTCATCCCGGTCAACACCAACTACAACGCCAAGAAGTACGCTGAACTATACATCTCACGGATCCTATGCTTATATGGCGTACCCCGTACCATCATATCGGACCGGGGCACTTTATTTGTGTCCCGTTTTTGGGAGCAGCTACACGCTGCCTTGGGGACGAAGCTGATCCGTAGTTCAGCCTACCACCCGCAGACGGATGGGCAAACTGAGCGGGTAAATCAAATCCTAGAAGACATGCTACGAGCTTGCGCTATCGACCACGGCAAGAATTGGGATGATCACTTGCCGTTAGCCGAGTTCTCGTACAACAATGGGTACCAAGCCAGCATCGGGATGGCGCCCTACGAGGCGCTATACGGAAGAAAATGCCGCACACCACTGAACTGGTGTTAGTCTGGCGAAAGGGTTACCTTCGGGATTGACCTTATCAACGACGCGGAAGAAAAGGTTCGACTGATTCAAGCGAACCTAAGAGCTGCTCAATCCCGACAGAAACAGTATGCGCACCGGAGAAGGCGCCCATTACAATTCGAAGTTGGAGATCACGTATATCTACGGGTGTCTCCAATGAAGGGTGTAAACAGATTTGGGGTAAGAGGAAAGTTGGCACCCCGCTTCATCGGTCCATTCCAGATTACAGAAAGATGTGGATCGGTGGCATACCGGCTGAAATTACCAGAAGCACTTTCCGGTGTGCACGACGTCTTTCACGTTTCCCAGCTGAGGAAGTGTCTCAAGCTATCAACTACCGTTCAGCTGGAAGACATTGAAGAACTGCAACCGGATCTCACCTATCGGGAGGAACCGGTGCAGATTATTGATGAAAAGGCCCGAACCACACGCAACCGTACGTTGTGGTTCTACAAGGTTCTGTGGAGTAATCACTCCATGGACGAAGCGACATGGGAGAGCGAAGAATTCCTTCGCACTAACTACCCCGACTTTCTCACGTCGCATATCCGGTAATTTTCCACCGTCCTCTCTCTCATTTTCACCTTATAATCTCGGGACGAGATTCTTTTAAGGGGGGAGGAATGTAAGGGTCTCAGTTTTTGACACCCATTTGCAGTGTTCATCACCACACCACACACCTCATTTGAGCAAGAATGATGAACACAAATGAAGAGCAAGTAACAATTATCAACATGCTCATTAGAGAACAAACTCACACATTGCAAAAGTGGTATTTCCCACATGTGATATAGATGGGCTGGGCATATGAAAACTCCTACACTTTGCTAAGGATGTCCATGCCAAGTTTCACCCAAATTCAAAACCTTTTTGAGGTCATTTTGGGTATAGATAGGAGGAGGGCAGTTTGAAACCATATTCAAATTCAAACTGTTTTCACCCACTGGATTTAAAAGTGGAAGGCATATTCTCACTCAGCACATTTTTGTGAGCTCCCACACCAAATTTCACTCCATTTGGAGTTGATCTTGACATGAGCTAAGGGGGAGAAATTCAAACTTTATTTGAATTTCAAACTGAACTTGTGCTGAAATTCATTCAAACCAAACCTCATTTGAACTTTGATCAATTCAAATGGCTTATGGGTGAATAATTTGAATTGCCAAGGGTAGTATAGGGTTCACTGTTTACCACAGCTGTTAGGAGTAAATTTCAGAGGTTAAAAGGAGGGGTGGGACCCACATGTCAGCCTCTGCCTCAATACAAACCGACTGAAACACAGTTCAGTCGGTTCCCGGCTGCTGTGTGCGCGCGCCACCGAAGGGGGGCAGCCGGCGCCAGCTCCTGCTGCGCGCCCCAAGCCGGAGACCAGCCGCCGGGCTATTTATTCCCTCCCCGGCGTGCTCCGATCACTCACTCCCCAAACTGCCGGCATACTCGGCCGTTTTTCCACTGCCATCACCGCCGCTCGAGCTCCCGCTTGATCAAGCCGATCAATCGCGAGCACAGCCTCCTCCACAGCAACACGGCACCAAGGGATCGAGAGCAACCTCCCACACTCCGTGTTGGCCAGTGAGCAAGCTTCCTCGAGCTGTACGAGCCATTTCTCCGGCGAGCCGAACATCGCCGCCGATCGGGCTCCCGTGGACAGCACGGCGCAGCCGTTGTCACGTCCTCTTCTCTACACAAGAAAGGTACGTGATTGTATGTAGATGGAGTAGCCGAAAGCCGTTTGGCGATTGATCAACCCTCGGCCGAGAATTTCCAAATTTACTCTTGATCAGTTCATAAGAACCGAGCTCACCTTCGGGTGAAATTCGTGCTCTATGCACGAAGGTTGGACAAGCTCGTTACCTAGTAGCTTCTATCAACGCTAGCGCCCACGCTCGGACTGGAATTGGAGAAAACCATCGAGGATCGGCCATGATATGGCTGTTTTCCCCGCCGCCATGGCTGAACACCTCGGCTCACCGTCGAGAGCCTAGTTGCCGGTATTTCTAGCTTCCACCCAGCCCTAGTTCGTGTTTCCCATGCCCTACTGATGCTCTCCGACCGATTTCCGGTCGATTTGGTGCACGGGAGAGCGGGACCGGCCTCACCGGAACCCTAGCAGTTGCTGTCACCGGTGCGCACGGGTTTCCGGTCATCGCCGGCGGCCGGCGACCCTACCATCGAGTCCAGGGGGTCGGAAAAGGGGCAGGCGGCAAGTTTCGGGCCGGGGGGTGGCCGGGAACTCAGTTCCGGCGAGGGTCGCCGGAGAACGCCGCCGCCGCGCAGTTGGCGCGAGGAGGGAGACGACGCACTGTGTGCGGGGCCCACAAGCCAGGGTTTAAACTTTTCCCCGAATTTCAGTTTTAGTTCAAACTTCAAATCTTTATAACTTTGGCTAGGAAGCTCCAAATTGAGTGAACCAAATTTTGCTGGATTCAGCTCTCTGAGTACTTTCCAGAAAATCAAGTTTCACTTCATGAAATTCCTTATTTCTCCAGAATTAATCCCTTAAAGTTTAAACTGTTAGGAATTTTAACTGGAGAATCCTTTGGAGGAAAATCCTGAAATTTTGCTGAGATGTTCACCAAAATATCCTTGAACTACCATAAAAATTTCAGATCAATTTGAGCTCATTTAGTCCACCTAATGGTGTGATTAGTGAAACTGTTCCAGAGAAAATAGAAAATGTTCAGAAACATTTTCAGAATTTTCTCTGAAATTGTTTAGCTCATATCTTTAGTTAGAGACTTCCAAATTAAGTGAGACCAACTCCATTAGAACCCTCTGAAAATCTAGTTTTTAGAAAATCATAGTTTGTCTCATGAAAATTCCTAGAACACCCTAAGAGTTCCAATTAAGGTCAAGGACATAATTATTTGTGGAGGGCTCAAATGAGCTTTGTTGCAACTAAAACTTGACCAAGTTTCTGTTTAGGTTGTAACCAAGCCACAGTAAAAGTTTCACAGTCATTAGGTCTGTCTAGAAAAGGTTATAGACTTCACAACTTCAAAGTTAATACAAATGCATTTAAATTAATACATACATTGCTCTTATCATGTAGTCGCTAAGGTCGAGGAGGAACCCGAAGTCCTAGACTTCGTTACTCCGGAGGAACAGCTAGCCTACGACCAAGAGCAGCAAGGCAAGCTTCGGTTTGCATTAACCATTTTATAAATTTTTATTGTTTTGAGCACATACTTGTTTCCTTTATTCTGTGCATTAGAGTCTTGTTTGGAAACCCCACTGCATAGCCAAGAAAACCATGGGTTGGGGTTTAGGATTGCAAACCCCGTTAGCTACTGCATTGCTAGGGTAGAGTAGGATTCGGTACAAGTCGAGTAGTTGGAACTACTCGCGAGAATAGGCTAGAGGCACATTGCTCGGGTAGAGATAGCACATGATACACATGGCAAGAAAATGAGACCGAGCGGAGAGTAAGGGCAGCAGGACGTTGGGGCCTGTGTGCTGTAGCTCCGCTTGTGTCGATTGAGGACTGAGCCGTGTGCGGGCCTGTTGAACAAGCTAGAACAGTACCGAAGACCTACCGGCTATATGGGAACCGGGAAACTGATGTAACTCGGGTAGCTGGGTATTGAGGCATTGCCCGTCGTTCAGAGGGTAGGTTGAGAGCTCGAGGTTCTAACGGGTGAAAGGTAGTCGCGTACGGCGTCCGTGATGGTTGTTGTAGGCAACGTCGAGTACGGGCGTACGTGACGGGTTGTTCGGGTAACCCTGCAGGTGTAAATCGATTATAATCGCCGTCCCTCGCGGTCAGTGAGTACCACTTGTTCACTGTACCGTGACGTAGAAAGAACAGGCTAGTTACATGTTAAAATGTTGCTGATTGAAAGCTGGACATTGATTGTTAATGATATGCTGTAGCTTAGAGCTAATTAAAGTTCTTTTCAACTTTGGGCAAAGTACATGAGAGAAATGCGTTTCTTGTTTGATTGCGGCTCTCTCATGTGCCTTAGCGTAAGGTTCTCCACAACCTGCTGCTAAAACTTGAAAGTAAGGTTCCACTAATTAGGCGAGTCCTTGCAAATGATTTTTACCTCATGCAACCCATTACCCTCATGTAGAAGTTCCATGTTTAGGTGAGACGGGTCAGACTTGCTGAGCCTTCGTGCTCACTGCTTGTGTTTGAAGCTTTTGCAGGGTTCTATGAGGAAGGGACTCCCGAAGAGGAGACGGAACCCCAGGAGGGGAACCCCGTCGAGTGGGAGTCGTGCACGCCGCAGAGTTAGTGTGCGTGTGTGCTAGCAAGGACACGTTCGAGGGCTGAACGTGCACTTGATGCTTAGTCTACACCCGCGAGTGTAGACTAAACTTATTTTGATGTAAACATGTTCATAAACTTGTTTATGTAATAAAACTTCCGCTTCCGCTTTGTACCTTTGACGTGTGTTATACGGTGCTGTGCAACGCAGCACCCCTCAGCGTGATCCTGGCTCGACAGGACCAATGGGGTCGTGTCAAGTACTTTCTTTTCGTAATAAACTCCATAGAGTCCAGGAGCAGCGCTCGGAGCAGCTAAACCCCAGGGGACGGTCCAGGACTACGTTCAGCTTTGCCTGGTTCCGACTCCAAGCGCGTAGAGTCTTGCTTCCCCTCTTAATGGGGTGGGTCGTGGCCTCCATGTTTAGCCTGCCTTCCTCCTGTGGAAAGTTGTACGAAAAGAAGTCTGCTCTACTTTGCTCTTTCCTTGTACTCATTTAAATTGTGAATTAAGTTTTTTAGTCACCCTTGCAGTGCATGGTTGCCATGTGCTCAGCTCCCCCTCTCTACAAGTCCCCAAGCACCAAGCATATGGTTAGGGGCTATAAGTCAAATAAGACTATGAGATAAGGGAGGGGGAGCCCCCAAGGAGAATTACGTTTCCTCTACCTATGTGCAGGACCTCCAGGTTGCGGCAACAGGGTCTGCATGAAGTAGGGGGAAAAAGAGCTACCAACTACTTCGGCCTAGGATTGGAAGGACCGGGTCCCACCCCTTCAGCAGGGGTGGAACCCGAGGGCCCCACATGTCCAGCAGGCCCGGAACTCTCACCTCCCTTGAGGAGGGCTCCGGGCTCGCCACGTGGCAGGCAGAAACCGGACCTCCCCCCTCGGTGGGAGGGTTCCTAAAGCCCTACGTGTCCAGCATGGCCGGAGCTCCCGCCTCTTAAGGAGGAGCTCCGGACCCGCCATGTGGCAGGCAGATTTGGGGCTCCCCATAGGGCAAGATCCGGAAACCTCCGGGGGCCCCTAACACGGTTACGACCCGGGGAGGGTGTCTGTGCAAAGCTCCGAGATTGGAGATGGCCTCTGAGTACCTTGCGGAGCTGAGGACTCAGTCAGGCAAGCCTAAGAAGGAGGGAAAAAGCATCACAGTCACAAATATCTTAAAAGAGTCAAACTATGTGAGGCTCCATGAGCTGGACTACAGACTCGATAAAAAGGAAGAAACAAGTCCCAAGGGTCTCCCGACACGACCAGAATCCAGAAGTTGCAACAACGGCCGCGTCACCAGGCTTCAGCCCTGGCGGAACTCTCTCGCTCTATGACCAGAGCGCAGGAATCGCCTCCCTCATCACCGGCGCAAAAACCAGTGACACCACGGGAGCTCCTGAGGCCCCCTCCGCAGTATTCAGCGGTCTTCCTGGAGACTCTACCGTCTGTGATCCTCCATGGTGCATCGGCGATTTCCTTCTCCTGAAGTTCCCTCATCACCTGCGCAAAAGCCGGTGTCGTCAAGGGTGCCCCTGGAGCCCCATCCCTCATCACCTGCGCAAAAGCTGGAGTCATCAAGGGTGCTCCTGAGGCCCTCTCCGCAGTATTCAGCGGTGTTCTTGGAGACTCTGCCACCTGCGATTCTCCTCGGTGCTTCAGCGGTTCCTTTGAAGACTCCACCACCCTCAGGGGCAGGGCAGGCATGCTCCTTGAGTCCCAGGCTTGGTGCAGACGCAACCGCCGGAAGGAACCGAGAGCAATTCTCCCCCCATAAGGCGGGTTAAGAGCCATGGAAGAAGACAAGACTGCAGGGACCTGAGGGAGGCGCAGGGGCTGGAAGTCTTATAAGGGGAATGTACCCACATGGAGGTTTCATTTAACACCTTCCCGGGTGCGATCCCAAGCGTTTCGGAACTCTTCGGATACCCCGCGTTGGCGACCGCTTCGGTTCCTAGACCGAGTGCTAATGACGGGTGAGCCCAAGCCGCCTAGCTAAAGCGGTGGGGTCAAGGAGTCAGTCTCCTGAGAAGATGAGCCGGCAAGGCACTTCGGCGGTTCCCGAAGAAAGCGCCGCAACGTGCAGAAGCGGCAGCCTTGGGAACTGCCGCAGTAAAAGCAACCATTAAGTGAGCGCACGCTCCCACGATCCCGCGGCCGTTCATGCTCCGGCAGCGGTCAATTCGGGACTTAGAGAAAGTGCGCGGATCGGAAGAGACGGAGGTCCCACCTCGGGCTCGCTATCTCCCCCGAGATGGGCCCG